>OX467710.1:18623364-19991364 GCA_950111635.1 Agelastica alni
TTATGCCAATGTCGACAGCATAAGCAAGAATTAAGCACGACTTATTAAAAATTGTACCATTTGTGGTTATATTGGAAAGTCTCACAACTTTTTCCAATGCCAAATTAAAGAGAATACATGATAATGCATCACCCTGACGTAATTCGTTATACGTCTCAAACTTCTACTCTTTTGACAATTAGAACTCATTAATTCATCAACGAAACATTCATTGCTCTAAACAGTTGATCATTTAAAATAAGGTTGAATTAAAAAATAATCGAAAATTTGTTGTCCAAGTGAATTTTAGTATTATTATTATTAAAACGGGTCATACGCAGTTGAATTTTAGGAGACGAAAGACATGGATAGCGAGTTCTTTAATCGAGAGCACGTGCCAATGTTTTCCATTTTTTGTAGACCCCGCCGTTATTACTCGAATATTAAATATTTTTTGACGGCTGACACAGTGTTACTCACTTTGGCAGGTTTAACTGTAGATTATACTCGTAGAAGTTAAAAAATTACATTTATCACTTAAAAAGAAGAACATCTATTAAAATTATAACTACACAAAAAAACAAATGTTTAATGTTTAACCTTACGAGTAAACCTCCTCGGTCAGTGATTTTTAATTTTTATTTTGTAAAGAGATTGGCAACCGCGCTGAAACCCCTTTTTACGAGGTGGAAAGGTAAAAAAACTATCAAAAAGTTTCTCGCGATAGTCCATAATCCAGGATAAGCGATAGGCATGTCTCCTTGAAGCCAAAATTGCTGATATCCCTTTCTGAACTGTACCTTGAGTTCTTAGTAAGTGCTTAGTCCGGTCAATTCTTGTAATATGACATCCGTTTCTTCGATATCCACCGTGATATTTCCATGTTCTAAACGTCCTCAAACATAGTTTCAAATTCTTCGTGAAGAACACTCTCTTGGACCTCTATTTACATCTTTCTCGCTTGCAGTTCAAATTCGCCCATAAAAGTTCATAAAATAATCCGCGCTTGCGACTATGACATACCTGCTCAACTGAGAGTAACAGTGGACCTTCTGACAGGACATTTTCGACTCGCAAACACCTTTGTAGGTTGGGAGGGCCTGAGAACAGTGAATGCCGTTTCTTTCTTGAATAGGTAGAGACTGCGGAACACGTCTTGTGCTACTGCGAGGGACTGGCAATGTCCATGTTCCCAACACTTGGTAAAACAACTAGAGCTGGAGGAGGAGCTAAGGGAGAGCACGATATACCTCATCAGATCGGAGTGCAATACTTACAAAAAGCCTCCCATTTAAATCTAATCTAGTCTACTGTAATATTTTAATAGTTACACATTTATAACTTGCCACAAAGTTATACAGATTGTGACAATTTTTTTGTCAGGTGATTGGGGATTCTGAATTAAGGATATTTAATTAATTTTTAATTTTTAAACTTCAGTTTTGTTTCAAAGCGATTAAATCCGAGTAGAAATTTAATTAGTAACGAGAGGATTTTCTCCTTTCTTTTTCAGTATTATTGCATTGCTAATCTGAGCTTTGTTTCTGAAGGTTCCTCTCACAGTGACAAAGAGGTGGATCCGAATACTCCAGAAAAAGTACCCAGAACGCCGAGCGAGCGGAAGCGGAAACGGAAAGCGGAAGACAGCGGCGGAGGTGTGGTGGGACCGCCGATAGCGAAGGGAACCGTTCGTAACCCATCGACGGATAAGAAGATCAACGAATACTTCAAACACTCGGGTAACAGTCACAGCCCCATCAGGCACGGCGGAGCGAAAAGTCCGTCACCTCAACAACCCTACGCAATGGTAAGATGTTTTTCCCCTTATCACCTCGAACAAAGTAATTTTCTCACTTTCCTAAGAGGTATCTTATGGTTATTGTATCTTTTAGTGTTTATCTCTATTGTCATTAGTGATTTTTTTTGTTACACCTAATTTTAAAACCACCAAGATTTTCCAAAAACTGCATTTCCATTGTGTTGATTTCATAATAATTGGTGCTTATCGTTTCTTAAAGATAATTTGATAAGTGTGATAATTGATCCACAGCTCTCTTCTTTTCAGTTACCTCCTTCACCACAACAAGTTGGGATGTCCTCCCCGCAAGTTTGTAATACTGCTTTTGAATTTTATAAGCAGCCATTGAGGGTTCCACTTCACAAATTTATACAGGTTAGTACCTAAATAGTTTCACTGCTAATCCCAATGTACGAGGGCGGTTTGATAGGTCAGTGACTTTTTGAATAAAACAAATTTTTTTCCGCAAATAAACATTTTATTTTTCTACAATATCACCTTTTAGCTCGATACACATTTAGTCCAGCGTTTTTCTAATTTTTTTATTCCCTCCAAATAATAGGTTTTTTCAAAGCTCTCAAAATACGCGTTTGTTTCGGTAATGACTTCTTCATTCGACTCAAATCTCTTACCGCCCAGCCATTTCTTTAGGTTTGGAAACAGAAAATAATCGCAGGGGGCTAAATCTGGAGAATATGCTGGATGGGGTAGCAGTTCGTATCCCAATTCGTGGATTTTGGCCATCGTGACTAGACAAGTGTGCACACGTGCATTGTCTTGGATGGAACAGCACTTTCTTCTTCTTATCCAAATGCGGCCGTTTTTGCTTCAAATCAACGTCGAATCTGTTCAAATGCTTTGAATAATATTCGCCGGTGATCGTTTTACCTTTCTTGAGGTAATCGATGTGAATGACACCGCGTACATCCCAAAAAACTGTGGCCATGACCTTGTTGGCTGACAGACGACTCTGTTTCGCCTTCTTTGGGCCACGTTCACCCCGAGCAACCCACTGTTTAGATTGTTCCTTGGTCTCTGGCGTGTTGTGATGGATCCATGTTTCATCCACAGTAACAAAACGGCGCAAAAATTCGTCCGGATTACGGCTGAACATCGCTAAACACTCTTTTGCAGTGGTCACACGATTGCGCTTATGGTCGAGTGTGAGCAATCGCGGCACCCATCTCGCAGAGAGTTTTTTCATGTCCAAATATTCGTGTAAAATATGATGTACCCGTTCAGTTGAGATACACCTACAGCATGAGCCAACTCACGAACTTTCATTCTCCGATCATCCAATATCATTTCATGGATTTTATCGACGATTTCCGACGTGATCACTTCTTTTGGGCGACCTGGACGTTCGGCGTCACTAGTGCTGGTACGCGACCACAACGGAACTCTGTAAACCACTTCTTAACCATTGAAATTGATGGTGCCGAGTCCCCGTAGTATTTATCAAGTCTTTCCTTAGTTTCAGTGATGGATATTTTACGTAAAAAGGCTTTTCTTCTGCAAAAAACTGTGAGATTTTTTTTAAAATTATTTTGTTTATAATTGTTTTCAGCAGTAATTAATTTTCGATCCTACAAGAAATAGTTTTCTTGGAAGAGGACACGCTGGTGATCTCTAGGTGTTTGAAATTATCTATAAATTTGTTGAATGGTTAAATGTGGAAAAAACTTCCGGAAGTAAATTTTACAATCTGGATGCTATGGATGAAACTAAACAAATAAAAGGAAAGGAAATTAAATCTAAATTTGACAATTTGAAGTCTCTAGTTAAAACTAAATAAAGGAATGGAAATAAAAAGAATTGGTTTGTGAAGCCTGATATGTTGACCAGAAAAATTAGCTCCAGCGGCATATGTTTCATAAATACGAAAATGGTGTAAATTTCGCAATTTGTAGGCTCTGAGTGAAATTAAACGAAAGAGAGATATATGTTAAGACTCTGATGAATGAACTAACTATTTCTTTGGAAATGGACAAGAGGTTAATGTCGTGGTGAGCAGTCGAAATGAATTGAGTTTAAGACACACAAACACAGCACTATGGCCCATGTAGACCCTTTGGCTTCTTCGACAACCGCTTTCCATCTGTCTCTATTTCCAGCTGGTATAGTCTCAGCTCTTTCAGGTCTTCTAGCACATTATCATTCCATCTTGACCGAGGCCGTCCTTTAGGTCATCTGCCCTCTGGTGTTCTTGTGTTTGGTATTCTCCAGACGTGGCCCACCCATCTGTTCTTGTAATAATTCATTTAATTCGAAGTTCATCCGCATTCTCCATCCATTTTCCGCTTCGTCATACACAGGTCCATATATTTTCCTTAAAACCATTCTGTCAAATCGATTTAGTAACTCCTCATTTCTTTGTGTAAGCTTCCACGACTCGCTTCCATAACAAACAACAGGTTTTATTACAGTTTTGTTTAGCGAAGCTTGCAGGATCTCGATACTGCTCTCAAATTCAGTATGCTGTTAAGCGCGAACATACACCTGTTACCAGCTATTATTCGCTGTTTTATTTTGCTAGACAAGTCATTATTATAGTGCGTATTTTGTATCTTCAAGGTTTCATTCTCTCTCTGGGGGCCTCCACGCCAGAGAGATGTTAAGACTGATGCATAGAATGAACTATTTCTTTGGAAATGGACAAGAGGTTAATGTCGTGGTGTTTAAAATTGTTAGAGCAGTCGAAATGAATTGAGGTTAAGAAGCGTGGCAAAAACTTCATTTCGAAGTAAATTTCACAATCTGGCAGATCTGGATTATACTGAACGGAAGAAATGAGATGTTTTGTAAGACTGAAATTTCATTAAAACGCCGTCAAGATCGATTTTATTAATGCCAAATGTATAGGAAGGTTATATTTTAGAATCATTAAATTATACTAGAATAGGGATGTTGGGATGTATTCAAAAGTTCTATAGGTAAGTATGCTCTTTGATGAGCAATTGTTTTTTACATAAGTGCTGGGGAGCCTTAGATTCCTGAATTGTTCGTGAGACCGTCATTGGAAAAAATATTACAAAAAAAAAGCTGAGTAAAACAAATATGAGAATGTCCTTCTAAACTTGGTTGGTGGGATCAAGTTTACGTGTTTGATTTACCATTATAGTCAAATATGTCAATTTGACAGCTGTTGATTACATCAATTTATTTTTTCTTTTTAAGTTTTTGGTACTGATAAATTAATTTTATTTTATTATTTATGTTCTCATGCATATTAAATTCAGTCTTTAAGTCTACTAGTATTTATACCTAAAATTATCGGGTGCATTTTAAATATTTTATTAATTTGAATATCCCTCCACCTATTTCTCGTTAATTTTAACAAATAATTAATTTGTATGGTCCCAAAAAAATCACGGATGACACATAGTAATTTTTTAAGATCGCGTGTTCGTATTGAGAACCGATAATGGTTTATCTGAACAAAAGATGTCGCACGAAATTGAATGTTATTTAAATACTTCTGCTGGTATTGTTTTTTAATATCGTTTCCGTGTTTTGCAGACTGAATTAACATGTCATAGGATACAAGAGTTCGAGACGCAAGCCTCCTCGGACTTAGAAATGGCTAATAATAAAATAGAAGAATTAAAACGTGCTAACGAAGAATTAAGGCATCAAATATCGACGCAACAGAAATCTATAGACCAACACAAGCAGCAAGTGAATAAGTGTATAGAGGTTGTCAAAAAACTGCTCAAAGAAAAAAGTTCGATAGAGAAAAAGGAAGCGAGACAGAAGTGTATGCAAAATAGGTTAAGGTTAGGACAGTTTGTGACGCAAAGGGTGGGGGCGACGTTCCAGGAAAATTGGACGGACGGTCACGCGTTCCAGGAACTAGCGAGGTAAGAGAAAAATGATAATCCACTTCAGCTGGTGGATTATGTTTCAGATTTTTCTGTTAATAAATAATATAAAACTGTAATAGTCAAAATAATTGTTTTTTTATTTCCCTGAAGATGTAAATATTTTTCCAAAGAAACATTTACCATTAACAACGATCCTTGGTCGTTTCTTTTTTCATTAGTTGCTATAAAATTTAACTAAGCTGCTAATGATACTTTTTTTCCACATATGTTTTTTTAATTTTTGTTTGTTATCTGGTTCCAATATTGCACAGTATAAATTATTCACCCCTATCATTGTTATTGTTGCCTATAGAAAACAAAATTTTATTTAAATGTTATGCGGTTGTGACTAAATTTTGTTATAATGCTATCAAAAATATAGTAACTTTAGATTTTAGGAAGTACAAAAAAATGGGATACCCTGTAAATCTTTAAAAGTTTAGAATGATCTTTATTTTTTGATTTTTTTATATCGTTCTGGGTCATTAAATGTAAAATATTTTGGTTAAAATAGTTACTGTAAATATGTAAAATTAACATTATTAAAGTAAGCTATCAAAGTCACAACCTATGTTGTTTAACAAATGACATTTCTTTAATGAATTAATCAAAATGGTTTACAGTCAGGAAGAAAAAGTTCAAATATTTATACAAAATTGATAAAGATTTATTTAAAAAATTTAAATAAATAGATAATCGTGAAAGATGTGTTCACCATTATTTTCTATGCATAATTTCAAGTATTTAATGAGTTTATTTGATAATGTCTTTAGATACTCACTGTAAACCATTTTGATTATTCCATTGGATTATATTTAAATGGAGCTCTCTACACTGCGACCTTTACATATTTATTGTGTGTGCCCTCATGTTTTGTTGGAGTTCTCTATCTAGACTTGTCCCATCGTCAAAAACCTTAGCCCTATTAGACCTTCGCAGTAGCACAATATTTGTGCAGAGGTTTTCTCATCTTAGCAGAACCTGCATATGTTTGCGTCTCTCAGTCCGATTTTGTTCATTATTTAAGTGCCCAACCCTGATCCTGGTTGATCGCCTACTCTGGCTAAGTAGGTACTCCGTAAATTTTGGCAGTGGTTCTTTAATGAACTCTTTGATCTGTCTTGAGATAGATTTTTCATCCAAGTCACTTCATTGCCTTTGACGTATTGCTGCAACTTCTGCCTGGAATATAGTCAAGCTCATTGAGACTCTTGTTGCAGTTGGCTAAATATATTCCTGCTCCTTCCTACAACTTCTTTGGTTTTTGAGCCGTCTTTGTCGCAAGTTATTTCTGCATTCCTTCTTTGGTTTTTGAGCTATTCATTGGATGTTCTCCCTTTCATGTCTCTCTGCCTGTTATGACCGTTTTGAGGCTTTTACCGAACCAAACATAACTTTTCCCAAATTGTCTGAAACTGTTAAAGAAACAAATAATTACCATTTACTTCAATGGGTATAATAATTTTCATGCAATTAAATCCACAATGGGTAGCAATTTTATGTTCATTAGTAGAAATAATTACTTATTCATATCTATTGACCTAAAATATTCTTTCCGTTACAAAGACGCTAAAATCGTCTGCAAATATCGAGGAAGTAGGTAATTTGTTACCGATGTTAATGGATTAATTTTAAAAATCTAAACCGTCAATAACTGTTTTAATAATTAATAGTAACATATTAACATATATTATGTTTTAAAAAGATTGTGCTTGGGAAAGTTTTAATGCAAAATTTAGTGTTAAGACTAACAATAGGTTTGTTCCTGTAGCAGTGTCAGATAGCTTAAGGGGAGATAGCAAACTACTGTGGATGCGCATGTTCAGTTGTGTACTATTTTCAAATGGTTTGTAAATTGACTGCTGCAAGAACATTATAAATTTTCTGTTTTATGTAAGCTTAAGGCAAATAAAACATAAGACCCTGTTAAAGATAGCTGTTGGTAAAATTTTGCAAACCGCGCATGAGTCAAACTAATAGTTTTAATTGCGCTTGCTCCGTACGCTTGTTAACCATTTATAACTGCTGCAAAAACAAATCTAATAAGAATAAAATAGTTTTCTTCTTCAGTTATGATAGTAGACCTTCAAGCTACAGATAAGTTCTGTGTCTGACATGGGTAATGATATTTATGACACGATAGTATTGGCAACAATAACACTCCAATTCCCCACCTCCTTATCGCATCACTACGTCTAAAGCGAAGACAGTACACTGTTACCGAGTATGCATTAATGTGCTTGTGCTATGCCAGACACAAAAACTTAAGATCAGTGTTGTGATCACAGATCGCAAAACTTTGTTTTAAATTGTACTTATTCTTATTTTAATCCTTTACGACGCCAATGTCTTAAAACCGTTTTGCTCCAGGCAAAACCCGCACCCCTTTACCTTACCCGCGAAATCTCTGACCGGTACGTCAGCCGGCCTTCTTTCCCCCTTTTTTTGCAATGCGCAGTCTCGAGTCGGCGCAATAGCAAGTTTACTCTCTCAACGCGCCGGCTCGATTCAACGCAAAAGTAGAATTCCTTCGACCGTCGAGAACGACGGTCGTTCAGTAGTAGTATTGTTTCGACAGTCGTAGTGAGCGGCTGTCATACAGTTCCTTTTTTCACGGCGATTAAACCTCGCTTGCTACTTGCAATAAGTTGTATTTGTTCAGTTTCCTTTCATTAGTTAGTTTAAACTCGTATTTTTCCACGGCTTTGAATTAATTTCATTGCTTGCAGTAATTGAATAGTCCGTACAAGTGCATTGTGTTTTTGAAGATAGAAATACTTATATTTTTTGTTAAATAAAAACCAGCCAGGTTTCGACAGTCGTAGTGAGCGGCTGTCATACAGTTCCTTTTTTCACGGCGATTAAACCTCGCTTTCTACTTGCAATAAGTTGTATTTGTTCAGTTTCCTTTCATTAGTTAGTTTAAACTCGTATTTTTCCACGGCTTTGAATTAATTTCATTGCTTGCAGTAATTGACTAGTCCGTACAAGTGCATTGTGTTTTTGAAGATAGAAATACTTATATTTTTTGTTAAATAAAAACCAGCCAGGTTTCTTTACTTTCAGTCCACTATATCAAAGTTGAGTATTCATTCCTTCCATGTAGGAAAAGGGGAAAGTAATAACCCCGATTCCTACAATCGGTATACAAATTAATAATTTAACATTGTAATTTAAGCAGACAAATAAAATTTGGTTAAAAAAGTATCTACAAAACTGCAAAAGCAAAAAGATGTAAAAAAATATTATGCCTACAATTTGTTTATGGATAGAACTAATTTAAAAGCGAACTGATAGCTACATCCGCTAGTTAAGGTGTTTATAAGAAAAAAGAAAAATATGCACACTTTTAAGGAAATAAGAACGGTTAACCTAGTTTCTTATCAATTATTAATCATTTTAATCGTAATTTAACGGATAAATCAATACATTGGCAAACGTTTTACTATTTTGTTTAGTGTATTTACAAAAAAATAAAATAGAATTACCATAACATATTAAAAAATGGTCGGATCGTTTTAGGCAGTATTTATGTTAAATTGCTAGTTCGTTTTTGTTTGTTAATGATGATAACCCTGATCCAGAAATACTATGATGGTCAAATGTGTTTCAAGACGGGACTGAGCGTATAATTTGCTTTAAAAGCACAACTTGTTCATCATTCGGTGTTTTGAAAATTTTATGTTTGCTTTCAGGCGGCAAGAAGAAATAACGGCGGAACGGGAAGAAATAGATAGGCAGAAAAAATTACTGTTAAAGAAGAGGCCATCAAATAACGAAAGCGGTCGAAAAAGAAACAATTCGAGTGCAATGTTAAACGGCACGGACTCCGGTTTTCTGAAACCGGACGCGGTACCGGGCTCGTTCACGTTGCAAGAGTACTACGAGGCGGACGAAATATTGAAGTTGAGGCAGAACGCTTTGAAAAAGGAAGACGCCGATCTCCAACTCGAAATGGAGAAACTGGAGAGAGAGAGAAATTTGCACATTAGGGAGTTGAAACGCATCCACAACGAGGACCAGAGTAGGTTTAATAATCATCCGGTGCTCAATGACAGGTAAATATTCATTTGGTTATTACTGCAATATTCACACAGCCAAACTTATATAGAATCGTCCAGTATTTACGGGAATTTTTTGTTGTAATATGCAAACAAAAGATTAATGTTACAAACAAAAACAGTTGCATTCATAAAAAGTTGATATTTGTATTCAGTTGTAAAATTGTAATCAAGTTGATCATTGATTCAGTGCGATATTTATTAAAATACCTTGTGTTGAGTTATCAGAAGTACAATGGAAAAGAAATATTACTTTGATGGAGCAGAGAATGTCACAAAGTGAGATTGCAAGAATCTTGGGAGTTGTACTAGTTGTTTCAAAAACGTACTCAAGATTAGAGTAAGGCACCTTAGTAGACCAAGAAGTAATGCAAAAATCACTTCAGGACAGATTTGTAGCTTAAATAGCAAAAAGAAACCGCATTGTATCACATTCAGAGCTTCACTGGCAACTTTTGTAAGCTATAGGTGTTAGTGTTTCCCTCGACACTATCAAAAGTGGACAGAGCAAGATTGGCAAACTGTCCTATTTTCAGATAAAATCAAAGTAGTAGAAGACAGAATTGTTGGACTCAAGGCTATTTGACCTGTCCTCAAATACAAAAGTGAAATGTTCTGGGTTCTGGTGTAGTATCAAGATGGATGATGAGAAATTCCTATAAATCCTAAGGCTAACATTGGCAGGTCAACAGTATGTTGATTTAGTACTAGAGCCTGAAGTAAGAACCTGGATAGACTCTTTGGGTATTAATTTTCTATTTAATCATAATAATGCACCTCCACAAAAAAGCAATTTTCACTAATTTTTAAAAAACGAAAGGCCTGAGAATTTTAAATTAGCCTATTTTTTTACCTGATCTGAATCTCATAGAACCCTTATGGAATACTATAAAAAGAAAGATTAGAGCCCGTTAGAATAAGCAGATCAAGCAGATCAACTGATTCAAGCAGTTTTGGAGGAATGGCAAAATTTACCCCAAACAGGAATTAATAACTTCAAAAAAACATGTCCCGTCGAATTTATGCTTGTATTGAGGCATAGTACTGATTATTAAGAGTGAGTAAGCAGGTTAAATAATTTCACCATACAATGCTCTGTGATTCTACTACAGTTACAAAAGGCAACTTTTTCAGATTTTATAATTTTTAGTCCATAAATGAAGGTTGAGGTAAACTGCTCTTGCTATTAAATTTTTTTTAATTTTAAATGTTAGTGAAGGAAAAAAATGTCAAACTTGTCTAATATTGATCAAATTACAGAATTAATTTAAATACTTTGGTAATAAAAAATTAAAATACGACATAACAAGGAAGGTTCGTACACAGCTCTTCTATCTGTAAAAAACAAATGGTTTAGAAATATACAATAATTCTTTCACGGGAAGTACAGAGAAAAAGTTCTGCAGATCAAGAAAACTATTTAATTTCTTAATGATTTTTGCGCCCTCTGGTGAAACTCCTACAAATTGTTTGCTACTGTAAACAAACTACCGTTTCCTCTCCCCTGCCCAGAAGTGTGACCCCTTACCCACTCTTAATTAACAATAAGTTATTTTTTTTTCTTAAATTGCAAATATTAATTTTCCAACATCTTATTTTTGCCTTAATATGTTCGAATGGGAGATTCCATTGAGTTAGGTTGTGTGTATTTTATTATAAATTGGTTAATGATATTAGAAATTAAAAGTTTTGCTTTTAAAGTTATGTTTTAAAAATTATATTGGAATTTTTATTTATATTTAATAAACAAAAATTAAATGATTCAGAATATTGTGTTACTAAAAGATGTTGTTTAAACCTTTCACTTAATCAAAGCCAGAAGAGCAGTCAAAGTTGTTCAGGAAATTTCCTTTCTACATTTTTAATAAAAATGTGTTTTTTTTTCTAATAGCAAAGTATTTCTTGAAATCGTCACTCTCTTGTAGTTTTTTCTTCAAATAAATATCGTGTCCACCTTTTAAGAGTTTCTGCCAGTTAAATACAACTTTTGTTACTTTGAAATCATATAATTTCTTAATTTGTTTAAAGTAACCTTCCCAACAGTTTGCCTTGATTGTTACCTTAGTTTAAGTAAACAACATTAACAAGATAATGTAGTTGTTTGTCATTCTATAATACAACTATTGGTAATATTCCAATAAAAGTAATAATTTGATAAAATCGACAGCAATATATTAAGAATTCAGGAATTATTTTTATCGTGAAACCATTCGAAATAATCAAGGTCGTTTTAATTATTTTCTACTGACCAAAATAAAATATTCTGTCTACAGGTATCTACTGCTAATGTTATTGGGTAAAGGAGGGTTCAGCGAAGTGCATAAGGCGTTCGATCTCAAAGAACAGAGGTACGTCGCTTGCAAAGTGCACCAGCTCAATAAGGACTGGAAAGAAGATAAAAAAGCCAACTATATAAAGTGAGTGGTAAAGATTATTTCATTTTTATTGCATTAAACATAAAAACTAATAACTCACTTATCTCGCATGTGGAAATAATATACCCAGCGTTTTTTTTTCGATTCTTGTGTGTGATTCTGACTGTTTTTCTAACAATGTTCTTATGTTTTAGGCACGCGTTACGGGAGTACAACATACATAAGGCTTTAGATCATCCACGGGTAGTTAAATTGTATGATGTATTTGAAATAGACGCAAATTCTTTCTGTACTGTACTTGAATACTGTGATGGACATGATCTTGACTTTTACCTAAAGCAGGTTAGTACAATCAATGTATATAGTTTATTTTTTCACGTTTCGATGTACCCACAAATTCGATCAGTAAAAATAACATCTAATGTCAAATATCAAATAATGCTAAATTTAGTGAAACGAATATAATTCAATGCACTATTACGGTTTTATCTATGGTAAAAAATGTTTAATAACACATTTTGTTCAGTAATAATTTGTTTAATACATTTTGTTTAGTGATGATATATTTTATAAATAACAATTCACATTTTATTCAGTTATAATAAATTTCATATGTAATAATTCACATTTTATTTAGTAATAATAAATAATAATTCACATTTTGTTCAGTGATAATAAAATTCATCAGATAATTAAGGATCACCTAGGACTTTTTGGGATTCAGATAGAGATAAAATTGTAATTATTATCTGAAAATTATCATCGTCTTTGTAATGTTTTTTTTTACTTTTTGTATAGTTGGTTTCAATCTCGTTTGTTTTCATTTTTTTTCTCATTCACTATCATTTAAAAATCCATAATTAATGTTTAAATAATTCTGTATAATACAAAAAAGTTTGACTTACACAATCAAACAAACACTGTCAACACTGCCAAAGAAAAATTGTGTGGTCATCCTTTTTTTTGCAACTTCATCGCATTTAAATAAATGTGTTTTAAACATAATATTTTTTAGTGCTAAGGAATGCAATGTTTTTGATATTGAGTAAATTTGCTAAAAGTATTCATTCCTTTATCATTCTTATCAATATTTTAATGTATTTATTTTATTAACATTTTGTAGGTATTATGAAACAAATTATGTTATGAAATACTATCCTTTTGTTTAATGCTTTTAAACCAAAAATCATTGTTTCATATTCTATTTTTTATTATCAATAAAATATTAAATTTAAATATTTTTATTAATAATATCAAATTTCTGTAATTTACAAAATGCGACATAAAGTTTGATCATAATAGACGTACATTAAAATCAAATTATTTACAAATAAAGAAAGCACACACAATTTTTTTATTTTTAACTTGGGTCAGTTAACTTTTACTAATTTGTTCGTAACCCCACCCGATTTTTGGGTTTTTTTTACACAACTTGGTCCTTGGTTCATGTATTCAGATACTCTTGGATTTTTTTTCCAACATTGGGAATTTTCAAAAGTCACTGATTTATCTTTTTTTTTTTGAAGAACCTACACGGTAATTCATTAGCTAGTAAAATTCATAATACTCTGTTTGAATGTTCCTGTCTTAGATTCCTCACACTTAAAAATTATTATTTGTTAAAATAGTCTCGATTACTCGAAGCACATTGTGGCTGCTTTATGGACTAAAGAGTTAGTTACCCTATTGCACATTTTTCACGGGGCACAGGTTATTAGTTTTTTTGAACATAAAGAGTCTTTATTTTAAAAATATCTAGTAGCACTTTAGCAAACCCAATTTTAAATAACAACAAATGTTGCTCACTAAATATAAAAGAATAATTTGCTACTTAAATGAATGAAAGCTTAATAGAGCGTCGATTATTTTTTATTGTAGGTTTTGTCATATTTGTGTACACTTAAGAAGTAGTTAAAGTGAGATAAATTATTCACAAAATGTGTAATTGACGATAAAGTAGTGTAAAAGAAAAACTTTAAGTGTATCGTTTTGTTTTAGCATAAAACGATACCTGAAAGGGAGGCGAGATCGATCATAATGCAGGTCGTGTCGGCCCTCAAGTACCTGAACGAGATCAAACCTCCTGTGATTCACTACGATTTGAAGCCTGGTAACATCCTGCTGACTGAGGGTAACGTATGCGGCGAGATCAAAATTACCGATTTCGGTCTCAGTAAAGTGATGGACGAAGAAAATTACAACCCCGATCACGGTATGGACCTGACGTCGCAGGGCGCCGGTACATATTGGTAAGTTTATCAAATCCTCTTGTCAATGTTTCATTCAGAGAATAACGAACTAATGAGAAGCGACAAAGACTCGTTTTGAGCGAACGTTTTCTGAAGGCGCATGTCAAAAAATAAGGTGTACAAAGAAAGTCCGACCAATAACAAAAAATACCTGCTTATTTGATATTTGCTAGTTTATTTGGTAATAAATGATAGCACAGTTTTTATAGCTCAAAACGGTTGTTATAAAGGAATTTATCAGCAGAAAAAACGTTAATATCGATGCGTTTTAAATCTCGGTTTTCCCTTCAATGTTATCTCCTTTGCCTCAGTAAGGCTGGAATTTTAATAAGTATCAAGATTTGAGGCTGTATCTAATTGGCTTTCTTCTAGCTTTTCCACATCCCGAGAATCAGATGAATTGTACCATTTCTTTCTGTACAAAGTCATATATTTGCTTACTATATGATACACAACATTTTTTATAGAGTAGAACGAGAATTTTCAGCCAATTAAGAATATTTCTTAATGTCTAATAATTACATTTTAACTACATAACATTTTTAAAATAATACACATAAGTAAGCAGATAAGATAAACGTTCCTTTTACTCATTTTGATAAAGTGGATGGTCAATTGTTAAAAAATCAAATTCCTGCTGTCACAAAAACGAGGAAGTTTTACACTAATGTATTATTAAAAAACCATTAATTAATAATTTAACGTTGTTTACAACTGTTTATATAGACCACGATGCACAGAACTTTGCACTAATGCATTAATGGGTTGATTAGCTTGTTAGATCAGTCGCATACTTACTCGGCATTTGTTGTAGACATGTCGCAGACAATGCGAGACTTGTCGCAGACATGTAAAATTTAAACAAATATTAGAAAAATACCATGTGTTATACGACCATACTATGGATGATTATTCGAATAGAATAGTGCAGAAAAAAACATGGAACGAGAAAGTCCAACTCCGTCCAATAGAACTGTAAATGTGTCTCGAGACATTCTATAATAAGATTTAAGTTTTATTGGATCTTCAATCATTTATCACCAGTATAGCTTTCAAATATACTTTGGATAAAGATTATTCTTTACGTCGCCAAAGAAAATTGTCGTTATTTTATTAATTTTTATAATGTATCTGAATTGGTTTTTTGATGCAATTCGGATTTTGAATTAAAATACCTATGTCTGCTGCTGCCCTCTTTCAAAGTACACGTTAACTACGCGCAGAAAAGGACAGACGGGACTTCAGACAGCCACGTGTAAAATTATGAGGATTTATAGTCTTCGTCGGATTAACAAATTCAGCTTCGCCACAGTAATATAATTTTAGCCTAGTCGTGGCAATTCATATTCAGCTCCACCGAAAATCGCCGCGTGTTAAGCGAAATTAATCGAATTCGAATTATCGTTTATTTTAAAGTATCTGTAAAACTCATTCTCGCTATCAACTTGAGATTAACGAATCTGTCTAGGCCCTTTGTTTAACAATAAATCGATACCGTTCTCTTTTATCAAACCATTGGTACAAAATAGCTGTTTTATAGGGATGAATCCGACGACATGATGTATTGATGTGCGAAGTACAAGTTTTTAGTTTCTACATTTTAATGAAGCGATGTGTCTGCATCATGTCGTCGAGCAACCATTGCCTGAACCAATTGTGACGCTCATCTTTTTTGTTATGCAGTGTTATAATATGTACTAGTGTAATAATGTATTATTGTAACATTTAATCTTTTTACATGCTTTATAGTAGCTTGACTTGTATCTATCTATGTAACGGAATTTTTGGACACGATTTTCACCCACTTTAAAACATCGGATCGATTTCAAACTTTGTACACTTCTAAAGGACCGATAATTTCATAAATTGTCAGTTAATAAAAAAAAAACCCAAACTAAAAAATAAATAATAGTTTAAAAAAACTAAGACAATACGCTTTATAATAAAACCGAACTAAAAAATAAAAATAATCCCCAACGCGCTTGGGATAAAATTAAATTAGTCAACAAAAAAGTCATTTGCAACACATGTAGAATAAAACTAGTGTTATGGAATAAATAAAAATAATTTTACAATCAAAAGCGTGGGGTGCGCTATATCAATAAATATATATGATAATAAACATATATTGGTAAAAGTAAAATCTCCAAGAAGAAAACGTAATCATCTCGTTGGTTTGTTACTATGGGGTATTATTTATTTCTAGCTTCTGACATTATATTATTAAAAATGTCTTTAATTAAAATACAAAGTGTATAAAACAAAGCTATAATTATTTGTAGAGTCAAGTGTGATAAATGAATATTAACCGAATTTTAGAATTTATTTTCCAAATTTGTGTTTTATTAACAATAAAACTTTTTTCTATCGAATTTTAAGACTCATATATGCGTTTATTTAATGTAATGCTCGTTTGCAGGTATCTTCCACCAGAGTGTTTCGTAGTAGGTAAGAATCCCCCGAAGATTTCATCGAAAGTTGATGTGTGGAGCGTAGGTGTGATATTTTATCAGTGTCTGTATGGCAAAAAGCCTTTCGGGCACAATCAGTCGCAAGCGACCATTTTAGAGGAGAATACAATTTTAAAAGCGACTGACGTGCAGTTTGCAAACAAACCAGCTGTTACAAATGAAGCAAAGGTAAGACATTTATTAATTTTTTATACAATAAAAAATATGACCAATATTTTAGAAATTTGACATAATTTTAAAACTTCTTATCTTGTGACTTCTGACAAATAGAGTTTGAATTTTCTTCTACATTTCTTTGATGTACATAAATATTTTTTGAGCCATCTCCGACCAATTGATATGCCATTGTCGTTAAAAACTAATTGAAAACATTGCTAGCCTGTTTTGGTAATGTTACCAATTTATCATTTTTATTTTTTATGCCGTTGGATTCTTTTTTTGTCCGTTTCTGTATTAACAATACTCCCAGTTTTGATTTTATTGTCCGATTGTAAATTCTTTTCGCCATAGTATTTTTTCCCTCTATTATTCTAAGAAAAGTATTTTTAGCTTCTTGTTGTATGATCCCTTTTGGTCTTGAGGTTTTGGTACTTTGACCATTTTTAAAGGAAAATGCATTTGATCTTAGTATCTGATGTCCAATTTTCTGATTGCCATGTTCTAAGATACTTGTTAGCTTTTTCTATTGGTAGGTTTTCAAACGTTAATGGTAACATGCACGTGACGTTTCAGCCTGACAACGGTAGAAAGAGTGACGTACATGTGACGTCTTAGTTTAAGATTCTATCTATCTGTCACAAAGTGGCCTCGGCAATAGTAACATATACCCTGCTATTTAATACTTGAATATTAATGTTTACTCTTTAAAAATCACTAATAACACCGCAATATTGTTCCTCAAACCTAAATAAATGTCAAAATGCTCACTCTAAGCTAAACACATAACCTTTTAAAAGATGTCATTTGTTGTATCACGTGCACGTTACCCATCTCAAGCAGAGACGTTACCCTTTCTACCGATGTCACCGCACGTCTCCCTTTGTGAAAATTGGTCCATCAATAACGTATCACTATTAATAATATACGTTCATCATATTCGGTAGATTCGTTTTTAGTCATTTCAAACAAGTAGAGTCGAAACAGTATATTTTTTCCACTGAAATATCGCGCGACTAGAGGTAGACTAGTGGAGGACGATGTCAAAAGAATGGTAAAAAAAAATTGAAATTTTTAAAAAATTCCGTTTTTATTTGCTTACTCTGTGATACACAAGAAATTATTCATAAAAAAAACATGTTGGATTTCCAATATTTACGTTTACTTGTTGTGATTATATTTTTGACTCATTTATTTGTTGCAGAGCTTTATTCGTAGCTGTCTGGCGTACAGAAAGGAGGATCGCATCGATGTCCTTTCGCTGGCGAGACACGAATATCTCCAACCACCGATGCCTAAACATCGGTTAACATCGAATCAGCAACAGCAGCAACAACAGCAGCAACAACAACAGCAGCAATCGGCATCGTTTTCGACGGGTATTTTCGGAGCAATGAACGCCTCGTCATCGTCTTAGTAGGCCAGACCCCGGGGGCGGAAATATCAAACCTCGATCAAAAGGAAAAAATTACAAGTGGGATTTTTATGATCTTTAAACGATTAAATGGACTATGTCGTGTCGAATTTGTTGCCGAAGGTACATGGTGTTTCATTTTTTTTTATATATATATATAAAGCAATTGCTTTTTAAATTTTTGGTTTTTAATGTAAAAACTGTAAATGGTAGCAAAAAATGTAAAAAGATGTACAAATTATGTTGAAAATATGTAATTAGAATGAATTTTTCGTAATTTAAAAAAATTACGATAAATATTTAAAAGTCTTTTTACATTTTCTTGTATCTAACCATTTTAAAGATGTCTTACCAAAAAAACGCTATATTTTCAGTTAAATTGAATGCCATGATTCTCTCGGTGGTAACGTTCGATGTGCATAATCCATCTTAAATTCTCGTTAAAATCTGAAAATGCCAGTTGATGATTTTCAACAATTAAAGTCCCTTGGATCTGGCCTATAGTGCAGTGCTGTGTTTAATATAAGTTAATGCGAGAAACGTTACTCTTACTCAAAAAAGCTAGTGTTAAATATGAATTCTTCTCTATTGGAAGAATAAGACTCGTGACCTACCTTTTTTCAATTTAGACTGATTATTTTTTTTTGTTTTGTTGAGTGAGGACGTTGTGAAGATAGTATTTAAATGACACGTTATAGTGCGGAATTTAAAGTTTTTAAATATCTTTCTCTTGATGCTTAAATGGCTTCCCCCCTTATTGTCAAACCGTTGACACAAAAATAGGATGCAATAAAGTAATCAAAGGGTTTTTGTTTTTTTTTTTCGTTTTAAAACCTACTACATTTGACTGCGTTACCAAATTCATAAAATATTTATTAACAAATAACAAATTCATGATGGTTCCGTCATATTCACGATTAAAATTAATAGTTACGATATGAGTTGCTTCTTTAAAGTAATCTCGCGAGTAAATTAACTGTTAATGTTTGTTAAAAAAGGTCTATATTACCAGAATTCTTTTTGTAAACAATCAACTCATGATAAACGCCGCATAAAGATGCAAAATTAATAATCAATGTTACAACAATGAACACAAACTGTTAACATTTCCCAACAGCTATATATAGATCTCAAACTTCTGTGTCTGGCGATCGTTTAAGTAAAAGATCGTCGGTCATGTATGGACGTTGGAACCGGAAAGTCGTCAGTATTGGCTTACAATGCTCTTCATAATTAAAATAACGGATTACAATTGATTATTGTGAGTGATACTCACTTTACACAATCTGACGCAGAATTTCCTTGCAAGAACCGCTTAGGCCCGTATTCACAGTCCAGACTCAAGGCGGAGTCGATGCTTCGGGTAAAGATGTAATGCAAATTTGCACGCAAATCTGTACTCGAGGCATCGACTCCGCCTTGAGTACAGGCCTTAATGATTTAAAATTTATCTTGTGCGGCGTAAAAATGTATTTAAGATTGTTGTAGCATTACGTGTGACACCAATAATTGAAAACACCACCGAGTTTCTCTCAGTATTTTTATTTACACATTGTATCGGAGGAATATACCGAGAGCGATGGGACTATGAGATTAATAATTGTTGGTCTAGAATGCAAATTGGTATGGAGACATTTTCTCTTTTCTGCTGTCTATTCACAACTGGATGTTGGCGATTACGTTGTTAACACTACTGGATGTTAGCTACGATATTGGCGTATACATTTCGATATCTTGCCGTATGTACCAATTCACCAATAGTTTTCAATCCGGTTCAGTCTCTTATATATCTGAACCATGATTTTTGCTTTCTATCAATGCCTTGTCTTAATTTAATGATTGACTATAGTAGAGATGATTTATTACAGAATGAGACATGTTAAAGGTCCTCACGAAGGCTTCAACAAAACAGATGTCGAGTGCCTATTTAAAGCAAATTGGTTACCATCCAGCCACACCTTTACTTCTTCTACATGATTACATATTCCTGCTTAAGAATATACGCAAGAACTTCTTTGGTTATTGTTAAGCAGAGTTATTTAGTAACCGTCTTGTTTTTTGACGTTTCATCCTACTAAGACTGATTTAGCCGGAATTGGTCCGTAAAAATAATAATTCATCTCTAATTAATACTGCGTGCTCCGCATGACGTGGCCAAAATAAGCCCTCTTACAGCGCTTCACTAAGTAATTCTCTATCTTTCTGTAGTCTTCTCAACACTTCAACGTTTGTTACTCTGTCTGTTCAAGGAATTTTCTATAAACGCCCGTAACACCACATTTCAAACGCTTCTAGCTTCTATGCTTAAGTGTACCATTTTTAGATATAATCGCTAATTGCTCGAGTTATATTTAGGGAGAGGATTTTCCAACATGCGTCACATTAACGTTTTTCGACCAATCATATGTTGACATTTCAGAAATGAAAATATGGGTTAACGCCGCATGGTGCATTAATCAAATGTATGGAGGGTAGAGATAAGGAGAACAATCTGTGTGATAAAAAATGGCCCTAAAAGTGTTTTAAATTAAGATGGCGATCTTATTCTTCTTAATTGATATTAATGGATTTTTGGACAAAGGATGTTGCGCATTTTTTATTTTTTTTACTTTTACGTTCACTAGAGCAACTTTTTATTGCATAATTGTTTTATTTTAAAATTATTGCGTGTCTATTTCCCTTTGACACACTTTATATAAAACAGCCAAGTTCAGATCTAACCTTACGTCTACCAGGTCACCTTTATATACCACATTTTGGTGGACATTTTCGATAAAAGTCCCATACAAAATTGTTCTCCTTCGTAATCAAGCGGTAAAATCCTAAATTTAATTCTATTGTATTATCGAGCGCAATGACAGTTCTGGTATTTTGATCGGTCGAAAAATGTCAACGTGAGGCATGTTGGGAATAGTCATACCATACACTATTTTTTGAAACTTTATACCTGTAGTAAAAAATAACGACATTTTATGTTAATAATTACAATTCCTATCCCTAACTACAAATAATTTATTATTTATAACTCTTTGATTACCTGTTAAATTCGTATAATTTAGTTAGAACATATATAATGAGGTCAGGAAACTCCGAACAGCCATGGTCCTGGGTTGTTGCATGGTATCACACTGCACATCGGTCTGTCTCTCCCTCACTTAAAAAAAGACAGACTGATGCGTAGAAAGGTACTACGCAACGACATAGAGGCCGTCTCCCGTTCCATCCCCCACCACTGGAGTTTAGTGTTCTCTTTATATACATTCTTAAATTTAGTTCAGACCTGTCAATCGCCAGTTCGATTGTTTACATCGTGATCTACCATACCGACGCTCGGGAGAGCGCGGCAATATTCAAATTAAAGACATACATTTCCCGTACATGCGTTTTGGACATTTACAGAAATTTATAAGTGATACTTTCTTTCGTTGTTATTCACGTAATGAAACATGAAAACAAAATAATTTCTCTTCCACCTTCTTATCACCCCACTATGCGAAGCAAAGCGAAGACGGTGCGATGTTGCCGATTATAATTCCAGTAAACACACGCTGTGCCAGATACAAAAGTTTAAGATCTGTATGTAAACAGTTGACATCATGCTACGATCTTTTACAAATGTGTCAGTTGTAATTGGATTAATGCACTTGCAAAGTTAATAACATTCATAAAGCAGCATATTTTCGAACAACTTAATTGTTAATATTGTCAATAATGTGCTGCAAGTTGCACCTGATCTTTCAATGGTAATTAATGTTGATAACTTGTACTACTCATTAAGACATTCATTAAGTAAAACCAGTAATTAAATCAATAATGAGATCGTTTATATAAATTAAGCCAATAATCCTGTGTTGATTGTTAAAATTGAGATTATTTACTAAGCGAACGCGAAAATATATTGTAATAACTAAAACGTTCCATTTTTAGCAATTAGACAAAATTAATCGGTAAACGTTTATTAATATTAATTACCGACTCATTGACGTAAACTAATGTCGACACCAACAGTAATTTTTATTAATCCTCTTAAAAGAAGTATATTATGATACAATCATATTGTTAACAGTTTTGAAATTGAATATTTTGAATAATAGTTAACGTATTAATTTACGCTGGCTGTTAACAGTCGAACGTTCACGTTACCTGTTAATATAGAACTGTTAAATATTGATTGTTAATAGTTTATTTGCTAAATTCGTGGTTTGGTATTTGCTTGCCAATTTTTGTAACAAAAGCCGTTTTGTAGGTATAAGATATTTGTAATTTCTAATGTCCATGTATTTTTGAAAATAGAAGGTGAGTTACACTGAAAATGCATTTTTTAATTTTAGAAGCTTTATAAATTTGGTATACCGTAAACAATCATTTAGGTACATCTTTCGAAATTTTAGAACAATTTATCGACATTCCATTTTTACTCGAGTGAACGTAAAATACAAATATTAAAAGAGTAACATATTAATTTCTGTTAAATTTTAAACAGTGGTTTTTGGTAATGGTCAAAATTATTCCATTTTTGTGTCAACTGTTTAACTGCTGTCCAATTGAGGAAATAAGTGCAAAACTGATAGTCGTATGTTTCTTTTTATATATAAATAATTATATATATGAAGAACTATATTATATATAGATAACGTTTATTAAGTTATTTTATGAAAGTGTCCTTGCTTTGTACAGGATTATTCACCATGAACTACCCACCCCTTATCATCGTTATTATTGTCTGTAAATAAAAAGTTTTGTGGTTTTGGCTGAATTTTGTTAAAAGAACAGTAACGTGCAGAATTTAGGGCATACAACAAAATATTACTTTTTTTTAATGGGTTACCCTGTATATTTTTATATTTATGGAACGATATTTTTTCCTTATTTTTCCAAAAATATATCACATCTTGTCAGACGTCGAATATCTTAGCTCCTGTAAATTTGCCTCCTGTAATTTGTCATTATTTAAGTAAGCGTTAAAAATGACAACTATTGTGTTTGGCAGGTGTTATTTTGTAAATTTTCTAAAGTTGGCGTTATTAAAGTAAGCCATAAAATGACAACTACTGTGTTTGACAGGTAACATATCTGTAAATTAGCAAAAGTTGACATTATTAAAGTAAGCAATGAAAATGACAACTGTTGTGTTTGATGAGTGACATTTCTTTAATAAATTAATCAAAATGTTTTAAAGTTACAAAAAAACCCAATTATTCATGTAAAATAGGTAACAAAGATTTATTAAAGAAATTTGGTTATAAATAAATGATCTCATAAAAAATGTTCGATGTGTCCACCACTTTTCTATGGATTATTTCAAGTCGAATCCTTTCCTGATAACCTCTTTGGACTTTTTCATTCTTACCTAGAACAATTTTGATTATAATAATAAATTAGCTATGAATGGAGCTTATAAACTAGGAGTCTAACTATTTTGTTTGACAGATGACATCTCTGTAAATTAGCAAAAGTTAACATTATTAAAGTAAGCGATGAAAATGACAACTTTTATTTTTTACAGGTGACATTTCTGTAAATTTGCAAAAATTGACAGGTGACAGTTCAGTAAATTAGCAAAAGTTGACATTATTAAAGTAGGCGATGAGAATGACAACTAATGTGCTTGACAAGTGACATTTATTTAAAGAAATTAATAAAAAAGAGTACCGTGAGAGTGAAAAATTCCAAATATTGATGCAAAATGGATAAAAGTTCTATTTTTAATGCATAATTAATAACGTTTTCTCATATTTATAATTTCATCGGAAATGTTTTCATTATCAACATTTACATGGTTATTTCAATTTGAATCCTGTCGTCTATGACTTAATACTATTATTATTATTGACAATGTTTTTAGAAATCTCTAGTAAAATAAATCCATAGGGGACGAATCCGGACTGTTAGGTAGCCATATAATAGTTCCATTATTTTCTATCCATATTGGGAATACAATATTTAAATGATCTTTAACACCATGTGGACTTCTCCATCATGTATCCAAATCATATTATTATCATATAATCCATTTGATTATTTCATTAAAGAAATGTCATTTATCAAACACAATAGTTGTCATTTTTATAGCTTATTTTAATAATGTTAATTTTATTCGACGTTTAATAACTGAAAAATAATATAATGTAATGATAACATAAGGTATATTTTTGAAAAATATACAGGGTAGTAAACCATTAAAAAATATATTTTTTTATATTTCCTGAAATATGCACGTTACTGTATGTTTGATAACATTTTAACAAAATTCAATCGCAGCCACACAATTTTTATGGTAAGCCGTGATTAATTTACGGTGGATAACCCTGTATCATCGTGTGATTTGGTTCGCATTTCCTTCCATTTACATCCCCCGTTCCTCAAATCCCCCTAATTTCACCACAAAACTTGTTCTCTCATTATTCATAATTAATAATAGTGTAATGTGTACAGAAAGAAAAAAGTCAACCCATGTTTGCCTGTTATTCAAATCTTAAAGATTTGTTTTATTCTATCGAGTTTGTGGATTTTCTTGGATAGAATCCAGTAGATTTATCGAATAAATCGTAGGAACCAATTTCAGAAACTTTCTCGATCTAAAATTTCGAATTTAAAATAATCTAGCTCTATATTTTAATGCAATAAAAGAACATGATTAAATCTACTGATGTTAGAAATATTGACAGAAAAATATTGTTAAAATGTTTTTTAATTATAAAAATTAAAGCATTTATAAATCTTTTTTTTTTAAATCATCAGTTAGTTTATTTTTAAAACTTTCCAAATTAGCAAAATTATTTTCAAATTAGTCCTAAACTGTTATAATTTTGTTCGATTATTAGCAGAATATCCATAAAGTTACCATAATTGGTCTTCTACTTATAGCTGGAATAAAGGTGATTTGGAATTTATTCCGGAATCATACGGTTTATTAAATTTAAATAAAAAATCAATCGATTATATTTGTAGTAATCGCACATTTCTATCTCAGTTGAAATTAAAATTGTTATCCTTACTGTTAGTTTTAACATCTACGAATTAATTCCAAAGAAATCGATTTGCTAATTGTATTATTAGCTCTTTAATTGTATACTTTCATTTTAAACTTGTCAGTTGTCAAATGAGCGCACTCTATTTCTTGCATTTGCCAATCAACTGACTAACTCTTTGATAAATTATTTGTCTTGCTAATTATATTAATTAACTAAACAGTATCGAATATACTTCCAAATGATTAACCTTGTGACTAAAGTGATTAATCAAAAATATGCATTCTTAATTTGTCGAGAAAAATGGAAAAAAACTTCGGACAATTGTGGATCTGTATATTTGATTGAATTGAAGCTTAATTGTAATAATAAGTATCCATTTGAAACAAGTTTGGTGATGTATCTACTGACTTTCTGAAAAAATATCCACACATCTCGAAAAAGAAAACAGATCGTCTTCATTAAATATGGCTTGTTAAATACGAACTCTTTTGTCTCGAGTTTGTTATTCGACAACAAATTTAGCAGCTTTGAGACGTTCGCAATTGATTTTGCATCAATTTGTTGGAAAACGTAGCTTTTGTTTTACCTTGTGTTTCAGTTTTCTTAGTAGACAAAAGATATCTTGGTAAATACATGAAGTGACATTAGAAAATATAAATACATTTGACTCAAAAATTTTAGATTACTTTCGCTCTTTTCAACGTGTCACTTAAAATGATATGTTGCACAGCACATTTATAGCTTTTATTTAAAATATGACATGCTTTATAAGCCCGCCTCACATGGTCGCACTCGCGCAGGTCAACACGAGCCTCACGTGTCGGCGTAGGAACGCACACGAGCGTGTACGCGCGTGTTGGCTGATGTGCACTTGTAGTTGAAACACCGTTTTCAAGAGTGGCACGGTGGAAGGAGAATGTAGAAGCTGTTCGCAGCTAAAAATGTTTGAACGACGTAAGAGCTCTGCCTCATTAAGACGCCATGGCGACGTCGCCAGCGGCGCAGGCTTGGCTACTTCTGCCATCCGAAAGTCGTCAAGTCGAGTGGCCATGGCGTCTCGACAGTCAGTTCGTTTACGTCGTCAGGAATGGATGTAGAAGAAATCGCACTTCTTTGTTATCTACGTCGCAGAAAAATGGAAAAAAGAAAAAAAAGAAACTATGGGTTCATCCTTTTATATCAGATCGAAGCCTAAGTGGTATTTTTTTTAAACTGTGATTTAGGAAAATATCCTGAAAAACCTTTTATTTTTAAGTTACGATCGGAATAATCATTTGATGAACTATCCCATAAACAAGGACGGTTTTGAATTTCTGTTATAATTTTTTCAGTATCGAAACTCATTTTTTACAACATCAAATACAAATAAATTATACTATATTCCGAGCGAGCGCACAAAATGGCGGCTGACTGGCGACTGAGTGAGGGAGGTGCATTTTACACGTGTACATTATAGTGGCAACGTCGCCAGGCCGCCAGACTATCCAGAAGCCACGTAGGTAACTGTAGCTCGCGGCCACGCTTCCAAATTGGCGACGTTGCCAAACTGTTGCCAAGTGAGTTGGGTACCATACATTTCAATATTAACTGCTTGGATACGTAGCCGGCGACGTCGCCATGGCGTCTTAATGAGGCAGAGCTTTAAAACATCCTGATTATATGAGAATTAAACAATTAGGATTTAAAAACTTGTTTGATCGTTATGCTTTTTAGGTTCCATGTAAAAAAGTGATTGTTTTTAAAGATTAAAAAAAAAGAGAATAGCATTTAATTAAGAAAACGGCCAGCTTCTCTTTATTGCTATTTCTTTTATGACCGCCAGAACACTCATCTTGTGTTCTAATTAACTCGTGTACTTCTTTAAATTCATCTCTAGATAGACGAAAATATTTTTTGAATTTTTCTTTTGAGATCCAAAAGTCGACGCAAATTCTCCATTATTTGGATAAGAACTCTTCTAATTTCTTTTTCCTTTTGCACTTCTTATCAGTGACAGTCTTACATATTATGAATGGCTTTCACGGCCATCGTTTATTGGTGAATGGTTTTTCGGGTTTATTGGCCGTCGTTAATACTCGACGTTTCGCCATCTCGATTGAATGGCATCTTCGGGAGATGTTATGTCTGTTTTTTAAGGCTGACGGTTTGTGACATTTGTATGTCACCATCGCAGGTTATATACCACAGCTGCATATTACCCGAGGCTTTATAGAGAAGCGATCGAAATACATAAACACCAGCAGAATTTTAATAAATCTGAGGAAACACTTAAAATCAATAGAACATGGGTACCTGTATTTAAAAATACCACGCTGCTTCCTTACAAACATAAGAATGAATATCCGGAACGTGACCCATCCTGAACAGCCCTATAATATGCCCCGCCCTCCAAAACGTATATAACCTGCGATCGTGACATACAAATGTCACAAACCGTCAGCCTTAAAAAGCAGACATTACATCTCCCGAAGATGCCAACCCGAAAAACCATTCACCAATAAGTGACAGTCTTCTTTATTAGTAGGCGAACTAAAACCTCGTATGACCTGAACGAGTGTCCACCAATGTCAGTGCCACATTGGCGAGTGCGAGCACGTGCAGCTTGTTTAGCGTCGTTTTGAAAGTTGACACGACTGACACGATAGTCAAGTTTTAGATAAATTATAATGTGCATAAAATATTTCATCGAATTTTACATTTTTAATCATTAGTGATGAACACGTCAATAAAAAGCGCATTTAGCTAAGAAAACATAAACCGTTAATTTCGAAAGTGTACAGATCAGTTTTAATTTCTTAGCAATAATGTAAATATTTTAATGAAAATTAGAAAAACAATATCGATAGCATTTTTAAATAATTTTTACAAAAGTTATAAAAATATGGTAGGAGGTAGTTGTACAAAATGTTAGTTAAAAACTTCCAAAAAAAAAATATTGAAATGTAGAATCCTACAGATATCTTTTGCTTAAAAAAAAACGTAGCTTTGTATAATTATTGGTTGTACGCCAATATTTGTAGTTTTATCCGAGAAAAACAAAGCAACGAGTAGCGACAACGTTCGATTGATTTTTCTTACACATTAAAATACACAACACTTCATGACAAAAAATTAGTGTCGGATTCGGGTCGGAATGTAACGTGCTAATTATTACACTACTGAACTACCGATACTACAAGGTCGAATTTATAATAAATATTGGGTGTCATAATATTGTATTTATTGTTTGTTTTAAAAGGAGATCAAAAGAACCAGTATTCTTTCTTTGTACACCATATTTTTTATTATACATTTTCAGAAAACGGACTTTTGTCGCCTTTCGTTAAGTTGTGATTCTCTGTTTTTTAGCAAATTTTGTAAATTCGGAAAAAATTTGTTTTGGCTTTTTTAAAATCATATCTTGCATGCTCTTTTTAGTTTGATGCTAAATCAATAACAAAAAAATCTCGATATTCAAAAAAAAACAATTGAAAATACTTAGATTCTAAGTTATATATTAGATATGTGTATATAAATGACGGCTTAAACAATTTTGAATATCTTTGAGGTTACAAACTGCGAAATGTCTTGAACCCCCATACAAGATCAAAATTTTTACAAAAGTAAAGGGAGTTTGATGAAACTCTGCTAACTTAACATTAATAGGATAGTGTACAGGAAATTTCCAAGTACGGAAAAAGTCAATGACGTTGTTATGCATGAAAGATTAGCTGGTTTTGCAAACTCCTCCAAGTAATAATGTAAATATCTTGTAATATTTGTGCTGCAATACTGTGTAGTCTAGGTCCAAACTTAACAATTTTCCTACCGCCAAGTAAGCTATATATTTAGACCAGTTTAAACCGAATTTGATGTGCAACGTTTTTTCTTTTACAAAACTTCAAATAAATCAATAAAACTAAATTCATTTTTAATCCGGGTGATGAACAACATTATTTTAAAAGCTTTCTAAACATATCAGTCAGAAGTAAATATACTAAAAACATAAAGAAAAGTTTTCTTTTACTTAGTAGTTTAAACACTTGAACGTGGGATGTAGTTTAGTAATGATCTAACATTTATGTATATTTTATTAATTACATAATCAAACACCAAACAAACGAGAACCAAAGGAAATTAATAATCAAAATAGAAAATAAGGATATTACAACGATTCAAAATCACTATTTAGAAAAGTTAAATATCAAATATTCGCTTGGATATTAAAAAATTCTAACAGTCTTCTTTATAAATAAGTCGAATATATTTTTGCTGTATCGAAACTATGGACAAGAATCCTGTCATAGAGGAGTAAAAAAGAGATATTTGCATAAAGGGATTGCTATCCTTATCTTGAGCATGTACGTACAGTGTTTTAAAGTATATAGTTTTTTAACTTCATCGATTTAGTCCATTTATTTCTTGCCGATTCTTCTTCTTCTAAAGTCTCGACCTTACGTGTTAGTAGGCAACAACAATTTGATTATTTTCTTCTACTCCGTCCGGTAGGTAGCCAGCCTTTTCAACGCTAAATAGATGATGGACCTTCATTTGATTAATATACTGTATCCTAGGTCTTCCTCAGCCTCTTTCTCCTTCTATCTGACCTTCCAAGTTCGTTGCCAGTTATCCCTGTTTGTCTAATTATAAGGCCTATCCATTTACTTCTCTGTCCAATGGACCCCATTTGACATCTCTTAACCTTCATTCTTCTCAAGACTTTCTCATTTGTTATTCATTTGTATCTGTAACATCCGACGATAGCACCACATTTCAAATGCCTTTTCATTGATGGCACATAATTCACATCCATACATAATACGCTCCAGACCAACGATTTCAGGAAACTTTTCCTTATCTCCAGCCTAATATTGTTAAATTCAAAGAATTTTGATTTATTGTCGTTAAACGAGCCGTGCTAAAAATTCTACTTTTTATTTCCCTGTTACTGCGGCCATCCTGAGTATTTAAGTTATGGGAACATATTTACTTGTCTCTAGGGTGACATTTATTCTTTTTGGTTCTCCCCTTGCAACAACCATTATTTTTTTCTCGTTTACATTCATATTAGAATCTGTTTTCAGTATTCTTTCCATGTGATTAAGTGCTTGTTTAAGTTCCTACTTTGATTTTGCTAGCAGTGTAATATAGTCAGCATATCGTATTGTTAACAGTCTTCTGCTATGTATCACGATTCCCGCCTGCCGATTCATCTGTTGGAAATCTGAATAAGAATATTAATAATGCACAAATATCTAGTTCAATAAATATATATCTTCAGGAGAATGTCATATTTTTAGGTCTTCTTCTTCTTCCTCTTGTTGTAGGACACGGTCCTGTTTGATTTTTCATCCTAGCTCCTGTAATGTGGACGTTCAGCTGTCGTGCCATCTTTTCGGTGGTCTTCCTGGTGGTCTTTTTGTATTGGGTTTCTGTGTTTTTGCCCATTTCGCTATCCTTTCTGTGTCCATACTATCGACATGGCCTCTCCATCCTCGACGTCGTGCTCGTGTCCATTTCTTATTTTATCTCTGAGTGAGATTCCCCTTATAGTTCTGAGCACTTTCATTTCTGTTGGTCTCGTTAGTTTTTTCGTATGTGATGTCTCTGCCCTTGTTTCGGCTGTGTATGTCAGCACTGGCCTTACACATGTCGTATCCTACTTTCCACGCTCATGTTCTGTTTCTCCATATTATATCCCTCAGGTATCCCGATTTTCTGGCTGCTTTGTTGGCTTGCGTCCTTACTTCTTCCGTGGTATGTCTGCTGTACGATACATGTATTCCGAGGTAGTTGAAATCCATTACTTGGTTTATTATGTGTTCGTTAACCATTAGTTTAAAACTGGTGGGGCTCTTGGCTATCACCATTGATTAGGTCTTCTTGTGGGATATCATCATGTTTAGTTTCTGCGCTATTGTATTGAATCTAAAGAGTAGGCGTTGGAGGTCGTCTTCACTTTTTGCTATAAGAACTGCATCATCCGCACAGCAAAGGATCCCCCAAAGATCGGTTGCCCATTTTATAGCTAATCTTGGTTTCTTTTACGCCTTCTATAATCTCATTCATGATCATGTTATTAAGCACGTTTTTGTCATTTTAAATCGAATTTTTTATTATTTTCATACACAAAACAATTCACAAACAATAAAGCTTTAGCATGTAAATGCCTGTAAATGCGAAATCGCGGCAAAATGGAGAGAAAAATACTCCTATGCAGCTTTCTCTTTTTATTCCTCTAACGTTTTTTACGCTAACTATTGTAGTATGTCTGAGGAGGAAACTATTCTATTAAATAACCATATCCTCTCTAATTGTCGCATTTTCTATTCCCATGTCGACTACAAAAAAAAAACAATGTATCTTAAATATATATGTTACTGTGAAAACCCGTTTAACACGTTTTTGCGAGTTTATACTGGATGTCTTTGTTAAATATAAAATTATAACTAGAATTAACTGCTTGTCAAAAATTAATTTAAACTAGTTTTAGCTTTAAACATTAGTTCAAACTTATTTTAACATATTTGGGGGGAAATATATACATACATACAAGGTGGCTCTACAACCCAGGGTGGGTCTTGGCTAACTGCACTATATTCCTCTAGGCCTCCCGGTCCTTCATCAGATTCGTGTCCAGAGGGATATTCATTTCTGTTAGATCTGCTATGATGTTGTCTTTCCATCTCTGGCGTGGTCTCCCAAGTGGCCTTTTTCCTGTCATTCTCTCCTCCCATATCAGTTTTTTCAGACTGTCATCTCGTAGTTTATAGACATGCCGGTACCATCTTAGGCGCTGGGACTTGATTTCTTTGACAACATCCCCGTGGCCTTATAAGGTTTTTATCGGCTTTCACCTTTGAGGTTCTTGAGATGTTTTTGGATTTGAAAAAGTTGTTTAGAGAGAACAGACATCGATTTGCGGCTTGTGTTCTGCCTTTTATTTCCTCTGTGACGTCGTTATCGGTTGTAATTGTAGCTCCCAGATATTTGAATTGTTCCACTCGTTCAAAATTGTAGGTGTCTATAGCCACGTTCTGCCCTATTTTAACTCTGCGCCCCTGTCTTTTTATGCACAAATATTTGGTCTTTTCCTCGTTAATCTTAAGTCCTACTTCTCTTGTAGCTTTTTCTATGCGATTAAAGGCCTCTTTTACTGTTGGTGTGGTGTCTCCAATGATGTAAATGTCATTTGCATATGCATTTGGGAGAAATGATTCAATTAAAATCAATAAAGCATCGATTGGGATTAAAAACATGTTTTGTATTGTTTAATACAATATTTATCGAAAATATTGGTCGAACATCTGTTTTTAATATTAATCAAAGTAATACAAAAATAATTATACACTGTAGGAGTATATTAAAGAAAATCACAGAGCCATGTCGATAAAAGCAATGCTTTGGAGTACCATGATTTTTTAAAAATGTCAGAGAATAAGTTTCAAAGTCTGGTATTAACATGATATATATCAAACATAATATAGGTAACCAATAGAAAATAATACAAATATAATACAACCAATAAAAATAAATCTCAAATATAAAATAACCAATAAAAACCAGCCGCAGGCCGCATGGAGGATTTTAAAGTTTACGTCTTGTTTACGTCACTGTTATGTCTTCATTTTTCTACGGCGAGTCTCGTCCGCGAAGCCCAAATAATATTAATTAAACTCATACAAAAAGTGTGTGAGTGTCGTGGAACACTTGGTTGAAACGAAGTTCCTTTTGTAGTATATTATTAATAATAAACGTATTATATTGTTTCTTACGCTTGTTTTAATAAAATAAGAGAGTCGTAAGATAAAATCCATGGCTGTTTAGTCATTTCCCTTATTTCACCACATGTGCGTTTCCTCCACTGGGTTGTTACTGGATCTTGTAAGGGACCACATATTTTCCTTAAAACTTAATTCTCGGAGGAGAGTAACCTTTCTTGTTCTCTAAGAGTCAAGGTCCACGCCTCGCACCCATACAGGACCAAGTGATCACTATTGTATTGTATATCTTCAGTTTTACTTTTCTTGGTAGAATGCTTGGTCGAAGCAAATTGCTCAGGGCAGCTACGACTCTGCTTCAGCTTTGTATACGATACTGTATTTCCTTTCTAACATTATTTGTTTCGTTTATCTGTGAGCCCAGATACTTGAAATCTTTCACTCTTTCGAAAGATCCATTATCTGTTGTTAGGTTTATGTCTCTGTGTGTTTCTCTTTGATCTAATTTCATGTATTTAGTTTTCTCTTTACTTACCCTGAGCCCTTTTCTCTTTTCTCTCTCTTTTATTGGCGTATGGAGTCTTTTAAGCCAGAGAATTTCAGATGTATCAAAGAAATCCAGTTAAACTAGTGTCAACTAGTAATAACTAGAAATGGGTTTTCACTGTAACATATATGTATATACTGAATCCATTTTCAGATATAGCAAACCGAAAGACGACTAAGCATTGTAGAAATGACTGCGGAAATGAATAAAATGAATTTTGTTCAAATGAACAAGCAAAATATTCTTAAAATCAGAAAAAAATGACGTTATGCGATTTGATAGCCAAACCTAATATTTAAAATTAGCGATCAAACTACTCGTAATGTTTCAAGCAGATTTCATGACATTTCTTTGAATTAAAAAATATATAACATTAGCAGTATCTTTAGCTCTTGGAGCAAAACATCTAGGCCCCTTTTATGATAAAAAAGTTTTTAATAGTGTTTGTTGCTAGCGACAGTTATATTTTTTAATACAAAGTGTAATTTAAGAATCTGTACTCATTTGTGAAACAAAGAAAGTTTTTAAAAGCAGGATTAACTTACTTTTATCGATAGGGATATTTCAGTGAAAAAAATCGTGAAAATTTAAAAAATTGTTTACATTTTGACACGCTGCGTCAGGTATGAACGTTAAAAAAGTTTGAATCCGTTTGCAAAATAGTGCTTATTTGGATCTTGTTGTCTTGGTCCTAGACTAAATAAGCAAAATATGTCCATATGGTTAAAAAAACTCGCAACTACAATTACATGTTACTTATTTATACTGTGCTGTATGTGTAAAAAATAGTGGTAATCGCTCACCACGGACTTTTGTGATAAGAATAGTTAAAAAGTCATGTTCTAGAATGCAAAAAAATGTATCGTTATATTGTTTATGTACTGTACCTATACTTTTATTTTATACAATCGTTCACATTTCTTTTTTTCTTTGGTATTCCCTACCGTTGTAAATACAGTGTGTATATTACTACACAGTAAAGTTTTCAAAATTAAGTTAATTTATTTTCCCTGCGATTTTATTATTAAAAAAAATATAAGTTCTACTAATTTATAACAGATGTTTTAATTCATCTACGTATGGAATGAAAACTCATTAAATATGGAAGTAAGATGGTGGAATCGTAAAAAAAAATTACTGTTAAAAGTGACAACATGTAAATAAAATCGACGGAGTGGGATTGAACGTCTACAAAATACGACGATTGCCGAATAACCCTACTTGGCGATAGACAAAGAAGCATGCGCGAATATTTTGGTAGGAATGTGTAATAAAAAATTACTGTATTACTGTAGAGTTGACAAAATTCTCTTTTAAAATATTAATATTTTTGTAGCAGGATAGTAGAAACGCAAAGAAATATTTTCTTAAAAATTCTTAACAAATTTTTTTTTTATAATATTAATATTTTTGTAGCAGGATAGCAGAAACGCGAAAAGATATTTTCTAAGAGAATCTAGACAAAATTCTTTGTTGAAATTATAATATTTTTGTAGCAGGATAGCAGAAACGCGAAGAGATATTTTCTTAAAAAATTTTGACAAAATTCTCTTTTAAAATATTAATTTATTTGTAGCAGGATAGCAAAACGCGAAGAGATATTTTCTTAAAAATTTTTGACAAAATTCTCTTTTAAAATATTAATCTTTTTGTAGTAGGATAGCAGAAACGCGAAGAGACATTTTCTTAAAAATTCTTGACAAAATTCTCTTAAAATATTAATTTATTTGTAGCAGGATAGCAAAACGCGAAGAGATATTTTCTTAGAGATTCTTGACAAAATTCGCTTTTAAAATATTATTTTTGTAGCAGGGTAGCAGAAACGTGAAGAGATATTTTCTTAAAAATTCTTGACAAAATTCTCTTTTATAATATAAATATTTTTGTAGCAGGATAGCAGAAACGCGAAGAGATATTTTCTTATAAATTCTTGACAAAATTCTCTTTTATAATATAAATATTTTTGTAGCAGGATAGCAGAAACGCGAAGAGATATTTTCTTAAAAATTCTTGACAAATTTTTTTTTTAAAATAATATTTTTGTAGTAGGATAGCAGAAATGCGAAAAGATATTTTCATTTAGATTCTTGACAAAATTCTTTTTTAAAATATTATTTTTGTAGCAGGATAGCAGAAACGCGTAAAGATGTTTACTTAAAATTTTTTTTGGCAAGTCTCTTTTGAAATATTAATATTTTTTGTATCAGGATTCCAGAAACGCGAAGAGATATTTTCTTATAAATTCTTGACAAAATTCTCTTTTAAAATATTATGTTTGTAGCAGGATAGCAGAAACGCGAAGAGATATTTTCTTAAATTTTTTTGACAAAATTACCTTTAAAAATATTAATATTTTTGTAGCAGGATAGCAGAAACACGAAGAGATATTTTCTTAGAGATTATGACAAAATTCTCTTTTAAAATAATAATATTTTTATAGCAGGATAGCAAAAACGCGAAGAGATATTTTCTTAAAATTTTTTTACAAAATTCTCTTTTAAATCATTAATATTTTTGTAGCAAAGAGATATTTTTTTACTTACCACCTTTTAGGGATGATAGTTCGAAAGAGGGTGGGCTGAGGAAATTTTGTTTTAGGTAAGATCCATTATTATTTCATACGGGCAATCATCTCCTGAATTTTTTGCATGAATTTAGAAACACCCTGTATATTGCCAAGACACATGCTGTCATGATGGCTGGCCTATAAGTGCCAATTTTGTAGCCACATATTGCAGTAAAAATAGTGCCCCTTTAGAAGCACCTTAATAATAACTCTCTTACTGTCAATCAAGAAAAGAAAGCTACTCTATTTTGGTCATGTGATGAGGATAGGATAAAGTATCATTTGCTTCACCTAATTGTTCAAGGAAGGATTGAAGGAAGAAGAGCTCCTGGAAGGCGAAGAATATAAGAATTTGCGTCGGTGGCTTGGCAAGACAGTTGTATGCGCATGTCTGAGGTAGCATCCAATCTCGACCTGATTGTGTTTTTTGTATAAGTGTAAACTGAAAAGCCCGTTTCATTGTGATACTTTGTGACAAAGGGGGGGCAAACTTCTTTAGGGTATTAACTGCTAACACCAACCCAAAACTCGTTCAGAGACACGTAATCAAATGTGTGTTTTAATGTGGATGAACTCTGAAGATCTATAAATGCTTCTTAATCCAGGACGGTTAGCATAGCAGGTTGACTTATGATGATAAATAACAAAACAAAAGTGTTAGCACAATATTTTTCTCTAGAATTAAAAGTTTACAACATTGATATAATATTAATTAGCAGTTTCCTATGTCTCAAATCCTGCGTGCGTGAATGATAAATGAATAAAGTTTCAAAATTATTTAATAAAGGAATTAAGGGGTGAAGGAAAAATGAAAATCATTCCTTATCTCAACTTTTATTGTAAAATGACAAAGAATAACTCTAAAACTTTTCAGAATCAATATATGTTTGATATAGAGATAATATGTATCTGAATACATGATATATAGATGTATCAACTAAGTAAATAAATATACATCTTATATTCTTGCAGATATATATATATATAATAAAATCATGCTATTTGTCACCTAACACAACTTTTTGTTCACCTTCAGAACTGGCCGATCTTTTTAATGATATTTTTAATACTGATCTTGGCACCCACATAGTTGAATCGACTCTAAATTTTAAAACTGAGAGATTGTGAATCTCTGTAAGAGAAAAATTAGAAGATATATTTAGCAGTTCTTACATCTAGATATTGATTATTTTTATCTATTTAATCACCGGTTTAGATTGCTGTACAATGAATGATTTCTTACCCTGCATTTCAATTTATGTCCTACACAATGGACATTCCTACATGTTATTTGTTGAAAAAATGTAAATTTTACATTTAATAATCGACATTTTCAAATAAGTATATATTTTAAAATGAAAAAAAATCTAATAATTTGTCAGATTCATTCATTTTGGATATATTTTTTTAATGTAAAAAATTAATTCATTTTAAATCATAGAAATTAAGTCAAATACTTAATTTTAAGTTGGCAGTACAGTTGGTCAATGTTAATGCTGCTAAAATATTTTGTTTTTTGTTTGAAAAAAGCTAGTCAGTCTCGACTAGTTTAAGAATTTGTTAGATGAATCGTGATGTTTTTGTATACATATTTTGTAATAATAGTACCTATAATGCTGTATTATTTGCACAATAGGTTATTGGATATTAGTTAGTCTGCAGACTATAGTAGTCTGATTATTGAAAACCCAAAGATTTATAATTTTTAAATTTTTTGGACGACCTTTATCAACTGAGCATTATTTCCATTAAAATATTAAAAAAAAAGAAAATGCAATAAATAGAAATTTAAAGGAGCAAATTATTAATAAATATATTTTATCATTTATGAAATATTAAATTAAATGTGAGTCATTTCGTTTAAGTTTTCACAATTAATCTGTGAGTTAACAAAGACAAACAATTGATTTTACTAGTTATATTATTGAATATATTCTTATAAAGAGAAGTGAATTATGAATGTAAAGAAAGTAATTAACTATAACATTACATTACTGTAAATGTATAATTTTTAATAAGGCCAAAATGTGACATTGTTGGCACTGCATCTAAACCTAGTGATATTGATGGGTATTTAACAACTTACATTGATAGTAATTAATTAGGAAAATATCAATTGATGTAAAAACCACCGGTTAAACCCTGTGTGTAAATGATTTAAAAAGAAGAGACTGCGTGTAACAAGAAAAAACCGCTTCGTGCAAAAAATCCATCTTATATGTTGTTTTAAATTCAATTTGTGCCCATAAGTTTAAGCTAAACTCCTACATTATGTCTAAAAGTTACCTACTATGTTAATAGAAAATTTGTTCAGATTTTCTTGTGATTTACATCATGAACCGTTTTCAATGTTATTACATCTAAATTATGTTAAGAAAAACGTTTGGTTTACGGCGTGTTATCTCAGAATAATTATTTCACTACTACACAATCAAAATAAAACATTATTATATTTTTAAAACAATTTTCTCCCCCACTCGAATTATCCACTTGGAATGTGTGAAAAAAGGTACCTACACAATTCGCATATGTTTCGAAATAAAAACGTTTTAAATTTGTCGTTGAAATTACGCCATCTTGCAGTGGAAACTTGAAATTAGTTTCGTCACCTGTGAAGAGTGGGGTATTATCGTTTATTTATATCAAAAGTGGAAGGTAGGTATTTAACCAGATTCGTCGTGCATCAAAGTTTTTCTTATTGTAAAAAATCTACTGGATACATTGTTTTATTTAGTTTATCTTCGCACTGACATCTACAGTACGGCAAACGATTCATGAGCTAGCTACAGAAAACCGTAACAAAATCAGAGAGTATAATATTGTGTGGATAGATATAGATATATGTAATAATGATAAAATGTTTTTTGTTAATGCAACATTTCAAATAGATATCTTATCTTCAATGATTTGTTTTAAGTTGATCCCACAGTCAGGCACAGAGGCCGTTAGCGTTTTTTTTTCAAAAATTTTCAACGCATGTGCCAGTTCGCACTCAAAAATAAACTAATACGTCGTTTGAGACCGTCGTTTTATGAAGTATTTTCTCAAATTACATGTAATGTTAGCTTTCATTTGAATATAACTTAACAAAAACAAGAAAATTAAAAATTACAACTGAGAAAAAAAATATTAATTCAAATCAAGAGTTAACAAATTCTAAATGTATAGAGTCTATGAATTCTAAATGTATACAAGAATTGGATTATATTAATAAACAATAATGTTTAACATGGACTACACATGAAATGTAATTATTATTAATTTCATCCAGCCATGTTTTTTAAAACTAAACTAAAATGAAAGTATGTACAATATGATCATTGTTACTATTAAAAATCCTTACAATTTTAATTAGATGGTTGTATAAAACAAGTGGTAGAATTATGGGAAACATTTAAAAACAAATTATATGTCTAACTGGAACCGCTATAAGTTGCAAAGTAATGTTTTCTTGAAATTATTTCAAGTCTTCAGTAACAGAATATTTTTAAAATTAATTGAATACTCTGGAAAAAAATGTACAACAGTACATACAAAACAAAATCCAATGCACATCATTAATGACGTAGATGATCCAAACAGTATTACCACCTATCGACATATTCAGTTTGACTAACGCCAAGTCGATATAAGTACTTTGAACACACGTTCTATAACATTTTATACTGCTTTACTATTTATTTACAATTAGAATAAAATAATGTAACGACATTTGTTTATATTATTCAACTACCTTTATAACTATAAAAACAAGATATTCGCCAGCCATAAAATGAAATTCTGTGCTCCTATGACTCGAAACATAGGTACGTAGTTGGTAGCCTTGTAATCAAAGTGCACTATTGCCGCTTTAATTAGTATCATCTCAGGTCATTGTGTTTTGGTAAAAAGCAAGATTTTCAAGAGAAAACATGACTTTAAATTTCCTACAATTTCTAGATTCCTCGTTAATTAATTCTCTGACAATTTTGCAACGGTTTGTAGTTGTGATGCTATCAAATTGTGTGACGTGCATCGGAATTTGTTTTAAGTATATTGAGGTATTTTAAACAGAACTTTACCTTTTCAGTTACCATTGTAAATTGTACGGTTGAATTGGTTATTGATCTAAGCGACATTTTTTTGATAACAAGTTTTTCCAACTTTTACTTATTTGTCTGTTGGATAATTGGTGTCATACCATTTTGAACATCTAATGTGCGTTAAGAAATTTAACTTTTTTCCTATATTAGGTAATCCAAGATGCTATCAAATAAAGAAATTGGTGGCCTATAGACATACAATGTATTCTGTCGCTTGATATTATGTTACAACTCTGTTTATTGAACTGAATATTTGCTTAACTTCATTTAAAATACTTGCTGGTTGTGGTGTTGTGGTTTGGAATCAATATTACACTACTTATTTATTATATTTTTTTGTGTGCATTTAAGCCGCCATTTTGAGTGTCACGTGTTCTAGAATACCTTATACGTAGTTGTGTCGCTAGACCCATTTTGCATTCCATCAGAACATAAATTATGTTTCAAAGTTTCATTTTTAAATTAATTTGTTCAATAATCTTTTATTAACGTGAAAGAAGAATGATTTTGTTGGCACACTAATAATTGTCTGAATTAAGTTACTCTACTCTGTTTTAATATTCCCACGTTGCTTAAACTCATATTTCATTCGATTTTTAGAAGACTTGGTGTATAATTCAATTTCCCTCTTTCTATTTCATATCCGTATCGACACTGGAAAAAATGTACTCATGCATATACCAAGAAAACAAGGAAAGTTTGGCAATATGACGCAACCACGTGGCGCAGAAGTCTGAGTGTTGGTGTTTTTTGGACGTCTTCATATTTGTATATTATCCGCTGCGCCAAGCCGGTGGGCTCAGTTTTTTAACAACAGTGATCGTTTAAAGTGCGTGCTATGGCATCTTGGTCAAGAAATGGTATTCAGGTATTTAGGTGGTACAGAGAATTCTAAAAGGGAAATTTTAGTCCAGAAGACAATGCGAGGACGGGGATGCCACTAACGTCTGTTACGGAGAAAAACGTTTCACCAGATTGAGGAAATCTTAGGCCTGTTGTTGTCTCTGGATGCCGCGTAGTCTGACTGAAGACCAAACAACACAACGTGTGAAATGGTGCCGGGAGACGCTGAAAATGTTTGATTAGGGACAATCTCGTTGTGTAAACAACATCGTGACAGGTGACGAGAATTATTATTATGATGTGCCGACCAAGTCTCAAAACAAAGTTAGGGTCTTTCATGACGAGGATACAGAAAATTTCGATCGGTAAAGATTATAAATTGTAGGGGAGGTCGTGAAGGCTATGCAGCCTCTCAACCACCTCGACCTATCAATCGGTAAAGAAGAAAATGATAGCTGTATTTTTCAAATCGAGTGCAATTGTGGAGTGTGTCGTGTTGGACTTACGAAAGACAGTCACAGCTAATTGGCACACTGAACGACTCTCTGAAGAACTTCCGACCAAGTTCAAGAATGGACACCTGGTTCTTTCATAATGACAACGCTTCAGCTCACCGTGCGATGCCTGTAACGAATGTTTGACCAATACAGGAATAAAACTGCTTGAGAACCCTCCTTCCAGTCCAGACCTTGCACCCTGCGACTTTGCACTGTTTCTCATGTGAAAATGAAGCTAAAATGAAGACGGTTTTCCAGTGATGAGGACCTTCTGAGGACTTGGGACAACGAGTGCGCCATACTAGCGAGACGTTGCAGATGTGGTTTCGGAGGATGGAGAGATGATGTATTATTGCCTGTGGTGGAAATTTTTGTCACAAAATTAAATAAATAGAGCTGTATTGCAAAACTTTTCTAGCTTCCTTTGTACTGTATTAACTACATCAAAATTTGTTGAGTAGTTTTTTTAGTAAAGAATTTTTTTCCAAAAACACTTTAAACCTCTCTCCTGTAATTTTCACAAAATGTCACTTACATCAAGCCAACCTTTGAACCGCCGATATATAAGAATTAGCCAGATGTCAAATGGAATAATCGCTGTATTGGTTAATACTTGATATTTGTCAATGTCAAACGTCACTTTAAAACTGGTAAATAAAAGAAGTAGAAAAGTACTTTTACTAGATGTCATTTTATTTTGCATTCTAGCGGTTTAATTTGATAGGAGAATTAATTGGTTATTCAAATTCCCAAAATATATTGTACTTATTAATAATGTTGCATGGTTGCTAAAAATGTTCGAGTTTTAAGCGTTATTAATTATTTTATTAGAAAATTTGTGATTGTCTCTTTAAAGCCACAGTTATCCTTGTCTTTATTACCATCATTGCCAGATATTTAAGAGTGTGCCCACAGTATGTAAAGATAATAAAAACATGTTCTTATCTGAGAAATATTTTACGACAGTCCCAAACCAAATAAAAGGAAAATACCAAAAATTAAAAAATCAAAAATTATTACAAAGAAACTTTTAATTAACATGAAATCAAAGTAAAAATAAAAGATAAATGCAAGGAATACAATTAAATTTTAAGAACTAAAAGTATAAACGAAATAATAAACAAACAAAAACCTGAGAAGCAGCTTACAAAACAAAACAGTTGCGGTACTTAAACAAAAGAAATACAAGAAATTAAGGTAAACGAAATCATACTGAAATTTATGATATACCTTGTGCGCGTACTTAAAAAATGAGTAAGTTAAAAAAATATATTTTTCAACACATACACATTTATGTAGATAAGTAGATATTGACTTCGAATTTGGCAATAATGCTGCGTGTCTTCTCATTATGCACTGTTAATCATTTAGCTCCGTGCAACAATCTAATTCTAACGGAGTTTATAGTCCTCGAAACTATAGGGACTCTAAATACAAATTCTAAATCTGATGTATAAAAAAAACTAAACTTACAACTAAATAAATTTGAACGTCGTTACTCCATGATGTTGCTTTACTAACGGACAGAGAGCATAGAGCTAAACGGTTACAAGGATAAACATTTGTTTTGACCAATATAAAAATGTTTTTTTTTTCATTTCCCATTAATACAAGAAAAAAAAGAGAAGAATAGATCACGCGTTTAAACATTCAGTATTTGCAAGAAGTGTGATTTTCATGATTGTCAAAGTGTATATAGTATTAGTAGTAGAATAAGAAATGTATAGTTTCTATATTATTAATTGCGTGCTCGAACTTCAATAGTCGCAACTGTCACTTGTCGCACGATTGAAGCTCGACACACGCGAGAATGCGCACCCACGGTGACGGCCACTGACGAATTTTCTCAATTAACGATGCCATCAAAAGTTCTACTCGAAAGTATCACTGGGAATGCGTCTTGTCGGCAGATATGTGTGGTGATGAGCAACGGAAAATTTCTGGATTCGTTCTCTTTATAATAATACATCTAAATCGTTTTGTTAAATTAATTTTTTTTAATTGTAACAACTTCTTTTTATAATGTCCAAAAGTTGAGTATTTCACGAACAGAAATTGTTTGGTACTTTAAATAATTTTCCCTTAACCTGTCACTATTGTTAAGTTAAAAATGTCTTGCCATTTCAGCCTCTCAACTTCAAATACAATCACGTTGCAGATTATTTATGCCATGACTGGTCACCGAAGAATATCAGCTGATGAGTTAGTACTTTAGTCAGGTCGGTAAGTAATGTCTTGACTTCAAGTGGAAAGCAATAACAACTGTTTGACCCGCCTGCCAGAAATGATAACTCGTTGAATATACTCATCTTGCTAGCGTGACAATTTTCTCACAGATTTATATCTAAAAACTGTATCAAAGGGTTTGTGCCCGATATTTTCTTTCTTCCTTTCTGTTTGTTCGAAGAAAAAAAAAAGAATTTTCTCCGTTTTAATTAATTAGAGACGATGTCGTTTTTGGAAATCTATTTCAGTAACTGCGTGACAGAGGTACAATTATTTGTGGCCACAAACAACTTCGTGGTTCAAAAACATTAATTTTTGGAAGTATTTATTTAGTTTTGTCTTCAGATCATTCCTTACTTTATAAAAAGTATATCCAGATATTTACCTTAATAGAGACTTGACAAAAACAAAGAGAGATTCACAATGAGAACAAGAGTCGAAACACCGCAACGCAGACACCAACACACACAAACTTAACACTCACACATGTCTGTCGAGCTAAATGTTTATTTGTTAAACTGAAAAAACATTGTTTATAAAACGTTTTCTGGTGATACATTACGTGTGTAAGGAGAAAGACGTTCATATCCTAGGGTAGAACTAGACCCTGTGGTATTCCTATACTAATCACTGGCTATAAACTAATTGTTACGTCTAAAAATTCCGCGACATCACTAACAATACTAGCCATATATAAATAATACTATTCGGGACAAGTTCCTTATTTAAGAACTAACCCCAGGAGGTAACTCGCGAACGAACAAGTGAGACTCCGACGCGCAGATTATTTCTGGAAAAATTTGAACACTTCAGGTATTTGCCCTCATAACAAGATATCATTTTTCTACCAATCGTTCCATTTCCGAACAAATCTGGAGTCGGTCGAATGGCGCAGTCGAATTATTTCGATCTGTGGATATTTAAAAAAGCGTTTTTTATTTTTAAATTGCACATTTTATAAGTTATATACTAACCCAGGATAACCGAGTTCAGAAATACGTGGCAGCCAGAATGGTCGCGGCGATCAGGGCTTTTTACTCCATTCAACACTTATTAAAATCTAAGCTTCTCTCCAAGAATACTAAGATTCGAATTTACAAAACCATGATCCGCCCTGTGATGACGTATAAAAGCGAGACGTGGAGTCTGAACCAAAGAGAAATAAACAAACTGCTGGTATGAGAACGTAAGATGCCGCGAGCCATTTACGGTCCCTGTAAGGGTGCTAACACGCAAGAATGGAGACGTCGACATAATCATGAGCTCCAACGACTATTTGGGAAAGAGAGCCTTACTATGCATATAAAGGCTAATAGGCTTAGATGGGCAGGCAGGTCATGTAAAAAGGAGCGACGATCAGCGCCTTATAAACACAGCTTTTTGGGACAGACCGGTTGGCAGAAGACCAGTAGGACGCCTCAGAAACCGATGGAAGGACACTGTAACGGCAGACCTTAGGAAGATGGGCATCAGACAGTGGGAATTAGAGGCACAAGACCACCAAGGATGGAGGGCAATAGTGAATGCGGCAAAGACTCACGACGAGTTGTAGAGCCAAACTAGAAGAAGAAGAAGAAGCATTTTATAAGTTTACAACAGAGGTTAATTCCATTAATGGAAAAAACTGCGTTTCCTAAAATTGGGCTATATTTTTTTGTACAACCTTTGTCAAGGTTTTAATGAATTTTAGAGCAGAAAATCAAGATAACAAGATAATTGCATCGAATGAAACAGCAATTACTATCAATTTAGAGAATAAAATTTGTTTTCAGTAAAATTAAAATAAAAAAAATAATTTGAAACGAAAAAACGCAGTTTCTTTAGCAATTGCTTTAAAATAAAATGTTAGCGTTAATATATCAATGTAACCAGCGCCTTTATCTTGTACTGTATGTACACAAGACGTCCCAGGGATATAAAACTGGAAACCGACTAGATTGGATCGAAATAATGTCAGAACTTTTCATTTTATCGGGGTTCAATGGTTTTTTAAGTACTAAAATGAAAAACATTCTTTTGGTCTACTGAAATGAGCTGTATCGTAGATGATGGACTTGGTCCATTGGTTAATGCAACATTTGTTTTAATTTCCACCGAAAAACTTTGTATACAAAATCCTGCCATTATTTCAACGTCACCTACTTATTTACAAGTTTAGAGTGATCCTGAAATATCCGGTGTTAGTTGTTCAAATTTAGTTAACTGCACAAATTATCTACGCCGAATACGAAATTATTTGTACTAAAAATCGACAGGGCTTGTGACATCACCGATTTCGTGCGCGAGTTCCTCCTTTTGCATGTTTTTTTTTCTATACAACATGGATAAACATTTCTATAAACTTACAAAAAATAACATCGCCGCGTATATCCAACCATAACTCTAAAAATTTTTTAAAACCAACAGTATTGAAGCATTTCAATACTGAACACTAAACGCAAAAGTAATGTCGAAAGAAGAAAACATTTAGATTACACATTCGAGATAACTGGGGACAAAATTAAAAAATATACCGAGTACGACACAATTTTAACGAGAATGAAAAAGCTTACTGTGTTGCATAAATTAAGGGGCAAATTAATCCACTTTTTTTCACACAAAACTGATTTTTTAAACTGCTCAATTCGTTAAATTTGCTTTTTGGTTACATTTTTTTTTTAGAATTTTTAGTTATTTTTTGTGAATATCACCTTTTACTTTTAATACCATTGTGGCTAAAATGGATCCAAAATATTAATTATTAGCAATTATCTGTTACGAACAAATATTTTCTAATAACCAACATTTAAAATTTCACTCTGCCAACCGTATTACCAACAATATTCTTGCTGGGAGTATTCACCATGGAGATGGGATTCGGTAAAGTTATGCAGCACTCCGTACATTTAAATATACACAAAAACAGAATAAGAAAATAAAAAAATAAGACTAACTTAAACACTAACAACTTATTTAATAAAAAATACATAACCACGTTGTCGGCGTCGTCGTTTAAAAAAAATAGGCCAATCTGTGGGTATTTTGAAAACACAACAAAATCCTGTCGATATGTTTTTTGTTTAAAAAAGACGAAATTGCTATCCAAATAAAGTTTGCTTACACTGGTTAATAATTTTTCGAAACACACGACGGACTTTCATATTGCCATTGCGCGGATATTTATTCAACTCATTGAACATTTTTTTTGATATGTTTTTTTTAAATTGAAAAAAAATGTATCGGAACGCTGCATTGTCAATGTGAACGTCTTTCTTTTGGTGTAATTGCCTTCGAAAATGAACAAGAGAAAAAGGTGGGTACACATGAGAATACGTACACGTACGAACGTGGACTGCCTCTGGTTGTTCGCTAGTCCGAACTAACGCTGTACGAGTCGTTACTTTAAAGAGAATTCGTAAACAAATCCTCCTGATGTTGACGAAGTTTGGCTCGTTCGCGTTCGTACACTGTCGATAAGTTTGAATTTGGAGTTTGAAGGCAAAGGTAACTTGAATACACTTCAGTAGCAGATGAAATGTGACATACTATATAAAGTACTATGAAAATTTGATATTATTTGCAATCATCATGGTTTGGCATAATGAGAAGTGAGAAATGTTGAGAAAAAAAGATGATAAACTGTAAAAAAAAATCATCGTATACTCCATATTTAAACTCATAAATAGACATGTCATTCTGACATCAGCAAATTCCAGTTAGAACACTTTGCCTCGTTTGGTGCCTCGGCGAAATCCGAACAGTGTACAAACGAAGCATTCGTTCGGCCTCGCCTTACCTCATTCGCGTTCAGATGTGCACGAACCTTAAAATCAAAATTAAGAATTTGTCGGTACAGAAAACTGTTACGATGCTTTTTTTATTTAAAAACTGTCAAATCGGTACATAGATTGTAAATCAAATATTCTTTTGTTAAATAACATTGATTTTAATCTTTTACCCAGTTATATTATTTTATTGGAGAAGAGTACATATTGTTATTATTTTAAAAAATTTCAGATTTTGTGCTATAAAAATTCTGAAAGTATTTACAATTTTGTTTTCAATTTTCTCATAAAAAATTTTTGCATTGAAAAACACTTCTTAATTTTTCTTTCTCAGACAGTTTTTTTATTTACATTTTTTTTATCGGATAGTTCGGGGATTATTTTTAAACAAAAATATCAATCGGTAAGGATACATTTTTTGCCAATTTCAAACACAGAATGGCCTTAAAAAGCTTAATCCTGCCAAAGAAAATAACAGTCTATAATATATTATTATATCAATAAATAAGCGCTGTGTTTACAACTTTCATTTAGCTACCATGTCATTTTGTAACCGTTAAACGGCAAGTGTTTTGTTTTTCTTCTTAAAATGGAATGAATACTGTTTTGTTTTGGGATCTAACAAACGCCTCCTTATATACTAGATTTTGAAAACGAGACTCTCAGGTGGTTCGAGTCAGACAACTGATAATTGTGCATCTTAATCAGGGCGACGACCGCCTCTTCCATGCTGGGCAGTTGGATTAGGGCCATCTTTTTGTCTTTCCTGTTAACACAACAAAATTATTTAACAAATTGAAATGTCCTACTGGTAAATATACATATTTTTAATTCTCTATTAACTTCTGGGGTCAATGGACAATTCTTCATTTAAGTGGTTACATGGGTCTGTGTCTAAAATTTTGAAAAATTCATTTTTTTATTTTTTATCCAATAATATTTTCCCAAAGTTTTAACTCAATTAGAATAAAACACTTCCTAATACTAAAAGTTTAAATAAAATGAATCCATTATTATATAAATAAAATAATATGCCTATTAGCCTTTAAAACCCTTGTTATCCCTGAAATAATTCAACTAACTTAAATATTTTCCCAAAGTTTCAAGTCAATTAAAATAAAACTCTAAAAGATAGAGCCTTCGGAAATTCCTGTCAATAAAATGAATCCATTATTATATAAAAAAATATATGCTTTTTTTAGCCTTTGCAATCCATGTAATCCCTTAAATAATTTTACTGATTAATATAATGCTTTTGTGCAAGGAAAAGAAATATAAACCAACTAATTGAATGGAAAATCAAAAACCCACTTAATACTCGTATCTTTCCATTAAGAACTTTGATTTTCAAGAATATTAAAAATGATTGAATAGACAAACTGCGAGGTGCTGATTGAAGGAGAAAGAGTGGAACAAGTGAATAAGTTTGTATACTTGGGTTCAAAGTTTACGAGAGACAGAAAGTATGACTGTGACATTAAGCGAAGGGTGTTGGCAGGGAAACAAATGATACTCACTGCATAACTTTGTGGGCAGCCAGTCAAAAAGGCAAAACTAGCTGTGCATAGAGAAGTGCTAGTCCCTACAATTATGTATGGTATTGAATGTTGGGCTTGGCAGAAGAAGCATAAAAGTAAGATCAATGTAGTATAGCCGGAGTGACTGATGGATGAAGTGAAGAATAGTGAGATAAGGAAACGCTGTGCTGTGAAAGAAGATGCACAAATATAGATAAAGGAATGCTTGGATGTTTTGGACACGTAGAGAGGATGGATAAAAGAAGATTAATAAAAAAAATGTATAAGGCGAGTGTAAATGGGCAAGTCGATCTGGCCAGAGCCAGAGTGCCAACAACCAACGAGCATGTTTGAGAGTGCTGATAAAAGTAGAAGAAGATGTGTGTAAAAACTGCAAGTGGAAGGAAGTGGTCTTTGCCTACCTCTAGGAAAAAAGGCGTATGCATAAATTTTCCATAAGAAGTTTCGTGCTATCGAAGCTAACATTTGGATATATTTTTAAATAACAAACTTAATAGTTTTTATTTAGCATTTTGGAAAAATTAAGGTATACAAGTTAAAGAAATGTGAATTTAAAAGCTCAAAAAAACTTCTGTATAAGTTTGTGTTTGAAAAATACCCTTGAATGTTAGAAAACCTCCCTACAAACTTTTGTCAATATTCACGACAGTTTGACACTTTTTACTCACAACCACAATGTCTATGGAAATTTTAAATTTGTTATTATTCTTTCTATAAAAAAATATAAACATATTTCCTCTAATATTAACAACCTTTTGGCATGGTCTGGTAAACCTCAGAATTAAGCTATTGTCCTGTTAGGGTATCACATTCCAAGCCTTGAAAAATGGTTCTTCTATGAAGCATAGCCCACAAGTGCTTAACAAGATTAATATTTGGAAACTGTGGTAACACATCGATTTTATTTACATACAATGTTGTGGTGAAACCCATCATCACATATGCATCCTTGGTATGGTGGCCAAAGATAACCCAAAAAATAGCCACGGCCGAGTTAAGCAAGGTACAAAGACTTGCCTGCCTTAGCAGAACGGGGGCTATGAAAACAACACCAACAGCAGTCATGGAAGTACTGCTCGACCAGAGGACCACATGTCTCCTATGTACTTTTTCAACACTAACTTCGAGGTAATCGAAATGAATTGACAGATGACCACACCAAGGGCAAACCTGGAGAGAGGATCTGGTATACAGACGGATCGAAGACCAAGGACGGAACTGGTGCTGGAATATACAGTAAGGGGAGAAACTACCAAATAAGTATCTCACTAAGAACAAACACAAATATGCACAGACAGCCAAGCGTCACTAAAAGCTCTGATGAACCCGACAGTGACATCAAGATTGGTATGGGAATGCCGGGAAGAACTCAGTGTCCTCTCAAAACATAACAAAATAACTTTGATGTGGGTTCCAGGACACTGTGGGATCGAGGGCAATGAAAAAGCTCATCAGCTCCATACATTGGCCTAGAATCCGCACTTGGGGTTACTAAATCTAAAATGCACACGGGACTGGGTCAAACGAAAACAAAGAAAGCGGTGGAAAGAAGCCCCTCTAATGCACCACGGGAAAACATTTATCAAAGAACCGACAAAACAGAGAAATAAAGAACAACTGAAGAACTACTGAAGATGAGTTGGAATCAGGTAAGAATTATAATGGGTCTTATTACTGGTCACAGTCCAATGAGAAGACACCTACAAAAAATGGGGTTATACAACGGAAAACTTCACTCCAGACAATGTGGTGAAGGGACAAAAACGGCTAAACACATACTGTTAAAATGCGAGATACTAGACCGCAAAAGACGGACAATATTCGGGCAACAAAGGTTAACCCCTAAAGAATACAACAGCTAACAGGTGAAGAACCTGTACATATACATATACAAAAAGCCCAAGAGGCAGAGGTAGTATAGCGGGCGATAGAACCAGCTTCCAAGGGAAAAAAACACATGGATTTTGTTATTATCCATGATTCCATTGCAACTCTTGACGTGTGTAATTTGGCATTGTCATATATGGAAACAAAGTTGTGACCAACAGCTGCTGCTATTTAAACAACTTCCAGTATCTGATCCACGTACGATCTAATAGTCAAAAAGTTCTTTAACAGAATAAGGTCGACTCATAAGGCCTTGTACAGCAAGGAAGTGACGTCCAAACTGGTATGGGACTGCAAAGAAGAACTGAGAACGCTGGCAGACCGTAATTACGTCAAACTGATATGGGTTCCAGGACACCAGAGAATTAAAGGTAATGAGAAAACAGACAAACTTGCAAGAAGACGTTCGGAAACTCCTCCAGTAAGAGTGTCTGTAAAATATTGGATTGGGAAAAAACAAAAATACTACTGGAAAAGCATCATAGGAAACAAACACGGGAAATAATACATCAAAGGACCGTGCCACAAAAAAATGGCATACCTGTTAGCTATGAACAGGAATCAGCTAAGAATAACTACGGGGCTTCTGACCGGTCACGCACCAGTAAAGAAGCACCTTATTAACAAAATGGGACTGTATAATGGAGACCTAACCTGCAGACTATGCGGCCAGGATCTGGATACAGTAAAACACATACTGTGCTGTTGCGAGGCACAGGACCGCAAAAAAATGGCAATTTTTGGGCAGCCATCCGGAGACCCAAAACTATACTGCTCCCACCCAGTACAGAACTTGTACAAACTTGTACAAGGTACGAAAGTACTGGATTCGGTAAAATTACATAAAATCACATAGGCAAGATACAATGTGCCAACAGACCTAAGGGTCACCGGAGGCAACAGCCTGACGGACCTACTCAGGGGTGGAGTTTTCAGGCTCATAACCTCTCCATAAAGGATTTTCTCCACCTCAGCAAAAAAAAATTATCTTTACGGTTGCCTATAATTTTTCCTCATGCCACCGTCCAAAAAGGCTACTTCCCTAATCATTTATAATCTAATCAAATGTCTTCGCTGCATGATTACCGAACACTATTCTGACAGCAAGCATAAAATTCAAAAGCAAAGTATCGTTATTACTACAGGAAAAAATACATCGACGATGAAATGGTCTGTTTATGAAGTAAAAATGTCGTAAAATCGGTTGTAAACAACCTAAAATGGTGATAAAGTAGTGGAATCTTGATTACATGATAACATTTAAAAAAATTTGAAACTAAATATCCAAAAACAATGCGGCTGTGTGTTTTGTCTAATTTTAGTGTATCACAAACCGAAGTGGCGGAAAACTTAAAAAAAAAACCACGGTATGTAATAAAAACAAGAAGGATAACGTACGGGAAAAACTTGAAAGCCTTGACGGTAAAACCGTTTTTCGTGAAAGCCTCCTTGATATCGTCTTCGTTAACGGTCGCTGGAATGTTGCTCAGATGCAATGTCGACGAGGGCGGGTATATGTTTTGGTAATTCTTCGATCCCGGTTTCTTGAACCTGTGCAACGGACTCTGGCTGTAATCTTTGGTTAGACCCGCGTCCGGTTGACCCTCTTTGGGCATTTGAACGCTCTGGTGCTTGCTCAACATCACTCTAATATTTTTGCCGAACACCTTTAATTTATCCATGTGAGTTATGGCTACAAAATAAAGAAGAAAACGTAATAAGTGCATGCTAAACCAACATAATTTTAGACGGTTTTGGTAAATATATACTGGGCGATTCGTAATGCTTTAAACAAAACAGCGTGTCAGTAATGAAGAAAGCAAAACTGAACACAATAAAATACTCACCCAAATGTGCTTGGTGTGGCTCAGCCAGTTGAACAAGAGCCGAATCTTTTTTGTTATATAATATTTTCACCCTTTGCACATCGCCGTATACCCCTACAAAAAATAACAGGAATGTTAAACTATTAGTTAAAAAAAACGTCACTACTGTAATACAAACAAAACGTAAAAGTGTAATGTTAGGATTAAAAAATTGATAAAAAACACTCTAGGTTACAGAAAAGAGTTGTTTCATATATAAGAGTAATAACTAGATATTAATACGCAAATAAATGTGAAAAAATCCGATAACACAAAACATGCAGAAAAGAGAAAATTCTTTTACACATTTCTACGAAAAATAAAAAGATAGAAAAAAGTCATTACTAAAATTTTAAAAATATCAAAAAATAATTTAACATCAAGATGAATTGAAGCAGTAAGCTTTTGACCAACGAAAATTAGGGCAATTTCTCGATCTACACAAACGTAAAACACAATTAAAAAGTAATAAAAAGTAAAGGAGGTCACCAAACAATTTTCATTTAAATTATTTTTCCACGTTAAAGTTAAAATTTCAATTATTTTTTAAATTCAATGCAAAACATTGACAAAAAAGGGAAAGGATTTAAAATGTTTATTTAATATTCAGCAGATACTCGTTAAATACCGTGTATTAAGAAATTAAAAAAGTTCGGTGACCCGTGAGTGCAGTAGAAATAATAACATTTGAAAAACTGTAAAATAGTACATTGTGCAATGAGCGGAAAATGACTCATTTTGGACGAGTGTGAAAGTTTTCAGCACGCGCCTTGGCGAGTACTGCAATTCATACGAGCGCAAAATTGTTGCCATTTTGCGCGAGATGCATACTGTACTTTTTCTACGACGACCTCCTAATCTCAATCAATATTGTAATACATTTTAATACCAAAAAATATGCAAATATTGACACAATCAAATATCTCGTTATATTCTCTAACCCATCTTCGCTCTAACCGTCGCAATGGCCACAACAAAAATCATCAGTTGCTAGGCTACGAATCAGAATGTATCAAGTTACCTTAAACCTACTCTACGCGTGCTGAAAACCGAGTAAATTTGAAAAAAAATCACAAAGGTTACATGGTGAAAAAAAAGCTAAATTTTTTACTTTACTCTTTTTATTAGCTTTTTAACTAGAAGAAAAATATTAATTATTTAATCTGCAAATAAAAAAAAAAGAATGTAAAATAATGTAGAGGTCTAGTATGAAGAAGGATGATTTTTTTTATAGTCAGAGAAAAAGAAATTTTTATTATAGTATGACAAGAGTTTTTTTAAGGTTTTGGTTGGACAATTTTTTAAAAATTATTTACTTAACATATCTTTTTTTTGAATTCTAAAGTTTATTTCTTTATTTAAAAAAATAACCTCTATCAAAGTTACTACTACTATTATTTTACACGATTCCTTTTTAATATTGCAGATAAGATCATTTTTGGTAAAGATAAAATGTCGAGTAGTTCATTTATACCCGTGAAAAATATTGTTATTATTTAAAAAAATATTATAATTGTTCTTATAGTTGAAAATTTAATAAAAATGTAAAATTAACAATTCAATTTTTTGGAATAATTTTTTAAATTTACTCGGTTTTCAACGCACGCAGGGGTATGTGAACCCTTAAAATATGATATTCTGCGCGGAATGATTGAGATTATTAGGCATATTTCAATGTTGTCAAAGAAAAAAAATGATTGGTTTATTAGCGAATTTTCAAGTTAGGTGGCGTAATCTCGTAAAATGCATAGACTTTTTCCTATATGAATAGGGGCCAATTCCACAGGTCATCTTTAACTCACAAGCTTAATAAAGCTTCGCTTAGACGACCACTAAAATCACGAACTGCATTCCACCAACTGCCGCACCAATTTTTAGTTGAGTATTATTTTTGCTGTTGGAAACTGCTGACAAGCAATTATACTCAACTTCATTCACATCTATGGAAAAAGAATAACCCCACTATTGCTGCCGTTTCGGACTTCCGAAACAGTTTAAATTTCAAATGGTAAGTATTGAAAAATAAATAATAAAAAACTAGAGAACCCGTGCTGCTCCAGAAATAAAGAGAATTAAAACATAAGAAATGTACAGGAGGAAATCGCGTTTGAGTATAACTTGAGAAGGTGAAAGTTAGGTGATTGATAACAAAAATCTGTGCATCAATACCTTTCATAAAAAAAATTAAGCAAATCGGTTGGATAGAGCTACAGGGGGGACTCTCGGTTTTTAATATATAGATAATAAAAGCTGCATTGGGAGTTGATTTTTTCAGTTTGAAAAGGGAGAAAATTAAGCAGTGAAAAGAATCGGGTCTGTTAAATTTACCAAAAATAAAAGACCAATACTGAAAATAATACTCAAATACAAACATATTTTAGAATTTAAAAAAAAACAGACGCAGTAACGTAGCGTAAACAGAAGACATATGATGCTCTATAATTAATTGTGTAAATGTAGACTTTTTAGTTTTCAAATATTCCCATAAGCTTTAACTGTTAAGCCAAACCAATTCTTCTTAAGGCTCTGCCTCAATAAGACGCCATGGCGATGTCGCCGGCTACGTATCCAAGCAGTTAATATTGAAATGTATTTAGCGACGGTTTGGCAACGTCGCCAATTTGGCCACGAGCTACAGCTCCCCACGTGGCTTCTGGATACTCTGGCGGCCTGGCGACGTTGCCACTATAATGTACACGTGTAAAATATTTCAGGATATTTTCGTAAATCTCCATACCACTTCGGCTTCGATGTGATATGAAAGAATTGGACCCACAGTTTCTTTTCTTTTCCATTTTTCTTTTCTTTTCCATTTAAGCTTATAACCTGAGGAATTGGCCCTAGATTAAAATATTTAAAAAAAATATATGCAGACAGGTTTATAAAGAAAAAAGTATTACTAATCACACTCATTACGATATACTAATTGTACTAAAAAGGTGAATAAAAAAATATAACTACCTAACTTTGCTAATCAGTTACACTTTATATAAGAAAAATTAAAGTAAAAAATGATAAAAACTACGCAAAGTACATTTTTCGAGATGACGCTCGGCGAATATTAACTCAAAAATTTACCATGTGATGATCGTATGACGACCACATTTGTTTTATGGTGACATTTTCTTCATCACACCCACAATTTTGTTTTCCCGTATTTCTACTCCACTACATAATGACTAGACATCCAATTCACTTGGTAGTTTGGAAACTTGAAACGGTTAATCTTTGAAAAATTACAAGCAAATTGGACTCCAACTCTGTTATTTTAAGCCCCATTAAAAAACAAAACCTAAAGATATCGTCATTAAATAAAAAGTTATTTTTTGGTTATTTGCTAATTAAAAGAACAGAGCTTTCAAACATTTTTAACCAAGTAGATACATTTTATTTGGAAAGTTATAAATTCGTAATCGTTCATTTTTTGCTTTAATTTCGAAAATGATGACGGGCTGTGTATTAATTACATAATTATCTATTTATCGATTGCATGAAAATATAGAACAAATTTAAATATTCTTCGTTAATGTATCTACCCAGCCATTGAAGAGGTATAATTAAGTGTGAAAACATACCAAATAGTGTAAAGAGAGCGTCAGGCGTGACCATCTACAATAGAGAAAGATGACAGTAGGATGTAACGTGGCACAAAGAGGTAGCGTATATGCCACCGGAGGGGCAGCAAATGTAAAAAAAGAAAAAACAGCATTAGATATATTTGTTTCGTATTTAAAAAAAAAATAAAAACAAAAACAATATATACGCTCTTACAAAGAAAATGTAACTTTTTATTGCCAAAAAACAAAAAAAATACTAAAATATGTACGGCTCAATCAACTCACGGCAAGAAAATATATACTTCTTTTATAAAGTGTGAAACAGCTAATTGGAATAAATTCATTATTTTATTCACTGTGCATATTTATAATAAATCCCGAAACACCAGCAAGATCACAGATTAACTAACGCATAGATGCGAGACCCGGCAAAAGATCAAAGGGTTTTCTGATTAATGTATGGACAATTAAATGGGTTTGGTTGGATTGTTGCAGCTATCTGCCAATATCATTGCTCAAATTATTTCATAACGTTTCTGTGTGATCGAGGCTTACGTTCGAACATCCCAAACGGACAAGAATTTTTTTTTTTAAATACACACGAGGATATTTAAATTGCATACATACATACATATAGTCACGCCTTTTTCCCGTAGGGGTAGGCAGAGACCACTTCCTTCCACTTCCGCTACAGTTCTTACACACATCTTTTGCTTCCCCTACTTTCATCAGGGCTCTCATGAATGCTCGTCGGTTGTTGGTACTCTTGACCTGGCCTTTCTTCAAAACAATGTTGATCTGATCGAGATATGTTCGCCGAGGTCGACCTCTACCGACTTGTCCATTCACACTCGCCTCATAAATTTGTTTCGTCAATCTTCCTTCATTCATCCTTTCTATGTGTCCAAACCATTTAAGCATTCCTTTATCTATCTTTGTAACCACATCTTCTTTTACACCACAGCGTTCTCTTATATCACTATTCTTTACTTCATCCAACCGAGTCACTCCGGCTATACTTCTCAGACTACCCATTTCCGCAGCATTAATCTTGTTTTTATGCTTCTACAGCCAAACCCACCATTCTCTACCATACATAAGTGTAGAAACCTACACACCTCTATGCACAGCCAGACGTGCCTTTTTTGACACTTTCTGGCTGTTTATAAAGCTATGCAGTGCTCCATTCATTTGTTTTCATGCCACCACCCTTCGCTCAATGTCACTGTCATACTTTCCATCTCTCGTCAACTTTAAAACCCAAGTACACAAATTCATTTACTTGTTTCACTATTTCTTCCTTAATCAGAACTTTACAGTTTTTCATGCTTTCTTCTCTTTCTCTTTATTTTCATCCCTTTGATTTTCAGGGCATCATGCATAACATTAACCATCGCCTGCAACTTCTCTTTAAATGACGCTAATATGACTTGATCATCGGCGTAAAGAAGGCATATTTGACGATCAAATCATGAATTTTCAATCCATACGCACTCTCTTTCAATTTTTTTAAACAATCGTCTATGTATAAGTTAAACAGCCATGGCGAAGCCACACATTCCTGTCTTACACTTTTTTCGATGGTAAACCAGTCCGTGCAAGCACCGTAGTTCTTACGGTCCTGCTGCGAACCTTTTCCCTTGTAAAGTGACACGATAACGGCCTTGCACCAGTCCTCCAACAAAGGTTAAAAAGGCAGTGCAGCAGACTAGTTACCACGCTTTGTCCAGCCTTTAGCATTACAACTGTTATCCTGTCGTACCCAGCAGCCTTACCCAATTTCATAGTGTTTAACGCTTCCAAAATTTCTGTCGTACTAATTTCACGTTCATTGCAACTTTCACCAATGTCTCCGAATGGGATTTGTGCTTGTGTATCCTCTTTCTCTAATAAACTTTCGAAGTATTCCTTCCATCTCTTTAATACGCATTCCTCTCCTTTTACCATACTACCATCTTGGTTTCTGATTTTTTCCAGTTGCGAGGTCGTATTTTTACCTCTGGCTGTTCTTATGGACTTCCAGAAGAGTTTAATATTGTCTTGGATCAGATAACCTTCTATCAAATAAATCTTTATCACTTCCCTTCTTTCTTGTCACAACCTCTTTTGCAACACCTTTTCACCTTTTAAACTTATTCTTTGCCTATAATAATTATACAATTAAACAATAATTAAAATAATGAATTTATTCCATTTGGCTGTACTCGTATACAGTGCCGGACTAAACAGCTGTTTCAATGGATGACCCAGGCTCAAGTTCGGTATTGTATTAGATAATTACGGTTTACTTTTTTGAGCACAAAAAAAATTTATGAATTTTTTTTTTTTAAAAAAAATATTTATTCTTTTCGAATGTGTCTGTATTAATTGTTTTATTTTTCTAGATAATCATTAGAAGAGCCTTTTAAACGTTATATAGCATATTTCATCAAGTATTCGAGTATTGTTTGTAGAAAAGAAAGAATACAGATTATTAGTGTATGAAAAAGATTTTTTGTAATATGATTAGATGATTAATGCTATATACAATTCTACCTTTGTTTATTGAACAATCGTTTATTTTATTTAATGAAATACAAAAATTACACAATGTTAAAAGTGTTTAATTTAGTATTACTTCAGATCAATAATTTTATTATATTGTAATACATAGGGTGGGCCAGCAGCAGCACGGCATGTAGTAATGGTTGCATAGTTTTATAAAAAAAATAATAATTATCCATATCTACTCAAAAAATACTGTAAGTGACCGGTCACTGTCATAAAACAATTTATTTTTCCGTTTCAACCAAATTTGGGATGGTCAGTTTCTGAACGGTAATTTCGGTGCAACATCGAATGTAAAAACTGTTTAGACTAACATGCGCATTAAGTATTTCATCAGTTGTTGCTGACAATTTTTTTTATTGGTCAATGAGTAGCAGGGTTGTTAGTTAGTAGATTACATAAAACGGTCACAAAACCTTTCTACATTCAGATTTTCTCGAGGGAGTATAAAGTTAACGCAGGTGATAAATCTAAACGAACCCGAATACTTTATAAAACCTGCAGGTTGGAACAAACTTATAATAATTTTACTACAACAAAAATCGGTTCACTCCAAAACGATAATAGTAAACTTTAACCTTAAAGGATACTTTAAACCATAATAAGGCCGATTGAAAAAGAAGTAAAATTTAAATAAACGTTCAAAGGATTTAAGATTTCAAGACTTGCCAAGTTAAAGTTAAAACTAATAATATTTAGGCATGAAATATTGATTTTAAAGCTGTGGCAACGTGGGTTAATAACCACACATTTTAAATTGCTCAGTATGGTGACAAAGAGGAATTAAAACAACTGAAAAAACGTAAAAATAGAAAAGAAACTAGAAAAAGGAAATATAGTTCGAAGGAGACTGGAATGGATGGGATACATTATAAGAAGAGCACCAACAGAAACAGAGATTGACGACAAGGATTCCATTAAAAAAAAGATAGCAAGAGGAAGGCCACGAAGTAGAATAAAAAATTAAGTAGAAGAAGAGATATAAAAGCATTGAAAATCAGAAACTGCTAAGAAAATGCAGAGAGAAGAAAATGGAAAACTATAACAAAAAAGGCCAGAACAGATAAAAGATTATAAGCGCACTGATAGGATCACAATCACTCGAGATTGAACCGCCATGATGATGATCGTGACAAAGTTAAAATTTATTAATAATGGTTTATATACGAGTATTTCTCTTAAAAATGTTTTGATTTATTGTCAATGTATTAGCATCGGCTCTTCTTAATCACATTTGTGTGACCAAAATTTATACTCGCGAATTGTCTTTGGCCCGGTTGTACATAGTTCAAATTTAAGTATAACAGAACCAAGTTTATGTTCAACATGCAAACGAATTGTACAAACAACACTTGCAGTAAGATCAGTTGAGCCTAGTTTATTGTAATTTTTCTTATGTCGATAGTGGTTGCGTTTGCGCAATTTCGGTTTGTATTAACGTAAATGTTTAATTATTACATTGGAAAGTGAGAAGAAGTCAACCAATTATACAACAGCATAAGAATATCTCTGCTTGTGTTACTGGTAAAAATATATAAGCATATAATTACTAACTCTAAAAAATCTCCGACATCGGTGATAACTTCCACCTTGGCCTTTTTTTATAGATTTTGTACCAAAATAACAATAAATATGACACGTATATTAAGGTTATACTCCTGAAGATATGTTTTTTCTCGAGACTACAAAACTAAACTTGTAAGTGCCGGAATTTGGCGACTTTGTTGAACTCGGTTTCTATACTGAAATCTTATTGTACAACACAATGAACCAGTTTAAACCAAGTGAAGTTTGAACCTAAGTTAAACTCGAATTTTACAATAGGGTTTTAGTTTCCAATAAATGACTCACTAATGTGTGTGTACGTAGACGAGGAAATATTTTCTACATTAGGTACAGGTACATGATCTAAATTGATTTTTTCAATTTAGTCGTTAACCATGAGATAAAGAGTGTTTTTAATGCTTTATTCTGTCCAACATAATTATCGTACGAAGTCTCACTTCGAGACTGGCAGCAGATAAATTTAATTAGTGCTGACGCGAGGGTCTTGCATATTAAGTTAGCTATTTCATTGGAAACTGTTTTCGGTGATTTTTGAACTGTAAAGTCATATAAAATCGATTCGGATGGTGACTATTAAGCGTTCATTTTATTTACAATGAACATATTTTTCTATGGATTTTATTTCATTTCAATAATCTTGTAAATGAAATAAGTCAGCCGCACGTATCATTTTAAAATTAAATGTTCCATTATTTTAATGCATCCCCGTCATAATCAATAATAATTTTTAAAACGTTTTTGCAATTATAAACGATGATAAATAATTTAAAAAAAACATTTTGTTTAGCTCGCAATCAAATTGGATAATAAAAATCATCACGTGATGTCCCACCCTTTGTAAAAAAAATGGTAATTGAATTATAATTTTTGTTTTATAATATTGTTTCTCCCGCAACGATAAATGTTGACTGTAAACGCGATGTTGCATACAAAAATAACAAAACCACGTCAATACTACTACGAAAACATTTTTGCATAAATATACCCCCAAACTACAATACAATAGGACACAAAAATAAAAACAAAACAAAAAACACAACAGTAGTTAATAGCGCCCTTCACCAAACCAACAAAAATAATATGTATTTTATCGACAATGTGGATACAAGACATTCTTCCAAAATGGCATTATAAAAAAGTGGTGAAGAACTATCAATAGTCAGCGCAATCGTTAAATGAGGACTTCAATATCGATTACCATTGCTAGAAATCGATAGTTATGTGATTGAAATTAAGAAAAGAGTCTTATTTATTCCACTGTTCAACTGACTTTATAAACCAAGTGGGTAGGATTGTTTAAAATTTTTTAAATGCCTTCTATACGTCATATTAGCATCATCTGAGGAGGAGTTACAGGCGTTGATTAATATTATGCATGATGCCCTAACAAAGGAATAAAAGTGAATGTAAGCCAGACAGAAGTAATGGTTTTTTAAAAAGAAGATAGTATGACAAACTGCGAAGAAGAACGAAGAAGAAAATTATGACTGTGATATTAAGCGAAGAATGTTTTACAGATAAAATGTAACAGGAAAACAAACGAATGACACCCTGCATAACTTTATGAGCAGCTAGAACGCGTCAAAAAAGGCACGAATGGCTGCGCATAGAGGAGTGTTGGTCCCTACACATGTGTAAGGTAGTAAATGTTAGGTTTGGCAAAAGAAGCATGATAGTAGGATTAACGCTGTTAGGATGAGTAGTATCAGAAGTATAGCCCGAGTGACTCTTCTAATGGATAAAGTGAGGAATAGTAAGATATGGAAATGCTCTGACGTGAAAGAAAATGTAGTAACAAAAATAGATAGAGAAATGCTTAGATAGTTTGGATACTTAGAGAGAATGATGAAATAATATTGACGAAACAGATTTATAAGGCAGAGGTCAACCAAGGTAAACGAATCTTGATCAGATCAAAATTGTTTTTAAGAAATGCCAGCTGTCAAGAGTACCAACAACCGACGAGCATGAATGAAAGTGCTGCTGGAAATAGAAAAACCGAAAGACGTATGTAAGAACCGTAGCGGAAGTGGCAAGAAGTGGTCTTTTCCTACCCCTACGGAAAAAAGGCGTGACTATTATGTATGTATGTATAACTATAATGAATTTACCAGCGTGTTTTCCGGACATGAACCCGATCGAGCATGTGTGGGAGCCATGCTACGAAAAAGACTTATGTCAAGAATTTCTGCTGTTCAAAACCGAGAAGAACTAAAAGTTGGATTGATTAAGGAATGAGATAGATTGCCTTAACTGATCAAAGGCCTCATCAGAAGCATGGAAGCAGGTTTGACTGCAATTGTAAAGACTTGTGGTGGGGAACATACGCTTTAAAAGCAAAAGAAAAATGCATTAAATGATTACCAACGTTAAAATCTGGCATTTTATCGAGTATTTTTCTTATTCAGGTTTAACAAGGTGCAACTTTGCAAAACGCATTTAAATTGCTTACCCTTACTTTACATTAAAAAATTATTTGGGAAATATTAAAAATATTTATACTATAAAAAAATAATAGAGTTTATGTATTCTTCTTTTTAATTTCCCGGTGTTTGTAAATTTAAAACAATGGCATCTCAAATTTTTATAAAAATCATCTTTTTCAAAATTTATAAAAACTCTGGTGCGACAAGATCAAGTTTTACGACTTCAGTATTATTTAATTTCGCGAATTACGTAAAAAAATTCGTATAATTTAGTTAATAAAAGGGGACCGCTGTGGATTAGGTAATTTCCACAGACGCCTTCTCATTTATTTTGCCCCAACCAGATTGTTTGTGGTCAAATAAAAATAATATGCAAAGAAATTAAAACCTAATTGGAAAAACCGTAAAGGCTGCAAATGGTTATTGTTATTTCAGATAATCTAAATAATTACGTTTACATAAAACTCATTCTGCAGATGATATTAATGTCTGGTGATAAATATTAAAAAAATTCCAAAAAATATATTAAATTGATCGTTTCAGAAATAGTTTGTGATTAGATAATAGAAACTGTTACTGTTAAATATATCAGGTATAAAAAAAAGAGTAACGTATTGTAGTTTTAACAAAGATTTTAATCGCTGCAAAGATATCATTTGGTGAAAAAATGTGTCTTGTATCCAAATCGCACAAAAATGTAACACCATTAAATAAAGTAAAAGAAAAATGATAAAAGTTCAATACTGACCTCTTCGTTAAGATTGCTGACTAATAAGACAGTGGCCAAAGCGAGTCCAGGAGCAGTCAGGCCTCTTAGTCCGGGAGCCGTTTGGCTCAGCGCGAAATTTCCCAAGCCCGGTATGCCACCTGCAACGCCGCCCGCATAAGGAGCGGCCAACGGAGACGTCAATCCGTGCATAAATGGACTGCTCAATACACCTGGTGCGCCAGAGAGTATTGAATCTGGGAAGCAACATAAAATATCAGACGTTTTAAAAAAATATATTTATATATTTAAATATAAAATATATAAATATATTTGAAATAAACTGAAATGAAATATTTAGCCTTAAGGCTACTTCCTAAAATTAACAATAGTGCAACTTTACACAACAGAACATTCATGATTTTTAATTTCCGTGAATAATACATTATAAATTATAGTTTAAAAAACTAAAAAACACGCTTTTAGAGTGAAACAAACTAAAAATTAAAAAATAATTCTTAAAATAAGAATACAATTACTGACGAGAAAATTAATGTCACTACATATTGTCAAAGGCTTTCGCGGCCATAATTTATTGGTGAATGGTTTTTCGGGTTTATTGGCCGCCGTAGGTCTGACTTAATACTCGACGTTTGGCCATCTCGAGTGGATGGCATCTTTGGGAGATGTAATGTCTGCTTTTTAAGGGTGACGGTTTGTGACATTTGTATGTCACGATCGCAGGTTATATACGTGTATGAACTAAGTAGTCGTGAAGTCACTTCTAAAGTGTTTTTACCCTAAATTCCTCAGATGACAGATAGGATCGGCCGGATTCTAGGAGAATATAAAATCAAAACTATCTTTAAGCTATCTAAGAAGATCGAAAACTATCTGAAATCTGCCAAGGATAAGAGAACCCCACTAAGTTCTGCAGGTGTTTATCGAATTCAATGCACTTGTGAAAGTGTCGACATTGGAACAACTAAACGGTCCATAACACCAAGGTCAAAGAACACAAAGCCAACTGTTGTCTTGGACATACAGAATTATATTCGAGGACACCTAAGTTTTATGCACTACACTACCCGAGGCTTTGTAGAGAAGCGATTGAAATACATAAACACCAGCAGAACTTTAATAAATCTGAGCAAACACTTAAAATCAATAGAAAGAACATGGGTACCTGTACTTAAAAATACATTCTACCACTGAACCACCGATGCGATGAACTGTGTTAATATTGGTTCTACGCGCATGCGTAGTTCACGCACTAGTTCTATCTCTCTTACTCTCATGCAAAGGATCCCTGAAGAAATTTATGAATCCTGGCGAAACTAATCAGGATAATTGGATATTTTGATCGAATTATTGCATTGTCGTCGGTCTTTGACGAGTGTGCAAATATTCGGGTGATAATTGATTTTTTTTAAAGATAATTAAGAAAAAAATACGATTCCCGACATGACTTATTAAATCAGTTTTAAAAAATGCAAATTTACTTTTAACAATGTATCAACACACAAATACTAGTACGGTCCAATGAATCTACAAAAGATGCTTAAAGTGTTTTCCCCGATGTTCTGAGCAAACACCGCATCTTTTGAACACTGATTCTGTCGGGACTACAGGTTTTTAAATCCTGATAAGATTAATATTATCAAGTGCTCAACATCACGAATTTTGACAAAATAAATCACATTTTGTAGGATACTTAAGATTGCAAAATCCATGGGAGTGATATCTGGAGATCGTGGAGGCCATTTAATGATAACCCTTTTTTTTAATCAAATTTTAATTTGGAAAGATAATGGAAGATAGATAAAGGGGGAGCGCTTCATCTAGTTGCTTTATCAACTTTTCCTTAACTGGCTGCAGATGTTCGTAAACTGGACTAACAACAATTTTTGAGATCGGCTCCCTTTTAGATTGAGTGCAACTCGCAGAATTCTATTCGCCTGTCCATTTTATCTTCATTTAGATTTTGAAGTAATGTAAGCTTATGTATTCTCAATTGCAGACATTTCTAAATCCTTCGTTGGCTTGTTCTTGCCATTCCATGCTCTTTGGACGTTATTCTTTGAGATTAAGTCGGTAACTGCATAAAACATTTTCTGTAGTAACAGACTTTGGCTATACGAAAAATCTCAATTCCAACACATTTCCACTTTAATTTGCAAATATCTTGTCAAGATGAAGGTTAAATGTTTAAAAAGTAAATCACAAACGTCACTGTAATTATGGTCATGTTCCCACCATGTTTGCAAAACAAATATACACTTTTTTGTAGTTAACTTTCTATTAATTGTTCTCAGTTAACAACAAACAACAACTTCAAAACTGACTACCACTACACTAGACAAAACAAATTCCAACAATTTCCATTGAAAACTAACCATATATTTTATTATCCTATATTGCTAGTAGGGGTCTGGAAAAGAATGACAACCCAACGGTGCAGACATACATACATCTGTCTCCGTCATTTAGACCAAGAATGATGCTTTGCCGCTAAGCTATGAAGCATACAAGAAAATATTTACTATAACTGCATTATAAGCTTCCCCACTACAGTCGCAACGCTTGCGAACAACGGATCGAGTATGAATAAGTGAGATGGAAGAATGCAGTTTTGCTCTCTCTTGGTGGGCAACACTTCCACTTCAGGGACTAGCAATATAGAAGTATTAATTATATGCAACTAACCTACGACTCATTCTGTATATAAACAAATGACTGGATAAATTGAAAACACTTTTAAGTTGACGATGTCTCAAAAGATGTGTCACTTGGTATTGGACAATTGAATTACCGATTTGCAAGTATTATACTTCGTTCAATTAAATAATGTACCTGCTAATCTTTCTCTGGATAATCTTGGTTGCGTGGCCAACAGCAATATATCTGCTCCAATCCCTCCTGCCAAACCGCCGCTTAATGCCAATTGATCTCCTCCTTCGCCATTCGGTAAATTAGGATTCGTGTAATCTCGAGATTTGTCGTTGTTATATTTGACGTTTAACGAAGACATTTTCGAGTAATCTATGCGCAAAGTGCAACAGCTATTATAGATATTTTGACCGTCTAATGCCTGTTTGGCCGACTGAGCAGACTGAGTATCTGGATATTGGATGAGTGCTTGGAAAGAATCTGAAATTAAATCATTTAGTGCTTTAGTCTAAAATTCCATTACTCAATAATTTCTAAAGAAATTCTTTAGTCATTACATTCTTAAAATAGGGCGTTACTTTTTATTAAATATATATCTCGATATTTTACACATTTCGTATAATATTAATAAAAAATACAAAATGCGGATGTACATTTTTACAAACGATCAAAACAGTAATAATAAGGCTTAGTTGCCTCCACTAACGATTTCTAGTCGCGGCAACTAGTGAAGGCCGGGCTGAATAATTTTAATTTTGATTGATTTTTTTTATTAAAATCTTAACTCAGTTTGCATGAAATTAAAGATGTTTTTTAAATTATTAACCAATTGTTTTAAAAAAATATCAAAATAAAAAATCTACTTACTGTTTTTTGTGAAGGTAACAATTTTTAAAACTTTTCCAAATCGTTGAAATATCTGAAAAATAAAACGGTACGTATTCAGAACTGTGGTGAAAATTCAGCAGGAGAAAACAAATTTTAAAAAAATAATATTTGCAAATTTAATTTGCTTCAAAATTTTAATAAAAGTAATGTGACCTTTTCAATTTTTTATAATTTAAATCCCCACGAACGGATTTTTTTTTGATGGGTCATTGTACAAAAACATATTTATTTTATTTGAATGTATATATTTCCTAGTTCTTTCAATTTCTAGTTTTTAAAAGATTCATTTATGTAAAATAGGTCGGCTTTGTTGCCTTATAATTCGTTATCTGTCACAGTTCACACATTATGAAAAGATTCTAAATTTATTACGTTCAACTATTGCGAAACGAACATTTAAGGCGCAAAAAACTTATTTTATTATTTTTATGGGCAAGCAGATGAGACGTCTGGACAACAGACTCACGTGTTAGTATTTCTCCCTTTAAGGACTTGCTTTTTCTGTAAAGTGTCAACCAATCAGAGTTTTTTCTGCCAATGTACCATTAATTCTATATAACGTAAGGAATAGAGCAGAAGCAAAGAAATTATTTTATGTCATACTAGTTCATTATTTTGTTTTTATTACTTAGTTACCAACTATCTAATGTCGTACTTTATGCCCGCACGGGCATAAAGAGAAATACTTTTTTGGTTAACTTATTTAATAACTTTATTAATAAAATTACAAACGGAATATAGTAATATATGTAAATATTCGATGAACATTATTTTGACGAATTAACATAAAATTGGCAGTTCTGAAATGATCCGGTGATAGTTAAGTTGCCTGCAGCAAACGATTCATGTTTCATAGTTTGAGTTTCAAATTTCTGTACCGAAACGCCAGACCCGGAAGGTACACCTGCCGGCATTCTTGAAACTTCATTTTTTGAAGATAAACTATCCTCTAAATATCCTTCAGCAACCGACATACTTTTCCATCCACCATGGCGCTTCAACGTGGTCATACTGGCTCCAGCTTCTACAAGAAGAGTTGCTGACGTTCGACGCTTACAATGACCTGTATATTTCTCAGGATCACTCAAACCCAGATATTCCGCAATATTGGACGGGATTTTTCCAAACGTGTTTTTTCCTACTGGCTGTACAGTAAATCGACCTTGTCTATAGGTCAGAAAAAGCCTTTTTTCTGAGCAACCACGTGGCCGTAGTGATAAATAATCTCTTATTAGCTCTTAACTGTTCATTTCACCCTCATCTATAATGGTAAAATGCGGTTTTTATCGGTCTTTGTCTCTGGTACATTTACTACAAAAACCGATTTTCTATCTTCTACATGAGTAACTAACATGTTCACAAGTTCTTGCCGTTGACATCCACCAAATATTCCAAATATTAATGCAACTTTGTTCATTAAAAACGTCTCGTTCGGTGCCTAATGAATAAATTTTAAAACATCTCTAGACAGAATTTTAGGCTTCTTTGGTTTGTAGCCTTTCGAAGTTTGCTTAAAATATTCCATTAACTTATAGTAATTAGTAATGTTATTATTTTTATTTACTATTAAAGTCTTCTTTACCATGGAATATTTGGACCACAAGGAAATCGGAGAAAATATTTTAGCGAGATCGCCGAAGTATCCAAGCAACACTGTTTCATTATCATATTTTACGTAGTTTTCTTGCATCCAATTTAATAATTTTTCGTATTCCATGTTGTAAGCTTCTTTAGACTTTTTTGGCAACAGATTTTCAGTTGCTTTCTTTGCTTTTTCAATAATTTCGTCAGGAATTCCAAAATCTTCGTACATGTAGACTTCTAACTTTGACACATAAAAATTATTGTGATTTTATGACATTTACGTTTGTCAACATTCACCTAGCAACGATGGTGTCTACTATGATAAAATGGCAATGTTATTAATTCAAACCGGATTTTTTAAAATACTGATTTGTATTGAGATTGGATTGCAATAACGAACTAGTATGACATAAAGTTATGTATGTACCGCGGGCATAAACAGATGTGTATACCCTCGGGCGACTTACAAACCCTCGTCGCCCTCAGGGCATAAACATCTATTTATACCCTTGGTACATAAATAACTATTATTATTTTTATGGGCAAGCAGATGAGACGTCTAGACAACAGACTCCCTTTAAGGACTTGCTTTCTCTGTAAAGGGTCAACCAATCAGAGTTTTTTCTGCTATTGTACCATAATTCTATATAACGTAAGGAATAAAGCAGAAGCAAGGAAGTATAGGAAATTTATTTATTTAATTTGGTGCATCGTTCACGTTTATTGTATGTTCTGTTGCAACAAAGTATGTCGACATCTATTTCTTTTTCACTACATCTCAAACGTAACGAATATCGACAAACAATTTATATACTTAAAAAATTATACAATTATTACAAAACTTATACATTCATTGATTAAAAATTATACAATCCTTAAAAATTTACTTGTTTCATCAGCAAAAAATAAAAATTGTCATTCCATTTAAATATTCGATTCGTTTCAAAGAATTTCCGTAATATTCAAATGAAACGTGCACGCTCTACTCTGCGCAACTTAAATGAGGAAATAAAAGTCGCATCAAAAATATTTTATTTTTTACTTCGTCTCGAGAGTTACCCCGATCCAACAATATAAACTCCTTGTCATAAACTAGCGTAATTTCGCTGAATCAAATCGCGTAATTTATTTTAAAAACAGTTTACGTTAAATGTTTCAGACATTTAACGACCAAACGAAATGAATATACCTAAATGCAAAAAAAGTTTACCGGCAACATTTTAAACACAATTTAAATACGAGTACTACATTTCACTTTTATTACAGATTAAAATTTCGACGGCAAATATGGTGTGCACTGATTCAATTTCAAACTTTTAACTCGGTCATAGTTCAGAGAATTACTCAAGAGATACAAATTAAGTTATATTTTTTTTTCAATCAAATAAGTTTAAAATATAATTTATTTCGTAGCTTTTTTTCGAAATTCTACGTCTTTGTCTTGATTGAAACTGTATACGTATCTATTTATTTTTGATGTGCAACATCTTTCCTCTCGCTTTCTCGCAATTTGTGGGAGTGATTTCGTGAAATGTGTAACAGTAACAGGAAGTCGCGGAAGCACGCGCTATTGTGCACTAAACTATATAAATTAATATTTACTGTTGATAATAATTCAATTAATTAATTATGGGGATCTGCATCAGTTATTTTTTTTTTGTCCTTATCGAGCTGTAGTTGGCATATTTTTGAAATGGACTCTTATAAATACTTTCAACATGTGATAAACGAACATTCAAGTTCGGTTAAATTTAAATTGTATTATTAAGCTATTTATGACTTTGTTGACGTTTTAAGGGCAAACAGTTAGGGTATCTGGTCAAAATACATGTAAATTAACACATGCACGTGGGATCAATTGTTATTTTTGATGTGTAACATCTTTGCTCTCGCTTTCTTGCAATTTGTGAAAGTGATTTCGTGAAATGTGTAACAGTAACAGGAAGCGGAAGCGCGCGCTAATTGCTTTGACGGATGAGCGCGCGGTGAGTTGGCCGTCAGATAGACATCAACGAATTTTCCGAAAGGTCGGTACTGTTAGCCACTTAGTTACAGTATTGTGCATAAATATTGCTGTCATATGCGTAAACTATAAATAAATATTTACTGTTAATATTAAGTCTCAATAAAGTGCAGATCATAGATAAAAAATTCAAGTAATAATAATTATTCGAAAAAATATTTCCGTATTTAGTTTTTTTAAATTTCAAGGTTGACTTCTGTTACTCCTAGTGTCAATAAAATAATAATTTTTATTAAAAAGAATTATTGTTTGTTATAAAAAATCATTTTAAATAATACCTGACCCAGTTTTTTCAGAATGTAATTTTAAAATTGCTTACAACTAAGGTGAGATGTCAAATGTAAGACATCATATGCGACTACTGTAAGGCTCGCTCGTTTTATGTATCACTTCCAATAGTTACCTCCCTCTTTAGGGGATCAGTAGAAGAATACACCTACATAACATTCTTCACTAAACAGAGCCTCTCTGTTCTTTCAAAACTTTCTTTTTAAATCTCAAGGTGACAGAGAAGAACCAGTGGTTTAAGCAGAACATCCACATAAGACTATCCAGATTTATTTCTTATTTACTACACTTACATGTGACAAATGTCGGCAAACAATTATACTCAAATAATTAAAACAATTATATAAATATATTTAAACAATTATACGTAAACAATAATACAATACGTTAGAGCAGATACGAGGAGTTGAGAATACTTTCGCAAAAAATTGACATTATGTGGAGTCCTTTAAAAGTTAATAGATAAATACGGTCATCCTTTCAATTTTTTTCTCATTCTCATGTTTTGGATAGCAGCAGTGATATTCATCAAGTTAGTATAAAAATGACTTTATTAATGTTGTAGTACATGAATTATTTACTTCGTTAAAAGACAGCAGCCGAATTCTTTTTAACAACGAGTGTTCCTATTTTATTGACAAATTTTTTGTAATGTACAGACTTGTAATATGCCAAGCTACATTTTCATACTTCTAGTAATTGTTTCGTTGTTGTTTTACTGTATTTATTATTAAATTTTGAAACCCATAGTGATTCTGTTTCAACGTTCTGATGATTAACGAAGATACAATATTTTGAATAATGTTCTTTGTTGGTTAAGTAATGTCATTATATTATTTTGAACAATTAAATTCTGTTTACAAAAAGGAACTCCAGACTTCTTAGCAATTAAGTCTTGGTTCTCAAAGTAAAGAAAAGAGAAAAATGGTTGATTGTTTTTTTATTGGATTTAAATTTAAAATTCTGTGATTAAACCAGTTAAGCAGTTAAATAGTGCTTGACCTTGTGACCCATTACAGATTTATAAAAATTATGGGGTTAATATTACCATTTTAATATTGTGTCCCGTTCAGGAAAACCACAAACTGTAATTAAATAATTTTGAAACGTGTCACTAGTAATTTTACAAACAATAAAACGTTATGCTTTGAATAATTCTCGTACTTAAAAAAAATGTTTTAGTAAAATAAAACGGTAAAAAATGTTAACTTACCAAATGTAAAATATCTAAACTGATGGGGTATATCATATGTTCGATAATGACTCGAAGAACAGTATTCGGTCCACCCTGTATGTCCTGTCCATTCGTGACCGGTGTGGAGTTTGCAGCTGGAGTCACGGCGTTGCTGGTGATTGCTTGAGCTGCTTGTAGGGCTGCCTGCGCGGAAGCATTCTGCAACAAAGTAGCAGAAATATGAATAAAAAATATCGTGATAGCATAAATATTTATTAAGCAATAATGTGATTAATTTATTTGTTTTATTTTTATTTAAATGCATCAATTAATTTTAAACTTTAAAGTTATTTATTATTTATTACAAGCACCTAAATCGAAAATCACAGAAAATTAAGAGATTCAAATAAAGGTTTTAATTTTATTACCAAGTATTTACAGTTGTAAAAAATTAAGTTTATTGAAAAAAAAATTATTTGTTTCGGATTATAACAAAATGCATAGCAGTTAAAATGGCGAAAGCGTCATTAGGTTTCGCCATTTTTTTAATTATTCAAATGTGCTACCAATTCTTGAAAAATGACAAATTAGAGAATAAAAAATATATTGTTTTAAAGTTGTAACAAACATCAATTGGATATTAGCAAATTTTCAAATAATAATAAACTAAAAGGTGGTCCATTTTTTTTATTTAATTATAACGTTTTACACTGTACTACTCTTGTTTTTGTTTTTAAAAAAATATTATACCTTTTATAAATTTAAAGTCAAAATTATTTAAAATGGATGATAGTAAGTATTTTTCTCAAGAAAATATTCTGGACTTCTGGACCTAAGTGTTAAAACTAAATTTTACAATTTAATTCTACATTTTTTATTAAAACTAGATAAGGAGTTCTTCATATTTTTGTGGATGAGTGTACGTGTGGAATAAAGTATTGACTCCATTTTTAATTAAAATGAAATATCAAATAATTAACGAAATCGTAAATTTTTTAGTTAACAATCAATCCGAGCGATTTCTAATATCAACAATCTTTAATCGAAAAGGGTTTGCAATCAAAGAATTTTTCAATAAAAATACAAATCGCCAACAGTTGGATTGCGATTAAAGCCGCATACATATTTAAACGAACTTTTCTCACCTAAATGTCACACGGTTTCAAATCCAATTTGATCTCGTTAACGAATATTTTAATTAAGCACGAAAGATATTTTTTATCGTCGTTATATTGGTGGATGTCGTAAATTTAAGATAGGGAAATAAAAAAATGCTTAAATTTTTTTTATTTTGTTAATTGCTTGCATTATATTCCAGTCACCTTAGGCCATATTTTAGGAAGTCCTATTCAAGAGGCGCAACCTTTGACCAATTTTTTTATAGGTTGTTTGGACCTACAAGAATAAAGTCCCGAGTTTTTGGCCATTGCCAGGGTTAATGGTAAATGAAAATTCTACATTTCGTTTTTGCTACCGCAATCGGGTGTTTATCAACATATCGGTTTGAAACTCGTACATTATGTAGAGGAGCCAAACCCCAAAAAAATCGTGCAAGATTTATCGATCCGCGAAATATAGTTTAGCAACAATCTGCGATCATCGAAAAATCTTTGCCCTTTAATAGAATTTCCCGACGAAGGCCCACAGGGTGGAAAAAATCAACGAGCTTCGTATCACCATGCACAAGAGATTTGGAAAAAAAATTTGTTGAAAATAGATACTGTTTTTTCGGCGATTTTAGATTTTTGCTTATAAACAATTAACAATTCCGACCAAAGTTGCAAGGATATCTGAAAAATTCTTGGACCACCTAACGCATTTTTGGAAAAAAAACAATTTAAAATTTTTTTTCGATGATCGCAGATTGTTGATAAACTATATTTCGCAGATCGATAAATCTTTCACGATTCTCTTGGAGTTTGGCTCCTGTACATAATGTACGAGTTTTAAACCGATATGTTAATAAACACCCGGTTGCGGTTGCAAAAACGAAATGAAGAATTTTCATTTTCATTTGCCATTAACCGCTTAATTAACAATGTTGGCACTTTTTTTTAGGACTTTTTTACAGAGGACGTTATGATGAACACATTTTATTGAAAACTTTTTTCGACAGGACGCATTCCAAAAAAATTACCTCAAAAATATCCATTTTTTAATTTTCAATAATTTTTTATTGCTAAAATATACCCCGGCAATAGCCGAAAACTCTATATTCTTGTAGGTCCAAACAACCTATAAAAAATTGGCCAGAGGGTGCGCCTCTTGAATAGGTCTTATGATAAGGTTACTGGACTATTATCTATTTGACAAAGAGACAAAATGTTTGACGTGTTATCATCATCGTATCCTAATGGACGAGGCTTCACAGAAATGCAGCTTTTGTTATTTTTATAGTGCTAGAGAAAATGTAGCGTTTCATTTGCAGGGTTATTATTTCTTGTATAAACGAAAGATGATAATGCGTGGTAAATTGACGAAAAACGAACGAAAAGCGGAAAAGCTAGGGGGCGAATGGTTCAAATTTAAATTTTGTGCCAGTTTGTATAAAGCGGCGCTAATGAAATGGGATATTTTATTCGCTTTTCTTGATGTGCCCCATCGTTTTACTAATTACCGGAAACCGTCGGGTTTTTGTTTGTTTGTTATTTCTGGTACCCGAGCCGTGTAAAATATTTGTTTCTGAATACGAAAATCAACATCAATTAAAAAAGCGTAATGTTGACCATTGGAAGGCCAGATTTTTTTGTGACCCTCCCATTATGCTGACGGACGGTGTGCGTGAACATAAAAGTTTTGAATTTCATTTAAAAGAAGTCAAATTAACACGTAATCAGGGCGAATGTTAAATAAAAAGGGTACGACGTACAAGGCTCAAATCCGACCACTACTGGAGTATTGCTCGCACATTTGGGGTTCAGCACCAAGGCATTCTCTTCGTTTTCTAGATTCCATTCAGAAAAGAGCCATTCGCTTGATAAACAGCTCAACTCTCACAGATACCCTTCACCTTCTAGAACATAGAAGAAGAGTTGCAGACCAGTCATTGCTCTACAGATATTTCCATGGCAGATGCTCCAGAGAAATAAAAACTCTTCTACCAGCACTAGCCACATTCGGCCGAAGAACTCGGCACGCTGATCAGTCTCACCCATCATTTCCTTTCTATAATCCATTCCCTTTCTTATAGTCGCAGTGCGGGCTGTCCGCGGCCCACACGAGAGGTCTACCCTTTTTGCGACTATTTTCATAAAAAAAAAACGCTATAAAAGTCTAATCTTGTTTTCAATTTTAAAATATTACTTAGTTTTACATCCTACAATATAAAAATTGGTAAGGTAGTTGGTAAAAAATGTGGTAAACCTGTGGTAACAATGTTAAAAAAAATAAATTACCAAAAATCAATTACATTCGCTATATCATAGAAAGTTTTATTAATTTTTTTTACGACGATATCGATATGTGTTCCTCAAACAATCATAAAGTAAATCATATACAGCTTCAGTTTGCGCAGAATATTATATTATGGGGAGTGGGTCACAAGTAACTTTCTCCCCGATATTTGGCAGTATTCATAAGAATTTAAGGAAATGCTGAACACGTCGATTTTTGTATCAAGGAGAACACATTTTTACGATACAGATATCCGTCATTTGTCAACCCTCTTCCTTCCACTTCCCCAACCCTTTAATTTAAAACAGTGAATGTACCATATGTGGCACATCATAAAAAAGGCATTTAGATACAATTTATTCTGGCATATTATGATTATTCATGGCTTTTTTTTTCGATATTTACACCGTCTTTGCAAAACCAGTCTTGATTAATTTAAAGTGCAACGCCTATATTTTAATAATGTGTCAATTTTTCTGTCCCGTTTTAAAAAAATATGGAAAAAATCTTAACTCGTTCTGCAATTAAATATACCATTTAGAAAGTATTTAAAAAATAATAAAAAATTGATTTACTAACATCAATGTTAAAAAAACTGTGCTAGTATCAACTTTTTACAAAATTCGTTTAATTGTACTTTTGATGTGACAAAAAAAATTGACACATTATCAAAACATAGACGTTGCGGTTTATTTTTAAGAGGTGTTGCCCTTTAAATTAATTAAGATTTTTTTTGTAAAGACAGTGTAAAAAAATCACGGATAATTATATGCCCAAGTACTCCATCTGCAGTCACCAAGGAGGTACATTTAGTATTTGTCGACCTGAAAAAGGCATACGACAGCGTGCCACTGGTGAAGTTGTGCAAAGCTCTACTAACAACAAACCTAAATATAAATTTTTTAAACGCAGTAACAAGCCTATACGAAAACTTTCAAACTGTATTTGCTTCAAGTAAAAGACTTAAACAGGGGTGCTACCCTTCATAAACGCTGTTTCAAATATATCTCGAAAAAGTGTTAATGAAATGGAAACGGAAATGTTCAAATATGGGTATCCCGCTTAACCATTCCACATTGTATACGCTTAGCTTCGCTGACGACCAGATCGTTAAATCACAAGATTCTGATGATATTGAGTATATGACTCGGAAACTCATTAAGGAATACGAGAAGTGGGGACTCGATGTGAACATTGCAAAAACAGAATACCTGAGTTTGGGAGGAAGCCTAATTTTGGAAAATGGCCAAAGAATATAAAACTGCCAAAAGTACAAATATCTAGGCGTAAATATTACAAACGATGGAATCTTGGACGATGCCATTAAAGATAGGAATATACAGGGAAGGAAAGCTGTGTCGATGTTAAACAGTATCCTTTGGGACCAAAAAATAACAAACATCGTATATACAACACCATTGTCAAAAGCATCGTTACTTACGGCAGCGTGATATGGTCACTCAAAGAAAGAGCAAAAAACACTTTGGAAGCGACGGAAATGAATTTTTGGTGGCGTTCGGCAGGCAGGTCGAAGCTTGAAAGAATCTGCAATGACCGAATACGGGAGATAATGGGAGTTTGGTACAGTATTGTAAATGACATAAAGACGAAACAACTGAAATGGTACGGCCATGTTCAGAGAATAACGTACGAGCGACTGCTAAAACAGATAATGACTCCAGCAGGTAGAAGACGGAGGGAAGAGGGTTGACAAATGACAAATATCTGTATCGTAAAAATGTGTTTCCCTTGAAACAAAAATCAACGTGTTTCAGCATTCTTCTGAATATTGCTAAATATCGGGTTGGACTGTTTTCTGTGGCCCACTCTGTCTAATGAATCTGATACGTTATAATTTATTTTACAATATTTCTGTTAATAATTGCATATTTCTTAGTATCAATTGTTATAAGAATTCTGCAAACAGCTACACTTTGCGCAGAATATCATATTGCGTAATGGATCTGACATATAATTTATAAATATTTCAATATTTCTGTCAATGTCTAGAACATTGACGCAAAAAAGCTTTGTTAGTTGAAAATTGCATTGGGATTTCATACCGAAAAGTACAAAAAGACAGTTTATCTGCCAAAAGAATTACAATTAGTAATTAAATGTATGTACGTTCGTATTTCAGTAGTTTTTATATTTAAGATACTCATGATTGACATGAAGTCGACCGCAGATCCTTTAATCCTGCCCAACTGGCTTCTAAATCCTAGCTCGTTAAGGAGCTTTTTCCTCAAGCTCTCCCGAAAAGACCAAATCTCGGTTGGAAAAATTACTAAAACAATTTCGGTTAAGTACAACGTCCTCAATTTTCTGATTTTTAAAAAACGTACTGCAAACAAAATTAACGAATTAAAACGATAATATGAGGGTTCAAAAAGGATTTCTTTTTTTGACAAGATTCGTACATTTGCGCAATTAACGGAAAGCTCATTCAAATTAAAATTGTCACAGAAATATCATTAAGGTTACGTATACACAGATTTAATTGAAAACTGTTCGGAATTTTTCAAAACGGGAAATTCATTAATTGGAAACTCTGTCTGAAGATCCGTTTTGAAAAAGTAATTTGATAATCATTTGGATTTTAAATTATTTATGACTATTAGAAAGGGCTGTTCTGAGTTGGATCAATTAAAGAAACGGTTTTGGTAAATTTTAAATTAAATTTTTCGTCTTGTTAGGGCTTCGTGTAAGCAATTAAAAAATATACAGTCAACCAAATAAATGTATGATAAATGATATAATTTTTCAGTTTTATTTCATAAAAGTGGTGTTGGGTTCTTTATCTATCTATCTATATATATATATTATATATATATATATATATATATATATATATATATATATATATATATATATATATATATATATATATATATATATATATATATATATATATAAATGAATCGCCGTGCGTTAGTCTCGCTAAAAGTCAAAAATGTCTTGACCAATTTAAATAATTTTTTATTGTTTTGTTCGCTTTAATATAGTGGTGGTTTAAAAAGAAAAATGAAAGGAAAAATCCTAAAGAAAAGCTAAAAAATAATCTATAATATAAAAAATGAATCGCCATTCGTTAGTCTTGCTAAAACTCAAAAACGGCTAGACCGATTTTAATGAAATATATAGGCAATCTTAAGATTAGCCCAGCGAATGCTTCTTTAGGTTTGGTAACAAACATATCAACGAAAGGAGTGGGAAGGGGATAAAATATAAAAAAACTAATAAAAGGACCAATATTAGAGTCGAATCCATAGTCTTCGAGGCCGCTGGGTTTGATAGTGACATTCCAAATTTTTTTAGGTTAGGAAGGTGATGAAATATAAAAATTATTAAAAATGGCTGATATTAGTGTCGAGTTCATATTTTTTGGGGTTGCTAAGTTTAATAGTGAAATTCCCAATTTTGTTAGCATAAAAACTATCAAAAATGGCTGATATTAGAGTCGAATTCATAGTTTTTGGGGTCGCATAGTTTGATAGTGACATTCCCAATTTTGTTAGAACCCCTACGAAGGGGATGAGAAAGAAATGGAATAGAAAAACTATTAAGAACGCCGATATTGGTCTCGAATTTATGGTTTTTGGAGACACTGAGTATGATAGTGATATTCTCAATTTTGTAAGCACCCCTACGAAAGGGGTGGGAAGGGGATAAAATATAAAAACTATTAAAAATGGCTGATATTAAAGTTACGTTCATAGTCTTTGGGGTCATAGTCTTTGGGGCTGCTGAGTTTGATAGTGAAACTAATAAAAATGCTGATATTATTTTCGAATTCATAGTTTACGGGGTCGCTGAGACCGATAGCAATATTGCCAAAGCAGACAAGCCAACGTTCGGGCAGGACAACATCTGCCAGGTCTGCTAGTACAAAATATATATGTTTTTTGAATACATGTTATATTTTTTAGTCATTTACTGCTGTTATAAAAAATATTTAAAATTTTTTGTTACATTCCGCCCAGAAGTTATTTTCGTTAATGGTCGTTGTTGTCGTATGAATGTGGTACTCGTATATGCTCCCCAAGGAGCAACCGTAACTATATCTAGAAAACTTTCATAAAATTGCAGCTGCAGGTGCTTTAATTTTACCAAAGCCACTCTTACTAAGTGCTTATTTATTATATTGTTTTTATTAGTTAAGATCCTAATTTTGTACAAGTACACTCATTAAAAATCTCCAAGGAACACGACTATTATTCTACTTTTTACCATAAAAACTTTAAATACATTCAACTTGCTCCATAAACTTATTCTCTACAGATTAAGACATGCCATAAACATTTATCTGTGTTTTATTGAAGCAGAATGACAATGCCTAAAATTTTTAGGTAAGTGTTTCAAATGTTTAAGATAGGCTCTAATAAACTTTAAAATTGTATAAAAACAAGGTGGTAAAGTGCAACGGTGATCATAAGCGTCGGCATTTATCTCGTGTTCAAATGGTAAGTGATGTAAATATGATTGAGAATGGTATTTTGCAAATTATTGCACGTCATTTTGACGTCCTTCGGAGCGTGATCAATTCCAATAATTCAGCGATGTCACTGAAAGATATGGAGGTCGTCAATGAGCAACTACGCCTCGATAGGATCGATATGTAGTAGGATTAGCTTACCAAAAAGTACACGCAAACCCTGTGGGAGTTAGCAAATACCCACATTAATGTATGTGGCCAAATTTTAGGGAATAGACTATATGATGCTGGTCTGAACGCCAGACTTCTAGAAAATCGTGGAATTAGATTAAGGAGGGCACAATAACATGTGACTGGGACTTCAAAAATAAAAAACTGTGTTATTCACAGATGAAGCTGGGTTTTGTCTCTACCCTGATTTAAGAAGGGTTAGAGTATGGAAAGAACCTGGTCGACAAGAGAGACTCATATGATGGTCTATAAGTTATGATGTGTGCTGAAATAATGTTTTAACAACTGTTCCCGTTTTTGTGAAAGACATTTTGGACCAGTATAAATATATTGGAAGTATATAAGAACCCCTTCTATTTGCCACTGCTGCAGGGCCTGATTTGCGTTACATGTAGAATAATGCAAGGCCACACAGTGCGGCAACAGAAAATATATGGTTTAATAATGAGGATATCACTATTCTACCATGGCCAGCACAATATCCAGATCTTAATCTTATTAAGCATATGTGAGATATGCTCTCTAGAGGATTACTTTTTATCTGCATAATGTTCATACATGCTAAGTTATTTAAAAACCTCTTTTACAAGAATGGGCCTTATTACCTCAAAATTTTAAGTATGTCAAGGCAGTGTCAAATTGAAATTAATGCTGCTAGAGGAAATACAGACTATTAGAAACATTTTTTTATTTGGATTTTCATATATAATATTCATTGTTATGTTAGGAATTGGTAAACTTTTAAACTTTTGTATAATTATATCGGAAGCAAACAATTTTAATTCTTTGCTGACTAATCAGGTATTACAATGGTGTTTAATTTTTTAAAATCTAAAGAAACAAGTTTGAGTTTGTGAATAGAGTTTTAAAGAATGTATTATTACGTGAAATAAAAAACACGGTTAAAAAATTAATAGAAAAATGCAAAATTTTTCATTTTCAAGAATAGAAAATAAACTAAATTTTCACCGGATTGTTGAGTAAAACTATAAATAAGATACAAAAATACGCTGTACGTATCGATAAATAATTTCAAAGGAGTAAAAACTTGAAGTAAAAGCGATAATTTTCAAAAATACGAGTATTTCAAATCTAGTTTACCTTTTTAACCATTTGTCAGTTAAATAAACAAATCGAATAAAAAACAAATACGCATCGAGATGTCTTTAATAATGAAAATAATTTTCTCCACGACCATACTTGGAATATGCTCATTATGAAATTATTTTTAATAACATTATGACAACATTAACACTCGAGAGTGAGAATTTTTATTCTGTAACAGTTGTTTCTTATGTGGTTTGCATGTATTTTCATTCCATCACATGTTACGGTAGGAATATTCCGTAATTGTGTTAAACAATAGCGATTGCCATGAATGTCAAATAAACTCTTTGAAGTAAATTTAAGTTTCAAATTAAATTGGCGACGCGTCGTTCTTCAAAAGTTTTGTATAAAAACGAGCGAGAATTTCAGCGAATCAGATTTAGAAAATACTTCTCCTGAGATTACAAATTACAGAAAACCTACTTCCTCGAAAATCAAAACAGGAATATGAACAATATTACACCATTTTAAGAGATTGGCGACAACAAAAAGGAACAGAATCCTTTACAGAAAACGTTTTTATTGCATTTTTTGGCGAATTATTAAAAAAATGAAAATCATTCACCATTTGGAAAATATACTCCACTTTAAACGTAAAACATAATATCGATATTTCTGAATACAAAAAACTAAAAATTTTGTTAAAAAGTTCTTTCGAGAAGTATAAACCTAAAAAATCAAAGATTTTTACTGAACAAAATATTAAAGATTTTTTAGAAAATGCTCCAAATGAAATATAATTAGCAACAAAGGTATTAAATATTTTTAATTAGGTATCAATCTTGATAATATTTGAACTTTTAGGTTGCCTTTATCATTGGTTTTTTAGGGGCTTGCCGTAGAAATGAGCTGTATTAAAATTCAAGATTAAAGCATTGGGATCCTCATTATCAATTGTTATTCCCAAGACAAAAACAAAAAAAAACGAAGAGAGCTATTACTGGATATTTTTATAATATTATATAACAATATTGGGCTCTGAGACCTTCAAACATCCATTTTAATAATTTTTTTTATTAATTTTAAAAAAATAAATGTACAAAACAAGTAATCGGAGTAAATAAGCTGGGATAATAATATGCCAAAACAAATTGCCACATATCTTAATTTAAATCATCCACAAGATTATACTGGGCACTGTTTCCGTCAGCCACAACATTTGTAAATGCAGGTGCAGACATTATCACTTTAAAAAGGCATGGAGGTTGGAAGTCTACTTAAGTAGCAGAACACTACATAGAAAATTCCAAGCAAAACAAAATAAATGTAGCAAACCAATTAATTAAGTAAAACTAATTTTCCAGAAAACATCCTCTCAACCTTCAATTCTTTTTGTCACACGAACGTTACATCTGCCTCATAAAATCAATCTGTTTTAGAAAACTTTACAGAAAATATTTCAAATGCACCGGTATTTCATTTTAATAACTGTACCAACACAATAAATATTAATATTAATACATATCTATGTTTCGATAAATAATTTAAGTTCTTTAAAGTATTTTTAATTTAAATTTTTTGGTCGTGGAGAAAACATCGTCTGTTACACGGTTAGAATGAAAAAATTCGATACTCGTGGTTCCTCGCGCTCGGAATATTCCCCTCGTATCGAATTTTTCGTTCTAACCTAGTGACAAAATCTACTATTTTATTGCGGAACAAAACATACTCTAAAAAAAAATAATTTTCGTCGAGAAACCATTGCAAATCTGGAAAATTCTCGAGAAAATTTAAATTTAGCAGTAATTAAGACAAAAGTTGGGCAATGTCTACAGAGTTGGCCCAAGGAATACCAAATCAAACTAAATTATTTACATGAGATAACTGAATAAATACTTCCAAGTTCTATTTCAAGGAATGACGAAATTGTTTAAATATCGCTTCGTGGAAACAGAACGTACGTATTCAGATCTGTGCGCGTGCACAAGAAATATCCTGAAAATCCATTTCTAGTCTGAGTTGTGTGGCCAATTTTAAGTCAATAAAAAGAACTTTACAGTAAGTTAAAGAAACTTTTTAATACCACAACTATTCCATCAACAAATAAAAAAGACATTATACATTGAGAAGTGGGAGTATTTTATTTAGTTAAATAAGCATTTATAATAAATTTCATTAACCGAACATAAATTGAATTAAAATATTCACAAATAATTTAAGTACCAGTAGTATAGTTTAAATTTTTTAAACTAAATGATATAACAAATACGAAAATATTCATAATATTCATTATTTTGATAATTGGCGGCAACTTTCTTTAATGTTCTTTATTTTTCCTTTAAAATTTCCTTTTTCTATAACAAGAGTAGGAAGGAGTTACATTTATTTTATAGGTACGTGGGAGACCTTATATACTTAAAGTAATTGCTACACGAAGCTGACAAGTAAAGTGGGAGTATTCTATTTCTTTAAATACACATGATAATTTTAATACCATAAAAATAGTCAAAAAACTAAAATGAAATATTCATAATCAATCTAGTCTTATTTTTAAACTAAATTTTACAATAAATACAAAAGATATTTAAGTTAACTTTTTTGGTAAGACATTTCTCCCTTTCAGGACAAGAGTAGGAAAGAGAGAGTTACACCCATTTTTGCTAAATATAGAAATAGAATGTATGTTATTTGGTTTGATGTACCTACTCTACATTTTTGGTCGATTTTTAAAAAAAAACTGTTACGTCAATTTTTATTTCTTTCTTCACGGGGTCCCGAGAGGCCTAAATGGCGTCGACCCTAGTGGTTCATTTGCCACCGTGTTTTTTATATGTAGGTACTATCTGGTGCTGCCTACTAGCCTGACAAATCTTCTAGTGGTGCTTATGGGCTCCGTGCCTGGGGGACCCAGAGCCTGATAAAGTTTTTAAGCTACAGCCTAACATTAAAAAAGAGCGTGCTCAACTGCTTTGTCTTCCATGTCACTGCCTTGATAGATTTCGATTCTCTGTGGGTGATGACGTAGATGATAGTGTCCAGTAAGGAGACCTACAATTCTTCTCATCTCATGTCTGCTCAATGATAGCAGGTCGAAGGTAAGTTTTTTGCAAGGTGTTGATTCCTAATTCCTAGTTTTTTTTTAAGTTTCGGATTTTTGGCATAGAATGCCAAGATTGAATTTTTTTGGACCTATCTGCTTACCTCAGCACGTACACTCCCGTAGGAAATGCCACAGGCAGGTTTTGGTCCTGTCTCCGAACCTTTGCGGGCTAGTTTTCATTACCTAGGTGGTTCGAGTGGCCGGGTGCTCACGCAATTGTTATTTTGTTGGACCTGACCAACCAATGTAAGTTATGTTTACAATCCTTTACCATTTTTAATGTGGTGCGGAAAGTTTTAAGTGCTTTTATAGCCGCTAGAATATCAGTAAGTATAAATGTAGACTTGCTATGGCATTCTAAATCAATGCTTGACTGAATACTTTAGCCTGATAGTGCAGTATTTAACTAGGCTTATACTAGTGGATCGTTTTGGGTTAGTCCTGAAGATCTCAGCACATACTTGCTTGGTTTTCGATCCATCGGTGTACCACACTTTGTCTTTAGGTTGGGTGTGCGGTCTTTTCTCAGTCCATCCATATACCTTGTGGGAATAAGCAATTGGAAAGGGCGGTTAATTATTTAATATAATTTGCAAAAATCTCCATAAAATAATCGTAAGCTTCTTTTTTAAGAATTGCTTAAGCAAATTTTACGTTAAATGCAATCCCCCCCTATGAACAACATTTTTGAAGGATAATTTAAAAGGTTGTACAACCTTCTTTAAGTAGATGTTATAACTTTTTGCAGTGTGTTACAATGTTTTAAATAACACTCTCTACGTCAAGAAATAAATATCTGACATAAAATTTGTTTTGTTTATAAATTAGTGATCCTTTTCTAAAAAAAATATTTTATTTCTTTAGTACATTCAAGTAAAGCAAATGTTAGTTAAGCCCATTCCTAAAAAAAAAATTTTGAACTTTTATCACAACATCCACTAATATTAAAATTATGTCATTTATTTATAATCGAAAAACAAAGTCGACTCTCGATAATTTGAAACTCAAGGGACCAGAGATAAATTTTAAATTACCAAGAGTTCAAAATAACAAGCGCTCAAATAACCACGAGCGAAGGGGGGACTCAAGTAAATAAGAGTTTGATTAAAATTCGTGATTTATTATTTCTATATTATTATTTAAAAACAATTAAATATAATAATAAAATTATTCACAAATTTTTATTTCGAAAAGAAGTCCGTAATCTTTCTTTGAGTAAGCACTTCAGTCTATTATTGTCCAAAGAATTTTCGATGGTGGTGAGAGCTGCGAAGTAATCGTCATTCGTGTCGGTTTCGAGGGCGTAGAAGCGTAGGATCTGTACATTTATGTAAACAAACGACAGGTGCATGATAAACGCTTCAAATTATAGAGAGTAGGGAAGCCTGGACTTCAAATTATCGCATGTTGGCGAGCAAGATACTATTTCTTCAACTTCAAATTACCGAAGAGATTGATTTTATTTAATTTATCGAGTATAATTCAAGGGACCGAAACAAAATTTCAAATTGTCGAGAGTCGACTGTAACTGTATAATGTCGAACCAAAATTTTTACTGTGTGTTACAATTTTTAAATTAACACTTTACGCCAAGAAATAAATATCCGACATAAAATTTGTTTTGTTCATAAATATGTTACCATTTTTTTAAAAAAATATTATTTCTTTTGTAAATTCAAGTAAAACGAATGTTACTTAAGCCCATTTCTAGAAAAAACATTTTGGACTTTCATCACAGCATCCATGTCACATTTAGTAAAAATATCATAAAAAAATTATCAAATTGACTGTTAAGTGTCGAACCAAAATTTTGTTATTCAAGAAATGGTTTTTAATATTTTTTATCGAATCTGAATTCGGACCTTTATTTTTTGGACAGAGAGAGTCATACATATTATTGTGGATGAGTGTACTTGTTGGATCAAAAATACTTTTACTTTTGCGATAAATTGCATCCCGAATGTAATATTAAGCTTCTTTTTTGTAATTTTCTATTGTATGAGCACACTTTTCGTTGAATTCAAAACCCCCTTCGACCGATTCTGTAACCTCTTGAAACGGAAAATCTAGGGGTTGGCGCTCATCGCTTCGGCTTGCCACTTTGGCCCCGGATCCCTCGTGTGCCCGCGACTCATTATCCAGTTTTACCGCCGTCAATTAACAGAGATTCGGAACAATGCAATGGGATCCATCATCGAGGTTTAATTGAACATTTTAAGGTGAGACAATTATTTGACTCAATTGCGGTTCGAAAAAGATGCTGCTCGTACAAATTCCCTGCCGGTACAGGTGCGGGGCGCAATCATAAATTCGGTTTGAAGATAAGCAATTAATATTAAAAATTGTTGTCCAAAAAATTAAAGAAAATTTAGCCAAAATTCAATTTTTTTCAAGATTACTATCCTGCGACCTTTTCGTCTGAAATGTGCCGTTCTTCGCGAAACTCAAGCTTCATTTTCCGCAAATTTGAAGATAATTGAAGATAATTTAGACAAAATTCAATTTTTTTCGAGATTTACTATCCTGCGACCTTTTCGTCCAAAATGTGCCGTTTTTTGCGAAACTCGAGCTTCATTTTCAGCGAATTTCACCCCCACAATACCACAAGAAATTATGTTAATCGTAACTGTCCAAAAAATTGAAGATAATTTAGCAAAAATTCAATTTTTTTCGAGATTACTATTCTGCGACCTTTTTGTCCGAAATGTGCCGTTCTTCGCGAAACTCCATTTTCCGCGAATTTCACCCCCACAATACCACAAGGAATTTTGTTAATCGTAACGGTAATTAAATCTTATTTTTCATCAACATCGTCATCAAATCGGTAACATCAACCCTTTCATAATATCAAAGTGAAATATGTTAGGAATTTATCACGGGACGCGGAACTTCTTTAAAGAGAAAACAAAACAAAAAAAAAACAGTTTTTACGTTAATAACTTGGCAATTTATTATTTTCGCGGTTGTGGAAATACAAAAAGGCACTTTTAACGACTTTCTCATGAGTCATATACGAAAGAAAAATTGATCTATTAATTTTTATTGTCTACATTCATTTGCAGGACCGGAAAATACAAAAATAACACCTTGAAAATTTAAATACATTATCTTAAATTTATTACCGTTGCGTTTTCAGCTATTTTTGCTTTGCCAATAATATTTTTTTTACTCTTCATTACACTGTACTTATTACAACAGTAATTTACGTAAAAAATCTAAATCCATTTTCTAAATCATTATCATAAAGATATTATTAGTAAATGTGACTAATATTCTACTACAGTTTTATTGAAAGTAATAAGTAATCCTTAATATACTTTTTTTGTTGTTATAAAACTACTTTAAGTTTTCCTCAAACAAAGAGTTTTTCTTTTATCGATTACTTTAACGTAGAGTAGATATTTTGTTTTAATCTACATCATTATGCACTCACACCATTGTTGTTTGTATATTTTTTTAAAGTTTTAGTCCGTGGTAATGCTTGTTTGCTTTCTAAGGATACTTTTTTTTCTGCCCTCTTCCTTCCATCCACTTTAAAGCTGATCAAAGTTATAAAGCTTTATATGGACTCGCTGTACTTGTTTGTCCTTGCGAACAAAGCTGTTGAAACTCTTTTTACAAAATACCATTGATATTAGAGCTCACTTATCCCAATTTTTTACATTTAAAATTACACGTCTGGTAAATATACATAGCTTGCTATTTACTTTTACGGAACAATAAACATAAACAAATATTATTTTTCGTTAATAATGGCTTTATTATTTTAGTTAAATTTTCTTGCAGTAGTATAACCAATATTATTTTTTTATCACCAAGTATATTAGAAATATTTGCGCTTGGTAATGATAAGAACTTCTCTTCTTGGACTACTCAACACTACTGAAGTACGACGCAGTACGCATGTGTGACTTATATGGTCCGCTTAATTGTTATTTACGACATTCGGTTTGTTTCATGAAACAGTGCTTTAGCCTACAACTATTATTAATATTTCTCAATGCTTTTGAGTGTAAAAGTGTGATGTCGAACTGTGAATAGATAGAATTCTAGGTTTACTGACTATTATTTCGAACCTCAGGTACTACCGTATGTCATCCGGGTGTTTTTTTTTAGAGTAAGTACTATATACTATTTATTGCAATGGTCTGCCTCATCAAAGTGGGTTCTGATTATCACCAACCAGAAAATCAGTGGCCAAAAATTTGCCCTGTGTAAATAGTACCCACGCCCTACTTAACAGCTGGGAGATTAAGTGGGGATTACCTTTTTTGCGCAGTGCCTCACTAAAACTTGCCTCTAACAAATTGGCATTCGTGTTTTACAAGCCTAAGGGATAAAGGGGGAACGAAGGGAATACTCAACAATTGACTACACTCTATTTTTTAAAAATAACATTCGTTAAAAGCTCGGCACCAATAAGGAACCAATTATTTCCTTGTGTGCCGCCCAAACATTAATATAAGTACACGTAAAGCTACAACAATACTATGTCCCGTGTCCGACTGATTGTGAGAGGTTTTTGAGACGGTTTCTGACATAACTTCAGAATTAACGTCGACAAAAGATAAGTGGCCATTTTTAAAAAAAAGAACCTCTTGTCATTGCTTGTTAAAAAAATTAATGAGCCGTCGCGATACGCCTGGCAGATGTAAAACATCGAAACTATTTTATATAGAAAATTTGCATAAAAGGATGGTTTATTAAACGAATTAAATATGGCATAATCAAAAAAAAATATTCAGATAATATTAGAATTATTACGCACTCATCTATACACATAAATGCTCATCCAAATTATAAAAATATAATTAACTTACTCTTGACTTGAATCACTCATTAATTTTACGTTTTTGCAAAAGGCCGCTTACTTTCATTTCTAAAACATTACTGTCAATAATATTTTATTGTAGTTACAACTTTTAAATAAATTTTCTTAATTGAATTTAAAAAAAATATCACATTTTGGTTTTATGTTATCAGGACAATGTTATTTACATAAAAATATACATAAAAAACAATTATATTTCAAATAAAGGTTACAATTCAGTATCATCAGTTATTTCTGTAATTTCAACACTTGATGAAGTGTTACTTGTAACGTAGGCGGAGCACAAGCGACGGAGCCAGCAGAATATTTACGGAGCTGCCCGAAGCTTTCCAATCACGGCATCGCGACACCAACAGTCGTTGTTACCCCCCAAGCGCGCCATTAGATGTTTCACATCAATTATTATTTTCAATAAACTCAAATCATCAGTCCAGTATTTCTCTTTAGCCCCACGAATGCATAGAAATGTGCAAAATTTCGAGTTGATGATTGGATATTTTGGTGGAATAACAGAAACAGTTTTGGAAGAAGTTAAAACCGTTATGCAGATAAAGAAAAACATTTTGTTCACAGCAAAAAGTTAAAACTTCGAAGTAAATTATTATGTTAGTGATTGATGACTTAGAGGGGTGGTAACTGGGATTTAATGGAATTTTCCGTAAACGTCAATATTTTTTATTTTCTGATATGCAAGTATAAATTTAAATAAATAATATACAAACACAAGTAACGTTTTTATATAGGTAATACAGTATTTTATTACCTTTTCACTACGTATAAACTCACAACAATCGTAATAATGCAACAATGTCTATAAACGCAAACCATTTTCGAGCATAACCTCAAACTACTCCTATATCTGTCCTAAAGCCTGAAAATACCCGAAGTGCGAAACAATCTTCTTTCTCTGTTTAAAATAAGAATATTCGCCTCGAAAGTTGGAGACGATGTTGAATCGACGCCGTAAGCGAGTCTTTGTCTAGTTAACGTCACATCTTTAAATAAAAGTAGATCAATTTTGCCAGTTTTCATCTTTCTCTCTTCGCCATTAGATCGCCTTTAATGTGGCGAATCACAAATTCCTTTTTATGGACTCTTGCGACGAACTGCCCATCAAAACTGTACTTCTTTCTTTCTCTAGAGGCTTTATTGTATACCGAAAAAATTACAAAAATACAGGGTGTGCTATAAATCAGCTGCCAAAAAAAGCCAAATTTACTATCAACACAAATGATAGTACAGTCATAATTGTGAAGGCTATTCAATGGTATTCCTTTTCCCAATCTATTTTTGAAAGTTTTTTTATGTAATGCCACGGGTGATGGCGTGGCGACCGTTAAAATACCATGGCAAACTTTGACTGTAGTAACTTAAAAATGAGATCTTAACGTTAAAAATGAAAAATATTACTGATGACAAATGACAGTTGTCAAAAACAATGCGTTTTTTTTTAATTTTTATACGTTATTGTTTTCGTTTAAAATTGTAAGTCACAAATTTACAATACTTTAGCACTCATATTTAAAATATTAAAAAAAAGTATGAAGATAATGATGGCAAAAAATTGATTATATGGTTGTTGTGTATAAAAATATGAACGATGATTTTTTTTACACAAGAGATTATTTCCATACAGTCGCAGAGGTTCAATGGTTTTTAAAAACAATAAACATGAACAGCCGTTGCGTTTAGCTGGGGACTTCAATGTACATTTTGCAAAAGATGAATCAATGCAATTAAGTTCCTTCAAGAAGAATTTTAACTGCAAATTGACAACAATCCAAGAGATTATACGACCAGATATGGAACAACAATAGATGATGTAGTATTTGTTAGATACCTTGTTAGTGTTATGTCCAACACTTTTGTAATACACTTCAGTAATCATCGACCAATTGTCACAGTAATACCGTCACAGGCAGCCTCAAATATTACTGTCACAAAAGTAACTGAAAGGATTGAGCCGTCACGATTTTTAAGAAATTTTTAATTTTATCTGAATATTTTGTTTTTGATTATGCTTTATTTATTTCCTTTAATAATCCATCCTGTCATGCATTTTTTTCTATACAAAATAGTTTCGATGTTTTACATTTGCCAGGCGTCCCGCGACGGTTCATTTTTTTTTAGAAAGTCTTACAATAAATCTATAATGCGGGGGTGCTCCATCTTGTTGCCATATCAACTTTTCCTTAAACGGCTGCAGATGTTCATAAAGTGGACTATTTTTCAGTTCGAAAAACACTTCTTGATGTCTCGGTTAAAATTGACAGTACTTTAAAAAACAAGGCCCGATTAGCACACCGCTTAAAATACCTGCAGATAAAATCTCTCCAGAATTCACGCCACATTTTGGATTAATAGAATCCCAGAGGATGCAGTTGTGTGTTTACTCTGCTATTTACCTTAGAGGTTGGATGTTTGTAAAACGTTCGGCAAACAAATCACAAATCACTGTATGGTCATCTTTGCAAAACAAGTACAAGCTGATCTGTAGTTATGTTCCTATTCACTATTCGCAAGATAATAAATAACTTTAGACTTCTAGTGTCAACTAACTTATGGGTATTATACACTAGTCAAGATCACTATCACTGCGCTACGCAAAACAAAGACTAACGATTTCCAGCGACAACTGATTGATGGCTCACCTTGTAGTAATATTACACATACACTTATTTATTTTTAAGTGATTCTTTTAAATAAAAAATTTATTAAATACCGACAAAACAATACTGAAAAACAGATGACAATTTAACAAGTTCCTGGGACGTTTTTGTTTTTGTTTTTCTTTATAACTTTAATATATTCTACTCTTCTAAATTTACCTCTTCATGGCACAGTCAAAATAAAGAACTTTTTCTACAACGCTCGTTAACAACTCTTCTTATATTTTAGTTGTTTTCTTGTACTTAGTAAGTATTAAGTAAGTAGTAAGTTTTGATGATAAATTTTTAATAAATTCCCATTAACGGAGACTTGAAATGTAATATTAACCAATTTATCTTCAGTAGTGTATAAGATGCTACCGGGTTTCTCAGAATAAAATTAAAAAAAAAAACAACATGAACTATTGCTCACAGTTTGTGTTTATGTTTTAAGAATGGCAAAGGTTGTCTTAAATTTTTAAATCGTTGTTCAACTTTGATTGTTATTGTATAATCCACATAACAAGAAACTTTTGAGTTGGAAGATTGGATGTTCTAGAAAGCCACTTAATGTTACCATATACAAGACAAAAGAGTGCTTGAGAAAAATGTCTATGCAGTGTCCTAGGATTGTTCTAATGTGTTTGGTATAGCACTGAGTTATTAAAAACATATCATCTCATTTCACAGCATAAAGAATTGTTCTTATCACCAGTAATTCGGCATTTCATCTGGTAAACTATTGTAGCATTCACAATTCACAGGTAGATTTGTATTTTAACGCGCAGATGTCGCTTGGTTTTTCCGAGTGGATGAATAATGGTCTTTTTTCTTTTTTGCTCAGGGATATAAATTGAGATAATATCATTTATTACACATAATTGTATACTAACCGCTTATGATACTTACATAAAATGTTTTAAAAATGATCCCAACTCATCTGAATGCCCAATATATAATAAAAAATAATCACAAAAATGTGAAAAGCATAACTAAAGAAAGTTGAATTTTACATGTTGGTTACAAAGGACCATTTTATGCGAGAAATATTCTGTATTTCATAATAAATTGGTGACTTAGTTGTCATAATGCCGAGCCGCCCTAAATGAGCTAGCAGATAAGTTTAGAGTTCACATTGTCTGGGTACTCGGACACAGGGACGTACCAGGCAACTGCAATGCGGACGAGCTAGCAGTAGTTCAAAAAGCCAACTTGAGGGGGAAAAATGAACACAAATGCACATCATCGAAACAGATTTGGCCTAAACTAGATCTACGTCAAACTAATGATGTTTTAACTGTATCCAGAGAGTCCATTGGAAATGCAATGGCATAACAGTACACTGGGCGGCAGGTGGATCCCATGCACGGCGCATGGAAATCGCAGAGCTACGACACGACTTCTGTAGAAGCTGTCCTGCCCTAAGCAGAAAACGGCTTTCTATACCAGGGAAACCTAACTTTGACGACTTATCTATTCTCAGCTCTTAGACAATGTCGATTAACTTAAATGATAGGGTACAAAAACATAAGAAGTTTTTGTCATTCTCGAATATTAACCGCGTTTTATTATCTCAATATATGTATGGTCCCATTTACTCATAACTTTTTCAAAAAATATAAATAAGAAAATAATAAAACTTTTCACGTACATGTTTATGGACACGGGAGCATCTTAATAAAAAATAAACTTTCGTTGTTATTATGTTGTTTTTTCAACTTATTCGTCAGGAGCAAAATTAGTTTTACAGGTGGAGTTGAAAGTTTGATAGCTGTCTAGCACCCTAAAGCTAACAATTCAATTAGTAAAGTTTGTTGGCGATTTAATAAGAGATTTTTCATTTAAAGTTAAACAAAACGGTTTTAAAAATATTATTCTCAATTTAAAAAAACGAGATTTTATAATCAACATTTTAACTGGCTAAATATAAAAGTAAAATGTTGGAACCTTATTTTTTGTTAATTAAAATTATTATAATTTTTTTTTTAAACCTGACTAACAACATCAACAGTGTCACTGTAGAAATTTCAATGCAAAACAGAGATCTGAACGGTATCCAGTCGACCAGCACAAAAAATATAGTAAATATTCGCGATAAATAATCAAGTAATTAGCTCTCTAATTTGAAGTGTCCCCACTTCGTCGACAGGTATTTGCGACTGTCCTGACTTACATATCAGGAAAGAGACTACGACGTGTGTAAGGAATCAAATAATTTCTCTTTTAAAAATTAGTCAGAAGGTCTATTGCGCTTTTAAAGACTTGGAAAAGGCATATGACAGAGTGGTGAGGAGTGAATTGTGGACGACATTGTCTATGTAAGGGGTGAGCGGTAGTTTAATACGAGAACTGAAATTACTTTACGAGGATAAACGGAGCTTTCACGGACTGGTTTAACATCAAAAAGGGTGAGAGACAGGGATGTGTGGCTTCGCCATGGCTGTGTAACTTATACATAGACGATCGCTTAAAAGATTTAAAAGAAAGTGCGTATGGATTAAAAATGAATGATTTGATCGTCAAATGCTTTCTTTACGCCGATGATCAACTCATATTAGCGTCATCTAAAAAGAAGTTGCAGGCGATGGTTAATGTTATGCATAAAGCCATGAAAATCAAAGGGATAAAAATAAATGTAAGCAAAACGAAAGTAATGGTTTTTGAAAAAAGAGAAGAAAGCATGACAAACTGTAGAGTTTTGATTGAGTGAGAAAGAGTGGAACAAGTAAATGAATTTGTGTACTTGGGTTCAAAGTTTACGAGAAATGGAAACTATAACAGTGACATTTAGCGAAGGGTGTTGGCAGGAAAACAACTAAATGGGGTACTAAATAGCTTTATGAACAGCCAGAAAGTGTCAAAAAAGGCACGTCTCGCTTTGCATAGAGGTGTGTTGGTTCCTACAATTAATGCTGCGGAGATGAGTAGTCTGAGAATTATAGCCGGAGTGACTCGGTTGGATAAAGTAAAGAATAGTGAGATAAGAGAACGCTGTGGTGTTAAAGAAGATGTGGTTACAAAGATAGATAAAGGAATGATTAGATGGTTTGGACAAGTAGAAAGAATGAATGAAGGAAGATTGACGAAACAAATTCATAAGGCGAATGTGAATAGACAAGTCGGTAAAGGTCGACCTCGGAAAACATATCTCGATGAGATCAACATTGTTTTGAAGAAAGGCCAGGTCAAGTGTACCAACAACCGACGAGCATGTATGAGAGCACTGATGAAAGTAGAGGAAGCAAAATATATGTGTAAGAACCGTAGCAAGTGGAAGGAAGTGGTCTCTTCCTACCCCTATGGGAAAAAGGCGTGACTATATGTACGTATGTATGTAAAAATGTGTTTATTTTTACCATAACGGCTTTAAAAACAAAATAAATATCCTACGAATAAAAAAGCAACATCGAAAAAAAAGAAATTAAAAATTTGAACTAACATTACAAATCTAATGTAATAAAGGTTCAAATATTCCACCTTGTTGTGACAACAATAGCCAAATCTGTAAAATATGGAATTTTGTGAAACCATGATGGAAAAGTAAAGTCGCAAACACATATCGACCAAGTGGGGACAGTTCAAATTGGAGTATTATTACGTGATTATTTATTATATTTTGTGCTGGTCGACTGGATTTTGTTCAGCTCTGTAATGCTTTGAAACTCCTATGTATCACAAATTTTTTTTCGTATCTGTATACTTTATGGCTTATAAAATATTCTTTAATATTTATGCCCTGTGCCTAAAAAGTTACAATAGTAAAGGTTGTCAAAAGAGACAGTTTAATAAGACAATGCTGGTCGTATAATTTATTAATACTTGTAGTTTGCGTGAAATTATTCAAGTAAGGTTTAAGGACGGTTCTGTAGGTTTGTAAAGAGGTTATTTCACAAAAAATTACGAGTTAATAGAGTTATAAAAAGCGGGTATACTTTCCGTCCTAAAATCATGTCATGGAAATTTAACGGGTCATGTTTTCTTAAAACTTCCTCAAACTGTCGTTTAAAACAATTTAAGTAGCTTCTTTGGGGAACGTTTTATTTCTTAACTGCTGACTAAGAAATGTGTTTAACATAATTTTAAAGAAAACGTAGTAACACGTCCTTATGTTTTTCCTAACCGACAACTTTTACGAAGTCGTTGGAAAAACTGTGTAGCATGATTTTGACAAATAAATATTAAAAAGTAGGAGCATAAGTTTCTTACCATTAGGTAACAAAACAAAAAAACCAAGCAAGTTTTATATTAACAAATTAAAATGAGCTCGAATACTTTTTTTCCTCTTAACCAGTTGGCTGTTGTATTTTTCAGGGGTTAACCCAGGTTGCATGAATATTATCTGTCTTTTGCGGTCTAGTGCCTCGCATTCTAACAGAATGTGTTTGGCCGTTTCTGTCACTTTCGGGTTCATCAGAGCTTTTAGTGACGTCTGGCTGTCTTTGCATAGATTGATCTGTGCGTTAAGTACTGCTTGAATACTTCAGTGTTGGTTTAAAAAAGATTTCAAGTCGCAATTAAATAATAACAAAAGGGTGATTCATAATAATAAGGATTGATAAAAATCCATTAATCAAGGAAAAAGCTTTTTAAGAAGCAACTGGAATTTACCGTGTTAGTCAGATCTTATTTTAGATACAAAAATTTCAATGTAGGAGTATAAAACTATTCTAGAAAATTTGTGTGAGCTTAAGAAGTTTAACTAGAGAATAAAAAAGCAACAAAAGTCTGTTTAAAGCGAATGTTTTTTAAAGGCGCATGACAAAAATATAGTGTACAAAGAAAGTCTATTGAGAAAACTGACTCTTTTGATCTCCCCTTTTAAAACGAACAAAACAAACAAAAATCATAATAGCAAATATTTATTTTAAATTTAACTTTGTACTACTATAGCGTAGGCAGTTTTTATCAATTATTTTTAAAAATGTACTGTAATTAAATGAACGGGGCGGCACTGCATAGCTTTATGAGCAGTCAAAAAGTGTCAAAAAAGGCACGTCTGGCTGTGCATAGAGGTGTGTTGGTTCCTACACTTATGTATGGTAGTAAATGTTGGGTTTGGAAGAAGAAGCATGAAAATAGGATTAATGCTGCGAAGATGAGTAGTCTGAGAAGTATAGCCGAAGTGACTCGGTTAGATAAAGTAAAGAATAGTGAGAGTGGTGTTAAAGAAGATGTGGTTACAAAGATAGATAAAGGAATGCTTAGATGGTTTGGACACGTAGAAAGGATGGATGAAGGAAGATTGACGAAACAAATTTATAAGGCGAGTGTGAATGGACAAGGTAGAGGTCGACCTCGGCGAACATATCTTGATCAGATCAACATTGTTTTGAAAAAGGGCCAGGTCAAGAGTATCAACAACCGACGAGCACGTATGAGAGTACTGATAAAAGTAGAGGAAGCAAAAGATGTGTGTAAAAACCGTAGCAAGTGGAAGAAAGTGGTTAAAATTACTTTTAAACAAATTTTGTTTTCAGATATATTTTTAAGTTAAAAACGCCGTTTTGCTTATTTAAATAAGCTGAATAAAATATTTTTCAGTGGGTGTAAAATTTACAGAAAATTTGATAAAAAAATGTTTCTGAAAGTTCTTATTTTTAAAGTACATTTGTTCATCGGCCTCGTTCCTTTTAAGGGATTGGGAAGCATCTTAAATTTACTTACACCCCTCACAGTTTCTAAAACATTTTCGTTCTTAATTCGTAAACCCAAAGCTTTTCAAGTGTCATTGTTAAACTCGAATACAAAAAAAATAAAACAGCAAACAATTGATTAAATGAAATGTATTTATCAACAAGTAGTCGACATTTAATGCGAAATAAAACTTTTAGGATTCCTCAAAATTCTTGATGCGCCCAAGTTAACAAAAATTTCCAACAAAAGACTCTTTACACACAAAAAGATTATTTTTAATGAATACGCACGCTTTTATAATACAAATATTCCCCCGTTTTTGTCTCTTCAAAATCACGAAATGTGACAGAATTATTCACAGGGCATTCTAAAATAAACAGATGCGTACAATGAACTTTTATTTCTTTATTTTTTTTATTAAATTTTAAATAGGTAAAAAGGTCACAAAGATAAAAATTCGTCTTAACTCTGTTATTTCCTTCGAAAGAAACAACGGGAGTCTCTAAAAACACAAATATGGTTTTCTCGGTTACCATCGACACACATTAGTTTCAATTTAAAATTCCGCTTTAATCTCGTACTTGTTTTAAATTAAGATTCAATATTATTATTGTACTTCGATAAACTTCAAAACCTATTAACACTATGCGTTTCACTAAAATGTACACAACCAATCTCTTAACGAGAAAATTTGAAAAGTTAACACTTAAATACAGCTCGGTGATAATTTAATGGAGAATAACTCGCAAAGTAAACTGCGAATGTAGACACCGAATTTTAATTAATTAGTTGTCTTTTCGGAAAGTTTACCCAAAAAAATGTCAATTAAATGAATTAAGCAATCAAATCTAATAACAAAGTAATAAAAACATTGAAAATTATAACTAATACTAATACATACATATAATCAAGCCTTTTTTTGTAAGGGTAAGGCAAAGAGTACTTTTTTTCATTTGCTACGGTTCTTACACACGTATTTCGCTTTTTCTACTTTCAGCAGCGCTTTCATACTTGCTCGTCGGTTGTTGGTACTCTTGACCTGGCCTTTCTTCAAAACAAATTCGATCTTATCGAGATACGTTCCCCAAGGTCGACCTCTACCGACTTGCCCATTTACACTTGCCTTATAAATATGCTTCTTTTCTTTTCTTTTCTTATTTCATCCATCCTCTTTACGTTTCCAAACCATCTAAACATTCCTTTATCTATTTTTGTAACCACATCTTCTTTTACATCACAGCATTCCCTTATCACACTATTTTTACTTTATCCATTAGAGTCACTCAAGATATTCTTCTTAGACTACTTATCTTCACAGCAATGATTTAACTTTCATGCTTTTTCTGCCAAACCTAACATTCACTACCATACATAAGTTTAGAAACCAACACACCTCTATGCTCTGGACCACGTGTTGAGGGGAGAGAAATATGTATTGTTGCAAAATATTATGCAGGAAAGATACAGGAAAAAAAAGGGGCAGAGAAAAAGGCGTATTTCCTGGTTAAATAACCTGAAAAAATGGTACAACTGTAGTTCCATTGAGTTGTTTAGAGCTGCAGCATCAAAAGTGAGAATAGCTATGATGATAGCCAACCTTCTAAGATAAGATGGCACTTTAAAAAAAAGATGTATAGTACTAACTATCGCCTGCAACTCCTCAGATAATGTTAAAATGTCCTGATAATCGGCGAAAAGGAGGCATTTGACGATCAAATCATTCATACTCAATCAATACGCACTCTCTTTCAAATCTTTTAAACAACTGTCTATGATTAAGTTAAACAGCCTTGCGAAATTAGTCTGTGTAAGCTCCGTTAAACTTGACACAAGCACTAGAATTATTGTTAAGTAATTTCAGCGCTCGTATCAAACTTATAATATGAAACTTGGCTGGTTAAAGACACTTTAGTGAAAAGCTTGAAAGATGAAAACAAAGGAAAGGAAGATCAAAAAATATTTAGAAGAAAATAACAAAAGTCCATATTTTGGGAAAAATAATAGTTTGGATAAAATATATATTTGTTCAAAACTGGACCACCATATACTCTCATACACTCTGGTATAATATAACTCGCTGAGTTACGTAACACGTGTGCCTTACATTTTTCATTATGTCTTTAAATAACCCTTTAATAAGAAGTCTAGAGGTGCTAAATCAGATTATTTAGGTGGCCGCTCTATCATTAAACTTCTACCTATCCAACGAGCATGAAAGTTTTATGCAAAAATTGTAGAGGCAAATAAAAGGTACTCCATCCTGTTAAAATACCAGAAAATTTTCGAAAATGTTATTTTCCATTACTGTTACAACAATATTACACAAACTAATTAATTAAAATCAAATATTTTGGACATTTTTAAAATCAATTTAACAAGGAAGAATTCAAAAATGGATAAAAATGGGTAAAGTAATTTAAAACATTAAAGAAATGACAACGGAGGTGAGAGGGTGCCTTTTTTAGCAAGTCGAAATATGGCATACCTACTATCTCTTTCAAAAATTAATTAAAGTGTTGTTTGTTTTCGTCAAAATCAGTACATCAAAAGTTACTTAAGGTGAATACTTTTATCTGAAGAGCACTTTATAATTGTTGAGTGCTTTTGAATCTTTTTTATTTTAAATGTACCCATGCAAGAGAAAAATAAGGAAAAAAAATAAGAAATGTTAGTCTGTTAATAAAAATTTACCTGCTCATAAATTATTCAAATTAAAAGTAGCTTTTGTATAATTAAAAAAAAACATTATCTCGCTCAGTACCTATACCGTTACGCCAATGATCCGTTTCAAATATTCAAATATATACAGCAAAAAGCAAAGCAAGTAAGAAAAAAAAAATAAGAGAAAAAGAAATTTTACCTTTTTCAATTTGATACACACTGTTCGTCCGTTTTTTAAATTGACTTTCGTTAAGTAAATAACTACTCGGTAAAGAGATATTGAAGTCGGAATGCTTTCTGGAACGTTAATTGGACGTATTTTGCGTTACGTAAGTTTTCCCGATACAGTTTTCCGAAATGATGTCGTCAGAGGAAATGAGGGAAATTTGTCTCGGCGGAAAACTTGTTAAACGGCTTTTAGTGCTTTGGAGTTCGATATCTCGCAAGAGTGGGGAGATGTTGAGCAAAGAGGGTGGCAACGGGGACATAGGGGAATCCAGAAGTGTCGGAGATAACGGCATCGAGTCTTCTTATCCTAGTAAAAGTCATCATTCCGTATTCCCGAACTAAGTCGATTAATAGCAGACGTTAAGGTGGGATTTTTTAATAGTTAAGCTCCTTTTTTTAAAGCATCCGAGATTTTATTAAAATTTTTAAGTGCTCTACTAAAAGCAGGATTGTAGTTGGGACTTTACATGTATTAAACTAAGATCGAAGCAGTAATTTTATACAAAATAGAAAAGTCATGATGCTTAGTTAAAAACACATCATTTCGGTTTTTCAATTTTTTAGAAATTATCTTCTCTACTTTTATCGCTTTGGTAGTCTGAATTGGACAATAGAGTACTCGAAAGGTGGATCAGTATTTTTTTAATAGTTTACATGTTAGTACCATATGTACCGTTGCGAGAAGATTATGAGTTAACTAATAGTAGGGAAACGAAAAGGCTGACACCCTCGCAAAACAGGGAGCCGAATCTGCGTTCACTGGACCAGAACCGGTCTTTGGAGTCACTACAAGTGCCGCCAAAATAATTATTTCGGGCTGGGCGGAGAGAAAAAGACTCATGCACTGGTCCGATATACCACAGGGTTGACTCACTCGAAGGTGTTTTTACCTAAACCTAAACCTAAATCTAAACCTAAAGTATCAAGAAACACAACTAAGCAGATCTTAGAATGGAGCAGAAATGACCTGCGAATTCTAACGGGACTGCTTACAGGACACTGTCGTCTAAGATACCACCTCTAAAGAATAGGTCTGATTTAACAAACGGACTGTCGGTTTAACTGCGTGGAAGACGAAACTGCTGAACATATACTATGTTTATGCCCCTGCCTGGAAAGAATAAGGTTCAACATATTTGGTTATACCAACCTAGAACCTACCGATTTTAAAAAAACTTCACCCCATACAACCATGAACTTCGTGAGAAGGGCTGGATTGTGCGGTGAACTGTAACCACTAGGGGTGAGCCACAATAGAACTAGTAAGAGTCGCAGTGGAGAGGCAATATACGCCCTACTCACATAATACCTAACCTAACCTAACTAATAGTAGCAAAAGATGTGGTTAAAGTTGGTCCGGAAAATTTTTTTAAATTAAAAAATAATACTTGTGCTGCATTATGCTTCTCTTGTGCCATCTTGTGCTGATAACAAATTTTGATTTTTTAAATAATTTTGCAAATCATATTTCTTTTTTACCTTTTTTGGAACAAAGTTCCTTAACGCGACTACGGGTAGTGCGATTTAATTGAAATCGTCACGTAACGAAATGTCGTATGATGTGTGTGTGTGTGTATGCGTGCGTGTATCGAGCCTACTACAAACAAATGAGCACACGAGCAGGCGATTGCGCAACTCTCTCTCTCTCTTTCTATTCAATTGCATTTCTCATTATAAACGAGACAATATTCGTGCAGGTGGCGTCGAAAATTTGTTCAGTTGTTTGTAAAAATGGAAACGATATTAAACTAGTTATTGTAGTTATTTATATATCCCCAAATCAAAATATTGAGAATATTACATTATTTATTCATCGATTGCTGTTAGAATATACTGAGGGAGGTTTAAGATTACTCAAGCAAAATTATTATAAACTTCCACTCATATTAAGTGGTGATTTCGAGATTTACGAGATTTTTGGACAAAATTGAATCTCTATTATATGCATCTTATTGTAGTTATCATAAGCCAATAATTTCTATGTTAGAACATAATAATGAGATCTAAAAATTTCTTTTCATTTTTAGTTACCGATTTTTTGCTAATCAAAATTTAACAAACCAATTTCTTAACGAGAAAATTTGAAAAGTTAACACTTACATAAATATCAGTCTCGTCTATTTACTCTCAAGATTGACACTACAAGGACTAATCTCCATCAAGAATCCTTCTTTTACAGGGCTGCTACGAAATGGAACAAGCTTCCAAAATCAGTTTTTCCGTACAACACAACACGATTGTAAATTTTTTATTTAAAAAAAAATGGCAGATATAACTAATACGAAAAACAAATAACTGTTTGATTATTGACCTTTTTTTTATTATATTAGAGGTACAAGTGACTGGTCAACTGGTCACAATTGTTAAATTTTGATTAGCGAAAAAACATTCACTATCATACATAAGTGTAGGAACGAACACAGCCAAACGTGCCTTTTTGACACTTTCTGGCTGTTCATAAAGCTATGCAGTGCCCCATTCATTTGTTTTCCTGCCAACACCTTTCGCTCAATGTCACTGTCATACTTTCCATCTCTCGTGAACTTTGAAACCAAGTACACAAATTCATTTACTTGTTCCACTCTTTCTCCCTCAATTGAAACTTTACAGTTTGTCATGCTTCCTTTTCTTTCAAAAACCATTACTTTCGTTTTTCTTACATTTATTTTTATCGCTTTGATTTTCAGGGCATCATGCATAACATTAACCATCGCCTGCAACTCTTCTTCAGATGACGCTAATAGGACTTGATCATCGGCGTAAAGAAGGCATTTGACGATCAAATTATTCATTTTCAATCCATACGCACTCTATTTCAAATCTTTTAAACAATCGTCTATGTATAAGTTAAACAGCCATGGCAAAGCCACACATCCCTGTTTTACAACCTTTTCAGATGTTAAACCAGTCCGTGCAAGCTCCGTTTATACGGACACAAGCAGTGGAATCCTCGTAAAGTCTTTTCAGTGCTCGTATTAAACTACCGCTCACCCCATACATAGACAATGTCGACCAAAATCCACTCCTCGCCACTCTGTCACAGGCCTTTTCCAAGTCTATAAAAGCGCAATAGACCTTCTGACTTCTAGCCAAGAATTTATTCATACTAATCTCCTTTCTCTTTTAAATCCTGCTTGCACATCCCATATCATCTTCTTAGTTTTATTCGTTACTATTTTAATCAAGATCCTTGCATAAAGTTTGCCGACTATGCTGAGTAAACTAATACCTCGGTAGTTCTTACAGTCCTGCTGCGAACCTTTTCCCTTGTAAAGCGGCACGATAACGGCCTTGCACCAGTCGTCTGGTACGCTACCACTCCTCCAACAAAGGTTATAAAGGCGGTACAGCAGACTAGCTATCACGTTTTGTCCAGCCTTCAGCATTTCAACTGTTATCCTGTCGTACCCAGCAGCTTTACCCAATTTCATACTATTCAGCGCTTCCACAATTTCTGTCGTACTAATTTCTCTTTTATAATACACGTGAAATACACAATGAAAACCACTAAATCTGAGCAAACAGCAATTGGAGTGCTTGAAAACCTCATATTTCAAACAAACGACAAAAGCGTACGGAAAATACAATTCTCTAATATTAGTACAATTTAATAAAGCTTCAAGTACTTTTTGGAATTTTGCTTGTATTTCATTATTCTGGATTACAACCAGAAGCAAATAATGGATTTCGTCATTTGACTTTATTAATAAAGTTTTTGTGTATTTTTGCAGGATTAAAATTAAAATACACATCTTGTGCAACCATAAATGTGCGATGAAAAAGTAAACGCAAATATTTATATGTGGGAAATCTTTCCCCCAAAACAATTTTGGGCACAAAGCAACTTTTGCTAAAAAGTCCGTTCGAACTTTAATCTAAACACGAAAAAATGCTCGCGAAAACTTTTAACCAGTGGCGTAAAACTAAATTTATTGCAATCGCAATATTCAAATCATCAAATTCACAAAATATGAATACTCCCATTTACTGTAAGAAAAAAAGTAACACACAAAATAGTGACAAAATATGTAAATAATGGTCTTGTTTGATCTTAGTGTTTACTTTTTGAATAATATCAACTCTGATTCAAATGTTATTTAAAGTACCTAGTTAAACAAAACTGACACCTTTTATTAGTTAAGTACAATTTTAAAATTACAGAGAATATTTAACGAAATCAATTTGAATGCTTTAAAAAGTGTCTAAGCAAACTAATAAAAAAGAAGTTTTTATCAAAATTAAGGCATTATTACCAGGGTTGCTTCTACTTATAGATTACCTGTTGGCAAAATTCTTGTGGATGTTTGCCCAACTATTTTCCTAGGTGTAAACCCTACCTTGGCATCCGAATTAAACCGCTGCCTTTTTAGCGAATTATTCAACGAGACGAAGATCTTGAACTATCTGGCGCTTTTAGCAGCGCACTCTGATAATAAAATATTTCTATTATCATCGATACTTGTTCTGTCAAGGATTGATTTAAAAAAATTTACACCTTCAAAGTTTGTGTTAATTTCATTGCAGGTTACGTCATGAAGATTATGCTTCGTAGTAGCAACAATAAAACTTATCCACGGTAACAATATTATAAAGCATTGTCTTGTAGTAGCTGCAATATTAAAACCAATCGCAATATTTTTTAATGTGTAACATCTTTGCTCTCGCTTTCTTGCATGTGTAACATCTTTCCTCTCTCGCTAACTCGCAATTTCTGGGAGTGATCAGCAACAGAAAGTCGCGGAATCACGCGCTATTTGATTTGGCGAATGAGCACGCGGTTAGAGTTGGCCGTCAGATAGACGTCAACCAATTTTCCGAGAGTTGATTTGATTGATAAAATTGGCAGTTATGTTTGGGTTCTTACTTATAATCATAGTTTCGGTTTTTTACAGTTTAGTTTAAGACCGTATTCACTGCAGGTCTTGGCTACAGCGTCTATTATCCTCTGAAGGAGGTATTGGCTGCTTGGAAGAAACTGTATTAAAATTCTATTAATAATAAAGTACTGGGTTGCCAGCAAATGTTTAAGTCGATATATATACCTAATGCCTTCAGCTGTAAAGCTTTACTAAAGAAAGTAATTATAATTGCCCCCAAGTAATACAAATCCAAGTCGTAAGGAACATTGTAAATGCTCCTTGGTATGTGCTGAACGAAGATCTACACTGTAAACTGCTGGTGATGATAATTAAAGAAGAAAGGTTAAGAATATTGCCAAGAATTATGGGGAGATGCTCCATTGGCGTCTAAACATTAAAATACTGTAACACCTAGACAATCAAAACTTACTGCGATGGCACAAGAGGACCAAACTATTTAAGCTAGGTAGACCCGATGAAGCAACACGTACCGGTCCAGGATGAGTAAAATTGTCATTCTTTTCCTTAAGGATATTTTTAGCGAAATTAAATTACAGATCTTAAAATTAACCATAGTTTTTATTTTTTTTTAAATTGCCAATAAATGGTAATTCTTCGATAAACAAAATGTAATATAGCATCATCGACGAACCTTCACTGAATAAACAAACCAACAGCCTTTAGCCCTTTTGTTTCGTAACAACACCGAAACAACGGAAGTCGTTTATGTGGTGAGTTACATTGTTGTGAAAACGTGTCAGCGGCTTTTCCTTTAACTTTTTTTTTGTCTCATCGCCGTTTTTCACGAAGAAGGTGCGGCATTATTATTAAGTTTCTCATTTTCTTTGCGATTATAAGGGATTTTCAATTGGATGGTCGCAAATGAATTTTATATTCCCTTGACTGTACGACAAGCGGTGTATTCAGTGATGGATTTTTAATGGAAATTTGCTGAAAACATAAGTTTATCAACCTAGTAGAGAAGTTTAGATTAATTAAATTATTAGATCTTTCATTACATGTGCTAGAAATAATGACATACAAAGCGCAATCATCAATAAAATTTCAAAATTGCAATTATATTTAACGAATATCCGATATTTAATAAAACAGTGCATTACTCAAGAATGTCTAGTATTCCTTATTACAACCTGCATTTATAAATCTCAGCAACGATCTAAGAACAGGTTTTCCATGATAAGCAGCTATACAGAGAAACTATGATGATATTAAGTCAGCTGATCAAGGAAGGTAGACATGATTTTAACTCATAGAGAAATTGAGACATCATTAGGAATGACCAAGGTCCGTACTTATAGTCCGTCGATGCTTCGAGTACAGATTTTAATGCACATTTATAATCGAAGCATAGGCTCTGTCCTAAATACGGACTATAAATACGGAAATAAGAGAACAGGCATAAAACATGCATGCGGTAGGGATTCCAATTATTGTATTTAAATTGTTTAAAAGATTTAAAAAAGAGTGCGTATGGATTGAAAATGAATGATTTGATCGTCAAATGCCTTCTTTACGCCGATGATCAAGTCATATTAGCGTCATCTGAAGAGGACTTGCAGGCGATGGTTAATGTTATGCATGATGGCCTGAAAATTAAAGGGATGAAAATAAATGTAAGCAAAACAAAAGTAATGGTATTAGAAAGAGAAGAAACAAACTGTAAAGTTCTGATTAAGAGAGAAAGAGTGAAACAAGTAAATGAGTTTGTATACCTGGGTTCAAAGTTTACGAGAGATGAAAAGTATGACAGTGACATTAAGTGAAGCGTGTTGGCAGGAAAACATATGAATGGGGCAGTGCATAGTTTTATAAACACCCGGAAAGTGTCAAAAACGGCACGTCTGGCTGTGCATAGAGGAGTGTTGGTTCCTACACTTAGGTATGGTAGTGAATGTTGGGTTTGGCAAAAGAAGCATGCAAATAGAATTAAGTCTGATAAGTAAAGCCGGAGTGACTAGGTTGGATAAAGTTAAGAATAGTGAGATAAGAAAACGCTGTGGTGTAAAAGAAGATGTGGTCACAAAGATAGATAAAGGAATGCTTAGATGGTTTGGACACGTAGAAAGGATGGATGAAGGAAGATTGACGAAACAAATTTATAAGGCGAGTGTGAATGGACGGAAGTCGGTAGAGGTCGACCTCGGCGAACATATCTCGATCGAATCAACATTGTTTTGAAGAAAGGCCAGGGTCAAGAGTACCAACAACCGATGAGCATGCATGAGAGCACCGATAAAAGTAAAGGAAGCAAAAGATGTGTGTAAGAACCGTAGCAAGTGAAAGGAAGTGGTCTCTGCCTACTCCTACGGGAAAAAGGCGTGACTATATGTATGTATGTATGAATCAACGATCATTCATTCTATGGTAAGTCCCTTTTTTATTATAAACGGTTGCGCTGATTGCACCCCTATCTCAAATATACAGTCCACACTTAATCTCGGTGGTTACGTAATTTTTGGATTTACAACCCTTAAGAATTATCTAACAACGTATTAAGCCACGGCGCTTACAGTTACGCATGCGCATAAATTCGATGTAAGCGATCCCGAATACCGTACAAAAGCTTTAGGTTGGAACAAAAATGATACCAACAATTTTTAAATAAACAATGGCTGTACGTAATACGTTACCTGTACAAAATATTCCATGAAAAACGAGCAGACGGGCAGAAACAGCAATAATATAATTATTGGTGTATACCCTAGCAATCTCGGCCTATAAATCATACAAAGGATATGCACCAACATACGCAGTAGCTCAGAGGCGCATTGTATAGTGGCACAAACAACCCTGGAGCGCAGTTTCCCTCCGTTTCACCAAAACAATGGTCGGCGAATGGTCGACCGATGAAGGAATAATGACTCCGTATGCTTGTTCTCAACATTGTTTGGGGCGATAATATGTTGTAACAATGCAACAGTGTGTTAATTCTGAACACAGTATATTCGTTTAACGTGCCTACCTTGATTGATATTTGCATAGCAATAGTTTGGTAATTGCTGTAACAGGAATAGAGAATACAATTAATATCTATTATTTAAGGTATTCCTAGTTTTGTAAAAAAAAATTTTTTTATATTAAGGTAATAATGTACCCATAAATCAAATGCTTAGCCATAACAATTTGTTAAGGGGAGACTTACTCTGCAGCATAAAAATTATGAAAAAGTATATGTTGTTTGATCATGATTTAATGTTTTACCGAGCATGAATTTTAATTGTACTCAGTCTCAGAAATATTTTAAAATAAAAATCTCGTTGTGATATATGCGAGAACAAGCTTTAAAATCACAAATATTTTTCTATTTTCTAAAACAAGTCTTTTTCTGTATTATTTATTCAATTATTTTCAATTTATTTTCATACCATTTATAAGGGGTATCATTTTTTAAATAGTATAGGTACCTTTTCCCCAAGTCTTAACACATCAACAATGCAATACGAATCATAATGATTTTTTAAATAACGTTTTGCAGAATATCCACCCGACATTATTTTTAAAATGTTTTGAATTTGTTTCATGTTAAGTAAACATAATGAAGAAAAATATTTGAATATATTTGTATCGTTAAAACCTCTAGATGGTACATGGTAAAAAATAATTTCTAGCCCTTGCCACTTTTGGTATAATGCCCTGAAAAGCGAAAGTAATGGTTTTTGAAAGAAAAGAAAGCATGAAAAACTGTACAGTTCTGATTAAGGGAGAAAGAGGGGAACAAGTAAATGAGTTTGTATACTTGGGTTCAAAGTTTACGAGAGATGGAAAGTATGACGTGACATTGAGCGAAGGGGTTTGGCAGGAAAACAAATAAATGGGGCACTGCATAGCTTTATGAACAGCCAGAAAGCCTGGCTTTTCGCACGAGTTTAAAAGTTTGAAACACGACAACCTGCTACTTATGTTTAATAAATTAATAAACATTTTAATACAAATGATAGCATACTTAAAATGTTGTTGCTAGTGTCACGTTCTCACTTTGCTTCAGCCGTCGCACTAGGCACAGCAGACAGACCGCCTCTACCATATAATGGTTGATAATTCATCTATTGCCATATAAAATGCTTGGCAACAAATGCAATACGAATCATAATGATATCGTGTGCCAAATGTGCTATTAATGATTGAATTTACGATAGTTAATGAACATTTCTCGCTATGGAAACAATTTAATTTAAACTTTGGTGGGTAAAATTCATCTCGACTATTCCTAAAAGGAAATACTCGATAATATAACCGGCTACGAGACCGCATCATTAATATTTTATTACCCTTTACATTCCTAATTTTTCCAACAGTTTCTATTTTCTGCCGGTATACCGAGTTATTAAACATTAAAACCAATCAACACCTCAGGACTTTGATTTTCACTACTTCGCTTCAATGAAGGTTATTTTATTATTAAATATCGTTTTTCGACTTTTTTTCGTTCATTTTCCACCCTGATGTATTATTTATTTAAGGGTGTATCCGCAATCTCTAGCCTTTTTTTTCGATTGCATTAACATTAATGATTAATAAACTCTTGGACAAAATTAACGCACCACTCATATTTTCTCAATAATCTTTATTTATTGATAACTTCCTGTACAAGTAGGCCATGGACCTTGTTTAACAGTGACAGTTGGTATTTAAGCCAACTTTAGTATCATATAATCTTGTTTTAACAATAATTGGTATTAAACTTCGTTTTAGACTAAAACTATGTTAAAATTTTCCTAAAAAGTGCGGATTAAAGCAAAGTGTCTGTGAGAAACAAGCTTGTTATTGTGATTGTTTTTATCACATGCATGTTTGGAAGTTGTTTTGCGAGTAAATCAAATAAGAAAAATAAACCGCCAAAGAAATTTATCGACGGAGGAGGCAGTGCGAGCATCGACTCTCCTGGATGAAGGATATTCAATGCGATATGTTGCAGGTTTGTTAGGAAGACATCATTCCAGCATCAGTTGCATGTTGAGACGACACAATGAAACAGGCTCGTACCATCGAAGTTTCACTAATCAAATTGATGATCGTTTTTTGAGACAACGTGCTCTCAGAGATAGGAGAGTCACCAGAAATTTGCTAAAAAATTAACTAGCAGATGTTCGAAATATCGCGATATCGTCTCGAACAGTTAGACGTTTACATGAAGCAGAATTGAGAAAACCGGCCAAAAAATCCTTGCTTACCAGAGAACACAGTTCAAAAATTGAATTTTGCAGGATTAGATTAAAATTGAACTATAAATAATTGGAAACGGGTTCTGTTCTCTGATGAGACTAGAGTTAGCCTAAAAGCTCCAGATGGGCGTGAGCGTGTCTGACGAAGGCGAGGAGAAAGGTTTGCCAGCTGCATTATACTTTCAAAAATACCTTTTGGTGGTGGCTCTAAAATGTTTTGGGAGGGAATTTAATTCTAGGCTCGTACGGAGTTGGTCTCTATACGTACGAAGTCTATGAATGCTCAATATTACTTAGACAACATTATTGTCGAACATGTAATGTCTTTTGCTTCGTTTGTTGGACCTAATTTTTTATTCATCCAAGACAACGCTCGTCCCTATGTGGCTAGACAGGTTATTGGCTACCCAAATAATGTTAATATTCCTTTAAGATTTTGTTGAACATTTGATATCAATTATGCGTCGACAAATGAATGCAGTGATAAGAAGTAGAGGACTGCCTACACGGTATTATTGTTGATTAGATGCATTTATCCTGTTTTACTGATTTTTTTTTAAATTGGAGTTATGCTAGCTCATTTATGCATTTCCAGCAAAAACAAATTTTTAAAGAAACAATGAGGCAAATTAAGGTCAAGTTAAGATCATGTTGGACTTATTTGTAGGTATTTTTTATTATTTAAAAGTAACTTAGTTTTATTTTGTGTTTATATTGTAAATATTTAGAATTTAGAGAAGTGTTGGTTCCTACACTTATGTATGGTGGTGAATGTTGGCTTTGGCAGAAGAAGCATAAAAATAGGATTAATGCTGCGGAGATGAGTAGTCTGAGTAAGTATAGCTGGAGTGGATAAAGTAAAGAATAGTGGGGTAAGAGTACGCTGTGGTGTAAAAGAGGATGAAAAAATTTATAAGGCGAGTGTGACTGAACAAGTCGGTAGAGGTCGACCTCGGCGAACATATCTCGATTAGATCAACATTGTTTTAAAGAAAGGCCAGGTCAAGAGTACCAACAACCGACGAGGATGTATGAGAGCACTGATGAGAGTAGAGGAAGAAAAAGATGTGTTTAAGAATCGTAGCAAGTGGAAGGAAGTGGTCTCTGCCTACCCCTACGGGAAAAAGGCGTGACTGTATGTAAAGCTCATTTTTTTTTTTTATGAAAATAGTCGCAAAAAGGGTAGACCTATCGTGTGGGCCGCGGACGGCCCGCACTGCGACTATTAGAAGGGGAAGTGATTATAGAAAGGAAATGATTGTGGACACGCTTTTTAAAAAGTTGCAGGTCATAGTTCTCTGGAAAAACTGATTTTGGAAGCTTATTCCATTCCGTAGCAGCCCTGTAAAAGAAGGATTCTTGATGAAGATTGGTTCTTGTAGTGTCAATCTTGAGAGTAAATGGGGGAGACTGATCAGAGTGCCGAGTTCTTCGGCCGAATGTGGCCAATGGTGGTACAAGAGTTTTTATTTCTCTGGAGCATCTGCCATGGAAATATCTGTAGAGCAATGACTGGTCTGCAACTCTTCTTCTATGTTCTAGAGGGTGAAGGGTATCTGTGACAGTTGAGCTGTTTATAAAAACGAATGGCTCTTTTCTGAATGGAATCTAGAAGACGAAGAGAATGCCTTGGTGCTAAACCCCAAATGTGCGAGCAATACACCAGTAGAGGTCGGATTTGAGCCTTGTACGTCGTCAACAGTTGATCAGGAGTAAAAAATATCTGGCTTTCCACAGAAAACCTATCCTCTGGCTTGCCGACTTTGCGATGTTAGCAACATGGTCATGCCAAGACATATTATTGGACACCGTGACTCCCAAAATCGAGATGAAGGGACTTGAGGGAGGGATATGAGGAATTCACTTTCTTGGAAAACGTGGCACTTTGTGTTTTTTGGGCGTTGAACTGAACAAGATTGTTGGTTCCCCACTCGACGATTGCTTTAAGATCTCTCATCTCTCATCTCTCATACAATATAAATGTTGTTGCACGTCATAGAGCGAGTATGAGGTCACATTTGAACAACGTTGCCAGACTTTGACAGTAGTAAGGACATTAAGGAAATAATAAGGTTATGTTGTTGATCATTTAATAAACATACTTTACCATTAATTAGTCTAATACATTGCAATAAAACTTACGAGAATTTTACCTAAACAAAAGGTTTTTAATAAAAACTATTCAAGTTAGTTTAATAATGCTTTATTTAATTCGAATCAGCATAGAGTTAATTAGAGGCAGTAACAAAAAAATAATACTGATCATAATTTTATTAATAAAAATAATACAGGTTAAAATGCTTCACAATAAAGGTAGAATGCTATTTAAGGGCTGACATATAATGTACTTAAATGATCCACAATCTTAAGAAGCTCATGTTTAAACATAGTATGTGAAAAAACAATATTTCGATTAGCTAGCCATTCTTCAATATCCGCTTTGAGCTAGGACATGTTTGGTATTTTGTGTAATAACATACTGTGGAAAGGGGCATTGTCCATAACAGTTACTAATGGTTCAGTGAAACTGTATAGCAACTGATTTTCAAACCATTTTAAAAAATTATCTTGGTTTATTTCATCATAATAATCAGATTTAAAGACTTCTTAAAATTGCCAACTTATAAATCTAACTATCAACTGCCAGCTGGCGCTCATAAATCTTTAATCGGAAAAACCGTTTTTGTTAATGCATAATAAAACTTAAACTGTGTGTAATATTTAATAAAATATTTATGTATAATATCTGCAATTTTATATACCGTCTAAAATAATATATGAAATTGTAATATTTAACAAGACATTGACTTGATTAATGCAATAAAATACTACGAACAGACTGACCCGATGTGTTCGAGGTTATATAAAACGAACGGTGATTTTTATTATAGTTGGTATCAAGTTCTGAAATGAACAGATCATTGATGGCGTGCATAAACATTTATATTGTATCAGCTTTCTGTATGTATATACCACTTTTGGTATTTGGGTTCCATTCTTATTAGCAAACCTAAAATATTAATCATGAATTTTTGGTAGATTCGGCAGTCACAGTGTTAAAAAATAAATCATGCAACATTAAAATCTGCAAAGCATTGTTCCAATAATTAGAAAAGTTTTCGTACGTTGTATTATCTTTAGCTTTGGTAGATTTTTTTAAATAACAAAACCCACTTTAACGGAGGGAAAATTTCCTTGGAAAATATGTAATTTTTCCATTACTTCGTGCTTTAAATCTCCCTAAGCGATATACTATACTACGAGTATTTTAAAAGCGCTAAAGTATTCATTTGCCCATTCTCTTAATCTTTTCACTTTCGAATGAAAGTTGTCTCAAACAATAAAATCTATTTAACGCCAGAAATTATTTTTTCGCTAGCAGCGACCTTTTAATATTTAAGTCTACAAATGTCGAGTTGGGTTTTAGAAGTTAAAATGGTGAGAGACTCATCAAAAGTTAACAAATATTTATGATTTACCTAATATACTAATAATCTACCCATAAATATCTACCAAATAAATAATTGCATATACTAAAAATCTATTAAACAACTAACAATTATCTTTAATATTTTTTAATAAAGTTATCAACAATGAGATCGTTATCAGGTCGAATGAAACTGGTTGACCCGTACTCTCGTCTCCCCCATTTACCTCGAAAACCTTTTTCGACGAGCCGAAAATTAAATTTTGAAACAAACGGCGCGGTTCAATATTTGCTCTTTTCGCAGGTTAAAGATCTCATTGTTACTTTTTTTTTTTGGAGTGTTTGGATAAGAGAAAAAAGAAAATTTTATTTTCATTTAGTCTAAAATTACGAGGAAAAGCTTCAACTGACTGACACAAATTAAAACTGCGATTAATTTTTTTATTCAAAATTTACACTTTTTTCTTTGCGAGGAGGGTGTTAATAAGAGTTCTTATGCTCAAAGTAAAACATGACTTACAGTTGAATTTTTTTAGTCTTTTATTAATAAAGTATAGTAGGTGATTTATCTCATTAAGTAAGCTATTTTATAAAAGTTAAAGTATCTGTACGTAGGTTAGGTTTCATGTGAGTGAGGCGTGGTCGCCCCTCCACCGCGACCCTTAGTAGGTCTATTGTGGCTCACCCCTAGAGGCTACAGTTCACCGCACAATCCAGCCCTTCTTACGAAGTTCATGGTTGTATAGGGTGAGATTTTTTTAAAATCGGTAGGTTCTAGGTTAGTGTAACTAAATATGTTGAACCTTATTCTTCCCACGCCGGGGCATGAACCTAGTATATGTTCAGCAGTTTCGTCTTTCACGCAGCAGAACCGACAGTCCGTTTGTTGGTTCAGATCTATCTTTCTGAGGTGGTATCTTAGACGACAGTGTCCCGTAAGCAGTCCTGTTAGAATACGCAGGTCATTTCTGCTCCATTCTAGGATCTGCTTAGTTGTGTTTCTCGAGGGTCGTAACGGTAAAAACGCCTTCGAGTGGGTTAGCCCTGGTATGTCGGACCAGTACGTGAGTATTTTCCTCTCCGCCCAGTCCGAAATAATTGTTTTGGCGGCACTTGTGGTGACTCCAAAAACCGGTTCTGGTCCAGTGAACGCAGATTCGGCCCCCTGTTTTGCAAGGGTGTCGGCTTTTTCGTTTCCTTCCACCCCCTGGTGCCCAGGTACCCACAGTAGGGTCACCCTGTTGTTCGCACCAAGGTACTCTAAGGATTTGATGCAATTCCATACAAGTTTAGAATTTATCTTGTTGGAGCTCAGTGCTTTTAAAGCGGCCTGGCTGTCTGATATTATATTTATGTTTTTGTTTGCTAGAGGTCTGTTGGTCAACTCTCTTGCACACAATTCGATAGCGAATACTTCAGTCTGAAAGATTGTGGCATACCTGCCAAGACTGGTAGATATTTCAATCTTTGGTTTCCTGCTGAAAACACCGGCCCCAACTCCATCTGGGGTTTTTGAGCCGTCTGTGTACATTACGTATTCAGTCTCTAGGAAGAGGATTTGTCCCCTCATCCATTCGTCTCTCTTCGGAAAGAGGACTTTGAACGACTTTTCTACGTGTATTTTTGTGGCTAGCAAGTCAGGAACCATCCAGAGAATTTGGTGGTTTTTTGTTTCACTCAGTATCCCGGAGTGATCCCCGAGTTGCTCTCCATTTATTTGCTTTTCCAAAGACAGGAATCTATAGGAAACTATCCTGGCCTCCCTCTCTAAGAGAATATCTAGGGGAGGGAGATGTAGGAGGTGTTTCCATCGCTGCCATTGGTGTGCTGGACATAGCTCCAGTTATGGCCAGGCATGCCAGCCGCTGAAGGCCAGCAAGCTGTACGTAAGTAAAATAATCATTAAAACGATATATTAAGTCCCGTCCCCATCTGGGCAAATGCACCGAATGAGCAGGAGCATTCAGATGTGGACGGGACGCTCGAAAGCGCTGAGCACGCTCAAAACGTACGGCAGCCGATCCGAACATTGTCGGTACATCAAAATAATTTCTTGCTCAATCTGGACGGGTTTTCTGTTGCACTGAACACGCTGCGCCGAACGACCCCGTACAAAATGGATTTTTCACATGAAATGTGCTTGCAATTGATCGTAGAGTTTAAAAATCGGCCTATTCTTTGGAATGTGAGACACGAAATGTATTTTAATAAAATTAAAAAAGAGGATGCTTGGAGAGATATGGCGGATACATTTAACCGGGATGTAAGTGAAGTTATAAAAAAAACAGATAGTCTAAAAGGATCTTACCGGCGAGAAAAAGCAAAAATCAAGAAAAATGTTAGAACAGGAAAAGGTGAACATGAGTTTATCGATAATTAAACTTGCTATTAATTACGTTTAGTAAGCCATAGGCGCCGACGAAATATATGACTGATGTATTCTGACTTCTTTGAAAGTATAACTGTGAAGACAATCCATCTCTTTTTCTTAGTTTTAAGTAATTCATTGATAATAATAAATGCAGCACCAGCCCGTCCTAGATTCTCCAATGCGGCGCACAACTGGAGCGGCTCCGAATGCAGGCTCATGTGATTTTGTGCGGGGAAACAATTTATCAAAATACAATAAAGCATATGTTACTTAGGGAAAGTGTAACTTTTAATTGATAAAAATTTTTTTAGAATCGGTTCAGTAGTTCCAGAGATTACGCCCTACTTACATACAAACACAGCGCCAATTATCGGGCCCAGATTTTGTGATTTTATCCAAACCAACATTTATTGTAAATACCTATTACTTATTTTGGTTTATAAATATAGAATGTAGCGTCTTAACATAGCTATGAACCATCGTTTCGACAAAAAAAATCCATTGTGTGAACTTGTTTAGAAGTTACACGATGACAGTCTTAAAACAAAATAATATTAACATTGCATATAGCACCAACAACAGTTTAGGCAAACATATAAAGATGACAAAGACAAAACTTAACAAACTGAGAAATGTGGAGTATATAAATTAACGTGTGGAGATTATCCAAATTTTTATATAGGCCAAACAGGCCAAACTTCCAAGAAAAGAATACAAGAACATAAAAGCAGTTTCATAAATGGTAAAACTAATTCAACGTTTGCCAATCACTTATTAACAGAAAAACAGCTTTACCTTATCATTAATGTAAGTTCATTAAAAGTACTATCCAAAAATGAAGATATTAAAACATCTGTGGCTACGTAACGATAATTATAATCGTAATCATCATCAAGACGTCGAATGATGACATCACGATAAGATGGAAGATGGTGAGTAGGTGGATGGATGCACATTAAAATAATTGGTGGTGTAAATATTCGAAAACGTGCTTTAGGAACGTCGGCCGTGAGGCGAGGCGAGCGCCATTGTTTTCGAAACAAAAGAAACTTAATATAAAAACGTTATTGTTAAGATAGATGAATATGTACACATACTATCGTTTTTATTTTACAATCGGTATTAATTTTTTTACCGCAACTTAATAATTAGAAAAACTCCTGGTATTTCATAACCGCACAATTTAGCATAGGTACTGATCATTTCTAAAAATATGCTTTTTTCGTTAGAAAAATCTAGTCTTCTCCAGTGTTTAGAAGCAGATGTTGTTTGGTTTGAATTGTCATAGCATTAGATTTTTCAATTTGTCGCTAAATTAAAAATTTCTCCGACCGAAAACATTCCGTTAGAAAAGCATGTAGAGACCGTGTGTAAGACATTAACATCAGCTAATGGTTAGGTTAGGTATCATGTTAGTGGGGCGTAGTAAGGTCGCACCTTCACTGCGACCCTTGATGGGTCTATTGTGGCCCCTAGAGATTACAGTTCACCGCACAATCCATTTCTTCTCGCAAACTTCATGGTAAGATTTTGTTGGTAAAACCAAATATGTTGAACCTTATTCTTCCCAAGTAGTGACATGAACATAGTATGTGTTCAGTAGTTTCGTCTTCCACGCAGCAGAACCGACAGTTCGTTTGTTGGTTCAGACCTATCCATCCGAGGTGGTATCTAAGACGATGATAATGACCTGCAAGTAGTCTTTTCAGAATTCGCAGGTCATTCTACTACATTTCAGGATCTGCTTGGTTGTATTTTTTGAAGGTTTAGGTAAAAACGCTTTTGCAAGTAGAGTCAACCCTGCGCGAGTCTTTTAATCTTCGCCCAGTCCAAAATAATGGTTTTGGCAGCACTTGTGACAACAATGTGAAATTTATGGAAGGGTTTACTTTAAGCTTTATATGTTATTTATTGTTAGTAACTCAATTTCAAATTATTTTTGTAATTTTATAAATTTTCAAGCACTTGGTGTCTCAGGAAAAATCGACAAGCTTATAAAATGGAAAATGCAATCAAAAGTTGTGTAATTGTGTACATTGATATTAAAATTGACAGAATTAGGTATTTCGATAAAATAATTATTAATATTTAAATATCTAAAAATTATAATTATCTAATAATAAAAACGTATCATTTAAATTTTTATATTTAATGTCAGTAAAAAAACAAAATTATGAATAAAATACTTAAATTTGTAGAACTTATTTTACAATAATGAAAAATCGCAGCATCCACTGCTTTCATTTTAAATTCTTTCGATTTTTCGTGTAAATGAAACTATTAAAAAATCAATCCAATAATTATATTTAATAATTTATAACAGTTTTAAATTTAATTGCAATAACAATAAATTAAATTTATCATAGACACCGGTATTTTGACAATTTTAACATTGGATACATTTGTTTGGGATACAACTTTACAGGTTACCGTTATTTGGTAATTTAAATTTATTGCCACATTAAATATATTTAAATAATTCTTACCCTTGGTGACCATGTACCGGAACCATTTTATAAATATCTTTTATTATTTACCCCATTTAATTCTTAAAATAAAACACTAGAGGGTGATAGCGTCGGCAGTAGTACTACCTTTATATTTAACATACTGTTTCCATTATTGCAACAGAGAAATACGTCAAATTAATGTCAACGTCACAAGAATTTAATGTTGGGTTCAAAATGTAGAGGGTGCAAGAAAATTTCTCTGTTATCAAAATATAGCTGACTTAAATAGAAGTATCCATTTTGTTTTAAACTTAAAATATGTAGGCATATGTGTTATTAAAATAAATTTGTCAAGGACATATTAAATTCTCATGCATATCTATAAAGAATACTTAAAAATCATCACAATAGAGATTTAGAAAGTGTCTTAAACATTGGAATCAATCTTTATTAATGTATTGTTTAGTTCTCGTTTATTTTTCTTCGCCCAGTATGTGGTTAATTTTCGAATGTCATTTCATCTCTAAATTTTCGCGAACCAAAGCCAGATCTAGGTACGAGAATTTCCATAAAACTTTACCTCTGTATCCCGAAGAGACAGTGAGTTCATCGCTGTAAAGACGAAAAAAATAAGAAGGAACTCCGGCTAAACCGAGGTTGGTCTAAGAATTTTTATAAGTACCATTTCAGGTTTGTCTATTAGTTGCAGAAATAACGGTTTGTAACTTTGTACCACTCTGTGTTGTACAATAAAACTTTCAACCCAAAAAAATGGTAGCGAGTAAAAATCGAGAGCGCAAATCCAACAGAACAGCAACCGAGAGGGTAAATTTAAAAGTATAATTGGCACAAAAAAATGAAAATTACTAGAAAAAATATTATAAAATAAGTAAATTAAAATGGAAAAAAATTACTCGCATTACATTTTCATTTTTGACGGATATAACGTAGACGAAGTCCCTCTATATGCAGAGCCATTCAATATCCGACCAAAAAACCACTTGATAATATCCAATAAACTAAAACCGAGAGATCGTTAATAAAAACCTAATTCGAGTTTAAATATCAAACACAACCGCATTATTAGTAAATGTAATTAAATGCGGTTTCTGCATTTGCTCGCTGGTAGGTCCGCTTAACGCCATGACCGAATCGTCAGGTGTGGGGAAAACATGGTGTCACTACAGGACATGTTACACAGATGTCGACTAAACCGTTATAAACAGGTCGACAGGATAATACCGATAAGGATTTTCAAAAAAAATACTATATACTTTCAAATCACATGGACCGTTTTTCGAAATCACTCAGCATTTAATTTTATGATTTTGGAGAAAAATGTCAGATATACTTTTGATATTTGTCACACTACTTCTAAATTAAATACAATTTTCAATTGTATTCATTGCAAATTCTCTAAATCTCGAGGGTTTCCTATTTTTATTTAATCACAACAGGCAACATCCTTAAGTTTTATTAAGTATCACAATTTGGAATTAAATATTATTTTTAATTGTATTCTAAAATCATTCCTTTGCAAAATAATCTCACACGTTAAAAGTATAAACCAAAGAAGAATACTATTTGATATGTGTCACACAAGTTATAAATTGTTTAGTTTTTGTACTGAGTGTTTAAAATCATCGAACCCAAAAATAAATATCTCGCAACAATATTGATTTAATATTTAAAAAAATTGTAAATAAAAGAAAATTCATTGGACACAATACCAGCATGAGATAAACTTATTATGTACATGCAACAAAATAATTACAATTTCAATACTTGAAATTAAGAGAACAATGGTTTTGATTAAATATAATTATTGACATAATTAAACATTGTTCAGTGCATTATAAAATAAACTCCATCAAAATTTTTATTATTGAGAATGATTATTTAGTTCTGTTGTTAATTATACAGACATAATAAATGCGAGTTTATATTTATTTAACTTCCTCAAATACGGAATGTACCCGGTTTTGAATTAATATTACAAAATAGTAATTGTGTTGCAAATTGTTTTTAAAATTGCTGCATTTCATTGTTAAAATTTTAATTATAATAACTAAATATTCATAGCAATCTGACAATAAGATTTGCTCTTGATCCATTATCAATCAGACCATCACAAATATACAGTTCTTTCATTTCAAAACCAGTCAGTCTAAATATGTTGATTATGCGTAAATGTAAGAAAAACAAAAAACGCGTCGAATCTTAAATACATGTTATTCTGCTGTTTCCAAGTGGTATCACTTTAACGTGCCCCACCTCTACTTTAAAATGTCAAATAGCAATCCCTACCTCGTGATACATTAAATGAAAACCAAAGAAAAAAGCAAATAAGCCATATAAACATTTATTCTATCGATTTTTTTTGATAACATCAAATTTTGTCAAATAACATGAGACCATAACAAAAACGACCTACACCACTTCTGAATACATGGCACCTTTTTTGACATTTTTTGTCATTTTGTTTCTTTGTTTTAAAAATATTAATAGTATATTTAGTTATTCGTGACGTTAAATTAGCCATTATTTGTAGCTGTAGCATCTTTAGTTATTTTAAAATTTAATATTCTCTGCAAGAATGAATAGACATAATATTTATTTACGGTCATCAAAACAAGTGCGCTCGAGGAACAGCTCGGGTTTTTAATGAAAAGCATCCTGATAGAATAGGCAACCAGACCATCATAGAGTTGGTATGAAAATTTGGAGAAACTGGATCCGTTTCTTGTAGAAAAAAAATAATACTCCCAGAGTCCTCGACGAAGCTGCATAAATTGAAGTACTGCGTCATTTTGCTATTGATCCCAACTATTCCATTCAAAAGTATCAAAGCTTACAAATATTTCTATTGGTTCCATACACAAAGTGTTAAAATTGCGTAATTTTTTTCCTTATAAAATACAAATTACTCATCAGTGAAGACGACTATGACCGCAGAATTAAAATTTGTGAAACAATGTCCCAAAAAATACAAAAGGACGCAAATTTGGTTTAAAATATTTGTTTCAGTAATGAATCAACGTTTTATTTAAATGGCTTTGTTAACAAACAAAAATGTAGGTACTGGGATGACGAAAATTCTCACGAGTTTCGACAGGATAATACTCAGTTTCCAGCGAAGATAAATGTATGGGGGTTGGTATTCTAAGAAATGAGATAATTGTACCACTTTTTATTGGCCTATACCTAACGGGAGAATTGTACCTACAAATATTATAAAATGAAATTGATTTACTAATAACTCAGTCACTAGAAAGTTGATGAACAGAGAAATTTGGTGCTAGATGAACAGAATATATACCTTCAACAGGACGAAGCTACACCACATTACGCACTAGCTGTAAGACAATGGCTAGACGAACGATTTTCAAAACATTGAATTAACAGAAGAGGTTTTATAGAATGGTCAGCAAGATCTCCAGTTCTAGGTTAGGTTAGGTTGGGTATCATGTGAGTGGGGCGAAGGTCGCCCCTCCACTGCGACCTTTAGTAGGTCCATTGTGGTTCACCCCAAGAGGTTACAGTTCATCGCACAATCCAGCCCTTCTCACGAAGTTCATGGTTGTATATGTTCAGCAGTTTCGTCTTTCACGCAGCAAAACCGACACTCCGTTTGTTGATTCAGACCTATCTTTCCGAGGTGGTATCTTAGACGACAGTCCGTCCTATAAGCAGTGCCGTTAGAATTCGTAGGTCAGACCTGCTCCATTCTAGGATCGGCTAAGTTGTGTTTCTCGAGGGTTTAGGTAAGAACGCCTTCGAGAAAGTCAACCCTGGCATATCGGACCAGCATCGAAAGTTATTTGGACTGGCTCGTTTTGAGAAATGAAAGCACCGTACCGTATAAGTAGATTCAAGTAAAACTGCGAAACAAAATAATACAAATAGATATACAAAAAGAAAATTTGACTGTACCTATTTAAAGAATATTGGCGAGTTTTAAATAAGATAACTTAAGTAATGTTTAATGTGGGCCCATTTAACATTTGTTAAGTAGACATTTTAGTGATAATACAAAATAATATACATTTTTTTTTGTCGAAAAATGTTGCACTTTTTTCCCCTATTAGTTTAATTAAAAGAAAAATTTTAAAATGTTTTCAGGTACGTTTATACTAGAATTGACATTCCTATAAAAAAAAATAAATTGCTCCCAGACTATATAAATGCAGTACACAAAGTAACAATGCCATTTCAGTAAAATGCTAATGAGAAATCAATGTTCAATTTGACAATAGCTTCTGGCTTTAATCTAAAATCGATGATTCGTTATACACGTTATCTAGATAAAAAAGTATATGCTTGGAGCTGTTAGACAGGGTAAAAGAATGCAATTAACTGTTGTGGAAATTAGAGGTTATAGTACAAAATCACACTCATTATCATTTCATTTTAGTGGATTGCTAGTATTTGTTTATATTGAATATTGGTAAGCAAATGGTTATTTTCTTTGTGTACATTGTCTGAGTACACGAATATCAAATTTTTTTTATCAATTAAATAAAAACAAAAATTGACAGAGGAAGTAAAAATTCGTTCGAAACAAAGTGGATGCTAAATTATTTCTTGCTGATAATTAAAATGCTTAAGAAGCTAGTATGATGTATTAAATAAAAAAAATGTCTATTTTTTTAAAATTTGTTTAAAATTTAACACTAAAAAATGTTTAAAAATTATTTTGTAACAACCCTAGATAAAATTTAGTTTAGTCTGGTAGTAAATTAATCCGTTATTTATCCGGCGATCCTCCCATCTCTAATTTACCACTGTTTAAAAAAAAATTATTTCAGTACCTAAATTGAACAAAATTTCTTTATATATATTGCCTTTGATGCATTTCAAAATCGAATCAATTGCATGTTCCTTTGTTAGAATGGGAAGTAATCATTTTAACGTATTTCCTCATCTTTTTCTTCTTGGAATAAAGTAATGATACACATTATTGTAAAAGTCGTTTAATTTCAGCTACTACAACGATCAATTACAAGAATCTGACTTCAAAGTCTTTTTCTGTCTGGGTCCTTGCAGCGGCGCTGAACTGAAAAATCGCTTCGGAAAATTTAATGATGCGTTGAAATTTTCTTTTCGGCTTTTCGACGTAGCGCAGATCTAGCGACGTCGACGTAGACGACATCAACAAAGTTAGTTTAAGGCCTATAGAGATTGTAAAGACGCGTAAGGACCTCGGAAGGTTCGCCGCGCCGAGTACATGACGAATTTTATTGTGAGTTAGAGAGGGTTAAAAAGGATTTGCTAATTTTCGGGGTTAGTTACTTGATGGCGTTTACACATTGTTATGGAAAATTAGGGGAAAAAGGGTCACGATGATATCCGCTCTCTAGCGGTCGACTTCCTTTTTTATAATAAATTTAAGCTATTTGTGAACTTAAAAACGCGTTCGTTCATCGACTAGTAAGTGTTAGAATTCAAAGGCGCGCTGTGAATTTCAAATTCAAAAAATTTGGTTCCCATGCATTATTCACGCGATTTTTCTTAACTGGTTAGCTACTAATAAACTTGCCATTAAATCCTTCCAAGCATAACTCGAAATGCTGCATGTTACTTCAATAAATAATTTTTGCAAATGACTCAGCTTTTGCTGTATTTGACAGCCCCGACGTTCTGGATATTTCAGGGGTCCCAATCTTTTTGGTTTACTATCTTAGTTTACTATAATAGACAAAAATTCCAAATGGTTCATTGATTCAATACTTCGTATTCAACAAATGGCCACCATTTACCTCGCATTTATAGAAATATTTCATGAAAATTGTAATCTATTTTAAATATTTAAAAATGTTTGCGACCCCCCTTTGCCAGCCGCTATATTTGAATGATTAAACAGCAAATGAAGGGGTAAAAAATGTATTTATTGATTAATAATGCGATGAGCGCTATATGAATCAAAATCAAACCGACCACAAGAAAAAGAAGAAAAATATCGAAAAGTGATAAAAAATGTTGGATCTGTATTTGTACCTGAAATAACAGAGGAAGAAATAAAAAATGCAATGAATACCATGCGAAATAGGAGAGCACCAGGAGAAGATGGAATACTATTGGAAATGATAAAGTATGAAGGACAACCCATAATAAAATAGCTAGAAATAATTTTTAATAAGTGCATAGAAGTGAAGTACCGACAACATGGTTAAATGCTCTCATAATACTAATATTCAAAAAATGAAATAAATATAAATTAGAAAACTATAGACCCATCAGCCTGCTATCAGTCCTCAATTTATAAAGATAATCACATTACGGCTAACAAACAAACTGGACGGCTATCAGCCCCGGGAACAGGCAGGATTTAGAAAGGGTTATAGCACCATAGACCATATACAAGCAATAATAACACTAATCGAAAAATCAAACGAATACAAAATAACAATCTGGATCGCAATGGTAGACTACGAGAAGACATTTGACTCTGAAGATATATGGGCAATCCTCAACGCTTTAAGCAACAACAGAGCTGATGATCGATACACGAAACTCATTCAGTATATATACGATAACGCAACATCGCAAATAACAACAGAAAGAAAAACGGAAAAAATAAAAAGAGGAGTTAGATTCTATCTCACCCAAGCTTTTCACTTTGGCCCTCGAACACATATTTCGAGCATTGAAGTGTGAAGATAAAGAGGTGACAATAGACGGCAAAAAACTCAACCACTTGAGATTCACAGACGATGTTGCCCTAATAGCAAATGACAGAGAAGAATTACAACAAATGCTATTAGACCTAAATACAAAGTCAAAAGAAATCGGATTAAGAATGAATCTAACACAAACGAAATACCTCACAAATGAATTGCTAGATAGTTATGAGGAAATTACTTTGGATAATAAGACTATAGAGAAAGTTGAGGCGTATAAACAAAAAATCGAACTATCCAAACATAACCTAAAGGCAGATTTAAACAGACGATTGTCCTTAGCATGGGCAGCATTTGGACGACTACAAACAGTTTTTAAATCTAACACACCAAACACCTTAAAAGCAAAAACTTTCGACGAGTATATACTGCCAGTCCTAACACATGGAACAGAAACGTGGGCTTTCAACAACAGCATAATCCACAAACTCCAGGTAACTCAGCGTGCGAAATAAGAAGATAAGATAAAATAAGAAAATCAAAGGTAACAGATGTAATTCCTCGGCGAACATATCTCGATCAGATCAACATTGTTTTTATGAAAGGCCTGGTAAAGGGTACCAACAATCGACGAGCATGTATGAGAGCACTGATGCCCCTGCCACTGATTTCCCTACGGGAAAAAGGCTGACTAAATATATATAAATATATATATATATATATATATATATATATATATATATATATATATATATATATATATATGTTATTAACTTTTCAAATTGTAATGATTTTCTATTGTCATTTGTGTGACGGTTAGTTAGTTTGGGCAATTTCGTATAAATTAAATTTTCTGTAAAGAAAAACCTAGCGGTCTGGTTTAATGCATTTATTAAATGAACACTCTAAATTGTTTCGAAGAACTTAAGTATCAAGCGTACCGTTTTTTGCTTGTGGTTTTTTACATAAACCACGTCAAACGCCAACAGCGTAACATTGAATTATTTATAGCGGCGCTAAATTCGTTAATAATAACTAACAAATTGAATTCCAACAAATACCAGAGAGAATAAATTAATGTCGAATTGTTTCAATTTGAAATATTAGTTTATAATCAGTTGTGATAGTTTTTTTACTCAACGAGCGTTGGTGAGTCTGTATTAATCAATTGACAAAAAGCCAGTTTAGTCTATTTGCAAAATATTGCGCGTGTGTTAACAGGCATCGAAATGCGTATTGTTCAAATTTTAAAAGTTTGCAAAGTGTTTTGTATCAAATTAAACTTTGTTTGGGCCGCAAAGAAAAAGTAAAATTGGTTATGTTACTAATTAAAACTCTAATTATTAATATCAACCTGGTGTGAAGTTGTGTATGGCTTGTGTTTCTATATATTAATATAATGCGCATTATTTTTAAACGTTGCTTACGCCATGACTGTCACAGTTGAACACGCTCCTTTTACTTGTATCTACTGATCGCTAAATGTAACCTTGACGAATGGTAACAGATCGAGCACCGAAAGTCCGTTGTTTATTGTCCATTTTTTCATTCTTTCGTAATCTAGCCTATGTTCAAAGCGCACGCTTTCCGATATTGTTTACATAGCCGCCGATTGGCACAAAGTGATTTTTTTTATTTTTTATTTTTCAAGACTTTGTCTTTCAAGCATTTAGCTTCCAATTGTGTTTCGTCAATGTTAAAAGTGATTAATTCTTTTCGCAAAATACTGAACTTTACGCGTTGAACTTTGAAGCTTGACGCAATCTCAATTTCGATAGAATAAGCAGAGAGTAATTCAAGCTACATCTCAGCATCAACCTACAAAATCTGTCGGACTTATGTATACAGACTGGTTTTTGATATTTTCTTGAATATTTTTTTCATAAAATTGCTTACAGTCCACTTTTCTTTTACAGAGGTTAGTTAAACTTGAGTAAACTTACAACTTGTTCAGATTAATTATCACATTATTTCGACCGTTGCTTTAAATGTAAAAAATATACTCACCGCGTTAGAGTGCGTCTGGTCTGTTTTGAGTTCTTTGTGATTGGAGTACTGTACATACACTGCCCGACCTCGTAGCTGCGCTATAGAATTGGAAAAATAGTTGACCATCGTCGTGGCGCATTGTTCATCGCTCATTTCCAAAAATGCTTGATTTTTTCCTTTTAACACCAAGACGTTCGTCACTCTGCCGAATGGAAGGCCGAGATGAATGATTTCTGCTTCTGAAACATCGCTGGGAATGTTACGGATGTGAATTACTCTAGACGGCTTTCCTACGTTTTGTTCTAATTTTACCTGCAACAAAAGAATAAATTAATCTTTTTTCTTAAAAGAAAAACGCTTTTATTTGTATTTAAATAATAAAAAACTAAATTACTTATAAAAAAGCAATTTATCTCAACCCACACTGTATTTTCTGATGTTTTAACTTTAGCACAAAAAAAGCTTGACAAATATATTTAAAAAATCAAACGAAAACATTGATTCTGGGAGATAGTGTTACTAGTCAATTACAGGTAAGTTTGGTCTACTGAATACGAAAATACATTTGCCAAATTGACTCTGGCTTTTGAGAAAAATGTAATCCATTTCCAGAAAAATAAAATTAAATAAAAAAGTCGAATATGTTATAAAACATTTATTTTTAAATCAAGCCAGGCTAAACGAAACTTAGCTGATTTTTCAGATAAGATAGATAAATTTACAGATAAATTTACATTTCGACTTAAGTCTTTTAACCCAGCCTGAGAAAAACCATGAAGTGTAGAGCTGCTCCCTTTGAATACACTGTCACTGTTACTTTAACTCTGAGTATCTAACATTTTGACATCATCAAAGTAAATGATTGATAAGGCAGTAAATATCGGTAGGTATTGGCAAATCTTTAATATGCAGCGTTATTAGCTTAAAGAACTGCATGTTTGGATTAACCCAAGCGCGCTTTTTGTATAGATTTATATCTTTTATAAACACAGCACAAAAGTATCAATCGTCAAGGTGGAATGAAAGCCATTTTCGTCCTCCTTAACTTAAACATCGAAGTGACTCCACACAAGTTTTACAAACTCTATGAGGGACTTACCATTTGTTTTGTCTATCAAATTATGCTTGGCAAGCTTGTTTTACAAAATCATTTATTTTTTGGTTGCTTTTCTTGACAAAACTTACCAAATATGTAGCAGAAATAATTAGAATTATTAACACAAGACTTCCGTAAAAAACTCAAAATTTTTTCGTACCAATAACACCCAATAAAATAAATAAATAATCATCACAGTCATAACATCTTGTCAGATGCGTTGTGAACTCATTTTATTATCAGTTGTTGCTGGTATTGGCCGATGCATTACTAATATATAGGTTGTCGATTGCTCTCCTAACGGTGTTTCGCCATCTCATCCGATTAGAAGTTAGTTCGGAAGCACCGCTGACGTTTAGATCAAGTCACATCTTTGTTTATTGCATTATCAATTTTATTTAAAATTGAGACGTTCGTTCTATGTGCCGTCCACGGAATCCGCAGCATTGTCTTCCAGCACCACATCTCGAAGGCATCTATACGATGGCGATCAGCCTGTTTGGTCGTCCACGTCTCTGACGCGTACAGAAAGAAATAAACCAACTAATAATTTTAGTAGTCAAAATGATAAAAAAGTGTTAAAAGTTATGATCTAATACAACGATAAATATTGGTCACAATATACTTTAATGAGGGTGGATTAATAAAAAATTTATCATAGTTTATCATGAGAACAAAAGTATATTCAAACAAAATAATTTTATGCAAAGTACTTCATATTAATGATGTATCTAAAATGACTCCATAAACACAGACGGCAGACATTTTTTTTATTTTTGTTTCATATTTTACAATGCAGGGTTGGCAGAAAAAATTATAAAAGTTTTAATAAGACGCAAAGAATAAAACATTATTATCTACACAGAAAACGGTCCACACCGATGTTTGGCAATATTCATAAGAATTTAAGGAAATGCTGAAACACGTCGAAGTTTGTTACAAGGGAGACACATTTTTACGATACTGATAACTGTAATTTGTCAACCCCCTCCCTTTCACTTTCCCAACCCCTTAATTTAAAATAGGAAATGTACCATGTGTTACAAATCAACAGGCGTATGATCACCTATGATTTTTTCTCGATATTTACACTGACTTTGCAAAAAAGTCTTATTTTTCTGTCACATCAAAGGTAAATTAAAAAGCATTTTGTAAAAAATTAGTAATAACTAAGACAGTTTTTTTAACATAAATGTTACTAAATCAATTTAGGTATTTTTACCTAAATGGTATATTCAATTGCAGGACGAGTTGAAATTATTTCCATATATTTTGAAAAAGGAAAGTGTGCAAGAAGAACAGTGAACAGCTTCATAAAGACAAGCAAATTTATTACTCATATTAATAATCGAGGGCAGAGTAGAGGGTAGAAGAGTCGTTGGCCGGAAGAAGATGTCATGGTTGCGCAATATAAGACACTGGACGGGTTTGCGGCTTTGCGGGTTTGTATCAGAATGAAGAAGAAGAATGATTAAGGAGGTATAATCTTCGATAAACGGACCTTATTAACATTCAAACTTAAAAAATTAATGAATTACGGTCAAATGTCAACCTCTGGGCGACCACTAGTCTATTTTTTAACTCTCCATTATCCATCATCATTAATGTTTGGAGCATATATAACATTCTCAGTAATATTTCAAAATAATTTACAAGTACGTAAAATTATAATGCAACTGAGATATGTAATGTTTATTCTGACTCCTACATCCCGTTATAAAACATTTTTAGTGAAAATATGAACTGCGCGGCAAAAAAAACTTAACGGGAAACGGTCATTTATTAATTTAGTTTTACACTGCTTAACAATTGAAGTGGATAATTTAAATTGTTTTGAAATTTCGATGTAAATATTTGAAATAAAAAATTTAAGTCACGTGGAATGAAAGTTTATTTGGGAAATTAACATAAGCAACTTAAAAACTTATCTTCAATAAAGCAAAATGGGTGTTTAAGAAAATGTAAAAAATTAAAGAAAAAAACGACATACAAAGTTCATTCATTACGGTACTTCCAACAGCTGTATACGAAACTTAATACCATGTAGGACCACCTTAGACTCAGTTTCACATCTGATACAGAGACGAATGTCATTTTCATTTATTAGATCATGTTAATAGACGTAGCAATAGATTTTTAGGTTTTGTACGAATAAAAAAGGTGCAAAAAATACCGTTTAATAGTAAAAAAGTGAACATCTGGTGTGCGGAAAGGAAGGAATTATTGCGCCTTACTTCATTAAAGAAAACGGACGTCCAGGAACTGTTAATCAAGAGCGCTATATTACACCTTTTGTAGATAATCTTCAGATGTTTTGCAAATCAAGAAGTTTATCTTTCGGTAGCCAGTTTTTCCAGCAAGATAAAGCAACGTGCCATACAGCATATGCTACAAGAACCTTAATGCAGGAGACGTTTGGAAACTGTGATTTCACGTTTCACCGATTTTTTTTTACCTCACTCTTCGGACATAACATTATTGGATACATATGTTTGGATTATGCTTGTTGTGAAACTCGTTTGTAATCTATCTCGAGAGGCGCCAACCCAAAAATGTGGTGTCGCGAAAAGATATAGAAATATCTAGACAGCGCCTCATTAAAATGATAAGCAGTGCAGTGTGTGTTTAATATTAAGATACTTGCACCTCTCGGTTATCGTGAACGTATGTGCGCTATTGAAAAGCAAGCTTTTTGGCTGTTGTAAGGCGCGTTGTAATCCATGTCAAAAGGGATGAAAGGGCGCCTTATTGTCCTTACTTCTTAAAATGATATGCATATAATATTGCTAAAACAGCACAAACATGTGATTAATATTAAGAAAACTTGTGCCTTATTAAAAGCAATCTTTTCTAGAAAAAAGGCAGTCGCCAAGAGTTCCGGTTTATAGCAGTCGTTAATGTTCACTCCCGAAGGTGAACATTTTGAAGTCGTTAGTAGTACTAGCACTAGACCAGTTGTTAATGTTTCACTCCCAAAGGTGAACATTTTAAAGTCGAGAAAAATTCTCCTTTAAAAACGGTCGTTTTATAATAAGAAAGTTGTTGATGCTACTCGCTCGTAATAAGTGTTGATATTTCACACTCGAAGGTGAATGTTAAGTTGTCTCGAAACTTAAGAAATAAAGTACATTCTGTAAGTCTCAATACAAAAAACACTATTGTGTAAAAATTTAGTATAAAAATTTCGTAATCTCGATCAGTGAAATCTCGTTAGTGTTAATAAGTTTTAAATAAAAATATCTCTCTCGCATTCCCGAAAGTGCTCTTTTTCGACTAATAATAATTGACTTAAACTCTTTTCTGTTTTCCGTTGTTGGGTTATTTTGTTTTTTATTACATTAAAAAAAGTAATAAAAATAAGTTCTTCTTATTGGAACTGTGATCCATAGAATAAAATAAGAAAAACTCTCTACACAGTGTGAACCAGCAAAACCTATGGAGATATGAAAACCCCTATGGTTGTGCGAGGATAGAAAATCCCTCCCTCCATCAATGCTGAATTTATAGTTTTTCCGAGATAACTTCGTCGACGATAGAATAGTTAGAATAGAAAATTACAGGAGGGATACGATAAATGCAACATCCTCTATTTTTTAATACGGTGACAAATATGCAAGAACGATACAAACTGTGAGAACACTTACTTAGAGCATGTTGTTCGTAAAACAAATGTGATAATTTATTATTGGACAATAAGACTATAAAGAAGTTTGAGTCGTATATATACTTAGGACAAAAAATCAAACTATCCAAACATAACCTAAAGGCAGATTTAAACAGACGATTGTCGTTAGCATGGGCAGCATTTGGATGACTACAAACAGTTTTTAAATCTAACATACCAAATGCTTTGAAGGCAAAAACTTTCGATTGCCAGTCCTAACATATGGAACCGAAAGGTGGGCTTTCAACAACAGCAGAATCCACAAACTCCAGGTAACTCAGCGCACGATGGAACGTAGAATACTCAACATCAAGCTACAAGATCACATACCTAAAACGGAAATAAGACGAAGATCAAAGGTAACAGATGCAATTTAAGAAATTGCCGCGTTATAATGGAACTGGGCTGGACATATAGGAAGAATGAAAGACAATCGATGGAAAAAAGCGAATTATTGAATGGCGGCTAAGAGCACACAAAAGAACTAATGTCAGACCTTGAAAAAGATGACATTAAACGAATAGCTGGTCACGAATGGATGCAAAAAAACAACCAACATAAACGAATGAAGGCTTACATCCGACGATGGATGGAATAGCTGTTGATGATGATGACTAATTTTTTAAATTATTTTCTAAATGAAAAGGATATTTTCCTTACTTGAGATTAGTTTTTAATTTTAAAAGTGTACCAAAATCTTTCATTAAACGATTTTAAATAAAAGAAGGCACTTTTTATTTTTAAAATTACCGAACAAATTTTTAAAATTTTTAATCAATTCAAACACTTTCGAGATTACATTTCTTTTGCAAAGATAAGAGAAATTTCCTTTATCCTTTTTTTCAAAAAAATAATTTCGATGATTAGAGGATACCAAAAAATCAGTACACGATGCTTCATAAAAATTTAATAATTGCGGATTTCTTTATTCGCATTTTTTTTCTACAATTTTCTCTCATTATTAATGATAATAATTTACAAACTTTTCCTCATTATCTTTCATGCACTGAAACCATCACCTGTAAAATCCTAAATGGACGTCGACCGGATTTCTGGTAAGAGGAAATTTAGATTTTTTTTGGAAAAAATGATGAGGTTTAATAACAGCGGCACACAAAAAAAAATTGTAAGTACCCTTGACCAGACCTACCTTTATATATATTTTTAGATGCCCTAAATTCGAATCCGCAGATCGTTTTGCTTCACCGGGCTGAGGTTTGGGTAAATTGTGAAAAACGCTAAAAATCAATGAAAATAGCGAAAAATTGAAGTTTTTTTTTGAACTCATGAAAGCAGATTTTTTATTAATTTTGAAGCCTACAATCTAAATATAGTGCATTTTCTGTCCATTCGAATTCAAAATTCTAAGTTATTTTTGAAAAAACCATGATGTTGAAAATTCGTGATTTCAACAATAGAATTTCTCTTCACGCAATTCCAATGATTTAAACCCCTTTATTACGGCTCAAACGTCGACAAGCTATCAACAGCTAGACACGTGCCAGTAGCAAGCAACTTTGGACCGTGTGCAAAACGACGGTTACGCGTAGACCAATGAAAACGCCGACTTCAGCGCCAGAGGAATGAAGCTCACGCTTGACCGGTTTCCGAAATCTCTTTCTTGCCTCCAAACCACCGAGCGAAAAACATCGCGTTTGAACCCCACCTTTTGCAATGTAGCACATTATTTTAGTTTTACACAAATTTATTCAAAAAATTTTTATACAATTTATGTAAACTAATGAACGATGATAATCAACTTCAGAAAATAGACTAACTCCCGTGATTCGAGGTCGAACATTTATATAACGACGCTACTGTCTAGAGAGTTCGAGAAGGTTCGAGATGTTTCCATGGAACACTCGCGATTCGACGTGACGTTTCTGGACTTTTCTCATAGACCTATTATCCAGAAGAGCAGAAACATTACATTCATAAAACTCTGTTTGTTTTGTCGCAATGATTACACGAGAGTGGCCATGAGTATGACAAAGAATACCAATCGATTCTCTCTGTTCCGTCCTCGTGCTGGCAATGCTGTAACTTTATTGTCGACTTATGGCCAATTGTGTGTAATGTTATAAGTTACTTTTATAAGACTAAATTATTCCAACTCAAAGGCTGCTAATTGTGTAGCGAACAGTTTTAGTAATACCGTTAAACTAAATTATTTTATCAAATTAAAGTACTGAAAAATAATTCTACCTAAATGTCTAAAATGAAAAAAAAAACCTAAATAATTATCATTAATATGAATTGTACAAATAAAATGTAATGTATTTTTAATTTTAATGTTCAAACTATTTATTATCAGCTAAGTAACCTAAAAAGAAAGATTAAAATATTATACTCAACAATCACAAATCTTTTGCCATAACTGAAGAGCAGGCAACATCACAGCACAACACATTCCAGTCGGCCGTATTAAGACAATACAATCGACCAGAAAGTGGGGATGTATGATCGTGTTTAAGAGTAAATAGTTCCGTCTTCTCTGATAATATGTCACGTGCCTATTTTTTCCTTTCTACAGTTCCATTATTAATTGGGTCTCTGATAGTTTTGTAGTCCTCAGGTACTCGTAAATAGTTTCGCTTACCGTATTTTGTTGTAATTTAAATATATCACTCGTTGTAAATAGTGTTGCATACCTTGTAGTGATAGGATTCAATTATTAATGGCTGTGACATTTTTGTTAATCGATGGAGATGGAGTGGGGGTTTTTGTTATTAGATTTTGCCTTGATTTTTGGCCTCGATTGTCATGTGTTGTCAGCTATATTATTGTTTAGTTTGCATTTCTGTGTGGATGGGCTGGCTATCAACACGGACGAGTGCGATTATGAGTTTGGAACATAGATTTGCGAAGATTGTTGGTTGACGCGTGTTCCGTGTCATTTCTTGATATCCGGTCTGGGAGTCAGTAGTTTAGTGTGAGTCGTTTGGTGTCAGTCTTAGGAGTCGGGTGGTGGTGAGAGTTTTTTTGGAACGATTTGATATTAACACGTGAGCAGAACCTCTACGGTTTTTTCTTTCATATCTGGCTGTATTTGGGCCATCTTAATTGGATTTTGAAGAAAAACCATTTAATTTTTAACTTGACCATTCTATCTTACCTTTGTTGTTGATATTTTGGATTTTGGTGTCGAGTTAAAATATCCGCATGCGGGATCTGATGGAGGGAAGCCATTGTTAAGTAGCAGGTGCAGTTCCATAATCAAACCGGCCACAGGAGTAGTGAATTCGTATACCCAAAGGTTACAAGTGATTTATTTTAGAATATTTAAACGACGTGATTTGTTTTTGACACCACGATTAAGTTTTGTTTTAATTTATTAATATGGTACACTGTCGAAAACTATTTATTGCATTGGATAATATGCCAAGGCTGAACTTTGATTAAAGTAATATTCTCAATAGTTCTTTGTGTCCAAGTAAAAATGTTTACTTCATACTTATTTGTGAATATCCTACAATATTGCTATTTTGAAGGACAGCCATTGTAAAAAAAAGTAATATTTTTTTAAATAAGCTCGATTGTTTTAACAGTGTAAATCTCTATGTAAATGGTAAAAAAAAAAACGTGAGTAAATTAGCAGCCGTACGTGAACGTTTGATTAAGTATTATTAAAAAGTTGACTTGTATACGTTTTTTTTGGTAACTTGATAAAGTTTGTTATTCTTACCTTTGTTTTAGTTATTTTATGGAATCGTAAACTTTGGATTTTTTTGATTTATTGTTGTCTTATAAAGTTGTAAATTTTGAAGTTTCGATTTATTGTTAGCTGTTGATTTTGATTATATTTGTTATAAGTTTATTATTGAACTGTGTGCCTGGATTTATTGTTGGCTGTTAATTTTGGCTATATTTGTTATAATTTTGTTATTGAGCTGTGTATTTTGATTTATTGTGTGAGTAAAGTATCCAATATATTTTTGTTATAATTTTATTTATTTGGTTCACCATAATCTTAGTTGTTTATCGTGTGGCTCTGCTAGTGCCTATAAGACCTAGGGGTTTCCGGCTTGAACCGTCAAGTCGGTAGCGCGGCTCACTTTTATATATTTTTTTTCTTCTACCCTCTACGGCTGAGCCCGGGCATAATTTGCCAGTAGAGAGACCGCTGGCAGAGTACTCTTTAGAGAACGAAAAAGACGTGGCAAATAGGTCTATGACTTTTCTAGTAATTGACGTTACCGAACCCAAGAAAGAAGTAAATTTCGTAACAGTACGTATTTAAAAAGTGTTTCCGTTAAAAAAAGTCTAATAATATTTATAATTCTTAGTTATTTTTGATGAATGTACTTTATTGTCAAACCTCGTTTGTAAAACTGTTTGTCGAATGCTTAGATCGGACAATAATTGTAAATACTACATTTTTTGTTCTGCTGTTGAATAAGGCTCGCAGCTTAACACATTTGTTTCGCTTCATTTCCATTTGTTCGCATAGAAAATCGATGGGTAATTTGATCGGGAATTTCCTTCTCGAAAATGGAAATTGTTTTTCATTTTTTTTCTCGTTTTCCATACCGTACTATACGAGTTAAATAACGTGAAATTTCACGTATTACGAGGTTCTTTTTATTTGGGGATATAGATTTAAAGTCTATTACACGACCGTAGTTAGTTATTCTCTCTTCTTTTTTTTTTATTACGATGTGAATTGGTCCTACTGCCTTTCACTGTGAAATGGGAAGGGAGATAAAAAAAGTTTAACGTCGGATTTTACGTTTTAATGATAATATTTTATGATAAAGCGGCATATACTTTAAGCTTTCATCTAATTACTCATATTGGGTGGTAAACGCAATATTTTCGCATAAATTTTATCGCTTTAGATTTTTTTTTTGCGTTAAAATAAACATCGTAATTATTTGTACAGGTCGTTTCGAAAACTTCTTTCTACATACATCACTGGTTTAAAGATATTCAAAGATAGAGTGTAAAGGGGGTACTCTATGCTTTAACGTATACCATCAGCAGAGTTACAAATATTAATTGAAAAATACTTTAAAACGTTTTTAAATGTTTACTAAGAAAAATATTGAAAATTATTTATTTAATCGTTTTTACTATTATTTTAATAAAAATAGTACAAGGCACAAAAAGAAGAAAAAGAAGTATTCTGTCAAATTATACTCGTATTAACCTACAACTTCATTGTTTATATGCTTTAATAAGCGATATTGCAAAATGTACTTTTACATCTTATACATAATGTTCAAATGTTAACTTATTCTGTTCGATTTTTTGTAATGGTATAATTGGTTTGTTTGATAAAGAAATAAATTCATGTTTAAAAACATTTTTTTAATGAATAAGAAAGTAAAAATAAAAAAAAACCAAATGATTTTTACACGTAAATTGCAAAATGTAATTTCGATGCACTTCAGTCCGTATTTTGTTCCTCATTGCTTCAATTTTAATTAACAGGAAAACAATTTTCCCCGTTTAGCGTATCATGTTCAGTATATCATGTTAACAGAAAGCGAATAAAACCGCAAAAAGACAGCATGCCTTAGAGCGAGAAGGGTAAATTCCAAAAGAGCTTTATTTGAGCTTTACTAAAGTTTTGTTGTGTACAACCGTTGTGCTTTAGAAAAAAATTACGGTTTGCTTTACGGACGTTTTGTAACTAAAAATAAAAAAAATTGGGCTCGGTTTGTTTCGACATCATTTTAATTGAATCGTGTCCAAAAATAATGTAACTTTCCTTTAACATCGTGACTCATAACATCTAATGCATAGACATGGACGTTAAATCAATAAAAAACACAGATTTACAAGGTACTGTTGTTGGCCAGTTTGCTCCGAATTAATTTGCTGCGCAGGATCCGAATCCATGGTCAGAATTCACGTCATAATATTAGGTACACAAAAATGTTTTTTTTTAAAATCAAATGTTGACATTTTCGTTAAAATCACAGTTAGCGAAGTACTATTTTCTCTCTTTTACTCAGCTGATAAATACTTTTATGTTCTAGAACGTAAAAGACTTTTACGTCCTACGTAAATGTTAAACAGTTGGTCATATGTTGGGAACTTATTTACGAATTTATTAATTGAATACTCAACATACGAGTACATTAGTTTTAATACATAATAATTAAAAAATATTATCCGAGACTTACATAATTCGCAAACTCTACTCAAACTCATCATCACTTTCGGAGCTCATTTCTAATTAAACACTAGAACAATGATTTCATAGCTGTGACAGTGTGACACATTACGAAAGTCATGCAAACAATACCACCTACTAGATCGTCTTAGTTTTAACACAAAATGTCAGTTAACAATGACAAATACTAACATTACATTACATTACAATCTTGCGGTTGGGCGTTTGGTTCGGCACCTATGTCACCTAGATCTTTTGATCCTCTGTGACTACCGCTGTGTCTTCAGGGCATCAGAATTTTAGACCACTGATTTTGGCAAACCTTAGGATTTCTGTGGCCCTGTCTCTTTTAGATCGCTTGGATCCATAATCATACGGCCCCAGGTTTGATACCTGTACACCGCTAGCATCGAGCAGTGACACAGAATGTGTATACTGCTCATCTTATTATTTATTGTTTGTGCGTATGGATTGAAAATGAATAATTTGATCGTCAAATGCCTTATTTACGCCGATGATCAAGACATATCAGCGTCATCTGAAGAGGAGTTACAGGCGATGGTTAATGTTATGCATGATGCCCTGAAAATCAAAGGGATCAAAATAAATATAAGCAAAACGAAAGTAATGGTTTTTAAAAGAGAAGAAAACATGACAAACTAAAGGTTCTGATTAAGGGAGAAAGAATGGAACAAGTAAAAGAATTTGTGTACTTGGGTTCAAAGTTTACTAGAAACGGAAAGTATGACAGTGACATAGAGCGAAGGATGTTGGCAGGAAAACAATAGAATGGGGCACTGTATAGCTTTATGAACAGCCAGAAATTGTTAACAAAGGCACGTCTGGCGGTGCATAGAGGTGTGTTGGTTCCTACACTTATGTATGGTAGTAAATGTTGGGTTTGGCAGAAAAAGCATAAAAATAGGATTAATGCTGTGGAGATAAGTAGTCTGAGAAGTATAGCCGGAGTGACTCGGTTGGATAAAGTGAAGAATAGTGAGATAAGGGAACGCTGTGGTGCAAAACAAGATGTGGTTACAAAGATAGATAAAGGAATGCTCAGATTTTTTGGTCACGAAGAAAGGATGGATGAAGAAAGATTGTCGAAACAAATTTATAAGGCGAGTGTGAATGGACGGAAGTCGGTAGAGGTCGACCTCGGCGAACATATCTTGATCAGATCAACATTATTTTGAAGAAAGGCCAGGTCAAGAGTACCAACAACCGACGAGCATGTATGAGGGCACTGAAGAAGTAGAGGAAGCAAAAGATGTGTGTAAGAACCGTAGCGGAAATGGAAGGAAGTGGTATCTGCCTACCCCTACGGGAAAAAAAGGTGTGACTATATGTTTGTGAATGCTTATGACTGGGATATATTTCATAACTTAAAATGGTAGTGACTTTACAAGAAAACATTACAATACTGCTTAATACCTAGTTTATTTTAGAAAGAGCAGTTTTAAATGGGGCAGAGAAAAAAAGACGCTTTCAAGTACATAACCACAAATATCTCAAAATTCTAACGTGATGGCCCAATTTTTTCATCAGATTAGGGTTCTACAATATAAAGAAAACGACACATCGCAAAAAAAGCCAAAAACAATGAATGAGAAGAACGCAGCACTGCAATCGTAAATGATATGACATAAAAACATTTTAGCAGAATCTACTGATCTGCCTATTCGGACGATAAAATAATAGTGCAATATCTTCGGTGAAGGTCCCTTAGTATCCTTTAATTCAAGTTTGGGACGTCTCCGGCTTGCCATCAACGGCAAAGTTACTGTATTATGATGGCTCCTTGTTAAAGGTACTGTTTATAATTCCAGACAGTCCCCGACTCGCAGGAAATTGACTTTTAGTGCCACTTGACTGTGCATGGTATAATAAATCTCAATTTAATGAAGATGCGCGATGCTCGTATTACGATTGGATTTTTATCAACATATTGGGCTCATTAGTATGAAAAAAGTTTAATTATTGACAAAATATTTGATCGTAATTTATTTTCCTAAGCTCAATTCTGTGTTACCCTTCCCGTACTAATCGCTGTATTTTAATATTTTTTTATAATTTAAAAAAAATATATTTTTATTAATTTAAGTCCCAACAGTCTTAGAATATCAACAATTAAAATGTACATCTAGTCCGGAGTTTCACAAGAATTTTTTGTACAAATGCTCATTAATCAAATTCCACACAATAAATAATGATTTTGAAACAAACCTAAAAATATAAATAATTCCAATATAAAATAAATTTTTTATCCTCCTCCATTATCTATAACAGCTCTTTTTTTTTAAGGTCTACTGTCAGACTCCACTGACTGTGTCAGGTCTACTCACTAAAAACTCCACCCCTATTTAGGTCCGTCTGGCTACTGCCTCTGGTGACGCTTAGCCCTGTTGGCTCATTGTATCTTGCCTATGTGGTTTTATATCATTGTACCAAATCCAGTACTATCGTACCTTGTACAAGTTTGTACAAGTTCTGTACTGGGTGGGAGCAATATAGTTCTGGGTCGTCGGAAGGCTGCCCGAAAATTGCCTGTCTTTTGCGGTCCAGTTCCTCGCAGCAGCACAGTATGTGTTTTACAGTTTCCGGATCCTTGCCGCATAATCTGCAGGTCAGGTCTTCATTATACAGTCCCGTTTTGTGTGTTTCTTTACTGGTGCGTGTCCGGTCAAGAGACACACAAAACGGGACTGATTCCTGATTCCTGTTCATTGGTAACAGTTCTGCCGTTCTTTTGTGGCATGGTCCTTAGATGTATTCTTTCCCGTGTTTGTTTCCTTGTATGCTTTCCCAGTAGTTTTTGTGTTTTTCCATAATCCAGTCTTTTACAGACACTCTTACTGTACGCTTCGGTACCCCTAGCATCTGCCCTTGGTTTGCGGAAGTTTCCGAACCTCTTCTTGCAAGTTTGTCTGCTTTTTCATTAGAAAAGCTCTACTTCTTCTTTACATGGATACACATAGTCACGCCTCCCTTCCGCAGGGGCAGGCAATTTGGTAAGTTTAAAGCATTTTTCAACAGTTTCATAGATTTTGAAAAGGTTATAGCGTTATAAAAAGTACATTTTGCAACATCGCTTATTGAAACAATTAGTTTGTGAATTATCTGTGCAATGTTAAGTAATACTAGTATATTTTGATAGAATAGTAGGTCAAGATACTTGTGTTCCATGTGTTTGCAATAGCTGCATTTGTCACTCAAGTTCCGTTACTGTAGCTTAAAGCTAATTGTAAAAAATAATTTTCTTTATGGGTTGTAGATCTCATACGTTCTGTGCTTTTGTCACCAAAATCTCCAGTATATACATAATTGGAATGGACGTGACGTAATGGAAGTGACGCCAAATGCTCGCGTTACATCTGTTTGTCGAGTTCTTTCTTCCAGTATGCTAATGGCTCTCAGCATTTGTTTGTAGTTTAAATGATGTCTCCGATTTTCAATTTAAAGGATCATGTGATTTACTTAGATCTTACATCAATGTGGGTTTAAAAAATGAACCGATGAACCGATGAACCATCTTAATATCTTAAATATAAATAAATATTCTTAGATTATTTCCATATATATATATATATATATATATATATATATATATATATATATATTTGGATATACACTGTTTTAAATAATGGAGTTTAGACATTAATATGTTAACATATTTTATTACCAATCATCTTTTCGTTGGAAAATTCTGATGTAAAAAAATATAAAAAACTTCCCTAATACTTCAGAGCGCTTTCTTTGCGCCTTATTAATATTTAAACACATTCATTTCATCATGAAAAATTTATCGCATCCGAAAGTAAGGAGATCATTTTTAAGACTATAAAAAATATTTTCATAAAAAATCCAGTTTAAATAAGCCTACAGTGATTATTTATACCTATAAGAATTAACGACCCAGAAAATATGACTGAAAGAAATCTCTGGATTAGAATGAAGGAACAAATGACGATCGTAAAATAAAATGTAAAATATTTAGCGTTTATGATATCTCGGATTTCGAAGACATAAAGAGAGCTGCAGAAAAAGTTGACAAAAGGGTCATTTTATTGATAATAGGGTTCCAAATGGGGTCAAGAGAGAAAGTTATTCAAAAGGCACAGGGGACTAAAATATTATAAAACGTTTTTAAAAAGTTTTTCCAGAGTAAAGTTGGGTTAGTTTGTAAAAAGCAAAATTTGGGAGATCAAATAAAAATAATAAAGATTTGTTAATGGGACACAAAAATGGTAAACCCATGCAGCAAAATAATGACATATATTTTGTTCAAAATTCAAAATTTTTTTACTGTAGAATGTCCTTCAATCCATTCCTTGATTAAAAAACCTCATTATTACAGCTGATGACGCGTGCTATAGGCAACCAATTATTCACTCGGTTTCCTGGGATTAGGCGCTTTGCCATAGGTAACCAATCACACAAAGTCACAAGCAAAACCAATTAGAAAAACTGACATCAGCGCTGCTTTTACTAAACTATTTCGACAACTTCCGTTTGGTGACCGACTCCTTCGTCTTCGCAGAGAGAACAAGCAAGCTTCGCTAAGAAACACCCACGTGGTATCATGTATCATTAATTTTTAAGTTTCATCAAAAATGTTTATTTTTACTGCAGTAATGGAATAAAATTTGAATCCTATTAAGGAAAAAATACAGTTTGGGTCGACAGCCAGTGACAAAATTCTACAGGATTAAAGAGACCTAAACTTATAAATTGATCATGTTTTAAATAGACGACAAAATGGCGTCTCTTGAAAAGCATCGTAATATACAGGGTATATACAGGGTTATTATATAGTTTTAATTTCCTTAAAAAATAAACCAACTTGTAATGGATAGGATGACCATTCTATAACTCACAATTGCGCAACGTACAGTAAATCAGAACAAATAAAACAGCGACCAACCCAAGCTATCGAAGATTCAATATCGAATTCAACAGAGGCAGAAACATACAACTTCAACATCCTTCTACTAGATTCCTCCCTGTTGATTCCCGGCGCGTCGAGATATTTTATAAAGTGAAAACTTCTTCAGGCGCATCTGAGCAAAATTTGGTAGGGGGCAAACTTATGGTTTCGCGTTACCTGACTTCGGTGTCATAGCTTCTTCTTCTATCTGTCTGTCAAAAAGTGGCCGAGAGCTTACAGTCCATTTTTATCAGGTTATTTATAATAGTTTTAATATGAAGGGTAAAAGGGGTAAGGAGAACAATCTTATTTGGGACTTTTATCAAAAAAGTGTCCACCAAAATGTGGTATATAAAAATGGCGCTGGTAGACGGGAGGTTAGATCTGAACTTAACTGTTTTAGATGAAGTAAAGAGTAAAGTATGTCAAATAGAAATAGATATGTAACAATTTTTAAATAAAACAATTGTGCACTAATAAGTTGCTCAGGTAAGTAAAGTAAATAAAAAATAAACAGTATTGCTGTAGCAAAACTAATTTTTCCAAACCGAGAGCTCTTTTCTATTTAATATAGTTCCAGTTTACCCTTCGGTTCGGAAAATTAAAAAAAAAATACCTAAGTTTTATCGTTCTAGCTCTCCTTCTGAAGTTATCATGCGAAAAATACAAAATGCGGTAAATTTGAGGATCACCTTGTACGGCAGCTACCTGAAGGAATATACCATTATGGCATATCTTCGAACTCGATCTTGTCCTTTGGGCAAAACTTCTACCCTGTAAGCTTTAGTGACCTACCGCCTCTTTGTCTTAAGATATGGTGCCCACAAGACTTTCCAACACACACACACACACTACACACAGATAAAATTTGAAACAACCGTCACGCTGAAAATGGTGCCATTCGACGCGTGGGGCCATGAAACGTGCAGCGTACATGGTTTTGGCGATTTTGATTTTTGGGGGTAAACCAATACTTTTTCTTTCTTACCCTTCGGTCCGGAAAAGTAATACACAACATCCTTGGTATTTTTTCTTAAAACTTTGGGCACTATAGGATTTTTCTCCTCAGCGTTTACGATATTCAATGTGACAGCGACACAGCAGTGGTCAAAATAATATAGCTTCTTCTTCTATCTGACTGTTAAAAAGTGGCCTCGAGCTAACAGCCCACTTTTATTAGGTTATTTTAATTCACAAATTATAAAATTTAACTTTTTAATACTATGTACAATTATTTTGAATATACTGAAAAACCATTGTTATTTAATATTTTAAGGTTGTCAGTTCTATCCCAATGACTGCCAATTTTTCTTAACCACCCGTGAAGTTAATTATGAACATATGGGTGATTCCAGTTCTCATATAAAAAGAATTATCAACAAGTTCCGACAAGCTATTTATACAAATCTGATAAACATAAAAAAATAAGAATAGAATCACTTTATTCGGGTATATTCTGTATGCGACAAGCAACAAAGAGAAAGAATAAGAAAGCCTCCAGATATTCAATTTAATTTGAATAAAAGAGATGGATCCTCGTTTTGTAAGGATTCACATTCACCTGCTTCCTTCTTTTCAGCCATCATCCCTTGCTCCAGAGTCGTACTAGAAAAGTTACTGAACACGTTGTATTTCAGTTCGTTTTATAAAAAAAAAGACGGTGGTTCAGTTATTAACCAAGTGTGGCGATAGTAATACGGTAGTAAGTGAGTTTGTATTAAAAAAATTAATTCCTGTTCTGTATGGGAAGAGGAAATTTTTCAGAAGTAAGTAACGCCGCTGACAACCCTTCTCCTCAATTTCTCATCTCGCAACAATAGACAAAAAGTTTCGGTTTCAATAGAAAAACCTTCAACAGGTAATGCGTCTACATTGTGGCGGCTGTCGGCCACCGCAATTGCCTTGTATAGAAACAAACGGCGACTCTTAAGAACTGCCATAAATAAAGACTTGCTAGATTAATCATAGCGAAATAAAGATTTTGTTGTGTTACAGGGAACCATCTACCGGTTTACGACGAGGGCAGTGTTTCTATAGACTATTGTCTATATTTAATTATGACAATGTTAAAAGTCGACAATTAATTATGAGTTGACTTTAAGTAAATGTTTAATACGTCACATAATTTTTATTGCCGTTTAACGAAACCAAAATTACAAAATTATGTTATTAATTACAATATTAACAAGTTGTGATAGAAATGGAAATAACTATTTCTACATCCGAAATAATTATGCCAAAATATCATTCATTTTGGTTAAAATTACTCTAGTATTATTCTTCATAGATTTTTGCAGAGAAAGAATTATTTTTAGTATTTGTTTATAACATACATCAAGTCACGCCCTTTTTTCGTAGGGGTAAGCAGAGATCACTTCTTTCCACTTGCTACGTCTTTCACTTCTTCTACTTTTAATAGCGCTTTCATACATGCTCGTCGGTTGCTGTTACTCTAGACCTGGCCTTTCTTCGAAATAATTTCGATCTGATCGAGCTACGTTCGCCTAAATCAATCTCTACAGGCTTGCTCAGTCAATAATTACAGCCAACAATTATGCCATATGATAGCAATTTTTGTTAAAAGTATGCTAGGCTGTCATCCTATCTCAAGACAAAGAATATTTCGGATGGGGCAAGAAAATGGGTGACATATAGCACGTGGGCCACTTTTGGTATAATAACCCAACTTTTAAACACATATTTTTATGGGATTTTTAACACGCTTATATTATTTTCATCTGTATGTTTGCTTGTATGTTTGTTTGACACTGATGCTTTGGCCTCGATTTTGCCCTACTTTAAGCGATCAGATTTAATTTAAACTTTGCACACTTGTCAAAGACCGACGACAATGCAACATTTCGATCAGAATATCCAATTATCCTGATTACTTTCGCCAGGATTCATAAATTTCTTTAGGGATCCTTTGCATGAGAGTAAGAGAGATAGAACTACGCATGCGCGCAGAACAAATATTAAAACAGTTCATCGCATCGGTGGTTCAGCGGTTGAATGCTCGCCTGCCACGCGGGCGGCCCGGGTTTGATTCCCGGCCGATGCATTCTATTTGTGTTTTTACCATTTAATACATAATTTTTTTAGTGAGTAAAACAAATCAAAATGAAAAGCGAAAAATAAATTATAGCTTTAAAAAACTAAAAAACACGCTTTTAGAGTTAATTAAAGTAAAAAATAATTCTTGCCTACGGTCTCCCAACCAAATTGCGCCAATGGCTCTTGAGCTTCATGCAAGATCGCTCCTTACATGTGGCAGTTGACGGTATTTCTTCTGATGCGTTTAAAACTAATGCCGGGGTCCCGCAGGGTTCCATCCTGTCCCGCACCTTATTTCTTTTACACATCAACGACCTCTTGAAAACCACCACGAACCCCATTTACAGTTTCGCAGACGATAGCACTCTTGTCTCAACTTTCACATCCTATCGATCACTTTCGGTGAGTGATACAAATAGACTCAGGCAGGAACAGGTTGATTCCATCAATAGAGATCTTAAAGCAATCGTCGAGTGGGGAACCAACAATCTTGTTCAGTTCAACGCTCAAAAAACAGAAAGTGCCGCGTTTTCCAAGAAAGTGAATTCTTTAAATCATCCCATCACAATGTCCGGAAATACCCTTGAACCAAGTCCCTCCATCTCGATTTTGGGAGTCACGGTGTCCAATAATATGTCTTGGCATGACCATGTTGCTAACATCGCAAAGTCGGTAAGCCAGAGGCTAGGTTTTCTGTGGAAAGCCAGAAAGTTTTTTACTCCTGATCAACTGTTGACGACGTAAAAGGCTCAAATCCGACCTCTACTGGAGTATTGCTCGCACATTTGGGGTTCAGCACCAAGGCATTCTCTTCGTCTTCTAGATTCCATTCAGAAAAGAGCCATTCGCTTGATAAACAGCTCAACTCTCACAGATACCCTTCACCCTCTAGAACATAGAAGAAGAGTTGCAGACCAGTCATTGCTCTACAGATATTTCCATGGCAGATGCTCCAGAGAAATAAAAACTCTTGTACCACTATTGGCCACATTCGGCCGAAGAACTCGACACGCTGATCAGTCTCACACATTTACTCTCAAGCTTGACACTACAAGGACCAATCTTCATCAAGAATCCTTTTTTTACAGGGCTGCTACGGAATGGAATAAACTTCCAAAATAAGTTTTTCCAGAGAACTATGACCTGCAACTTTTTAAAAAGCGTGTCCACAATCATCTCCTTTCTATAATCCCTTCCCCTTCTAATAGTCGCAGTGCGGGCCGTCCGCGGCCCACACGATAGGTCTACCCTTTTTGCGACTATTTTCATCATCAAAAAAAAAAAAAAAAATAACTGACGAGAAAATTAATATCACTGTTGTAAAAGCGTGGGGTGCTTTGTATGACATTTTTAAACTAACTCTGTGTTTAGGAATGAAAGCACCGCACGCTTTTAAAACAGTGACATTAATTTTCTCGTCAGTTTTTTTATTCCTATGTTAAGAATTATTTTTTACTTTAATTAACTAAAAGCGTGTTTTTTAGTTTTTTAAACTGTAATTTATTTTTACAAAAAGGATTTTGTAAGATTATAAACATTATATTAAGATAAAATGTCTGCACACTGTGCTGTTGTAAATTGTTTTAATAACTCAGCTAAAATAGAGGGAATCAATCAATTTAGGTAAGTACCGGGGCTTGAAAAGAGGTAATTTTTAATATTTAAAATTAAAAAATAAATAAATCAAATTAGGAAAAAAATTACAGTCCATGGTTTAAAATATCCTTTACAGCATGCTTTTCATTTTTTTTCTCTTATAATATAATTTATTAGATATCGGAACAACATATTTTATGAGCTTATGTGTTGATTTAAAAACTAATTGTTTAGTCCTTCCTTGACGTTTAGAGGATTTCTTCAGTAGCAAATCCCTCTTAACCAATTGTCAGATCAGGTGGGAAATTTCTCGTAAGTTTTCTGTGATTATGTTATTCTAGTAGTGGGTACAGGAGTGTGTTGGAATGATTTTCAAGTTTGGTGTGGTGTTTTATACTTTTCTTTATTATTTTACAAATTTAACAAATAGCGCACTTTGAAGTTTTCATGGACACGTATCAAAGAGCATTGGTGATCATTGTACAAATTATTGACTGGCTTCTCTGCAATATTTCCAAATTAGACTTGCTTGCACATCCCCAATGTTCTATACCATATATTGGCTCGATAATGTCTTTGTATAGTGGAAGTTTATTGTTTAGGGATAACTTGGATCTCCTTCCTATAAGCCACTGCATTGCAAAATCTAGGTATTTACGTACACGCTCAAAACACTTTTATTTAAACATGTATGTACAACGGGACGAAAAAAAATCGAAAAATTATTAAAAAATGAGTTAGCTGGTATATTGTGCGGTATTATTGTGTCATATATTTTTTGCAGGTAAGCCTTCAGCTCTTTCCAAACAAGATAACCCTGATTAAATCTCTACATTGAATATGGAATACACTAATCGCATTGTACCAAAACTTTTAAATCGATTTAGGGAATATCAAAATAGGGTAAAGGTAGGTTTCATGTGAGTGGGGCGTGGTCGCCCCTCCACCGCGACCCTTAGTAGGTCTATTGTGGCTAGGGTAAAGGTAAATAATAAGGTAGTCAAACAGAAAAGCTAATATGCTTTTATTAACTAAATCACTTGAATGACTGAAAACATTTCTAAACCAACCAAACTGTATGTTACCTTTCTAGTATGTTAGTGATAAAAATTAGAGATTAAAATGTCCAGGTATAAAATAAAAATCTCGATGACGAAGAAAATTGGTGTTTAGTCCTTCAAAATCGCTTATAATACCCAAATAAATGTCAAAATGTTAACTTTAAACTCAAAAAAAAACCAAAAACTCCCAGAAAGCCAAAATTGCTGACAACAAACACAAATAACCCTATGGAATATATGGTATTTGTTGTACCATCAATCTCAAGCTGTGACGCCTGCACGTCATCCATAAAGTAAGAGCACAAATAGAGCAAAAGGGTCGCAGACGTCAAGTCGCAGAAATAACGTTAACAAAACAGCTCAACCATGAACTGGTTATTTGTTTAAAAAATATATTTAAATTACTGTTTAAAATCTATAAAAGTGGCCAATGTCACAAAAAATTTTAAGTGGTTATTAATAAAATGAATATTGATTAAAATACTGTCACGTTGTCTGTACGGTAGTTGAAATAACTGGCCTAATTTGCCTTGAAGTTCGCTTAACATGAACGAACGTATTAGTATGAAGGTGTTCTGACCCATTATCGTGTCTGTGTGGAGAAACTATTCTGGACTTTATAATAGTTGGGTGATCGATTGAGTGTTAGGTTGGGTACGAAAGTAATTGATTATGTAGGAACAACAGGTTATGATTATCCGGGCATTAAATTCGAATAAAACGGGGATACTCCTTGCTATGGGGGAAATAAACATTATGATAAATATGTTTTGATTGAAAAAAAAATGTAATTACTACGAACAAACAATATTTTACTTGTTGTCTCTGTCAAAGATTCTAAGCGTATACTTTACATTATTTGCATGTAAAAAATGTTTACGTATAACATATTTCTTATTTATTATTAATAACGTATTCGATGACACATGAAAAAAAAGAGTGCCTTATAAAATTTACGTATAATTTGGAATTTATACCTATAGGCACAACAAATAAAATAAAAAAAAGTACCTAGACATAGAATACAAAATGATCACAAATTAATACAAGAGTCTTCACTGACAAACCTTCTGATGGTTTTAGAGGAAAATTCTCTCATAAAATATCCACCACACTTGATTGTTGTAACGTTACGGATTTTAGGATTTATATGCATATTATTGTACATTTTGTGGTTATTTAATAAAATTCTTTCTCTCTCTTCTATAGTTGTGTTAATAAGGAAGACAAGTAGTTTGAAGTGTTTGCATATACCGTCCAGCTTTAGATACTGGAAACGTTTACAAATACGTCCTGCAGAGTGTCCAAATCATTTCCTTCCTCTTCTAATTTTGAACACTTCCGATTAACAAATTAACATATACATATGTATATTTAGACAAACCTACGTACTACAGCACTATTTTCGCCTTCTATTAGTGGATAATGTAAAACTCCTAATTTCACGTGGTTATAAATAAATTTCAGGTTTGACCATTGAACTTGTAGCATTTGAAATTGCTACCTGTTAATTTTGTTTTTTTATATAATAAATTTTTCATTTATTGGGCATTGCACTTACAGAGAACATTCAGTTTTGATATCAAATTCCTGAATAAAACATCTATTAAAACCACTATTTCAAAACAAACATCACATATAGTTGAATGCTAGTAAATTCACAGGTTTCCAACACTAGGTAATACTCTTGCTTCTGACATTCTAAGGACTGTTGGAAGTGATGTAATTAAGCTACAGGATTCTTATGATTTCTGGCTACCTGTCCGATCCTAGGCCTGAAATTGAAGATTTGCCCAACCCGGATATCTAAGAAAATTTAATTCTATATCATTTCAGGTATTTGTTGAAGGTAGGTATTTGGTTTTCTCAATTCTCCAAATATAGTATAGCAATTATCCAAATTGAGTGGCGCCCTTTTGAATTTGAATTTTCAATCTTAGAGCCATAAACAATTCGAACTCACTTATCTGTTCTTCGGCGAACAGCTGCCGTCAGCACATTGTGTTCTATTTTTTTATTTCATCTTGTGAATATAATAAAGTAGGCCACAAACTTGAGACCCATTTAGATCTCACTTCTTTTGTCGTTTGCATATATCATAATATTGAACTTGGCTTTCATTTCACATTTGTTTTTGATGAGATATCATTACTTTTTGTACAGAAATTATTGGTAGGTACTCATTCATAATAAAATTATTACCAGGAGTTTTTGTTATCCTACTGTATTTTCCTACGTTTACGGGGTATAATTGCCTCTTTTTGTATTATTTTTTAAATTTTCCTTTTATAATTAATACTAAATCCCAGTTAATAACGTATTAAATACGAAAGTTCGACTATACTTTTAGTTATAAGTACTAAAACTGATATGTTTGGATAAAAAAAATTAAGGGTGGTATTTCACTCGTTATATATTCACGTAAAGACCTTAAAATCCATAGTAAGACTGGCCGTCAATTTTGATTGCTGATTCTTACATTACAGGCACTAAAAGTAACTGTTCCCAATAGAATCAATTAATTGAAAAATTATATTAAAATGGACGTTAATATCTAAATAATTGTTTGAGGTGTGTTTATGAAATTTGAAGCACATATGTATCGCGTATCAATATATGAGCCGAATTGGACATGTTTATGTGAAATAGTTTTTGAGTAATGAGGGGGTCAAAAGTGGCTCCAAATGGTTCGTGTAATATTTCACACGGTACCGCTCGCCATTCTGTTAAATTGAACTTGGCTTGACACGCTACCGCGTGTCTAGATTTTGTATTAAGATTTATTTTACGCTTTCAAATTTTTTATTATTATTAAAGTTATGCGAAACTGTTTGTGCCAAGTACATAAACGGATCAATATGTAACTCATGGGTGAGGTTCAATGATAATACTACAGATATATTCTTGAGGTGTAAAGTATTCAAACACGATACAAAAGGTACATATCTTCGCTGTAAAATGTCAATGTTTTGGCAAAAGGGGTTTCGTGATCAATTCACTTGTTTCGTGTACGTGTCTGCGTCCTGCTCTATATTCCGGTTAGTTCTCTCTTGTCGGGTGTTGTAGGGACACAAAACAGAATCGGTAAACCACGAAATCCGGAAAATACAGAGCCCTGTGAGAGGACATAATCCGCCGTTACATAGTTCCTCTCTAATTAGGCCAGTAAGAATTAAATAATGAGAACGTTCCGCCAAGTCTAAAGACGGCTTCTTTTTTAAGTACGTAAAAATGATGACGACTGGTTTCCTTTTTATACGAGGTAATTTTTGTTGTTTTCTTTATTTCTCTTACATATCTTGATAAAAATTTCATCATTAGTACCTTTATTAATGAACTAATAAACATACATCCGACTTATATTTTTTCTGGATAGCTAAGTGTTTTTTTAAAGAGCAAAAACGAGTTTTAAATTAATTAATTTATATTTTTTTTTTTTAAATTGACTATTTTCTTAAGAAGTACTTCGTTACATAACGGGGTCGAAGAAGTGGAAGGAAGGGATTTGACAAATGACTTACTTTAGCATTTCCTTAAATTCTTATGAATACTGCCAAATATCGGGGTGGACTGTTTTTTGTAGCCCACTCTGTATATACAACGAGCATCTTGGAGAACCAGAAAAAAGAAAGTTAAAAGAACATCCTCTATATACTCGAACTGTGCCCTAAAAAACTGTTTGTATATAAAGTCTTTCTCTTAGATCAGCTAGTAAGAAAGTTAGAGAAACATAGAAATCCACAAAATGTGCTATTCTAAACTAATTGAATGAAAAAATATTGACGAAATAAATTTATAAGGCGAGTGTAAATGGACAAGTCGGTAGTGGTAGACCTCGGCGAACATATCTCGATCAGATCAATATTGTTTTAAAAAAAGGCCAGGTCAAGAGCATGCATCAGAGCACTGATGAAAGTAGAGGAAGCAAAAGATGTGTGTAAGAACCGTAGCGGAAGTGGAAGAAAGTGGTGTCTGCCTACCCCTACGGGAAAAAGGCGTGACTATATGTTTGTATGTATATATTCCCACAAACTGTGCTCTAAAAAATGTTTGTAGTCTTTTTTCCAGATTGGCTAATAAGAATAACAAGTCTGTTAATTTTTATGCACCATTACATTGTGCTGCTCCATGACATCTTAATCATAGTGGTTATTTTTAAATCAAACCTCTGAATTGCGGATCCGTATATAAAACAATCAAGAGTGTCTACAAGCGGGTGAAATTCATTTTTCTATTTTAGACCAGAACACAATGCGGAAAATTAGAGGATACAAAGTTTTCTGCAAACTTCCATCAACCATCGAATACTCATTTCGGCTAGTTTCTGTTAATTATCTCTCTGCTTTGTTTCCAGAAGAATGTCATGCCAACCGACCATCGGCTATTGTTGTACTACCCCCTTAGTCTAAATATCCCTTCCGATCTCTCCGCACCACTCGGGAGCGGACCGTTCATTGTTTTTGCTACATCAAAATCAAAAGAGAACGAAACAAATTTAAAACTAACAATGGCCTCCGTCGCTGTCGTGCAAACTTTTCATATTCTATTTAATACACAACAAAACTCTGGGCGAGCGCCTAGTTCGGAAGACTCCTCTCTTTTTCGCTGAGCACTGGATGAACTGTTAAAGATAAAATCTTTTCTCTAATCTTGTGTCGTAATAAAATACACAATAGACAATGGCGGCCAAGTTTTCGCGTTATGACGTCGGTAACGAAAATGGGTGAAGAGAGAGATAATAAAATGGAAGCTGCTTTTAAAAAAGTTTTTAACAACAAAGTATTGTAAATCAACATTCCATTATTGACTAGTTTATTTATGCCCCGTTGAATTCAGTGCTCGAGTTAAAAAAGCAAACTTGCAAAATTTTTAAAAAATCCACCTTTCCATTCTAATTATAAAGAATTCATTGTTTGATTGCAATTAGCTTGCAAAGCTAAAAAACAATCATTAACGTCTATTTTTAATAATTTGTTATTTTTTCATTACAACTAATTTTATTTCCAATTTAGTGATAATTTTTTTTATTTAACGCATTGGAACAAAAAGTTATAAGGTAATAGATAACAACATTTTGCGGTATTAAAGGGCTTTCTATAAACCACGTACCGCGTTTCCCACATATTTTTAAACTCCCCTCCCCAATGTATCGCGACGAAGACATTAAATTCTCCCCCCGTCGTATTTAATTTGTGTTAACTTATGTTTAAAATAGTAGGATAATAAAAGATAAATAAATAAAATAATAAATTTTGGAAACTATAACGTTTAAACGAACGAATGCAACAAATCTAGTACAATCAAAGAACAAAGTAATTATTTTCTTAGAACTTGTGATTCTGCATTAACAATGGGATTATATATATATATATATATATATATATATATTTATATATATATATATATATATATATATATATATATAATCCAGGATATCTACAGCTGTCGCTGACTTCCTGCTTTCAGCCCTTGTCTCCAGTTGTCCTTGTCCTGCCAGTCTCCGTCCTGCAGGTTTCTTAACTCCATCGCCTCATCCACTTCGTCTCTCCATGATCGCCTTGGTCGACCTCTCTTTCGTCTGCCTAATGGACTCCACTCAGTTACCCGGTGTATCCAGCGATCTTCCGGAGTTCTTCTAACATGTCCGTACCACGTTAGTTTCTTTTCCTCTATGTGTTCTAGTATGTCTTTTTTTACCTCCATTCTTCTCCTGATCTCCTCATTTCTTATTCGATCTAATCTGTTCACTCCACAACTCCTTCTTCAAAAGTCCATTTCTGTGGCTACAATCTTCCCTTTGTTTTTTTTGTTGATCACCCACATTTCAGCTCCATAAGTCATTATGCTGCGAACTATTGAATTGAATATTCTCGTTTTATTAGTCTTGGTTATGTGGCGGTCCCATAATATTGGGTTTAATTGATTAATACATGCCCTAGTTTGACCAAGTCTATTTTTTATTTCTTCCTCTGTTGTTCCACTTTTTGATATTATAAACCCTAGGTACTTAAATTTGTCTGTTTCTGAGATCTGTCTGTTATCATCTATTTCTAGGTGATATATCCTGTCTTGTGCCGTTGACATATATTGGGTCTTTTCGAGGTTGATTTCCACTCCATTTTTCCTCATCCTCCTCATCTTGAGCTATGATTACTTGATCATCGGCAAAGATTAGAGTATACAGATGATCATTTCTAATTGGTATTCCCATTCCTGCACATTTTCTCTTCCATGGTCTTAGTGTCTGTTGTAGAAATATTTTGAATAGTGTGGGTGATGTTGAGCATCCTTGGAGGAGACCCTTAGTTGTTTTGAAGGCATTTGATAGTTTATTTCCCTCTTTAATCCTTACGGTATTTTTTTTGTACATATTTTGGACTGTTCTGATAATTCTCTGCGTTATACCCATTTCTAACATGGCTTCCCAGATTTTAGACCGAGGGACAGAATCATAGGCTTTTCGGATATCCACAAATGCAAAATGTACCTCTCTGTTCTTGGCCATTTTTTTCTCTATGAGTTGTTGAATTGTATATATATGGTCCATACATGATCTTCCAGCCGTAAATCCTGCCTGATCTTCATTAACTTTTCCTTGTATCTGTTCTTCTAATTTTTGTTTGACTACTTTTCCAAATAGTCGGCCCATCGAAGCTATTACGCTGATTCCCCTGTAGTTTTCGCACTTTTTTTTCTCTCCTTTTTTATGGATAGAATTTATGTAGGCTTCCGTCCATTCATCTGGTAGTTCTTCTCCATTTAGTGCTCGGAGGAACATTGCGTGTATCATTCGCCCCAACTTCTCAGTTCCGTATTTAATTAATTCCGGTGGTATTCCTCCTGGACCACTAGATTTCCTGTTCTTCATAGATTTTATAGCACGTTTGACTTCCGGTAATGTTAGAGTAATTTGTTCTTTTTCATCTGCTGATATTTCTTCATTTCTCATAAATTGGGGCCTAGTCTCCGTGAGTAGATCTTTGTAATATCGTTCCCACTCCTGTTCTTTGATATATGATATTCGAACTTTTTCTCTGTTGTTTCTTCTAAGTGCTTTAAGTACTCGCCAAGATTCTAAGCTCCTTGTGCCCCCTATATACTGTTCTATATTTTCACATGTATGTTCCCATCTTATGTTTTTTTTCTTGTTGCATTTTTCTTTTTACCTCCCTATTCTTTTCGTTATATTTCCTTAGGTCTTCGGGATTTTTGGTACTGAGGTATTTTAAGTAATGGTCCTTCTTTTCCTTTATACTTTGCCTTGTGTCATCACTGACATCTTCTCTATATGCCTTATGTGTCTCTTCTTCTCCTAGAGCTTCCCTGGCAGCTTCTTTCATACACATCTTAATATGTTCGTAGCTTTGTGTGATGCTGTCATATCTAAACTCTTCCATTTTTTGGTCTAGGCGCCATTGATACAGGTTTTTGATTGATTCATCTTGAAGTCTATCTAATTTAAATCTTTTTTCCGGTTCTACTGTATTTTTATGTTGTCGGTTTTCCGATGTGTGTATAAAGGAAAATGACATTTTTGCTCTTACCAATCTATGGTCCGAGCCACATTCTGCCCCTCTTTGGACTCTAACATCCTTAATTTTGATTGTGCTGTTTTTCTTTGTAATAATATAGTCAATAATCGACCTTAGGTTCCTGGTTTCTTGGATCCAAGTATATTTATGGATATCCTTATGTTTAAAAAACCCATTTGTTATCTTTAGATCGTTCATTTCGCATATCTCTATCAATCGCTCTCCATTATCATTTATAAGTTCTCCAAATCTTCCTACTGTAGTGTCGTCATTTCTCCGTCCTACTCTTCCATTTAGGTCCCCCGCAAGAATAAGTTCTTCCGAGTTTTTTATTTTTTGTATTTCTGAATGTAGTTTATCCGTAAAATCTTCCTTTTCTATCACTGGGCTATCTTCAGTTGGGCCGTATACTCCTAATATGGTTATGACTCGTCCGTATATATTTAATCTGAATTCTATCATTCGTTCGTCTTTCGGTTTCCATGTGTCTATATTTTTTTGCCATTTCTTCTTTATCAATATTCCGACGCCTGCTTTTGCTCTTTCCTCCTTTCTGACTCCACTCCAGCAGTGAAATATATCCCCTATGTTTTCTGTCCCAGTTCCTTTTTTCTTAGTTTCACTAATTACGAGTACGTCCATGTTCATCTTTCGAAACTCCTCTATAACTTCTCTGTCTTTTGTCCTCCATCCCTGGACATTCCAGGTACCAATGACGAGTTTCCTTTCCGTTTTACGTATTCTTCTAGGTGTTTTTCCTTGTTGGCTGAAATTTAATACTGGGTTGCGTAAACCAGTTGCAGAATTGCCCCCCCCCCCGTATCCGATAGGGATTGGATTAACCAAATGCAAAAAAATTCTTGATAGACCATTTATAAAATTGATATAGTCTTCCATTAAAATGTTCAAAGAACTTTCTCTGAACAGTTTATTAGAATAACTTAAATGCAAAAAAAATACTTGGTAGTCCTTTTTTAAAATTAATAAAGTCTTCATTTAAAAAGTTTAAAACCATTGATGCAATAAATCCGGTATGATAAAAAGTATAAGCATTTAATTTCTCAGAACAGTTGATTGGAATAACTTCATTGACAACGATTCCATTAGGCGGTGGCTCTGTCCGTACGAGATTCATGAATGCTAAATACTATCTTGAGAATATTGTAACAGAACATGTGATGCATTTTGGTCCTTTTTTGGAACCCAATTTCCTGTTCATGCAAGACAACGCTCGACATCACATATCTGGTGAGGTTCTCGATTATCTAAATTAATTTTGTGAGTGGAAGCATTATCCTGGTGGAAGAGCACACTTTGATTCAATTATCCTCTTCGAATTTCTCCGATCGCTTCGCGTACCTTTGGTATTAGGTTCGCATAATATTCACCTGTTATGGTGCGCCCACATACATACATACATATAGTCACGCATTTTTCCCGTAGGGGTAGGCAGAGACAACTTCCCTCCACTTGCTACGGTTCTTACACCCATCTTTTGCTTCCTCTACTTTCATCAGTGCTCTCATACATGCTCGTCGGTTGTTGGTACTCTTGACCTGGCCTTTCTTTAAAACAATGTTGATCTGATCGAGATATGTTTACCGAGGTCGTCCTCTACCGACTTCCGTCCATTCACACTCGTCTTATAAATTTGTTTCGTCAATCTTCCTTCATCTATCCTTTCTACTTGTTCAAACCAACTAAGCATTCCTTTATCCATCTTTGTAACCAAATCTTTTACACCACATCGTTCTCTTATCTCACTATTCTTTACTTTATTCAACCGAGTCACTCCGGCTATACTTCTCAGACTACTCATCTCCACAGCATTAATCCGATTTTCATGCTTCTTCTGCAAAACCCAACATTTACTACCATACATTAGTGTAGGAACCAACACTCCTTTATGCGCAGTCAGACGTGCCTTTTTTGATATTTTCTGGGTATTCATAAAGCTATGCAGCGCCCACGCGGTAAATAATCCACGAAAATAATACCAGCAAATTCACAAAAAACTGTAGCCATGATCCTAACAGCTGATGGGATAACACGAAATTTTCGAGGGGGACGGAAATCCCTATGTAGCCATTATGTTTATTTGGATTCTGGATCAAAATGATGAACCCATGTTTTGTCGACCGTAAGAAATTTTCGCTTAAATTCATCGGGATTCCTGTTGATTTCCAAATTTGTCTCCGCTGCAACCTGGCGAACTCGCTTCTAGTTTGCCGTCAGCATTCGTGGAACCCAACGTGCAGAGAGTTTTTTACGACCCAATTCCTGATATAAAAATTTTTCAACGCCTCCAACAGAAAACCTACATGTCTCTGCTATAGCCTTGACTGTTATTCTTCTGTTATTTAATACCATGTCATGGACTAAATTCACATTTTCATTGGTCGCCACAGTTTTGGGGGCTCCTGTACATGGTGCATGTTGACAGAACTCTCTTCTCAGTTTGAAATCTCGTAAACAGTTCTTGATAACCTGGTACGAAGGGGCACAGTCACCTAATACTTCTACCATGTCCTTATAAATTTCTTGCGGTGGTAACCTCTTTTTACAGAGGTACTTTATCGCACCTCTTATCCCAATTTTGTCCATTTTAATAAAATCACTACCTCAATGAAAATTTTTTTATATTTAACATACACGAACTAATGCGCTAATGCTTATTGACAAACACTAATGTCATACGATATGCTTTTGCCTGACATTTTATTTGCATTTGTCATTCAACGCCAACTATGTTAGTGACAACAATTCGTGAACTATCCTCGCATATTGTTCAGTTAATTTTGTCCAGGAGTTTATGAGAAAGATTTAATTACAAACAAATACGTTTCGTAAGCAAAAAAAAACCTAAAATATATTACTTACTTTTTTAGCGTTTTCTTGATTATTGTTGTCAGAATGTGGCGCAGATGGAGCCATGACTGATACGTTAGACTGTGATAACAGTTCGTCGCTACCTCTCTGTAACAAAATAATTTTTAATTAGTGTATAGTGTATTTATTTTTTAATTCAGATAAAATTTTCACGAAAATCGCCACATCAACACAGAACCTAAAGATGCTAGCTCACTTTGGAATACCAAGAATTTTAACAATAGAATAGAAATAAAATAAGAGTAGGGGATTAGGATTCTTAAGAGCTTTGGAGTACATCTCGTCTTTTTTTGCAAAGTGAAAAAATATTCCCGTAATTGGAAAGTCAACTTATAGCTTGACTTCATCCAAAAAATTGTTATTTACCTGGAATTTTAAATGGTCTTAAAGTCTTAAATTATAAAAGTTGCTATGTGAGGAATTCTTACCTTATAACTTTTACGCATTAATCGATTGAAATAAAACTTCTAATCAAAAACGCAGAATAATAATATAAAGCCATAACATCAGCTACGAAAACTCTAAAGAAAAACATATTTTTTGGACTTAATACACGGAAAGTATAAGATGTTTATGTTATAAAAATAAAATAATTAATAGTGTTAGGAAACTAACTTAAACACCACACAGAAACAATAGTATATATTTTATTTCTTACTTAACGTAAACGAAAACAAGTTGTCTATTCAAATATCGTTTATCTTTTCAAGCACAAACTAAAAACTAAATATCAGAATAATACTTCCTTTTGACAAACCAAGTACCGGGTGCCGTATCGATGACTGTCTTCCTAATTTACCGTTATTGCCCTGTATCGGATGTCGTAGGGTAACGCCGTAACACTCAATTTTTGGCAAAGTTAATATATTAAATTAGTCATTGTTTATAAATTAAAACCTATTATTTTAAAATATGCATCATAAATTTAGTGAAAAAATAAATTAGTGGCATTAGTAGAGAGCTGAAACAAGAAATTACCCTATGAATTCGAAATGTTTTAACATAAATTCAAATTTAACCGTCGTCGACTGGTTTTTCACATGAAAAATACACCCATCCCAAGTATTTTTCTAAGTACACGTCTCACGTGAATGAGGGCATTGCCCTTAACGAGAAAATACATAAAATACAGTTTTAACATGATGTCGAGATGAAATACTTAAAACACAAGCGCGTAACTTTGCTAAAAGGTTTCATTTAGTCTTGGGATAATTAATAATATTAAAAGAAAAAGGTTTTTTATTATCACATATACAAAAGTCGTTGGCAAAGAATTAACAAAACTTAATATCAATACTATAAATAATTTTATTGATAAGGGACTGATGTATCGGATTAAAACCATCATCAGGCACACAATAAAGATCAAAGTTTGAGTGTACTAATATTGAAAGCTTTTGCCTCCTCTTTCATTTTTTAACCCTTAAAAAATCATTTTAACAATTTGACACTCATATCAGACATCGACGATGAAAGCACTGATGAAAGTAGATGAATCAAAAAGTGTGTGTAAGAACAGCAGCAAGTGGAAGGAAGTGGTCTCTGCTTACCCATACGGAAAAAAGATTTATGTATGTATCAGGCAAATAATAAAAATCAAAGCGTGAGTATTAAGATACACTAAAATTTATCAACATAAAGCATGGCCTTCAAATAATAAAAGCTTCTTTCTTCTCTTTTATTCTTCAACTTTTTAAAAATCATTTTAACAAGCTAACACTCGTATCAGGCACATAATAAAGATCAAAGTATGAGTACGATATTCTAAAATAAATCAAAATTGAAGCATAGCTTTTAATTGTTGAATGTTTTTTGTACCTCTTTTATTCTTCAACTCTTCAAAACTACTATAAACAAGTTAACACTCCTATTAAGCACTCAATAAAGATTAATACGATTCATTTGTACCTTCTATGTTGCAAATATTACACATTAATTACTACAAAGTAATCTACCGCATAAACAAGGTGAAAGGTAATTTGGTAAACAATTCAAATTAAGGTACGTCTCTGGATTTACTCATGTATGGTTTATTTTCTACGTGCGAGGTGGGGTATGGTGCTTAGTGCTTACAAATGTACAGTGTAACACTTGACGCAGTCACCGCTCGACGCCAGTCATTATTTCTCTTTGATAGTAAAATCCGTTAAGAGCCTTTTGTGTTTTCATGAACGGAAACACACTTTGTGACTCTCTTTTCTCCAAGCGGCCGTTTTGGCATTTACGATCACTCAAGATTATATGGTTAAATATAGCTGTTGCTTTCCACCGCTGCCCACTTATGCCCAGACATAAAAAAATATACGTATATCCCGAATCGAACGAACATCACTTAAAGAGAGCTGCCAAGGCAATATCAGACATTTTTATTGACACTTTCACTGCTCAACTCTTTAAGATGCACATCAAAAATTTATCCAGCGCAACACATGAATAAAAAATATATTTTAGTAGTAAACCGATCGTCAAATTCATTTTAGCACTCTTGTGACTGTATCTGTAATGTTGAGAGGGTCACCCGAATAAAAAAACCAAAATTTACACCGTCGCCAAGAAGTACAATAATTGAGCTAAAATGGATGATATAAAAAAATATTATTAAGAAATAATGAATACAAGAGCACTTATTAAGATAAATAAATAGAGCATAAAAAAATGAACTATATAAATGTGAAGAAAGACTGTGACAAGAGACTTCAGAATAATGTAGACATTTGCAATTTGCTGGAATGTGATCTCGTGAAAGTCACATTTATATACTACTTTTAAGGAAGAAAAATAAAGCGGGCTTTAAAGAAAAATCTAAATATAAATTACGTTTCTTAATCTTAAAATAAGAATACGCAATAAATTACAAATTTGCTACAGCATTACAACCACCATCAATCTTTTTTCACTGTAACTTGGATAACTGTATTTCATATTCCCGTCAAATCAAACATTAAAACCACGAGAGAAAGATAATCCCTCCATCTCGAGACGAAATCTTATTCTCCCAAAACGGAACATCCCTTTTTTCCAGGGTTGGATAAAAAGCGGTGGGGGGGGGGAAGTTAGAATCAAGTAGACAAAACCAGAAGACAATTATTCTTGGAAAAATCACGCAAGGAGACAGTGACGCGGGGCGTCAGATGCCGAGTTGAGCGTGTGACATCAGATTTAATGTTTTTAAAATGTCGTGATCGTTTCTCGTTTACTTTTCAATCAAGCGTAGTTGTTCTTTTATCTTGTCTCTTTCTGCAACAAACTTAAGCTGACGGAATTATCAATAAGAACTAAATAAAACTTTTTATAGTTTATTTTAAAAATATTTTGCTAAAAAGTTTCGAAAACGTAATAGTTGCAGCAACAGAATATGAACTATTTTCGAGACAAATTGTAGAGCGATTCGTTAATGAGTAAAGCTGAATACAGCTCTGAATTGATAAAGTTAAACTAGCAAAAAAATTTATAGTGTAGAGATTATGTTAATGTGTACAGGGGCTTTGTCAACTACCGAAAGGCATTTGACTGCGTATCGCAACAAAAAACAAATACTTTGAACCACATGTATCAATACCGGAAATCGAAAGATATCAGAAATCAGCTGCGCACGACACGAAGAGAAAAACGACAAAAAGTAATCATCTCCACATGCTTCCAAACTCTCCTTATCAATCCCGCCTTGCCGTTTATTTAATATGGCGTTTCGTATCGCTCACAAAGACATTAAGCTATCAATTTAGCTCGCGTCGCAACGAAGAACCGTTTAGAAAAAAATCTCATGGGAGAAGGTGAGAAAGACAAAGAAAAGGTGTAATTGGAATTGTTATAAATAGTTTCTCGTGGAATGTTAGCGGCAAGATGGAGTAGGCAACCATGATTAAGATACTTGGAGAGATTTACAGGAGGAATTAATTGTTAAAGTAACGGGAAATTGTTTTGGTGTTATATATGGGCCGGATATAATAGTTGCGGCAAAAGAAAGTACAGCAATTTTGTTATTAAATAAATATTATTAACAAAATTGCTCTTTTACTATTTACAAGGTGATTAAACATTTAAATTGCTTTAACAAAACTGCCATTTTGGTATTTATCGAGGTCACAAATGAATTTTGTAAAAAATTATTAATTTGATACTAAAACAGTTTGTTTAGCATTAATGTTAGTATAGTATATTCTGTAACAAGGTTAGAATGAAAATTCGATGCGAGTGGAAACTCGCATCACGAGCATCACGAATTTTCATTCTAACCGATTAGCAAACTATACTTTCTCCACGATCAAAAATTTTAAAATATTTTTAAATGGAAACGAACAAAAGATAATTTTTATTACAGAATATTTTTCATACTCATTCTTCGACTTTTTTGGTAGTAAACTTTCCAGTATATTATTTGTACTCCTTGTAATTTCAGGTGGTGTATTTTCACACTCCGATTCTGAATCACCAGATAAATTCATGATACTTTTTATATTTTCGAATGAAAACGTGACAGAAATAATTTTGACACTACTGAAAATTGCCACTACGGTGACAATTAACTGCGTCAAGGCTAATGTCATTATTGCTAACCCTTGTGAGAATATTATTCTATTACAAGAGAGAGAATGTAAATACATATGAATTGCATGGGGGCAGAGGTGTTGCAGAATATTTCTTCAATCTCGAGAGAGAGAATTCCAGCATTCTGTAATCAAATTATATTTCAAAATTAGCAAATTCTGTGATGATCGTGGAGAAAATTAATTTAAATTTTTTTTGAATCCTTTCAAAATGGTTGACATTTTAACCTTCATTTTCCCGCGCTGTCATTCTGACGCCAAGTGTGATTGCATTTGCTATAACCTATGTGTTTACTAAGGGAAGTATACAATTTAGTGAAAATTTCGATATTTGAACGCTATTAAATTTAATATTTTAAATTGGAAGAAATTCAGATATGTTTCTACAATTGTCCTCAATTTTTGTTTATCTGGCTGCTACTCCAAGTAGTCGATGCATCGTGGAGGGTAAAGCTGTTCTTGCAGCAAACCACATTATTGTTTGTGGTGTCGAAGAAAAAAAAAGGTTTCTTTTTTAAGGTGTGAAGCACTTTAAATTAATTAAGACTCTTTATGCAAACACGGTGTAAATATAAAAAAAACTTGGATGATCATATGCCTGAATACTCCACTTAAATGACTTTCTAAAGATGTGCCACACATGGTACATTACCTAATTTAAATTAAGGGATTGGGGAATTGGAAGAGATGGGGTTGACAAATGACAGATATCTATATCGTAAAAATGTGTCCCACTTGAAACAAAAATCGACGGGTTACTGCCAAATATCGATGTGGACTGTTTTCTGTGGCCCACTCTGTATAATTATAAGTAACTATATACTATCAATCATTTTTGAAAGAATGTACGGATGAATCGAACTAATGTGGTTAAGAAAAAAGCATGGTTGAAAATAATCTACATTCCCGTATTTTTAGGAATCTCCCAATGGATAATAAATCTATGTATAGTATCCAATGTATACAAAACTACTTCGATTTTTATTTTTATTTTCGAAGAAAGAAAGTCAAAAGAAAACGGATATATCTGATATTTATTTATGGGAATGTGTGTACGTATATATAATCCGAAGCGTTTCCTTACGAGATGGAAGAGATCGCGAATGAATCCGTCAAAAGAGTGTAACAGATGCAAATGAAGCGCGCGATTTGCTTGAGGACAAGGCTGTTGGTTGGATGGTTCGTTGGAAAAGTCGAAACTGCGAGATTTGTATCAACTGAATTTTATACTTTGCCAGAGGCGTCGCCCAGACACAGCCCCAACTTATCCTTTCGATATACCTATCTTACAGGAATATTAATAATATTTAAATCAACATACTTCATGATGTTGATAGTTTCAGTTCTTACATGACGGACATTTATATTTATGTGAATTGTAATTTGAAACAAGTTTTGTTTAAAATTTTTTCACTTTATTAGTGCAAACAACTGATCTAAGCAGTACAACTAAAATTATAAATTAATAATTATTTAACTAACTAAATAATTACATGGGAAAATCTCTTAAATTACCCAATGATATCATTGATAGTTATATTTTTTCCTCGATAAAAAATTCATATTTAAGTATAAATTGCATTGATTAAGTTTAAAAATGTTTAGCTTAATTAGTAAAAATACTAAGAGCTGTAAATGCCCACTGGTACAAACGAAAAAGTTATACACAATGACCTAAAGATCTCAAAAGTAAAAGAAGTCGTTCACGACAAAAGTGCTAGTCATCACAGAATATTAGAAGCCCATACAATCCTCTACTATCAGCCGCTACTTAGATTATTTATTACCTTTCTGTTATGTTACAGGTAGATACGTCAGCTAAATTTAAAACATACAATTCATAATTTGATAATACGTATATATAATTTTTTTTTAGGATATAAAATCTGTGGCTAGTTAGAGACAGATGAGATATAATGTACAGTTAGTTACAAATACTATAGCCACGATACAGTTAAAATTGAAAATAAAAATACTTAAATGGTGTTCATTTGGGAATGTTAAATATATTTGAAATTCGAAAGCGTCATAAAAAAATATTTTAAGTTGGAATTTTTTTAAAATCAGTCTTGAATCTTTTCAGATACTGATTTTTTAGTGATTCAGGCAGCGAGTTAAAAAGATGACCCCAGATATTTTAGAAATTTTTTGTACCCCATAATATTGTTACGGATTGTGATTAACAAGTACGTCTCTGTATCTGTTATTTGGCCAGAGGCGATGATGCCGGCGAGTTGATCGTAAAAAGATGTATCCTTTCGGCGGCATCAAAACACCCGACATTTTAGCGAATGATTTGAAGCCACAGGCGGTATATAAGTGCCCGCAATATATCTAAAAAGGTCGTTTACAAATCGGGACAATTTCCAGAAATATTTGTTAGGTATATGCATTTAAGGATCGCGGGCCGTGAAAGAGTTAGTTGAAATTAATTTAGAAAGTGATATAGTTATGAAAAAATTTTTGTAAAAAGTTTTAGTTGAATATCTAAGTGATTTATAGGAGTTTATTGTATTACAGAAGATTAAAATAGATAAAATAAATATCGTAACAATATGATAAAATTTTTCCATGCAAATATTATTGTGATTTCTAGTAGTGTATTTGTGAATTTCTAAGCACTTCTTTGGATGGTGTTTACTTTTATGAAAGAGAAAGTAATAGGAAGACTAAAAGACGATGGGCCTGCGAAAATAACAGGAAGCAGTAGATCCTTTCGTTGGAGAGGACTCCTTCATGCCAGTTGACCTTAGCCCTTGGCTAGGTCATATGCCAGCATATGATGTGTAACATTTGACATCTCACCATAGTAATAAGCAATTTTAAAATTATATTCTGAAAAATATGGGTCAGGTATTATTTGAAATAATTTTTTATAAAAAACAATAATTCTTTTTAATGAAAATTGTATTTTATTAAATTGACAATGACAGTGACAGAAATAATCAACCTCAAAACTAAAAAAGCTAGATACTGAAATATTTTATTTAAATAATTATTTATTATTACTTACATGAATTTTTTATCAATGATCTGTACTTTATTGAGACTTATTATCAACAGTAAATATTCATTTATATACTTTTAGCATACAGTAAACTTTATACACAACACTCACGAAAAATTGGTTGACGTCTATCTGACGGCCAACTCTAACCGCGCGCTCATTCGTCAAACCAAATAGCGCGTGCTTCCGCGACTTCGTGTTACTGTTACTGTTATACATTTCACGAAATCACTCCCACAAATTGCGAGAGGAAAGATGTTACACATGCAAAAAAGCGAGAGCAAAGATGTTACACATCAAAAAGTATTGGTAAAAATAAGAAACAAGTTTAATAGGGCATAACTGACAAATTAGGATTAATTACAAACTAGCTTCATAAATTATCCGTCAGGTGGCATGCAGACTTTTGCAACGCAAATACATTCAGCAGCAAAGAACACCAGTTTTTTTCATAACGTAAAAAAAAATAAACTGCAACAATTTAAAAGGTTTCTGTCCGTTTCTATTAAAGTCACAGAGTATGATGTATAGTTTTCTGCCAAGTTTATTTTTCATCGCGTCAACATTTTTGCTAACAGAGCAAAACAAAAAATTTTTTATCGCCCCACTCAGATACCATTACTACGAGTCCATACGGTTTTGGGTTCGTTTAAAAACTATCCAGGTCGCACAAAAACCGCTAAAGCGCTCGCCAGAGTTAACGAACATCAATTTCTCACGAACACGGAGCCGCAGACACACGTACATATAAGTCTGAGTTGGAAGGGCCCACGACGGTAATCATTTTTACCTCAACGTAATGTCGTAATAAATTTTCTACCACGTTGACGTGACGTCGACAAATTATTGCGAGAAAAACTTCGGCTGCCGGTCCGGTTCTGGAAATCGATAACAAAAGAGAAAACGAAAAGAAAATCCCAATGGATTAAACCGGCTAACTGGAATTTTACACGCTCGTTTAAAATATTTAAAAAGGGGGATACACGGAATTTATATTGAAACTCTAGTAATGATAAGTTATTTTAATGAAAAAAATGCGATTTATTGCAAAACATTTGTCGACACTCTCGAATTAATTTTACTCTTTATTGATTAGCACCTCATTAACTAATAGCTTGTTGCCACCTTCTGGCCAATTATACAACAAATTTACACAACCAAACATTGACATAATTTTAAGATTTAAATAGGGACGTACCCAGGACTAAAACAAAAAAATACCTAGAATTACACCTAGACCAAAATTTGTGCTAAAAGAAACAAATCAGCAAAAAGAGGAAACAAATACAATTAAGACAATAAGAGATCAAATGGTTGACTGAAAAAAATTCTTATTTATTTGTCACGTGCCTATTTTTTCCTTCTACAGTTCCATTATTAATTGTGTCTCTGATAGTTTCGTATTCCTTAGGTACTCGTAAATAGTTTCGCTTACCGTATTTTGTTGTAATTTAAATATATCATTCGTTGTAAATAGTGTTGCATACCTAGTAGTGATTGAATTCGATTATTAATGGCTGTGACATTTTTGTTAATCGATGGAGATGGAGTGGGGGTTTTTGTTATTAGATTTTGCTTTGAGTTTTGGCCTCGATTGTTGTGTGTTGTCAGCTTGGTGTCAGTCGTCGAAGTCGGGTGGTGGTGAGAGTTTTTGGAACGATTTGATATTAACACGTGAGCAGAACCTCTACGGTTTTTTCTTTCATATCTGGCTGTATTTGGGCCATCTTAATTGGATTTTGAAGAAAAACCATTTAATTTTTAACTTGACCATTCTATCTTACCTTTGTTGTTGATATTTTGGATTTTGGTGTCGAGTTAAAATATCCGCATGCGGGATCTGATGGAGGGAAGCCATTGTTAAGTAGCAGGTGCTGTTCCATAATTCAAACCGGCCACAGGAGTAGGCCACAGGAGTAGTGAATTCGTATACCCAAAGGTTACAAGTGATTTATTTTCGAATATTTAAACGACGTGATTTGTTTTTGACACCACGATTAAGTTTTGTTTTAATTTATTAATATGGTACACTGTTGAAAACTATTTATTGCATTGGATAATATGCCAAGGCTGAACTTTAATTAAAGTAATATTCTCAATAGTTCTTTGTGTCCAAGTAAATATATTTTCTTCATACTTATTTGTAAATATCCTACAATTTTGATATTTTAAAGGACAACCATTGTAAAAATATTTTTAAATAAGCTCGATTGTTTTAACAGTGTAAATCTTTATGTAAACGGTAAAAACGTGAGTAAATTAGCAGCCGTACGTGAACGTTGATGAAGTATTGTTAAAAAGTTGACTTGTATACGTTTTTTTTGGTAATCTGATAAGGTTTGTTATTCTTACCTTTGTTTTAATTATTTTATGGAATCGTAAACTTTGGATTTTTGATTTATTGTTGTCTTATAAAGTTGTAAATTTTGAAGTTTCGTTTTATTGTTGGCTGTTAATTTTGATGATATTTGTTATAATTTTGTTATTGAGCTGTGTATTTTAATTTATTGTGTGAGTAAAGTATCCAATATATTTTTGCTATAATTTTATTTATTTGGTTCACCATAATCTTAGTTGTTTATCGTGTGGCTCTGCTAGTGCCTATAAGGCCTAGTGGTTTCCGGCTTGAACCGTCTAAGTCGGTGGCGCGGCTCACGTTCTCTTTTTTTTCCTCTTCTATTTTTAGACTTTTGGACGTTATAATGCTGGACACAAGTAAGTTTTTACTTGGTACAGCAGTGATTTTCAGGTAAAGTTATAATAGCCCCCAGACAGATTGATAGGTAATTCTATTAGCCACATAAAATATAGAAAACAAAATACTAGGAGTTATAAAATCTTTCTCAAAAAAAATTTTTAGAACAAACTCTCATGTTTTTGGTAACTCTCTTTTCTATTTTCAGTTTAATCTCCCAGTTTCTTTTAATCAACCATATGCACCATTCCCGATTCTCTAATATGCTCAACTCTTCTACCCTCATTTGGGAAATAATAAAAAGTCAAATTGGGGTTTTTTTACACACTGAGTTACATCCAGGTACACAACAATTGGCTCTGCTGATAATTTTCACTTTTAACAAATTATTTGTCACTATTAAACAACTATAATCTTCGCACAAATGCGAGCTTCAGGGTATATAAACACAAAGAAATCATACTTGTTCATCACGTGTTACTGATGCCAGTTTATTCCGTCAGATGTTTAGCATTAAAGGGCAATAACTTGAGCTAATTCGGGCGCACTGTATAATTATCATTTTTTACGTTAGGATTTCATTACAAAAAAATTACATGATTTCACAAGAAGAAAAAAAAAATTGGGACAAATAATCGCAGGCAAACTTTAAATCTCATTATTTGAGTTAACTTTGCAGCGGCACCTCCGACTACTTAGCACGAAATTCGGGAGCGAGTGGTATAATTTACGTGAAAAACAATTCCGAAATACGGCGACAACTTTTCCACAGCAGTGAAAACATGCGGAGAGCGAGAGGCGCAAACTAAAAGTGTTTACAGAAAGTTTTAAAGGATTTTAAATTTTCTTAGTGCAAATTCGAAAAAATATTAACGTCTAGTTTGATGAAAGTTTTCCAAAGTTTTTTGCCACTTTTAATAAACAAGAAATTCGAAAAGAAAATGTGAAGAGTTTTAACTCGTGAGGTCTCTTCTTGGCGCTTATTTTTTTCTCTCACTTCGCGCCGCTCATCTCGATGAAATGAATCTAAAATTGGACTTGTTTGTGAAGTAGTTCACGTCGGGGCTGTCAGTTTAAAAGAAAAGATGGTTTTCATATCGGATTATTAGAAGTTATCATAACTTTTTTTCCCCTTGTTTTTTTTGAATAAATAAGCAGTAAATACGATACAAGTGCAAGAACACATTACGATCAAAGCTCGGAAAATAACATGATCCTAATAAGTAAAAAGAGCGGATGCAATCATAATCTTTTCTTTTTAGTCTAACGTCGAGGACGACGTGTAGTGATCACAATTTAATGTCAGGTGTTATTACTCAGAACTCTTTTTACAGTCTCTCGCCATCTCCCTCGGTCAGCAGCAGTTCTAATTGCTTCCACTTCCAGTGGACGCTCGGTTACTTTTGATACAATGTCTGTCCATTTTATTCTTAGCATTCTTCGCCATACCCACATTTCAAAGGCGTCGGCTGCCTTTATAACCCATGTCTCGGAAGCGTACCAGAAAATGGAGAATACTAGGTCATGCACCAGTGATTTTTTTGGTATTGATGGATATATATGGAACTTTTCAAATTTTATGTAATCGGCTCATTGCTGTTCGTCCAAGTTGAATACGACGGCGGATCTCCATCTCGCAGCTGCCGGAGGAGTGGATTAGGGCACCCAGATAAACGAACTGATCTACCACTTCACAGTTGGCAATGTTATGTGGTCCGTTTGCTGTCTTATCCGATCTATCAACTATCAATACTTTAGATTTGGTATAGATGATTTTTAGACCATACTCTTATGATGTTTTCTTGAGTCGTTGTATTAATTCTGTAAGTTCTTCTGCTGAGTTAGCGATCAGAAGAGTGTCGTCATTATATCTAGGATTTGAATTTTTTTCCCATTCATGTCAATGCCTTCTATCCACTAATCAAGTATCTCTCTCATTAAACATTTTGTATTTATATATTAAACAAGAGAGGTGATAAAATAAACCCTTGTCTAACTCCCTTTTTAATATCTGCTATTCTGGAAATACGATTGCCAATTTTGACGACCGCTCTACTTTGTTCATATAACTTTTTTATGAGATTTACGAGATGAGTAGGTACTCCCGCAACGTACAAGATCTCCCACAACTTTGACCATTTTATATTGTCGAACGCTTTTTCGTAGTCGACAAAACACATATATATATATATATGTAATTTTTTTTTTTTATAGAAAACTGTAGTGTTAGTACAGTCAATTATAAAGGTATTTTCGACAGCGTGAATAGATGCAAAAATGTTCAACTGATTGTTTACTTTCGCTGTATATTACCTATTTTTATATAGGTATACGTGTGGGTCGATTGTACATCAGATAACAACTACTCCCCTGACTATATGTCGCGACGGGTATTGAATAACATCCAATGTATAATCGTGTATAACACCCCATCTTTGGAAGCAAGATATACAGATGCTTGTTAAATAGGACAAAAGGCTATTGAATTTATTTGCTCGAAGAAACCACCTGTATACTAGTTTCGGAGTGATTGCTCCTCATCAGTACAGGGCAGGTTTTCTCGAACAAACACATTCAACCTTAGACTCCTATTAAGTACACATGAAGGACCACGCAAAAGCGTTAGTGGCGACATCTGTACTTTTTAACAAGCACCACCCGGTAAGTAACTACCAGAATATGGAGAATAGAAATGTAAAATTTTTATAGAAAACTGTAGTGTTAGTACAGATGTTGCCACTAACGCTTTTGCGTGGTCCTTCATGTGTACTTAATAGGAGTCTAAGGTTGAATGTGTTTGTTCGAGAAAACCTGCCCTGTACTGATGAGGAGCAATCACTCCGAAACTAGTATACAGGTGGTTTCTTCGAGCAAATAAATTCAATAGCCTTTTGTCCTATTTAACAAGAATCTGTATATCTTGCTTCCAAAAATGGGGTGTTATACACGATTATACATTGGATGTAATTCAATACCCGTCGCGACACATAGTCAGGGGAGTAGTTGTTATCTGATGTACAATCGACCCACACGTATACCTATATAAAAATAGGTAATATACAGCGAAAGTAAACAATCAGTTACACATTTTTGCATATATATATATATATATATATATATATATATATATATATATATATATGGGTGCATAGTATTCCCTGGCCTTCTTCAAAATAATCATAATAAAGTATTCATCATTTTAAAAATCTATTGACACTGGATATCATATTTTTTTAAATGTCGTGACCGCACTTATGGTACACCTCTTATCGTATATCATGTCTGTTAAAATTGACAAGAGTTTTCTTAACATACCTGTCAAGCGCAAAGATTTTGATGTACTAATTATATCGTCGACAAAATGACAGACTTTACAAATTGTGCTGAACCCCACGACCGACGTTCACCGCATTAGAAACTTAAGGGAAAACAAAATTGAAAGACGCATCTGCTACAATCGCAGTTGGTGCAAGGACAAAAGAACGTAGGTATGTGTTCTCATGATTGAATCATGTCAATAATTCTTTTTGTTAACGTCACTTTAATAGTGGTCCCGCCATTAGTTATTGCGTTAGGGACAAGTTTTTTCTCTCATTTAGTCACCTGATTGTTAGCTTGTCTGTGATGGTTCAGTCTGCACTGCAATCTTTGTCCTGTAGCCATGTATAATAATTTATAACTTTGTTGAGTAAAAAAGTAATAAACAGATTCCTTTCATTATCTTTACAAGAAAAGAACTTAATCTTCTTTTTCGAGGTAGCTCTACAACCCTTCGTGGGTCTTGGCTGCGTTAACGATTTGCCTCCACCGATCTCGGTCCAGCATGGCCTCCTTACAGTCATATATTCGCATAATTTGTAGTTCTCTTAGGATGTTATCCCTCCATCTGAGTCTCGGTCGCCCCAGCGGTCTCTTTCCGACCGAATTTTCTTCCCACACTGTCTTGATTATTCGGTCGTCAGGTGCTCTCTGGACATGTCCAGCCCACCTCAGGTGCATTGATTTTATGGATTTTACTATGTCCGGTTTTTGATATACAGTTCCTGGACTTCCGCATTTGTCCTTATTCGATATTGTTTGGCGTTTAGGTCCTCGCTTCAGTAGGAGCTCATTATGCTTTGTAAGGGTCCAAGTTTCGCAGCCATAGCAGATGATTACCGCCTGGTACACCGTAAGTTTTGACAGTCTGCCACGTCTTTTAGTTCTCTAAAGAGTACTCTGCCAGTGGTCTTTCTACTGGCAAATTATGCCCGAGCTCAGCCGTAGAGGGTAGAAGAAAAAAAATATAAAAGTGAGCCGCGCCACCGACTTAGACGGTACAAGCCGGAAACCCCTAGGTCTAGTAGGCACTAGCAGAGCCACACGATAAACAACAAACAATTATGGTGAACTAGATAAATAAAACTATATTTACAATTACTGCAATATATTAATTAAGTAAAAATGATGTTCTGATTTTTTACAACAAATTCGGTATTTTTTGTAAAGTGGATTAAAGGAATTTAATACACTTTTCTTAAAATAATATTTAAATTAATTACAACAATCTTTCAGACAATAATAAAAAACCTAATAATGTACAAAAGAGAATTAAAAACAACAAAAAAAAAATGTTCACAATATTTAAAATTTCAAAAATAATTGGTTTTATATAGAATTCCTGATAGCAAAAGATTAACAAAAAAAAAATACAAAATAAATGGACTTGCAACAAAAATAATAATTTGAAACCCTCACAATAACTACATAAAGTATATTCAGTAATGTATAAATTCAGATTCAACTGGGAGCAGGTACAAATTTAATGAAAATAATTTGTAACTTTTAAACTATTGAAAACACTTAGATCAAGCACATAATAACTGATAAGTTGATAAAATTAAACTCAATACTATGTAACCAATTGAAAACTTCATTGAGACGCCACTGTTACATCGATGATCCAAGAGACAGAAACACCAAGTAGTATTTTTTAAGATTTACACTGTTAAAACAATCGAGCTTATTTTAAAAATAATTCTTTTTACGATGGCTGTCCTTCAAAATAGCAATATTGTAGGATATTTACAAATAAGTATGAATAAACGTTTTTACTTGGCCTCAAAGAACTATTGAGAATATTACTTTAATCAAAGTTCAGACTCGGCATATTATCCAATGCAATAAATAGTTTTCAACAGTGTACCATATTAATAAATTGAAACAAAACTTAATCGCGGTGTCAAAAACAAATCACGTCGTTTAAATATACTAAAATAAATCACTTGTAACCTTTGGATACACGAATTCACGAATCCTGTGGCCTACTCCTGGCCGGTTTGAATTATGGAACTGCACCTGGTACTTAACAATGGCTTCCCTCCATCAAATCCCGCACGCGGTCATTTTAACTCGACCCCAATAACCAAAATATCCACCACAAAGGCACGACAGAATGGTCAAGTTAAAAATTAAATGGTTTTTTTTATCAAAATCCAATTAAGATGGCCCAAATACAGCCAGATATGAAAGAAAAAACCGTAGTTCTGCTCACGTGTTAATATCAAATCGTTCCAAAAACTCTCACCCGACCTCCACGACGGACACCAAACGAATCTCCCTAGGCCGGAAATCAAGAAATGACACGGAATAAACGTCAACCCACAATCTTCTCCAGTCCGGGCTCCACAATCGCCTCGTCCGTGCTGTTAGCCAGCCCCATCCACACAGAAATGCAAACCAAACAATAATCCTATCACTACTAGATATGCAACACTAGTTACAACTAATTACAACGCAATTAATAATGGAACTGTAGGATTTAATTAAAAATAGGCACGTGACAAGTCTTGACACTATTTTTGATTGCAAAAGAGTCCGCATCGCAAAGAAGCACCTATTGCCACTGTGTATTCGTACTTTAATTTCTTCGTTGCTGTTATTGTCCGAGCAAGAAGAACTTGATGTCCATTTTTGTTTGTTAAGGTTTCAGTACACTAAAGTTATTTTCCTGACAAGTTGAGCAATGGTTTTTGGAATTTTTTAGATTTTGTTTATTCATTGTAAAAAAAAATGTTCGAACTAGTATGTGAAAACGTTATTTGAAAAATTAGAAACAACAATTAAATCAAAGATTTATTCACTGAGCCAGATATTATTGTCGATATAAGAAGTCGTAGAATGAGACGGATGTGACATATATTGAGAAGAAATAGAAAGAGTATATGTGATGCATAAATCACATTAACACGAATACTTAAAACGTCATAAACTAAAAATAAAATTTAAAAAGATATGAATCAAATCAACATTACTAAAGAGGATGTAGAGCAGCGGTTCTCAAACTTTTGTTATTCACGCCCCCCTGTTTTAATTTAAAAAATGTTGCGCCCCCCAATCCGTAGACCTAGGAATTTGGACTAAAATAGGCAACATTGTCTCGTCGAGAGCGCCAAAGATGCTGTCGGAAAGTTCGCGGCGTTCGTGCCACGTATTCAAGCTTCCTGATCTTTCTCGAACTGTCTGAACGCGACTATAAATACAAAAGCGCACATACGGTATTCTCAGTCTCTCAGTAAAGGTGTTTTAACACTAAGCAAGCATTATTGTGAAGTGTGAGTGTATAAGTAGATGTAGTATGGATAAATTTTTAAAACGAAAACTTGAGGATGACGGGGCTTGTACATCGACAGGTTCAGGTGGAAATCGTCCGAAATCTAAAACAAGAAAATATGACCCATCATACCTAAATTTGGGCTTTACTAGCCTTGAAGTAGGTGGCGAAGAAAAACCACAATGCGTTATCTATTTAAAAGTATTGGCTGCAGATAGCATGAAACCAAATAAATTACAGGCATCTAGAAACGCTGCACAGAGAATATGTCAATAAACCGCAAGATTTTTTTGTGGAGAAACTCAGATTGTTTAAAAAACAAAAATCCAGCTTCCATAGAGTACTGGCAGTAGATGAGAAGGCTCTCTTGGCATCATATAAAGTGACATACAAAGTAGCTAAATGCAAAAAACCGCACACTATTGCAGAGCAACTTATTTTACCCGCTTGCAAAGACATTGTAGAAATAATGTTTGGTGAAAATTTTACTACACAACTTAACAATATTCCTCTGTTAAATGATACAATCTGTCGACGAATTAACGATATATCAGTTGATATGCAGCAGCAGCTTGAATCTGAGCTTACTGGAAACTTGTTTGCTATACAACTTGACGAAGCAACTGACTCTAGTAATGATTCCCATTTGATTTGCTACATTAGATTCTGTCAATGTTCTAAAATATGTGAAGGTTTATTGTTTTGTAAACAGATTGAAGGAAGAACTACAGCCACCGAGTTGTTCAAGATTACAAATGATTCTATTACTAAAATGAATTTGCAATGGAAAAATTGTGTTGCGATTTGCACCGATGGAGCTCAAGCCATGTCTGGTAAATACAACAGTTTACAAGCGCTAGTAAAAAAGGAATCCTCAGAAATTATCTGGACGCACTGCATGATACATCGGGAAGCGTTAGCATCAAAATCGCTAAGCCCTGGACTAAACATGATTTTGACAGTAGTTATTGAAGTTGTTAACTTCATAAAAATCAGACCACTAAAAACAAGGATGTTCTCTGTTCTGTGTGAAGATATGGGAGCTAAGCATCAATCTTTGTTGTTTTATTCCTCATCCAGATGGTTGTCACGCGGTAAGACGGTTAAGCGTGTCTTTGAATAAAGAAGGGAAATAGCGATATTTTTAAGCGAGGAAGGTCACAAGCATTCAACAGATTTTTTCGACAAATTATTTTTACTGAAGCTTTCTTATTTAGTAGATATTTTTGAAAAACTTAATATACTTAATCTTCAGCTGCAAGGAAAAGACGTAAATATATTTGATTTAAGTCAAAAGATTGATGCTTTTTGTAAGAAATTGCAGTTATGGCATAACAAATTGAAAGAAAACAGTTTGGAAATGTTTCCCACATTTTGCGATTTTGTGCAAGATTCCCCATTGGAAGATATTCATAAAGCTGTGATGCTAAAAACCATAGGAAGCCATTTAGAAAACTTAACTGAGAATTTCAAGCGATACGAAAGATATCAAGTTGTCAGACTGGAGCTGGGTTTTAAATCCATTCGAAAATAGACCTGTCGGACTATCACTGCAAGAAGAAGAACAACTGATAGATATTTCAACAAATCCCTTACAAAAATCAAACTTTGTTAACAAATCTTTAACAAACTTCTGGACTGAACTTCCGAACGACTACTCCGTTATAAAAGCCAAAGCGCTTAGAATTCTGTTGCCTTTTCCAACGTCCTACCTTTGTGAAACTGGATTTTCTGCACTTGCTGTCGTGAAATCTAAATACAGAAATAAACTTCAAGTAGAAAATGAACTCAGAGTGGCCATCTCTAACATAGCACCAAATTTAGAGAAGTTGTGCGCCTTAAAACAAGCTCATGTTAGCCATTAGTCCTTAGAATGTTTCTTTGTCATCATTAAGTAAGTAAAATTTCAATAAAGATTTTTTAAAAATGTATCTGTAGCATTTTATCATTACCATTTTATTTTTAAACAGTTTGAGAAATGCTGATGTAGAGGACGGGACACTTTGAAGGAGAAAAATCGGTAAGGAAAAAACTCTACTAGGCTTCAAATGACCCTAGGAGTAGGTAAGTATTGTAAGCCAGTAAAAAGTGAAATCGCCAAGAGACGTAATTAAAACAAGCACTAACGTAAGGACTAATTTGAAGTACCCTTATTGGCTTCAAATTATCTAGCAAGGGATAAAAACAAGCAACTACAGTAGCAATATCCGATATCTGGTCGAAAATTTACGTCAGATCATTTTTAGGACATCTGAGAACTTTTAGTCGTTGATATCTTAACACAGAATTTTTCAGGTTCGTTCCTTTGTTATTTTGCCGACGTATTTTACCATGATATGTTTAAATTTTTTTTTAAATTAATTTTAAATCAGAAGAAATTACTTCGTCCAGTCGCGACATACCATTGACAAGGTCTTTTTCTTAACCTCCATTGAGCAAAAGTCATCATAAATAAAAGACAGCACGTACCGGATGGCATCATCGAGATTCAGTGATATTATATCAAATTCTCTATAATTTTTCAGAAGGAAAATTTGGACAAATATGTGATTATACCATTGAGGAAGAATATTGAAGGGACGGCCGATCAGGAAACTTCGTCGATCAACTTAAATGGTGGTATACACAAAGGTTATGTTGTCATTATAAAAAATTAAACTGCGTTTGACTCTAAGTCATAGAGTCCAGATCACTTTTATATCAAAGGATATTTAAAATTTCAACTACAAAACTCGAACACGAAGGCATTAAAAGAAAAAAATCGTGTAATGACTGAAATTAATTTTTGACTATTACTTCATCAATTACTCCTCTTTAAAAAATAGCAGGAAACGAATTAAATAAGGTTTATTACGAATTTCTGGAATTCTCGTTTTATTAACAATTTAACAAGGCAGTTGAACACAAACTATTTACACTCATTAAAATTGACTGCTAATAAACGGTTTATGGGTTCAATTACCCCGAGATTTTTGCTTCTCATCTGTTCGTATCTATTCGTTTTAAAAGAACTGCAAACGATTTCTGATAGTCAAGTTAACAATTTTGTATGTAATGTTTGGTATCCTGGAAAAACAGCTTTTAATACATAAATGACCGATTTTCTGTGCTTTTAGTTTAACAATTAATTTAATTATTTAATAAATAATCTATAATATATTAAAAAAACAATAAAAAACTAGAATACAACAACTTTTGCTCACCATATAAAGTTTTACCTTTCTGGGGATTGTTGTGTGTGAAATGTAGTGATCACTCAGTCAGTGAATGGTATTTGTCAAATATAAATAAGGTACGCCAAACGTTTTTATGATGGTACAATAATAAAAAAGGTAACATTTAAGTTTTGGTATTTACAGAAAGAGCTGTAAGGTAGGTTTTGTTTCTCTTCTCATTTACTAATTTTTTACAAAAGCTACTGGACTTTAATCAAAAGAGAAACTTTTTTTAAATTATTAATAATAATTCCTTACGTTTTTTAATTTGACAAACACTTCTCTCTTTTATGCAACTGATTCCAAGATACATACATAGATGGCATTTACTAATCCAACACTTTTTGTGACCTTCTTTTAAAAAATTTACACCTGCAACGGTCCTTTTTGCAACCGTTGTAAAAAATTCCATAATTTTTTTTTATTATGAATCCAACACTACATTTTTGACAGCTTTGTCTTATTTTTTTAAGGTCAAATGCTGTTTTTATTATTGTAATGTATAGGGAAATATCACGTAACGCGAGATAGCGCTGTCAATGACAAAATATAGGATCGAGGTGTGAACAAAAAATATTCTGTCATTTGATCACTTGTCAAATCAAAGTTTTTATTGAAGTGAATTTTAGTTATCTTAAAGATTTGAGTTGATTTTTTGTGTTAATCTATTAGATTAAAGCTGGATTTAAGGTTTGCTCCCGACGTTTCAGTTTTACTGTCACTGGATTCTTGTTAAATGCCAGTAGAAACCATATAGAAACCATTCCCCGTCAGGCATTTCGATACACCGACTCATTCTACACTACCACACCACGAACAAATATACTTAAAAACTCTCCTGTTCATACTATGTGTAGCAACTATAACCTTATAAGTGACCAGCTTGATATATTCTATTGTAATGTGAGGCAAATTAAGAGCTATTATTATCAGCAGTAATAATGTTGTGTTAGTCCTAAGCTTTCTACTAATGTTAGTCTGATTTTGTAAATTGTGTATTACTCTTAAGCTTTTTTATTGTTAGTACTATTGTGCAAATGTTTACTTTTTTCCTGTTCTGTAATTGGAAATCTTTTTTTCTGTAGAACAGTGTAAATTGTAAATTGTAGTGGTCGATGGAGTTTCATCTGACACTCTACTCATAAATGCTGGTGTTCCGCAAGGATCCATTCTAGCACCAACACTATTTTACTTCACATCAACGACCTATTGAAAGCAACTTCATGTCCCGTACACAGCTTTGCCGATGATATATCCCTCCATACCGCATTCTCTTCCAGGGCCACTATATCAGCCCATGAAACCAGAAATGAACGAGGAAGAAATGTTAATATAAATATGGACTTAGCAACAATTCTCGAATGGGGATCCAATAACTTGGTAGAATTCAATGCAAACAAAACACAAGCATGTCTTTTCTCTAGAAAAGCCGATCTCACTGTGCCTAACATAACTTTGTCAGGAGTAACCATACCACTGAAGTCATCCATATCGATGCTTGGTATTACTATCAGCAATAACCTTTCCTGAGAAAATCACGTGAGGTCCATTGCCAAAAGTGCATCCCAAAAACTTGGTTTTTTGTTTCGTGCCAAGAGCTATTTCACCTCCAGTCAGCTGCTTATGATCTATAAGGCACAGATCCGACCTGTACTGGAGTACTGTTCCCATATTTGGAGTGTATCACCTAAACATATCCTGAAGCTAGTGGATTCTGTCCAAAAAAGGGCAATTCGTCTCGTCGGTGATGCCTCGCTTACAAACTCGCTCACTTGTCTGGAACACCGTAGAAAAGTTGGCGATTTGTCTCTATTTTATAGATATTTTCATGGGCGATGCTCTTCTGAAATATCAACAATCGTTCCTCCTTTGGCAGTCTCTTCGAGATTAACCCGTCAAGTTCAGTCTTCACACCCCTTCGTGGTCACTTTGGAGACCTGCAGAACATCACTTTCCAAAGACTCATTCATCCAACGAATTGCGAGGCTTTGGAACTCATTGCCTAAGGAGGTGTTCCCCGAGGCATACAACCTCCAGAAATTTAAGAAGAACATCAACTCCTACCTTCTTTCCCTTGGTTCCCACGATGTTCTCTGAACATTACAGGATATCCCTTTTCGTGGGAACCAGAACATAAAAAAAAAAAAAAAATAAATAAATAAATAAATATGTGTCCAGGTATCAATTTTGGTTTGTTTTCGATGTTTTTCAGTTCTGTTGTCCCTGAAATTCTTGTTGCAATGCCTATGGAAGTCGAAATATCAATTTCGGACATATTGTATTATGTGGGTGAACCTGTTCGACCAATTAAAAGGATCATATATTACCTTTTTTAATTTTTTGCACTTTCGGATTTTGTGGTTTATTAACACCAATTCTTCACAAAATATCGTTTAAATATAACACTTTCAATGCTTAAATTGCTCAAAATAATATACAAAGTTTACTTTTCACCCATATAAACAAATGGAGGTTAGTTTGTTGTTCACACCTCGAGAAGTTTATACAATCAATAGTAGATGTCGCCCAATCCGAGATTTTTCCCTTTAGGTACTGGTCCAAGTAGGTTCTTATTTCGATTTATTAGTATTTTAGATCCAATTTTATGAATCAATTTTTTTTATCTTCAATTTTGTTCTTCTTTATTATTACGATCATTATGATATAATCACTTGTATTTTCTTTACCATTTTTTTCTTTTCTGTATTACCTATACCACAATTTTAGCTGCCTCAATTTCTGTTGATTAATTTATTTTTATTAATATTGTTTACATCTACTGCACGTAGAATTTTATGATTCGTTATCCTATCTCCCGTAATGTTATTTTTGTAGATACCTGTGTATAATTAGAAATGTTTTTCTTTTATTAATTCTTGGAGGTCTTTTTATTATTCATCACCTCAAAAACGTAAAGTAAAATTCGTTTTATTAGTTTTGCAGATTTTCATTTTAGTTTAACTATTTTACCGTCGAGAGCTCGTTTATTGTTATAAAATCTCTATTTTTGTTATTTTATTTAGGATTGCGGAAATTCCTTAGAGGTTCGAAACTCGTTGTCTTTTAATTTATTTATTTTTTTAATCTTATTAGTTAGATTAAAGTTTAATTTCAAACATTCACCGCCACACTTGGATTTTTGGTATTCTGAGTAGCGCTGGCATCGCCGACCAAAGGTACTCATTTTATTCCCCCCGCATCATTAGTATTCCAAACGTGTTAATTTTACAGGTTCAAGACATTTTTTGTCTTCCACATGTTTTGTTTAAAGCAATTAGCTTCCAATTGTGTTTCGTTAATGCTAAAAATGAATTACAAACAAGCATGGAATTTCAAGCTCTATCAAGCTCAATCGCGAGTAAAGAGATCTAGATTGAGCAAAAGGCTCTCTCCTATGGTTTCTTTACAAGTTGGCTGTTATATGTTTTAATCGTTTTTCTGTTAATTGCAAGACTCGAGTCAATTCGCATATATGGTGCACTTTTCAAAGCATTAATTGATGTAAAGCAAATTTTTAACTGGTTCAAATTAACTAATGTATTACTTTGGCTCCTAAGCCAACAATAGCTTTTTATGCATACTTTTTTTTATTTATATTATCTTTCAAAACTTGCAGTTATAAATTATTAATCTTATTAATCTGAGTGATTGTTTTACAATTCGAATAGTTTCTTAAACAAATTTTTATAACGTTTATAAGAACATAACTTTACACGTTTTAATAGAGGCTCAATAGTGTTCTGCTCTACACTAATAATTTCACGACATTAGCTTAAATAGCTTAACCCTATTAAGCATTCTTACAATGTTCAGGAGTTGCAGATTTTTCGTGTTTTCATGCTTATCTACTAATTTTCCTAGTACTTTACATCAGAAGTAGCTCCGCTTTGAATATATCAGGGATCCACAATATCTTTTGGAGTCTTACTTTGAAATGTTGTTAAAACAGTTGTATCATCAGCATTGTTGCAAATATAGTACCTTAAATTGTTAAAATGTCATACATACACACATAAAGTCACGCCTTTTTCCCATAGGGGTAGGCAGAGACCACTTCCTTCCACTTCCGCTACGGTTCGTACACACATCTTTTGCTTCCTCTACTTTCATCAGTGCTCTCATACATGCTCTTCGGTTGTTGGTACTTTTGACCTGGCCTTTCTTCAAAACAATGTTGATCTGATCGAGATATGTTCTCCGAGGTCGACCTCTACCGATTTGCCCATTCACACTCGCCTTATAAATTTGTTTCGTCAATCTTCCTTCATCCATCCTTTCTACGTGTCCAAACCATCTAAGCATTCCTTTATCTATCTTTGTGACCACATCTTCTTTTACACCACAGCGTTTTCTTATCTCACTATTCTTAATTTTATCCAACCGAGTCACTCCGGCTATACTTCTCAGACTACTCATCTCCGCAGCATTAATCCTATTTTCATGCTTCTTCTGCCAAACCCAACATTCACTACCATACATAAGTGTAGGAACCAACACACCTCTGTGCACCGCCAGACGTGCCTTTTTTGACACTTTCTGGCTATTCATAAAGCTATGCAGTGCCCCATTCATACTTTCCATCTCTAGTAAATTTTGAACCCAAGTACACAAATTTGTTCCACTCTATCTCCCTTAATCGAAACTTCACAGTTTGTCAGGCTTTCTTCTTTTTCAAAAACTATTACTTTCGTTTTGCTCACATTTATTTTCATCCCTTTGATTTTCAGGGAATCATGCATAACATTAACCATCGCCTACAACTCCTCTTCAGATAACGCTAATATGACTTGATCATCGGCGTAAAGAAGGCATTTGACCATCAAATCATTCATTTTTAATCCATACGCACTCTCTTTCAGATCTTTTAAACAATTGTCTATGTATAAGTTAAACAGCCATGGCGAAGCCTCACATCCCTGTCTCACACCTTTTTCGATACTAAACCAGTCCGTGCAAGCTCCGTTTATCCTGACACAAGCAGTGGAATCCTCGTAAAGTGATTTCAGTGCTCGTATTAAACTACCGTTCACCCTATACATAGACAATGTCGATCACAATTCACTCCTCACCACTCTGTCATAGGCCTTTTCCAAGTCGATAAAAGCGCAATAGATCTTCTGACTTCTAGCCAAGAATTTTTCGACTTAAAATGTCACTAGTGTATATAGGGTACAGCAACGGGTCAAAGATTTTTTTCTGTGGTATCTCTGCATAAATTTCTTTGATTATTGAGTAACGGTCATCTTGTTTGACTACATTCTATTGAATATACACGAGTGTAAAATTATGATAGATGTGCATTTATTATTCGTATCTCGTAAGCAGAATCATCGTTTAACAATATATCTGAACGAATACAAGCAACAGGATTAAATTACACGATTGTGAATAAATCATTGATCAGATGCACGTTCTACATATACATTAACGCATCCAGTTCCCATAAATTTCTAAATTGTCTTTTATGTTGCGTTGAGAGAGCAACATGTGTTTTACAAAAGTACATTGATTCAAACACAGGATTAGAAAATAAAAGCTTATATTTTTTTAGACGAATCCAACTAGAGTTTAAAATATGGCTTCTATGGTGTCAAGTGTAACTTGGATTTTGTTTAAATACGTTTTGAATGTTTTGAAAAAGATAATCACAATTATGTTTTACAAATTACTATTCTAGTAAGGAAATCCTGGGCATATAAGTGCTCGCAGTCCTTTAGGCATAACAAAACGTATATGTGATACAACTCTTCAAAACATGGTCCTTAAAAGTATCTAGAAAACAGACAAATTTATGCCATCGTTTTTGGATAGGCTATTACTTGGTTGGATTGATTAGGCGAAAAGCTGTAAGAATAAAGATGGAAAAAATAATTCAAGCTTGATCTCATTCGAGATTTTTAGTAGATTGACAGTCTTGACAAATAATTGGACTATTTATCTTAAAGCTTTATAGTTCACTTTATTATTCACTTTATAAAAACGATAAGTTAGCACAAATTTGATTGTAGCCCTCTCCTTTCGAAGGTTGGCGATCCACATAGCTGACATTGTTTTTGACACAGCAGCTCGAAATATTTTAATGTGCATAAAGTGCACCCAAACCATCTTCTAAAGTCTTTCAACCAGGAGCTCTGACGTCTACCAACAGATCTTTACCCTTGAATCTTTCCTTCAATTATTAGTCTCAGCAGTTCATACTCATTGGCTCCCATAATGTGGCCTATGCATGTAATTTTTTTTCTTTAATGAGGGCCATTAGTTCTTTCGGCTTCTTCATTCGTCGAAGCACTTCTTCGATCGTAATTCGTTGGACCCATGAGATGCGGAACATACGGCAATATAAATACATTTCAAACGCCTCAATTTTTTTTTCAGTTGCACGGTCTAGAGTCCAGCATTCAAATCCGTACAGCTACACACTGAAGACAACATGTCGTTTCAGATCGCACCACTATGGTACCCAGATATTTAAAACACGAGACCTGTTCAATCAAATCAACTGAAAATCAAAGGGATGAAAATAAATGTGAGCAAAACGAAAGTAATGGTTTTTGAAAGAAATGAAAGCATGACAAACTGTGGGGTTTCGATTGAGGGAGAAAGAGTGGAACAAGTTAATGAATTTGTGTACTTGGGTTCAAAATTTACTAGAGATGGAAAGTATGACAGTGACATTAAGCGAAGGGTGTTGGCAGGAAAACAAATGAATGGGGCACTGCATAGCTTTATGAATAGCCAGAAAGTGTCAAAAAAGGCACGTCTGGCGGTGCATAGAGGTGTGTTGGTTCCTACACTTATCTATGGTAGTGAATGTTGGGTTTGGCAGAAGAAGCATAAAAATAGGATTAATGCTACGGAGATGAGTGGTCTGAGAAGTATAGCCGGAGTGACTCGGTTGGATAAAGTTAAGAATAGTGAGATAAGAAAACGCTGTGGTGTAAAAGAAGATGTGGTAACGAAGATAGATAAAGGAATGCTTAGATGGTTTGGACACGTAGAAAGGATGGATGAAGGAAGATTGACGAAACAAATTTATAAGGCGAGTGTGTATGGGCAAATCGGTAGAGGTCGATCTCGGAGAACATCGATCTCGATCAGATCAACATTGTTTTGAAGAAAGGCCAGGTCAAAAGTACCAACAACCGAAGAGCATGTATGAGAGCACTGATGAAAGTAGAGGAAGCAAAAGATGTGTGTACGAACCGTAGCGGAAGTGGAAGGAAGTGGTCTCTGCCTACCCCTATGGGAAAAAGGCGTGTCTTTATGTATGTATGTATGTATGATTGCCGTTACTCAAGATTGTTTCAGCAGTGGGCTCTTGGAGAAGACTAGCAGTGGGTCTTTTAGAGAATACTAGCAGTTTGTTCTTTAAAATATTTATGCCCAATCCATGATGCTCGCTATATTCAGTTATTCTATTCATCATATTTTGTAGGTCTGATATGTTATCGGCAAGGACTACGGTGTCGTCTGCGTATCTGATATTGGTGATACATACTCCATTTATATTAATACCTCCCATGTCTTCCGCTAAAGCTTCTTTGAAAATTACCTCCGAATAGATGTTGATTAGGAATGGTGACAATTTACATCCCTGTCGTACGCCTCTTCGGATTGACACAGTGTCAGATGTTCCTCCGTCTATTTTTACTTTGGCAATCTGGTTCCAGTAGAGATTTGCTATCAATGTAATATCTTTTGACAATCCCGGTTACGGATAATTGTCATCCCTTATTCTATTTATTCTATTATTATATTTTGTAGGTCTGATATGTTATCGGCAAGGACTACGGTGTCGTCTGCGTATCTGATATTGGTGATACATACTCCATTTATATTAATACCTCCCATGTCTTCCGCTAAAGCTTCTTTGAAAATTACCTCCGAATAGATGTTGATTAGGAATGGTGACAATTTACATCCCTGTCGTACGCCTCTTCGGATTGACACAGTGTCAGATGTTCCTCCGTCTATTTTTACTTTGGCAATCTGGTTCCAGTAGAGATTTGCTATCAATGTAATATCTTTTGACAATCCCGGTTACGGATAATTGTCATCCCTTATTCTATTTATTCTATTATTTGATTGGTCTTCCTGTATCCCCCATCTGATCATATTCGTTTTCACCGGTGCTACTCCTGTTCTAATTCGGTTTAATATTTTCCAGGTTTTTCAATCTAGGATAGAGCCTGATGAGGAAAGTTCCGACTGGGGAAAATTATCTGGTGGGTCCAGTGAAGCAGACTGAAGGAAATTATTTCTAGATTTTAGACTCCTTATTGGTTTTTGATTTCCGTGTAGGATATGGCGCTCATCAAACACTTGCTTAAATTTCTTAACATGTTCAATTTTATTAGGTTATTCCTGGTTGTCACTTTTGGCCGAGTATTATAGTAGTGCTGTTTGAAGAATAGCGTTCTGTCCATAGTAACACCTAGGTACTTCGATACACCAACGTAAGCAAGTTCTTCACCTTCCCATGAGATTTTAAGTTTTTTGTGAGCCTTGTGTGTGTTAAGGTGGAATGCGCAAACTTGTGTTTTTGCTGGGTAAGGTTTGAGAGCATGTTCGGTGAGTGGTTGATCATTGGTATAAATGTAAAACAGAAATGGAGCCAAAACGCTTCCCTGTGGTAGTCCGCTTTTTTGAAGTATTCATCGGCTTTTTTTTCCTCGCAGTTCTATATAAAACCGTCTGTTCTGAAGTAGTGATCCTATAACCTGCCTCAACCTGAAGTCCTTTGTAGTTCTATACCCTTTTTTGGAGCAGTTTTTTATGGCGAAGTTCAGCATGAGAACCAAGAAGATTCGGACTCAAAAAAGTAAAAGTAAGTAAAATTATTGGCATGTTTTTTTGTTGCTACCCGTTAAAAATAGAGCCTTTTATAAGAGATACTTCCATGAAATGTGCTTTGAGGAAATGTTTGCTGTAGCTTGGTGTTCAAATTCATACCAAAAGATCCTCTAATTGTACGGGCTCTAACGTCATGCAGCTGCGGACTTTGAATCAGAACTGTTACTTGTGAACAGTGCCAGAGATGATAGACGTCACTTCCAGGTAATGATATTGTTTCTTCTCCTAAATTTTAATCGTTAACTTAACACTTTTATCAACCAAGGCTTATTTTTATGTACTCCATCATTAAACAAAATATTGACGAATTTCACTACACAGTAGCTTCTTCAGATTTAAAATGCAGATGTCAATATACATTGCAAGTTTTATTAAAATAATGTAAATTATATACAACCATTTTCCATAAAATATGTAGCTTTTAAAACAAATGTATTATCGATGCACTTACAAATTTCAATTCCAGATATAAATCTCAGATATGCTGATCCGGTGAAGATACTCGTATGTTTCTCTAAAACATTTATTTTAATCTTCCGTATTACCAAAGGAGGGAAAGATCTTTAGAGAATAGATATAAAACAAAAGAATTGAGTATTCTCTTTGCAAATGAAACGTACCGTAGTATATCAAAGCCATATGTAGAGAAACTTTATAATATACGATATAAAACAATTTTAGTCATCTCTTTTGTACATTTTCTTTGTTACATTTTAAACGTACAAGAAACAAAATATACGTTTAATGAATTAATTTTACAGTGTGTTGTTTTTAAAAAACGTGTATTAAGTTACTAAGAATAAGATTTTTATGCTATAAAACAATTCCTATATGCTGTTATTTACCATATTCCTGTGAAATTTTGGCAACAAATTGTTGCATCAATGGTCTGGGTGCGACCCGAGAGGTCCACACGAAAAATACCATGTTTTGTTATTATTATTAAAATTATTATAAAAAACGATTTCAAATTGTTTTTAACAAATTATAAATGTACTAAACATATTCTGTTTATGTCAACCGAATTCTTTCAATTTTTTTTTATTATTTCACAAGCGGGAACTATTTTCAATTGTTTATAACAATTGAATTTTTTTAAATATTTGTTAGTAACAATATTCAATCGTTATAAATAATGCTTGATTATAACTAACAATAATTGTTCATTGTTATAGCGTCTTCAATGCTATTCTCCCAATACTGACACAAGTTTAAAATTCTCCAATTCCTATTTTTGTTTTCGAAAACTATCTCTTTTATGAAGTATTGTCATAAAATTTCTTATACAAATATTCCTAACATGCAATAATCATATTATTCAAAATATCTTAAAATTCTGTATTAAAAATGGTATAATTTATAAATTGCAAAATTCAGGTAGTTTACCATTTTTTTTCAGTTTTTTGATTCTCCATAAAAAAAGACTTAATCGATTTTGCTAAAAATCTAATCAGTTCTAAGTGGCGTAACTGTGCGTCGAATGCAATTGGTACCACGTCGATATCATTTTTTGTTCTCGAGATAATCGAGACGAAAAATAATTCCGAACGCACATACAAACATACGCACATACGTACATACACATACAGATGTCCCCTTAAAAACTATTGTATTCGACTCTGAGGACCTTGAAATGCGGGGATATGTCAAAATTCGGGATTCGCAAAATCCCCACTGGAAAGTTATAAATATTAATTCAGTAATACATTAGTAACACCTTGCATAATTATTTTTGGTGGTGTTTATTGTCATATAGCGCTTTTATATATTAAATTAAAAAAATAAAAATAAAAAATGTCTCTACTTACATGTATTAAAAAACAATTTGTAAATGAAAATGTTCTATAATCGTTCAAACATTTGAAAAATGCGAACCAAATTTGGTATAAAGGTTGGGCATTTTATTATGATATAATGATAGAAAAAAGTTTAAATTTGTGGCAAAATTAAACAATTCGGAGCCAATTTATCCAATGTAAACATGTTTACTTTTCCCTCATACATATCAAACTTTTAATGTGAAAAATTAATTTAGTACCCTCCTTCGACATTCTTAACATTCTCATTTATTAGCAACATAATAAATAACTTCGGGAATGTCAAAGTGAATTCTCAAAAGTTTGGCAAATAAAACACTGAAAATAAGTTAGATAGCTAGATATTTATAGAAATAATGAAAATTGTGCATTTTGTTAATATCTCAGCGGTGAGTAATAATAATAAAACATCAACATCTACTACTACTACCTGTCTATTTAAACAATAAAAAAAACTTGTTTTCGATTAAGTTAAAATAAAACATGATAGGCAACGGTTAATATTATGCATGATGCCCTAAAAATCAAAATGATGAAAGTGAATGTAAGCAAGACGAAAGTAATGGTTTTTGAAAGAAAGCAAGACAAACTGCGATGTGATAATTAAAGAAGAAAGATGAACATATGAATGATTTTGTATACGTGGGTTCAAAGTTTACGAGAGACGGAAAGTATGACTGTGATATCTAGCGAAGGGTGTTGGCATCAGGGAAACAAATAAATGGCGCCCTGCATAACCTTACGAGCAGCCAGAAGTTGTCAAAAAAGGCACGACTGGCTGACTCTCCGTTTATCTGTATACCCCCTGTTGCCTCTTCTAACGCTTTGAACTCCAGTAATTCATTTATCACAATTCTCCGGTGAAAATCGACGTGTTTATAATTAAAGGTTGCGTCCGAAATTTCGATCGTTCCTCGTACACATTTCATCCCAAAGTGCTTTGCTGTGACCCCTTTTTCAATATATTCCCACTTTCCTGAATGTTTTGAATAATACTCGTGGCGTTCTCCCAAATGGACCCATTCATACGCTAATGTATGAATACTCTTTCAAGTTGTTTGCTTGAGAAACTGAACTTTGACACGGGGATTTGTAACGAATTTGTAAAGAGAAAACTTTTTAACGTGACACTGAAAAAAGTTTTTTGTCTTCGTCGTGTTGTTTTTTTTATCTGCTTGTTATTTTATTTGAATTTGTATAAAATGTAAATAAATTTTTTTCTTCGAGTTCTACACACGAGACTGTATAGGAGGTGTGAGAAAGTAAGTGGTGCTAGTCAATTTGGATTTAATAGCGGTTTTGGAACAAGAGAAGCCATATTCAGGCTCCAAACATTAGTGCAGAATTGCCAGGATCAGAGAAAGAACGTCTTTTTGTGTTTTATTGACTACTATTGACAATGTAAAACACGATCTCCTCTTATCAAATGTTAGGAAATTGGGACTGAATGGAAAGGATATCAGACTTATAGGTAATTTGTACTGGAACCAAAGAGCGGAAATCCGAATTTAGAATTCAGGGACTACTGAGGATTTTAAAATAAAAAAGGGCGTCCGCCAAGGGTGCATCTTGTCTCCGATGTTGTTTAACTTGAATGTGGAAAGAGCATTCACTGAGTCAATCTCCGACAGTTCCATAGGCATTAAAGTAAACGGAATTCCCATAAACAATATTCGATATGCGGATGATACCGTGATATTGGCGGATAGTGCAAATGATCTACAAACTCTACTAGATAAGGTCAATGAAGAAAGTCAAAGTTTGGGTCTGAAAATTAACATCCGTAAATCCAAATGTATGTATAGTAGAAACGATACTTTAAATACCACAATATCCATAAATGGAGAGAGCATTGAACATTAAATACTTGGAATGCATGATCAACCAAAAATGGGACCCAGATTAGGAAATAAAATGCAGAATCGAGCAAGCAAGAACAACGTTCTTAAGACTTAAAAATTTTTTGACAGGTAAAAACTTAAATCTCAGTCTCAGATATAGGATGGTAAAGTGCTACGTCTGGTCCGTTCTCTTATACGGAGTCGAGGCATGGACGCTGAAAACAGCAATTAATAACAAACTTGAGGCCTTCAAGATGTGAACCCTGCGACGAATGCTGAGAGTATCGTGAGTTGACCATGTGACGAACGAGGACATACTGAGAAGAGCTAGTTTAGTAGACCGTGAACTTCTCGGAAACATCAAAAGAAGAAAAACTGGCTATCTTGGACACATACTACGTGGAGAACGTTATCATTTCCAACGTCTTATTCTCCAGGGTAAAATAGAAGGAGGAAAAAGAGGAGTAGACAGAAGAAAATTATCCTGGCTACGAAACATACGACAATGGACAGGAATACGGGACTTCCAGGCACTACAAAATGCTGCAATTAATAGAATCATATAATAAGAGAAACGATGGACGCCTACGCGGGAATCTGCATGGCACTTTAAGAAGAAGAAGAAGTAAATGATTTTACTCCCATTTGTATAGAGTTGCAGTAGGCGGATTTTTTCTTACCCATAATTAATGTTTTTTGTATTTTTAGAATTTTTTTAACTATCAAATTGTGAGTTTGATAAATTTTCTTATTAAATATCACAACGTAGCTATACAGTGCGATTCAAATACCAAAATAATAATGCCGAAATAATTTCCGAAATTAGATTCAATTTAGAAAGAAATGTGGTTATTTAACACTAAGAAAAATATAAATTTTAAATTCCTTACTATATTTGGATTTGTCGCTTTCCTCATAAAATTATATACAATTACTATATACAACTTTCAAGTACCTTGTCTTGCTGATTCATTTAGAGCCACACAAAGTTCTACTCACTTCTATGAAACTCGTGATTGCATTAGGTCATGTAAGTTGACAGAAAATGGGAGACAAAAGCTGACGTAGATGTATAGATGTAGTGGTATTAAATGGGACAAAAGGGTAAAAAAAGGATAAGCAGTCAGTGCCTACCACGATAATTAATAGCAAAACATTTGTAGTAGTAGTAATAAAAGTTAAATAATTTTTTTTTGAAAACTGTTGACATTTTCGTTAAAACCTCAAAAAGCTAAGTGACTCTTTTCTGTCACTCAGCTGAAAAATACTTTTACGTTCTAAAACATAATAGACTTTTAAGTTCTAGAACATAAAAAACTATTAAGTTTTAGAACGTAAATGTTAAACAGTTGGTTATATGTTGGGAACTTATTTACGAATTTATTAATTGAATACTTAATATATGAGTTTATTAGTTTCAATACATAATAATAATAAAATATTATCCGATACTTACATAATTCGCAAACTCCAGAGTTTTCAGATGGTTGCTGGTTTTCAGTTTTCACTAGTTTCATTTTCACTCTTTAGCTTTTACATGAATTACAATTACATAAATTAAAAGTGCCAATGTTGCAGTGAGTAAAATTTATGCCAGATCCAGTGCTATTAGTTATCGTAGCTTCTATTTCTGGGCGTTTAATGAGGCTGCTGTTGTAATTGTTTAGGTTTACTGCGTACGTTATATTATAGGCCAATTCCGTAGGCTTTGCTGAAGATGGTAGCATTTTATTTACTATTAAAATTTTATATTGTTTAGAATCTTCTATATTTGTTTAGGCTACCATACTAGAGCGCCATCCACCATGTCGCTTGATGGTTGTAATATCGGCTCCTGAGTCGGCTAACAGGGTTGCGGAAGAGACCTAAAGCAGTGTCCTGTATAGGTATCTGGGTGAGGCAATTTTATATAAGTTGCTCTTTCTTTTGGTACATTCCTTATTTTGTTGACGCCAACCACTGGATTAACCGCACTTTGTGCCGCTTCCAATACTTCTTCTGGTAAATAGTCACCATCACTTTCAGAGCTCATTTCTAACACTTTAGGACAATGACTTTATAGCTGTGACGTTGTGACACGTTACGAAAGTCATGCAAACAATACCACCTACTAGATTGTCTTGGTTCAAACACAAAATGTCAGTTAACAATGACAAATACTTAAATATTTATTTTTTTATTCTACTATTAGTTTTAATGTAGTTTTCGCATCTGGAATGCATCTGGAATGCGAAATGCTTTTGCGTTATCGAATGGTTATTTTGCCTCGCTGAAGCTTGGCAAAATAACTCCCATTCTTAAACGCAAAAGTATCATTTCGCAATCTATAATAGATACAAAAATAACTATTCTATGATTATATTTTTAACATCATCGATTAGTTTTTTTTTTGGGAGTCTTTGTAACAAGTACTGCAAATGAGTACTTACAGTAAATATAGGTTAGATAAAATATTATTTTTTCACAAAGTCTGAAGTTTACGAAAGAAAATTTTTATTTTATTTTATTTCACAATTTAGAATAATTGGACTTTGGATAAAAACGTTAAAAAAATAAAAAATCTAATTAGCTTTTTATACATATATTTTTTTTTTCAGTTTTTGTATTTAATTTGTACTCATACCCCGAGTAATTTTTGCTTGTGATTATGTAAATAAAAATAATAAAAAACATCCTTACCCCTTGATTAATGCTTCGTTTTCTTTTTAGCTTGCTCTCCATAATTTGAAAAATACTATCTTTTACGTATTCTTCAGCAATATTTAAGTATTAACTGAATTTAATCGGGAACTGTCACTGTTAATGTCTTCCAAAGAGACAACTGAATGCTACAACAAATCACAGGAGTCTACGACTCTACGAGTGATTTATCTTGACGTTTAACAAAGGAGGTCCCAGAAGTTGTGGCAGCCAGTTAATAATTCTTCTTTTTGTTTTCAAATTTTGACTAACAATCATACAAAATCATGCGCAACAAAATCTTATAATTTTTTAAATAATGTCATGTTATTTTTAATCATTAAAAAAATTAAATCGTCAAATTGGAATGTTTTATTTACACCAATAACTGGTATTATTAAAAGGATGAAACTTTGGCATTTTTTTATAAAAAAAATATATAAAAGGAAAAATCACGGAGTGAGTGACATCTATTATTGATCGTTTGAACTTCTCGAGGTGTTAACAACAAACTAACCTCCATTTGTTTATATGGGTAGAAAGTGAACTTTATATGTTATTTTAAGCAATTTAAGCATTAAAAGTGTATTACGAAAATCACACACAAAATCCGAAAATTTAAAGGAATAAAAAAGGTGATATGGAGATTAAATGGAAGATGATCTTAAAGATAGAAAAACCAATCTTAAAGTTTATGTTTGTTTGCAGTAAGCACTTTGTGAAAGATGATTTTTTCAGAGATAAGTTTGATATTGTTGTCCAATGATCTATCATTTTATTTGTGATCATTTATAGTGACTTCAACAACACAGAAAAAGCGTTTAAAAGATGAATCTGTTCCTAGCCGGAACCTTCCAGTGTTGAAGTATCAACATTTATTAATTAAGAAAGATAAAAGTTAATTGGATTATAATATATAATCCTTAATTGGTCAAACACGTTCGTTCACCCACATAATACAATATGGCCGAAATTAATATTTAGACTTTCAAAGGCATTGCAAGAGGAATTCCGGGGACGACACAACTGAAAAACTTCGAAAACAAACCAAAATTGATACCTGGACACACTTGGTCTTTACTGGCATTTAACAATAATCCAGCTTCAATCCAATAGTTTAACATATAAAATCAACTCAAATCTCTGAGATAACTAAAATTCCCTTTAATAAAAACTTTGGTGATCAAATGATTTGTTGTTCACACCTTGATCCGAAATTTTGTTACCGACAGCTCCATGTCGCGTTACGTGATTTTTTTCTATCATGTAAATTGTCAATTAACAAAAAAGAAATGCATTTAAAATTAAAACTCATTTGTAAATTAATTTTCAAATACTGGAACATTCATTCACCAAAAACATGGCCGTGCATGCCAACCGTTTAATTCAAAGAGAGGAAGGTAAGGAGAAGGGGGTCAAGAAAACTGCGAGAAAAGACGCTTCGCCAAATGGCCACGGTGGCACTGTTGGTTAAATATAGCCACGCTCTGATTGGCCTTCAATGCAATAATTCTAACAGCTCAGCATGGCTGAGGCATAGCCGATCACGACTCGGGACGCGCGCTAAATACGAAGATTTACTTTTAGCCTTCTTGGATTATTTAAGTAAACTAATCAAAGGATTCCTTAAATAATATATTTTTTATTACTCATGCGGGATAAGTAGTAACTTAAAGCACGCTGTTGCGGTTAAAAAATGGCTATTTGCCCATTTGAGTGCGACAAGTTTACTTGGCGCACGCTTACGTAATTGGAGCGCGACAAGCGCACGCTTACCAGACACAATATACGTAACGTAACTCTCTCTCTCTTTCTATCTCATATCTTATATCTCTCTCTCAACTTCGTTCGCTTCGTTCGCCTCGCCCGATCACACTTCAACATTACGTTCACGAACTAACTGTCACTGTTGACATTACAAAGTACAAAACGTAACTCTCTATCTTTCTATCTTATATCTCCCTCTCAACTTCGTTCGCTTCGTTCGCCTCGCCCGATCACACTTAAACACTACGTTCACGAACTAACTGTCACTGTCACTGTTGACATTACAAAGTTTATATTTTTATTAAGATATTAAATTATTTTGTGGCCACATATCGCCGCATTTGTAATAAAAAATAGTATGTTCAACCCGTGCGATGTTGTCGATTGCTCACTCTCGCTTCGCTCGTGCGTTCAACTTCGCTCTCGCGAGCAATCGCCAACTTATCGCACTAGTTGCACAATATACGTTTACAATTCTATATTATTTTAATTATTTATAACATTAGTATTTCTGCGTTTGTTTAAAAAATAAGCTTTAGTTAATTAGTGGAATAACTTTAGAACCATTATTTTAACGGTGTAGTTAATATTCCTTTCTAGATAACAAATACCTTGACTGATCTGATATGTGTTTCTAAATAAACTAAAGTTGAAAATAAACTCGTAAAGTCTTTATTGAATCCTTATCAGTTATTTCCAGGCTTCCTTTTCGTCCTTTCACACAGAAACGAAATTACATCTTGATATTTCGTCAGCAAGATTTAAGAAGATTAGTAAATTAATATTTGTCTGGGTTTTCCTTTGGTTTGCTTTTCCCGATGCAAAGCAATCTATTGATCAACGTTTAACCGCTGAATATTTGCATATCAAATCTACACGGGAAAAAATTCATTTTAAAACGGTGTCGCATTTTTTATCAATAAATGGAATAAACGGTTAATATTTAATATCTTTTTTATTATGTATGCAATAGAGTATTTTCAGAATTAACGAATATCTCGGCTTTCATACATGCTCGTCGGTTGACTCTTGACAGCTGGCCTTTCTTCAAAACAATGTTGTTCTGATTAAGATAAGTTCGCCGAGGTCGACCTCTACCAACTTGTCCATTCACACTTGCCTTATAAATTTGTTTCGTCAATCTTCCTTTATCCATCATTTCGACGTATACAAACCATCCAAGCATTGTCTCATTATTCTTTACTTTATTTAATCGAGTCAGTCCGGCTATACTTCTCAGACTACTCATATCCACAGCATTAATCCTATTTTCATGCTTTTTTGCCAAACAGAACATTCACTACCATACGTAAGTGTAGAAACCAACACTCCTCTATGCACAGCCAAACGTGCCCTTTTTGACACTTTCTGACTGTTTATAAAGCTATGCAGTGCACCATTCATTTGTTTTCCAGCCAACACCCTTCGCTCAATGTTACTGTCATACTTTTCATCTCTCGTAAACTTTGAACCCAAGTATACAAACTTGTACTTGTACCACTTTTTCTTCCTTAATCGGAACCTTACAGTTTGTCATGATTTCTTCTCTTTCAAAAACCATTACTTTCGTTTTGCTTACATCTATTTTTATCCCTTTGATTTTTAGGGCATCATGCATAACATTAACCATAGCCTGCAACTCCTCTTCAGATGACGCTAATATGACTTGATCATCGGCGTAAAGAAGGCATTAAACGATCAAATCATTCATTTTCAATCCATACGCACTCTCTTACAAATATTTTAAACAATCGTCTATGTACAAGTTAAACAGCTATGGCAAAGCCACACATCCCTGTCTCACACTTTTTTCGATGTTAGATATCAAAGAAAAAATAACCATTCCAATAATTTAAACCTTTCCTTTGAATTTGCGGAATATTACAGATACCTGTCGAATATTTGGTGCAAAACGCAATGTTATCGGGCATTCTCAGACTTTCCTTTCATCCTTTTATGTACGAAATTTATATTTACGACATATGAAGCAATATTTCGACATTTTCGTCAGCAGAAAGTTAAGAAGATTAACAAACTGAAAGCGTATGTACGATTCCAGATTCGCTATCGTAAATGAAAAAAGTTACCTTTTACTGCGTGTTGCATCTAATTGTGGAAACTCTTTTAAATTAAAAAATAAAAATGAAAATCAAACGGCACTATTAAAATATAATTTACTTTCCAAATATCACTCACTCAGTGACTAAGTGATCACTATATCACAAAAACGACAAGGCCCAGAAAAGGCTGATTTTCTATACAGTGTAGATTTACGATTAGGTGGGGTTTAACAACATTAAGAATTTAAGGGGGTTTCATCCCTCAATAGATCCATAGGGATCTGATTTTTGATTAGATGTAGTGTATGTCAACAATTTGATGTTTGTGAAATTTTTAGTAAAAATATTATGTAAAATATATAAGTCAAAGTGTTTTAAATATGTTTTTTAATCTACAACATTGCTATTTTATTTATAAATACTTTTATTGGTTTATTTTATATCTTGTTTCTTATTATTAAGAAATGCAATTAAAAACCTATATGCCTAGAATAGACCAATAAAAGTTGATGGGGGTCGAGGTACCTAATCTTACTTATTGTGCATGTAGGTGCAGATGCGCCGTATTTTTTTTTATGTATAATACTTTAAGCTATATACCCGTGATTTAGATCACTTGGATTCATTATTTTTTTTTTTATGAAAATAGTCGCAAAAAGGGTAGACCTATCGTGTGGGCCGCGGGCGGCCCGCACTACGACTATTAGAAGGGGAAGGGATTATAGAAAGAAAATGATTGTGGACACGCTTTTTAAAAAGTTGCAGGTCATAGTTCTCTAAAAAAACTCCGTAGCAGCCCTGTAAAAGAAGGATTCTTGATGAAGATTGGTCCTTGTAGTGTCAAGCTTGAGAGTAAATGTGTAAGACTGATCAGCGTGCCGAGTTCTTCGGCCGAATGTGGCCAATGGTGGTACAAGAGTTTTTATTTCTCTGGAGCATCTGCCATGGAAATATCTGTAGAGCAATGACTGGTCTGCAACTCTTCTTCTATGTTCTAGAGTGTGAAGGGTATTTGTGAGAGTTGAGCTGTTTATCAAACGAATGGCTCTTTTCTGAATGGAATCTAGAAGACGAAGAGAATGCTTTTGTGCTCAACACCAAATAAGCAAGTAATACTCCAGTAGAGGTCGGATTTGATCCTTGTACGTCGTAAACAGTTGATCAGGAGTAAAAAACTTTCTAGCTTTCCACAGAAAACCTAGCTTTTGTCTTGCCGGCTTTGCGATGTTAGCAACATGGTCATGCCAAGACATATTATTGGACACCGTGACTCCCAAAATCGAGATGGAAGGACTTGGTTCAAGGGTATTTCCGGACATTGTGATGGGATGATTTGAGGAATTCACTTTCTTGGAAAACGTGGCACTTTGTGTTTTTTGGGCGTTGAACTAAACAAGATTGTTGGTTCCCCACTCGACGATTGCTTTAAGATCTCTATTGATGGAATCAACCTGTTCCTGCCTGAGTCTATTTGTATCATTCACCGAAAGTGATCGATAGAATGTGAAAGTTGAGACAAGTGTGCTATCGTCTGCGAAACTGTAAATGGGGTTCGTGGTGGTTTTTAAGAGGTCGTTGATGTGTAAAAGAAATAAGGGGGGGACACGATGGAATTCTGGGGGACACCGGCATTGGTTTTTAACGCATCAGAAAAAATACCGTCAACTGCCACATGTAAGGAGCGATCTTTCATGAAGCTCAAGAGCCATTGGCGCAGTTTGGTTGGGAGACCGTAAGCAGATAATTTACTTAACAATGCCTGGTGCCAAACGCGGTCAAAGGCTTTAGATATATCCAAGGCTATTGCACGGGATTCACCAAACTTTTCAATAGTGTTTGCTCAGAGCTGAGTGACATAAGCCAGCAAATCTCCAGTAGACCGAAGTTGTCGAAATCCATAATGTCTGTCATGAATTATCTCAAATTTCTCCAGATATTTGATGAGTTATGTGTTAATCGCATGCAGCCCCAGGTTTTAAGCAGCATTGTAACAAGTTAAAAATACCTTAATAAATAATAGTAATTAATAATCTGAAAGACACTGTTTGTTTACAAAAAAATTTGATGCGAAATAAATTTAAAATAATTGCCCTTTTGGATTGCCCCTATTGCGTTTAAAATTTATTGAAAACGTTGAAAATAAGAAAATAAAAAGATACACATTTATTTTATTGTTGCCATTCAATATGCCTGCTCACATAACTGGCCTTCTCTCTTTTTCCCCCGCTGATTATTTCTTTTCTCCACCGAAAGTATGTTTAAATGGCAGTAGTGAATTTTCTCTCGGAGAAAAATTGATATCGTGGTCTTCTGACCATTGTAATTTTTCTTTTTATTTTATCGTTATACTTTTGCCGGTTCAATAAATTGAATAAAGTTTACCATTTTTATTGGATAAAATGACGTTTGTGTACTTGTCCAATTTTAAATTTATCGAGCAAAATGTATCGAGTCGACGTTTTTATACGATGATTGGATAATATTAAACAAAAAAAAACTAACAGTAAAATATCGCTAAACCAAACTAAGTAGAATCAAAATAGTTTGCTTTTGAATTACGAGATTTTTTGACAAAGTGTGTTTGTGAGTATAACAGTACTTGGATGAAAAATAAATATTAAGATAGTGGATGTAGAGATGAAGATGTATATTGTAGGGTGGGTCGTGAAGGCCTTGCTGCCTCTCAAGCACTTCGACCTATCAGATCTTTTGTGTATAACCTTTAATCTATTCGAGGCCCGGGATTCCGAGACTTCGAGTAAAGTTAATCAGTTGCCTGGGGGCTAAGTTTCTGACATCGAAGGGCTTTAGGAAGGCTCCTTCCAGAAACTTGAGCCTCTTGCAGAAAAGCGCTGGGCATACGCAAAGCAAATGTTCTGCAGTTTCAGCAAAGTTCTCGCAGTAGCGGCAACTATCACTCCCTGTTTTGCCCATTTTTTTCAGGTGATACCTTAGAGGGCAGTGTCCAGTGACGAGTCCCGTCATCAGTTTCAAGTCTTTTTTGTCCAATTCGAGAAGCTGTTTAGCTTTCCTTGGCGAAAGTCTTCGAGCCTTTTCGCTTGCATTTGTCCTGGCACTTTATGCCAGTGAGATTTCATTTAATCTTTATCCCAACGTCGAACCTCGTCTTTCAAGTGGGCTTTGGAAAGTCCACAAAAGGGTTCTGGGCCGGAAAATTGTGTATTTGCCGCTTTTTTGGCAAGGCAATCTGCTTCTTTGTTTCCTTTAACTGCCTTGTGACCTGGAACCTACATCAGAGTAACCTGATTGTTTGCTGCCAGTTGTCTCAGGGACTGTTTACAGTCCCAAGTCAGCTTAGACTCACAAGTGTATGACTTCAGAGCTTTTAGAGCTGCTTGGCTATCTGATAAAATATAGATTTCTGCTCTTCGGGTGTTTCTTTCGATGCACTCCTGGGCATAAGATAGTGGAACAAGGTTTTAGGATTGAGACAGGCCAAGAGTCTATTGTTACGGATTGTGGTCAGCGAAAACGCCCCTGGGGCCATTATTTGACCCGGTCGACAGTGAATTTTTTACAAAAAGAAACCTTATGATTTATGGCTTTTCGGTGGTATCAAACACCCGACATATAAGCGGAGTTAAGTTTAAGTTGAAGTATAGTTTTGTGAACACAGAGACTTGTAAAGTGAATATCTAAGTGATTTATTAAATAATATAGGAAGATTACTTTTTGTGTTGATAATTGTAAATTAACGAACTCAAAACTAACTGTCGTAACAGTGGTGTCAAAAACGGGATTGTGGAAAAATCTATTAAAAACATTTCGCTAAATTCAGCTAAACTTATTTTTAATTACAATTTATGTCGAGAAACTACAACCTCGTTAAGAAAACAGATATTAAATATAAGTTAAGTATAGTGTTAGCAAAATAAATTATTTTAAATAAATTTTAATTTCCATTTGTAGGAAATAAACTTTCATTGACACATTTTCGTTGTAGCAAAAGAAATTCAACGTACAAAAGTCACACCAACAAAAACACTCTCCCCATTCCGAATTAAACGCACCAAAAACAATTAATCCAATAAACGGGGAAAGTAACTTTATTTAAAAAATTTAAACGGAAGAAGTCAGTCATTTTATCGGACATTAAACATTAACAATGGGCTTTCGAACGGCTGAAAAAAATAATTAAAAATCAAAGATTTCCGTATGTTTCACCAGAAACAATTTATGTAAATTTTTCACTGAACAAAGAGGGATGGAAAATAATATTTCTAATTTTTTTTTAATTTACAACCTTAAAGCTATCGAAATTTAACTTAATGAGTCATTTTTGAATAATCTAATTCTTTCACCAAATGTTCCAGGTAGTAGCAAATTGTAAGTTCAATGTTATCCCGTATTTTTTCTGGATGTGCCAGTGAATACCACAAAATGATCACTTTCATCTCATTACAGCAACTACGTTCATAAAATAGTTTTAAAAAATATAGGCACGTTAGGATTTTTCGCCTCCCGAATAGCTTCATAAAAGGGGGCAAAATCCATAATCTTCATACAGAAGTTGCGAGAGAGGAAATACCAATTTTAAACCACGGTTTCTGTCAATTTTAGGAATAAATCAATCATTAATTAACCCTCTTTTAACATTTAAAGTGGCAAAGTTACTATCTGCTGTCCACTTTTTTCCACAAGGAAAGCAAGACGTGACGACTTTACTGAAAAATGTGATCACCTGCGATGATACTTGCAATCCATGGAATTAAAAGCACCATAAACACCCAGAATGCAAATCGATAGAAAATGATAAAAAATATAATATTATAATTTTTTTTGGCAAAATTCTCTTAAAAATGATGCCCGTGAGGCAGAATGTTAATTAAATCTACTACTTAAAAGTTTTGGGAAGATTATGAAAACGTTTAAGACAACTTCGACCGATGTGGGACAGGAGATTCTTTATCAGGACAATGCACCCTTTTCTGTATATTAATTCTTGGCCAATAACACAATTACTTATTCTCTACCATCCTTTATATTTTATATTTAACTCGAGGTATTGATCTTGTTCCCAAACAAATCTTTGAAAGGAACCCATTTTTACCTCTGAAGACTTTCTCTATTAATATGAAATACTTGTAACAGTGTGTGGATAAGCAAAGAAAGTATTGATACGATACTTGAGTCGGTTTATTAAAAATAAGTATTCCCATAATTTACAACTATCCGTTTATTGCAACAAAAAATACACCGCTGTATACTTCACTATCTGTCGTTCAACTGCTCGTCAAATAAAAACTATATCCTTTTGCATTTCGACCAGCGTTAAATACTCCTGCCTCCGGTTCTGGAAATTGTTAGACGTTCTTCGATCTATGAAATGCCTAGAATGCTTTCAGATCTAGAGGTTGGAGTCGCGGCGGCTCGTCGATTCGAAAAACGCAAACAAACAAAGCAGAGTCGGCTCGGCCCATTATCGTATAAACGTGAATCATATTTTGTACTGCCGCACTCCAAATATGGGAACAGTATTCCAGAACAGGTCGGATCTGGGCCTTATAGATCATAAGCAGCTGACTGGAAGTAAAATAGCTCTTGGCACGAAACAGAAAGCCAAGTTTTTGGGATGCACATTTGGCAATGGACCTCACGTGATTTTTCCAAGAAAGGTTATTGCTAATAGTAATACTAAGCATCGAGATTGGTGACTTCAATGGTATGGTTACTCCTGACAATATTATGTTGGGCACAGTGAGATCGGCTTTTCGTCCATTTCTGGTTTAACGGGAAAATATAGGAGCCCTAGAAGAAAAAGCGGTATGGAAGATGCTATCATCCGCGAAGCTGTGTACTGGACATGAAGTTGTTTCCAACAAGTCGTTGATGTGAAGTAAAAATAGTGTTGGAGCTAGAATTGATTCCTGCGGAACACCAGCATTTATTAGTAGTGAGTCAGATGAAACTTTATCAACCACCACATGGAGAGACCTGTTTGAGAAAAACTAGCTAGCAGTGCACACAGCTGAGGGAGTAGCCATCAGATGGCACCTTGGCTATAAAAAATTAAAGTATCGAATTATTTTTTTTATTCTACTTTATTTTACAGCTGATTTACGAATCTTTAATGTATATTTTCGAAAAAACAATTTGCCACTAGGAACTGTGGTGTTAGGTTAGGTTAGGCTAATAATAATCGGTATTAATGGAGACAGTAAAAGTAAAAAAGTTAGCCTAACCTAACCTAACTTCCTAACGTACCTGGTGAAGTTTGAAAGTAGAAATACTAAAAACTGTTCGTAAATATTATAGCGGGAGATTTAAAATATTATAATTTAGCAGACAAATACTTTCATTAATTTAAATTTTAAATTATTTATTTCCTGTTAATGAATTTTCCATCATTTTTTACTTTTTTGCATGAACCCGTCGCAAAAAAAATTGAGAGCAAAAATTATTTTAAAATTTAATAAATAAATTTTTTTTTGTTCAGTTTTGATGCTCTTTACAGAAAAAAATAGTACTATACTTGAATACCCGCAGGATAAAAAATTTTCGTAAAAAATTGCAAAAATTGATATTTTTTTGATTTTTAAACTTGCGATATTTTTTATTTTCCGTATACCCGCCGTGAATTAGAACAAAATGAAAAAAATACATTTAAATTAGTCAACCTTTCGATTTTTTATAGCAAAAAAACAGTGGCCACACATCGAACAGCAGTGCAAAAAAGGTTTTATCGAATAAAAAATTAAGCAAGAGTCTATACTTGAAAACCAGCAGGATAAAAAAATGTCGTAAAAAATTGCAAAAATTGATATTTTTTTGATTTTTAAACTTAGATATTTTTTATTTTCCGTATACCCGCCGTGAATTAGAACAAAATGAAAAAAAACATTCAAATAAGTTAACCTTTCGACTTTTTATAGCAAAAAAACAGTGGCCACACATCGAACAGCAGTGCAATAAAGGTTTTATCGAATAAAAAATTAGAGTATGTAATTAATACAAATTTTAATAGAAGTTATTTAGGTCAAATTGAACGAGGCGCGTGCGACCCTGGTTTTCCTCCCCTCAAACAATTGTTGTAAAACAAAGGGCTCTTGGCCGATATACACGAAGGGGTTTAGTGTTTCGAAGCACACACAAAATACATTAAGCCAATTTATGTGTGGCTAGAGACAAATTAATCGATCCCTATTTATGGACTGCTCGCTACAAAAGATCAATCGATTTGGGGGCCTCATATTTGGGGATTATTGGGGCTATTTTCAAAATATCCGACGGCTCCGATAATACCAGAGGTTTTATTTGAAATTTGTAGCGGATTAAGGCGCATTCGTCACAAGATTTGCTGCTGCAAAATTAAATTATCTACAATCTGATGTTGGATAACAAAAATTTTCAAATATGTTTTAAATTTTATAGTTCCATTCAAAATTCTTCCAAGTGGAAATTGCGTACAATATATTCTTGATGAAAATTAAGTGTTACTGAAAAATTTAAGTTGACACTGAAAAAAACAAAAAGCATATTTGAAATCCATCATCGGTAACTGCCAGATTGCATGTAAAAATTAATTTGTTTCATTAGTACGGTAGTATTTGCCTCAATTATTTGTATACATTCGTTCTTTACCTTTGTTAGCCAATGTAAATAATACAGTAAATCACAAATATTATGCTAAAAAAATCGGTAAAATGGTTAAAATAATAACAAGTAAACAAATGAAAAAAAAGGATTACATTAAATCCTTTTGATATAATATGCGTTTGTGCTTTTTGATAAAAAGCCTTTTTATTTGAAGCATTATTTTTATAAAAAGGGGGTAAAGGGGTTGCTGTTGACACCGTCTTGTTAACGAGCAATCAAAGAGACATACAACATCTTCTAGAGAAATTAAATGATCGATGTAACGAATACGGTCTAAAGATAAATCTTAAGAAAACGAAGTTAATGGTAGTTACAAAGTTCCCCAAAATCACAACCATGTAAACGTGTCAGTAGCAGACATCTTAATAGAGAATGTGCAGTCATACAAATACCTGGGAGCCTGAATAGAACAATCGGGTGACCAAACAAGAGAAATAAAAACGAGAATAGAGATAGCCAGGTCAACATTTACAAAAATAAAAAATTTGTTCACCAGTCGAGATAACAAGATTGGACTTAGGATGAGGATGTTGCGTTGTTACGTGTTTTCCGCGTTTTTGTATGGAGTGGAGGCATGGACTCTCAAGAGAAATCACACAGACAAACTACAAGCCTTTGAGATGTGCTGCTACCGTAAAATGTGGAGTATCCCCTGGACAGAATAGTCCTAAATCGGATAAATAAGGAATGTGAAGTCATTAATACCATAAAAAGAGAAAGCTTCAATATCTAGGTCATATACCGAGAGGACCCAAATACGCACTTCTCCAGATGATAGTTCAGGAAAAGATTGGTGGAAGGAGGAATATTGGAAGACGCCGTGTGTCTTGGCTTAAAAATCTAAGGGACTGGTTTAATTGTAGCAATGTTAAACTCTTTCGAGCTGCAGTCAATAAGGTCCGAATAGCTGTGATGATAGCAAACCTCCGATAGGAGATGCATTATAAGAAGAAGAAAGGGGTTGCACTATCATTAAACTAAAGACAACGGTAATATTCCTTTAGGTACTAAATAAAAAAAAATTATATTAACCATCAACTTCTACACCTACAGATACCTTGAATTTTTCAACTGTAACGTTAACAAAATCTCTAGATTTTATTTTATTTATTAAAAACAAATATAGCTTACAATATTGAATCCAAATATGTTCACTAATACAGATATGTTCGCTTTATGCAAAACTCCTACCGATGTTTTTATTACCCTTCTGGATCCAGTTGTTGAAAACATAATATATCAAAGCAACTTATATGCTTTCCAGCAAAATAAAACTTTGAATTTAAAAAGGCATGAACTTTTAGCTTTTGTTGGTCTAAATTTATTTATGGGATATCACTAATTTCAAAGCTGGATACATTATTGGAGCACTAGTGAATATTTAGGAGTTCCTGCTGCTGCATACAAATAAGGCCACTGATAGATCTAGATCATGGTAATAAAAAAATGCAGTAACCAGAAAAGTAAAAGATGGTACATCTAAAGAAATAGAATATCTCAGAATGGTTAACGATTATCTATTTGCATGAGTCTGACGAACCAATGTGAAGACATAAATCAAAGCAGCAGGAATAGATCAGGTTAAAATGCATCTACGTCTTTTGTAAAACGTCGAAAATATAATTGGCCAGTATTTGCGACAATTAGGGAAAGATGCGATATGTGTAGCTCAAAAGAAAAAGAATCTCGACCCTTCTCAAAAACTTAAAAGGCTTACCTTTGCTGCGATGCTAATAAGAATTGATTTGTTGGGGTACCATATAACACATAAATCACCACGAACCCCATTTACAGTTTGGCAGATGACAGCACACTTGTCTCAACTTTTACATTATATCAATCACTTTCGGTGAATGATACAAATAGACTCAGACAGGAACAGATTGACTCCATCAATAGAGAGCTTAAAGTAATCGTCGAGTGGGGAATCAACAATCTTGTTCAGTTCAACTCCCAAAAAACAGAAAGTCCCACGTTTTCCAAGAAAGTGAATTCCTCAAATCATCCCATCACAATGTCAGGAAATACCCTTGAACCAAGTCCCACCATCTCGATTTTGGTAGTCACGGTGTCCAATAATATGTCTTGGTATGACCACGTTGCTAACATCGCAAAGTTAGCAAGCCAGAGGCTAGGTTTTGTGTAGAAAGCTAGAAAGTTTTTTACTCCCGATCAACTGTTGACGACGTACAAGGCTTAAATCCGACCTCTACTAGAGTATTGCTCGCACATTTTGGGTTTAGCACCAAGGCATTCTCTCAACTCCCACAGATACCCTTCACCCTCTAGAACATAGAAGAAGAGTTGCAGACCAGTCATTGCTCTACAGATATTTCCATGGCAGATGCTACAGAGAAATAAAAACTCTTTTACCACCATTGGCCACATTCGGCCGAAGAACTCGGCACGCTGATCAGTCTCACCCATTTACTCTCAAGATTGACACCAATCTCCATCAAGAATCCTTTTTTTACAGGGCTGCTAAGGAATGGAACAGGCTTTCCTAAATCAGTTTTTTCAGAAAACTATGACCTGCAACTTTTTAAAAAGCGGGTCCATAATCATCTCCTTTCTATTACCCCTCACCTTCTAATAGTCGCAGTGCGGGCCGTGGACGACTATTTTCAGTAAAAAAAAGAAAATGTACCTAATTTATTTTACAGAACGAATAAAAGACTTGTCAAAAGACTTTTCATATTTAAAATTTTCGTATTCTTGTAATCAATACAATGATTCCCATCAATAGCATGAGTGGATAGGGCACATGATTTTATGTGCCTCCTACAATCACTTTTATGACCTTTGATTCGATCTTTCAAAAGTTGTTTTGTTTGACCAATGTAAAATTTGTCACTAAAATTGAGAAAAAATTAAAAATAGGGTATTAAGCTGTAATTTATGTAAATATAATTATAAATTTTCACAAAAAACAAGTGTTGGGTAATAAATGGTTGAGATCCGTACTAACAAAATAAAAGACATCTATCACGTCAGCGTACTTTTTGAACTTGGGTATTGCCTTTGTGGATTGTATTTTTTAAAGCTTCGCCACATTTAATTGCAATTGTAATGCTTAATTTAAATTGAAATAAAAAGGGATAATTTTTGCAGAATTAAAGACTTACTATAATACTTTCTATAAAGGAACCTAGAGTGTAGTAAAAATGCAAAAATGACATTACGTTTTAATGAATTGTTTTCAACAAGAATATTTAAGGTTTTTTCATTTTTTTAAAGTGTAAGAACCATTTGTCTGAAATGATATAGCAACATTCTTGTTTTATTGTGAAAAAATTTATGTTTTAATAAAAGGCATATATTTTATTTTTTTTAATTTTACTTGAAATCTTTTATTAAGTAAAAAAACAAAACTCTTTTCAAGAATATTTATGAGTACACTTCCACCATTGTAATATGCAACTCAATTTACTTTGAATCAAATAACAAACTACAGTTTTTGAAAACGAATTATTCAAGCATGCGGCTGCCCGCAACAAATTCGTGGTTAATAATTCAATTAAAATTTCTTTCTCTTTCAAGACTATTTCGCGTAATTATATAAGCAAGAGAAAAAAATTTGGTAAAAAATTACTCAAGTTTTCCAGAATCGGGCTAGAAACTGCGCGAGGGGCGACGAAATAGTTGTATGGTATCGTGGAAATAGAACGTACATACATTAAATTGTTCGGTAAACATATCATTTTTACCAAACCAAAAAAAAAATGTTGTTTGCGTAAAAAATTTTTGTAAGCAAAATTCTTCTTCTTCGTGTGCCATGTCCGGTCGCCCGGACGTTAGCGATTACTGCAGAGAGTGCGTCTCTATCTTCTGCAACCCTGAACAGGTCAACAGCGTTCCGGATGCCTGTCCACTCCCTGATATTTTCCAGCCTTCTCCTAACACTCCGTCTGCCTTCTATTTTTTCTTTCATGATCAACTGGAGATGATACTTTTCTCCGCGTATGATGTCGACGGAACCCGCAGCATTCTACGATGAATCCACATTTCAAATGCTTCTATCCGATTTACCGAGCTAACCTTTAAGGTCCAGCATTCCAGCCCATACATAAGAACTGACCAAATAAACACTTTATCATACGCTGGCGTAATTTGAGTTTTGGGTTATCGTCACAAAAAAGTATTCTCATTCGTTGGAACATTGTTCTTGCCATTTCGATTCGACATCTTATCTCAACTTCGGGGTCCAAGGTGTCCGTTAATATACTTCCCAGATATTTAAACTGGCTGACACGCTCTATTACCTTCCCCTTAAGATTAAGCTGCTCGTTCTCGTAGCTATTTCGACTAAATACCATAAATTTGGTTTTTTTAACATTTAAATAATTAATAATTATTATTATTATTATCGGGTGATGGTTTTTAACTTTGAAACACAATAAATCAAGTCCTTAAAAAAGTAAATATATTTAGTAAAAATGAGACGTTTTTATTTTTCTCATAGTAGCACAATGATTTAAATAATATTATTGTAATCTTCGCAATAATTATCCAATTTGAACAAACAATTGCTCATTGCTCTACAGATATTTCCATGGCAGATGCTCCAGATAAATAAAAACTATTGTACCACCATTGGCCACATCCGGCCGAAGAACTCGGCACGCCGATCGGTCTTACCCATTTACTCTCAAGATTGACACTACAAGGACCAATCTTCATCAAGAATCCTTCTTTTACAGGGCTGCTACGGAATGGAATAAGCTTCCAAAATCAGTTTTTCCAGAAAACTATGACCTGCAACTTTTCAAAAAGCGGGTCCACAATCATCTCCTTTCTATAATCCCTCCCACTTCTATTAGTCGCAGTGCGGGCCGTCCGCGGCCCACACGATAGGTCTACCCTTTTTGCGACTATTTTCATAAAAAAAAAATTAATTTCAAATTAAAATATGTATAATTTTCGCGTTGTTTAATTTGTTCTACTTTATGTATCTATGTGTGACATTTAGGATTTAAATAAGGAATGGGTGGGTAATTCGACCCCGGGACACACACAGTTAATTCTGACCCGTTTTAACAAACTAAAGTATATTTATTGTAATGCACAATGCAAAGAACTATTTTTGATTTATAAATATTTCGACGTAAATACAAAAAAATGTAACTGATTCATTTATCTGTATTTTGTGCTACATAAAAACGAGCCCTCTCTGATACTGTTCAACTGTTGCTTAAACAACCCTTTTGCCGCGAGTATTAAAATTTCCTTGGCATGAATAATTCTACCACAAAGAATATCCCAATTATAATTCAAGCCTTCTTTAGTGCGCAAAAGGTCCCAAAAAAATCCTCTGCTAATTTTAATAGAAGTTGGTTATAAATCCGCAGAAACTCTGAAATAAAGAAATAAAAATATAATGAAATGAGTTTTTCCACAGAGCGCAGACCAGTGATTGTATTTTAATAAATAACATAGCGAAAAGAATTTTTAGAACGCCCGGATTTAACAGAGAAAATAAACATCGAAAAGATAAAACGTCGTCCAATGTTGTCTACTCAAAATATATCGCGAAAAACAAGTTTTTCGACCAACACCTTGTTCCAAAAAATAAGGAAATCTTTGAAAAGAAACCATTTTCAATCCTTAGAAGAAGTTAAGAATTGATTGTAGATTGTAGAAAGTAGAAGGGGTCGTGAAGGCTATGCAGCCTTTCAAGCACCTCGATTCTTGGCGCATTTTTACCCAGAGCCAAAGTAGCATTTTGGCGACGATAACCGTATAATACACCAAAATGAACGTTGTACTTTGTGTAAAGATTAGTCATTTGTAAAACAACGCTCTCTAAACCACCGAACAACGTTGTCTTACTATTCAGAATTAGGATAAAAGTTTAGTTAAACTACGAAGTTGTTACTACATTTATCCAACTGACTACAAGTAGCAAATAATTTGGGAAGGGCAATAACGTCCTGAAAACATTTAAGTGGCAACTTTAGTTGTTATTATTACACAGACTAGTTTAACATCGAAAAAAGTGTGAGACAGGGATGGGTGGCTTCACCATGGCTGTTTAACTTATACATAGACGATTGTTTAAAAGATTTAAAGGAGAGTGCGTATGGATTAAAAATGAATGATTTGATCGTTTAATGCCTTCTTTACGCCGATGATCAAGTCATATTAGCGTCATCTAAAGAGGAGGTGCTTGAAAGGCTGCATAGCCTTCATGACCCCCCCTACAATCTACAATTTACAAGTTGTCTGGCAGACTTACGTTGAAAGTAAGTGCTACGTATGGTCGGTGTTATATAGTGTAAAAAATTGGATCCTAAAATAAATAGAATAAACAAAATGTGGAAGATTATTTAAGATACCATGGACTGATAGATTCATAAACAAAAAAGTTCTTCGAATGCTCATTAGCAACTTTTTAATAGAACAACTACGTTCTAGTAAAAGACGAAAAACAACATATTTGGGAAATGTGATCCATAAAATCTATATTACCTGCTACAGCTAATTTTTAAAGGTAAAATTGAAAAAAAACGTGGCATCGGAAGATAACAAATGTTATGGTCAAAATTGGACCGGCATCAGAAAAGTTTCTGAATTAGTTCATACAGCTTCAGATCGTAATTACTAACATAACTTAGATAAGTAAATATTAGCATTTCAATGTGGTTGCCAACATCCAAAGAAGAACACACAAATTCGTCATATGAACGCAATCACTGCAAAAGTACCAATTGTAGAAGGCATATCGGTATCTCATAAAAGTCGAATGCATTTTTCTTTTGGTTTTTAAAATTCCCCTCTGACACAGTTTTTTTTTTTAATAAAAGCATAAGTAATGACACATAAATTTAAGATTTTAATTCCACTGGATCGGTAGAGATTTCAATATTATGATGAAAACGGCTTTTGATCGTCGCTACACTTTTGTCAAAGCACGTAAAATCAGGTGCAGATGAGAATCTACATTCATCTTGCATAAAAAGGGTATAACTGTATGCCTAAACATGCAGTAACGGACTCAAATTGTTGAACCATAAAAATGTTTTTCAAAAAGTATAAAATTACAAAGGCATATTTAACTTATTTCTTAATTCCATTTATGATAAAGATATTTTTATAAATTTAATGTCACACCCTTCACTAAAGTTGTTGTCTAAATTTCGAGATTCTTCGTTTGTATAGGTTCATTGATCGAGTCCGGAATTATAAAATAGAAGTAGAAATGAACGCTAAACGATTAATAAAAAATATATGACCTTGAAGACGCCATTTCGGTGTAAATGTCAAAGTTGGCTGTAATTTTATTTAAGTAATGCTAATGATAAATTTAAAAAAAAATAGATCCCATCGATTGCCCATTAAAGGACTAGGCTTAAAAGTTGGGGGACAAGTGACAGTTTCTTAGGAAACATTTTCAAAAAAATCGATCGCTACTTGTTTTTTTGGAAATCAACATTTCAAAGTCAAAATTTGAAAATCTAAAAGTAGAGTTTTAATTTTTTTTTTGATTGTATATCCTAAAAGTGTGTTAAAAATATTTTTTTTTCACTGCATTGAAACTGCAACTGGTCAAGTATGATCAACCAGCAATTTTGCTTTAAGGTACTTAAAAACTAATGACCTAAATCTAAGACATCACCCACTGGTGTTTCTTAGCTTTTATCTCACCAATCACTTGTTTGTTGTGATAACTACTTATGCACTAATCACTTTACAGTACTTTACAGCACTAATTCAAAGGTTTTCACTCTTTTTAATTGTCTTTGTTGATCCCGGTTGTCCAAAATCTGTGTTTAAAAACGAAAATTTAAAAAAAAACGTCCCTATTGGCCCATTTTTCGCTAAGTTACAGACATTTAAAAAAAAGATCTATTCTTTTCAAAAATTGATATCTCGAAAACGGCTCGGCAAAAAAAAATTGAAAAAAGTCATGGAGGTCTTTTTTAATGGGTACTATAACATAAAAAAATTTCAAAAAAATCAGAGACGCAGACAGAATGTTGTCCGATTTGGCGTGGAATGCCCCATATACTTCAAGGCCTAAATGTAGATGATAAGGACAGGCGTGGGTAATTTTGTTGTACACATTTCAACACGAAGTTGATCCTAAATTTTACAAAACCAAATCTGACAAATAAGACAAAGCACCTCCGCGATTTGGAGTTGTCGTGAGAGACTTTCTAATTGAAAACTTTGCCATTCCCGCCAACTGAGTGCCTCTTCCGTGTGTTTTCTATGCTGTGGTGTATGTATGTTATCCGAATTTGTCGTACATTTTTATAAAAAATGGCAAGTTCAGTCCGAGCCTGAAGGTGGAGAGTTGGTAGATGTATCTGTTTATACAGAACGCGGCCGGCGTCAGTCAACGATTGATAACGGGGCGCCCCAGCACGCACACAAACAGATCCTGCCACATCAGGTTGAATCAAAAAGAAAATATCGCAATCATGTTAATGCTTTCCATTAGGCTCGAAACGTATGCTCGCTTATAAAGGCTGATTTATCTTTCTGTGTATTCAACAGCGTGAAAACAAATTTGGGTCTTTTTATAAGTCCCAACTTTTTTTTTTGATAATTCTAAAAGTTTATCTAATGGTCCTGAAAATGATAAATATCTTCCGTTTTATCGACATATTGGAAATTTTGTTTTTGCTTACAAATAAAGCTTAAGGTAGTAAGTAGTTTCACCCCTTTACGTTTTTTGGTTGTGATAGAAATGTTGATGCCACATCACTAGATATTTTTGTTGAATTTATGAAATCTTTTAATTTTAATAAGACATGACTTTTATGTAACCGAATATTGTTAACGTTTTTTCTCTGGTAGGTGTAGTTAAGGTAATCTGTTGGTATTTTTCTGTAAGTGCAAACATTCTTTGTCACCTTAGCGGTGTAGGTTTGGATACCAACCGTTATACATATTATAGTGAGGAGATTAGGTGTTTATAATAATACTAAAACTGTCAAGATATGATCACTTGATTAGTTATCAGACGCAATTTGAACCACTCGCACATGACGTCACCACGTGGCAAAAATGTTTAGAGATGTAGGAAAAAAAATACCCTTTAAAGTTCTTTTAAGTTTAAGAATTACCCATTAAAAATTTTGTTACGAGTTAAACTGGTATATCATATCAGATTCTGTAGTGGATAATATTTATATAAACAAAATAAATAAACACATACAGTGAACACAGTATAATTTATTTCTTCCTCTTTTTTTTCTTCTTCTTCTTACAGTGCCTATCCGTTTCGGATGTTGGCGACCATCATGGCAATCTGTATCTTGTTCGCAGCTGCTCTGAACAGACCCACTGTTGTTGTGTTGAACCATGTGCGTAAATTTTTTGGCCACGAAATTCTTCGTCTTCCAGGACCCCGCTTACCGTTTATCTTTCCCTGTAAAATCAACTGTAAGATTCCATATCTTTGGCTATTCCTCATTATGTGTCCAAAGTATTCAATTTTGGATGTTTTTATCTTTAATAGTGGTGGTTCTTTATCCTTTCTCATGGTATTATTATTATCCGGTCCATGGTATCCTCAAAATTCGTCGATATAGCCACATCTCAAAAGCATCGATTTTTTTACATGCAGCATTCGTGAGAGTCCAGGATTCCATCCCATATAACAACACAGGAAAAACATAACACCTCAATAATCTTATTTTTTAGGGCATAGATAAATTATGACAACTAAAGAGTCTAGCCATTTTTTGAAATGCGACTCTTGCTGTTTCTATCCTGCACCTAATTTCCAGCGTGTGGTCCCAGTCTTTACTCTTTCTATTCGTTGATCGTGTACGATGAGTCCTTCCGTTTGGATTTTATTTTTGGAAATTATCATGCATTTTGTTTCCTTAGTGTTCAGTAGCAACCCGTATTTCTGACTGGTTTTTTTTCTTTCTTTCTTTTTTACAATACAATGAAAAAAACTGTTGCTAGAGATTTTTTAACGAAAATGGATTATTCTACACCTACTCAATACATTCTATGGGGTAAAATAATTTGTGACTTAACAACTACCACTCAACAACCCTCCAAAGTAGAAAAATCTTTGAATAAAACCGTTGCTCGAGATTTTTTGATGGAATTGGATCATTCTACACCTACTTGTATCAATGATTTAACCAAAAAGGAAGCTTTTTTGTTTGGAGTGAATGGAGAGTTGTTGAGAGGTAGTTTTTGGGTCACAAATTATTTTACCCCATCGAGTGTATTAAGTAATAAAATAATAAAATAATCTATTTCCGTTAAAAAATTTCGAGCAACGGATTTTTTCATTTTTTTTCTACTTCGGAGGGTTGTTGAGGGGTATTTGTTGGGTCACAAATTATTTCACCCCATAGAGTGTATTGAGTAGGTGTAGAATGATCCATTTTTATAAAAAACCAGCAAAAATGAAAAAAAAAAACCGGTTTTGACACCGGTATTGACGTTTTGTTCCCCATTTTACACCCTTTCAGATTACGAGTGCTTTTATATAATTTATTTATAAAAAAATTATTTGCTCCTTCCAATTTGTTAAGATCCAAGGTTGCGGAAAATTTTTATTTCCATCATCAGAGAGAAACTTAGTTAAGATTGTGTACAACGGTGTTGAACATATAAAATTGTAGAAAACAAATCACGGATCTCATGGCAATGCAAAAAAAAACATATACGAGTAGTTAAAATTTTACGTCAAAGCTGAGAAGTATAAATATTATGCACATTTGAATGATTTATGAGCACATGCTCACAAAGCACTATTTTTAGAGGTTAAGTATAGGGTTATCGTAGACATTACAAGGTGAGTCAACTATAGCAATAAAAAAAAGTAAAATTAGAAAGAAAATGATTTATTGATCCAAGTTTTACAGCAATTAATGAATAATTTTACGATTTCATAGGTAATTTTGCAACTTTCCAATAAGGTTGGTTCAACCAAATTTGCATTATGAGTTATAAAAAAATCATGATTCCAATTCGATAACCGATTTACATTAACGAGCAGAACATCAGAATAACGTTTATCAATAATTAATATATTTTGTGCCCATATTGCAGAAGCCAGTATGATCAATATCATCAACCAGACGCATTGGCGTATCGGCATTAAAAAAACCTACATTCATTAAAAATATGAAAAATAAAATGTTTTATTTTTTTGCATAAAAATGGCGCCCTACACGAAAAAAGGCAAATTTACCGAGGAATTTAAACATAATCATGAATTTAAAATATGTCAGTGGCGTACCATTTTTTTCTTTAACAAATCATTACAAGTTTGCGCGCCAATGATAAACATAAAGTTCTTAATTGTATGACAAAAAATGCGCAATAACTACCTCTAAAAACCCACCAAATTTCATTTGCATATCTAGACCGGTTTCACAGCAATAAATAAATCGTCAGTTTTTAAGAAACACTTTAACACCCCGTATCTCTCAAAAGAAGTATTCGCGGACATACGTTTATATAGCAAACTGTCATTATTTTTTCATGCAAAATCACTATAACTAACAGCGCGGATAGTCAAACCGAAGTGAAATCAAGGATTGAGCAGGCTCGAGCAGCATTTAAAAACATGAGTAGGGTCTTGTGCTGTAGTTAACTAAAAGTAGTTAACTGCTAAAGTTAACTCTAAGAATCCGACTTCTCAGATGTTATGTCTTCTCCACCCTGATAGTTCTGGGAAAGATTGGTGGAAGAAGGAATATTGGAAGACGCCGTGTGTCTTGGCTTGAAAACCTAAGGGACTGGTTTAATAGTAGCAGTATTGAACTCTTCCGAGCTGCAGTCAATAAGGTCCGGATAGCTGTGATGATAGCAAACCTCCGATAGGAGATGCACTATAAGAAGAAAAAAAAAGCTTCAGGAATTTTTCTGCTGTTTTCCTTGATGGCCCCTAGGTAACATTTTTAAATATCTCATTCCTGGGTACTTTGTGCCAGTTTTTGCGGTGGTTGTTTTATAATAAGCTTTTCGTTTGCTCCTTAGCAGTACAGTAAGTAATGCCGCAGTACTGCCAAGTGCCCTGGTACCCTCATTAAGCAGAACTCATTGTGTTCTTACAGTTTCATTAGTAGTTTAAAGTTTAAAAATTTAAGTAACAAAATATCCACATTTTAAATTATGTCAAAAAACAACTAGTTTTGGATTGCAAAACATCTTCAGGTAAATACTTATTTATAAAATGTAAAATCACTTTAAAATAACAAAACAATCAGGAAAACCTTTCCTTGCAATGTATTTTCAAATAAATAGCCCAAACTAGAAACTGTAAGCAAAAAAAACTACGGTATATTTTTAGAAATACTCATTTGGAACATTAACTTCTCGTTTCAAGAAGAAAATATTACGTTTCATTCAAAGTAAAAGGAACTTCTGGTGACTCGTTCATTAAATTTACAAACTCCAAACCTCTCCTGATTTTTTTCAAGTAATATTAAAAAAACATTGTTATATATCGTAGAACAAAATTCGCATTGTAAGGGTTTTACAACGATTATCATATCTCCGATGTGAATTACACGAACTGCGTATTTTAAAAAGTGTTTAACCAAACAATCCGCGGGTTTAACTACCTAAAAAATTCGCTATCTCCCAACATTCTCGAAAAATGTGAAATCAACTGGTTGCTCTATCGATTCAACCTGGATAAATACGATTAGTGCCGGCGGTGTATGGATAAAAGGGAGAATGATATTTCTCTCCAATTTACTTTATCTTTTACCTACTATTTAGACGGCTCTATGTTTCTGGTTCCCATTTTCTCTTTCTCTATTTATAAATAACTATTTTCACTCGTTCTCTCTCTTTCTCTCTCCGTGAGTGTGTATATATGTTTATCTGAAGCGAGTTCCTTTCTTTGTTGTCTGCGAACAATACGGTGTACATGGCACGCTTCGATTGAACGGTTAAACTGATATAATAATCTTATCTTTATCTTCATTGACGGTGGGTGATATCACTTCATTTTGGAATAAGGTTAATTAACTATATAATTATTTGTAAAGCAGCTCGTCTAGCTTCCACTTCAGTTGGTTTTCACGGCATCAATTAAATTAATATTACCATCTTTATTGATAATTATAACAAGCAAATACCTGATAACAATGAAAAACTTAATTATCTCGTACCTCGATTGTTTGTGCCAAATAAGCAAAATTAAAGAAAGCTTAAATTAGTTCGCGATGGATTAATGACAATGGTCTCAAGAGATGAACTAGTTGTACGACGCAAATCATTAACTCTTAGGAAAAACCTGGTCAAACAAATATTTTCAAACATTTATAACAACTCATCATCATCATCAGCCTCTCGACGTCCACTACTGGACATACGCCTCCTCAAGTGTACTTCTTTCTTCTCTATTTTGCGCGGTTCCAGTCCAGTTTGTGGTTATTCGCTTTGTATCATCCGTCCATCGGGTTGGTGGTCTGCCTACACTTCTTTTGTCAGCCCGATGTCTTCATTCTAGTAATTTCTTCGACCATCTCCCGTCCTTTCTTCTAGCCACATATCCAGCCCATGTCTTGGACTGCCGCTCTGCGTCTCAAATCCTCTATCCCCCAGGCTCACACCTATCAATGCCAAAAGTCTTTTATATTCGACTGCTTCTTCTATGGGGACTTTTAGACTTTGTAGAAGGTCATTGGTTCCAAATTCAGAATTTCTTGAAAGGTTTGTCCAGGTCAAGAGTACCAAGAACCGACGAGAATGTATAAGAGCGCTGATGAAAGTAGAGGAAACAAAAGATGTGTGTAAGAACCGTAGCAGGTGGAATGTGTGTATGTTTTGACTTATTTCTAAGCTGCTAATTTAAATATTTATAATAATTTATATTTTCTTCTTGGAACAATTGATTGTATTAATTTTTATAGTTTCTAAAAATTATGTTTCCTTATATTTTCGCCATAATAAATCTGTCATAAGACTCAACGTTTCTGTTTAACACATTGCGTTATAAACATCTCATTGACAACTACAGATCGATATGTTGTTGGTGTAATAAGTCAATGATGGAAAACGTAATATAAACAGTACGTATAAAATCGAAAAGGGCATGTGGTCTTTGCATTGAACTAAAAATAAACGCAATGTTCGAAAATCAAAGCAGAGGTTATATTTAAAGGCCGTCTGTAAAATACTTAATGTTCACGTGGCAGACATGTGCCCGTATGCAGTGTATGTTATTATTATAGTCTGATAGTTCAGAGCAAGCGTCAAAATTGTTGCAATGTTTACAAAAGCCAGACCTACGGCATTGAAATAAATTCAGTGGATTTAATTTAACGCATCAAAATAATATACAGCTCTTTTTTTTTATGTATTTCGACACCGTGAAGCGTTTACAATTTCCAGTTTAAAATAGAATTAAAAATGGAAAACATTTTGTAGGTCAGCGATTCCTAAAGTGGGTTTCGGTTCCGCCAAATTATTTATTTTTGGCGTTAATAATCAAAAGTCAACCTGCGCAGCTAACCGTCCCGGATTACGAAGCATTTATAGATATTCAGTTTATCCACATTAAAACACACATTTGAGTCTCTGAACGAGTTTTGGGTTGGCGTTAAGAGTGATGTAGCCAAAAAGGCTACATTTGCTCCCTTTTGTCACAACGTTTCATTGTGTGCTACAGTCTTTTCAGTTTACACTGGACAAAAAACAAATTCAGGTCGAGATTAGATGCTAGATACTCCAGACGTGCACATACAACTGTCGACCATAATCTCTTCTCTTCTTAATCGCTATCTCGTATTCGAGAATCGTGCTTTTAAGAGTTGCTCTCCACAATATGTCTAAATTTCTCTCTGTTCTCTGCCATCCTGAATGTGCAGGCTAGACTTTGTCCCGTGATGTTAGTGATCCGTATAGCTAGTGGGGGACCAACCTCGGGGTCTTTTTCCGGCTACCATGCCCTTAACGGTTAGTCTTTCAAGACCGTTTCCTCGTACTACGTGGCCAAAAAATTTAGCGATGTTTTCAGCTACTATTGTTCTTAGTCTCTTTTTTGGTTTTATTTGTTAAAGTATTGATTCATTGGTTCTTCTTTGTGTCCACGAGATTCTCAGCATTCTACGCCAACAGAACATTTCCAGGGCGTCAGTTTTCTAATTGTCCGTTACTTTAAGCGACCAGCATTCTGACCCATAGAGAAAGATTGAGAAGACCAGCCTCCTTACCAGTCGGTTGGATAGAGTAAAGAATAGTGAGATAAGAGAACGATGTGGTGTTAAAGAAGATGTGGTTACAAAGATAGATAAAGGAATGCTTAGATGATTTGGACACGTAATAAGGATGACGAGGACGAGCATGTATGAGAGCACTGATAAAAGTAGAAGAAGCAAAAGATGTGTGTAAGAACCGTAGCGAGTGGTAGGAAGTGGTCTCTGCCCACCCCTACGGGAAAAAGGCGTGACTATATGTGTGTACATATAAAAGTTTTAAAATATTTCTAATAAAAAATTTTGTTCTTATTCAAATTGCAGTGACTATTATTTGTAATCATTTGATATGGGGTTCCATAACATAAAAGAGATTTGGTAGTGAGTGTTCTTTTACCTTAAAAGTTTAGCAACCACTGGTGTAGGTAAATAACATTGGTTTTGAATCACAGCAAAGTTGAATTGTCAAAAAATATGTTGTGTTTCTAATAATCTTAGCAGAGATTTCTTTTATCCTAGTCCATTTTAACGAGATCCAGATTGTGAAAAAAAATTATATTCTGCAATTATTTTATTATTTTTGCATGGAGACAAAAATAATTTGTACAAATATTCATATTGTTACTTCGTGATAGAAATGCACTTTGTTCCATCCGAAGTATGTCTTGTGCGGCAATATTTTATTATATTATTTGTTATTATAATTTTAATATAGTAATACATTATTATTATATTATCTATCATTATTGAAGTGAAAACTTCTTTATGCGCGTCTGAGCTAAATTTGGTGTGGGGCAAACTAAAGATTTCGCGTCACCTGACGTCAGCGTCAGCAACAGGGCGTCATGGATTTTTCTTCTTCTCTCTGTCTGTCTTTTAAATATGGTATGGTTCAGAACCATATTTAACAGAATGAGAAATGTGTTATGCAGTAGAGATCTTAACTTACAACTTAGAGTCAGAATATTGAGATGCTACGTTTTCTCGGTGTTGCTATATGGAATGGAATCCTGGACGTTAAAGAAAAATATAAGTGATCGACTGGAAGCATTTGAAATGTGGTCATATAGAGGGATCTTAAGAATAAGGGTAAACATGGTGATAAATGAGAAGGTACTGGGAAGAATGAGAAAGGAAAAGAAAATATTGAACACAATTAAAATAAGGAAGCTGCAGTATCTGGACCACGTGATGAGGGAAGAAAAATATGTATTGTTGCAGAATATTATGCAGAGAAAAATACAGGAAAAAAAAGCAGAGGAAGAAGAATGGTTAAAGAACCTGAGAAAATGGTACAACTGTAGTTCCATTGAGTTGTTTAGAGCTGCAGCATCAAAAGTGAAAATAGCTAACCTTCTAACAGAAGATAGCACTTGAAGAAGATCTGTCTGTCAAAAAGTGGCCTCGAGCTGACAGCCCACTGTTATAAGGTTATTTATTATTTAATGATTTTTATAACGAGGCTAAAAGAGATGAGAACAATCTTATGTGTGACTTTTATTGAAAAATTGTCCTCCAAAATGTGGTATATACAGTGTGTTCCAAAAATGTTTATTCAAATGGAGAAAAAGTTTATCTTACACTTCGCAGAAAAATATTGTAGATCCATAATCAAGTACGAAATTTTTAAAACATTAGCTGAAATACAGGGTGCTATTGGATTATTCTTCTCATCTATACCCTCCACACTGATTTCAATGTAGAAGGTGACAACAGCTTCTTCTTCTACTTGTCTGTAAAAAAATGGCCTCGAGCTGACATCCTAATTTTATTGGGTTATTTATTATTCAATTATTTAATATACCAAATTAAAAAAATTTAATTTTTAATACTACAATTATCTTAAAAATCCAAAAAAACCACGATACAATTTCATAGTTTTAAGCTTTTACTTTTGTTTTTGAAATGAAAACTTCTTTAGCGGCGTTGTACACTTTTTTTGTAATGGGTAAAAAATGTTAAACTCGCGTCAGGACACGTGGCCTGATCGAAAATTCGTAAGACGGATGGAGAGTAGACAGCTGGCGTGGCGTAGGAGAGGGAGTATCCCCCTCTCTTTCTACGGCGCGGCGAAAATGTATGCCTGCGCCGGCTGTTTCGTTTAACCATTCCAAAATATCCAAAACGCACAACGTTAATACTTAAGTTTTCACTTCTGCCGGCACTCCCAGAGTGCAACCCGTCGTTTTACTTTTACTAATTATATGTTTGTGTATATTGTTTATATTAGATTGCACTATTGGTGGCCTTGTGTTGACACTTAATAGTTCATAAAAAAGAGGAACCGACACGTCAGTGACTACTTCAAAATAAATGTCAACGTCATCTCTCGTCCGTTGTCAAATATCAGTCTAGTCCTCAACCAATTTTTATTAATGCTCTAATTATCAAAAATGTTTTAGAGGAGTGCTAAAGTGATATATATTATTTTATTATCAGCTTTTATTAGGCGATGTTTAAATATATAGAATAAAATAATTTAAGTAATATCTAATGTGAAGAGCCTTTCTGGAACCAATATGAAGAAATTATTTTCTAAAATCGAAACTAAGATCGATACTACGTCTCGAGAGAGCAATAATTATACGGGAAAGGTCTTTACTGTTGCAGACAGACTGTTACAGTAGAAGATATTCTTGCTGAAGGTAAATTGAAAAATTTAAATTTGATCGTTAAAAAAGGGGGAGGATATATTTGTGTCTTAAATATTGACATTTCAACTAAAATAATGAAGTATTTAACGATGATCAAGTCATTTTTTGAAGTGAAAACTTCTTTAGCGGCGTTGTACACTTTTTTTGTAATGGGTAAAAAATGTTAAACTCGCGTCAGGACACGTGACCTGATCGAAAATTCGTAAGACGGATGGAGAGTAGACAGCTGGTGTGGCGTAGGAGAGGGAGTATTCCCCTCTCTTTCTACGGCGCGGCGAAAATGTATGCCTGCGCCGGCTGTTTTCACTTCTGCCGGCACTCCCAGAGTGCAACCCGTCGTTTTTTTTTATCATATAAGGTGCCCATTAGTTGTCAAAAGTAAAAATCACACAAAACATTTTTTTTGCTGTTTAGCAATAAAATGTTTTGGTAAATAAAGCCATTCCTACGCGGAATAATTTTGTCTGGATTTAATCCAAATTAATAAACCTTTATAAATTAACATGGCGGTCTGCGGTTGAAAAAACAAACTTGCCAGTTATGAGATATTTCCCTTTTAGACGACACACTCTCCCTGATGAGTTTTGTATAATTAGGTTTTAATTTCGAATAAAGTTATTGCTTTAGTAAATGCACATGCACAGTCGAAACGAGGCTAGATGTTTTGTTTATTTTAATATATATTTTAGTTTACACACAGGACTGAGAAAAACCTCCGTCGTTGGATTAATTTAATATCTCGACCGCATCTTGTTTATAGGGCACTACTTAAATGCGAATTATCATTATTATTACTGCAGTTTCAAATTAAAATTTCTCAAAATTAAACAAACACAAACAGAATTGCTGACGATGCATCCACGAACGAATGCGGAGTGTAGATAATCAAACATCACCATTTTATCAACACATACAAATGCTCTTTTTACAGCCCACATGAGAGCTTTCAAAACATGAATACAATTTAGTTTTAAAAGTTCGTTCACATTTTTATCCCGTAACATTCTTTGTGCAGAAAAATGCTCCCCTACACGATGCACAAGTACTTATTCGAGTCAAAATACAGGACGGGCCATAAAGGCGCTTTGACATTATGCTAGCTAGCTAGCACCAGCCGAGACATTGACTCTAAGTTGTTCGTGTGCCTGGTGGATTTGAAAAAGCCTTTAACAAAGTGCGAATAAACAAACTTATGAAGATACTCAAAACAACTGGTATTGATGACAAAGATATCCGCTTGATAGGTAATTTATATTGGCACCAGTCTGCCAAAGTCAGAATTAACGGTTACCTGACGGAAGATGTTGAAGTGAAGAAAAGTGTGAGACAGGGATGTAAATTATCTCTTAAAGAGTTATTTATAATCAAGTTGCTAGTGTCTACGTCAACGGAACACAATTGGATATATCTTAAGCCTTTGACCGCGTTTGGCACCAGGCATTGTTAAGCAAATTATCTGCCTACGGTCTCCCAACCAAACTGCGCCAATGGCTCTTGAGCTTCATGCAAGATCGCTCCTTACATGTGGCAGTTGACGGTATTTCTTGTGATGCGTTTAAAACTAATGCCGGGGCCCCCAGGGTTCCATCCTGTCCCCCACCTTATTTCTTTTACACATCAACGACCTCTTGAAAACCACCACGAACCCCATTTACAGTTTCGCAGACGATAGCACACTTGTCTCAACTTTCACATCCTATCGATCACTTTCGGTGAATGATACAAATAGACTCAGGCAGGAACAGGTTGATTCCATCAATAGAGATCTTAAAACAATCGTCGAGTGGGGAACCAACAATCTTGTTCAGTTCAACGCCCAAAAAACACAAAGTGCCACGTTTTCCAAGAAAGTGAATTCCTCAAATCATCCCATCACAATGTCCGGAAATACCCTTGAACCAAGTCCCTCTATCTCGATTTTGGGAGTCACGGTGTCCAATAATATGTCTTGGCATGACCATGTTGCTAACATCGCAAAGTCGGCAAGCCAGAGGCTAGGTTTTCTGTGGAAAGCCAGAAAAATTTTTACTCCTGATCAACTGTTGACGACGTACAAGGCTCAAATCCGACCTCTACTGGAGTATTGCTCGCACATTTGGGGTTCAGCACCAAGGCATTCTCTTCGTCTTCTAGATTCCATTCAGAAAAGAGCCATTCGCTTGATAAACAGCTTAACTCTCACCCTCTAGAACATAAAAGAAGAGTTGCAGACCAGTCATTGCTCTACAGATATTTCCATGGCAGATGCTCCAGAGAAATAAAAACTCTTGTACCACCATTGGCCACATTCGGCCGAAGAACTCGGCACGCTGATCAGTCTCACTCATTTATTCTCAAGATTGACACTACTAGGACCAATCTTCATCAAGAATCCTTCTTTTACAGGGCTGCTACGAAATGGAAAAAATCAAAAACTTTTTTTTATTTAACAATTGATATTGCAGTACATTTGTAAAATTGGGTGCATACATTACTCCTTTTTCATATTTTGTAAATAAATATGTTTCAAATTGTGATGGACAGGTTAAAAGGTAGAAAGCATTAACACTTCATTTTCAGCTATTTAACCATTCAGATCTACTGTCAGTATTGAAAAGGACACACGAATTAAGGTAATTGGTCACGACATGTCCGTACATTTGTGTCCTGTTGTCGTTTATAGTTTTTTTTTGTAAATGGATGGCGCTAAAAGTATTAAACAGACTGTGAATGAACGGGCTCTGCAATAGGACAAATCCAATATTGCAGAGTAATTATGAGATAAATAATTAACTAAAAAATGTAGTTATTAAAGCTTTATACCGCAGAAACATCGGTTTAGAATCTTGATTGCACTTGTAAAATGACTTAAGCTACACATTGGACGTACTTATACCACTTCAGTATATTTTTACAGTGTAACAGCGCTCATTGTCGCCGATGTTGGTTGCTGAAAAGAGCCAACAAAGATTTATTTGCCAGATAAACATTTCCTCTCAACCGCATTATGCACAAACAAAATCTTAATATAATGTCTCGTATGTTCGCTTTCATGTTTAAATGCTTTTATTATTAAAACGGTCTGTTTTCTCTTGCGAAATACACTGAAATTTCAGCAACGGACTGAGTTGCATTGTCACCAAAACGCAGAATCTTAAATGTTTTTTTTTTTACTGAAAATAATCGCAAAAAGGGTAGACCAATCGTGTGGGCCGCGGACGGCCCGCACTGCGACTATTAGAAGGGGGAGGGATTATAGAAAGGAAATGATTGTGGACACGCTTTTTGAAAAGTTGCAGGTCATAGTTCTACTTCTAACAATAATTAGTTACAAATTAGACAACAATAAGTTTTAGAAGTATATTTTATGTTACAGTAAAAACAAGTTTTTATTTAAAACACGTTTTTACTAGTTGAAACTAGTTTATAGTGGATGGTTTATACGTACCTACAAAATTATATTGGACATTCTTAACGTTCATAAAAGATTAAAATCCAATCTAACACATTTTACAGTAATCATTCGCCAGAAATTATAATTTTAAATGCAAATTCAAGAAGAACAGACATTCAGAAATCTTAAAAATTACTTTTTTCCTACTAACTATAGTCAGATATAGGTAAAATGTTAAGATTGGTAAATGTCCATAATGAAGAATTAACTCTTAAGAATCATTTAAAAATAATGTTAAAAATTGTAATTATTTATATTTCTTTTTTGTGAGACTTTGTTAAAAATTTTACAATAAATTGGCAATGCCATTAATGAATAAATAATTTAAATAACTAAATTTTCACGGTGGTGGTAAAACAAGCAAACGCTTTATGAATAAAAGAAGTTAATATATTTTTAACAATGAATACGTGATATCTCTACTTTATGATACCGCTATACATTTTTATACAAAAAAAGTTTACCAATAATTCTTAAACGCGAATTATAAAGTGCTTGGCTCCTTTTATTACTTTTACGTGTGGTGTTTCTAATTCTATTTCGTATCGATCTTCTTCTTCCCCGCAATATTGATGTGTTTTTAACTTAACTCGCACGACTTTTGGTCGTTATTTTGGTATGTTTATTTGTTTTCGTTTGTTTGCCTCGCCAATTAGTTACGACGATTAAAATTGATACGGTAGGAATTTAAATTATTTATTTCATGTATTATTTGCAAAAGAAAAATAAATGGATAATTTCAAAGATGCTTTTTGCGTTTTAATGGATGGTTGTTCAAAGTTAAAGCCGTCTTAGGTCCTTATTAGCATAGGAAGGTACTAAGACAGCTGCTTAGAACATAAATCTCAAAAGTATCTGTACAAAATGAAATTGTCTCTAAACTCTAAGCCAATAAAAACAGTTTCTTTGTCATAGCTTACTTCTGGCTTAAATGATGTTAAGGACAGTAGATTTAGAAATTATTTAGATGTAACACCTTTATTTATTTTTGTGATTGGGTTTCAGGTCACAGAGGAGTTAGAGACAACGAGGAAGCAGACTGACTTACCAAGAAAGGGGCAAATACACAGCCCAGCACCATGCTGTGGACTCTCTAAAACCCACTTGAAAGAAGAGGTTCGACGCTGGGAAACAGATGAAATAAAATTTCACCGGAATAAAGTGCCAGGACAAAGACAGGTGAAAAGGCTAGTGAGCCTTTCGTCAAGGAAAGCTAAACAGCTTCTCGGGTTGTACAAAAAAGACTTGAAACTGGTGACGGAACAGAGAGTAATAGTTGCCGTTACTGCGAGAACTTCACTGAAACTGCACAACTTTTGCTTTGCGAATGCCCAGCGTTTTTATGCAATAGGCTAAAGTTCCTGGAAGGAAGCCCTCCGATGTCAGGAACTTAGCTCCCAGGAAACTGATAAACTTTGTACGAAGTCTCGAAATCCCGGACCTCGAATAGATTAAGAGTTTTGCACAAAAGATGTAATAAGTAGAACTGCTTGAGAGGATTTATAACCCTTACAACCCCCCTAAAATCTTATCTGGTGATATTCAGAGAAGTCTAAATTCATTATGTGGGATTGTGACAGGATACTGCAGAATGAGAAAGCATATTAATAACAAAAATTACCTTTATTCCGGGAAACAGAAGGCCAATTCTGGCTAACCTAAAGAAAATTTCCCTAGGTCAATACCAGTAGATACCTACTTTGGAATAATCGGCCCTTCCAGGACGGCATGCAGGAGATTCGTGCCAGAATAGAACAAGCCGTGCTTCATTCCTGAAGATGCGAAAGGTACTTTGTAGCAGAAATTTAAGCTTGCCTCTGCGCGTCCGAGTGCTTCGCTGTTACGTGTTCAGCATACTGTTTTATGGAATGGAAGCTTGGACTTTGACAGATGCGATGTGCAAAAAATTGGAGGCCTTTGAAATGTGGACGTACAGAAGGCTATTTAAAATCTCCTGGGTAGAAATAGTGCGTAACACCGAGGTACTTCAACGCCTCGACAAGCAGTTGGAAGTTCTGTTTACACTAAAAAAGCGCTAGTAAAAAGCGCTGATAAGTATCGACTTTTAAAACTTATTATAGAAGGGAAGATCGAAGGACGAAGAGGCCCGGGTAGAAGGATATCCTGGCTAAAAAACTTAAGACAATAGTATGGAGTGAGCACTACCACATTGTTCCGGCGAGCTGTAGATAAGGTTCAGATAGCGCTGATGATTGCCAACGTCCGAGGAGGACAGGGCACCTAAAGAAGAAGAAGGACAATACCCCCTTTCAGGAAAACGGATTTAAGGGGACCTAGGTGCTGTGTCACTCTTCCTCTTATTTCGGATTCTTATTCGGGGCATTCTACACTCTGAACACTCTAGGTTTGGTCCTAATTGAGGTGTTTGTTTGAGCTTACTTAGCGTTTCTTTTTAATAGGTATTTCAAATAAAATATAAACCGAATTGATCAGTGATCCCAATTATTTCAGGTTATAGGTGTTTTTAATTGGTGACGTTTTAAAGGGAAGCGACTCGGGGATCACTTCGGGACACTGAATGAAACAAAAACCACCAAATCCTCGGGATGGTTCCTGGCATGCTAGCCACGACAATACACGTAGAAAAGTCTTTTCTCATTCCGAAGACAGATGAGTGGGTAAGGAAAGCAATCTACTGCCCATAGACTAAATTCGCACAGATGGCTCAAAAACCCCAGATGGGAATAGGGCCGGCGTTTTAAGCAGAAAACCAAAGAATAAAATATCAACTAGTTAGCAGGATTTAGTCGTTTAAAATTATTTAATTAACAACAAGTTGTAATTAATTAATTAAGTGAATCTCATATCAGAAATACCATTTATTTAATTTATATAAAATTAAAAATAAATAAATAAATAAATGAGTGCAGGTCATTTTCATTACAGCTACCAATACCTTGTCATCTGGGTAGCATTCTATATTAATTTTATGGGGACCCATTCTGTACCATCCTCTCTTTTTTACCATGTAGATTATTCACAATAATTGAAAAATCACAAAATTTTAATTTTTTTAACTAATTTGTTGACTTTTCTAAACCCAGATATAAATAAAATTTACCGACTAGTAAGGCTTTCGAATAAAACTACCTTTTAATTAGTTTAAAAGATAATTTTTTCTTACGCGTAGACAAAAAATGAGCTATTTGATAAAAATTCTCAGGGATGATGCAACTCTGAAATGAATATACTCGGGGAGGTAACAATCAGTTTAAGTTTTAACGTAAGAATGGGTATTGAGCTAGAGCCTGGCAAGTGTAAACAAAGAAAGGGGTTGGTTAGAGAGAAAGAGAGAAGGTAAATAGAAAAGTAATACGCTTCGGAAAGAATATTCAGTAGCATCCGCATCTTTTGAGATTTTAAGTAAAACGTTTCATATCAGAATCAGACAGGGTTGTTCCAGAAACAAAAATTAGCTAAAACGACATGCCCTCTTTTGCGTTCGCTAAACGAAGGCATAAAGTAACGAAAACATTCTTAAAATTTTGTTCGTCTAAATTAAATAGTGCTTTCGGCCATATTTCTGTCGGTATGTTTTAGAAATTTATTTCTCGACGTAAGTTGTTATATTTGTCTTGGGGGGAAAATATGTTGGTTTCTTATTTACGTTACCTTTTAAAGTTTGTTTCAAAGCGTGCTTTAATAATTTTAATTAAAATCCGGGTTTGCTTTAAATTCTCTATGGGTACAGAAATTAAATTCGGTTGAGGCAATTCGGAAAGCAACCGCAAATGATTGTGACCAACAAAATAATCCTGAAATATTCTCATGAATAACCGTTTGTTCATTAACCTGCTTTTTACGAATTAAAGTAAACTTTAAACGTTTTAAGACACTTTCATACAAGATATACAGTGTGAATGTAACGAAAATGGTTAAACTAAAACAATTATTGCTAGACGAAAAAACTGGCTGATCTTAAGTTGCCTTTATGTTGCTAGCACTTGGCAAACTTTATATGAATATTTTGAGCAACAATATTTTTATCAATCATTAGTGTTTAAAAATTAGAAGAAGCGAAACATGTGGGTAAGAACCGTGGCAAGTGAAAGGAAGTGGTCTTTGTCTACCCCTACGGGAAAAGGAGTGACTATATTTATGTATGTAGTGTTTAAAACAAGCGGGTGTCAAGCTGGTATAAATAAACAAATTACTGCTGGTCAAAAAAACCAGCTGATCTTAAGTTGCCTTTATGTTGCTAGCATTAACTTTTCATGAATATTTTAAGCACCAAAATTTGTTTTCAATTATTAGTGTTTAAAAATTAGAAGAAGCGAAACATGTACGTAAGAATTGTAGCTAGTGAAAAGAAATGGTCTCTGCCTACCCCTACGGTAAAAGGCGTGATTATATTTATGTATGTAGTGTTTAAAACAATTGAGTGTCAAGCTGGTATTAAGAAACAAATTAATCCTGGTCGAAAAAACTGGCTGATCTTAAGTTGACTTTATGTTGCTAGCACTTAGCAAACTTTTCATGAATATTTTGAGCAACAAAATTGATTTAGAGTTTAACAGTATACAAAAGCTTTTCTGACTGCAAAAAAATATATTTCATATAACCTGAATTGAAAATGCGAGTATCAATGCCTGTTAACTTAACCTAAACTAGTCAATTTCAGACTAATTCGACTGTTGCCGGGCTAAATACAATCACTTTCATCCCTAAGGTGGAAACCCTTGATTTTCTGCTCGCACAATTAAGTTGCAGCTTTACTTTCCATCCTGTAAGAATATATTTTGTTTATTTTAAGTCTTTACTTTTGTCATTCTAACCATTAACTAAACTAAAAGATATTATATTTTGCGACTAAAACGAGTAAGAATACAATAAATAAGGATTTAAAAAAATATATAGATACAATAAGTTGCCACGTCTTTTTCGTTCTCTATTGAGTACTCTGCCAGCGGTCTCTCTACTGGCAAATCATGCCCGAGCTCAGCCGTAGAGGGTAGTAGAAGAAAATAAAAGTGAGCCGCGCCACCGACTTAGACGGTTCAAGCCGGAAACCCCTAGGTCTTATAGGCACTAGCAGAGCCACACGATAAACAACTAACATTATGGTGAACCAAATAAATAAAATTATAGCAAAAATATATTAGATACTTTACTTCTACAATAAATCAAAGTTCAATAATAAAATAAATAAATAAATAGTTCAATAATAAAATTATAAAACATATAGTCAAAATTAACAGCCAACAATAAATCAAGGTACACAGTTCAATAGCAAAATTATAACAAATATAGTCAAAATTAGCAGCTAACAATAAATCAAGGTACACAGTTCAATAATAAACTTATAACAAATATAATCAAAATCAACAGCTAACAATAAATCTAAAATCCAAAGTTTACGATTCCATAAAATAACCAAAACAAAGGTAAGAGTAACAAACTTTATCAAGTTACCAAAAAAAAACGTATACGAGTCAACTTTTTAATAATACTTTATCAAACGTTCACATACGGCTGCTAATTTACTCACGTTTTTACCATTTACATAAAGATTTACACTGTTAAAACAATCGAGCTTATTTAAAAATATTTCTTTTTACAATGGCTGTCCTTCAAAATAGCAATATTGTAGGATATTTACAAATAAGTATGAAGAAAACATTTTTACTTGGACACAAAGAACTATTGAGAATATTACTTTAATCAAAGTTCAGCCTTGGTATATTATCCAATGCAATAAATAGTTTTCAACAGTGTACCATATCAATAAATTAAAACAAAACTTAATCGTGGGGTCAAAAACAAATCACGTCGTTTAAATATTCCAAAATAAATCACTTGTAACCTTTGGGTATACGAATTCACTACTCCTGTGGCCGGTTTGATTATGGAACAGCACCTGCTAATTAACAATGGCTTCCCTCCATCAAATCCCGCATGCGGATATTTTAACTCGACACCAAAATCCAAAATATCAACAACAAAGGTAAGATAGAATGGTCAAGTTAAAAATTAAATGGCTTTTCTTCAAAATCCAATTAAGATGGCCCAAATACAGCCAGATATGAAAGAAAAAACCGTAGAGGTTATGCACACGTGTTAATATCAAATCGTCCCAAAAATTCTCACCACCACACGACTCCCAAGACTGCCACCAAACGACTGACAAGCCAGACTCCCAGGCCGGATATCAAGAAATGACGCGGAACACCAACAATCTTCGCAAATCTATGTTCCAAACTCATAATCGCACTCGTCCGTGTTGATAGCCAGCCCATCCACAAAGAAATGCAAACCAAACAATAATATAGCTGACAACACACAACAATCGAGGCCAAAAATCAAAGCAAAATCTAATAACAAAAACCCCCACTCCATCTCCATCGATTAACAAAAATGTCACAGCCATTAATAATCGAATCCTATCACTACAAGGTATGCAACACTATTTACAACGAATGATATATTTAAATTACAACAAAATACGGTAAGCGAAACTATTTACAGTACACCACTAATTTTTGTAATTATAGTTATGAATTTTCTCAATAAATATTAATATCGTATGATTTTTTTTCGCTATTAGTCAGAAATTGCTTAGTTCTGGTTGGCTCCATACATTAAAACTCCCATTTTTATTGCAGATTATATGAAAAATATAGTGTGTGACGCGGGATAAAACTAGATTTCAGACGTCGGGTCGCTTCGCTCAGTCAGGCAATTTCACCCTAGTCTGAAATCGTCTTGTTTCATCCCTAGTCTCGTTTCGACTAACTAAATAGGCATTAAGGCTCGCAGTTTTTTTCAGAACTTTTTCGCACAGGAGATCGATAACTTATTGTAGCCTATCATGCATATTTAGAAAGTAAAATTAATCAACGTGTTTGAGGTAAGTTTTCGCAGCACCTTTTCGGCCCCCAACTCCCGGCCTCGTTTCCGCAATGATTAACTGAAAAACTTGCGGGAGACTTTTCTTTGAGGACATATTTTATTTTTGTTTAATTTATTTGGCGGTAGCGTGCTGAGCTCGGCTTTTTCACAAATGACATTTCGACCTTAATGGCCAAACATTTATCATCCGATGATGATGCCTCGATCTTTCTTTTTTTTATGAAATAGGTGTATCACTTTTAGGGGGAACTGATGAATGGGGGTTGTCGGTGAGATAATCGAAAGTGAGTATTATTCGTCCTCGTGCGGGTGCATTTCTCAAGGGAAAAAAGGTGCACTTGAATGAAAATCCTCAGTCACGATGAAGGTGATGGGATAAAAGATTGTTTGATAGCAAGTAAAAGATTAACTTTTTTTAGCACCCCAGCCCAAAGATTTACAACTGAAAGCTGATGTTGTTGTGATTTTAACTTACTATTGATTAAATTTTTAGGTAAGTTTATAAATAAAAGTTAGCCGAGATTTTAGTTTACAGTCTGTGAACAAAAACAAAAATTATGCATGTTTTCTTACAGGTGTTGTTGCAATTTTCGCCATTCCAAGACTTTTAAACTCTCATGTGCGCTTTTGTTGATACGAGACTAATCTAAAAACAAACGCGTTAATTACTTCTTCAAAAAACATAGCAAAACAATTTAATTGTTTTAATTAATTTTTAATTTCATTTCCATACACTGGCTCAACGTCCGAACAATATGATTAACCCAACTCTTCAAAAATAATCCTCTAGTAAAAAATCTCTTCCTTCTTAAGCATTTGTTTAGGTTTGGTAATGAAGAACAGTCGCAGGGTGCTAAATCCGGCGAATATGCTGTATGGGGATGCGATTCATAGTGGAATTCATTGAATTTGGCCATCGGTGTCATCTTTATGAAAGAAAACTTTTGTATGCACCTCGAGAAAAACTCTTGGGTTTGAATCGGACCAATAGCGGCAATTGTGGCGCTTAACCGTCCCGTGCAAGAAAAACTCGAATGAATGACAATTTTTACCGTTCGTGATTGTTTGCAGATAAGTTGTAACTTGCCTATTTTTTCCCTTCTACAGTTCCATTATAATTGTGTCTCTGATAGTTTTGTATTCCTCAGGTACTCGTAAATAGTGTCGCGTACCGTATTTTGTTGTAACTTAAATATATCATTCGTTGTAAATAGTGTTGCATACCTTGTTGTGATAGGATTGATTGTTAATGGCTGTGGCATTTTTGTTGATCGCTGGAGATTGAGTGGGGAGTTTTCGTTATTAGATTTTGCTTTGGTTTTTGGCCTCGATTGTTGTGTGTTGTCGGTTATATTATTGTTTGGTTTGCATTTCTGTGTGGATGGGGCTGGCTATCAACACGGACGAGCGCGATTCTTGGTGTGGAGCATGGACTTGCGAATATTGTTGGTTGACGTCGCTTCCGTGTCATTTCTTGATATCCGGCTTGGGAAGTCGTGCTAGTCGTTGGGTGAGAGTCTTGGGAGTGGTGTGGTGAGAACGTGGGGCGAGTTTTTGATATTAACAAGTGTGCAGAACCTCTACGGTTTTCTTTTCATATCTGGCTGTATTTAGGCCATCTTAATTGAATTTTGAAGAAAAACCATTTAATTTTTAACTTGACCATTCTATCTTACCTTCATTGTTGATATTTTGGATTTTGGTGTCGAGTTAAAATATCCGCATGCGGGATTTATTTGAGGGAAGCCATTGTTAGTTAGCAGGTGCCGTTTCATAACCAAACCGGCCACAGGAGTAGTGCATTCGTATACCCAAAGGTTACAAGTGATTTATTTTAGAATATTTTACGACGTGACTTATTTTTGACACCACGATTAAGTTTTGTTTTAATTTATTAATAAAATACATTGTTGAAAACTATTTATTGCATTGGATAATATGCCAAGGCTGAACTTTGATTAAAGTAATCTTCTCAATAGTTCTTTGTGTCCAAGTAAAAATGTTTTCTTCATACTTATTTGTAAATATCCTACAATATTGATATTTTGAAGGACAGCCATTGTAAAAAGAAATATTTTTAAATAAGCTCGATTGTTTTAACAGTGTAAATCTTTATGTAAATGGTAAAAACATGAGTTTATTATTGAACTGTGTACTTTGATTTATTGTTGGCTGTTAATTTTGACTATATTTGTTATGAGTTTATTATTGAACTGTGTACTTTGATTTATTGTTAGCTGTTAATTTTGACTATATTGGTTATAATTTTATTATTGAACTGTGTACTTTGATTTATTGTAGGAGTAAAGTATCCAATATATTTTAGCTATAATTTCATTTATTTAGTTGACCATAATCTCAGTTGTTTATCGTGTGGCTCTGCTAGTGCCTATAAGACCTAGGGGTTTCCGGCTTGATCCGTCTAAGTCGGTGGCGCGGCTCACTTTTTTTTTTTGTTCTACCCTCTACGGCTGAGCTCGGGCATAATTTGCCAGTAGAGAGACCGCTGGCAGAGTACTCTATAGAGAACGAAAAAGACGTGGCAAAGTTTCACATTTAAATCTAATTTTTTAATGAGTAATGGGTAGAATTTTAAAATTTGACTATTGTATAGAGCTTTTGAAAGATATCTCGTTGGAACTTCAATGCCATTTAACAAGTTTGGGGTAATTCTTACCCTCGCTTGGAGTTGAAAGTAAAGGTGTCAAAAAAACCGGAAAAGAGTGTTTCCCTTTAATCAAAAATCGACGTGTCTGAGCGTTTTTCTTATAAGTTGACGAGGTTCCTGCAAATGGCTCTGTTTCGTTTTTGGTTGGCAACCCTGTATAAGTTAATCTCCAATACCTGATAATAAGGATTATTTCCCTTAATTTTCCTAATCTCACACATCTTCCTGCTCGAGTGTCGAAACGTAAACAACTGAAATAATAACTGCCTCCAATAGTCGTTTTATAAATAATTAACACTAACCGAGATAAAATGTGATTCTAAAATTTAAACGTGCGAAGCGTAAACAATTTTAAAATGTAAACTTATTGAGATATTAAAAGTGTAACTGGAGAGGCATAAAAATTTACTCGATGATACATTAAAACTGTTATCAGTTCATGTCGTACAAAAAAGCAGTCCCCTGAATTTTCACCGATTTTCCAGCATTCGAATTCGATTTTCATAACTCGGACCGGTGTGCACACTCTCTCTACAAATTTTTTCTTGTCTTTGTTTTCGTCCAAAAATATTCATTCCTGTAACGACGCGATTTGACTAGCCACCAGAGCAGATCGAAAAAGATCCGGGAGGCCTCTAGAATTATAGGATTGGTCGTGCGGAGCACAGAAGACCATTAGCGAAGCGAAAAAGGATCCGGAGGATATCTGGAGCTGGACATGCAGATTTAAAATATAAGGAATAGGATTTTTCGATCGGCTGGTTGGATTAACTCGGACGGGGATCTCTCCACTTTTATCGAATTCTGCAAAACTTATTTCGAAAAGTTTTAAATTGATATTTCAAAAGGATTAATTGTATTCGAAATGATTCCCTTAATATAATTTTAATAATACACAATTTAAACTGCGATTAAATTAATAATGCATTTACAAATTTATCAAATTTATTATTGTTTTAATAACGTTTCTTTTCAACTTTCAACCATGTAAATAAAAATTATAATAAAAAAGGGGTGCCTTTTTATAAATAAAACCATTAAACAACGCTTTTCGCAATTTCTGCCTTCAGCTTGTTCAGTAATGATGCGCAGTATGCTCCTGTAATGGTTTTTTAAAGTTAATCGATTAAGATAACTTTACGCCTACCCGAAAAAACAGTTGCCATCACTTTCTTAGCCGAAAAAACAGCTATTGTTTTTGGAACAAAGTTCCTTAACGCGGTAGTGCGATTTAGTGGAAATCGTCACGTAATGAAATGATATCCTCTGCATGAGAGAAAAGAGAGATAAAACTAGTGCGTGAACTACGCATGCGCGCAGAACAAATATTAACACAGTTAATCGCATCGGTGGTAGGGATGGCGATTCTTCCCGAAAAATATCGATTTTTAAATCGATTCGAATCGAAATCCGATAAATCGATTCGTAATAAAATCGAGATATAAAAGATCGATTTCTCAAAAATCGATCTTTTTTTATTTGTTTGAGCTTTTATCTATATAAGTTAAAATCGATACTGTGGAAAACAAAAAGGGCATCACAATAATCGATTTTTCATTGTTTTTAACTAATTAAAGTTATTTTTACTACTATATCACATTCCCTATACCAAAAATTTTTTTATCTTGATGTTGTGGTTACTAGGAAGGTCACACAGATGACTCAAAAACACCTTATGGAGTTGGGGCCGGTGTTTTCAGCAAAAAGTTTAAGAATGAAATATGTACCAGTCTTGGCAGGTATGCTACAATCTTTCCGGCTGAAGTATTCGCTATCGAATTGTGTGCAAGAGAGTTGACCAACAGACCTCTAGCAAACAAAAACAAGTATAATATTAGACAACCAGGCTGCTTTAAAAGCACTGAGCTCCAACGAGATAAATTCTAAACTTGTATGGAATTGCATCGAATCCCTGGAGTACCTTGGCGCGAACAACAGAGTGACCCTGCTGTGGGTACCTGGGCACCAGGGGGTGAAGAAAAACGAAAAAGCCGACACCCTTTTAAAACAAGTGGCCGAATCTGCGTTCACTGTACCAGAACCGGTAATTATATTGGACTGAGCGGAGAGGAAAATACTCACGTACTGATCCAATATACCAGGGTTGACGCACTCGAAAGCGTTCTTGCCTAAACCCTCGAGAAATACAACTAAGCAGATCCTAGAATGAAGCAGAAATGACCTGCTAATTCTAACGGGACTGCCATTTAATATACCACCTCGGAAGGATAGGTCTGAATCAACAAAGGGACTGTCGGTTTTGCTGCGTGGAAGACGAAAGTGCTCTGAACATATATTACGTTCATGCTTCAGCTTGGGAAGAATAAGGTTTAACATATTTGGTTATATCAACCTAGAACCTACCGATTTCAATAAAATTTTACCCCATACAACTATGAACTTCGTGAGAAAGGCTGGATTGTGCGGTGAACTGTAACCTTCAGCGGTGAGTAACAATAGACCTACTAAAGGTCGCAGTGGAGGAGCGATCTACGCCCCACTTACATGATACCTTACCTAACCACTCAATGCTTCCAAAGAATCATTTTTCATTGGCATACCGTAGACCTGTCTGTCTAACAGATAATGTTATGCACCACGAGTGTATTTTTATGAAAATAATAAGTTTTACCAGTGTATAAACCACCGGATATTTAGTGTAGACACTCGCGTCAAAGCTAGCGATAAACATTCTTTATTAACCTAGACGAAACACGTTTGAGCGATCTTAAACCTGGAGAAACAAGCAACAGCACCACTTTGACGACGTTCTCAAAATTAACTCGGAAATAGAAAGTACCCAGAGACAAAGCGACATGTGTTCAAACCACGCGTTACACGATTCATAAATTTCGTTTTTATTTCAGTCCCATTTGTAGTTTTCCAACTTCGGTAATGACGCGAGAGTCATTCCGTTTTCTTGGAAACTGGCACGTTCCCGCAGGTTTTCCGATTACTTTGTTTTCTCCTGGATGTCTCCACTCGCTTCTTTGATGATTTACGTGAAAACTTTTTTAAGTACATGTATGTATAGACGATGTTTTGTTTTTGGACTTTTGTCTTGTTGAATTTGTTGTTTACGTTTAAAAAAAACAAAACCACCGTCAAAATATTGTATTAATAAGATTTTCACACTAGTAAAGTTAAATAAACAGTATTAATATCCGTAACGTTATAAACGTCACATTGTGAACCGAATGCTTAGATGGTTTGGACACGTAGAAAGGATGGATGAAGGAAGATTGACGAAACAAATTTATAAGGCGAGTGTGAATGGACAAGTCGGTAGAGGTCGACCTCGCAGAACATATCTCGATCAGATCAACATTGTTTTAAAGAAAGGCCAGGTCAAGAGTACTAACAACCGACGAACATGTATAAGAGCACTGATGAAAGTAGAGTTACGCTTTCACGAGTAAACTACTCAAACGATCATCATAAAATGTTGTACACAAATTTTCAAAAGTATAGTAAAGGACATAAAACCTTTTATAAAAAAAGTAAATACCGGAGGTCAGTTCAATATTCAAAATTTTATGATGATATGATTTTATCAAGAATTTTGGTGTTCAACTCGCTCTTTCTGAGATTAAGATTATTGTCTTTGCCAGGCATATAAATTTATATAATTATTATAATATAATATTATATAATATATTATATATAATAAATAATATATAATATATAATATATAATATATAATATATAATATATAATATATAATATATAATATATAATATATAATATATAATATAATATAATATACTTATAACATGTTATTTAAACCGGCCGACAATTCAATATTCAATCGAGCATAGCATCAGCTGTTTGGAGTGTTAATCCTATTTTTTATTTATTTATTTCCATTTTTCTGTCACCTTTAAGCAATAGTTAATATGTCTAAAACTAACACATGATTAAATTTTTAAATTCGCTTGAACTTTCGGGGGTACCCTCACATAAACTTCAATTGAAAATAAATGTACTAGTTATGCTTTTGCTAAATGTCGATGCTTCTCTACTATGTAATGAAATGATGGTTCAGATCACATAATTGGGACAGAATATACTATGTGCCACTATTTTAACAGGTGTCGGGAAAGGGAAAAGTGTTATCATTTAATTATTTTGTTTGATCGTTTTTATACTCGACAGAGATAAATTCATTGCATATTGCGATAAAATTTTCATTGGCTAATAAAAAAATTGATACTTTTTATGTAAATTAATTCTCGTCAAATACCATTGTGGTATTTATCCAAGAGGTATATAGCGGTGAACTGAGTAGCCCTTAATACCAACTAATCCAGTACCACCATAATCAAAACTGGTTTGCCTATCACCCAAAAAGCCAGGGTGACGTAAGAAGCCCGAGTTGAGTTGAGTTCATTAAAACCCATTGAACAATGTTCCAACATTGTAATTTTTTATTATATTTGTCAGTACATTTTTTTTATTCAGTTGTATGGATTCTTTTACGTAAAGAAGGATTTTTTTAGCTCATTTGAAGGTTTGCATTTTCATTCTTTTTAAACAAACAAAAATCTGACACCCAGTTGAAATTAGTTCACTTGCTTGATAATAAATTAGAAACTGATGAGTCAGTTTAAAGAACCCACTTACCAGACTATACTGGATTAGCCAGGCCTTGTTACGTTACACATCGAATATTACTTTGTTGTGATACTGATGTTTTGAACGCATTTGTATGAAAACTAAAAAAAAAGAAGTTGTTCAGTATCCCATGGTGTCTAGTTTGTATCTGTCTCTGTGAACATAATGGAAAATCCGTTCAAACAGATTATTTTTTAAATGTTTGAGTCTCTGCGCGTGACCCCAGTGACAGTAAAACATTACCTTTACTGCTTTTGTTCTCGAATAGTTTAAAAGGTTGATTAACAAGCAAAATGACTTCGAATTTTAATTTAATTGGGTTGTCCATCGCATCTTCAGAGATCAGACTTCAAAGAAGACCGAGAACGGCCGTTTCTTCAGAATTAGAATCGATTCCAGCATATCGCCGTCAGAGAAAAGATAAGAGTCATTAATTGGGTAAAAAGGAGGAAATGATAGCTGCTACTGCGATATTGTTGAAAATACAGTGAATACTGGGTACATCCAATAAAAGAGCGTTGGTGGATTTCAATTCAGATGACTCCATTTAAAGTGAGCGCGAACATGTTCATAGTTGATGCTGACAATGTTCTGTGGAAAATCTGGCCCTACCAGATATTGAAGATATCAGCTTTTGACGATACATCATACCAATTTGTTTGGGTCTATTTGAAACGATAGATTTGTTTATAACACGTGTTAATAATGTGTCCGTAATGTTAACAAACTTTCTATATTTTTTGACCGCTACAACAATAAAATGGACACACCTAGAATGTGTGAGTTCATTTTACAAATGACATTTAGACTAACTAAATTTAGCACTTTTGTGTGCATTCAACCCAACTTCATTGGTCGAGGTCTCTGCTGCTTTAATTGTTGTGTATGTTCCAGTTGCAGTCATCAGATAAAAGTATTATAAATTAAAAAAAATATATTTTCACGTTAATTATATCGTTCTACACCTTTGACTGCTTTTCATAATTATGGTAAAGAAAGATTTTTAAACGTATTTTTTTTTAATTATTGCTACTTTGTATATAGCTGCATGCTTGTTAAGTCATGTAAGTTATTAATGTAAACTAAGTGCGTAAAATTATGGTCTATTATGGGTTTTATTATGGGTCGACGTCTTCTGTAGCGTCTACGAATGCTGTAATTTTTCAAGGTTAGACATCGCGCTTCAGTTGTCCTTGTCTGGCACTATTTATATTCGCTTTTATGGTAAATTAAACAATAATTAAAATTACACAATAATTTTTTATGGCAACTCTTTCCATTGCGAAGTCTGGGTAGATAAGAATGTTTAAATTAGCATTAGAATTAGCTTTTTTTGGGTTAAGTAAAGTTAGGTTAGGTTGGGTTTTAATAAAAGTAATTGTTGGTTTATTAATGTGGATCCTAGGAAATCGAGAGTTAAAACAAAAATTTTTCGTGTGTTTCTACCACAAATCTAAATAGCATTTGAAGTGACCCATATTAATTTTGTTGAAAATTCGTGATTTCAACAGTAGAATTTCTCTCCAAGAAATTCTTTAATTTAAAACACCCTTAATTCGGCACAGACGCCCATAAGCTATCATCCGCTTTGCACGTGCTAGCAAACAGCAATACACCGTGCGCAAAAAGACGGTTACGCGCGCACCAATAAACACGTTGACTTAAGCGCCACAAACGAAGCCACGTATGAACGGTTTAAAAACTCTCCCTCTTACGTCTAGACTCCCGAGCGATAAACACCGCTAGCCTTCTAACCACCAGCTAAGAGCACCGCGTTGGAAACCCACGTGTTGAAATGTAGTACATTATTTTAGTTTATTTCAAATTTTTATAACTGCAGTTAAACAGTAACATGTGAATCCGATTATGTAGTATATTCATTTCAATTCGACAACCAGTATAAAGATTCTAATAATTAATCATGTTTCGGTGGAAGACAAAATGGCGTTTCCATGTATCAAGTTCAATATACCATAAATGGTAATTATATAGTGTTTTATTTCAATGAAAACAAATACACGTGTAATAAATCAAGATTACCACGGCGGTGTCCCACAAAAAACCTCGGCAACTTGCAGTAGGTAAAGACAGTTAAATCAGCGACTTATCAGCTATCGAAGTACTTCAACATCATTATCGAAGCGGACTGCGAGATCTTCAAAGAGGCAGACGGCATCAGGTTCAAGCATCTCCACTTCTCCTTCCCCTCATATCTAGCTCGCCCCGCCGCAACAAATTTGATATGAATACTTTGTCCTGTTTTCTGCTTTTAAGGGTTTCATAATTTGGTTTAAACAGCAAAAATTTAAAAAACATTGTGACAAATTAATAACGAAGAGAGTCCCAGGACATTTAGGGGTAGATTCTGAAAATTATTATTATAAAACGCTCCTGGATGTTAAACATAAATTAATTTTTCATAACTATACTTTTAAAAAGCAATATCTTTTTTGGTAGGTGTACCTATATTTTGGTTGAGTAAATTTTTGAAACGTAGACGTCGAAAAAACATATTTCAAGGAATGCACAGTATTTTCTTATAATTTAAATTTTATATAAAACAATTTTCTTTCATTTAAGAATAGATAGAAAAAAAACATAAAATTACAGACATATTTAAGAAAAACATACTCTTAATTGAAACACCTACTATTTTCCCATATTCTTTCCAACGTTGTTCCATTTTTTCTACCGAAACTTATATAATTGTGACCCGGAGCGCTAGGTGTAAACGCCGAGGAGACTCGGTTTTCTTTTAATTAAATTTTTGTAGCAATTAGAGACGTTTTTGCAAAAAACACAAATCTTTGGGGACCGAATTTTTCATTACTTACAAACTACGAACGAGTTTCTATCAAAGATTTTGGCATTGTTGCTTTGTTAGAAGGTAAATAATCCGAAGAATGTTTTTTGCCGACGAAAATGTGGTTCACTGAGAAAAAGGCCGGGCTGAGTTTTCCAATTACGGGGCATGTTGCAACGATACAAGCTTCATTACTTTGTGTTTGACTAAGATTGAACGTTAACTTAAATTAAATTAGAGAAAAATGTGATTGCTACACTCACAAAAATGATCGCTTGTCGCTCGCGTCATTTGTCATCCCGATTGTATTTCTTTAACGCACAGAATATTTCACAAAATTTGTACTGAAAGACTATCTTTTATTTTGACAAGAAACGTCTAAAATCATACCTAATTATACGGATACCTTCTTCTTTTTTAAGTGCTCATCCGTTAACGGATATTAGCGTTCATCATGGCAATTTGAACCTTTAAAATAGCTGCCCTGGAAGGACCGTTCGTTGTGATACCAAACCAAGTGCTCAAATTTTTTAGCCAAAAGATTCTCCTCCTGCCAGGTCCCCTCCGTCCAAGGACTCTCCCTTTGGAGAACCTGCTGTGGGAGCTCATAACGTTTCCCATTCCGCATTATGTGAACTAAGTACTAAAGCTTCCTAGTCTTGATCTTCTTTATGATCTCCATATCTTTATTTATTTTCTCGAGCACTCTAACATTTGTAACGTGGGGGGCTGTCCAGGGTATTTTAAGTATTCGCCGATAAAGCCACATCTCAAATGCCTCAAGCTTTCCTGTGGAGTATTGAGTGGGTGTCCATAACTCTGTTCCATAAAGCAACACCGGGAACACGCAACAGCAAAGCATTCTTACTTTGTTACGTTGTTTTTAAAAAGGTTTGACATTTTTAGAAACGCCGCTTGGGATTTTTCATACGGGCACCAGAACAGGAATTTGTACCTACATCGTCTTGCCTTAATAATTCCCTAACTATTAGTTTTGACGTTATTTAACATATATCAGCTCGCTGATACAAACCGAGAATTCTTTGTAGTAGCATAGACAGTTCTTGCCAGAGGCCAAGTACGGAATTATCAGAAAACGTTGCCAAAATTATTGATTTTTTTACAAATATTGAAGATCATTAAACGAATTATTTTTTTAGTGACATTAAATTGATAACATATCCCATTTATACTTTACAAAGCAAGTAGCAGAAAAAGAAACTGTGTTACTATATACACTGTGTTCATTTGAAAAGGACCCGAACCAACTATTAACTTGAGGGGGACACTTTTTGGCGCTAATGTCATAAACGTCAGATTCACCCCCTCCCTACTGGAGATACTTCTCAAATTTTTTCAAATGACGTTAGGTGTACCTCATATAAAAGGAAGGAAGGAAGATTAACAAAACAAATTTATAAGGCGAGTGTGAATGGACGGAAGTCGGTAGAGGTCGACCTCGACGAACATATCTCGATCAGATCGACATTGTTTTAAAGAAAGGCCAGGTCAAGAGTACCAACAACCGACGAGCATGTATGAGAGCACTAATGAAAGTAGTGGAAGCAAAAGATGTGTGTAAGAACCGTAGCGAAAGTGGAAGGAAGCGGTCTCTGCGTACCACTACAAGAAAATGGCGTGACTATATGTATGTACATTTTCTTAATTACCACCCCGTGGTCATAAAAATGTAACCATCCATGTACTTCGTATATAACAATTAAAAAAAATAAACTCGATCACTTTAGCACCCAAAGAAATTCCAATTATCTCATAAGGAAAACAGATCGTGAAATTAATTAAAAAAATATATATTAATTAGATAAAAAAAAACGTCTTTCTAATTGGCGATTGTTACGAGAAATTAAATCTAAAAATTACAGTTATTGTAAAACATTTTACAGACGGAAAATTTTTAACTGCGCTTCTAAACGCATTGCGAAATTGCTGATCCTTCAATTGTGCGATCTTTTCCTGGTAAACGGTCATCGTCCCCGTTTCTTTCTCAATGTCTAAATGTACGAGGGACGTGGACGAAGTACGACGAGTAATTTTTAACTATACATCGTACTATTTCAATTGTTGTACATGTGGAAAGTGAAGTTTAATCCAAATGATTTTAAACACAAATAAATTTATCCGGAATCAAACATAATGTGTAAAAAAAAAAGTTGAATAACTAAGCACTAACAAAAACACTTATATTTGACAAAACATTCATTAACTAATCTTATTTTATCCGATGAACATAAAAGACTTCTGCATTGCGGTTCTCGACAATTGTTGTTTTTTTTTCTTTAAGAGACCACTTTGTGGTCATGACTTTACGAGAAAGATAACTCGTAATTGTTTTTGAGCGAAACCACGCACTGAACAAGATTTAATGGGTAACCCGCCAGAGGTTCGTGTCTCTCAAAGTTTCCCCTTTTTTTAATGTAGGTATCGACTTCGCTTGTTCTATTTAGATAAGGGATCAAAAATTGAAAGTGCTGCAGTGATTTAAACTTATATATGTATGTCCACTAATGCAGTACCTATCGATCTTGTTACAGATCTATCAACAGAAGCATTTCTGGCAACATTAAGACTTTTTACAGCTAGGAGGGAAACACCAAATCAAATTTATTCAGTTAATGGCTCTTGATTCGTTGAAGCTAATGCACAATTGAAAGAATGTCATTCACATCTTTGATCTTCTTCTGATACTATAAAGAATACTTTTCCAGGGAAAACATTCTTTGGCATTTTATACCTGGTAGATCTTTCAATTTCGGTGGATTGTGGAACACCAATCAAATTTATTCAGATACTGGCTCTTGATTCGTAAAAGCTAATGCATAATTAAAAGAATGTCATTCACATCTTTGGTCTTCTTCTGATACTATAAAGAATACTTTATCCAGTGAAAACTTTTTTTAGCATTTCATACCTGGTAGATCTCCCAATTTCGGTGGATTGTGAAAAGCAGGTGTAAAAGAAATAAAATATCATCTAAAACGAGTTGTCGGTAATTTGCAACTAAAGTATGAAGACTTTCTTACGGTACTTACTCAGATTGAAAGTATAATTAATTCAAGACTCCTGACGCCTCAATCGTCAGACTCAACCAGATTTGAAATATTGACATCAGCTTATTCTTTGATTGGCAAGACAATTACAGCCAGTATTTATAAACAATTTTTTTTTTTGTAAAAAACATAATATGCAAACAAAAGATCATTTTAAGCACTAACAAAAACAGTTACATTCATAAAAATTTGATAAGAACTGTATGCTTGATATTTCTGTTCAGTTGTAAAATTGTAGCCAAGTTGAAAGATCAATTCTGTGCGAGGAAGCTCGAGAAAAAGTTGCTACAGCACTTCAGGACCAATTTATAGCTCAAATAGCAAGAACAAACCGCACTCTATCCCATCCAGAGCTCCAGAGGCAACTTTTACAACCGTTTGAATTTGTGTTTGGATCATTAAAAATGAACAATGCAAAATGTATTATTTTCAAATGAAACCAGAGTTGGTCGTCGATCAAACGACCGGCAAATTCAAGTTCTGAAAGGACGTAGGAGACTTAAAGTTGCTTGACCTGTCCCCAAGTATAAAACCGGAACTAAAATGTTCTGGGATGGTATTATATTTGTGAAAAAACTCCAATAATTTCTGTGAGGCCAACATTGACACGTCAAAGGTATGTTAATTAAGCACCAGAGTCTGTAGTAAAAATTTCCTTCATGTAAAACATTACCAACTTTTTAGAAATGGAATGAGTATTTTAAGGTGGCCTAGTTGTTTACCTGATTCGACTACAATAGAACACTTGGAGAATACTATAAAAAGAAATATTAGAGACCGTCAAAAAAACATGGGTAGTAAACAATAACTGATTTATGCAGAATTTACCTCAAGCAAAAATTTTCTTTGGGTTTGGTAGGAAGCGGTCGTGATAGAGGAGCCCACATTTATTGTGTTCCGCTACTGCCACCTGTTAGCATAGTTGGAATTGAGCCAACTAGTCTCCTGGCTAAGCATAATTAAAGTTAAACTTCACGCTTAAATGTAACAGGCCTAAATATTTAAACTGAAAATTGAATTAACAAAGAAGTGATTTTTCTTTTTTAATTTGCAACTCACACTAGAATATTTGTTTGGAAAAACGTTTATATATATATATATATATATATATATATATATATATATATATTTTGAAATATATCTTTATTTTGATAAACTACTAATCATTTTCCAATAACTTATTTTTGACTTGATATGTTCGGACAGGAGATAACATACATACATACATAAAGTCACGCCTTTTTCCCATAGGGGTAGGCAGAGACCACTTCCTTCCACTTGCTACGGTTCGTACTCACATCTTTTGCTTCCTCTACTTTCATCAGTGCTCTCATACATGCTCTTCGGTTGTTGGTACTCTTGACCTGGCCTTTCTTTTCCCATTTACACTCGCCTTATAAATTTGTTTCGTCAATCTTCCTTCATCCATCCTTTCTACGTGTCCAAACCATCTAAGCATTCCTTTATCTATCTTTGTGACCACATCTTCTTTTACACCACAGCGTTTTCTTATCTCACTATTCTTAACTTTATCCAACCGAGTCACTCCGGCTATACTTCTCAGACTACTCATCTCCGCAGCATTAATCCTATTTTCATGCTTCTTCTGCCAAACCCAACATTCACTACCATACATAAGTGTAGGAACCAACACACCTCTATGCACCGCCAGACGTGCCTTTTTTGACACTTTCTGGCTATTCATAAAGCTATGCAGTGCCCCATTCATTTGTTTTCCTGCCAACACAACAGGAGATAAAAGGCAGCAAATATCAATAAACGACATAGTATTGGGCATCCCAAAGACCTGTCAAAACAAATTCAATATGGCGGCTATAGGCAAACCATGCTTTGGTGTTATATTGGTCTGTTAAATAAGTTGATCAAAAATTTGTGAGATTTTTGTTTTACCGACTGCATCAAATTTTTTTCATATATTTTAGTGCTTTTTAGTGGTATTCTAACGAAAAAATGACTGTTACAAGCCTTGTAGTTGGTTGTAGAAGTCGTTAAACAGGAATGATGTAAAACTCTTCTACTAATTTTTCTTTTAATTCTTCTTCTAATTTAGTCACCACGTATCACATGCTTTCTTATGACACTTTAGACAGCTGTTTGCCCTCAGACGCCATATTGGGTCACGTGATTTGGAATGCCTTATTTTTTAAACTATGATTCATACGTTTGGTTGTGTGTACGTGTATTCAATAAATTTGCAAATTAAAATCCTTTTTTAAGTTTCATCACATCATCATCATCAATCGACCAATCGCGTCCACCGCTGGACATAGGTCTCCCGTAGCTTTTTCCATTCTTGCCTATCCTGTGCTGCCTCTATCCAGTTGGTCTTTATCCTTTTGATGTCGTCGGTCCATCTGGTTGGTGGGCGGCCTTTACTTCTGTATGCATCTTGGCGCGGTCTCCACTCAAGTATCCTCTTTGTCCAGCGATTGTCCTAAATTGGCGCCACATGACTGGCCCAGTTCCATTTTAAGGTTGTTATACGAGTAACCGCGTAACCGATTGTCCGAAAGTGGCGCCACATGACCGGCCCAGTTCCATTTTAAGGTTGTTATACGAGTAACTACGTCTGTCACTCCAGACATCTCCCTTAACGTTATATTTGGGATCCCGTCTCTAACATCGACCTCTCCATTTTCCTCTGCGCGATACTTCTTCTATTTGTAGTGTTCTTTTTGAGGGTAAGTGTTTCAGCCCCATATGTTAGCACAGGCAACACGCACTGGTCAAATACTTTTCTTTTTAAATATACTGGAATGTCTGACTTTAAGATATTGCGCAGCTCTCCAAAGGCCGCCCATCTTAGGCCTATTCATCTCGATATTTCACGAGTTTGGTTGTCTCTACCAATAGAGATTTCGTGACCAAGGTATTTATAAGAGCTTACTTGCTCATCATCACATGTTTATTTATAGTTTAAAACATTTGTCCGTGCAAGCATCGTTACTACAATAACTTTGTTAATTTCTTTTGTTTATTCCCACAAACTCAATAAATAATTTAGTTTTATCTTTGATTTTATTAATTTTTATTTTAAAATCAAACGTATCGCTAACATTTACGAATTAATCTTTTTTTTTCTTTAAATGCGGCATAAATTACCATTGAATTACGACTAAGTGGGTATATTTAATAACAATCTTAAATCATATTATTCTTTTATCGAAAAATATACGAGAAGAATTAGAATAATTCGTTATTAAAACTTTTTAACGTTAAGGAAATTCGTTGTTCTTATTAAAATAATATTCTTTTCATTTCATCTTTATTAATATTCCTTTTTTTCGTATTTCTTTTCTGCTTCTTTGGCATAATATAATTGTATCCGGAGGTTAGACGTAACCGCAGCAAAAATTTATTATTTTTTAATGTTACTTTGGCAAAACAAGATTTGCCATTTTGCAATCGAAAGATTTTTTTAAAATAAATCTGGAAAAATATCCAAAACAAGAATTTTGTAGTGAAATAAAGTTTGAAAAATGTGAAAACGACAAAATGGCGTAAATCTGCGTTCACTGGACCAGAACCGGTTTTTGGAGTCACCACAAGTGCCGCCAAAACAATTATTTTGGACTGGGTGAAGAGGAAAATACTCACGTACTGGTCCGACATACCAGGATTAACCCACTCGAAGGCGGTTTTACCGTTTCAACCCTCGAGAAACACAACTAAGCAGATCCTAGAATGGAGCAGAAATGACCTGCGTATTCTAACAGGACTGCTTACAGGACACTGTCGTCTAATATACCACCTCAGAAAGATAGGTCTGAACCAACAAACGGACTGTCGGTTCTGCTGCGTGGAAGACGAAACTGCTGAACATATACTATGTTCATGCCCCGGCCTGCGAAGAATAAGGTTTAACATATTTACATACACCAACCTAGAACCTACCGATTTTTAAAAAATCTCACCCTATACAACCATGAACTTCGTGAGAAGGGCTGGATTGTGCGGTCAACTGTAACCTCTAGGGGTGAGCCACAATAGACCTACCAAGGGTCGCGGTGGAGAAACGACCACGCCCCACTCACATGATACCTAACCTAACCTAAATGGCGTAAATAATCAAACATGGATCATCAATTGATGATGGACCAATCGCGTCCACTCCCGGACATAGATCTCCCGTAGATTTTTCCATTCTTGCCTATCCTGTGATGCCTCTATCCAGTTGGTCTTTATCCTTTTGATGTCGTCGGTCCATCTGGTTGGTGAGCGGCCTCTACTTCTGTATGCGTCTTGGCGCGGTCTCCACTCAAGTATCCTCTTTGTCCAGCGACCGTCCGAAAGTCGCGCCACATGACCGGCCCAGTTCCATCTTAAGGTTGTTATACGAGTAACCGCGTCTGTCACTCCGGACATCTTCCTTAATGTTATATTTGGGATCCTGTCTCTTGGCGATATACGTAACATCGACCTTTCCATGGATAGAGGATCATAATTCATGTAATAAATCTAAAAATTTTGTTCGCATGGTCCAAAGAGGTTTTTCAAATACAAATTTTTAAAAATCTATTCTTCCTTTGTATGGTATTTACCCAAATCCACTTCTACAGAGTGTCTAGATACGTGCTTGAAAGAAAAAACTGCAAAATCTAGAGATCATAAATTATGACGTAAAGCACTTTATCAAAAAAAAAAATGCTTGTTAAGGGAGCTGGAGCTTTTTAAAGAATGAATAACAACAAAACAGATTCCAATTAAATAATTTTATTTTGTACATTTATTTCTTGGAGTATGCCCAATCAAATCGCGTCTCTTCGAAGGGCAAACATGAGTTTGTCAAGACCTATTCTATGCTGATGAGGGGCAACTGTGATGTATAATCGACCCACATATACCTATAGTATAGGTTAACCTGCAGCGGTTCTTTAAAAATCAGTTTTATTTATACATTTTTATATTCATTGTCCGTTTTTACGAAACCTTGTCTGAAAGATACAATATTATTTTTTAATCATAAACGTTTTCTTATTGAAATAATTTAAATCTTTCGTTTTTATAGTTTTGTACAATATCCTGGTGTACCAATAAGGTAGATAACTGCATAAAAAAACAATAAATGCTTGTAAAGAAATTTTATGTCGTACTGAAAGGCACTATAAAAGGCTGTCCCGACTATTGATGATCATCCAAGTCGTGAAATCGAATTTTTTACGACATGATTCTCCCCCTGACTTTGTCCCCAGCGATTATCATGTTTTTTAAAATCAAGAGACTCTGATGGAAAAAAAAATCGAAATAATAATGAACTTTTTTAGTGAAAACATTTATATCCAAAAACTTTTTTAAAAAATCTTGATTTTGACATAAAAAAGAATAAGCCGTCGCGGGACGCCTGGCAGATGTGAAACATCGAAACTATTTAATATAGAAAATTTGCATAAAAGGATGGTTTATTAAAGGAAATAAATAAAATAAATAATCAAAAACAAAATATTATAATATTAAATATATACACGCACTTATGTACATACATACATACATAAAGTCACGCCTTTTTCCCATAGGGGTAGGCAGAGACCACTTCCTTCCTCTTGCTACGGTTCTTACACACATTTTTTGCTTCCTCTACTTTCATTAGTGCTCTCATACATGCTCTTTGGTTGTTGGTACTCTTGACAGCTGGCCTTTCTTCAAAACAATGTTAATCTGATCGAGATATGTTCTCCGAGGTCGGTGTCCAAACCATTTAAGCATTCCTTTATCTATCTTTGTAACCACATCTTCTTTTACACCACAGCGTTCTCTTATCTCACTATTTTTTACTTTATCCAACCGAGTCACTCCGGCTATACAATTCTCAGACTACTCATCTCCGCAGCATTAATCCTATTTTCATGCTTCTTCTGCCAAACCCAACATTCACTACCATACATAAGTGTAGGAACACATAAATACACACCTCAATTATAAAAATATAATTAACTTACATCACTTAATAATTTTACGAGCTCTGCTCACTTTCTAAACCATTACTGTCAATCATATTTTATTGTAGTTATTACTTTTAAATAAATTTTATAACTTAAAATTAAAAAAAAACATCACATTTTAGTTTTATGTTATCAAGACAATGTTATTTACATAAAAAACAATAATAATCCAAATACAGTTTACAATTCAGCACGTATCATCAGTTATTTATGTAATATTAACACTCGATGATGTTTTTAATGGTATCGAAGTTACAGTAGGCCGATGATAACTAAAATAAGCAACAAAACTGTTACTTGTAACGTAGGCTGATCCTAAGCGACGGATCGAGCCGAGAAGTTACGGGGCTGCCCGAAGCTTTCGTATCACGGCATCGCCAAGCGCGAATTTAGATATTTCACGTCTATATATTTGACAGTTTTTAAAGATCTTATCCGACTATTTGCAGCCCATAACCTTCATTATATAGAATAACTGGATCATTTTTAAAAAAAAGCGTTTGATTGACAAAAAAATGTTTCAGGACAAAATGTTTGATTCCGATTGGAACCAATTATTGCTCTATTAAACACAATAAATTGATGAGAAAACAAAAGTAATTACAAGAAAACAAACTTCTTCTCGTTTATACATATACAGTTTGAGGCTACAATTATACATGTTTGTAAAAAGTAAGCTAAGGAAAAAAATTAACGCGAAAACTAAATAGATCGTACAAAAAACCAAAAATAAATAGGAAAAACTCCAATTAGTGAAATATATGGACGTCTTCGGATTAATTGCATTTTATTTTAAAGTTAAACAAAGATAAACGGAGTTAAAATAATTTTAATTGCTGTAAATACTCGAATGGTATGAAACTTCCTTAAATTGTAGCTAAAATGTGCTTAAATTACACTTACGTGGGTACAAAAAGTAAACCTTCATTAAAGTTTCTGTATCGTTCAACTAAACACGCGGAAGTATTTATAATTAAATACTAATAAGTCGGTTCATTTAATATATTGAAATTTTAACCCACATGGTGTGTCACTGTTTTTTCTGATGTTTTTACTTTGGCACAAAAAACGCTTAGCAAAAATATTTTAAAAAAAGGTTTTTGTTATTGCTCTATACTTTATTTCTAACGTTATGGCCAATATGTTAATGTTAATTTTAGTTCAAAATAAATCAAATGAATTTTTAAATTGAACATAAAAAGACACCATTTAAACTGCAAACAAATGCTGAAAGCCATTGACATGCTATAAAATGGCGCAGCATTTGGCACATTTTAAAGCCTAATTTACCGGTTGTGTAGAAACTCGGTAGACACATGGAACGCATAATAACTCATACGAAAAATCGTTTTTTATCATTGGCTGCAAGAAGTACCCTAGGTTGACGGTACTTGAGTTAAAATTTCAATATCAAATGGAACACAAGCTTTCTCCAGGACATTCATAAAGTGTTTGCAGCTTACTAAAGACCAGGAATACCGCTGAAGTATCAGTCTTTATGAAGTCCTATTTGTTTTTTAGACGAGTTATATTTTGGGATAGATCCTGACTGAAAATATGCATAAGTGTGGAGAGTACTGGCCAATGAAGCACGATTGCAGAATGTACAGTGTAGGTTTATTCTTTAATCTTTAATTAATCCGCAAAAATTGCCAAGACACAATAAAGATTTTTTATTTATTTATTTAATTAAACATAAACCTATTAAGTACTTACTAGATAGAAGAAAACACTTCCGTCAGTACGTACATAGAAGTAAGCACTTACCTGTAACAAAACAAACGCAAAATTAAAACAAAAATAAATCGTACAATTTTCAATTTTGCAAATTAACATTTATACATACATACGTTTATTCCAAAGTAATTAATACCATAGACCAAATTACAGAAGAGTACGTTGTTTACAATTCTCCAGCGTTTATATCAATAAAAAGGTTATATGCATGCCGGCTGTTGGAGATTAAATTTTGTTGGTTTAATGTTACGTCATAGTCGTAATACTATTTTGATGTTGGTTATTGTTACATTTTCGCAAAGGGTTTATCTAGATTGGCACGGTACGGGCAATCTCTGCCAGGGACCGATCAATACGAAATTCTACGAATACTATTTGCATTTACAAAAGTCTGCACGTCACGTGACGGATAATTAATTTATAATGCTAGTTTGTAAGTAATCATAGTTTGACAAAGAAAGTTGTGCTCTGTTCGTTAGTTTGTTGTAAAACTGTAGAAATAGAATTGTTGATGACGAATTTCTAAATCTTTCAAGATTCGTAAGGTATGCATGTATCTGAATAGATTTAAAAGAAATTCAATACGAGTGGAATATTCCGAGCGCGAGGAACGAGAGCGAGTATCGAACTTTTTCATTCTAACCGTGTAACAGACGATATTTTCTTCACGACCAAAGAATTTAAATAAAAAATACTTTAAAGAACTTAAGTCAATAATATATTTCATATTCCTGTTTTGATTTTTGTGGAAGTAGGTTTTCTGTTATGTTATTTTAAATCTGATTCACTTAAATTCTCGCTCATACAAAACTTTTAAAAAATAACTTGTAAGAATGACGCGTCGACAATTTAAAAAATTTATTTGACATTTATGGAAATCGCTATTGTTAAAACAATTACGAAATATCCATACCGTAACAAGTGATGAAATGAAAATACATGCAAACCCCATAACAAACAACTGTTACAGAATGAATATTCTCACTCTAGAGTGGTATATCGGTATATAGGTATATCGCTAAGAGACAGGATCTCAAATATAACATTAAGGGAGATGTGTAGAGTAACATACGCGGTTACTCGTAAAACAACCTTAAAATGGAACTGGGCCGGTCATGTGGCGCGACTTTCGGACAATCGCTGGACAAAGAGGATACTTGAGTGGAGACCGCGCCAAGACGCATACAGAAGTAGAGGCCTACGACCATCAAATACCATTACTATTACTCGTTAAATTCTCTATCTTATTGTCGTAATAGGAAAGTCGAGATAACAGAATGAAATTGTCATTCGCGATATCGAATTAGAGGAGCAAAGCCCACTTATGAAAAAGCTGTTCTATTGCAGTTAATCATTGGTCTCAGCCTGATGGATCCTAAATATTGAAATTGGTGGTTGGTTAGGCTGTTGAATAATGTATCAGGATTGAACATATCTAAGGAATCATATCCATTCATCAATAGATAATACATATTTATTTGTTGTAGAATCCAATGGTCGTAGAGAAAGACTATTAAATTACCAACAATAGAATATGATGGAATAAGAATAGACTTATAATCGACCTTTTAAATTTTAGGTCAACAAAATAAATGAAGAAAGTACTAGGGAAGTACACATAACATAATACTATATTTTAACAAATGTTTCTCTAGAAAAAAATACCATTTTTATATCTTTTCTAATAAAAATGCATTAGTTTTTTTAATAACGCTTTTGGCATAGCTATTTAAGAAGATAGATCGAAGAAAGGCATGGGCAAAAGCCTTACTAAAGAGATGAATTTTCTATTTCCTCTTATAGTGCTTCATTATTGTATTATGTGGATATGCTTGTTCTGTAATCATGTATTGTTACAACGAAAGAGAATACTTATTTAAATAAAACCTTACATCACATACATTTTATTTTATTTTTGCAAATACCATGCAACATAAAATAATTAAAAGTGCTTTAAAATTTTTTGAAAAATCTTCAACAAACACCACATATACATTTAAAAAAAAGTTGGAATAAGCTGAATTTAAAATTGAATCATAATCTGTTCCACAGGGCCATTTTTAATTGCACGTGGCCATAGAAACTCTTTTTCTTCTTCAGCCTAACCCACTTTTTTAGGAAAATTACTAAACTTCGCAACTGATTCACAATGAAATTAATCTGTAGTTAGAAACAAAACGGACTCTGCCTTGCACATTACTCACAGTACTTCATATTTGTTTATGTCTCGTAGCGCCCTCAACGACAATTAAAAACGCGTACCTTTCTAATCCAGCTATCGTTCTTACATGCATAATGTTATTAAAACTTAAAATTTTCACAGCACTACTGCTCGTATATATTAGCCGATGACGTGTTATTATTTAACCTTTTTTTTCCGCCTAGGTGAGAGGATTATACAAATATTGTACGCGGTTCCTCTATTTTATAACAAAGGGGGCAACAACTTTATTAATTTGCCCATGAAAATACATTGGATTTCCCAAAATCAAAGACTGCATTTTTTTAAAAAGGGTTTTTATACGAGTAAAAACTATAAAATATTGAACGCATTTAACGTAACAAATACTTAGTTTATTATTAGAATTGAAATGATCATTTGTGGGAGAATTATGAATGAATACAACATTTTTGGTAAATCAGTGACAACTAAATTTTTTTAAGAAAGTGAACAGCTTATTTATTTAATATAACATATATCTTATTTAAAATAAATAATTAACATTCTTCAAAAGATACAGTTGACTCGCTTTTTACATTTTACATTATCATTATCTAAGCCTACAAAAGTAACAATGGGCTTATGGTAGCTATAATAACGAACAAAAATTTTACACTAAATATTATCTAAAAATCTTGCAAATACTGCATCAAGAATAGTACCATGTCTGGATTATTAATCATCTTTAATTTTAATTTAGAATCAAGAAATGATACTTAATTTTGTGCTTGATCAGCAGCAAAATTAACATTGAAATTTCCGCTTAAAATAAAGCAAGAGAGTGGGGTGAGCATCGAATCATGATAGGAGAGAGGGGATAGCTGGCGCGACAGCCTGGTGAAGTTACGCTTTTGGGAACGCGACCACGCGCCCGAAAAGTTCAAAGCGTTCCATAAAAAGTTATAACTCCAAAAAAAAACTACTTTGCGAAGAAGATTTATTCTTAAGACAATGATGTTGCCTAAAGACTCAAATTATCGGGTCACTATGTCCTCTTTCGCAGAGCCTGACTCTTCTGTTAAAGACACCGTTTAAGGTTCGTTCTACAGACATGGCAGACAAAATAATATTGTTAAATACGATGAATAATGACTTATTTATATCTTCCGTAACAAGCAAACGAAGATCCTGACAGCTCGTGTCTGTAGCTGTCTGAGAGCCTCATCCGGGTAATGTGAATGGAGCATCGGAACCGTATATTTTGTAGTCGGTGGCTTCTGTACAGTGTTCGCTACGCGTCCTGCATGTTTGCTGTCTTTGGATATAAATAATCGGTGTCTGTCACGCTTAATGTCGGTAGATATAAAAGAACCTTTATGAGTTTTGCCATTCCAGATATTATGGTCTGTCAGTCGGCCAGGACTTGCAATACCGACTACATAAACTTTAGAGTAAGCATGGATGTTAGCCCCTATTGACAACTGACAAATTTGCCATGACCTCTTACGGCGAGCAATGGAATCAGACGAGGTCAGGCGAAAGCATTGTTTACATAGGGATTTGCGTTAATTTTTCTGTTTCTTAGATAAAATAAGTACGATAAAGGTAGGCAAGTTCTTATCCCGCGAAAAAAAAGTACGAACTACGATCGTTGTGCAGTGATAAATTGGGAGAGTAGGGCGAACCAGAATTTAAATGTCAGCTTTCATCGCTTCTCTCGCACAAACGAACGCTTTGTCAACAAGCAGAACCTTTTTGGGGACTCGAAAAAGATAGACCTTTTCTATGCATGGAAAAAAGCTTCAAAAAATTCCCACCCCTACCGGAAGAACCAAAGTGTGTTCATTGCATTTTAAAATATCTGATTATTTATTCGCAGGTAGGGTGTATTTTTTTCAAGAAAGTAAGGGTACGTAGTTACATTTTATCATAGACATACGAGAGTTGACTACGGGTTTCCCGTGCTGAGAGTTTGCTCCCGATGGGAAAGAGACAAGAAATTGTTTCATGCTCTCTCTAAGTGCAAGCTAAGTGGAGAAATCGGGCGTAAGCCCCGCCCATTGGAGAAAGCACGAGACAACCTCTCGAGCGACTGTCTCTTTCTCACCGGGAGCCAACACTCGCATATAGACCCGCAGTTTAGTTTTCTATGTCTATGCATTTTATAAAAGATCTGGTACATTTTTTGTTACAAATGTTCAAGCAAGTAGAAGCTTGTTTTAATTGTATATTATGTTAACTTTATTAATAATTACTTAAAATACACATTTCGCCAATTTTTTGTGGAACCCTTATTTCTAATTATATGTGAACGTAACCTTTTATCACATTTTATGATGTGTCCTGCCCGAAAAACTCTTTCGTCTTCAACGAACTTTCCTTGGCAGGATTACTGCCAGCCCATTCCCAAATGCTTTGCTTGGTTAGCATTTTATTTAACTAAGTAGTTGAAAACTCTATACGTAACCGTGTTATCTACCGTCTATATCTACTTATCTCTCTTTATAGATTGAGCACTCTCCAGAAAGTTGGTCCATCTCCATAGCCACTATTTAAGGACTGAGTTTTGGTGAAAAAACTATGAATGCGAAGCCTTAGCAACTACATGTAAGTACCGATGATGTAATAGTTTATAAACAAGGGTCTAAAAGAATTTGAAGGGATATAAAGAGGAAAACGGGAAGTGAGCATCACAAACCTGTACTAAAACCGTTTTAGTTTAGCAGGGGGTTCTGATTCCTCTTTATAGACTAAGCACTTTCCACAGACTTGGTATGGAATTTGATTCACCTCCGTAGCCATTCTTAACAGGCTGAGTTTTGGTGAACAAACTAAGAATGCCAAGACTTAGTACATGCAAGTACCATGGATTTGTTGGTAAATTAATAAGGGTCTAAAACAATTTGAAAGGGTTTGGAGGAAAAAGCTAAAAGTGAGTTCCACAATTCTGAATACAGAAATCGTTCCAGTTAAGATGCCCAAGTTATCTGGAGCTTTATAATGTAAAGGATATATGCGGTCAGAGCTCTTTGGGGTATTTCTTATTAAAACTAAAAGACATTTATAGCTAAGAATCGTTTATCAGCATTTTGTTAATTTTTTTTTCTCTAAAAGCATTTTGTTAATTTTTTTTTTTAAAAGCATTTTGTTAATGATGCATCATTGATAAATGTTTTTTTTTGTGTATTTCGCTTCTTGCGTTTATTTTTATTTTGTATATGTTGAGTTGTATATACAAACCGGTAAATATATATACAGAAACCAATTTATTTTGCTTGATCGAATAGAAAGTCTTTAAAATGAGAAAAAACTTTTTTATTATTTTTCCTTATTTTTTCCAAATATATTTATTTATGAAATAGAATTATGTTTTCTCCCTAAGAAAAAACCATTTCAATTGCACCAACCACAGCAATGGTGGTTTTTCTTTCCATAGTTATTTAGAAAGGCTTTCTCCCGTACTAAGAAACTAGTCTTAATCATAAAATTACTTTTTGTCTCAAAGAAATCAAATTTATTTACAGTGATTGGTCTGGGTTGTGACCGAGTGCCAAGAAAATGTCTAAAACTGGAGGTAAGGATAGTGGCTAAGCTAGAGGTTAGTAGATAAGCTAGTAGCTAAACGATTAGCTAGTTGATGTTAACTAATAACTAGTTGCTAAGCTAATAATTGGACTATTAGCTAAGATAATGGTTAGTTTCTAAGTTAGTGGCTAGGTTAGGAAGATATCATGTGAGTGGGGCGTAGGTCACCCCTCCACTACGACCTTTAGTAGGTCTATTGTGGCTCACCCCTAGAGGTTATAGTTCACCGCACAATCCAGCCCTTCTCACAAAGTTCATGGTTGTATAGGGTGAGATTTTCTTAAAATCGGTAGGTTTTAGGTTGGTATGACCTTATTCTGCCCAGGTCGGGGCATGAACATAGTATATGTTCAGCAGTTTCGTCTTCCACGTAGCTAAACCCACAGTTGATGTAGACCTATCCTTCCGAAGGTGGTATCTTAGACGACAGTGTCCTTTAAGCAGTCCCGTTAAAAATTAGAAGTTAGTGGCTAGGTTAATGTCAAGGCTAGTTGCAAGTCAAGTAGCTAGAGTAACTAAGTTGTTTGCTAAGTAATTGGCTAAGTTAATAGCTAGTCTAGTGGTTAGTTGCTAATTTAGTGATAAGATTATTAGCTAGGATAAGTTGCTGGCTGAATTAATGTCGAGGCTAGTTGATACTTAAGTAGCTAATGTATTGAAAGGAATGGTGGCTAAATTGTTTGGTAATTAACTGGCTAAGCTTATGGTTAGTCTAGTGGTTACTTAATAGGCTACTGACTAGGTAAGTAGCTAGCGTTTTGTTCTATGATGGTGGTTAAATGGTTGGTTTGTATCTAAATTATTTGTGTAATGTTTACAATAACATTTGTATAAAAAAATATTATAATTACAGAATAAATCCGAAAATACTATTTATCTTTTATACAAATAAAACACATCTCGCGAAATATTTTTCATTACGATAAAAAAGAAATGATTCTAAAAAACCTTCCTCACCCTCTCACTTTTCGCACAATTCAGCAACTCAGTGATTGCCTCTGTCCCACGGCAGGAAACAGTCAGGAAACAGTCAGGAAAACGCAAGATAACGAGACAAATGCTTTTGAGATGCATAAACAAAGGAGCAGGATAAAATGATAGACAGCTCCCAGTTTTCCAGAGCGACAAATCTCCTTCTCGCCGTCCTCCATTTCTCTTCAAGCCGAAGACTGAGACGACACCTCTTGACAAATAAGGAACAAAACGGTTTATATCACCTGTCACATTAAATGAGGCATAATGTTCACGAGATTAAGTGATATTTCGACGGGCGAGCGTTGGCACTTTACAGTTTACACTGTTGTTTCTCAAACGAGAACGCTGATCCTTTATCTCTTGTAAATAAAGATAATTATAGTCATTCTACAAACATTCGGTTGCCTGACATTTTTTGCAGTTCTAAAAAATTGAATCAAAATCTCGTATTACTAGTATCATATCGGAAAGTTACAGAATGCAATGAGGCTGCTAAATAAATTACCAAAGGTAGCATTGGCGACTCCATATAATAACACTTGTTATAGTTTTTCTCCATAGTATACCAGGTGTCTCAAAAAATAATCCAGGCGGGGTGAGATCGAAATATTTTAGTTAATTTTTCTGGATTTGTTAAAATATCATTATTTATTTTGGTTTTTTATTATCTGGAGGTCATCGTTGTCAATACCTATCTTCGTCAACACTTCCGTTAACTTGTTATGTTTTACTCAATCAGAAGCTTTCTGATAATCCACAAAGCATGCATGTATGTCAGAGTCCATTTCTCTGCATCTCTGAAATAGAACTTGTATGCAAAACAATGCCTCTCTTGTTCCTGTTGCCTTTCGGAATCCAAACTGAGTGTTACCCATATACTCTTCACATTTCAAGTATAATGTCATATGTAGAATTTTTAAAAAGGTTTTAAGATGACTCGTGAGGCTTATGGTACGATAGTCATTGCATCGTCTTGAAGTGGATTTCTTTGGTATAGCAATGAAGGTAGATTTGAGCCATTCTCTGAGATACTTTCCAGTAATATATATTTTATTGAATATTCTAGTTAATTTATCAATACTTTTGTCGTCTAGGAGTTTGAGAAGTTCTCCTTGTATTTCATCAAGACCAGGAGTTTTCCCGTCTTTATTTAGAGAGATAGATTTACGAACTTCTTCTGTTGCTATTGCAGGTCCTTTGTTGTCTTTAGATATTTCCACTTCTGGCCGTTCGTCTTCGAAAAGTTCTTTTATGTAATTTTGCCATGTTTATAGTTCTCCCTTTATATCTTTCTTTGTCAAGTATGTTGTATTTTCTGGTGTTCTTCTTTTTCTTTCTTCTTTGTTTCATCAATTCAAGAATACTGTCTTTCATCCATGTTTTTCTCTTTATTATTTCTTCCGGCTTTAAGTATTGTTGGCTGATTGTATTAATAGTGCTCGTCATTGTTCTTAATTCGTCCTCTCTTCTATTTTACTTATCTGTTGTTCTAGTTTTTCTGTGAACTCAGTTTGGATTTCGATCAGGATTGGGAACGCGTGAAGCGCTCTTTGGAGTTCAAGTACTGATACAGCGCTGCCGAGACGTTGACTCTGAAGTGTTCGTGTGCCTGGTGGATTTTGAAAAAGCCTTTGACGAAGTGCGACATGACAAACTTATGAAGATACTCAAAACAACTGGTATTGATGACAGATATTTCCGCTTGATAGGTTATTTATATTAGCACCAGTCTGCCAAAGTCAGAATTAACGGTCACCTGACGGAAGATGTTGGAATGAAGAAAGGTGTGAAACAGGGATGTATATTGTCCCCATTCCTATTTAATTTGTACTCTGAAAAGTTATTTGGACAGGCACTAGGAGACACGGATTTGGAAGTTGTGATAAATGGACAAATTCTCAACAACATAAGATACGCGGATGACACTGTAATACTCGCGCAGTCCATCGATGACCTACAGAGACTTATAAATAGGGTAACTAAAGCTTGCGAAGTAATTGGTTTGAAAATAAACACGGCAAAAACCAAATACATGCTAATAAGCAAAGGAATTCATAATCAAGCTTTATTACAAGCTTTCGAGATGTGGTTGTACAGGAGAATGCTAAGAATGAGTTGGGTGAAAAAAATCACAAACGAGGAGCTGCTTAGAAGAATGCATAAAGATACAGAAGTGGTCAATATTGTAAAACAACGAAAACTTGAATATTTCGGACTTATCATGAGACACCCAGAAAAGTATGACATTCTACATCTTATAATTCAGGGTAAGATTAATAGTAAGAGACGCCCCGGCAGACGAAGAACTTCCTGGCTTAAAAATCTTAGACAGTGGTTTGGTCTCACCACCATACAACTTTTCCGAGCGGCTTCCAACAAAATAATGATTGCAAATATGATAGCCAGAATGATCGCCAACAAATGCTTGGAAAACTTAATTATGCTCAAAAATAACATTTTTAGTAGAATACAAATAAAAATGTACACAATAATCAGATAACCTTAAACTTATTTAAATGTTTTTACAAAACACTTCTACCTGTCGCAGTAAAAGTGGAGGGATTATTATTATTAATAATACCAAGAAAGCAACGTAGCTAAGCTTTTAAAAATCTCTTTTATGGGATTTTAAATACAATTTATTTTTGTTTGGAAACTTTTAAAAACCGCGCATTGCGTAATGTCAAACTTAAGCAGTCCATTAGTTAGTTCATACGAATGTTTGCGACATTATTTGTTGTTAACAAAGTTAATAACTCGACATTGGATTTTATGTGGAACCTCCGATTTTTCTCGAAAAACACAATTTTACAATAACGCTGTCAGAATTTAAAACATAAGTGTAAATCTTGATAAATTTTGCTTTCAGCTTGCTATTGTCGATTTAAAACACGCATATTCATTTAAGTGATTTTCAATATCTGACAGTAGGTATATGAGGGAGAAAATATGCTGTGATGTTGCAAATAAACGCTCTTTTGTATTGTGAAAATCGTGAGGTTTGCAGTTTTTTTAGTCGTCTTTTGTCCTCTTAGAAAACGGGAAAGTGTTTATTTGTCAAGGATTTTATTTTTGTGACGGATCAAAATTCAAGCTTTTCGGCATTTTTTTCAAGTGCAAACTCGCGAAAAAGTAAAATAAAAAAAAGGTAAAAGCATTTATTTCATGGGTGTGTGGATTTGAATCCAATTAACAATGTTGCAATATATTTTGCACTTAAAATGGATGGGAAAAGTCTTTAAACAGTTTTGAAGATTGCCGAATTTTGCACTACAAACCTGATCAATACTGAGCAATTTCTTATATCTTTCGTTATTAGTGTTTCGAATGTATCTAATAGTTTTCCAATCTGATGAATTGTAATCTGTAAATTATTGAGATATTATCAGTTCATTTTCCGAATTTAAATTTTTAGTTACGACTGAGTTTAAAGTACTAAATAGCACATATTAAAAAAAAGTATTTGACACGTGATGTTAAACTTGTAAATCTAGATAAAGGAATATTTCCGAATCAACTGAATGTTCCTACTGTTGTTTCTATGCCAAAGATCAATAATAAAATTGGACTTGGCGAATTTAGCCCAATAAATATTCTATCAACTATGAAAGAAAAACTTAAATAAGCAGTTTAAGAGCAATTAGTTACTCACTTTAGCAGTCAGGGTTTGTAAAAAATCATTCACGTGAATCGGCTAATCTATATACTTCATGAAAAAATGTGTATTATGCCAATAAATACACTGTAGCTATTTTTTAGACTTCATTTGAAATTATTGACAGAAACATTCTAGCGAAATAAAACAGACAACAAAGATCAGTTCATCAATAATTGTTAGGAGAGATATTAATATTGGTGTTCTCCAAGGAAGTGTACTAGGGCCACTTTTACTTAATATACTTAAATGGTATTGTTCAGTATTCGTTCGTTAAAATTGTTTTTATTTTTTATTGTTATTATAATTCAATTGTTGGTGGGGTTTTCATTTGATTTATCACAAGGTAGAGGTTGCTATTTAACAATTTAAAGAAGCACTGTATAAAAAATACTTTCAATGATTCACATCTGCCAGGCGTCCCGCGACGGCTCATTTTTTGTAATGTTTGTTAATATCTTGATTACGTTGAAGTATAGAAACATAAACATTCCTTATTATATACCGTAGACTTTATTAAAATATGAAAACATGGGTAGTCCTATTTTAAAAAATTAAAATATTTGACATTTATGAAGTAGAACTTTTCATCACTTTTTTACAATGTATAATGTAAAGAAGTTTTAAACATATCACCAATTATTTCTGACCTTCCTAGTAATTACCACATCCAAAAATTTTTTGTTTGGTCTAGGGGATGTTCGCATAGAACATTAAATATAAATATTTTGTTAAAAAAACTAATATCTTGAAGGGTATTTTATAGAGGTCACAAAGTGACTCTCACTTTTTACGTAAGATCCAAAAATGCAATAATATACAGTGTGATTCACTTGAAATAACAAGGATGGTGTCCACTTCCAGTATAAATTTTAAAATATTTTCTTAAAATTCGCCATAATTTGTAATCCATGTCTACATATTTTCATTAATATTGTAACGATAAATACGCCTCTATCATAGGCGGTGTATCGTCCACACAAACACGCATAATATTTCTTTTGTGGCACCAAAAACTCCCCCATTAAGCGAATGATTTATTGCCGCAGGCGTGATTAAAGGCATCTCATGATTCTTTAAAGGTCCATCAATTTCGGAAAAATATCCAGAAAGGAATCGTTTTGTTAAGAATAGGTATATAAATAAAATCACAGATCATAGTATTAGTTTAGTTTTGAAGTTAAGTTTGAAGGAAATTAAGTAAGTTGATTATAAAATGTATAGAGTGTGTGATTTGTCAAGTAAGAATTTATTGTTTAAAAAAATTATAATAAATTGTTTAGTTTTTGTTTTAAATCAAGGAATTCAATAGTAAAAATCGTGTGAGTAGTTTTCAAAACATAGATAGTTTAAGCTTGCCGTGAAAAACACTGCATATCTGAGAGGTTCGGCCAGTAGATGATCGATCAGAAAGAATTAATCTTCATTGGCACATAGTAAGTGAAATGGTGGATCTCTTTTCTTGTCACTTTTTAAGATGAAAACTTTTATGAATTATGGCTCTAAGGTGCTGCTTGTATGTCTTCTTCTTCTTCTTCAAATGCTATCTCCTATCGGAGGTTAGATATCATCCTGTCTATTTTTACTCTGTCTACTGCTGATCTAAACAATTCTATTGATCTGCATCAAAACCATTCCCTCAGATTTCTCAACCACGATATTTTTTTTCTTCCAATACTCCGTTTTCCTTTTATTATAACTCGTAACAACTCATATTTCTCCTCTTTTCTTATACGTTCCAAGTATTTAAGTTTTCTTGTTTTTATAGTTGTCATCAGTTCACAAACCTTTCCCATTTTCCTCATTACCTCGATGTTTGTTCTTTTTTTAGTCCATAATATTCTCAACATCCTTCTATAACACCACATTTCGAAGGATTGTAATTTATTTATATGTTCTTGCTTGAGTGTCCAACTTTTCATTCCATATAGAAATATTCAGATAGTATCTTAGCGCTCTCATTCTTAGCTATTTTAAAAGATCTTGGCTGCAGAGAATCTTTCTAATTCTGTGAAAAACATTTCTAGACGTCTTAATTTTGATTATTGTCTCTTGTTTGATCGTTGTTGTGTGTTATCCAAGTCCATAAGTAGCCGTAGTTCTTTACTATTTCCAACTGTGTTCCCTTAAGTGTTTTGTCAGTATATTTCGTTGTTTTGTAGATACCATGTACTTAGTTTTTTTAATGTTAATTGTGAGCCCGTAATTATATAATATAGAAATGTTTAATAGATACCAGGTTGATGGGAAGCCTTATAGATTATTTTCTTCTTTACTATGAACTTATTCCATCATACTCTTATTTTCCTGTTGAATCGACCATAAGAAGCTCTAACAGCAAGGAACTTGCGTGAAAATGAACAAAAAATACCTCCACGGAAGATTTGACACATGTTTGTGTTCTTAATGCTTACTTAAATTTAATAAATCAAATAAAGCATTTTGCGGGAACCGAAAGTGTATTACTTTCAACTGAGAGGTGATATCAATAAATTCGTTTTAAACCTTATACATGTTTGGTTAGAAAACATTGAAAACACGTGCCATAATTCCGTTAAAATCGGTTTACCTGAAAAGTATCGGATTTATTATTCATAAGGAAGAAGCTTAACCGAGAATGCACTTCCCCCGTATTGAGAATATCTTAATCGAATATGGTTTACGCGGAGGATGCTACTTCATTTCAGAAACAGGATTCACGTCATAAATAGGGGCAACGCTTCAAGGACATATAAATTCAACAGCGAGTTGAATCTTCTTCGTATGTTAATGACTAAAAAACCAATAAAACTTCTCAGAAACGGTAAATAACTTTTTCCGAATTACCTTCGGATTTTCTTTATTTTTATTATCGTATTCACATTATTTTGAAGGTTTGGCTTTGACGTAAAGTTCCTCATTGATGTTTTCTACCTTGCATGTCCTTCTCCTGGTTTCCATTTTAATGTTTTATTTCGCCATATTGTGTCATTTAGACATCCTGCTATTCTTGTTGCCTTCGTTGTCAGTTCTCTCACCTCCGTCTCAACATCACCTAGCCTGAGATTTTTATGCCCAGATACTTATATTTCATTTTCTGTTGGATAACTTTGCCTTCAACTTCTAGTTTTTTTTTTATGAAAATAGTCGCAAAAAGAGTAGACCTATCGTGTGGGCCGCGGACGGCCCGCACTGCGACTATTAGAAGGGAAAGTGATTATAGAAAGGAAATGATTGTGGACACGCTTTTCAAAAAGTTGCAGGTCATAGTTCTCTAAAAAAACTGATTTTGGAAGCTTATTCCATTCCGTAGCAGCCCTGTAAAAGGATTCTTGATGAAGATTGGTCCTTGTAGTGTCAAGCTTGAGAGTAAATGTGTGAGACTGATCAGCGTGCCGAGTTCTACGGCCGAATGTGGCCAATGGTGGTACAAGAGTTTTTATTTCTCTGGAGCATCTGCCATGGAAATATCTCTAGAGCAATGACTGGTCTGCAACTCTTCTTCTATGTTCTAGAGGGTGAAGGGTATCTGTGAAAGTTGAGCTGTTTATTAAGCGAATGTTTTTTTTCTGAATGGAATCTAGAAGACGAAGAGAATGCCTTGGTGCTGAACCCCAAATATGCGAGCAATACTCCAGTAGAGTCGGATTTGAGCCTTGTACGTCGTCAACAGTTGATCAGGAGATCAGGTTTGCACCTAAATGGCGTTCTTTATGTCGTCATGCTTTTAGTTTTCTGCGCCAATATTACCATATTAAGTGATTAGGCAGTGCAGTTATATCGATGTACATAACATTCCAACAGCATTCACTAAAACTGTTAGGGAGTAATAGAAACGATTTACTGTAAATTATGAACATTAATAATTTTTTTAAAATAAATTTTACAGCAATTTAATAAAAGATACTTAATAACACGATCATCAGCTTCTTAAGGCAAGGCATTGTCATTGTAATCATTCATGTCTGCTACTTAATGTCTTTTTAAATTGTTAAGACTTAAAACCATACGTTGAAAAATTTCTTCGAAACATTATTTACGCGGTCTTTCTCTGAATCTGTAACAGGTTATTTTTTCTTTTATGATAATGGTAATGAGTTCATTGTGCCTCAGCAAATTCCTATTGTCTTTATGTTTCTTTCACCATTGTTCTTCTTTCATTGACTTAGTTTGTGTTTTACCCAGCTTGTTTTTCTTCATTGCAACATATCTCATCACATGTTTGATTAGATTTATTTTGCTTTCATCATTGTTCTTTTCTCATTACTTAGTTTGTGTTCTACCCAGCTTGTTCTTCTTCATTGCAACATATCTCATCGCATGTCCGATTAGCTTTATTTTGTTTTCAATATTGTTTTTTTTTTATTGACTTGGTTTAGCACTGCTTCGTCTTGTGTTCTATACAGCTTGTTTTTATTCATTGCCACATTTCTACTTGCATATCCTATAAGCATTTTTTTGCTTTCATCATTATTCTTCTTTCATTAACTTTTTTTACTAAAATTCGTCTTCCTATTTTTTTGTAGCTTTATTGTGTTTACCAAGCTTTTTTGTTATTACGTTGTAAATAACCATTGCTTTTGATATTTACAATATTAAAAAGAGGGCTGCTATTTTGGATGACACTTACTTATTTTTTAAAATGTCCCATCATTACCAAAAAAATATTTTTTAGCACCTTAAATCATTTCTTCGACCGTCATACATTATTTTCCTCATGTTATAAACCTGATCGTAAGAAATGTTTGCAAAACAATGGATTATTTTTATTCTTAGTACATGCAACACAGTATGCTTTTTACGCTTCTCATCGTTCGATTTATTCATGATAAATTACGAGAATTTTACGCATTATTAGGAAATATTAATTACATACACTGTAAATTAATTCACTGGCATTTATCTTGTAATTATACAAACAAGAGCTCGAAGTAACAAATAATTTGAAAGAGGTGTTTTTGAACGTTGAAAACGATTTTAACAAAACAAATTTTAAAACTGGATACGTACGAGATTATCAGGGTTATTATAATAATGCAGTGTAGCTTTGCCACATTCCAATAACGCACCAACTTGTTAAGACATCTTACCGAAATACTAATAAAAAGTTAGTGACTCTTGTCATTGTTTTCAATAGTTGTAGTTTCAATGTAGTAGATCAATAGACAGTCAACTTATCAATATAGATTAGAATTATTCCGCAACGTGTTAAATGTAGATTTTCGCATGTCCGATAACCGAAACATTAAAGTAAACAATCGAAAAGAACACACTTAGCACAACTACTCGGCAATTTTTTAAATTCCGTAGCGCGTCTATTTATACGATTCACTGAAACTGAAACAACTCGATTTACTTACTGGAAAATATCAATTTTCGTTTAGTCATACAAAAGTAACCTAATTTTCATCTTTTAATAAAACATGAGCGGGTATGGTAGATATTCGTATTTATTCCATCTACACTGGTGCAGATGTTACTACAAAGACAGTTATAGGGCCAAAATTTTAGGCTCTTAAAACCCCTTGTTAACACCCCAACCATCTTTTAAGCAGAATTACATGCCATAGAGATATGTGCACGGAAAGAAACACCCGAAGGGCAGAAATCTATATTTTATCAGATAGCCAAGCAGCACTAAAAGCTCTGAAGTCATGCACTTGTGAGTCTAAGCTGACCTGGGACTGTAAACAGTCCCTGAGACAACTGGCAGCAAACAATCAGGTTACTCTGATGTGGGTTACAGGTCACAAGGGAGTTAAAGGCAACGAAAAAGCAGATTGCCTTGCCATAGAAGGGGAAAATACACAATTTTTCGGACCAGAACACTTCTGTGGACTTTCCACTTAAAAGAAGAGGTTCGACGTTAAAAAACAGATTAAATGAAATCTCACTGGCATAAAGTGCCAGGTCAAAGGCAAGCAAAAAGGCTAGTAAGTCTTTCGCCAAGGAAAGCTAAACAGCTTCTCGAGTTGGACAAGAAAGACTTGAAACTGGTGACGGGACTCCTCACTGGACACTGCCCTCTAAGGTTTCACCTGAAAAAGATAGCAAAACAGAGAGTGATAGTTGCCGCTACTGCGAGAACTTCGCTGAAACTGCAGAACATTTGCTTTGCGAATGCCCAGCGCTTTTCTGCAAGACGCTCAAGTTTCTGGAAGGGGCCTTCCTAAAGCCCTTCGATATCAGAATCTTAGCCCCCAGGAAACTGATAAACTTTACTCGAAGTCTCGGAATCCTGGGCCTCGAATAGATTAAGGGTTATGCACAAAAGATCTGATAGGTCGAAGTGCTTGAGAGGCAGCATGGCCTTCACGACCCACCCTACAAAATGATTGATTGATTGATTAAAGGAAGGGTACAAAAGTTCTTAGTGAAAATGTTTACAAATATGTGCAATACTGCAATAAAATTTTGGATATCGGGTTGAATTACTGCTGCTTACTACATTAAATTTAAATAATTTAAACGATAGCGGACTATGTTAAGGAGTTTCTTAAAGAAAGCAATTTACAGTATAGCCGAAAACCTAAAAACTTTACTCATTTCTACACAATTTTGACTATTAATAACTGTCCTTGTATATTTGTAGTACAAGTGTATAGTTTATTTTTTTTAACTTGGTAAGTTTTTGATAAGGAAATTTCTTTTTTTCTGCATTTCAGATAAAAGCTATTGAAATACAACGTTGAAGCCAGGAACATAATGTTATTTGTGTGAGGATTTTAAAAGAGACGCCTATGGTAATGCTAAATTGTGCAATTGTGCACATTTAGCTTGGCTTCATTTAGTTTTGCTAGTTCAATATTTACAAACAACTGCCGGACCAATTAAATTATCGGTCTTTTAGTCACGCTGAAACCGCTCTAGACTGCGTCTGTTTTGGACCAGCATTGCCAATTATGCGTGAATTTATTGTTCAAAATGCGATAAATAAATCAAACGCTCCAAAAATTGCCACAACTAAATTTAAAAGACTTTATATTAACAATTCTTAAAATTAATATTCTTAGGTATTGGCGCGCAAATTTTTTAAAATTTTCAACATGTTCAATGGAGGGGTTGCCAAAGTTTCAAAAGGGTAAAAACAGTAAAATATACTGTTCTTAATATAACCAGGAATGGCAATTTTAAATTAAAAATAGAACCCTTTTGAACCTCGCTGTACAGTTTTTCCATAAAACAAAGATCCCAAATCAGTTGGACGAATAGTTTTTCAAATCGTACTGTGCAATTCGAAAATAAATCAACGTCATATGAAATCGATTCCCGCTAAGATATCACGAGCAACAAATAAGTTATTTTTGTAGCTTTTAAAAACGTTGATTTATGTATGTATGTGTTTCTATTTACAACCAGTCTTAATAAATTTTCCCCGGTCATTGTTGGTATAATCGTAAACATAATAATAGTTGTTAAAAATATTTAGAACGTCGGTTGCTGCTTTAATTTTATAACTATTGTGTCATTATTTTTACTGCCCATTTATTTATTATTGCTTCTATTGCGTACAACTTTTTTTTTGAAAGTGAATCCTCGCCTTAATAATTTTTTAAATTTGTCACTCAATCGTCGTTTTCGATTTTTTCTAACCTATGATATTTTTTTAGCATTTGCGAATCTTAAGTTCAATATTTTCTGACTAGTTAATCAATAAATAAATCGTGGAGGGGGGAACCTCGTCAAGTGAGAAACCAACAATCTTGTTCAGTTTAACGCCCAGAAAACACAAAGCGCCACGTTTTCCAAGAAAGTGAATTACTCAAATCATTCCATCACAATGTCCGGAAATACCCTTGAATCAAGTCCCTTCATCTCGATTTTGGGAGTCACGGTATCCAATAATTTGTCTTGGCATGACCATGTTCTAACATCGCAAAGTCGGCAAGCCAGAGGCTAGGTTTTCTGTGGAAAGCTAGAAAGTTTTTTACTTCTGATCAACTGTTGATAACGTACAAGGCTAAAATTCGACCTCTACTGGAGTATTGATCGCACATTTGGGGTTCAGCACCAAGGAATTCTCTTCGTCTTCTGGATTCTATTTAGAAAAGGGCCATTCGTTTGATAAACAGCTCAACTCTCACAGATACCCTTCACCCTTTAGAACATAGAAGAAGAGTTGCTCTACAGATATTTCCATGGCAGATGCTCCAGAGAAATAAAAACTTTTGTACCACCATTGGCTACATTCGGCCGAAGAACTCGGCACGCTGATCAGTCTCACCCATTTACTCTCAAGATTGATACTACAAGGACCAATCTCCATCAAGAATCCCTCTTTTACAGGGCTGCTACGGAATGGAACAAACTTCCAAAATCAGTTTTTCCAGAGAACTATGACCTGCAACTTTTCAAAAAGCGGGTCCACAATCAGTTCCTTTTTATAATCCCTTCCCCTTCTAATAGTCGCAGTGCGGGCCGTCCGCGGCCCACACGATAGGTCTACCCTTTTTGCGACTATTTTCAGTAAAAATTATTTCTGCTAAAAAAGGTTTGGACACTGCCAGTCTTTTGGATAATTAGTCGCAGTTATAGTAGACTTTTGGTGATACTCCATTCGATACCTAAAGACAAAGGTCAGAATTGCTTAGATTTATATTTCTAAGTACTTGAAGACCTTTCTATTAATAGTCTTGTTTTGCTTAAATTTATAGCTATAATATTAATATTGAAATTTACATTAACGAGTGTTTACCCATAAAATTACATCATAAAATTCGAATACACACCTTTCTGGGACTGTAGCTATCTTGGGAGTTATGCATAAACTTTTTGGAGATTTTGTTTTCGGGCAAAAGTTATAGCCACGTTAGGAAATGTATTATTTTTTAGCATTTTATAAATAGGCCCTTCTGGACTTGTACATCTCCGATATAAACCCGGGAAAAATGTAAATACACCGTTTGAAGATGCCTATTCAAAAAATAAAAATTAATAATGTAGAACCGGAGCAGTGGCATTATATAAATTTTTGAATTGGTTCAAGAGGATAAAAGAGAAGAATGAAACTGTACGATTTTCACATTGTGTATTTTTCTTTCGCTAAGGAATTTCTCGAGAAAAACGAGACACTTTCAATTCGCATTATGCAAGTTTGTAAGTTTTGTAGTCTGTAATAGAAAGAGGAGACGACAAAGATTTACCAATCAAACAGTATTTTATTAGCGCCTTTAGAAGTATCCAATTTAGTATTTATTTTTCACCAATATTAAATGCAAGGAAGTACTTGTCGAACCAAACTGAATAAAAAGCAACATTTATTTCCGACACAATTATTCTTGATTGGTAAAAATGGGAAACAACTTTTAAATTTTTTTTTTATATATATTATATATTTTATCATAGAAATATTATACTTTGCGTCCATGGTTCACAGTTTAGGGAAGGATTTAATAACCGACAATCTAGAAGATGATAAGAACATGCTTATAGATCTTAAAAATTTCTCACAGAAAGTTGGATTGCAAATCAATTACAGCAAAACAAAGATAATGACAAACTTAGTACCAAGTGAACAAATAGAAGTGGACGGATCGACAATTGGGACAATCTGGGACATGAGGTAAAAATCAGCAGAAACAATCAAACGTGCGAACTGATATAGCAAACTAAACAACATATTTAAGTCCAGCATACCAATAAGACTAAAAAGAAAAGCTTGTAACCAATGCATATTGCCAGTTTTAACATACGGCAGAAACTCTTACCAGATCATCAATAAAGAAGCTACAAATAGCACAACGAAAAATAGAAAGATCAATGCTTGGACTGACATTAAGGAACAGGGTGAGAAACGAGGATCTGCAAGAACACATTGCAATGTTAAAGGACGGAAGATGGACAAAAAGGATTTTAAAATGGAGACATAGAGTCGACAAAAGAAGCAGTGGAAGACCACCGACACGCTGGACAGATGATATAAAAAGAATATCATCCAACTGGGTTGCTGCAGCTCAGGATCAGAAGACATGGAAACGCCTACGTGCAACAATGAACAAATGTGGCTGGATGATAATGATGAATAAAAGGCACTGTAATGGAACCTACTTCAGGGGTAAAAAGGTACGTAGAGATTCTGAGCTGAAACCTGATTTTTTTTTTGCTAAATGGATGTGCCTAATTGATAATTAATTAACCATTGTTCTACAAAACATGTGTAAGTAATACTATACTTTGTAATGTCCATTATATTATTTAACAAATGGACTTCAGTAAAACTTTTGACTTTAATTAAAATTAATAATTACCCATACCGAGTTCGCATAATGAATAGAGTGAACATGAAAAATATTGTATATACAGTGTGTCCACAGATGAACTTAATTTATAAATTTCAAATTTAAAAAGTAGTGTTAAAGTAGAACAATCATTAGTGTTTATCCAGGTAGTTCTGATGTCTAAGAACGGCTGATACGCTCTACCAGCAGGAAATAATCGAATATTGAGTAACTCCATACTGAGGTGGAAAAATAAATCCACATGCACATCATCGAAACAGATCTGGCCTAAACTAGATCTACGTCCAACTAAGGATGTTTTTACTCTATCCGGAGAGTCCATTGGAAAATTCAATCGCGGCCATAACAAGACACTGGGCAGGTGGATCCCATGCACGGCGCATGGGATTCGCAGAGCTACCCCACGACTTCTGTAGAAGCTGTTACGAGTTAGCATTAAGGACCTTACACTTTTTATTAAAAGTTCCAACTGGTTCTCACGGTAGAGGGGGAAGACACCGTCGTCCATCATGGAATCACAACGGGCCAAAAGGCCTAAGTGGGTTCACTCCGAACCGCCGTTTTAACTTAACCTGACCCTACTCTATCTGTACAGACTGTTAACAAGCACTTATAGATTAAAATGAGTTAATTATTATTTGCGATATTTAACAAGTAACAAAATGTAATAAGCTGTAATAAGAACTACACTGTGAAGATTATGCGTCTAACATGGTTGACACTGCTGGAGAACGGATAAGTTTGACGGTAATTTAACGTGCGAGATTGCCTGGATACCAAGTAAATTAGGCGCGCTACTTGACATCGCGCGAAATTTATAGACAAAGCAAACATTTTAAAAGATAATCGAAAGTTCATTTATAATTCAAGAAAAACTATTTGTATTTTTATTTTATATAAGAATTCAATGCTACGGAGCTCTGATAATAATTTATAAAAAAAAATGGAATCGTTGGCAAAAAAATACGAATAGTTTTTTCTTCAATACATACCGATCCAAATCCCAACCAATCTCTAGTTGTTATTGGATCACCGAACATTTATTGCTGCTTTTACATTTGGGAAAGTATACCAATTTTAATTTTTCCTCTCGTAAATACCTTTTGTGTTATTTTATCATTTTTAAATTTAATAAGAATAAAAACTTAATGTAGTTAGTCCATTACCAACAATTCAAAACGCATTCTAGTCGATGATGCTTCACAAAACTCGCACCTCTTTTATCGAATTCCTTCTGGGTTTTTACTTAATTTCCTCAATGGCATCAGTTAACTCGACGCGTACGAACCGCTGAACCACAACCGAGTAAATCAAGGGAAATCCACTTTATTTGTAACTACCTAACCGCTGGCGCGAGCCCCATCTATCATTTTACCCGGATATTACGAGTCCATTTCATTTCTATTTCATTTCGTACCTGTTTAATTTAATAATAAAACGGGTCCTTAAATATAAATCATTCGATTCTCTTGGAATATTCTACGATGGAGAAAGTCCCCTATAAAAAATGCAGTATGAATGTAACATAGTTTTTTAATTTTTTACGACTTATTGCAATTAAAATTAATACTTGGCGCTGCGTTAAAATTACTATAAAATTTACAAGGTTGAATTACACGCAACGTCAAAAGTCCTGTATATCAAATGATTCGATTAAAACCAGTTATTTTTCTTACTGTGGTAAAAAATCACATGTATTTAGGAAACAAAAAAGACAATAAAAAATGTCGATAACGTGTCCTTGCTTTATTATCAATGTTTTTACAAAATACTGGCAGTGATAGCATATTTAGCCAAGCGACTAGTGTATTGATACGATTTTTAGTTCTTTCTTGGGTTCGGCGATTAAAACTCTTGAACCAATAACCAAACAATATTTATTTCAATACAATAAATTTTATTTTCATTAACCACTTAGATATTCACTTAGCTATACAACTTTTACAACTCTATATAACTATTTACATTTAATAATTCGTAAACACATAAGCTAATACCGATACTTGTTATGATCGTTTCCCCTTTTTTTATATCTTCCTATCACGATTCTAGATCATTTCACCTGTTTCTCCAAAGTTCGACGCGGATTCGAAAGGTTGCGCAACGCCGTCGACCTCTCGGTTGCTGAGAGGACCGGATTTGTAACAGTATTCTTTCTTTTTTTTTGTGATTATAATGCCAGGTCGTGAAATTTTTGCGTTTAATCGAGCAAGAATAACTGCTTTACACGATTCAGGTCACTCTAATCATCAGATATCGGAAATCTTGGGCATTCCTAGATCATCTGTTGTGCAAAAGGTACACATATATCAAGAATTTAATACAGTGGAAAACAGATTACGTAGCACTCAAGAGCCACTTTTAGGGTACGTTTCGCCTTGTTACATCGACACCTACAGTTCGAAGACGACTTCATCATGCAAATTTACGTGCAAGAAGACCATTACGGGTCTCCACTCTACATGTCCAAGACATCTCCAGTGGGCGCGAGAACACAGGGGTTGACTTTTGTAGCAGTGAAGGTGATTATTATTTACAGACGAACCAAGAGTTAGACCGATGAGTGATGACAATCGGCAAAGAGTCTGGAGAGAACCAGGTCGTCAACAGCGACTTAATTTTCCTCGCGAAGTTGCTCCCTATCAAGGAGGTACCATAATGTTTTAGGAGAGAATAATGTTTAACCACCGTACCCCATTAATTCGCATTTCACAAAATATGACCAGCCAAATAAACGGCAAACAAGTTATTACGCCCATTATCTACCCCATACGTAACAAATTAGGCGAACATTTTGTGTTTATGAACGACAACGCCCAACCGCATCGCGCAAGAAGAGTTCAGGATACATTTGAAGCAGGACATATCAATAGATTGAATTGGTCAGCCAACTCGTGGATGCTTACGGAGGCTTCCTCCAAGAAACTTGAGGCATTTGAAATGAGGCTGTACCGGAGAATTCAAAAAATACCTTGGACAGACCGGGTTACTAATGCAGAAGTGCTGAGAAGGATGGGCAAGGAAAGAGAAGTCCTCGATACGGTTAAGGCACGAAAGTTACAATATCTAGGACATGTAATGCATAATGAGAGCCGATAAAAACTTTTTCAAAATATTCAACAAGGCAAAGTGTATGGAACTAGAGGACCAAGCAGACGACGAATATCGTGGCTGAAAAACCTAAGAGCTTTATTTAACCAGACAACAAATCAGCTATTCCGAGCTGCAGTCAAAAAAGTGCGAATAGCCAATATGATAGACAACATCCGGAATGGAGAGGCACTACAAGAAGAAGCCAACTCGCCTGATATGAATTCCATTAAAAACATGTGGGATTACATTGCTAGAGCCATTCACGATCGAATCAACCCACCGCAGACTGCTGATAAGTAAGTCGTAGCAGCTGCAGAGGAATGAAACAATATTCCACAAGAGACTATCAACCGCTTAAATATTTCAATGCACAGAGTTGTCAATATGTTATTCCAACGTGAAGAAGGTCATACCGAATATTAGTCAGTGTACAACATTATTATTATTACATCGTTACTTTTTTTGATTTAATAAATTTTGTTAACAAATTTTGTTAATTTTTATTTTCTAAGTATCCCAGTTCATGAAAAATACTCGCTTCACAAAAACATATTCAGGAAACAATATACTTTTATAAATATATTTTATTTTTCTAACAAAACATTTCTTTAACAAGACTTTTGACGTTGTGTGTACATTAAAATTGTATTTGTTCTTAGGTTATTATTTGCTGATTTTAAATATTATAAATTATAAATTACAATATCTCAATAATCTGAAATATGCCGATGATACAGTGCTGATCGCTTCCTCGGGAGCGGATGAAGAGCTGCAAGATGTGTCAAGAAATACAAAGCCGTATTGAACAAGCAAATGGGGATTTTTTATCAAAATAAAAAAAGTTTTGGTATATCGTAATTTATCTCCCGAAGTTCGTTTAAGAATGGCCCGCTGCTATGTTTTTCCTATTGTCTGAATGAAATGAAAGGCTGGACGCTTATTCAGAGGCTAAAAAATAAACCCACATGGGTATACCGCCGAGTACACTAGACAGGAAGCTTAGTTGAAAGACTTTGGATTGTAAACAGTCCCTGAGACAACTGGCAGCTAACAATCAGGTTACTCTGATGTGGGTTCCAGGTCACAAGGGAGTTAAAGGCAACGAAGAAGCAGATTGCCTTGCCAAAGATGGGGCAAATACACAATTTTCCTGCCCAGAACTCTTTTGTGGACTTTCCAAAGCTCACTTGAAAGAAAAAGTTCGACGCTGTGAAACAGATAAAATGAAATCTCACTGGCATAAAGTGCCAGGACAAAGACCTTTCGCCAAGGAAAGCTAAACAGCTTCTCGAGTTGGACAAGAAAGACTTGCAACTGATGACGAATCTACTCACTGGACACTGCCCTTGGAGGTATCACCTTAAAAAGATGGGCAAAACAGAGAATGATAGTCGCCGCTATTGCGAGAACTTCACTAAAACTGCAGAACATTTGTTTTACGAATGCCCAGCGCTTTTCTGCAAGAGGCTTAAGTTTATGAAAGGGGCCTTTTTAATGCTCTCAGGAACATAGCTTCAAGAAAACTGATATGAAGTCTTGAAATCCTGGGCCTCGAATAGATTAAGGGTTATGCACAAAAGATCTGATAAGTCGAGGTGCTTGAAAGGTTGCACGGCTTTCACATTCCCCCTACAATCTACAATCTACAATCCAAGGTGATCGCTGCGGCTGCAACGATAGAGCACCGCCTCAAATATGAACAAAAATGGGGGATTAGTGTCTGTGGACACACAAAATTCTTGCAAGGTCTCCTATTCGATTCCGTGCTTAGTCCGAGTAACAAAGGCAATTACTGATCGGCAACCTGCTCCTATTTTGGAGTAAGACAGGTATAGCATATCGCTAATTGCTATCACGGGGAGACACAATGGTCATTGTCTGAGTGCCGTTGGCGGGATTCAAAAGGAACTGCCCCCAAACTTATTATTATATTGCTTAGTACTGAAAATATCGTGGAGAGTTCGTATTACGAAGCAAGAAGTTTTGTTCAAGCTTAATACTACCAAAACTCCATCAAGAAAATAAATCTGCTGTATTTTGGTCCTGTGATGAGGAATGACAAATATCGTCTACTTCACTTTATTTCAAGTAAGGATTGAAGAAAAAAGAGCTTTTGAAAGGCAAAGAACATATTGTCTGAAGAACTTGCGTCAAGTGGTTTGGGTAGACCACAAGATCCCTTTTCACACCGCAACCTCCAAGAAAAGATTGCATATCGTTAACAAGATTTCTCTCCCTTCAGTAATATTGTACCAAATTATATACCATTTTTCTCGAATGTAATTTAAAAGAACAAAATTAAAAGGGCGGCTATCTAGAAAAACCTCGTCGAACAACTAAAATGGCGGTCTACAGATAATGTTTGTCACTATCAAAAACTAAACTGCGTTCGACTCTCAGATAAACAGTTAATTGTCAATTCTAGTCGACTCTATCATCAACAAAGTAATACAATCAAATGATTATTTTATTCGTTTTAAATGCCCAAATTTTCACGACGCAATAGGAACACTTTTGCTGTATATCCAAAATGTACATGAACACCGCCTTACTTACTGCGCAAAAGGGACATTAATAATTAAGATGTAGTCGCGATGCTGTCCCCTCTTCATTTCTATATCCCATAAATGGGTAATGGCGGCAAAATGTCGGACATATAATATTCACCGCCTTTCGCGTGTTTTACTCTAAAATAATGGCCGACTTTACGTCTAGTCGGTAATTCATACGAAAAGGGTTAAGGTTCTTTCTTTTTCTTTTTTGCAATATTGGATAACAGTAAGGGCGGATTGTTGACACAATTAAATGAAGCAACACCCACATTTGGTTAAATTAACATACATATAAAAAAATCTATTTATTGTCCAAACTGACACAAGATCCACTTAAAAAACAGCATATGGGGTGTTTCAAAAAAAGGTGACCCCATTCAAGATAAAGGAGGTTAAAGAAAAAAATTTATACACATTTATTACGATTTTGCTAAAACTACTGGAAACATTGTAATAAATTTAAATATGTTTTAAAAGCAGATACATCCCATCAGTTTTTTTTTTATATCTATAGAGGACGCTAGTTACTTGGTTCGCACCAAGTAGTATTGAACCTAACTTTTTTGAGGTTAGATTTATTAATCAAAATTTCAGGTGAACTTAAACATCATTTAATTTTACACCAATAAGGTACTCTTGGTAAAACTCGATACTGTGTACCGTTTTCGGAATATTTTGATTTGAAAATTATGAAGTAATAACCAAATTTTTTTTCTTCAACGCTCTTTATCTTGAACATTGAACATTTTGAATACTAAATCTAACCTTAAAAAAGTTATGATCAATACTACTTGGTACGATAATGTGTCTTTGATAGAATTTATGTTCTTTTCGTTTCACCATTAGCAAACATGCAAGTTTCGTCCAGATAAACAAATGAAGAGCATTCTTGTTTACAGTGAGTATAATTTCTCAAAAATTCAATTCTTTTGTGCACGACTTTAGCTATAGAGAGTTATAGTTTGCAGATTACAACGACTGGTGACTTGAGTAATATGTTAGTTCTTGAATTTGGTAGGTAAAAAGTCAATTCATTTCTAGAGTTTAATCGCGGAACATGGAAGTTTAAGTGGGAAAGTTATTCTGTACAGTCAGTATCAGATTATTTACTAGTTTATAAATAAAAATTATTGAATAATAGGTTCTAGGGTTGTGAGGGAGGAATTTATTCAATAATATTTCACTTTCGTATGCTTCATAACTCCATTTTTTGTCAAATTATATATAGTTAACACAGTTTGAAATAGTTTCGCCTTATTTTCAAAAAAATTGAAAATAAAAAAAAGTAAGCAGAAACTAACGATGAGTTCGTCCACAATAAAGATATTACTACAAACGATTACTGCTTGCGAGAGAAACTTTTCACCAAATTACAAGGAAAACCGAGCTGCAGACTTTCGTTTTTATTTCGGGTATTATAAGTGTGGGAAGTCGAAACGTGCGCTAGGAAACTTTAGACATTATGATGGATTAAGAAAAATGATTTGTGGAGTTTTATTACAGAAAATTGCTGCGCGAGATGTTAGCTGCACTGTGATATATAATCGATTTTTCGTATTAAAAAATGCCAGGACCAAAACTAAAAAATATAATCCTGCCAACAAATTCAATGTTTTAAATAAAATTTTTAAATCTTACAGATTTTTTTTATTCCACACTCCATACCGGTCAAGGTTGCCTCTTTAAGAACGCATCCTAGAGACATTTTTTGTTCCTGCACTGGAGGATGAACTGCTCACAAAGTATAATACTTGGCGAAGGCCAGCAGCCAAGGGTACTATTTCAAGAACTACCGTCCCAAAGAGTTGCTACCTTGAATTACTATCTTGAATACGGATGGCGTTACGAAAATTTGTTACTAAGCAAACCCTAATTATTTTTCAATTTTCTACCTATACTGGAGTCGAAGGTTACCTTTTTTTAAAACACCCTGCAGGGTGCATAATCTTTTTTTAACACTAGTTGAACTTGCTGTAACGTAATCTCGGTAAATGTTGCTGTTACTGGCTTTTCATAATTGGTCATCTATTTCCTTTATTTGTCCACAGTTTTTGTTAACATTATTTTTTTTTAATATAAGTGACTTTTTCGGTTCATTCTCGTTAGAAGTCCAAAATTTTGGCTGTTCCTAACTTTCGGCCTCTTCATCTTCATTGGCATGCTGTGGATTAACCACATTTTTATGTTCAATGGGCACTTTTTCTTCAGTATCTTTATTTGTAAGACAGTAATATGTGATAAAATTTAACAATTTTCGCCCAGATAGATTTGTTTGGTAAATATTTTAAAATGACAAGTAAAAAGTAATTACAACAAATAATTTTTCTGTACCTAATTTTTCTTACATAGCGTTTTACTAAATTAAGTAATAATATTAAACAAAATCATCGGGGTTGTCACAACGCATTACTGACTCAGAAATTTCCCGAATTTTTAGGGTTTACAGGCAGATTTTCTATATATTCCACGCATAATAGCATCAAATATTCATTATTATGATTTAAAAATAATAGGCTACAAAAGATAAGTTTAAATGGGAAACATTTATTAAATGACCTAAAACAAAACATATATAGCCATAATAAGTAGGCGCAAGGACGAACGTGAGAAGCAATGAAGCAATCCCAAAAGGTCTCCGAATAAATGAAAAAAATTAAAAATATATGAAAGTAACGAAAAGAGCGATTAATAGAGAAAATTTTAAATGTGAAAACTATGAATTCGAGCTCGTAGGAAAATTCTCTTATTAACGGCGAAATTCAGGAAAGAGTTATCAGTGGAAACCGTTGTTTTTTCGCCTACAGAGAGTTAATGAAGTCGAGAGCTCTAAACAAAAAGTCTAAATTAAAAATATATAAAAGTATCATCAGGCCTGTTGTTACAAACGGATGTGAAGCGTGGACCTTAACCACGAAAGATGAGCTACTCTTGAGAACTTTCGAACGACAAATATTGAGGCAAATTTTATGACAAGTGCAAAACGAAGATGGAACATGGCGATCAAGAATAAATTTTGAACTAGACAACTTGATAGAGAGCGCAGACATTGTAAAATTCATTAAAAGCCAAAGACTGTCTTGGGCAGGGCATGTAATAAGGATGGATAAAAGCAGAACACCAAGAAAAATCGTTGAGTAAAAACCAGTGGATAGAAGAAACAGAGGAAGACCGAGAAAAAGATGGATAAATGAAGTAGAGTGCGTAACATTTTTAAAAGTGCTTTAAGTAAAATTGTAGTACCTATATTTAAAAGTTTGTCGTGCTTTTAAATTACTTCAACAGTCAGACCTGCCAGATGATGTTATCTAGTAGAATAGTTAGAAACTCATACAAATTTAATTTTAATAAATAAACGTAGGTGGTACTAGTACTCTTTCCATGATATTCTATGTAACCATGTATATCTCCGCATTTACTCTACTCATATTCCAGATCAATAACAGACGTACAATAATAAAATACTTATACCAACATAAATTTTTCGTATTCTAAGGAAGTCCTAACGACAAATTTTCCCGGGCTATAATGCGAAGTAATAACACGACATAAGGTAGACGAAGCAGGAAAATGGCAATTTATCTATCCGTTTGTGGGCAATTAAAAAAAATCACAATAATAGATACGAGGAATGTACAGATAGTTAAAACCTTTAGAAGATTGCACGGGTAACGAGGAAGGGCATTGAGGTGTTATTGTCGTCTTTATATTAACAGCTTTTTACCTCTCCAAAGCAATGGAGAATAAAGAATCGCGAAACGGTGAAGCGTGGTAAATTCTGCTTGTTTTAAAAGATACTCATAATTAAATATAACATTGATGTTTTGTAGTGTGTGAAGATTTATGTGGTTTTGAAAGAGTTAACGATACATGAATGCAGATACACTAACGTCGTGTGCAAAGACTGCTAATAAGTAAAAACAATTTTATAACCAAGCAACTAAACTACTATTTTTGTAGATACCCAAGTGCAAATTAGAAGATTTGATAAAATCATCGAATCACAGCTGCAGCTCATAATTGCTCCAAATTTTATTATGAGGGAAAAGTCTTCCAACACCATCAAATTTTTAAATAACTGCCAAAATTAAGTAAAACATACATCAAAAAGTCAGGCATTATGTTTGTATCGGGAAGTATTTTTTTTGTAATGCTCAACATGTGATTTGTACCGATTGTTAAAATCCTGCGAGTTTTGTCGTTGTCAGAGTCGACAATACAGAGCATAGAGAATAGAGCAGAAGCCTAAACGTGTATTCATGGAATTGGTACCCGATTAAGGCGAAAAAATATTGCTAAGCTTAATTAAAAAAATATATACTTCGCAGAAAAATGATAAGGTATGATTGTTGGAAGTACATATAACTTAATAGTTTCGGCGAAAAAAAAATATGGTGCTGTAAGTCTTCCTTTTCATAAATTTTTTTTGTGATATTATTATTTAATGCTAGCAAATGCTAGATTTACAGCAAAGAAGGACACAATTAACACATATAGTTTATAAAACATCTACTAAAAAGACGAAGAATCCCTTGTCGATCCGTCGAAATTAATTTTAATGGAATAAAATCCTAGACTATAATAATTACGTGTCTCTCCTTTGTATTACTCGTCATTCTCGACGATTATTTCTTGTAGGTATATTTTTCTTTTCTCAGCTAGCCGGCAGCAACTAACATTGAAAAGGGGGTCTTTGGCCGCACTTCTAATTCAAGGCTAACTCGATGAACGCACAACGAACGTTCAGAGTCAAGTTCAACGAATAGAAACACTAAGTACGTACATACACTTACTGCAGTACCGTACAATGTGGATGGTACGCGGGGTCGAGCTACCCGCACCAAAATGTACAAGATACAAAATCATCCGAGATGTGATAAAATATTCACTAATAATCGTATTATTACCGGAAATTTAAAAAAAAATCGCCTACCAGAAAAATGTATCATTACTTCGAGAACGATTACGCACCGAATTTATAAAGAAAATAAACATAAAATCTGACATTTTGAATTTATTTAATCGATGCAAAAACTATCCAAACTAATTTGTCATTAATACCCTAATTTGTCGCCAATTTTATTTAAATGAAGGTAGTAGACATAAAAATAATATAATAAAATGTCAAAAATTCGCAGTTCCCATGGCTTTGTAACAAAAAACTGGCTTCTGATTAGCTAGAGAATTTTGGTGCGAACTTTTTCTTAAATAATAATGAAATTAAGAACCTGGATTGTAAAATTACCTTCTGACAAGCACAGAGAAAAAAGTCTGTAATCAAACACGCATATTGGCTTACATTATAAAGAACGCAGATATAAATATATCATTAAGTGAAGGAACTTGTACCAATTCAAAAGATGAAAAATAAAAAATTGTGTTTAGAGCATAGCCCTAAAAATATTCTACTAATTTATAAAAAAAATTTAGAAATAGGTGTTGAAGATTAACTATTACAGTTCAGAAAATCACATGTGTGTATGTGAAACAGCTTTCCATTATTCGATATCACAATGGATAGTTGATATAAGTAGAAAAAAAAACCTTTGGAAATGTTTTTTAGATTTCAAACGTGCTTTTGAAATAATAGCACGAACCTATTTATTATGTAACTATGTGTATTAAAATGGTTCGCAACATATCTTAAAAACAAAACTCCAATTGTAAAATATAAAGATGGTTTATCAACTAAAATAAAAATTGATTTTATTGTGGAAACTTTATTGTTGAAAAATAATGGATTACATGTGAATGTAAATACATACATACATACATATAGTCACGCATTTTTTCCATAGGGGTAGGCAGAAACCACTTCCTTCCACTTCCGCTACGGTTCTTACACACATCTTTTGCTTCCTCTACTTTCATCAGTGCTCTCATACATGCTCGTCCGTTCTTGGTACTTTTGACAGCTGGCCTTTTTTTAAAACAATGTTGATCTTATCGAGATATGTTCTCCGAGGTCGACCTCTACCGACTTCCGTCCATTCAAACTCGCCTTATAAATTTGTTTCGTCAATTTTCCTCATTCATCCTTTCTACGTGTTCAAACCATCTAAGCATTCCTTTGTCTATCTTTGTAACCACATCTTCTTTTACACCACAGCGTTCTCTTATCTCACTATTCTTTACCTTATCCAACCGAGTCACTCCGGCTATACTTCTCAGACTACTCATCTCCGCAGCATTAATCCTATTTTCATGCTTCTTCTGCCAAGCCCAACATACACTACCATACATAAGTGTAGGTTCAACACACCTCTATGCACAGCCAGACGCGCCTTTTTTTACACTTTCTGGCTGTTTATAAAGCTATGCAGTGCCCCATTCATTAGTTTTCCTGCCAACATCCTTCGCTTAATGTCACTTATTCATTTACTTGTTCCACTCTTTCTCCCTCAATTGAAACTTCATGGTATATCATAAATGTAAATAATAATAATAATGGTAGTTTTGTGCCACTATCAACTAAAATCACAAAGTACAAAAGATCACTTACAAGATGAACATTGAAAATCACAAAATGGATGAAGTTAAGCGACACAAATAATTAAATTGGACTCGACACAAATTATTTATCCATTTTTTGACTTGGTAAATGGCCAAAAAAATTATTTTCTAAATAGGCTTTAAAACGAAGTCTTTATGTTTTCAAAACTCACCACATATAAATAGATCATCGTTCTTTATATTGATTACTGTGAAACAATGCTCTACAAATGAGCAACTTAATGTTTTGCAAAAAATTTAAAATCGTGCTATGAGAGCCATTCAAAGTGAAAATGAAAATTCAACCCACAAATCACCTAGATAAAATGTGTCTCCTGTCTGATGTACAGGGTGTTTTATTTGACAATTCCCAAATTCTACGTCACTGGTGGAATTGCAATGTTATTACAATTTTTCGATTTTTTAATATTTTCTACGTGAATATTATACTATTTCTTCATGGCGAAAATGTTATAATCTAAATAAAAGATCAATTTTATTAAGGAGAAAATATTAAAAAGCACATAAACAAAATTTAGAAAACTTTTATAACAAATGTTTCAATGTGACCCCCGTTTACCTCAATAAGTTTATTAATTCTTACGTCTTTTAATACGATAAAAGCATTTATCTAAATAAAATGGAAAAATGATTTAAATTGCATTTAGTTATCTGATTTTTATATTGTAAACGCATCTATTCGTTGAAAAAATTTCTATAAATAATAGTATGTTTTTTGTTAATAAAGATTGAAGTTTCATTCGCGTAATAAATGCAATCAAATGACCTTAAACACCAAATATGACAATAATACTTCAAATAATTTTAAAGTACTGGGCTCAAATAATTTTTAAATTTTTAAATAAAACTAACTCGGTCAGGAGACACATTTTATCTAGGTGATTTGGGTTGAATCTTCATATTTTGAGTTCAAGCTGGCATTAAAATAAAACATTTGTCAAATAAATAAAATTTCAATTTGAATTGGACGTCCCAGAAAAAATAAAATAAAATAATGGGGTGTAGCAACGTACACCGGGTTCTACTAGTTAAATTATATAGCCGAAATCCGTACATACAGCACACTTATCAGGTCATCTAACGATTTTTATATAAATTCAAATATTATTTATAATACCTTATTCAAAGAACAAATACTTTTAATAATTCATAAGAAAGTGTATAGCAATAAAAAATAATGTTCATTTCACTACAAACAAATAGTATATCTCATTTTTATGCATACGTATTTGTTTTATTACGTATTTACGTGTGCTAGAGCTACATTTTTAATATAAGTGCATGGTAAAATACACAATATGCATGAAAAATATTAATTCAGTATATATTTAAGTAAAACAAGGGATTGTCATAATTACTCTTTTACATTACTATTAATTAATAATCGATGGTGCTAGATATACGTGTTTTTTATAAGGGCATCGTAAAATAAACACTGGATAAAAAAAATATCAATTCAGTTTTTTAAAATTAAACAAAAATAAATGTAATTTTTTTTTACTTTTTAACCACAAAATTTTCGTTTGATAATTTTAAAACCTCTATATTTTCTGTCCAGGTTTTTTTAAAATTGAAGAGCCTTACGAATATTTGTAAGTATAGTAAAACACGTTATTCCTGATATAAAAACTTAATGATTTTTAAAAAGCCTACCTCGTAAATCCGTTAAATGTTTAATCGATATATTGTGTAGAGAAGCGGCACATTCCATGAAAATAATTAAATTAACAACACATTACTATTTACCACCACGAACGAGCCGTCACTGACTTTAACAACACTACTCACTTTCATAGAGCTTAGTTCTTTTTTCTCACTCCTTGGTCATGGTTGCGTTTTTTATTGTCCCTCTCTTTTTTATATAAATAGTATTATACCAGGTATGGTATATATTATTATGGTTACGATAGGATATGGTTACGTCGTGGTTATACACAAGGCAAGTTCGAGGACGTCAGCTTGATCTAGTGTCTTTGAAAGTATTGCCGGAGGTTGGGTACAGAGTGAACTTAATGTTCGACGACGAGCAGATATAACTAAGTAGAATATTTTTTTTATTTGCAAAATCTTCCGGTCGAATTAAAGTGATCGGCTTCGGAAAAGGTTTATTTACATCGTATTAACGAAGTCTTTATATAACTGATAAACTTTTGAATTATTTACAATAGTCTAAAATCGTGTATTTATTAAATATTATCTATGGGAGTTTTCATGTCTGGAGTCGCTCGAAAGTGAGACTTGAAACTAATAAAAACAATCTTTCTTTTGATTTCGTAGGCAAATCGAAATGGGATGTTGTGGTGTACTTAAAATTGTCGCAAGTGGCGATAAATCTGGCGATTATGGAGGCCATTCAATGCTGCCTCTCCTCCCAATCCAATGCCGTGAAAAACGTTGGTCTAAATACGAATAATCGCCACATAATGCGGAGAAGCACCGTCCTGTTAAAAATAAAAATGATTTTCGTCATACTGTGGATTATTTTCAAATATATCATTCAAGGCAGGGTTAAAAGCGTCTTTCAGTAATTGCAAATACATTTCGCCAGTCAAATTCCCTGGTAGAAAAAAAGGACCAGTCGGTCACTGCAAATGCCAGCCTATACATTTAATTTCTCCGGTTGCTGTGTATGCACCTCGTGAAAAACTCTTTGGTTTAAATCGGACCATTAGCGGCAATTTTGGCGATTTATCGTCCCGTGCTAGAAAAAACTAGGTACTAGTTACTAAATTTACACCATTAGCGTACTTAACTCGAATGAATGACATTTTTACCGCTCGTGATTGTTTGCAGATAAGTTTCACATTTAAAATCTAATTTCTCGATAAGTAATGGACGTAATTTTGGAATTTAAAGACTATTGTATAAAAATTGTAAGAGCTATAAAAGAAATGATACAAATAGACTCAGGCAGGAACAGGTTGATTCCATCAATAGAGATCTTAAAGCAATGGTCAAGTGGGGAACCAACAATCTTGTTCAGTTTAACGCCCAAAAAACACAAAGTGCCACGTTTTCCAAGAAAGTGAATTCCTCAAATCATCCCATCACAATGTCCGGAAATACCCTTGAACCAAGTCCCTCCATCTCGATTTTGGGAGTCACGGTGTCCAATAATATGTCTTGGCATGACCATGTTGCTAACATCGCAAAGTCGGCAAGCCAGAGGCTAGGTTTTCTGTGGAAAGCCAGAAAGTTTTTTACTCCTGATCAACTGTTGACGACGTACAAGGCTTAAATCCGACCTCTAGTGGAGTATTGCTCGCACATTTGGGGTTCAGCACCAAGGCATTCTCTTCGTCTTCTAAATTCCACTCAGAAAAGAGCCATTCGCTTGATAAACAGCTCAACTCTCACAGATACCCTTCACCCTCTAGAACATAGAAGAAGAGTTGCAGACCAGTCATTGCTCTACAGATATTTCCATGGCAGATGCTCCAGAGAAATAAAAACTCTTGTACCACCATTGGCCACATTCGGCCGAAGAACTCGGCACGCTGATCAGTCTCACCCATTTACTCTCAAGATTGACACTACAAGGACCAATCTTCATCAAGAATCCTTCTTTTACAGGGCTGCTACGAAATGGAATAAGCTTCCAAAATCAGTTTTTCCAGAGAACCATGACCTGCAACTTTTTAAAAAGCGTGTCCACAATCATTTCTTTTCTATAATCCTTTCCCCTTCTAATAGTCGCAGTGCGGGCCGTCCGCGGCCCACACGATAGGTCTACCCTTTTTGCAAATCAATTTAAATATGACTTGAAAATAATATTCTCTCATTTTGAACTCTGCATCACATACAATCAATCTTTACGTATTCTTGTTAGTTGATTTTTTACAACATAAAAAATCTAACAAAGCTTTGGTGTAATTCAGTGACGTAACTATGCATAAATACTAAAATTATTTTTAGGTGTTTCACGCGTTGCAATAATTATGACATAAAAGTGGTACATTTCAGAGCAGATGTTTAAAATGTGCACTTCTAGCTAAAAATGCAAACTACCAATCGACGCCTGACGGACAGCAATCAAGTAATGTGTATTAGAGCGTATAAAAGTAGAGAATTCGCAAGAAGTTGTAAAAGAGGAGCTCGTTAGTAAATTGATCAAAAATTTTGACAGATTAGATGAAGCATGTTAGGTTGAAGAATTTTTAAGGCCATTTAAGAAAGAAATCGTGGATGTTGCTTATGAAATGTGTGGTGTAAGTAAAAGAAGAAAGGCAACGATTAAGGATGTAAACAAGGCAAGGAATGAGTATAAAAGGTTGAAAGGTGTGGCAAAAAAGGTTGCACAAGAAAAAAGCCAAGTGATAAAGATTTAAAGAGATGAAAGAAATACTTTAAAAGTTTATTTAAGACAGAGGATACACAAGCTCAGGCCCCACTCGAAGACATGAGTAAAAGTTGCAATGAAAGTGAAATTAGTACGACAGAGATTGTGGACGCGTTAAACAGTATGAAATTGGGTAAGACTATAGGGTACGACAGGATTACGGTTAAAATAATAATATAATATAATAATAAAATAAAAGGTTGGACACGGCGTAGTAGCTAGTCTGCTGTACCGCCTTTTTAACCTTTGTTGGAGGAGCGTTAGCATACCGAACGACTGGTGCAAGGCTCCTATCGTGCCGCTTTACAAGGGAAAAGGTTCGCAGCAGGACTGTAAGAACTACCGAGGCATTAGTTTACTCGGTAAACTGTACGCAAAGATATTAATTAGAAAAATGACGAATGAAACTGAGATGATATAGGATGTGCAAGCAGGATTTAGAAGAGGAAGGAGATGTATGAATCAGATCTTTTCATTACGAGGTAAAGTCAAAAAATTCTTGGAAAGTGGATGAAAGTGGTCTCTGACTACCGCTACAGGAAAAAGGCGTGACTATATGTATATGTAAATATTCAGATAATCTTGGAGGCCATGCTTGCGACGATCCCCTTCTCATCCAACGTTTTGGAAAAACGTTATTTCAAAACTCACTTACTATTAATGCAAAATGTGTGAAAGCACCGTCATTTTGATTTAGCAAAAGTTCCAGTTTTTTGTAAACCAAGATACAGTTTATTAAACGACTCAGAACATGGTTAACGGTTTGTAAGCGCCGTGGCTGAAAGGGGTTGTTAAATAATTCTTAGGGGTTGTAAATCCAAGAAGTATGTGCTTTGATTTGAGCACATTTTCTTATGCTAAAATTATGTAATTTTTGCATAGCCGTAATTTCTAAATTCTCTAAATTTCCAGGAAACTTCGACGGTGTTCCCTTTAAGTACGTAAATGTCGATTAGATCTACAAAAGCGTATTTTATAATAAAATAATTTCCTTTCGGCTTTACGACCGCAGGACTAAATCCTCCGTAAATCTTCGAACCAGTCACTCAATAATATAAAGTAAAATGATATTAGCTTTTAAATGAAGCACGCCAGAGAAATTTTACAACTTATAATATTCCGCTTTAAACATCGAGCAAAGTTTGAACTTTAAAACTACATTTCACGCTACGCGAACAAGTTTACATTGGGGAAAGCACACACACTGACAGTCGAGTGTATTAACAATTTTACACGCTTCAACAACATACTAATGTTTAATGCTATTACGTAAACTTTCGATTGGAATAATTTACAGGTTGGAAAACTCCAACGAGCGACACAAAATCTGATAAGTTCGTCTTAAAAACTTATTTTATTTATTGTTGTCGGAGGGAATATAATCTAGAGGCACTTTTACAACCCTTCTCCATTATGTCTCCCAGCTTTTTTAAAAATAAGCTTTTGGAATACTTTAACAATACTATTAACCTGAAGAGAGTTTTTATTGTGCGTAGCAGCAAGCAGGGTTTTCCCTACTACTTTAGAATTTTATTGATATTTGAATACTTCTTTTTGTGCCTTATTCCCGTTAGACGTTAGCGATCATTCTAGCATATATATTTATTGACAATGGCTTTTAATGAACGATATCTTTACAAAATGCAGACTTAAACCATCCTTAAACATCCATTTAAATAACAAAATGGCAAACGTTGAACATCGAATTCATTGGAACCCGTCTGAAGTACACCAAACACCCAAAGTACTTGGACCGCAAACTTTCTTTCAAAAAACATTTGACGAACGTAGCTGCCAAACCGAGAACAAGGAAATACATTATCTTAAAATTAAGCGAGACCAGCTGGGATGCCTCAGCCGAAACCCTCCGTTGCTACGTCTTAGACCTTGTATACTCCACCGCCGAATATTGTTTACTTGTATAACCCCCCAGTCAAAAATGGTAGATGCCCAACTCAACAAATCTTTAACAATAATCAACGGCACCATTAAACCTACACCCACGCACTGGCTGCCTACTCTCTGCAATATACCACCAGCCTATCTCCGCCGTGCAAACGCTCTCTGTAGAGAATATAAGAAAATCCAAGACAACCCGCAGCTCTTAATTTACTAAGAAATCGTCCAACTAGGTGAGAGGTTACGTTCTAGGAAACCTTCAGTTCAAACTGCTGCAGCACTCACCGCAAAAAATTTCACTCTGGAACACGAATGGGCACAAGAATGGCGGAATAAAGTATCTCCTGACACCTACAACAACATCCGCACAAACGAAACCGTTCCTGGCTCTGTTCTACCAATAAAAACATGGTACTGCCTAAACCGCATCCGCACAGGATGCGGTATATGTGCAGATTTTCTCTATAAACGGGGAAAACTCGAAAGTAACGATACCTAGAATAAACGCATCAATGCCTCAGGTCACTATCCGCCATCGCACTATCAGGAAAATCCTACGAAATCTTCACTCTAATAAGGCAGTAGGACCAGATGGAATTCCGACAATTGTCCTGAAGACCTGTGCTCAAGAGCTCACCCCAGTTCTCTGTAGACTCTTCAAGTTATCATACAGAAAAGGAGTATTTCCGTCCATGTGGAAAAACGCTTAAGTCCAACCGATTCCGAAAAAAGGAAAGAAGACTATTCCTGCAAATTATCGCCCTATTGCATTGCTCTCAGTCATATCCAAAGTTATGGAAAAAGCGATTAACACAGAACTTATCAAATATCTGAAGAAATTTGAGATAATCCATGACAGACAATAGGGATTTCGACAACTTCGGTCTACTGGAGATTTGCTGGCTTATGTCACTCAGCTCTGGACAAACACTAATGAAAAGTTTGGTAAATCCCGTGCAATAGCCTTGGATATATCTAAAGCCTTTGACCGCGTTTGGCATCAGGCATTGTTAAGTAAATTATCTGCCTACGGTCTCCCAACCAAACTGTGCCAATGGCTCTTGAGCTTCATGCAGCTTCATGCATTACAGGGCTGCTACGGAATGGAATAAGGTTCCAAAATCAGTTTTTCCAGAGAACTATGACCTGCAACTTTTTAAAAAGCGTGTCCACAATCATCTCCTTTCTATAATCCCTTGCCCGTCTAATAGTCGCAGTGCGGGCCGTCCGCGGCCCACACGATAGGTCTACCCTTTATGCGACTATTTTCATAAAAAAAAAAAAAACGCTTGCGACTGTGGGAAAATACAGACCATCCATCATCTAGCATATAGATGCGTCGGATGACAGAGCCACTGCACGACCACATATTTCTTGAGGGCTACCCCATCGGCTGTTACGTGGATTGAAAATTTAGATTTAATAATGTTCATTTTTTAGTTTTAAGTTTTTTATCATGTGTTGCCATACGCTAAATAAATAATTAAGTAGCTCTTAATAATTTAGCAGATGTTTTTCCGGTCCACTGTCTTTAAATACAAAGCCGAGAGATTCGGCGTCTTCAAGGATCTCTTTTGCCATCCATTTTCTCGTGTACAGAAATATATCATATATTTTTGGTTACGGATTATAGGTCCAAAGTATGCTAGCCTTCTTTCTTTAACGTTTTTCATGACTTCATTTTCTTTTTGCATGTGTTTTTACTGGTTGCGTAGCGAGTCTAAGATATTATTAGCATGCGTCGGTAGCACCACATCTGAAAAGCTTCAAAACTTTTGCAAGCAGCATCCGTTAATATCCAGGATTATACACCATATAAAAAATATACAGCATTTTAGTAAGCGATTTCTTAGTTTAAAATACTTAAGGTGCAATATTCCCAAAATTTAAATTGTATTACTAATTGGTGCTTCATTTCCCTTCCTACTTTCTAAGATGGATCGGCCACGTCCAGCGTAGTAACAACAAAAGGCTTATAAAGAACATATGAGAGGAAGCCCCAACAGGAAAGAGACCCCTAGAAAGACCTAAGCTAAGATTTAGAGACACAACATCCACAAAGACTTACAAATAATGGGTATTGATAAATTCTTCTTCTGGTACCATGATCGTTCAACGATCGTTGGTTATCATGTGGGCTACCATCTTAATAATAATTGTTTTATTGACAGATGCTCGGAAAACTTGAACTGTAGATTTTTCGTACCACTGCCTCAAATTCTTTAACCACGATGTTCTCCTTCTCCCTGGACTACGCTTGCCCAGGATTTTTCCCTCTATGATATGATGTAAGATCTCATAATATGACCAAAATATTCTAGTTTGCGTTGTTTGATAGTTTTAACTATTTCTAGATCTTTTGCCATGAGATTGAGAATTATGTTGTTACTAACACTGTCCGCCCAACTGATCTTTATTAATCGCCGGTACACCCACATTTCGAAAGATTCCAGGCGTTTCAAAATTATTTCCGTAAGTGTCCATGCTTCCATACCGTACAAGAGAACTGGAAAAAGATAGCAGCGCACCATTTTCATTCGTAATTTCAATGTTAGGTCGTGACTGGTTAACAGTTTTTTCATTTTCATGAAAGCGGCTTGGATTTTCTCTATTCACGTTTTGATCTCCACAGTTGGATTCCACTGATCGTTAATATTGCTCCCGAGATACACCAACTTATGAACTCTCTGTAGCCTTGTGCCATTGACCGTGATATCATTATCCGTAATATTAAGTTATTTCCTAATAATCATATCATATATTTTGTTTTCTTGGCATTGAGTCTTGGGCCAAATTGTATACAGGTGTCGGTTATCTTATTCATAAGGTTTTGTAGATCGTCTTCATTCTTTTTCTTCTTAACGTGTTGTCTTCACTGAAGGTTGGCTACAATTTCGGCAAATCTCTCTCTATCCTGTGCTGCTCTTAGTAGTGACTCTGAATTCAGGCCAGTCCAATGCCTAACATTCTTTAACCACGAATTCTGTCTCCTGCTCGGTCCTCTTTTACCTTTAATCTTGCCCTCCATTATCAGTTGTAGGAACTCGTATCTCTTGCCTTTGTATATGTGTCCCAGATAGCTTCATCGTCTTCATTACTAGTGAAAATTAGTGTATCATTGGCGTATCTGATATTATTAACGTTGACCCCGTTAATGTTAATTCCTTCAGTGGCATCGGTAAGAGCTTCATTAAATATTTCTTTTGAATAGAGGTTAAAAAGCAGGGATGATAGAATGCAGCCTTGTCTTACTCCTCGCTTAATGTTAATTTCATCCGATGGTGTTCCATTGATAACTAAGAAAATGTTACTCTAGACCGCACTCGATGGAGAAAGGTGGTTCAGGCAGCCTAGGCCCACCCAGGGTGGTAGTGCTACAGTGTTGTTGTTGTTGTTGTATTTTTCTTCTTGTTTCATCTTTACCCAAGTTTTTAGTATTAAATTTTGCAACGATGACGCAGTGGTGCAAGCTAAAAAACCAGGAGATATTCCATTACATCTGCAATCTTTAAAGAACGATTTTTAACAAATAAATGTACTGCACCAGAAGAATTGGACACCATAAAAGAAAGTAATGTTTGTTAAAAATAATTTATTGGTTCGTAATAAGGAACAAAAAATAAATTAGATATTGATGGCTGTGTAACGTTTGAAACTTTTTTTTATCGAAACTGTGAGCCAATAAATATTTTGATTCTTTTTTATGAAATTGGAAAAATAAATAAAAAAAAATTCTGTTGTATGTTCCAAATACAATCCTACTTTTATGTGCTGGTAGGGTTCAAGGTCTAATAGTACTTCAAGCGAAGAATATAAACTGTAAGAGCACTTCCGCAATATAAAAAAAGATAATCACAAGAATAATAGCATACATTTTAAATCAACCATGTATACAAACTCGCTTTTCTGGGTATTCATAATGAAAAAAAAAACAAATAAAAAAGCGGGTACCACACATATTGGAAAATTTAATAAGTAATCATTTATAGATAATAATAGTGGTTATTATTCTAGTAACGCAAATAATTTGAAATTGTGGCATCAAGGTCGCTGGTAATGATGTGGTTTATGTAAAAAAAATATGTGAATGAACCAATAAAACTTGATGAAAAGTAGATAATAAAAGTAAAAAAATTGAGTAAAAGAGAAAATTATGAACAATTTTTACGTAATAATTTGTTTTCCTCATTTTTCTTCGATAATAAACTTGAACTGTAGATTTTTCGTACCACTGCCTCAAATTCTTTAACCACGATGTTCTCCTTCTCCCTGGACTACGCTTGCCCAGGATTTTTCCCTCTATGATATGATGTAAGATCTCATAATATGACCAAAATATTCTAGTTTGCGTTGTTTGATAGTTTTAACTATTTCTAGATCTTTTGCCATGAGATTGAGAATTATGTTGTTACTAACACTGTCCGCCCAACTGATCTTTATTAATCGCCGGTACACCCACATTTCGAAAGATTCCAGGCGTTTCAAAATTATTTCCGTAAGTGTCCATGCTTCCATACCGTACAAGAGAACTGGAAAAAGATAGCAGCGCACCATTTTCATTCGTAATTTCAATGTTAGGTCGTGACTGGTTAACAGTTTTTTCATTTTCATGAAAGCGGCTTGGATTTTCTCTATTCACGTTTTGATCTCCACAGTTGGATTCCACTGATCGTTAATATTGCTCCCGAGATACACCAACTTATGAACTCTCTGTAGCCTTGTGCCATTGACCGTGATATCATTATCCGTAATATTAAGTTATTTCCTAATAATCATATCATATATTTTGTTTTCTTGGCATTGAGTCTTGGGCCAAATTGTATACAGGTGTCGGTTATCTTATTCATAAGGTTTTGTAGATCGTCTTCATTCTTTTTCTTCTTAACGTGTTGTCTTCACTGAAGGTTGGCTACAATTTCGGCAAATCTCTCTCTATCCTGTGCTGCTCTTAGTAGTGACTCTGAATTCAGGCCAGTCCAATGCCTAACATTCTTTAACCACGAATTCTGTCTCCTGCTCGGTCCTCTTTTACCTTTAATCTTGCCCTCCATTATCAGTTGTAGGAACTCGTATCTCTTGCCTTTGTATATGTGTCCCAGATAGCTTCATCGTCTTCATTACTAGTGAAAATTAGTGTATCATTGGCGTATCTGATATTATTAACGTTGACCCCGTTAATGTTAATTCCTTCAGTGGCATCGGTAAGAGCTTCATTAAATATTTCTTTTGAATAGAGGTTAAAAAGCAGGGATGATAGAATGCAGCCTTGTCTTACTCCTCGCTTAATGTTAATTTCATCCGATGGTGTTCCATTGATAACTAAGAAAATGTTACTCTAGACCGCACTCGATGGAGAAAGGTGGTTCAGGCAGCCTAGGCCCACCCAGGGTGGTAGTGCTACAGTGTTGTTGTTGTTGTTGTATTTTTCTTCTTGTTTCATCTTTACCCAAGTTTTTAGTATTAAATTTTGCAACGATGACGCAGTGGTGCAAGCTAAAAAACCAGGAGATATTCCATTACATCTGCAATCTTTAAAGAACGATTTTTAACAAATAAATGTACTGCACCAGAAGAATTGGACACCATAAAAGAAAGTAATGTTTGTTAAAAATAATTTATTGGTTCGTAATAAGGAACAAAAAATAAATTAGATATTGATGGCTGTGTAACGTTTGAAACTTTTTTTTATCGAAACTGTGAGCCAATAAATATTTTGATTCTTTTTTATGAAATTGGAAAAATAAATAAAAAAAAATTCTGTTGTATGTTCCAAATACAATCCTACTTTTATGTGCTGGTAGGGTTCAAGGTCTAATAGTACTTCAAGCGAAGAATATAAACTGTAAGAGCACTTCCGCAATATAAAAAAAGATAATCACAAGAATAATAGCATACATTTTAAATCAACCATGTATACAAACTCGCTTTTCTGGGTATTCATAATGAAAAAAAAAACAAATAAAAAAGCGGGTACCACACATATTGGAAAATTTAATAAGTAATCATTTATAGATAATAATAGTGGTTATTATTCTAGTAACGCAAATAATTTGAAATTGTGGCATCAAGGTCGCTGGTAATGATGTGGTTTATGTAAAAAAAATATGTGAATGAACCAATAAAACTTGATGAAAAGTAGATAATAAAAGTAAAAAAATTGAGTAAAAGAGAAAATTATGAACAATTTTTACGTAATAATTTGTTTTCCTCATTTTTCTTCGATAATAAATATTATTATTATTATTATTACATATAAACAAGGGCAGAGGGACAAGTCCCTATATTACCCAAAAACTGTAGATAATATACAAATTAATTACCTATAAGCAAATTAATACATAAAATGAAATGAACAAAAATGAAAATATAAAGAAGATAAGATAACAAAACAAAAGTACAATATTGGTGAATGGTTTTTCGGTTACCCATGTTCTATTAATTTTAAGTGTTTTCTCAGATTTATTAAAGTTCTGCTGGTGTTTATGAATTTCAATCGCTTTTCTATAAGCCTTGGGTAATATGCAGATGTGGTGCATAAAACTTGGGTGTCCTTGAATTTAATTCTGTGATCATTATTATTAATTGTGTGCTTCGCGACAGCAGATTTTCCTATTTATATATCTGAAATCTGACAAGGACAAGAGAGCCCCACTAAGTTCTGCAGGTGTTTATCGTATTCCATGCACTTGTGGTAGTGTCTACATTGGAACAACTAAACGGTCCATTTAAACCAGGGTCAAAGAACACAAAACCAACTGCCATCTTGAACATACAGGAAAATCTGCTGTCGCGAAGCACACAATTAATAATATTGATCACAGAATTAAATTCGACGACACCCAAGTTTTATGCACCACATCTGCATATTACCCAAGGCTTTATAGAGAAGCGATTAAAATACATAAACACCAGCAGAACTAAGGAAAAACTAAAAATTAATAGAACATGGAAACCTGTACTTAAAAATACAACGCTGCTTCCTTACAAAAATAAGAAGAATGGATCTCCGGAACGTGACCAATTTCTGAACAGCCCTCAAATGTGCCCCGCCCACCAAAACGTATACAACCTGCGATCATGACATACGAATGTCACAAACCGTCAGTCTTAAAAGAGCAGACATATCTTCAGAAGATGCAATCCACTAGAGATGGCGAAACGTATAAATTCAGACCTACGATGGCCAAACAAGAGACCACCAAGAAGACCAACGAAAAGATGTCACAATAACTGGACGTCCACATCACAGGAGCAAGGATGACAAATTAAACAGGACCATGTCATACAGCATGAAGAAGAAGAAGAATTTTACAAGAATTAAATTTAACTTGAATTCAGCAGCTTATTTTTTAATTTCCGTCGAAATTTTTGTGCCAAAATAGAGACAATGACATTTAATAATTAAATGAAGTGTCAAATGACATAAACTCATCGACTCGATAAGATGCACCAATATTATTGCGACGAACCTCAAGTTATGATGTATATATGATATTTATACTAAAAAATATAGTACGACACGAAAAGCATTTAACATGTGAAAACAAACTTCTGTAAATATCGGCTTGCCTAATTTTGTTATAGCAAAATAAATTTTTTTGAAATATTAAAAATCTTTTTTTAATGCAGTTATAGGATTTTTAATTTATTCAGCTGTTTTTGAAAAAATAAACGAAAATTATTCTCGCGTTAGCCTTGATTTAAATAAAAAAATAAACAAATTGGGTAATTATTAACACCAACATTTTTATTTAAAACAATCAAAAAAGGATTTACTGTAACATTATTAAAATAAAATACAAAATCTTTCAAGTAGCCCCATAAAACAAAATCTCACGGATTCAAATCCGGTGTATGTGCTGGCCATTTTATAATACCACCACGATCTATCCAATAATCGGGAAATGTAAAATTCAAAAACAATTAAACTATTGTGTGCCGGACATCTATCGTGTTAATACCAGACTTCATTCTCTAGGTTACAATCTAACATAGCTGGTCCAATTCCTTCTTGAAGCAACTGACGGTAACGCTCCCCAGTAAGCATGCCATCAATGAAAAAAGGACCGATTATTCTATTACCTAGTAAACCAGCTCGAACATTTACAGAACTGCGATATTGACTTTACAGATAACTGCAAGTTTTCGGTACTCCAGAGACAAAAGTTATGTACATTGTAAATACCGGGAGTTAAAACGAAAATGTGTCGGAAAATTAAACACAATTTAAAAAGTTTCTATCGTGGTTAAACTAACTCAATTTTTCACAAAATTCCATCCAGGTAAATTTATCATTCCCTGCTGTCTACTGTACTTAAAAGATTTAAGTGATGTACTTTTTTTTAAAGTTATAAGCACAGTACTATGCAAGACACTCAAACTACGACCAATCTTCCTTAGTTTTTTGTTTTTATCTTCCACAACATGCATTATATCTAAATCGAGTTGATTTTTTCTGTGAGCAACCTGGCATTTACAAAATTTATTTACACTTCCTGTAGATGTAATTTATTTTCATTGCAAATTTACAATCTATTCAAGAATATACAAAGAAATACCCCTACGTAGATGGATTGGTTTCTTGTTAGGTGGCATGAGGCGGGCACCATCCATCGATGGGTCTTCGGGGTTTACCTACTCAAAGAGATCTTCTGACTAGTGACCTTTTAGTCTTCTGTGTTTCATAGGATCAGTGTATAGGTTAGCAAAAATTGATTTGTATGATTTTCATTCCTAGTTTTGTAAATAGCTTAATTATTCTTTTTATAGTTCCGAAAGACGGAATCTGGCGATTTGGTTAAGGAGCCGAATACAAATCTCGGATACTTATCATTGAATTATCAGAGAAACACCATGTTACAAACATTACTTTCTCATTAACTGTATAATATTCCATTTCAAATAACTATTACAAAATAATCAACAATTGTAAAAAACAAAATATTAAAAATCCTTTAACTTTATTAAAAAAAGCCTTTTAATTTTTCAAAAAATATTATTCAAGTATTTTGCTCTAAGGAAGACATTATTTACAAAAAAAAATTTCCCATGCTAAATTCATTGATTCAGATTCAAAGTTCCACCTTGTACTAAGTACTATTATCATTTTTAAAACCACACAAGCAAGCTTACTCTCTTTTAAATGGACACAAATTTCTCTTTTTAACAAAATATTAAAAAAATAAATAACTAAGTTTGAATTAAATAAATAAATGTTTAAACTTTTTAAAAAACTAATTTGTTTGCACTTTTTTTTCATTAAAAAATAAAATTTAATTACAAAATAATATTATAAATTCACCAATTACATTACCAAAAGTTTATTTTGCAAATTGAATAATTTTAAATAGATATACAATATGTTAAAATTATGACATTCGTTGAAAGATATTCATAATTTATGATATAACTTATCGAAATATTAATTATCAGTGAAACTATTTAACGATTTAAATGGGTATACATCAATTTTGTATGCCACTGCATTCAATTACAGTGTATCCATTTACCCCCTTTCATATGTCACGCGTCGTTTTTCATATTGGAAATCGTTTGGAAGGCCGAAAAAAATACGTTTTATTTATTTACTGTTTATGATCAGTTTGACGTTGGGTAAAGTTTATCGAGAGAATTTTTTTTATTTTTAAATAATAATGATCAAGCCCTTCTTAGGATTAATTTTATTATTGAAACAATATTTAATACTCTCCTATTTAATAGTCTCCTATCCCACTTGTATAAACTATTTATGAAGATCATTGCTAAACGCCTAACTCCAAAATTAGATTTTTACCAGCCGAAAGAACAGGCAGGATTTCGAGCAGGGTACGGTACAAATGACCATTTACATACAATCAAGACCCTTATAGAAAAATCAACAGAATATAATAAACCTCTCATCCTTGTTTTCGTAGACTATGAAAAAGCTTTTGACTCAATCAGCCAACAACATATGCTCAAATCATTAACAGAATGCAGAATTGATTACAGGTACATTGCACTGATTAAGGGTATATACGAGAAAGCAACGGCGTGTGTAAGATTACATAAAAACACAAGAACATTCCGAATAGAACAAGGTGTACGTCAAGGAGATACCCTCTCTCCAAAGCTGTTCACCACACTGCTCGAATATGTCTGTAAGAAAATCGACTGGGGGGAAATGGGCCTAAATATAGACGGTGAAAGATTAAATAACTTAAGATTTGCAGACGATATCGTCCTTATCACCGACCGTATAGATCAAGCGTCCATGATGTTGGAAAAATTATACAATGCTTCAAGGGAAGTTGGCCTAAGAATTAACTTTGCAAAGACGCAAGTCATGACAAACCTAGTCCCCAGTAAAAACATAACTATTGGAAGCAAATCTATTGAACAGGTCATCGCCTACAAATATTTGGGTCATGAGATCCGAATAGGACGGGACAACCAGACGTGCGAACTTCTCCGGAGAGTAGGCTTGGGGTGGGCATCCTTTGGAAGATTAAAGTATGTTTTCAAGTCGGATATTACCATCAGTCTAAAACGAAAAGTATACAATCAGTGCATATTACCAGTGATGACATACGGAGCCGAAACATTGACGCTTACAAAAAAGTCAGCAAAGAAACTGCATGTCACCCAACGGGCGATGGAGAGAGCTATTCTGGGTATCTCCCTCAGAGACCGAATACCAAATGAGATTATTCGCCAAAGAACAGGTGTTATAGATGTAATCGAAAAAATAACAACTTTAAAGTGGAACTGGGCTGGCCACGTAGCTAGAAGAACTGACGAAAGATGGTCTAAAAAACTATGGCGTCCGAGGCACGAAGCTTATCGTAGTAGAGGGCGCCCCCCCACACGATGGACCGATGACATCAAAATAATCTGTGGTAATTGGATACAAATGGCTCAAGATAGAGCAGAGTGGCAAAATAAACGAGAGGCTTATGTTCAGCAGTGGACTACTATAGCTGAGTGATGATGATGATGATGATGATTTAATACTATCATCGAACATAGACTCTTCCATGACTGTTTTAGTAGGTACTTAATAATAATTCGTATATTAGAACTAGCCAAACCAGACCTTAGGCTTCAATATATCATCTTAAGTTATTAGAAGAAATGATATAAAATATTTTCTTCTTCTTCTTCCTCTCATAATAAAACCTGGTCCTGTTTAGTCCGTTGCGTTTAGCCTCCTTCGGAGCTCTTCCTGTGACGCTGAGCTCCAGCTTTCGTACCATCTTTTGGGTGGTCTGCCTACCGGTCTTCGCGAGTTTGGGTTTTGCAACATGGCCCACTTTGCCCACCTTTCATCTGACATCCTTTCCACACGGTCTTTTCAGCACCTCTTGCGTGTTTTAGCCCATCTTACTACATCCTGTATTTCTAGTTCTTCTCTGATATCCTGGCTTCTTATTCTATCCCTGAAGGTAACACCCTTGATGGTTCTTGGTATTTTCATTTCGTTCGTTCTCATTATTCTTTTCGTTGTTGATGTTTCAGCTCTGGTTTCTGTGGCGTACGTTAAAATAGGTCTTACACATGTTTTATAAATCCTCGGCTTGCTTTTTGTACTCATTATTTTATTTCGCCATATGATATTTCTCAGGTATCCGCTGACTCTTGTTGCTTTTATGGCTTGTGTTCGTGCTTCTTCAAGGTTTTTTTCGCTTGATACCTCCACTCCTAGGTAGTTGATTCTTCTGGATTATCTTGTTGTCGACTGCCAGTTTGGACCTTTTGGGTTCCTTAGAGATAACCATTGACTTTGTTTTTTCTGTTACGATGTTCATGTTAAATTTGTGTGCTGTTACTGTTGTCTTGTATAACAGGCATTGTAGTACTCATTCATAATAAAATAGTTTTTGTTATCCTACTGTATTTTCCTACGTTGGGGTGTAATTGTGTTTTTGTGTGTTATTTTCTATATTTCTTGTATAATTAATACTAAATCCCAGTTAATAACGTAATAAATACGAAAGTTCGACTATACTCTTAGTTAAAAGTAGTTATAAGTACTAAAACTAATGTTTGGAAAATTTAAGGGTGGTATTCCACTCGTTATATATTCACGTAAAGACCTTAAAATCCACATAAAGACCGGCTGTCATCAATTTTGATTGCTGATTTTTACATTACAGGCACTATTAGTAAGTGTTCTTAATAGAATCAATTTTTTTAAAAATTATAATAAAATAATAAAAATTTACTACTTTTTGATTTATTCCTTTGCATTTACTCAATTACCTATCTGGATGCCAAATTTGAACTTTCTAGGTCATCTGGAACTGGGTAAGAGTTTTGGTCTATAGGTCAGTCAGTGATAAAAATGACAATTTTTGGACGTTAATATCTAAATTATTGTTCGAGTTGTGTTTATGAAATTTGGAGCACATATGTATCTCGTAAGTCTCAATATATGAGCCAACTTTGACATGTTTATGTAAAATAGTTTTTGTGTAATAAGGGGGTCAATAGTGACTCCAAATGGTTCGTGTAATATTACACATAGTACTGCTCGACATTCTGTTAGCTTGAACTTGGCTTAGCACGCTACCGCGTGTCTAGATTTTTGCGACTGGAATATCGCGCAACTAGAAATCACTAGTGGAGACCCAGCCTTATTATTATAAGTAGTATTTCATTATTAAAGTCTGCAGTTTTGTTTTATAAACATTTGTACTTAATTACTGCTGATTAATTTAAATAGTTGGATGGATCGTAATACTTAAGTAGTTTGTTTTAACATAAAGATCACAACAAAAAGTAACAAAGCATTTTTCCATGGTCTGTAAACTTTCCGAGAAATTTAATTTATCCCTTTTCCAATTCCAATTCAAGATCACTCGATTTCTTTTGTGAAACATCATCGAAAACCGCCCTTCCAAAATCACACGCGTGATTCATTTATCGAAAAATAATTCTTAAAATCTTGGCGGCAAATCTTTTTGTGAAACTAAGTCCCACTCTAAAATGAATTTAATACCATTGAAAGGTTTTTCTTGCGTTCAATTTACTAATGGTGTAATTTTTCTTCTTACTTCTGTTTTGTCGAATTTTATTCTTCTCGAATTTCGAAAGTAAATCTAGCGAATGAATTATAAATTGAATAATTAATTTTATACAGTAAATAGATAAAAAATGATTGATCGGTTTTTGGCAAAGTAGATTTTAGGGGAAATTTAGCGCCACGTAAAAAAATCGGTAATAAAAATGAGTTTGAAAAATCAACCCTCGATAAACAAAACCAACATACCCCACACACCCGAACTTTTTAACATTTATAACACTCCCCCAAATTTTATTAAGGATATTAACTCATTATTACTCTCTTTAAACCCACCCCCAACAACGTACATACCTTAAAAAATCAGTTCTTTGTTACTTCCTCACACCAAAAATAACTTTCACAAGCAAACCCCTTTAGCTCTCCACAACATTGTCGTTGTCTTACTACAACATCAACATCTTTACATCATGGCAACCAAGGTTCAAATTAATATGAGAGACATCTCTGCAGCCAATACAAGAACAAACATAAAACTCCCTACGACGAAAAAGCATTTGACAATGTAAAACACGATCTCCTCATATCATATCTTAGGAAATTGGGACTGGATGGAAAGGATATTAGACTTATAGGTAATTTGTACTGAGGATTTTAAAATAAAAAGGGCGTCCGCCAAGTGGTGGTATTTAAATTTTTGTTGATCTACTACTAGCATAGTTTTAATCACAAGATTAATCCTTTCAGTAGGATATAACTGAGGATGGTAATTTGCAGTGTACGAAAATTTTAAGTTTTTTCAAGATCTTGGAAAAAATCATTTTGGATTCCTATTTGAAGTACTGCTTACCTGCCAATCAAGCTGCTATACTATTCAAATAAAACCAACTTTAGAGTTTTGTGCTCATGTTTGGACAAACCCGCTTCAACTGCTAAATTGTGGTCATTGATTAATCTAACATCCCTTTTCTGGATAAAAATGTACCTAACTTACTCCGTAGGGAGTGGTAAAATTTAAGCTGTGTTTGATGTAAGTAAATATGCAAATCTACCTATATAACCCACCAACATAATATTGTCAGGAGTAACCATACCATTGAAGTCATCCATCTCGATACTTGGTATTACTATCAACAATAACTTTTCGCGGAAAATCACGTGAGGTTTGTTGCCAAAAGTGCATCACAAAAACTTGGCTTTCTGTTTCGTGCCAAGAGCTATTTCACTTCCAGTCAGCTGCTTATGAACTATAAGGCACAGACCTGTCCTGGAATACTATTCCCATATTTGGAGTGCGGCACCTAAACATATCCTAAAACTATTGGATTCCGTCCAAAAAAGGGCAATTCGTCTGGTCAGTGATGCCTCGCTTACTTCTCTGAAACACCGTAAAAAAGTTAGCGATTTGTCTCTATTTTATAGATATTTTCATGGGCGATGCTCTTCTGAAATATCAACAATTGTTCCTCCTTTAGCAGTTTCTTCGAGATTAACCCGTCAAGTTCAGTCTTCACACCCTTTTGTGGTCACTTTGAAGACCTGCAGAACATCTCTTTCTAAAGACTCGTTCATTTAACGAACCCGAGGCATATAATTAAGAAGAACACTAATTCCTACCTTCTTTCCCTTGGTTCTCACGATGTTCTCGGAGAATTATAGGATATCCCTTTTCGTAGGAACCAAAACATAAAAAAATAAACTGCAAAGTCTACTACATTTATCTGAGTTTTTACCCTTGTTAGTTAAGGTTAGTTATGATGGGGAAAAGCAGTATTGCCCTGCCACTTAGCACTCTTAGACACGAAGTCTATTGTGCCTTCCGTCAACTAGTCGAAAACTTCTCGGAAAGTCTCGCTTCATTCCAGAAGCTACTCGCCAGGTGTTAAAAACCTTTTATTAAAGACTCATCTTTTCAAACTGAAGGAAGACACGTGGGAGATGTTTTGCCGGAACAATAATTTGTTTGACAAATCTACAAATATTCGACTATATTTATCTTCTGTAACTTGTTCAGTTGAAGAAAACTACCACCATTTTTCAAGCCGATTTTTTATGAAAATAAAAATTTTTTTTTTGCAAATTAAAAAAGTTATAAAAACTTAATTAGAGTTTTTTTATATCACGCATTTTATTTATGACAATAATAATAATAATATTAGCCATTGTCAATTTGATTTTTACAGGGGCACACATTAAATTTTTAATGTAGCCACAATATTCGAGTAACAAATTTAGAAAATTAGTAGTTATATTTTAAGTATTATAATATTAAAATAAACGTAGCGTACAATTTAATTTAATTGATTTAAAAGATTCAAAACAATTATTACGTTTTATAAGGAATCATCTACTGGAATATGCTGCTTGTAAAAAAACTAGTAGATAAGTTATTGGCATAATAAATCATATAATGTCAAAGACCTGGTGTGTTTTTTAATCAAGTCGTTGAGAAAAAATAATAAGTGTCGTGGTTTTTAAGTACCCACACCAGTTTAACCAACAGGATGTACTTAATTAATAATCTTTACCTAACCATTAAGAGATTTTTTTTGAGACATAATATATATAAACATTTTACAATCAAAACCAAATAATACCATTTTTTATTTACATCCAAAAGGGTTTCAAATATTGTAAGCGCCGTGACTTGAAATGGGTAGGCAGTTTTTATTTTTTTACTGAAAACAGTCGCAAAAAGAGTAAACTCATCGTGTGGGCCGCGGACGGCCCGCACTGCGACTATTAGAAAGGGAAGGGATTATAGAAAGGAGATGATTGTGGACCCGCTTTTTGAAAAATTGCAGGTCATAGTTCTTTTGGAAGCTTGTTTCATTCTTTAGCAGCCCTGTAAAAGAAGGATTCTTGATGGAGATTGGTCCTTGTAGTGTCAATTTTGAGAGCATTTGCCATGGAAATATCTGTAGAGTAATGTCTGCCTTGGTGCTGAACCCCAAATGTGCGAGCAATACTCCAGTAGAGGTCGGATTTGAGCCTTGTACGTCGTTAACAGTTGATCAGGAGTAAAAAACTTTCTAGCTTTTCACAGAAAACCTAGCCTCTGGCTTGCTGACTTTGCGATGTTAGCAACATTAACAAATCGTCAAGATAATGCAACCAGCTTTAAATGAAAGGGGACTTACCAAGATGATGCTAGGAATCCCAACCGTAAGTTTCCACGATAAACCGTTTCCGCTCCAAATATGAACTCCGCCCCTTTGGTAGTGGTATAAAGTCGTGGGGATGGGACTATGTCAAAAGACAGGAAAATGGAAGAGTTGTCAAATTAGTATTGGAGCAGGCCCCGACCGGTAGAAGATCATTAGGAAGACCACGACTACGGTCGAGAGACAACATAGCATTAGATCTTAGAACTTTGAATATCACGAAAGCAGAAGAGCTTATGATGGACAGGGAGGGGAATTGTTGAGTCAGCCAAGACCCATCCTGGGTTGTAAGAGCTACAGGGCTACTCTACTGAATCAATATAAATCATAGAGATATCCGAGTCAGGCATTTTTACTCAGTCGAATATGACGTCTTTTTCTTTCTCGAGACGTCATATTTAACTGTGACGACTTCACAAGGTAGCGCATTCAGCAAGAGGATGATACGAACCAGCCTGATGCGGCACGGACTAGAAACCTAATACGAAGCCTGTTACATTTAAGTGTAAAGTTTAAACTCGATCAAGATTAGTCAGAAGACTAGTTGGTTCAATGCCAACTAGGCTAACGGGTGGCAGCAGCGCAACACAATAAGTCCAAAAGTTGCAGTGCGGGCTCATCTAACCCGATCAGTTCTTTAAATTTTACCATTCTTTTAATACTGCTTGAATATTTATTTCTGACAAACAAATTTTTGTTATATTAACGTTTGAGCTCTCCCCGTAGGTAAAAGGGTAAGTAAAAAAGCCTGACTCGGATATCCCGATGATTTATAAGGATTCAATAGAGTAGCCCGCGGTGAAAGGACTGATAAGGTTGCAATTTATTTGTAGTTTGACCTACTTTTAAAAATAAATTTCTTATGAAACAGTACGTTTGCAATTTTCAAGTGATATCTTCGTAATGAACTTTCCGTAACTGAAATAAATCTTCTGCTACGTCGAAAGGGTAAAGGTAATCGAGTCTCAATATTGAAAGGATATCTCGTTAATTGCATTAAAAAAGTTTTATCGAATCGATCCTTTCGTATACAAAATCAGCTTACATTGCTTTAGATCTGTGCAGTTACATAATTAATAAATTATACGTAATTTAATCAAGTATACAGCGGACCTTTAAGGCAATGATAATTAATGTTATTTAATCTCGTTAGAATGTTTAAATCATGTCAATAAAGATGGTTTTTACGAAGAGGGGATGGTCCGAATACGCACAGCCTCTTTTGAAAATTGAGTTGTTTCTGTCATCTGGAGAAAATACAACAATTTTTGGTTTTTAAATATTTAACAATTTTGAGTGAATTTTGGTTTTTGTTTGATCGTTATAAACGTTATAAACATTGAAAATTAACTTTTAACAGTTACAATAATCTTATATTATTTTTTCTCACTTCAAATAATTATGGTCAGTAACAATATTCACAATAATAAGTTGATTGATTTGATTTCAAATAACTATAATAATCTAGTATTTGATATTGTAAATAATTATTAAGTTGTTAATTATTTATATTTAACAAAATACCGGCTTTTAATCCTTAATTAGTATTTTTAACTGTATGTCACTCTTCTAATAAGAAGAAGTGAATCATAGGTTAGGTTAGATTAAGTTAAAATGGCAGTTCTGAGGGAACCCACTTAGGCCTTTTGGTCTGTTGTGATATCGTGATGGACAGCGGTGCCTTCCCCCTCAACCGTGAGAACCAGTTGGAACTTTTTATAAAAAGTGTAAGGTCTTTAATGCTAACTGAGATGAGATCAGATAAGTCATCAAAGTTCGGTTGCCCTAGTATAGAAAGCCGTTTTCTGGGCAGTGGCAGAGAATATGATCCATTGTTTTCTCCTCTTCCTCATCGTGACAGTTTCTAAAGAAGTCGTGTCGTAGCTCTGAGATTCCCATGCGCCGTGCATAGCATCCAACTGTCCAGTGTTCTGTTATGGCCGCGATCGCATTTCCAATGGACGACCTGGAGAAAGTTAGAACATCATTAGTTCGACGTAGATCTAGTTTAGGCCAAATCTGTTTCGATGATTCGTGCATGTGGGTTCATTTTGCCACCTCAAGTTGGCTTTTTCAACTTCTTTGCAGTGCAGGAGGAGCCGGAAGTTTGAAATCGGTACTTCTTGCTGAATAAAGACAAATACAGCTGGAAGTGTGGTGCCCTCTTTTGCTAGCTCATCCGCTTTACAGTTACCTGGTATGTCTCTTTGTCCGGGTACCTAGACAATGTGAACTCTAAACTTAGTTGCTAGCTCATTCAGGGCGGTTCGGCATTGCACCGCTGCCCTAGAGGTCAAGTAGATGGAGTTCGGTGATTTGATAGCAGCCTGGCTGTCGCAAAGAATGGGTATCTCGCTGAACTTTTGTTCGTTGCAGAGTGTCCAGACAACTGCCTTGATAATAGCTGTTATTTTAGCTTGATATACACTACACTGAGAAGACAACGCAACCTACTCTCCCCTCTAGTATAGAGAAATGAATCATAGAACGATAAAAAAATGTTTACAATACACACGTCATTTTTGGGCTGATTTGTCGATCGGTGAACGATTTATGCTTCGATTTCGGTGCTTCTAGCGAGCTTGACGTCCGATCGATGGTAACCATGGCAGATGCTCCAGAGAAATAATCTTGTACCACCATTGGCCACATTCGGCCGAAGAACTCGGCACGCTGATCAGTCTCACACATTTACTCTCAAGCTTGACACTACAAGGACCAATCTTCATCAAAAATCCTTCTTTTACAGGGCTGCTACGGAATGGAATAAGCTTCCAAAATCAGTTTTTCCAGAGAACTATGACCTGCAACTTTTTAAAAAGCGTGTCCACAATCATTTTCTTTCTATAATCCCTTCCCCTTCGAATAGTCGCAGTGCGGACCGTCCGCGGCCCACACGATAGGTCTACCCTTTTTGCGACTATTTTCATTAAAAAAAAAAAAACCGGCGTTTGGATTTCGAATCACGTGCTACATTTACAGTGTTTTTAATAATATTGAACACTAAAAGAGATTTTTGAATACAAGATTGATATTGTCGTGAATTCACTTGGACGATCTATTTTGGATGTCCGATGCTCCATAAACTTTAAAGATACAAAATTTTGTTAAATTCATTTCTTTTTAACCACAAAAATGAAATTTAAAAAATATTTTGTTTGATGGGGCAATAAGAATGTATTTTGTTAAAAAGGAACTTATCGTTAATTATTGGACCTAGGTGAATTTGGTAAACCTTTAGACGAACTTAACATTGTGCTACCTGGATCAATCCTAGATAGTCAGCAGAGCCCAATTAAATCAAGTAGCCAAAAACAGAAATCTCACAAATCAGTAATCACAACCACCAATCACTAAAAAAATCACAGAGAACATAGGGTGACATTAAGTAGTTCCCCACTGAGTAGAAAAATTGTAGAACGCAGGACAATCATTGTTTTTGCCATTTTCCTATTTAATTATGCCTGGATTTTATTGTTTTTATTCGCAAGGAATTTTTGTGCATAATTTATTTTAAAAAGAAAAAAAAGTTGGAAATTTTTATTGCTATTAAAGTAAAGCTAAAAAAAATTCTGGCACCAAATCAAAAGTAATTCTACTTGCCTGGAACATAATAAATAAGACTGGCAAGTCAGTTTCAAGAATCCATTGACCACGCTCTAAACTGAATTAGTCAGGGCGTCTACAAGTAACGCCTGTTTGTCGTTACATGATATTATAAGAGTTAAGAAAGATCCCTGGACCATTTTTAAGTTAAGAAAAAAACAGTTTTCTATGGAAAGTTACTAACAAAGAAAATTCACATCGCAAACGAAGTATTTTCTCGCGTGATTGATGCATTTTTTTCTCACCTGTTTTGATCCTTCGCAGCTGCTAAATCGAATTTGTTTAATTTCATCGATCGTCTGAAATGTGTTCCAAATTCAATTTGTTTTCAAACCTCACAAAGCACTCGACACCTGACTACAATTGGAAAGAGTATTCTCCGTAAATTAAGACATACTTCCTGGCAAGCGTTTTAGTGAAACGAGTCCAAAACAATTTCGCCATACGTCAACAACTGGATTCTAAAAAATTCTGAAGAAAATCGAAAGCTGCATGTTCTTTAACTCATCACCCATCAAATAAATAAATCGTGCTTAAAAACACAACAATACCATCACTTGTTTGCTTATCTATACCACCTTCTCAATCGATTTGATATTTATTTGCTATTTATTACTTAATTGACGTCTGGTCAAGATCATCATAAATTAACAAATGCACGTGGTAAATTTTAACGAATTATTTCCAAGAATGTAGTAGGGGTTTGGTGGGCTAATACACCCATCCCTACATCTCGATTTTGGGAGTCACGGTGTTTAATAATATGTCTTGGCATGACCATGTTGCTAACATCACAAAGTCAGCAAGCTAGAGGCTGGGTTTTCTGTGAAAAGCTAGAAAGTTTTTTACTCCTCATCAATTGTTGACGACGTACAAGGCTCAACCGACCTTCACTAGAATATTGCTCGCACATTAAGGGTTCAGCACCAAAGCATTCTCTTCGTCTTCTAGATTTTATTCAGAAAAGGGCCATTTGGTTGATAAACAGCTTAACTCTCACAGATACCCTTCATCCACTAGATCACAGAAGAAGAGTTGCAGACCAGTCATTACTCTACAGATATTTTCATAGCAGATGTTTAAAAAAAAATAAAAACTCTTATACCACCACTGGCCACATTCGGCCAAAGTACTCGGCTTGCTGATCAGTCTCACCCATTTACTTTTAAGATTGACACTACAAGGACCAATCTCCATCAAGAATCCTTCATTTACAGTGCTGCTACGGCTTGCTGGAACAAGTTTTTCCAGAGAACTATGACCTGCAACTTTTTAAAAAGCGGGTCCACAATCATCTCCTTTCTATAATACCGTCCCTTTTCAATAGTCACAGTGCGAGCCGTCCGCGGCCTACACGATAGGTCTACCCTTTTTGCGACTATTTTCAGTCAAAAACAAAAATTTAACCTTTCACCAATCACTTAAACGTATTTAAGTCAAGAAATAATTTTTCAAACATAAATAGCTACATCTTTTGCAGCATATCGAATTGCATACAGGATCTGGCACATTATGATTCGTGCTGCTTTAGTTGCCTAGCAACCAACCGATGTATTTTGAACCATTAGGGGATGTTGTCCATTATCATTTAGTATAATAATATTGGCAAGGGACCTGCCGTTTAAACAGCACTCTTTATAAATATTGGTAATATTTGCAATCATTACTATTATCACTTTAATCAGTTAATTTTAAATTAAAAAGCTTTTTACTTTTAAGAGTCGTCTTAAACCGTCAAAAAGGTTAAAAGGTTAAGGATTGCATAAGTTAGTTTGCAATAGTCGTCGCACAGCGGTTTTTCGTAAGGAAAAAAAATAATTTTGTTAATCTATCTCAAAATTTGTTTAGTGCGTTTTAAAAATATATTTTAATTTGATATTAAGCGCCACCTTGTATAATAAAATAAACAAATTTTATTATTTTTTCCCGGTATTGACACATTGGCGGCGGTATACCGCGATAAAGCTGTCATACAGTGAATGAAAATGTTTGCTCCACGGACTAATTTATATCCATTAAAAACTCATCAAATTTGATGCAGGGCACCCCCAGGAGCTGTCAGTCGAACGTTGTGTATTGAATTGGGGCCCTAAGGGATCCGGCTATGCAGTACATAACTCCTACATACGAGCTTACTCTGCTAAAAAATGTAATTGCTAATACAGGATCTTGCGAAAGTTAAGATTTATTCGTTCGTCCTCTTACACCAAATTTATCGTTTTTTAATAATTAGTACGTTTAAATAAACAGTTTTAAGCACTCTTTCGAGATATCATTTTTTTATATTAAAGATTTAAAAAATCCCCATATAACTGTGTTGTACAGAACGTAATTAATTTCTTTTAAATCTATAAAAGTGTCAGTTAAACATAGCAAAAAATACCTTTTTATTTTTCATTCTTTGTGCATGTCTGTACCATCTTAATTCTTTACCATAAATGTTGTATATCATACGAGGTCTGGCAATGAAGTTTTAGGACTTGTTGCCTTAACGAGGTTGTCGTGGTACAATATTGCCAGAAAATTTTAGATTATACGCGCGGTAAAATTATACAAGCTTTTAGCGAAATAAGTCATACTTTTTATGCAAGGCTGTACCCGTGGGGACGTTACCCATACAGTTTTCATACGATGCATATACTAATACTTCCACATTTTTAAAAGTTCTAACCCGGCAACGTTGCTTATGTTCCACTAGTTGATATATTGGGGAAGAATCGATGCATAGTATAGATCGATACGTAAATTCACAGTGTTTTGTGTGTACGTTTCATTGTTACTACTAATGTCGTTTTTCTTCTTCTTTTGGTGCCATCAGGTCCCCCTAACGTTGGCAATTACATTGGCGAGTTGTTCGCGGTTTTCGGCTAATCTGAATAGTTGTTCGGCACTGCGTATTCCTGTCCAATCGCGAATGTTCTTCAGCCATGACATCTGTTTTCTTCCAGTTCTTTGGCTGTCTTCGATTTTGCCCTTTATTATAAATTTAAGCACCCTGTATCGGTCTCCTCTGAGAACATGCCCCAGGTATGATATCTTTCTGATCTTTATAGTGACAAATAATTCACGAACCGCATTTGCTCTATTTAACACTGCTTCGTTGGTCTGCCTAGCTGTCCATGGTATTCGAAGCATTCTTGTATGTAACCACATCTCAAACGCTTCCAAGCGATTAATTGTAGCAGCCTTTAGAGTCCAGGTCTCAGCTCCATATAACAACACACACCAAATATAACATTTTATCATTCTTTGGCGTAATTTTAGGTTTAGATTGTCGTTAAAGAAGAATGCTTTATTTTCAGAAAAGTCGTGCGAGCGGTCTCAATTCTGCACTTAATTTATTTATATTTGAATTGGGTAACTCTCTCAATGTTTTGTTGGTCTATCTGTAGAAAAGCATTTATATGTCTGAGTTTTATAAATTCTCGTTTTATTATATGTTGTGATTAATTTATATTTAATATAAAGATTATATTATATTATTTTTTGTGTTACCAAAAATGCAATATATTATAACTGTAATGATTGTATATTTGGTGTTATGTAAAATTTTATTACATAATTATTCTTTTTTTAATAAGAAGGCAATATAATTAAGCGTATGGATGCGCATACCTACACTTCTTAAAATACAAAAATAAATGTGATAGAAGGAAATATTTATAAGTCACGTAAAATGTATATTGTTTACTATTAATATTTATAAATTATAAGCTTAAATTTTATATAATTCTGTAAAACGTTATGCTGTGTTCATTTTATATTTAATAAAAAAGATTGTACTAATATTATTTTTTGTATTTCTCAAAATTTGAAATTTTTTACCCGTAATAAACATATACGTTTTACCAAATATAATTTTAAATAATGATTTCTCCATCAGTCCGTTTGAATTTACCACGCAAGTAATATCTATACTCGCGTACAGCGTTGCCAAGTATGTATACTTGATCGCTAGTATGTATACTATTTTATAAAATAAATTTTTATGAGTTAAACTTTACTTAACTATTTATTAACAACTACCTGGTCAATATTTTTTTTTTCAACTAAGAACAAAAACATTAAAAGGCTGTTAGTTTCTAACAGTTAGAACTAATCAACTGGTACAAAACTACAGCGAGCGTATACTCTTCATGTTAATTATCCAGTTTTTAATTGAGTTTTTCTCGGGTTAGAGAAGGTCAATTAACTTTAAATTTTAGGGGTAATTGTATGCTTACAACACGACAACTACCTTAATGACACATTTATAACGTGCCATATTATTCCTTAAAAAGTGACTTTTTGAACAAAACACGTCTTTTGTTAAAAAAAGTGAGACTCTGTCCGAGCATGGCGTCAAAAAAGCCAGAGTAAAATAATCGACACATTCCCAGTAAAACTTAATATATAACCACATCTATTGGTTCTGGGAAAAAAATTTAAGATTAAAAAATGTTTTTACATTTTACATTTTAATTAATATTTTTATTTTACAAAACTAAATCTCGAAACATAAAATTTGATATTAAATAAGGTAAGGGATGCTAATTTCACCCGCATTATAATGTAACAGGAATGTTGAAAAAATACCGGTGGCTAGTCATTTGCGAGTGCACGAAAATTACAAAATTTTAACTTATATTTAAAAAAAAATTAAAACTTAATTTTACTCACCACATTTTAGGGGTGGTATTTCAAAAGGGGGTGTGCTGGAGAAATTTTGTTGTAGGAAAGATCCATCATAATTTTGCAGGCAATCACCTCCTGAATTTTTCGCATGAATTTAAAAACCCCTCATGTATTTGTTTAAAATCAGTTCCTTATGCGATTTACCCCCCCTGTACACCATACGTTGCACAATTAGTTTCTACTCAAACTATTTTTTCCTTGCTTAATAATTAAGATCCATATCAGCGAGCTAGCTCGAGTTCATTTGCCTTTATTGTTAAGATTCTGTGAGAAAAATATTTCAATTTTAATTCATAAGAATCGCAAAGAAAATGCAACGCTCCGTAAACGCTTAAGTGTACGAGGTAAACGAACTCAAACATCCTTTTTTTACCTTTTTACAAGATCTGCTTAACGCTAATTAATCGCACAGGTTGATAATTTTATTATAGCGAGATCAAATTTTTTGATTACTGAAAACTGAATTTTGAATTTAGCAGTGTCGTGAATGTTGAGTACTTGATTGATCAGTGTTTACAATATACATTCTTAATACTACGCCTAACCCCCTAAGCTGACTATTGTAACAAACAGTACAATAAATTCGTGGCTGAATGGATCAAGCTATTCAAAGCCAAAAAAAAAAATAGTAATTATAATAAATACTATACAGGGTAGGGTGTCCAGTAACGCCCTTCAAATAAAAAAACTGTAAAATCCAGAGCTGATTTTGTGTCGATACCTTCAAAAAGGGTCCCTGTTAAATTGTATTATTTCGTACATTTATTCATTCCCAAAATTCCGAAATTTTTACAATAAAATTATGTTCCTACCTGAAGTCGCTGTGACGAACCGTTTTTAAAGAGGTGCATAGAGGTGTGTACACTTATGTATGGTAGTGAATGTCAAGTTTGGCAGAAGAAGCATGAAAATAGGATTAATGCTGCGGAGATGAGTAGTCTGAGAAGTATAGCCGGAGTGACTCGGTTGGATAAAGTAAAGAATAGTGAGATAAGAGATCGCTGTGGTGTAAAAGAAGATGTGGTTACAAAGATAGACAAAGGAATGCTTAGATGGTTTGGACACGTAGAAAGGATAAATGAGGAAAATTAACAAACCAAATTTATAAGGCGAGTGTGAATGGACAAGTCGGTAGAGATCGACCTCGGCGAACATATCTCGATTAGATCAACATTGTTTTGAAAATAATAACTCAAAAACATAAAATATCATATTTACCGTAAAGTTTATCGAGTGTTTTTCGGTAAAACAAAATATCAATAATCGTTGGAAACCCGATTTTTTCCCATATCTACTTAATTTTTGAAAAAATTCGCAATTTTTTATTCACCAAGTAGTTACTTACAAAAATTCATCATTCCTTAAAAAATTCCTTGCAAGTATATGTATTCAATTCCGCTTGCCGATAATTCGTTTGAGCGCACTAAAATTCTTATTAAAAAAAACAATGTTTAATAAAAAAAAAATGGTTGTTTTTGACCCACCCTAGTACACACATCTTGACATTATTTTTGATACACCAGGATAAGACGATTATGATATGAAGAAAAAAATAACACATGCAAGAAGAACAATCGGGTGCCTCAACGAAGTCTTGTGATCTCAAGCAATAGGAAAACAACGAAACTATAATATATATGACACACTGATCAAAAGTAACCTTCTTTGTACGGGCACGTAATGGGCAGTCAGGAAGACCATATAGTACAAAAATCAATATCCAAGTACCACCGTCCGCGGCCCACACGATAGGTCTACCATTTTTGCGACTATTTTCAGTAAAAAAAAACTAAGAAGTAGAGGAAGACCGCCTGCTACCTGGTTAAGCACCATCAAATAAGATATTAGAGATAACAACCTTGAAAATGTGACAACACAAGATAGAAATTCCTGGTGCTACTGGACGAGGACAGCAAATTGAACAAAAAGAGAGGACTGTTTTTTGCTTTCTGCTGTTAAATTAAACTGTTCTTCTTCTTTGAGTGCTCATCCGTTAACGGATATTAGCCATAATCATGGCAATTTCAACCTTTAAAATAGCTTCCCTAAAAAGGCCGGTCGTTGTGGTACCAAACAAAGGTCTCAAATAAAATTAATAGTTAGAAATTAAAAAAATATTCGACTTTGTCAAGATTGGTAACGCGTGGGCGTCTATCAACAAAATAAAAGATTAAAGAAGCTTCTAGTGCCTAAATATACCCTAGATTAGTTCCAGTGCCCCCTGCTCCCCAACAAAATAAGCAACTCATTTAAGTAGTGTACTACTGTTAACCACTACTGGATAGGGGTTAGTTAAACAAAAACAATTTAGCAGTGAAGTAATCAGCTAAAAACTGGTGTGTCAATGCCACCCAGGAGGTGACGTGACAGGTCGTAGTAGTCATTTTTATCTAATCAATACACTGGAAAGGATCAGTGTCAAATTATAAGTTAACTTTATAATTTTTTAAAAAGTGGGACAGTTTGTTGAGTGATGTAATAATTATACCTTTGGAATAGATTATAAAAATTATTTGTTACTGAGAGTCTTACTTAAAAAACTCCCATGATTATAAATTGTAGTATTTGTAGTTCAACTAGGTAAATTTATAGTATCTACTTACCACAATATGTTGTTCAACAGAAACACAAGATGTACGTACCTGTAACAAGAAAATGGACTGTTAAAGGAAAGAATAACATGTTATAAAAACAATTGTGTAAAAATATAACCTTATGATTTTTTAATGACTTCTGATTTTTCCTGTTTTGGGGGTGGGCAGCGAGCGCGGCTTCTCCATGAGGAGAATTTTTTTTTAATTGTTATTAACAATTGAAAATAGCTCCCGCTTATGAAATAAAAAAGTTTGAAAGAATACGATTGATCTAAACGGAATATTGTTAATGACAATAATAATTTGTTATAAACAATTTGAAATCGTTTTTTATAATAATTTTAATAATAATTATGACAACAAAACATATGGGATTTTTTCATTCTTTCCACTGGGAAGCTAATCGTGTGGACCTCTCGGGTCGCACCCAGACCACTGATATTTGGTTATGTAGTAGTTATATGTTTATTACGTAGTATATTTGGTACTAATATTTTTTTTATTTTATTAATGACGAAAGATAAATATTCTGAAACCGTTACAAAATTTTTTTGGATACGCCATTGGTAAGGTAACCAATTCGGTCTCAATCGGTACTCGAAATAAGCGTCTGTTGAAAATGTAGTGGGGAATCAGAACGTGTGCCTTTCATTAGTAAATTAATGTCACGACAAAAATATAAATAAACATATTTCTATTTTATAATAAAAATAATTCTTCTGTGTGCTAAAATGAGTAAACTGTAAGAGATTATCCCAAATTTATTTTTAAATAATTAAAACAAAAATAAAAAATATATAATATTGTTGCCCAACTGAAATATTTTTAATTCTTTTGGTTGCAGACAACGAACATTAAATTTAAATAATGCCAGACGAAGAAATTTTAATAATTTCCACTTAATTCTACTCTCGTTCTGTCCTTGACCTCATCATGAGCATTTAGGGATATAAGAAAGCCTCTATTGTTGTCATGAAATTTTTACATTTTTTTCCTTGGATCCGTTCATTCGAAGACAATTTGCACATCTTTTGTGTTTGCTTATGTATACATATATGCAGTAGGGTAACACACAGCTGGCGGCTTACTCAAATATTGATTGAAACCATTTCGGAAAACTCTACGGAATAGAAAATGACGGACAGAACATTTGTAGCAAGCGGAGTGAAAAACAAAAAACAAAATACCGGCAGATAGTAAGTAAAGTGGTACGCCGTTAGATACTCGTACTTAAACGGATTTTTACCAGTGATGCAGTTGTGGACAGATTTATGGAAATTTGCACCAATACTAAATTGTTTTAAAAATTATGTATATCATTGGTTGGTTTAAAAATATTACACTTGAGTTCAAAATTAAAATACACGCCAGTTTATTATAAAAAATAAGGAGAACATTATACGCATACGATCTAATCTTTTAACAGCAGAAAATGTCATTTTTGTAAAAGGTACGTGGAGCCTTAAAATTCTTTAACTCACTTCTAGATTAAGTTTTTGTCATACCTAAGCTCTTTAAAACAAAACTCGTACAGTTATTAAATGTTAATAGTAATTTTATGTACATAGGCACCTTAAAGGACTATAAAAAATAAATTCTACACTTTAAAAGTGCAAGTTTTGAGTGTATTTTTAAAATAATTAAAAAGCAATACTATTAAAGTTGATAATATCGTGGTTTAATAAATAAATTGACTTCGTTGAATACTTGATTATGTATTATCTTCGCCTAAAAGAATTATCTTGAGTTTTTCTTACGAATTTATCACTTTATTTGAATTCATTCTCTTATTGCGTTGTTAAGGTTATAAATGGTATAGCGTTTGAATTTCGTTACTTCTCCCCACAAAAACTTAAAAAAGTTTTGTTTGATTACTAATTTTCCAAACAAAAATAAGTACATAAAATTATATTTCACCAAGGTGTCATAACCTTCTTCCTAGTTCTGTTTTAAAAAGTTGTAGGAATATTTTTATTAAATTTTTATGTTTAATAATTTTTTATTTTAGTCTATTTGATATTAAAATTGTGTTTTACGTAGTTCCTTGGTTGCCAACAAAATTATTATCTGCCATCTTCTCGTTTTACGGGTTAGGTGAAAGAGCAGACATGGGAAAGTGCAAAAAGTGTTGCATAACGCTTGTAAGTGTTGCTTAATGCTTGTACAAGGGAAGCCTGCCACCCTGTCAACGTGCTGTCTCGAGTCGACGCAATAGTCAGTATTCCTACTACCGTCGAGAGTGACGGTTGTCAAGTTCCAATTTTATTCCATGGCGAGCGACCGATCGGTTTTTCCTTTTATTCGATATTTTCCTATTTTTCCACGGCATTCGAATGTTAATTCAATGCTTGTACCAATTTATTAACGGTACAAGTGCATTGTGTATTCGAAGAAAAAAATATTTTAGTGTTAAATAAAAACCAGCGATTTGTGATTTTAAACCAGAATACTACTTATCGAAGTTGAGTATAAATTCTTCCTGTGTACGAAAAAGGGAATTACGAAACTCCGATTTTTACAACATTTTTTAAGTAAAACATTTTTAAAATCATTTGGATTTGAAACTTGAATAAAACAAAAAAGGGACACATATATAAATCTATGGGATTAAGCCTGCGAGAAAATAAGACAGAACACATTATTCAGCGTTTTATACTCATCAATTTTCTCTTTGTGTGCTGCTTCGTAGCCTTTCCACTCTTGTCTACTAAGCATTGTAGATATATGCGTGCCACTTTGTATTGCCGAGCTAAACAGAGAGAGGAAACGTCGTATAGTTAGTGTGTATATTCATCTCATTCTCTTGAAGTTTACTTTTCTGAAGTTTCACTTCTACTGCGTGTGTTGATTATAGATTGTAAGGGAGGTCGAAAGGCTATGCAGTCTCTCAAGCACCTCGACCTATCAGATCTTTTGAGCGTAACACTTAATCTATTTGAGGTCTGGAATTCCGAGACTTCGTACAAAGTTGAGCAAACTTGAGTCTCTTGCAGAAAAGCCCTGGGCATACTCAAAGCAAATGTTCTACAGTTTCAGCGAAGTTTTCGCAGTAGCGGCAACTATCACTCTCTGTTATGCCCATCTTTTTCAGGTGATACCTCAGAGGGCAGTGTCTAGTGAGAAGTCCCGTCACCATTTTCAAGTCTTTTTTGTTTAACTCAAAAGCTATTTAGCTTTTCTTGGTGAGTGGCTTACAAGCCTGTTCGCCTGTCTTTGTCCTGGCACTTTATTCCAGTGAGATTTCATTTCATCTATTTCCCAGCGTCAAACCTCTTCCTTTAAATGGACCTGGAACCCGCATTAACGTGACTTGGTTGTTTGCTGCCAGTTGTTACAGAAATACTGCGTGTGAACTGCACACACTTATTATTTATTAGGTATATTTACTGCAATATTGTTACCAAGTGTGTAAGTAATTGATTTTAAATCGTCTTAATACAGTTAAATGCACCAATTATGACTTTTAATAAGAAAGATATAGTTTAATATTTTTTTTAGTAAAATAAAGGTACGTCCTTTGTATTAAAATCTGACAATGATGCAGATAGTTTACTATCTCTTAAAATTTCGAAAACACAACAGCAAAAACAACAACAAAAAAGACGACTTTATCTCTTCATCGTAATGCTACGTTTTCACCGAAGAATCACGTTCACGGTAGATTGGTAAGTTTTGTAATATCGGCTCTCGTCTAAAAAGATCGAAACAATACGTGAGAGGTAAAGTTAAACATTAAGAACAGTTCGTTTCACTTTCTTAATGTAACATGGTCGTCGTTTTTCCCCGGCGAGTAAAATGTTTCGACTAAAAGAAAACAAACCCCGCTAATTTTTTCTTATTTCAAACAATTTTTCATACAAATAATTTATGTCAATGATTCAAACAGCTTTGGAAAGTTACTAAAGGGCTTAATGAACTATTCACGCAAATAAGTATGGAAAATGTTAAACGGGCAACAGATTATCAACAAAACACCTTTCAATAAAATAAAGATGATATTACTGCACAAAAAAATAAAGCAACAAAATGCAGAAATTAAGATGACCTACCCAAAAAATTAAAGAAAACATAAATACAAGGAAAGCCACAGTGTTTGATCTTATCATCGAAGAAATTCTAAAACAATGGCCTAGAATTTTTTTATGAAAATAGTCGCAAAAAGGGTAGACCTATCGTGTGGGCCGCGGACGGCCCGCACTGCGACTATTGGAAGGGGAAGGGATTATAGAAAGAAATGATTGTGGACACGCTTTTTAAAAAGTTGCAGGTCATAGTTCTCTGGAAAAACTGATTTTGGAAGCTTATTCCATTCCATAGCAGCCCTGTAAAAGAAGGATTCTTGATAAAGATTGGTCCTTGTAGTGTCAATCTTGAGAGTAAATGGGTGAGACTGATCAGCGTGCCGAGTTCTTCGGCCGAATGTGGCCAATGGTGGTACAAGAGTTTTTATTTCTCTGGAGCATCTGCCATGGAAATATCTGTAGAACAATGACTGGTCTGCAACTCTTCTTCTATGTTCTAGAGGGTGAAGGGTATCAGTGAGAGTTGAGCTGTTTATCAAGCGAATGGCTCTTTTCTGAATGGAATCTAGAAGACGAAGAGAATGACTTGGTGCTGAACCCCAAATATGCGAGCAATACTCCAGTAGAGGTCGGATTTGAGCCTTGTACGTCGTCAACAGTTGATCAGGAGTAAAAAACTTTCTGGCTTTCCACAGAAAACCTAGCCTCTGGCTTGCCGACTTTGCGATGTTAGCAACATGGTCATGCCAAGACATATTATTGGACACCGTGACTCCCAAAATCGAGATGGAGGGACTTGGTTCAAGGGTATTTCTGGACATTGTGATGGGATGATTTGAGGAATTTACTTTCTTGGAAAACGTGGCACAATCAATAATAAATTTGGCACACCTTATTAATGCGGCTTTTAGACTAAAATATGTAATACTGATGTGAAAGATGGCCGAGATCATAATGACCCCTAAACCTGGTAAGCCATCACAAGAAGTTTTCTTTTACAAGCCTACTTCTATTCTTTTATAATATCCAAATTGTTTGAAAAAAATATTCTTGAAACGATTAAAACCCATAACGGAGGTAAATAATCTAATCCTACCCACCAGTTTAGCTTTAGGGAATGCCAGTCCACTATAGATCAGGATAACATAATAACAAATACAACATAAAACCATCTTTATTGATAAGTTTGGCATACAAGTTTAAAACATAAAATGACGATGTATTTGCACATACAGTATTCTGACATTTCGGAAACTTATACCTCAGACAGATATTTTATAATTAAACAAGAGGAAGTCTATACCGTTGTTAGACAGTAAAGGCTTTCTATACTAACAAGGGAATCCGAAAAAGAGGGTCTAAAAATGAATAACGCCAAAACAAAAATAATGACAAACACACAAGGAATTAGAAACGTAATACTAAACGGCACCATTATAGAAACAGTCAATGATTATGTATATTTGGAAAAAAAACCATAAAAATTAACAAGGAAAACCAAACAGCGAAGGTAAAAAGAAGGGTCAGATTAGCCTGGGCAGGATTTGAAATATTAAAAAGGGTCCTAAAAAAAATAAGGAAATACAGCAGTACCTAAAAACCAGAGTATTTGACCAGTACATCCTTCCAGTTTTTACATACGCCTGCCAAAAATGACTAAAGCAAAATTCGATAAAATAAAGGAAACCCAAACAAAGAGCCATCGGAGCGATCAATGTTGGGAATTAAATTAAAAGATAAAAAACAAAATAACTGGATAAGAAACAAAACACAAATCAAAGATGCAGGTCAACATATAGTCAGGACAAAATGGGACTTCGCAGGTCATAACGCCAGACAAAAGGATAATAGGTGGAATACCTCAATACAACAATGGAGACCATGGACTAGAAAGAGAGCAAGAGGACGACCCCAGATGAGATGGTGAGACGACATAAAGAAAATAGGAGGAATACATTGGAAACAAAAAGCACAAAATAGAAACGATTGAAAAAACTAGCGAAAGCCTATGACCAAAGTTGGACAAATTAAAAGGCGAAAAAATAAGAAGAAAAAGAAGAAGAAGCTTCTACCGAACTTAAGAAAATTAATTCTAGAATGTCTTAGGATATTGTTTTAGGACCTGCCCTGTACGAAGCAAGGAATTCATAATTCCTTTTTTCGTACACAAAGAAATGATACTTTAATAGTGGAATAGTTTAAATAATAGGTCGTTGGTTTTTAAAAGTTTTATTGACACAAATATTTCTTTCCTTAAAATACACTATGCACTTGTACCACTTGTAACACCGAAATAAAATTCGAATACCGTGGAAAAAAGGAAAATCAATCGTCGATCGATTGAATAAAAGAATTTTCGACCGTCTCTGCTCGGCGTTTTGAAAGATACTGAATAATAGGATGACCAATTGTTTGTTCGGTGAATGAATAGAAATTTAACGACTGTCTGTGACGGCGTTTGCAGAGATACTGATTTCTGTTAATCGTAGCTGTGCCGGCCGGAGATATCGCAAAAAGTTTACAGCCGTTTGCTATCTAAACAAAACATGAATTGCCTGAGGGTGCATAGGGACTGTTCAGGAGTAATTTAACGCTGAAAAGAAAAAATTAATAAATTGTATGTCCTATACACGAGTGACGTTCCCAAATTGAAAAATAATACACTAGCAACATTTGCATAATATACTGCCGTATTAGTATTAGAAGATAGTAGTAAAGAAGCAGCACATAAATTACAGACATCAATTAACAATATAACTAAAATGTGAAGGATTAAACTAAATGAATCAAAGTCTATAGGTAAATTTTACGAAAGGAACTAACCAACACGCCCATAAATATAAGCGGAAACCAGATACCATTTGTAATCACTCCAACGCTGGTAAGCTCACATTAAGAAGGAAAGAAGGAGCTTGGAATTAAATATAGATAAAAGTACTCGTTAATTGGGAGTAAGACTTATGCTTGCATAATAAACTTATGTTGTATAAACAGAAACTTATTTGGTCGTATGGTATTTAGCTATGGGATTGTGCCAGCAATATACATACTATTTCAAGGTTTTAAAATAAAGTACTGAGAAATATCTTGGATGCACCTTGATACATTAACCGAAACATTAACATACATGGATGTTATACAAAAATGGATACTGTTGAATAAGCCAGAGCTAAGTTTGCTTTGATTCAGGAACGACGACTCTATTAACATGACTATGTAAAGGCCATCCAGCTATAATGCTGCACTGGTGAGATGACTAAAAAGGAATAAGCCTTTCGAGTTGGTGCAGTGGAGTAACAAATAAGTAAATTCTAGGCATCCAGGAGTCGATGATTAGGTGAAAAGTGCTCACGGGGATGAATTCCAGCAGTTTAAAATATAACAAAGACGCAGAGCAGCATAATAAAGAAACAATGCTATTGTAAGGATTCGATTGACTGTACCTACAATTGTTTTCAGTTTTTTTTAACATTATTTAATTTTCTGTGCCTTGAGTATTTTAATTCTTACTAAATATTGATTTTATATTGCAGCCCAATTTTTTCTGTCACCAGTATTGGGAATGTTTTGTAGGAGAGTATTGCAACTACGTATTGTTAAAGTCTCAACAAATGACTAATGGTACTATGAAATGTTATTGTGTAAACGTCAAAACGCCATTGCAATAATGCGAAAAGGTCAAAGGTAAAGTTGAAAATGCATTCTCAAGCCAATTTCTCACTAATCACATTATGCGATCTTTAGCACTAAAGTGAACTTGAATGACTTCAATGTTTGTTTATTTGTACATACAGGACCGCGCGGTCTTTGTTATAATGGAGTAACAATGGATACATACCATATGTACAAGGCAGTTGGGATTTTGAAACGTCATTAGAAGTAAAAAATTATTTTCATTGATTTTTTACAGGGTGGCCCATTAGTGTGTGGAAGTGCAATAACTTACTTAGGATAAAAAATACAAAGAAATGGTTTAAATAAAAGTTGTCGTATTTGCGCCGATACACATTTCTTAAATATTTCGAGATATACTGGGTGTTCAGCCTAAGCGAGACAACATGAAGTTTACTTTTTTATTAGGACATTCTATATTTTGATTAACCATCGACTTCAGTGTAAAATTCTGCATCTAGCCCCATCTTTTCTTTTCCCATAAATTGCGACGTTGCCGAGTTGGAGCGAAAAATATGAAGATTTGTCGAAAATTGGTGCAATATAAATACTGCCTAATAAACGTTATCAGTGATGAGCTACTAAACTTATTTGGTAGGTGCGAAGGTAAAGGATGCCTGAAATGTCCGAACAGAATATAGAAATTTTGCTTGGGGTTGGGGGTATTTTTTGGATAAGCCTTAATTCAGAAGATTTCAATTAGCAAAAACTTCAATTTTTAAATGGAACACCCTGTATATTATTTTGCCATCTTGTAAAACTATTTTATCCCTTTAAATTAAGTCTGTATAATTTACTTTTTAAAATTGATTGTTTTAAAAAAATTGTATTTTTAGTTTATATTTTAAAAATATTCATGTTTTTAACAAGTTTGTTTTGAACGAGAAGTTTAAAATACTTTTTTCGTTAATTTTATGTGACAAAATCAAACCAGTCATAATATTTTTAAATCATAAACTAAATATGCATTTTCTTCAAAACAGTCAATTTAAGAGAGTACATTATTCACACATAATTTGAAGAAATAAAATAGTTTTACGAGATGGGAAAATAATATACTGGGTGTTCCATTTAAAAAAATAAAGTTTTTGCTAATTGAAATCTACTAATTTAATGCTTATCCAAAAAATACCCCAAATCTCAAACGAAACTTCTACTCTGTTTAGACATTTCAGACATCCTTAACCTTCGTACCTGCTAAATAAGTTTGGTTGCTTATCTCTGATAACGTTTACTAGGCAGCATTTATAGTGCACCAATTTTCGACAAATCTTTATATTTTTCGCTCTAACTTGGCAACGTCGCAATTTATTGAGAAAAGTAGGGCTGGATGCAGAATTTTACACTGAATTTGATGGTAAACAAAAATATTGAATGTCCTATTAAAAAAAGTAAACTTCATGTTGTTTCGCTTAGGCTAAACACCCAGTATATCTCAAAATATTTTAAAAATTTTATTTATTAATTTTATTTTAAACATTTTTTTGTATTTTTTATCCCAAGTAATTTATTGCAATTCCACATTCTAAAGATCAATAACATACAGGGTGATGTTATTGATCTTCGTATTGTATAATCTTTTTGTATGTCCAAAAAGTGAAAAAAAAAAAAATTAAATTGATGCTTTTTATTTCGAGAGCACTACAAAATGAAGTAGGGTGTATTGATTTTTTAGAAATTTCCCTATCTCCCTTTTGAGTGATTTACTTCCCCAATGCAGATTTTTCTCTTTTATTTAGTACTTCTGCTATTACTTTAACCCATGTACTTTTTGGTGTTTCTATTTTTGTATTTTTTACAATCCATCTTTTTAAGTCATTTTTTCGTCCATCCAGTGTAAATGTCGTTACCATGATAGTTGTCTATCCACTATAAATTCTAGGGTGCTGTTTATGTACTTTTTAATACCATTTTGTTTTTAATAACTTCTCTAAATTTTTAAAATATTTTATTTCTGTCGCTTGCATTTTGCTTTTTTGTTATTTCGGTAAACCCCATATTTTTCTTCGAAATGTAAGAACTGGTCCATATATAGGTTTAAATATTTTTTTTCCTTAGATAATTTATTTATTTCAGCAGATTTGTGGTCTGAGAAATACGTCACTGAATTACAAAAATTATAAAACGAACAAAACACAAGATATACAATACAAAGGACACAAAATAAAATAAAATACAACACACATAAATAATTTAATACAAAGTTGCTTAAATATCAATTATGGAGAAATAATCATCGATACAATAAGGCTCCATATTGCATAAATATTTTCGCAGCGATCTCGGCAAGCTTCTAAAGTCATCAACGCTTTTAATCTCATTAGAAATATTATTGTAAAATTGAATTGCTTTATATAGCGGACCTTTTTCAAAAACAGTCCTCGAATGTATAGGATATTTATAGTCATATTTGAACCGAGTACTGTGGCCATGGGTAATTCTATAATTATGAAAATACTCTTTATGTTTGATCAAAAATGTAATAAAAACTGCAGGTGCTGTCAGCATATTGTTTTTTCTGAAGATTCCCCTACACGACCCATCATGAGCTAAACCAAATATTATTCGTATAACTCTTTTTTGACACTTGATAATTGTATTCAATCATGAGCAACTTTCCCATGTTGCAATACCAAATTTCATTCTAGAGTAAAAATTTGCACAATAGACCGAGAGTAGCACTGTTATATTTAGATTTGGTTTCAGAACTCGAATTGCATAAGTTATTGACGACAATTTGTTGCATAGCGCCTCCACCTGAATTGTCCATGTCATGGTGTCATTAAGGTGGACTCCCAAGAATTGAACCGAAGAACTTACTTATTTCTTTAGATATTAAAATTTAGTATTCATAGTGTGACTAGTTTTATTTATAACGGTGAAAAAAAACCACAGCTACAAATAAAAATTAAAAGCCTACAAAAAAAAATTTATTTTAATTTTCCAGAAAAAAAAAATAAAAGCAATAATTGTTTAAACATTCTCTGTCAAATCGGGTCAAATCCTGTTCTGGAAATGAATAGTTACCGTTGTTTGCGGCATTTGAAATGGCTAGTGAATCAAATTGTATGTTATTTGTTGATGTTTCGCACGATTAAAGCTATTTTTAGTGGTTTACTACAAAAAAAATATACCAGAATTGTGTATGGATAAGAATTGATTTACGATAAAAGTAAAATATGTTAACGGACATTAATTTCCAGAAACTGTCAACTCGTTTTAAACTAATTCACAATAACTGCGTAATAAATAAGCTAATAGTCGGAGTATATGCTTGGTTAAAACAATGTCAGAAGTTTTAAAAATCAACCCGAAATGGATAAAATCTTAGAATAAAAGAAAAAATACATTTTTTGCAAAATTAGTGACTGGGAGACTTGTAAAAAAAGTGAATGTCTAATTATTCGATTAATAAAAAGTCAGAAAAATAAAATAACTGTCTACGATTAAACAGTCATCCTGAAAAATATTAATAGCTGGAAGAAATTTATACTAGTGCAGAAAGATCTCTATTACAAATATTTTTTGAGTTTTATGGCTAAAATGTCATTTTTATCCATTTTTTCGCAAATTTGATAATTTTTCGGATTTTTTCAGCTTGCGAACATTCTGAACTGCGCCACTTTAATTGCGGATAATAAGATTTTTATAAGTTTTAGGTATTATGAGTGTAATGTCATCGTCGTTCTGGAATCATGTTTACCGGAAGACTGGCGCGAGATGTTCCGCATTGCGGACTAGCTAAACCACCACACTTCCAATGCGGGCAAAAAATATTAATGTTTAGTTTTTTAAAACCCCTTATAAATCACAAAATGCTCTTTTTTAAAAAACACAAAATACGTACATATATTCACGCCTTTTTCCCGTAGCGGTAGGCAGAGACTACTTCTTTTACTTGCTACGGTTCTTACACACATCTTTTGCTTCCTCTACTTTCATCAATGCCTTTCTTCAAAACAATGTTGATCTGATCGAGATGTGTTCGCCGAGGTCGACCTCTACCGACTTGTCCATTAACACTCGCCTTATAAATTTGTTTCGTCAATCTTTTTTTATCCATCCTTTCTACGTGTCCAAACCATCTAAGCATTTCTTTATCTATTTTTGTAACCACATCTTCTTTTACACCACAGCGTTCTCTTATCTCACTAATCTTTACTTTATCCAACCGAGTTACTCCGGCTATACTTCTCAGACTACTCATCTCCTAGCAATATTGGTTGGTAGTTCGAATTTGCATGCGACAAGGATAGTTTGCGTGTGCTAAGTATAATTTACGTTCCCTCAAATGACGTAAGCGTGGGCCAAGTGAACTTGTCGCACTCAAATGGGCAAACAGCTTTTTTTCAACCGCAACAGCGTGCTCTTCTCCTTCTTCTAGGTGCCATGACTGTTTAACGATCGTTGGCGATCATTCTGGCTATCATATTTGCAATCATTATTTTGTTGGGAGCCACTCGGAAAAGTTGTATGGTGGTGAGACCAAACCACTGTCTAAGATTTTTGAGCCAGGAAGTTCTTCGTCTGCCGGGGCGTCTCTTACTATTAATCTTACCCTGTATTATAAGATGTAGAATGTCATACTTTTCTGGGTGTCTCATGATATGTCCGAAATATTCAAGTTTTCGTTGTTTTAAAATATTGACCACTTCTGTATCTTTATGCATTCTTCTAAGCACCTCCTCGTTTGTGATTTTTTTCACCCAACTTATTCTTAGCATTCTCCTGTACAACCACATCTCGAAAGCTTGTAGACGTTTGAGCGTGGCTTCTGTTAGTGACCAGCTCTCGACTCCGTACAAAAGAACTGGAAAGACATATGCTCTAATCATCCTCATTCGCAGGGCAATCGATAGATCGTGACTGGTAAAAAGTTTTTTCATGCGAATAAATGTTGCCCGGGCACACTCAATACGTATTTTAATTTCAACTGATGGATCCCAGTCCTAGTTTATCCTGCAACCAAGGTAACTCGCACTTGAGACTCTGTCGAATTGTGTTTCGTTGACGTAGATACTAGCAACTTGATTATGAATTCCTTTGCTTATTAGCATGTATTTGGTTTTTGCCTAGTTTATTTTCAAACCAAATACTTCGCAAGCTTCAGTTACCATATTAATAAGTCTCTGTAGGTCATCGATGGACTGCGCGAGTATTACAGTGTCATCCGCGTATCTTATGTTGTTGAGAATTTGTCCATTTATCACAACTCTCAAATCCGTTAGCACTTGCGCTGTTGCGCTAAAACAATTGGATTGGGGGAATCACGATACCTTATTTATATTTAGGAAATGACGCTTTTAAATACACCTCAAATTTAGATAGCGATCCGAATTCGGATTCTCCATTCCCTCCATTAGAGCCCATTTCTTGTCATTAAATCGAACAAGACCCCATACACCGATACCCAGAAGCGGAACTACATTCTATCCATTTGGATTTCCCTAAATAATAGAATAGAAATCGATCGCGCCGGGGCATCGTTTTTAGCCGGAGTGCTAATCTTAACCTCATGAATACAAATATTCGAATTAGTATTCAGACTTAAAGTCATGTATAGAAGGTGCGTATAATTTCATATCCGGTGGGCCCAGGCCGGTTTGCTGTACCGGACGACGTACACAGATTCGGAAGTTGCCTTCGCCGGAGGTAATCGCCGGTCGCTAAACTTCCACCGACCAACCAAGAATACAACTAAACTAATATTCATTCCGACAATTTATTATTAACATTTATTTACCGAACCTTAAAACGGCATATTTGGGACATATAATGCGAAACACGAAATATCAATTCTTGCATCTGTTGATCGAAGGCCGGAGAGGGATAAGAAGAAAAATAAATGTCTTGGCCGCGAAATATCAGACAGTGGACAGGGCTACACGATATACAGTCGCTAATACACACCGCTAGGAACAAAGAAGCAATGGAGAACAATTTTAAACAGCCTGAAAGATTGTAGCATATCTGCCAAGACTGGTAGATATCTCAATCTTCAGTTTCCAGCTGATAACACCAACCCCCAACTCCATCTGGGGTTTTTGAGCCAGCTGTGTACATTACGTTTTCAGTCTCTAGGAAAAAGATTTCTCCCCTCACCCATTCGTCTCTCTTCGGTAAGAGGACTTTAAACGACTTTTCTACGTGTATTTTTGTGGCTAGCATGTCAGGAACCATCCCCAGAATTTGGTGGTTTTTTGTTTCACTCAGTATCCCGGAGTGATCCCCGAGTTGCTCTCCATTAATTTGCTTTTCCATAGACGGAAATTTGTAGGAGACTATCCTGGCCTCCCTCTCTAAGAGAATATCTAGGAAAGGAAGATTTAGAAGAGGTCCCATCTCTGCCGTTGGTGTGTTGGACATAGCTCCAGTTATGGCCAGGCATGCCAGCCGATAAAGGCCAGCAAGCTTTGCATTTACTGTCTGTTGTAACCCTTTGGTCCACCAGACTACTGAACCATACGTGACCATAGATATTATCATTGTTTGATAAATCCAGTATATCTGTTTGGGGTTTATTCCCCAAGATTTGCCGCATACTCTTCTGATAAACGCATTAGAAGAAAAAGACCTAAAAATATAGCATGTTAAACTGTAACACTTTTACTAAAATCTATCTACACCATTACAAAACTGTAACAAAAAGTATGTTTATACATTAAAATTGGTAAATTATTTAGTTACATACATACATACATATAGTTACGCATTTTTCCAGTAGGGGTAGGCAGAGACCACTTCCTTTCACTTGCTACGGTTCTTACACACATCTTTCGCTTCTACTTTCATCAGTGCTATTATACATGCTAGTCCGTTGTTTGTACTCTTGACCTGGCCTTTTCTCAAAACAATGCGGATCTGATCGAGATTTACTCGCCGAGATCAACTTCTTTCGACTTGTCCATTCACACTCGCCTTATAAATTTGTTACGTCAATCTTTCCTCATCCATCCTTTCGACGTGTCCAAACAATTTAAGCATTCCTTTATCTATCTTTCTTTATCTCACTATTCTTCTCTTTATCCAACCGAGTTACACCGGCTATATTTCTGAGACTACATCTCCGCAGCATTAATCCTACTTTCATGCTTCTTCTGCCAAACCCAACATTCACTACCATACATAAGTGTAGGAACCAACACTCCTCTATGTACAGCCAGACGTGCCTTTTTTGACACTTTCTGGCCGTTCATAAAGCTATGCAGTGCCCCATTCATTTGTTTTCCTGCCATTCTTTCCACTGCACATGAAATGCCCCTTATTTTCGATAAAAATTAGTTCTTTGACACATCGAGACGTTTTAAAAATCTACAGTCAATTGATTGATATTGCAATTTTTTTAGAGATATGGGTGTTCTAAGAGATTGACAAAGCCAATTTTTTAAATTGCAATATATAGGTACGCAATTAACGCAGACAAAGTCTGGATAAACATGAACCAGTTCAAAAATTTATTGTTTTTAACATCATGGCTTAAAATCACTACACTACAAAATCGAAGCACACTCATATTATTTATTAATAAGGCCTTTTAGGTGAAAACAGTTTCCAATATCCCAACAGCTATTGGAAGATAGAGTTCCAATTATTGGATCCAATTTAAGTGGTCTGTAATGATAATTAATTGCAATATTGTGATACACAAAAGATAAAGAAATTATTGCCCTACATTTTTGGTAATAGACCTTTTCAATTTAACGTTTAATTTCATAAAATTTTTGGAAACGGTATAGTATTTCGAAAATTTATTTTTTTTCGATACTTTTATTCGAAAATAAAAAAAAAACACATCATTTATTAAATACATAAATACATAATGGTGAGCCAGAAGGGTAAATATTTTAATGCCACCCCTTTTTGTAAAATGTGTTACGAGAACAATTTGGCTTACTTAGCAGCTTTACGAAACTTTAATGGAATATAAGAGAAAATGTACCAAAACATTATCATTTATTTTGTCACTATTTATGGATGCTCTTACATTAAATACTAAAGTAGAAAATTACGGGAACATTATAGGTTAAACAAGATATATTCTAGAAACTCCACATCAATTAGCAAACATTTTTTATGGTTATGTGCACGTTGAACATTAATATAACCAACGAAGCATGTGCAGGTGTGTTACCAGTTGCTGCAATATTTACGTATATTTCTACACCAAGAGAGGACTTTTAGAGCTAAGCTACAGAACTTCTTTGGAAATAACGATCGAATTTAGTATTCATACGTTAAAGGTCGGCCATAGGTAAAATCTTTTTCCTATTGACGTAGTCAATATGTTTTTGAATGCAACATCTTGTAGGGATTTTATATTGAACACATCAAATAATACCCATACATAATATTGCAGCAGCCCATTAGTGATTTAATAACAGATTTGTTCCTACAACAGTCCGTATCTTCAGAACAATTTCACTGGTTGTTAGCTTTAAATTTCATTTATTTTATCTGATTATATTGATGTGCATTTTACCACGTGGTGTTTGAAAGCCGTGCTCTTAGCGGCGGGCGTTGTGCATTCTTTCACGGTCGGAATGGAAAAGAGAGCGAGAGGCCGGAAGCCGGTTCGAACGTGTCTTCTTTTTCGCGTTAAATTCAGCGTTTTTATTGGTCAAAAATCGTTATTTAGATCGTAATTTAAAAGCGTTCCATCAAGATTTACGTTAATTTGGAAATTTTTTAGTAACTTGCTGCAAATTCCCTGTTTAAACAAACTCAATATCTAATCGAATAATATCGGTCTACTTAATGATACAATTTTCCAGCATAAAAACGTTATCAACCATACCATATTTAATTAAAAAAAATTAAAATAAAATGATTTCATACTTTAAATGGAATAATAGTTTATTTACTTTTTCTATGCAATTAGAATGCAAATAAAGAAGTACATTTCTAAATTAATTTGATGTTTCGTTTTCTAAAGAACGCTTTCGGCTCTCAAATTATCCAAACCATTCAAATTTTCCAAACAAAAATCCTTGGAAAACTCCACAAGCCTCTCTCTATAACATTAAACATCCATCTCAATGCACTTCCACCGAATTTCAAACTTCATAAGAAAATTTCTGCCAGAAAATTCGAGTAAAACTCTTTAACTGCAAGCTACACTCGATTTAATAAGCCGACTAATAATTCGAGAGCTGTTCAATAAAAAAAAACATCATTAAAGGCCTACTCGATGAAAGTGGATCCATTTCCTCGACGTTGATTGGCTGGTTTTAAATCCGAGAAAAATCGTGACGGATACGTCAAGTTTGTAAACTAAATTAATAGTTGGGGATTCGATGTTACAAAATTAGGAGAGTTGATTCCCTAACCTACTTGTCTACATAATTATGTTTTTAACGACTCGATAACTGGTAATGACAGGTCGTGTTAAGGGAGGATTAGAGATGACTTTTTTTTGCCACGTGAAAATGGATTCCGTATGACATGTCGCAAGCAGGTGGTGTAGAAAAGGGCGAAAAGATTGGCCCTCCGAATAAGTGTCAAGAATTGACAAATTATTCGGGGATAACAACCACTAAAAATAAAAAAAAATCATGGGATAAATTTACCACATTTCTGCCAAACTTGGATAAAAAACCAATAGGATTGAAGAATCGAAATTAGCCTCTAAGTCTGTTATTGATATTATTTTATTTCGATTGCTCGCTTTTCCGATAATGTAACGAATGTTTACCGTTGAGCCTCAAATTTGTGTAATAACCAAAAAGAATTTGATTTCTAAATAAATTATAGTCTAAAAAAACTAAAAAACACGCTTTAAGAGTAAATCAAACTAAAAAATAATTCTTAACATGGGAATAAAATTACTGACGAGAAAATAAATGTCACTGTTCTAAAAGCGTGGGGTGCTTTCATTCCCAAACGCACAGTTAGTTTAAAAATATCATACAAAGCACCTCATGCTTTTAAAGCAGTGACATCAATTTTCTCGTCAGTAATTTTATTCTTATGATAAGAATTATTTTTTACTATTTTTTTTTACTGAAAATAATCGCAAATCTACCGTGTGGGCCGCAGAAGGCCCGCACTGCTACTATCAGAACGGGGAGGGATTATAGATGGGAGATGATTGTGAACCCGCTTTTTAAAAATTTGCAGGTCATATTTCTCTAAAAAACTGATTTTGGAAGCTTGTTCCATTCCGTAGCAGCTCTGTAAAAGAAGGATTCTTGATGGAGATTGATCCTTGTAGTGTCAATCTTGAGAGTAAATGGGTGAGACTGATCAGCGTGCCGAGTTCTTTGGTCGAATGTGGTCAGTGGTGGTATAAGAGTTTTTATTTCTCTGGAGCATCTGTCATGGAAATATCTGTAGAGTAATGTCTGGTCTGCAACTGTTCTTCTATGTTCTAGTGGGTGAAGGGTATCTGTGAGAGTTGAGCTGCTTATCAACCGAATGGCTCTTTTCTGAATGGAATCTAGAAGACGAAGAGAATGCCTTGGTGCTGAACCCCAAATGTGCGAGCAATACTCCAGTAGAGGTCGGATTTGAGTCTAATACGTCGTCAGCAGTTAATCAGGAGTGAAAAACATTCTAGCTTTCCACAGAAAACCTAGCCTCTGGCTTGCTGACTTTGCGATGTTACCAACAAGGTCATGCCAAGACATATTATTAGACACAGTGACTCCCAAAATCGATAAGGAGGGACTTAATTCAAGGGTATTTCCGGACATTGTGATAAAATGATTTGAGGAATTCACTTTCTTGAAAAAGGTGGCGGTTTGTGTTTTCTGGTCGTTGAACTGAACAAGATTGTTGGTTCTCCACTCGACGATTGCTTCAAGATCTCTATTAATGGAGTCAACCTGTTCCTGCCTGAGTATATTTGTATCATTCTCCGAAAGTGTTCGATAGGATGTAAAAGTTGAGACAAGTGTGCTGTCGTCTGCGAAACTGTAAATGGGTTTCGCGGTGGTTTTCAAAAAGTCGTTGATGTGTACAAGAAATAGAGTTGGGAACAGGATGGAACCATGGAGGACCTTGGCATTGGTTTTTAAGGCATCGGAAAAATACCGTCAACTGCCACATGTAAAGAGCGATCTTGCATGAAGCTCATGAGCCATTGGCGCAGTTTGGTTGGGAGATCGTAGGCAGATAATTTGCTTAACAATTCCTGGTGTCAAACGCGGTCAAGGGCTTTGGACATATCCACGGGATTTACCAAACTGTCCAGAGCTGAGTGACATAAGCCAGAAAATCTCCAGTAGACCGAAGTTGTCGAAATCCATATTGTCTGTCATGAATTATCTTAAATTTCTCCAGATATTTGATGAGTTGCTGGTACTTTTGGTCTGGTCTGGTACTTTAAAAAAGCAATAGGAATTCGTTCCCGGTATTTCAAATTAGGTAACTAAAATTGACCATCTGGTACGAGTATGTATGCTTTTTGCAGCATATTAAAAATCACAATTGAGGTAATAATATGAAGTGCTCATCATTAAGCATAAAAAATAGCAGTTAAAGGTTAGTGTCTTGTTTTTTTGTGTGTAAATATTGAAAAAAAATTTAACTTTTTCTTAGTATCAAAGTTTTTAAGTTAAAGCTATTGTTTACAATGGGTCTAAAAGCATGTTTGGTTTTATGGAGTGTGGCGGCATAAAAATTCCTTTATTTTGAAGGAACTTCGTTTATATTTTACGAGGTAACTGAAGCTTAAGACTGCTCGATAAAAAACACAAATATACACCGAAAATTCGTCGCAAATCTTTAGCCTCCCGCCTTTTCCATGGTGTGCGCGAAAAATAAAGAACATAAAAGCAAAAAATATCCCATAAATATCATCCATCCATCCCGTACGACGTCCCACATATCCGAGAAAACATTCGAAGAATGTCTAAGGGTCGATTTTCTCGATATAGTGTCGGTTTTTTTTTGTCTCCAAACAAAACAATAAATTGAATTTCCCGATGTCCCAAGTCACAATATGTCCTTTCGCAGATACGAAACACTCTCTTTCCATTGAGTGAAGGTGGCATGAAAGTCATCGCTCTAACGGGCCGAGAATGTTCTCAGCGTGCCCGCCGTTCGCTAACAAATTGTATCGGTTCTTAATCCTAAGAAAATCCGCCGATTTTACAAAAGGGTAACGTGGCAAAATTCCGTAAACTAACATTAAGAAAATGTATGCAATAGAACGGACTAATTTTAGAAAATACTAAGCAAATAAATATTATTAGTAATTTACATAACAAGTTTAGAAAGTGATATTTTACGGGATGAGTAGTAAGTTTCCAGGACTCACCTACGGCTCGTCCTGGAATCCTGCGAGTCCCGTAAAATCACTTTTGGATCGTGTTACGTACAATATTTTTTTTGTAGCCGTTTTTTATGTTAAAAAAAATATCGATGGATAATAACTTTATATAGACAATTGCATAAAACAATAACTCTTATAAATACATTACTTATGAATATTAATTATACAATTATGACTATTACTTATATTAATATTATTAGGGATATTAACAGAAGTGGCAGTGTTGATTCATTTTACAAAGCTCTTCACGACGACAAGCGCCTGCCAAATCAATTATTAATGTAACCTAAAATAAAAAAATTAATCCTATTGAAGAAGAAGAATTAGATTACCTTTGTCAATAGGTAAATATATCTCCAGCTTCTGATAAGAATTAATCTATTTCTTCTTTATTCAATACCTTTGATTTTTTTGGTTTATAGCCAATAGATTTTCTTTTAAGGAAAGCAATAACTTTGGGATAGCGGCTTATATCTTGAATCCTTGAAAATGTTGGGGATTCATTCCCAGAAACTCTAATTCATTTAATTTGACCATCGTCAAACTGCTATAAGAATTAGCGGCGAAATAATAAACACCATAAGATTTGCAGACGACACAGTGAATATCGCTAAAAGTATGGAAAAGTTACAAACTAAATGCAGTGTACAGTCCCAGCGGAACGAATGAAAAAATACCTTATATGTTTTGTTGTTATAATAGCTTTGCAAAAAATTTCTGTATGATATAAAATTTAAAAGACGATTTTAAATTGTTGTTAACAAATTATTAATGTCATTAACATAATTTTGTTTATGTCAACCGTATTCTTTCAAACTTTTTCTTATCATTTCATAAGCGGGAACTAATTTCAATTGTCTATAACAATTGAATTTTTTTTTTAATTAATATGATCAATAATCATTTGTTAGTAGCAATATTCAGTTGTTATGAACAATGCTTGATTATTACTAACAATAATTTTTCACTGTTATAGCGTCTTCAATGCTATTCTCTCAATATTGACACAAGTTTAAAATTCTCCAATTCCTATTTTTGTTTTCTAAAATTATCTCTTTTTATGAAATATTGTCATTATATTTCTCATACAAATATTCCTAACATACAATAATCATATTATTCAAAAGATCTTAAAATTCGGTATTAAAAATGGTATAATTTAAAAATTGCAAAATTCAGGTAGTTTACCATTTTTTTCGGTTTTTTGATTCTCCATAAAAAAAACAGCTTGACCGATTTAGCTGAAAATCTAATCAGTTTTAAGATGCGTAATTATGCGTCGAATGCCATTGGTCCCACGTTGATATCATTTTTTGTTCTCGAGATAATCGAGACGAAAAATAATTCCGAAATTTTACCATTTTTTTCAGTATTTTGATTCACAATAAAAAACAGCTCAATCTATTTTGCTGCTAATCTAATCAGTTCTAAGTTGCGTAATTATGCGTCGAATGCAATTGGTCTCACGTCGATATTAATTTTGTTCTCGAGATAATCGAGACGAAAAATAATTCAAAAAAGTTTACCTTTTTTTTCAGTATTTTGATTCTCCATAAAAATTAGCTTGACCGATTTTGCTGCAAATCTAATCAATTTTAAGTTGCGTAATTATGCGTCGAATGCCATTGGTCCCACGTGGATATCATGTTTCGTTCCCGAGATAATCGAGACGAAATATAATTCCGCACATACGAACATACGTACATACGAACATACGTACATGCATACGAACATACAAACATACGCATATACGTACATACACAAACACACACAGACGTCCACTTTAACACTGTAGTATTCGACTCTGGGGACCTTGAAATGTGGAGATATGTAAAAATTCGGGATTCGTTAAATCGGACCCATTACTATAACTTCCTACTGAAAAGTTAAGAAAATATAAATATATTCTCTTTGACTGATTGTGCAGTGAAACCCTCAATCTATCTCTCCCATTAATCCATCCAACGAAAAATACGGCATACAGATTTTTCACCAAAAGTAAATCAAAATATCGATGAATAAGAACGATTTTTAATTTTGCCAAGTGGTAGAAATACACAACTATTTAAAATATCACAAATCTTCACTGCTCGAACGTCGAAACGTAAAAAGCATTAAAATGACAGTCGCTCTTGGCAAGTTCGTTTTATGGCAAGTCGTTTTATGGCAAGTCGTTTTATCGATAACTGACACTAACCGTTAGATTTTGTTCCAAGATATTCTGTGTTTCTAAAATGTTAACGTGTATAGCGTAAACAATTGAAACATGTAAGCCATTGTAACAATGATATCTTTTTCAGATCCTTTTTTCGTTTCATTATTAGCGCATAAATAATTTAATGAATTGTTTTATCTTGACTGTAAAAGGGTAGAGGTTTAGGTTTACGGTAGAAGCCACTTGATATTGAGCTTTGTCGGCATTTTGTAGATATTTACGTTTTAAAGGAACGTTAATGCTATTAGAAGTTCTTAAAGCGTTCAAGAATGGAAGTAATCCTTGGAAAATCGCTTAATGTGCTTATATGCGCGCCAGTTTGATATCGTTTCAAGGAAAATTCATTACCGATATTTGTGAGAATTTTAAATAAAATAAATTCGTCTTTATTTTAAGTACGAAACACAAATTCGATTTTTATCAACCAGTAGCACAGGCCGAACTCAGGAAAGGATACACATTACGATCGATCACATCCAAACGATACGCACGCTCGTTATGAAATGTACAGTCCCACTATACCTTGCATTTGTCGATTACCAAAAGGCGTTAGACTCTGTGGAAACCTGAGCGGTACTCAAGTCAATGGACAGGGCCAGAATCGACTCTGGGTAGGAAAACCTCATTAAAAACATCCATAAAGGAGGCTACTTTTCACGTCAAAATGAACGAAAACCTAGCTACTGTGAAGATACATATACACAGGTGGGTCAGACAGGGCGAAACGATTTCTAGCACTTTCTAACACTGGAGGATATCTTCAAAAACTTGACGTGGGAAAAGAAAGGAGTCAGCATTAATGGGCGGTTTTTAAACCAACTTCGTTTCGCAGATGACATAGTACTGATGAGCACGGATGAGGACGAACTCAGAAGCATGCTGGGCGAACTGAAAGAAGCATCACATGCAGTGGGTCTAGAAATGAACCTTCAGAAGACAAAGATTGTGAGTCCGACGATCATTCAGGTCGTAATTGACAACCAAGCACTCGAAGTGGTTAAAGAATATAATCTTGGACACAACATTAAACTTGGCAGGGAAAATCAGACTGCAGAAATAACAAGAAGAATCAGCCAAACATGGGCGACATTTGGAAAACTCCTCAAGGAACCAAAAATCCCAATCAATCTAAAGCGAAAGGTGTATGACATGATTGTGCTACCTGTCACAATGTACGGGCTGGAAACCGTCACTATTACTAAGAAAAGCATGAAACGGCTTCAGGTATATCAACGGGCGCTGAAACGTGCAATGCTGGGAATCAGCTTCAGGGTGCAATTGCATTGCTCTCAGTCATATCCAAAGTTATGGAAAAAGCGATTAACACAGAACTTATCAAATATCTGGAGAAATTTGAGATAATACATTACAGACAATATGGATTTCGACAACTTCGGTCTACTGGAGATTTGCTGGCTTATGTCACTCAGCTCTGGACAAACACTATTGAAATGTTTGGTGAATCCCGTGCAATAGCCTTGGATATATCTAAAGCATTTGACCGCGTTTGTCACCAGGCATTGTTAAGCAAATTATCTGCCTACGGTCTCAAAACCAAACTGTGCCAATGGCTCTTGAGCTTCATGCAAGATCGCTACTTACATGTGGCAGTTGAAGGTATTTCTTCTGATGCGTTTAAAACTAATGCTGGGGTCCCCCAGGGTTCCATCCTGTCCCCTACCTTATTTCTTTTACACATCAACGACCTCAACTTTCACATCCTATCGATCACTTTCGGTGAATGATACAAATAGACTCAGGCAGGAACAGGTTGATTCTATCAATAGAGATCTTAAAGCAATCGTCGAGTGGGGAACCAACAATCTTGTTCAGTTCAACGCCCAAAAAACACAAAGTGCCACGTTTTCCAAGAAAGTGAATTCCTCAAATCATCTCATCACAATGTCCGGAAATACCCTTGAACCAAGTCCCTCCATCTCGATTTTGGGAGTCGCGGTGTCCAATAATATGTCTTGGCATGACCATGTTGCTAACATCGCAAAGTCGGCAAGCCAGAGGCTAGGTTTTCTGTGGAAAGCCAGAAAGTTTTTTACTCCTGATCAACTGTTGACGACGTACAAGGCTCAAGGCCGACCTCTACTGGAGTATTGCTCGCACATTTGGGGTTCAGCACCAAGGCATTCTCTTCATCTTCTAGATTCCATTCAGAAAAGAGTCATTCGCTTGATAAACAGCTCAACTCTCACAGATACCCTTCACCCTCTAGAACATAGAAGAAGAGTTGTAGACCAGTCATTGCTCTACAGATATTTCCATGGCAGATGCTCCAGAGAAATAAAAACTCTTGTACCACCATTGGCCACATTCGGCCGAAGAACTCGGCACGCTGATCAGTCTCACCAATTTACTCTCAAGATTGACACTACAAGGACCAATCTTCATCAAGTATCCTTCTTTTACAGGGCTGCTACGGAATGGTGTAAGCTTCCAACATCAGTTTTTCCAGAGAACTATGACCTGCAACTTTTCAAAAAGCGGGTCCACAATCATCTCCTTTCTATAATCCCTTCCCCTTCTAATAGTCGCAGTGCGGGCCCGTCCGCGGCCCACACGATAGGTCTACCCTTTTTGCGACTATTTTCATAAAAAAAAAAGTATATCCAAAGGAAGACAAAAGTCACTGACGTGTTAGAGCGAACTGCGAAAATTAAATGGAGCTGGGCAGGACATAAAATCGGGACGACATAAAATGGACAAAAGCTGTTATGCAGTTGAGACCAAGAGAATCCAATGGAGGAACTGGCAGACCGCAGATAAGGTGGAAAGATGAAATACAGCGACAAGCGACAAGAAGATGGATATTAGTCGCACAAAACAGACAAACATGGAGGGAAATGGAAAAGGCCTATGTCCAGGAGTGGACGTCTACAGGCTGAAGAAGAAGAAAAAGATACCCCTTTCGAATGAAAAATATTTATTTTCTATTAAAATGCATTTTTATTAGTCATGTTAATTGTGGACACAATATTTTATTTTTCCTCACAAAAGAATGATATTATAATATTATATCCGACTTAAAGAAACATATACAAAATTGTTATTATTTGTTGTATTATTCGAATAATTATACTTCGATATTCCTAACGTATACTTGAAAAAGCCTATGACAGGGTGGTGAGTAAATTTTGGTCGACATTGTCTATGTATAAGGTGAGCGGTAGTTTAATACTTAAATCACTTTACGAGGATTCCACTGCTTGTGTCAGGATAAACACAGCTTACATGGACTGTTTTAACATCGAAAAAGGTGTTAGACAGGGGTGTGTGATTCCGCCATAGCTGTTTAACTTATACATACATGTTTAAAATATTTGAAAAAGAGTGCGTATGGATTAAAAATAAATGATTTGATCGTCAAATGCCTCCTTTACGCCGCTCAGGTCATATTATCGTCTCCGGAAGAGGAGTTGCAGGCCATGGTTAATGTTATGCATATTGCACTGTAAATCAAAAAAATTAAAATAAATGTCAGCAAGACGAAAGTAATGGTTTTTAAAAGAGAAAAATGCATGACAAATTGCGAGGTGCTGATTTAAGAAGAAAGGGTAAAATAAGTTTCTATAGGTTCTAAGTTTACGAGAGACTAAAAGTATGACTGTGACATTGAGCAAAGGGTGTTGGCAGAAAAACAAATAAATGGGGCCCTGCATAACTTTATAAGCAGCCAGAACGTGTCAAAAAAGGCACAACTGGCTGTGCACAGAGAAGTGCTGGTTCCTACACTTATGTATTGTAGTTAATGTTGGGTTTGGTAGAAGAAACATGAAAATAACGTTAATGCTGCGGAGATGAGTAGTCTGAGAAGTATAGAGGGAGTGGCTTGGTTGGATAAAGTGAAGAATAGTGAGAGACGAAACGCTGTGGTGTAAAAGAAGATGTAGTTACAAAGATATATAAAGGAATGCTTAAATGGTTTGAACACGTACAGAGAATGGATAAAGGAAGTTTGACGAAACAGAATTATAAGGCTAGCGTGAATGGAAAAGTCGGTGGAGGTCGAACATATCTCGATCAGATCGACATTGTTTTGAAGGTCAAGAGTACCAACAACCAACGAGCATGTATAAAAACACTGATGAAAGAAGAAAAAACAAAAGATGTGTGTAAGAACCGTAGAAAGCGGAAGGAAAAAAGGCGTGACTATATGTATGTATGTAACGCTTTACAGAGAAAGAACTATAACGCTAGAAATATGTCTTTAAAAAGCACAAGTACTACCTCGTGCATGTGTTAATTTGTGATGATCTTAACCAGAGGTCTTACATGTTTACCCTTACAAAGTCAATGAAGTAATAAATAACTTACTAATGGGTTTTTTGGCATCTTAAATAGTAGTATCGCAGTTCTCGAAAGTAATAAATTCATAAGGGTTGACTTATGAGATTTCTAAACTGTGTCGATTGTGCGACAAATTATTTAACACGAAATAAACATTTCGAAATTATAAACAAAATAAAATAAGAAACAATACAAAATGTAAACATAAATAACGAATAAATAAGTATTTTAAAAAAAGTAAAATAGTATTCAAATAAATTTTAAATTTTGTTAATGATTATATATTTTTTAAAATATCAATCGTACGCATTGTTTGGTAATATTGATACACAAAAATTAAAAGCGTTTTGATTTTAAAATCTAAAATGCCTTCGGAAAGATTTATTTTGTTTTTAAATTGATGTTTTTGTGAACTTTGTACCATATTTTAAAACAGTACGCTCGTTCCTCCCCTTATAATAAAAAAAAATTAATTAAACATTTTAATGAGTTCAAAAACCACACGATTTTAAAAGCGTTTGATGTTCTTAAAATAACTTATTTAGTATTTTGGATGCAAAAAATTGGGTAAAGACATTTTTCGTAGCTCAAAAATAAATAATTAAAAGAAAACATATTTAGGTAAAACTATTTAATTCGCAATGGGGCTTTCCAAAGAATTTTTCCAGTAAAATACAAAAAAGCAACGTTTTTTTTTTCAACCCAACTTATTAAAAAATTGTTCAAAGTCTTCGTTAAAACTTTCATCTGTTTTATCGGCAGTCATCTTGTCCTCCCAGTTTATTCCGAAATTCCTGCCTTCTCTCTCTACCTCCCGGACCCCCTTCATGGCTGCGTGAATTGCTATCTCGTCTTGTTCGGCTTTTGTTTAACTTGCGGCCTTTGATATTTCTCTCACCGCTTTTGATTGAACACAACTTTTGACAGGGCCTACTGCCTGATAATCCACTCCCTATGTTTTAACTAGATCCAAGGGCGTAGTTAAATTGAGCTGAATCGGGTAATTAGCTCTCAAAGAAAACGGGAGTTGTTTTTACAACTTAATACATTCGCGGACAAAGCGGCATATGCCGCTCTAAGTACATGGACAAAGCAGCTTATGCCGTCTAAACATAAATCTTCCTGCTGCACCAACGCGGCGTTTGCCGCTCGCTTTTTACAGCATTTTCAAAGCGTACACGTTTGGTGTCCCAACAGAAATGAAAAAAAATACGTAAAATGTCCCTGGTAAACTTTTGGAGTCAAATTTGTTCAGACTTGCTTACAAGCCACACGTGTATGTAAAATGGTGCAGTATTCATGTTTTTTGTGTTTTCCGATGGTTTCATTTAAGATAATTATTGTGTTGTGCTTAATTGTGGTAAGTACTAAAAATGTGTTTACATTGCGGACACATCGTGGACACCATGTATTTATGGACAACTTGTACAAAAGTGCTGTTTTGTCTAAAAAGCTTTTGAAAGGGAAGACGCATGTTACTGGAACACTGAGAAGAAATCGCAGAAAAAATCCCACTGTTATTACTGGCGCCAAACTAAATAAGGGAAAAGTAATAAGAATGTCTACATTTCGAAGTGGAAGAATAGGCTAGAAGTTTAAGCAATAACTACTAAATATCATCCTCAGTTAGTCACTGTTCAAAATAGATATGGAAAAGATAAAGTAAAGCCTCCAAAAATATTTCATTATAATGTCAATATGTCAGGAATTGATCGTAATGATCAAATGATTAGTTTTTATTTTTTTCTCAGAAAAAGTCTTGGATGGTATAAAAATTTATGTTTCACCTATTGGACATTACACTTTGATATTCGTATTATATACGTAGAAAGTTTGATAAGAAACAAACACTACTTAGGCATAAACAATACACTTGTTAATGGTAAAAATTTAGATCATTCTAGGCCCCTGCGTGGAGGAAAAAGAAGACCAAGAAAGGAGAGACGAACGGCTTCAGCATCAGGCCATGCATTTTCCAGATACAATTCCTAATCCTAATATCCTTAAAAGAATCACCATATGAGATGTTGACGCTGTGTAGCGCAGAAAAAACGAAGAGACCAAGTTCTTATGCAAATCCTGCCCCGAAAAGCCTTATTTATGCGTATTGCCATGTTTCGAAGATTATCATAAGGCTAGTTACTATTATTTATTTCCATTTACTTTACAAGAAATAAATTATTTTTGTGCTTTAACTATGCGACGGCGACTGCGTTTTTCGCAGTCATCATTTTTCGTTCGTGTCCGCGAACGTGAAATTTGCTCCGCTATCTCTTAGATACATCTTAATCATTGGATAAGGTCTGGTACGAAGGACTGGAATATAAACTCAGGAAAGTATTACCTATACAATTTTAAGATATACTTAAATCATATATGTCAGACAGAACATTGCGAATGAGGCAAGAAAATATTAACTCAGATTTAATAGATATATGCGCTGGAGTGCCGCAGGGTAGCGTTCTTGGGCCAGTTCTATATCTCCTTTATACATATGATATCCCAACACCTAATGATACTAAAATAGCAATGTTTGCCGATGACACGGCTGTGTTGACGGTAGGAGAAAAAATTGCTGACATATTAAATAAATTACAAGAAGCGACTAATAAAATCGGTAAATGGACGAAACAATGGCTAAAACAACCCGTGTAAACTTTGCAAATAAAACTTCTATAGGTCATCAAAACATATTCCTAAATAACAAGTAAGTACCACTGGTAAACACAGCTAAATATCTCGGAATAAATTTAGACGCTAGGTTGCGCTGGACAGAATACATCAAAGTAAAAATAAGAGAACTCCTGTTATATACAAAGGTATTAAAACCTGTATGGACCTATGGCATAGAGTTGTGGGGATGCGCTAAACCTAGCAATATAGCTATAATACAAAGAGTTCAAAACAAGGTGCTAAGAGAAATAGTAAATGCACCATAGTATGTTAGAAATTGCGATCTACACAAGAATCTAGGAATTCCAACAGTAGCTGAGGAAATCAAACGATATGCCAGGAAGTACGAGACTAGGCTACACAATCACCACAACATTGAAGTGTTGCAGATTTTGGACAACTGGGATCAACAGAGACGATTAAAAAGAGTAAACCCCATTGAATTGGTGCTGTGAAGTGATTAGTGTATAAGTAGTAGTTATCACAACAAACAAGGATATCTTTTCGATACCAAGAGTCCCTCTTTAGCAATTTTTGGTAGACTCGTATTATCCATCCTGTCGACATGGTCTCTTCACTCTCTTCTATTGCGGCTCCATCTTACCACATTTTGAAAGTCGCACTGCGTTCTAATGTCATGGTTTCTAATGCGGTCTTGCAAACTGCAGCCTGTCATGCCCCTCTCAAAGTTCTCATCTCTGCTGTTTTGAGAAGTCGCTTTGTTGTGGCGTTTTCTGCTCTGGTTTCGATAGCGTATGTCAGGATCTGTCTTACACATGTCTTGTATATTCTTGCCTTGCTTTCGACAGACATGTACTTGTTTCGTCATATTATATCCCGCATTTAGCCCGATATCAACGAAGCTTTTGCTCTTTGTGCTTTCACTTCTTTCTTCTTAGATAAATCATTATATGGCAGTTTCGTATGACCAATTAGATGCCCAGCTGTACATCAGAATCAAAATGTCTTGTCAATCTGAAGAAGTGCAGAAAGGGTAGGGGAGTTTAAGTTCTTCAGCAGAAAAATCGAAAAGAGTTTTGTCTTCAGCAGAATTCGAACCCTAGTTGAATTGTCGAATAGCAGATGCTTTAACCACTGAACTATGAAGAGGAATACATTAGTTTGGGTTTAAAACATTTATTTAATAATAAAATAAGTAATATATAATAAGTATGCATAAAGTTTTTAGACAGTGTACATGTATAACAGCGCTGAAGGACTTCAAAGACTGATCGATGGAGTTTTTTTTTTATGTAAATAGTCGCAAAAAGGATAGACCTATCGTGTGGGCCGCGGACGGCCCGCAATGCGACTATTAGAAGGGGAAGGGATTATAGAAAGGAGATGATTGTGGACACGCTTTTTAAAAAGTTGCAGGTCATAGTTCTCTGGAAAAACTGATTTTGGAAGCTTATTCCATTCCGTAGCAGCCCTGTAAAAGAAGGATTCTTGATGAAGATTGGTCCTTGTAGTGTCAATCTTAAGAGTAAATGGGTGAGACTGATCAGAGTGCCGAGTTCTTCGGCCGAATGTGGTCAATGGTGGTACAAGAGTTTTTATTTCTCTGGAGCATCTGCCATGGAAATATCTGTAGAGCAATGACTGGTCTGCAACTCTTCTTCTATGTTCTGGAGGGTGAAGGGTATCTGTGAGAGTTAAGCTGTTTATCAAGAGAATGGCTCTTTTCTGAATGGATTCTAGAAGACGAAGAGAATGCCATGGTGCTGAACCCCAAATGTGCGGGCAATACTCCAGTAGAGGTCGGATTTGAGCCTTGTACGTCGTCGACAGTTGATCGGGAGTAAAAAACTTTCTGGTTTTCCACAGAAAACCTAGCCTCTGGCTTGCTGACTTTGCGATGTTAGCAACATGGTCATGCCAAGACATATTATTGGACACCGTGACTCCCAAAATCGAGATGGAGGGACTTGGTTCAAGGGTATTTCCGGACATTGTGATGGGATGATTTGAGGAATTAACTTTCTTGGAAAACGTGGCACTTTGTATTTTTTGGGCGTTGAACTGAACAAGATTGTTGGTTCCCCACTCGACGATAGCTTTAAGATCTCTATTGATGGAATCAACCTGTCCCTGCCCGAGTCTATTTGTATCATTCACCGAAAGTGATCGATAGGATGTGAAAGTTGAGACAAGTGTCCTATCGTCTGCGAAACTGTAAATGGGGTTTGTGGTGGTTTTCAAGAGGTCGTTGATGTGTAAAAGAAATAAGGTGGGGGACAGGATGGAACTCTGGGGGACCCCGGCATTAGTTTTAAACGCATCAGAAGAAATATCGTCAACTGCCACATGTAAGGAGCGATCTTGCATGAAGCGGTCGATATATGTCAAAAATTTAACATGCGGTTGAATATATCAAAAACTAAATTATGAGTAAAAACGACATCAATGCCCAATTCTTCGTGAATGGATTCCTACTACTAAGAGTACCAACAATAACATACTTAGGAGTAAGTCTGAATAAGAAATGGGACCATGCTTACGAAATCAAAGTAAGGATTGAAAAAACACGATCATCATTCAACCGTATGAACTTAACTTAACTTAACTTTGTAGCATGAACCTAAGTATTCATCATCGGACACGAATCTTGAGACAATATGCGTTTTTAGTGCTTCTGTATGGCGTAGAGGCATGGACGATGTCCGAAGCTACTTGTAAGCGGATTAAAGCTTTCAAAATGTGATGCTATCGCCGTATGCTAAGAGTTTCATGGACCTATCATGTGACCAACAAGGCTATATTGCTACGCATGCGAAAAGACAGAGAACTGCTGAAAACAGTAAAACAACGAAAACTGTCATACTTTGGGCATATCATGCGTAACAACACGAAGTACAAGCTGCTTTAATGCAGGGTAAATTCGAAGGAAAAGGATCGCAAGGAAGACGTCAAATATCATGGTTAAGAAACTTGCGACTATGGACAGGTCTGACATCAACAGAATTATTTTGATCTGCTGTGAATAAAATTAGATGGGCCAGACTGATCGCCAACGTCCACTGAGGATAGGGCGTATTAAGAAAAAGAAGATATGTGTTAAGTTTTTGGTCAGTCCCTATTATTTCTTAAGTGTGTAAATACAAGAATGACCCATATTTTATAAATTTCGTATGAACCATTTTCCGACGATTCCTTATTGCGAAAAGACACCTCTACGCTTCTGTAATTTTCTACGAGTTTGGATTGTTGACTCGCTTAGCAAGGGATGATGGAAGTGTGACATCCAAGATCATAAATGAGATAATCAAGTCAATATTGACACAGATGACGATTAGGTATATATTTCCCGCTCGATATTCGTATGGAATTGACACATCGCACGCGTTAATAATAATAAAAAGAAATTTGCTTGATGAATATTAAAGTATTTTATTTTTTATTTTTCGTGGAATAAAATATTATTTAAAAAAAGGTATTTTTAAAATTAGATTAAACATTAATTTAGGCGATTGTGTTTTGCAAACAATCGACTATATATGACCCTAAGCATTGGCAAAAAAAGGTTTAAAAAAATTACCAATAATTCCAGAACCATTTTACCGATAAACAAAACAGCACATTAGATAAAGCAGAAACTAAAAATGGGAGCAATGACTGAAATCAACACATTCATGTATAACTTAAAACAGGCCAAACAGGCCAAATTCCTACTGACCTGAATCCTAAATACCTTAAACTGCTAGTTGGAAATAGTACAGTTCACTACCCAGTCAATGAACATCCAAAAAAGATGGACAAGGTGGAGAATGATTTCTGTACATTCTGCGGCTAGAACAAACCTACGAAGATCTTAGAAATTGTAACTCAACATCACAGATCTCGTACTTTAAATGGCTGAAATTGATCCCAGAAAAAACTCGATAAATAACCCAAGCGATGAGACAAAAGATCATAAGGTCCAGATGTCCAAGGGCTTTTGTGGGGTCCGACTCTATTGTTAAATAATAACAATAGATGACCCCATCGAAAAAATCGATAACGGTAAGTCCATTGACCTAGGTGGTCACTATATAATTCATTTGGACTAAAAATAAGTACACAATCAGTGTCAGTAATAAGGCGCTTACAAAATTTGTGAGGTTTATCAATTTTTTTATCAACCTTTCTAACCTAACCTTATTATTCTTATCTCTTTATTATAAATAACTATGGAGGCCACTGTAATTAAAGAGTTTATTGCTGTAATCGGCAAGGAGAATAAGGACTTGCTTGTCACCCTGTGTAACCGTATCTTTGAGACTGGTACGATACCTCACGAATGGCTAGAATCCATCTTCATACCGCTACTAAAGAAAACAAACCCCAAGAATTGTAGAGATTTCCGACTGATAAGCTTGATGAGCCATGCCTTAAAGATAATTTTGAGAATAATCCTCAACCGCATCTCTCGCAAATGCGAAGAGAATATTTGAGATGACCAATTTGGCTTCAGGGGCGAAATGGTTACGAGAGAGGCCCTGTTTGGCTTGCTGGTATTAGCACAAAAATGCTATGATCAACAAAAAGACCTATTCATCTGCTTTATAGACTTTGAGAAAGCATTTGATAAAGTAAAGCATGACCCGTTGATGGATTGTCTTCGCGACATAGGTCTGGACGAGAAGGACACCACACTGTTGCAGAATTTATACTGGAATCAGAACGCTAGAATCAAAATTGAAGGAACGACTTCTGAACAAATCGAGATCCACAGGGTAGTCAGGCAGGGTTGTGTTTTGTCACAACTGCTGTTCAATCTTTACTCGGAACTAATATTTAGCAGAGCTCTGGTGGGCTCTACGGACGGAATTAAGGTTAACTGGGTGAACATCAACAGCATCAGATACGCCGACGATACTGTCTTAATAGCAGACTCTGATCTGGGCTTACAGCGACTCCTCAATGGTGTCCTCATTGCTTGCGAAGCATCCGGCATGAAAATTAACATAAAGAAAACCAAGATTATGACCATCAAAAGATCTAAGAATGTCCCACTGCCAATACCGGACGCAGAAATAAGATGTAAAATAGAACAAGCCAGAAATTACTTCATGCTACTTAGAAAGCTGCTCTGCGACTCACGACTCAACCTGGGCCTGCGCTTGAGACTCTCGAAGTGCTACGTTTGGTCTACCCTCTTAAATGGAGCAGAAACATGGACCCTTAAAGCACAAACCATCAATAAATTAGAAGCCTTTGAGATGTGGACGTACCGTAGAATGCTCAAAATTACATGGACATCGCACACCACAAATGAAGACTGGCCTGGACTTAAAAGAACTTTTAAGAGCAGCCGAAGACCGAGAAGAATTTGCGACTGTAATATCCAACCTCCACTAATGGAGATGGCACATTAAGAAGAAAAATGCTTTATACGATGACAATCCCAATTGCGACAGGAATGTGGTAAGATTTTAAACCAATAAATAAAAGAAATTAAATTGGGCGCTGGAATTTGGTTTTACCCTTTTTCTAAAGTAATTTTGTTCTAATTTCCGCCCCTTTAAACTAACCAAAGTAGGGTGAAAATGGGAAAAATTAGAATAAAACAGCAAACCTTAGACAGTGTCATACACAACAAAACAAAATTTTATTCTAATAAGGAGGGATTAAAGAGTTTCTTTGTTAAGAAAATATTGATATTGCTCAAGTTTTTAAACTGACAGACTACGTACTCTATGGCAACAGTTTGTGGCGATGATATTACCGTAAGTTTTTTGTAGCAATATGAATAATAAAAACAAAAAAAGAGAGGGTGGTTGATGTGGTGCGGTGATAAGAGGGGGGTGACGAATCGTTGGGTTTTCGGCCAAAGTATACGAAGAAATGCAGAAAACTTTGTCTTACTATATAGCTAATGTAATTAAATATTACCCGATAAAAGCAAATAAACCTCGACGTAGTCGTCGGAAAATGAATGAAAACTTTTGATACCCGGGCAAAGTAGAACTTGGAAAATTTTCTCGTATACGAATATTAAAGGCTTGAGGCTTGACGCTCAAAATAGTAGCGGCGGGTTTTTTTATATTTTCCATGGGAGACGCGGTTTGACTAAATACTTAAAACATAAAATAAGCTTAAAATACTAACCATATTTGGGAATTTGGAACGTCTTTTTAAGAATTAATATCGTTTTCACCAATTTCTAAAACTGTTTTAACGTAAACGATAAAATAACCCTTATTATTATAAAGAACGACTACCCGTGTCTTTAACATTACCTAATTACAACTAATCCTTCTCTACCTTCTCACCGGTACTATCGGTGAATGATATAAATAGACTCAGGCAGGAACAGGTTGACTTCATCAATAGAGATCTTGAAGCAATCGTCGAATGGGAAACCAACAATCTTGTTCAGTTCAACGCCTTGAAAACACAAAGCGTCACGTTTTCCAAGAAAGTGAATTTCTCAAATCATTCCATCACAATGTCCGAAAATACTTTTTTATCCAGTCCCTCCATCTTGATTTTGGGTGTTACGGTGTCTAATAATATGTCTTGGCATGACCATGTTGCAAACATCGCAAAGTCAGCAAGCCAGAGGCTGGGTTTTCTGTGGAAAGCTAGAAAGTTTTTTACTCCTGATCTGCTGACGATGTACAACGCTCAAATCCGACCTCTACTGGAGTATTGCTCGCACATATGGGGTTCAGCACCAAGGCATTCTCTTCGTCCTCTAGATTTCATTCAAAAAAGGGCCATTCGGTTGATAAACAGCTCAACTCTCACAGATACCCTTCACCCACTAGAACATAGAAGAAGAGTTGCAGACCAATCATTGCTCTACAGATATTTCCATGGCAGATGCTCCAGAGAAATAAAAACTCTTATACTACCACTGGCCACATTCGGCCGAATAACTCAGCACGCTGATCAGTCTTACCCATTTACTCTCAAGATTGACACTACAAGGACCAATCTCCATCAAAAATCCTTCTTTTACAGGACTGCTACGAAATGGAACAAGCTTCCAAAAACAGTTTTTCCAGAGAACTATGACCTGCAACTTTTCAAAAAGCGGGTCCACAATCATCTCCTTTCTATAATCCCTCCCCGTTCTTATAGTCGCAGTGCGGAGCGTCCGCGGCCCCACGATAGTTCTACCCTTTATTGCAGTTTAGGATGGTTAGTTAGTTACAAGTTACAAAGATATTTTCATAACATAATAAGTAAATTTTATGACGGCATCTTGCGACACTATTAATAATGGACTGCTGATAATTTTCTCCTTACAGCCTCGCTGTCTCTGTACAAGAGTTAGCGAAGAATGGGAGATGACCTCGCGAAATTATTGCAATATTAAAAATGCGTTTCCGGGGAAATGTTTCCCGATGGCCGCAGGAGGAAATTGAAATTTTCAATATTATTAATGAAATGAGATTCGAGACTTGTTGGTACTTGGTAGAAATTGAAGTGTGGTTTATTTTTCTAACGATTTGTGTTTATAAACTTCTCGTTATTTTTAAATGAAAGATTGCTTCGTTACTGTAAGTTTTTTTTTATTTTGATTAATTCAAGTGCTGCAGAAAGTACAATATTATTTATAAAAATTTGCATTTTAATTTACTTGATATTTTCCTGCATTATTTTTGCAAAAACCTGAAAAGTAATCTCTTGTTATTAAATACTTATTAATTAATAAATAAAAGGTTTTATTCTATTTTTAACAAAGCTTATTATTGACTCGAGAAAAGATCATTTTTAAAAGAGAATCCTAAGTAAAACAAAATTGTTAGCTCGAATTACATAATCTATTTAAACAATTCTAGTGAAATTTCCTTACTTGAACATTCACTTTTAGGCACAAATTAACTGTTCAAAAAGTGACATAGTTCCTGCCACGAACGCGAGGTTAATACTCCCTTGTGGTCAAGACCGAAGACATTAAAAAAAAGATAAATTTATTGCGGGCTTCTGCTGGTGTGATTTTCTCTGCACTGTTGTATTTAACATTTCTTAAGGGGGATAGCCACTGTGATGGATCATTTCTGTTTTGTGATTTAATTTAAAGTTTATACCTTCGAAAATATGTGTATAAAACCGTAAGTATGACAAAAAAAAATTATGCTTCCATTAAAATTAAACAATTCTCAAAACTTTTGTTTAGATCCATTATGTAGTTTATTTTTATTGACATGTACATATTTTTTTATTTCTTTCATTTTTCTATTGCCGAAAGATTTTTTTATGTAAAAGGGTCTGTTTTGTTTCCGTAAACATCGTTACATTACACGTAGTCACGGAATGTTTATAGATTTATTATGTTCAACAATTAAGAAACGACCATTTAAAGGGAAATAGTTTTTTTTATTATTATACACGCAAAAGCTGAAGGCCCTTATGAGTCTCTTTAGGGAGAAATTTTACTTTCTCTGTAAAGGGTTAACCAATCAGAGTTTTGTCTGCCATTGTACCATTAATTTGTACAAAACGTTTTTATCAATTTAAGCTTTCCAAAATTTATAAGCTCAATACTTATGATATTTCGAAGTTTGTTTATTCTATAACGTCGTATTAGAAGGCCAATTATAATACATGCTTTTATATTTTCATTTAACAGATTCCCAGTTAATGCTGACGACTGTTCCTTGATTAAATCCCACATCTGTATTCCCGGCTACTTGTTGCATCAAAGTTGATGTTTATTTTCATTTATCGGCTACGCAACAAAAAAGTAAGTACGAGGTCATTCAGAATACATTGCTCTCTTCCACAAACTGAGGGGTAGAGGCAAACAAAATTTAATTGTGATAAATAAAGATGGTTTATATGTATAAGTAGACAATGGAAAGAATATTACTGTCACATGGTGATTTACAACCGTTTACTGATTAAAGTAACTTTGTTTTGTAAGCTTACTGCTACTGTATATTAAAAAATACTTACAAATATTTGTTTACTGTACAGAAAAGGATAACTCACCTGTAAAAGAAAATACAAGAATTAGTAACTGTATTAAACATGTTAAAAACAGTAAAAAAAAGAATTTTTAAACTACACTGCTCAAAAATTGAAGTGGATAATTATAATTTTTGCAAAAGTTGCATTTAAAAATGTTGTGAGAAGGATTAAACTGTATGCTGTGTATAAATATTTATCTATAGTGAATATTTTTTGCAATTGGTTTCTACTTTAACAGAAGAATATTAAAATGTTGTTCACATTTTAGTCTAAGAGTACTGCATTTATATTGTTATTAGCAGATAGTTTTCTTATTTACGTTAAAATTATGCCATTACGACGATTACATGTCGGCCACATTCGGCCGAAGAACTCGGCACGCTGATCAGTCTCACCCATTTACTCTCAAGATTGACATTACAAGGACCAATCTTCATCAAGAATCCTTCTTTTACAGGGCTGCTACGGAATGGAATAAGCTTCCAAAATCAGTTTTTCCAGAGAACTATGACCTGCAACTTTTTAAAAAGCGTGTACACAATCATTTCCTTTCTATAATCAGTAGTTAAACAACACCGGTTCAAGCGCAAAGGAGTGGGGGGAGGAGTGGGGGAAGTGGAGGGGGTAGGAGTGGGGGACGTGGTGGGGGTAGGAGTGGTGGAGTAGGGGGAGTGGTGGGGTAGGCGTGGGGGAAGTGGTGGGGGTAGGAGTGGGGGAGAAGTGGGGGAAGTGGCAGGAGAAGGAGTGGGGAGATGACATTGTTGACATATGACATTGTTGACATATGACATTGTTGACATGTGACATTGTTGGTGAAGGAGTGGGGAGATGACATTGTTGACATATGACATTGTTGACATATGACATTGTTGACATGTGACATTGTTGACATATGACATTGTTGACATGTGACATTGTTGCCATTGTTTACATACGGCATGTTGCCATTGTTGACATATAAAATCATTGTTTACTTACGGTATTGTCCCCATCGACTCGATTAAGAGGGTTACGTAAGCACGTTGAAAAGTGGTGTGACGTAAGCGTTGAAAAAAACTTGGTTTCTCGGGGGTTTGAACCCGAACCCTTTGATCTACTAAACAGTTAGCTATACCATTCAGATAACTCGCATATTAATTTTATCGTGCAAGATTGGATATAAAAATATATATTTGTGACATCATTATGTTAAAAATAACCTTGAACTACCAGATAATAAAAATGAATGAAAATATGTTGATTTAACGTGAGTTACATGCGTCATTTCCGCTGACTTCTTTTTAAACCATTTTTGCGACTCAGCAGTTCTAGAAGCTTCCAGAAATTGCTTATCTAAAAAAATGTCACACTCGTAATTTCCTTTATTATAAAATAAGCATTATTTATCAAAATTAAAGATATAAAAAGGAGAAAGCCATACGGTTCAGTACCATTTGACTATTTACATTAAACGGTGATAGATTTGTGCGTTCAAGTGCTACAAGAAGAAAAAAGTAAGTTTCAATTATTGTTGTGTTTTGTCTCACAAAATATTCTTATTTGTAAAAATTTTATTAGATGAATTTGGAAAATTTAAACGAAGTTTCCTCCATTACAGCACAGAAACCTATAGTAAAGCTGCAGGAGCTACCAATAGGAGTTTCTCAAGCAATTTATGCTGCGAAAATAACCAAAACAACATTTGGTACAAGCGTTCTTCTTGACTTGGGTGATAAAGTCACCTTCCTACCCAACAGAGTGACTGCTACTTATGAGCCGTATATTAGCCATTTCGAGAAAGGGAAATACAGCTTATCATACCGAGGATCTTACGATTGTAGTCGTCTCCATTTGGCTGCGGCATTTGAAATTAAACAAATTTAATCCGAATAATCCATAGAAAATTAGTAAGCAAATTTTTTTTTCTTTTTTAATTATAAAAGTGGTTTATAATGTCGTCCAAAGTTACCGAAACTATTAAAAAGTTACATCAAAATTATTCCGATGATCTTGCTAATGTCTCTTTAAAATTAATTGCCAAACATATTAGAAAATGTGCGCTAGCTTTTAAAAAAATTAAATTTTCTGTTGGAGAAAAACGTAAAATTCATACGAAAATCGCTGAATTAAAACGGATGAGATGTTTAATTAAAGCAATGTCCAACAAGGTAGGTTTAGGGTTAAAACGAGGTAGTAGAGTTAAGTGGGAAGATGTGATTGCTATTTTCGACAGTAGAATTAGAACGGGAGTTATAATAAATTTACAACATAAAGAAATTAAAGATTTTTTAAAAGACGCGTTTCATTTATTTAAAAGTAGAGTTAATAATATTTTAAAAACAATTCCTATGCTAAAAATAAATACAAAATTTTGGGGGGATTTTATAAAGCAGCAGTCAAGTGACGAATTATTAGATCGAAAGTTTTTCATTACTCCAAATGCTGTTGTAGATGCAGGATCGGATTTAGCACAGTGGTTTAATGATAATGTAGTCGATGTTATCTTAAATAAATTATCAGAATTTTCTGAAAAAAATAGTGGTTGGGCACTTAGTAAAATCGTTTTATTAGAAGTAGCTATAAATAAATATGAGGTCGGCAACGGTTCATCTTTCATTAAATTACCAGATCAAATTTTAAAGAAACATGCTTGCGTAAACGTTCAAAATGCAGACCAAGCATGTTTCTTTTGGAGCATCGTAAGCGCTTTATATCCAGTCACAAAACACCCACAACGTTTAAGTAAGTATCCGCATTATGACACCGTTCTAAATATAAAGGGGTTGGAAATTCCAATTAAATTAAATCAAATTTCAAAGTTCGAGAAAATAAACGAAATTTCAGTTAACGTCTATGCTTTAGAATTGATCGAAACAGAGAAGAGATCATTTTACATGGTTATACCTGCGTTTTTAACCAAAAATAAAATGAAACGTCACGTCAATTTGCTACTAATACAAGATCAGTATTTTCGGAAATTAAATGATTATGAAGCGCCACCTATCATCAATGAAAATGTTGAAATCAAATATCATTATGTTTGGATAAAACATTTGTCTAGATTAATTTCAAGTCAACTCAACAAATATGATCATAAAAAATTCTTGTGCGATAGATGTTTAAATTATTTTTCAAGCTGTGATAAATTAAACGAACAAGAAAAGGTTTGTCAAAATGTTAATGACTGTAAAATTTCATTTCCTAAATATGATTATGTAGAGTTTAGAAATTTCGTTTATAAACAAAAGTGTCCTTTTTTAATTTATGCAGACTTTGAATCGCAGTTGGTAGATTGTAATGATAAGGTTTCCGAAAAAACTGTCAAATATCAAAAGCATCGGGCTTTTAATGCAGGTTACTATTTTAAATGTTCTTACAATGATAGTCTTTCCTATTTCAATAGCTATCGGGGAGATGATTGCATGCAATGGTTCGCCGACCAATTGTCAAATTTAGCCAGTTTTATTCAATCAAAAATCAAAAATATAATCCCAATGGTGAAAAAGCCTGATGTCATTAATGCCAAGGTATGTCACATATGTGAAAAGCCTTTTGGTATTAAAGATATTATTGTTCGTGATCATGATCACTATACGGCAGCTTTTCGGGGTTGGGCGCATCAAGTATGCAATTTACAATTTCAAAAATTATTTATTGTGCCAATTGCATTTCACAATCTTTCGGGCTACGATAGTCATTTTATTATAAAAGACATTGCCAAGCGTGGACAAGTGAGTGTACTTCCCGTTAATATGGAAAAATATATATCATTTACTCAATACGACTCGGAGACTAACATCAAATTTAGATTTATAGATTCTTGTAGATTTATGGGGGCCAGTCTTGACGAATTGGTGAGCACTCTAAAAGTCGAAAACTTGCAAAATTTAAAAAAAGAATTCAGCTATTTAAATGAAGAAAATTTTTAATTAATAACAAAAAAAGGTGTTTTCCCCTATGATTATATAAACAACTTGGATAAATTAAATGACATTCAATTACCATCTAAAAAACAATTTTACAATAAACTAAATGACGAGCATATTAGCGAAGAGAAGTATGGTCATGCGCAAAACGTTTGGCAATCGTTCGGGATTAAAAACTTGGGGGAATATAGCGACTTATACCTTCGCACAGATATCCTTCTTTTGGCAGACGTTATGGAAAATTTTAGAGAAAATTCTTTGAAAGTTTATGGTTTAGATCCGGCATGGTATTATACTATGCCTGGGTATACGTGGGACTGCATGTTAAAGTATACTAAATGTAAACTCAAACTTATAAAGGATGTGGATATGTTATTGTTCATTGAAGCGGGTATTAGAGGAGGAATATCGGTTTGCAATAATCGATATACGGAGGCAAACAATGAGTATATGGAAACATACGATTCCACCAAGCCGACAAGTTATCTATTTTACCTTGATGTTAATAATTTGTATGGGTGGGCTATGTCTTAACCTCTGCCATACGATAACTTTCAATGGGTGGAAACAAATATTGACATCTCTCAGATACCTGACGATGCAGAAGAAGGATACATCCTGCAGGTTGATTTAGAATATCCTAAAGAGTTGCACGATTTGCATAAGGACTTTCCCTTTTGTGCTGAACACCGCGTACCACCCGGATCAAAATTACCGAAATTAATGACTACACTACATAATAAAGAAAAATATGTTATACATTACCGAAATTTAAAACAGGCTTTGGCGCATGGTTTAATACTTAAAAAGATACATCGCGTTTTAAAATTTAAACAATCTGCATGGTTGAAGCCCTATATCGAGCTAAACACTCGTTTAAGGACTACAGCTACCAGTTCATTTGCAAAGAATCAGTTTAAACTCGCGAACAACGCGGTGTTTGGCAAAACAATGGAAAATAAACGCTTACATAGGGTAGTAAAGTTAGTAAGTTCATACGAGGGTCGTTACGGGGCAAAAAATTTAATTTCTAGCGCGAGATTTCACAATAGATCAATTTTTGATGAAAATCTAATGGCTATCGAACTAAAAAAGTCTGAATTACTTTTCGATAAACCCCTTTATATTGGAATGTCCATTCTCGATATTTCAAAAACGTGTATGTATGATTTCCACTATAATTTTATGCTCCCCACCCTAGGGGTGAACAATTGTATCATAAACTACACCGACACCGATAGTTTCTTCTACAAAATAATGAATATCAATGTTTACAAAGACATAATCGGTAGGTATATCGAAAAATTTGATACCTCCGATTATAGTGGAAATAATATATACAATATCCCGTTACTTAACAAAAAAATACCGGGTCTTATGAAAGATGAAGCCAACGGCAAAATCATTACGCATTTTGTTGGGTTACGATCAAAAATGTACGCGTTTAAAATTCAGGGAGATAAAAACGTCCCTAAAAAGTCTAAGGGGGTAAAATATAATGTTGTCAAAAATAAATTGACGTTTGAAGATTACGTAGATTGTCTTAAAACATTTAAACATAAAAATATTACACAGTGCACAATTCGATCCTATAAACATGACGTATTTAGCATAGAACAATCGAAAATTGCTTTAAGCCCTGAGGATGATAAAAGATATTTAATTTCGGGATCATTTAACACGCTACCATGGGGTCATTACAGTATAGAATAATTAGATTTAGAACCGTTTGCGTAGAGATATAAAAAATAATAACTTTACATATTCCTCATTCCTGATATCATTATTTTTATAATTTCATTCTGTTCCACTTTTATAATTAAAAAAAAAATAAAAAAAAAAAATTTTATGTAACCTATTTTTATGTAATCTACTGTGTAAACTAAAATTATGTTATCATATGTGTAAGTTAATAAAAAAAATTGTTTTATTTTTGAGTTTTATTTGAGTGTAAAGAGAGATCGATATTAAAAAAACACATGCATAAATCAACAATTTTATTAAAAAAAAAAAAATACAAATTATTCGTAAAATGAAATTAGCTTTGATAGTAGAGATTTTAATTGTTCCTTCAAACTTTGATTTGTGTCAATGTCACTTGATATTCCATATCAGCAATGACATCAGTTATTGAAAGACCAATTGTAATTTTTGCTCTCGAACATTTCCAACAGCTCGTCTCCATCAGATGCTAAATGATGCTGGCGGTGATGGTGTTAACTCGACGTCACTTACATCTAGCATACTAGCACTATTTTGACTCGACATAGCTAGATACAAACTTGAATGAGACTAAAATCAACTTCATGCATATATTTATATCCCCCTCCTTCTTTACCAGACTTATCCGAACTGTGATTTTTGATGATGGAGATGAAAAGGCCCCCCTGACTGCAGAACTTTGTTCGTGTTTTCCATTCTATACTAAATCGACGTCTTCTATCCAACTGTTATGTTTTTTGTCGAGTCCTAACCACTTGACGTACATTTTCTTTCCCTTTCTCCTCAATACTTTTTCTATGAGGTAAATGTCGGGATTTTTGGTTTTCTGCAATTCCTCCTCATAGAAAGCACCGCTGATTGGCTGACCATGCATGTCTTCGAGTAAGTATGTTACAGGATTGGTTATTTTAACTTTAATGATTTTGAATAACTCTGTCGTCCAATTTGGCGTGTACCCTTTTTCGAAAATATGTTTGGACTTGGATATCCGCACGATATCATCAACTTTGAGCTTACGTGGACCAGCAATTTTTAAATGACTATATCTCTGACGTAAAATCTCTTTCTCGTTAGACTTGTTCACTTCAGTAGGTTTCAATCTAGTCCTACTGTGCTTGGTGTCATTATATTGTTTGGTAATTTTTGACAATACATCAATCCATCTGTATTTTCCATTCAGACTAAAATACTTGTAGAGTTTATTTTTGAGTGTTCTTATCACCCGTTCAGCAATGGCAGCCTTTTTCACAGTGAATGTATTATAGTGTTTTATATTATATTTTTTCATCAAGTTCTGAAATTTAATATTGAAAAATTCTGTTCCTTGATCTGATTGCAGATTTTTTGGTATACGATTAGCTTGGTGCAGTATATCCGCAAAAGATTTAGTGATCTCTTCACCCGTCTTAGTTTTGAGTGGGCGTGTCCATAGGTATTTAGAAAAACAGTCGATAACTACCAAAATCATTTTGAAACCTTTATTTTGATGTGCATAAGGTCTCATTTCGGCCAAGTCAATTTGCCATAAATCATCTAAGCCCTTGATGATAGTTCGTCGTCTAGGGTAAGTCTTGCGGGCTGATGCATGAAGCTCATCAACGAGTTGAATCTTGTCTGTTGAAGCCATACTATCAAAGGGTATTTTTACTATTAAGTCTATTTATTGATCCTTCGATATTTTTCAAGGCATTGATCATTTGATTTTGTAGTGCATCAATGCGATTTGTAGAACTGTTTGCGTGACTACTGATTTTTTCATTAAGTTTCGTATAAAGCTTATCAATTTCAACTTTACTCACTTTTTCATCGAGTACCCCTCGCACTTTTTTAGTATATTTATCAATGGCCAACTTGAAATCAAATTTAATTTGTGATATCACATCATCTACATACTTTTTCGTTGACATATGTTCACTGGCCGTTGGAGGGTTCCTCGAAATGAATTCTTCAAATTTATTTATTTTGTTGTCAATCACATTCAATGCATCAGTTAAATTCATTATCATAATATCATGTGATACAAATTGTTTTCTCAAATGAGTCAATTCAATACTGTTATTGCTAGCTTCATGTGGAGCATATCTGTGTCCGAACTTGTTCAGACTCATTGTTCAAATGACTCATCATTGTCAGTGTTATTAGTATATATAGCCAGCTTCCCGAAGTTCATTGATTATGGCAACTATTTCATTATCGAGTGAGGTGTTTCCAGCTGCCTTGGAAGCTATCAACAGCTTCAAACGATCAACGAGTTCATTTGGATCATCCCAATAAATATACTCCACCGGTTTTTCATTGTACGTTAATGTCAAACCATTACCAGTCGTTGAACGTCTTCTACCTTTTCGCAACTCCATTATGAGCGGTTTTATGATTTCTGTGTATTTCCATCTCGTAGAACCTTTGAGTCTTCCATCTTTATTAATATAGCGATCACTCAATTTCAATAGCGCCCTGTAAGCTTGCACATCTTCTTCGTTAAAATCCGTAGGATCATCATAGAAGATGAGCTTATACAGTCCTGGGGTTCCTCGTATCTGTTTACCTTCAATCTTGATAAAGCCAGTCCTTTTATCAAAGTCAATTAATTGTGTTCCTAGATACCATTTTAATGTTTGGGGATCATAAGTTGGTCCATACATTGTATCTATTTTTTCACTATATGACCAATGATCTTTGATATATGGATGTGACATGACCGGATATTGATCTAGATATTCATCCATAACATTATCTGAAATATTTTGTTCAGGTATATTTTCGTGAAAAACTTCATCATCATTATCTTGTCCACTTGTGCTCGCACTTATTCTGCCTACTTCTTCCATTGGGAGAAATTGTGTTTGTTTTTGTCCTACTCTTTCCTTTTCTTCTACCTCTTCTTTCTTTAGTTCAGGTGATTCTTCTTTTTTTATACTTCTCAATGCATTATTGATCTTTGAGGATTTAACAATCTCATGTAGTGGCTCCGAAATGGGTTTGAACATTCTGATGAGCGATTCATCTTTTTCCGATCTACCTAGTTTCAATGCCAAGTACTTTTTCCTAATGGAACGGGTGAGCTCTGCAATTTTGCGTTTGCGTGCAGCTATTTGATCGTCTTTGTTTAAATCAGGATCAGAGGGGGAGGCAGCACGTTTAATCAGTTTGCTGCGCTTTTTGTATTTGTGTGTGCCAACACGACTTAACGACATCATGATGGGGAATGATCTGATGGTATATGGTACTTATATTTTTATATATTTATCAAACCCTTGACGATATCTACCATCATTTATATCAAAATCTTTGACAATCACAAAAGTACCATATGCAACATTCCAACATTTCGAACACAAGCGTTTAAAGTCTTCGAAACTCATGTCTGGTGATACGTGTTCATCAAATACGTGCTTCAAATTGATTTCATCTTGTTTGAATAGTACAATCAGGTTACAGTTGTCTCGTATGAGCTGTTTAGGTATTTTCGAGTAGGTCTGACAAAGTTAGGCAGCATCAATATCCTTGTGTCTACACATTGAAAAATATTCCCGGATTTTCTGTTGGGAATCACACGCTACATCATCGAATAGGAATATAGAGTTGGGTTTTGCATCTGATGGACTTATAATATCATCATTATCCTTGAATGGGAAGTAGCCAACCTCTTTAACTCCATTCAATACCTCTTGGAGTAGTTGATATTTCGGTTGATACAATGACTTGGAGTACACGTAAACATTTTCAAATTTTGCACCATTTGGATTGAAAATTACTGACATGACGTTCGTCTTACCACAACCACTTGGTCCACATACTATTGCTCGAAATGAATTGGGCAATAATTTACCATGTTTAGAAAGGGTCGTTGATGATGTATGAAAATCTAAATTTTCAATAGGTAACGACTGTTCTTGTTGAATAACCTTCATCTTGTGACATGATTGACGTTTATGTTATTCTATAAATATAGGTGTTACAGTTCCACTTTTATCATTTTCGATGTCTTCGTACAAGGGAGAAGGTGTTTTGAATTCCCTGATAAACAAGTTACCTTTTGAGCTCCATCTACCCGGAGGCTATCAGTATTGTGGACGTAAATCGTATTACTGGACGATGCAAACGATTACTAATATTTCATTTATTTTGCAGCTGGAACTAAACTACAAAAACGATTGGCTCGTGGAGATACTGGCATTAATCCTCTAGACGCTGCTTGCAAACAACACGACATTGCATACTCGCAGCACAAGTCTCTGGAAGATCGTCACAGAGCCGATTCAGTATTGGAAAACGCTGCTTGGCAACGAGTGAAATCAACAGACGCCAAGTTTGGTGAGAGAGCTGCAGCCTTATTAGTTACTTCCGGAATGAAAGCGAAACGTAAGCTTGGTATGGGATGCTCATTCCAAAGACATATCGTGGGTAAAATTGGAAAATCTCTGAAGAAGAATCCCCCGACCAATCTAAAGAAGACTGCTTCGATTGCTCTGAAAGCTGCTAGACTCGCCATCAAGCAAGCTGGTGGAAAAAATAAAATCAGAATACCACGCATCATACCTTTCAATGCAAAATCTGGAGGTATTCTACCACTGTTGCCAATTTTTGCAGCCCTTGGTGCTCTCGGTAGCATTGCTGGGGGAAGTGGTGCGATAGCGAAGACAATTATCGATGCGAGGAATGCGAAAAAGAAATTGGAAGAAGATCATCGACACAATAAAGCCATGGAAGCTATTGGTAAAGGACTGTACTTGCGTAAAAACGCCAAAGGAGGTTTTGGTTTATATTTAAAAAAACAAAAAAACTCCAAATGAAGCTACCCAATAGACCGTTGTATGATACCGAGTTGTTAGAGTATGTAAAGTTCTTGAAGATACCACATTTTCGAGGCGTTTTCATGCGAGACAATTTGCCAAGCAGTGGTCCTCGTAAACGTGAAACTGCAATTCTAAATTTAGATGTGTCGAAGAATCAAGGCACTCATTGGGTAGCTTATAGAAAGATAAATGATGTCGTTGAGTATTTTGAATGGAAGCCGTTTTAGCATTCCTACATGGTGAGAAGAGGTTGCAAGACTTTTCCGAAGATGAATTGAAGGAATTTCCAATCAAATATTTAATACAACATGCTAGACCATGGGAATTGTTGAATGTTTGGCATAAATTACCAAACGATTATCAGTGTTATTTCGATTTGAGAATTCGTTTACCATGTTTCATTCATTATAATAGGCCAGATGCCCAAACACATGTGGATGGACCTGTCAGTTCACAGTACGATTGTCACGGTTGTAATTATTTTTTGAAATGTAGAGGGGCCGTAATCTATTAATAAATAATATGATGTCGATGATGGTTTTATTATAAATATTTCTGTACCACTCGTAATGTCATCAGTCATGTCTCAGCTGCTCACGCTGACTAGTACTACCAACGAGTTCTCTTTCACCCCTTCCACACCGATCATACTACATCCCAGGAAGAGTTATTACATAGCTGTACTAGGATTTCACACTTACCATTCCATACCAAACATCGACGGTGAAAAATTTTACTACTACGAAAATAATAATCGTTCAGTATTGAAGGAAATCAAGCTGCCAACAGGTTGTTATGAGATTGAAAACATTGAGAGTCATATTCAGATGCATTTGAATAATACAGATTTCTCATTGAAACCAAACAACAACACCTTAGAGTGTGAAATCTATAGTCGATTGCACGCCATCAGTTTCGAAAACGATAATAGTTTTGGAGAATTATTAGGGTTTTCTAAAAGGATCTTGGAGCCTGGTATAGTGCACTCTTCAGATCGACCAGTAAATATTCTTAAAGTATCTAGCTTACATTTCGATTGCAACATTACCGAAGGAGCCTTCTACGGGGACAGACCGGCCCATACTATATTGAGCTTTCCCATTACAGTCGATCCTGGATTCGCAATCAACGAACGTCGCAATACCCCCATCTATTTGCCTGTGAGAAGTAACTTAGCAGAGATCACCAACATCAGTGTTAGAGTGTTGGATCAAGATCTCAGACCTGTGAATTTCCGAGGAGAGAAAAGTACTTTGCATTTGGACTTGAAAGAACGTTAAATGGGTTTGGTAATTCAGCATAAAAGGGGACCACCCACTTCAAACCTATCAGTATCATCGAGGTCTTCCAAGGGACGTGACCAGCTCTCTCCAGAAAATATTATTTTTCTCCAATCTGTTGGATTGAAAGTAAGAGATGTTAAAACGCAAGTACGTTCATTCTGAGCAATCACCGACAACATCTGCAGCATCGTTCAATCAAATAAGGATGAACCCAATTTTCGATATTTACCGTCGACCTCAATATGATGAAACTATCCGGAAGGAAGAGTATCGATCCTACAACCCGTACGTGAAATCATTCGATAATAATGATATGGTGGAGATTAATGTGAATCAAGCAGATGCATTTTTCGCGATGCATGAATCTTTGTTGGAAATTAAAGGAAAATTAGATATTGAAGGAGATGGTAACGTGTCATTGGCTCCCAATTGTGGAGCGTTTCTTTTCGATTCGTGCACTTATGTGCAAAGTGCCAGAGAGATAGAAGTGATCAGAGATCCTGGAATTGTTAGTACTGTACGAGGATTCCTTTGCTGTAAACCTGAGGACTCCAAACATTTGGCGACGGCTGGATGGACGTACCCCGAAAAACCGTTCCTGAATGCTGTGGATAAGTCGTTCAGTTTGTTGATACCCCTCAAGCACATTTTCAACGTATTAAATGACTACAGTTCGATTGTCTACGGAAGACAAACAATTCGTCTAGTTCGAGCACGTGACGATAAAGATAGCGTAATTGTCAAGGAACTTAACAATACTGGTGTAACGACTACTACTAAAGTCAAAGTTTTGATAGATAGTATGGTACTGAAGGTCAAGCATATATTTCCCAACGATGAAATCAAACTACAATTGATGCAACCCATCAAGAATGATACACCAATAATGATTCCATTCAGAAAATGGAGTCTCAGCGAATTACCTGCGCTCACAAAAAGTGCAAAGAATGAAATTTGGGCAGTTAAAACCAGCGCCGCAGTGGAACGTCCACGTTACGTTATCATTTGTTTCCAGAAGAATATACGCAATAAACTCGACAGTGATGTCACTACCTTTGATAACATCAACATATCTAGCATCAGACTATCATTGAATGGAGAATATTGGCCAAACGAAAGAATGCAGTTGGATTTCGATAGAAACGATTATGTCACTGCCTACTACAACTATACCAGTTTCTACTCGAGCTATACACATTCCACACAAGTTCATCCAATTTTGGACTACTCAGCATTCAAAGATCATGCATTATTCGTGATAGATTGCTCGAAGCAGGAAGATAGCATGAAATCATCGACAGTGGATATAAAGCTGGAGATTGAGTCTGCCAAAGGATTTCCTGCTGATACTAAGGCCTATTGCATCATCGTGCATGATTGTCTGCTAGAGTACTTCCCTCTGACGGAGGTTGTGAAAAGCATAATATAAGTGGTCGACTACCGTTCGTGCTCGCCATTTCAACGCTGACCATCATGAGAATCGCATTCGTTGACATTCAAGGTTTCACGCTTGATGGCGTCTTCCATCCAAAAGAATTGACAATTCAGATTGGTCGTCAAAGATCCAACTTTTTGTTCAAGCCTCCAACACCTTATGCTGATGTGAGCGGAAAAGATAAAAAAACTACACAATACTTGGAAAAATTTGTTCATGGAATATCATATCAGTCTGGAGATATTGACTATAGTGAAATGAATGCCATTTTGGAGAAATATCTACTACATTCAGTTGAGTGCATTTATGTAAGAGGAAATCAGAAAGCTGACTTTTTGAAAACAAAGTGTGCTGAGCTTGCAGTGTATCCAAACATTTACGATGTAACGCTATATGATGACTCATCATTGAATACGGAAAACTTCCAGCCCACCATTACGTATTGTCCTAACCACGCCAATGGAAAATTCATGTGCACCCAACGAAATGTTGATCAATTACATCAATGGTTTACATATGTTGTATTACCCAAGTAGAAAAATATTGTAAATTTTTGTTTCTTCAATAAATATATTATTATTCTTATTATTTAGTTTTATTAAAACACCTCGTATATCTGTTGAATTGTTTATTTTCTCATGTACTACAAGATGATCTATACTTTTTCATAGTTTTTATGAAAAAATTAATTATTGAAATGATTAAAGTTGCTAATATCAAATATAGTATTGAAAACATTTTATCATTTTTTATGTTGACATCTGTTGTCTCCTTGAAAGGTGTAGCTTGCCATTCTCTTTCCTCTTGAGTTACATTATTAAATAGGAATTTTATTTTGTAGAATGAGTTATTTTCTTTTGGTATCTCCTTGTAAAACACCGGTAGTCGTCCATCATTTACTACTTCATGTTTCATTATTGCCCATGACGATTGACTGCAGTTTTTTCTTGCATCATCGAAGCATATCTTTAGAATTTTGATATCAGTGGGCGGGCACGTTTGTATAGAATACATCATTCAAAACGGCTGTCAGAATGATTAATGATAGTCGTGACATTTTTAGAGTTGTTATCTATTTTTGACACAGGTACTTCTGGTGAAGGTCTTCTACTCTGGCAACTGAAAACTTTATCCCACAAACTCAGATTCTCCAAATGCTTCAATACTCTAGTTTTTTCTTTGTAGAAAGTTATATCTCTGCTCAACTGACGGACATGCTCACCGAATTCTTCTAGTTTCCTTCTGTACTCGTCTGAAGTCATTGTGATACTGATGATTAAATCACCAAAGTTCACGTTCTTATAGCTTTGTTAATACGTCATTTGTCATTATCATTCTATCATACTTCATAATATGACAGAATAACATTTTTAATGCACCCTGTATATTTTACTCGTATAAATTGTTCGAAAACTCAGATATCTACCAATGATATTCCTTCACGGCCTCAGAAACTATGATTGACAGCGCTGAAAATGTTCATGCGCCCCCGTATGTATACCTATCTATATTATATCGCAGCGGCCAGCAAGCGCGACCTGAACTAATAACGCATGTCACGTTAAATCAACATATTTTCATTCATTTTTATTATCTGGTAGTTCAAGGTTATTTTTAACATAATGATGTCACAAATATATATTTTTATATCCAATCTTGCACGATAAAATTAATATGCGAGTTATCTGAATGGTATAGCTAACTGTTTAGTAAGTCAAAGGATTAAGGTTCAAACCTCCGAGAAACCAAGTTTTTTCAACGCTTACGTCACACCACTTTTCAACGTGCTTACGTAACCCTCTTAATCGAGTCGATGGGGACAATACCGTATGTAAACAATGATTTTATATGTCAACAATGGCAACATGCCGTATGTAAACAATGGCAACAATGTCACATGTCAACAATGTCACATGTCAACAATGTCATATGTCAACAATGTCATATGTCAATAATGTCATATGTCAACAATGTCATCTCCCCACTCCTTCTCCCGCCACTTCCCCCACTCCTTCTCCCCCACTCCTACCCCCACCACTTCCCCCACGCCTACCCCACCACTCCCCCTACTCCACCACTCCTACCCCCACCACGTCCCCCACTCCTACCCCCTCCACTTCCCCCACTCCTCCCCCCACTCCTTTGCGCTTGAACCGGTGTTGTTTAACTACTATAATCCCTTCCCCTTCTAATAGTCGCTGCGCGGTTAAATGTTTCGCAAAACGTCGCCAGTCGAGCATGGAATCAATATCGATAAGCACAGCGGGTAATCCTGTGAAGGGGATAAAATATAAAAATTATCAAAAAAGGCTAATTTAGGTGCCGAACAAATTATCCAACTTTAATAAAATTTTGTAAATGCATATTGAGAGATAGGATAGTTTTTATACCGATAAATCTACACTTAAGGGGAGAGAGTGGGTTAAAATATAAAAACTAATAAAAATGGCCGACAATAATGTCGAGTTTATAGGTTTTTGGGGTGGCTGAGTTTGGCAGTAACATTCCCAATTTTGTTAGCACCCCTACGAAAGGGAATGAGAAGGGGATGGATTGTAAAAACTATCCAAAACTGCTGATATTGGTGTTAAATTCATATCCTTGAGGAACGCTGAGTTTGAAAGTGACATTCCCAGTTATGTAAGCATCCATACAAAAGGTGTGGGAGAGGGATGAAATATAAAAACTATTAAAACCACCGATATTAGTGTCGGAATTCATTGTTTTTGAGGTGGTTTGATGGTAACATTCCCAATTTTGTTAGCTCACCTACGATTGGGGTGTCTGCCATGTCCGCTAGTTAGTTAATAATTTATTATAACAATTTGTGAAATATTAAAATTTTGAAGGCATTCATAATGGATATAACTTATAGAAATTTCAAATTAACCGTGTTTATTTGTTCGGTTTGTTAGTGTTTAATCTTGCCCTTTTGAGTGGGTTGCGTCATATTCAAGGATTTTCTTTAAAATTTATTTGATACAAGAAGAAGCAATATTTTCTTTATTCTCTGTCTTTTGACGATTTTTAAATTCTAGAGTATAAAAACAATGTAAGTGATCACACAGCGGACGTTAGTGTCCCCCGTTTTTCTAAAATATTGACGAGGTTCCTGCAAATGGCTCTGTTTCGTTTTCGGTTGGCCACTTTGTGTATATCTAGCATTTTTAATCCCACTTTGGGTATTTTAATTAAAATATAAAGCTAGTAAGTATATTTATTCCCAATATAAGACAAAATGGTAAAGTCATTTTTAAAAAGTAAATGTAAACTTGTTGTTGATGTACACTTTGAAACACTTTGAAATTGTCAAGTTTAAATTTAATTTTTCTTAAATTGTGTACAGGCTAAATTACTATCCGCCCAAAATTGCCATGAATTATTTGAAAATGTGCAAATGAAAAAAAAAGACAGCTTGAAGGTGTTTTTTTGTAAGCAGCAGGCTTCTGCGTATATTTTGCTGTATATAAATATTTTGTAGGATGAGCGATGCCCTAGCAAACGAATACAGTTAGTCCAGTTACTGCGCTACTTTTCAAGATAAATATTTCAAGTTTCATTTTATTGTAAAACTAGACCATGTATTAAATTAATATTAAAAAACAACATTGTACTAACGATTTAAAAATGTATACAACTAGTACTATTATTTTCTGTTTTTTAGGGTAAAATTTTTTTTTTAATAATGTTCCACTATCTTTAAAAAAATATTATACCAGCACACAATTTTATTCACCATTTTTGTAAACATAAAATCTCGATCAGATCAACATTGTTTTGAAGAAAGGTCAAGTCGTTTCGTTGATTTTTAAACCTACTAGACTACATGTCTAAATGATTGTATTAAATCTACTGACTGGTCTACAGTTGGAGATTCACTCTCTTCCCGTGTTACAAACAAGATAAAATGAGATGAAGTACTTGGCAGGGCAATGTTGGTTCAGAAAGAAAATTAATAAGCAATTTCATTTCTTGTAATGAAATAATTGAATTTTACGATTTGATGATCTCATCACGGACCCCATTTAAAATTTATTATTTCGACTTGGGTGAAAAGTTTGCCATAATAGGGAATATTGAAAAATACAAGTTTTTCATTTTTCCAGGTACAAACTTAAATTTTTTTTAATCGGGAAAGAAAATTTTGCATAATGCATTATTAACTTCACAGTGGAAGTTATAGTAATGGGTCCGATTTTGCGAATCCCGAATTTTGACATATTTCCACATTTCTAGGTCGCCAGAGTCAATTACAATAGTTTAATATCTGATAATTGTTTTTTAGATTGTAGAACCTGCAGAACTTTTTATGAAGAATAATTTTTTTTCTAAAATTAATAATAAAAAAGTTTTACATATGGTTCCAACTTACGGAGACATACTATATAATCCATATACCTTTTTACCTAAAATAGGTGTAGTGCGTGAGGTTTCCATTATTATTCCGCAAGGAAGAACTTCTTCCATTTCTTTTTGTCTTTTGCCAATTTTTTTCTTTTCTTCTGTCGATCCCCTTTGTTCTAATATTTTGTTAATGGTGTGATCCAATGTTGTTACTGGTCTGCCTCTTTTTCTTTTTACGGACCTTATTGTCTTCCTATTTGTTTCACCGGTCTTTCATCCTTATTTAGTTCCCGACCATTTTAGCTGATTGGTTTTAATTCTGTTTGATATTGATTTTATTCCTATTTTCTCTCTGATGTGGTTGTTTCTTATTCTGTCTATCCTTTCTTCTAAAAATTTTCGCAGGTATTTTATTTCTATGGTTTGTATTCTTGATTTTAGTTTCTTTGTTAGCACCCAACTTTTTGTAAGTGTACTGCTAGTCTGGCATCCTTCCTACTCAGCGGCGTAATGCTTCTGGCTAGGCACTCTCGGTGAGATTCCCCCATGAGTTCACTTGTCTGCCTGCACTTGTCTGTGGTTTTTCTTTTCCAGAACATTAAGTTCTGGTCCCTGAGCCAGAATTTCCCCTCTGCCTAGACAGATGGGAATCCCTAGTGCTAACTTATCAGCCCTCTTATTGCCTTCGATTCCCGAGTGACCAGGAACCCAGACAAGAGTGACCTTGTTTCTTTTCGACAATGCTCCTGTAGACATGTCGGTAAAGTTTGTTCGTTTTATTTCTCGTTTTCTTTGTAATATCACCAAGTTAAATAGTGTTGTGCTTAATACCACTCCTGTCTTTTTACTTACTTGCTAACATCGCAAAGTCGGCAAGCCAGAGGCTAGGTTTTCTGTGGAAAGCCAGAAACTTTTTAACTCCTGATCAACTGTTGACGACGTACAACGCTCAAATCCGACCTCTACTGGAGTATTGCTCGCACATTTGAAGTTCAGCACCAAGGCATTCGCTTCGTCTTCTAGAATCCATTCAGAAAAGAGCCATTCGCTTGATAAACAGCTCAACTCTCACAAATACCCTTCACCCTCTAGAACATAGAAGAAGAGTTGCAGACCAGTCATTGCTCTGCAGATATTTCCATGGCAGATGCTCCAGAGAAATAAAAACTCTTGTACCACCATTGGCCACATTCGGCCGAAGAACACGGCACGCTGATCAGTCTCACCCATTTACTCTCAAGATTGACACTACAAGGACCAATCTTCATCAAGAATCCTTCTTTTACAGGGCTGCTACGGAATGGAATAAGCTTCCAAAATCAGTTTTTCCAGAGAACTATGACCTACAACTTTTTAAAAAGCGTGTCCACAATCATTTCCTTTCTATAATTCCTTCCCGTTCCAATAGTCACAGTGCGGGCCGTCCGCGGCCCACACGATAGGTCTATTTTCATAAAAAAAAAAACCTAAAAAAGGTTTTATCAAATATATCAAGAAATTTTTTTACTGGGTAGCACGTTTTAACTAATTATTAAAGATTCACTAGAAAAATAAATATTATTAAAAACAATGCAAAAATTTTAAAAATTATTACATTTAATAGATTTATAATGGGCCCATTTTTGTGTTCAAGTTTTTAACTTCGTTTCTTTTTATTTTTGCTAACAAATTTTAGAATATAATTGCAAGAAGAAAAATTTCGCATTACCAAAATTAAACAAAATGTTTTTAAAGTTAAAGTAAACAAATTTTTTTATAAAAATCCAACATCTGTTTTACATATTTACATTATTTTTATAAAAAACCAAGATTATCGACAAAAATAAACTATTGTCGTAGCAACGTTAAAATTAGAACCTGTTTATACTGTACAGCAGATAATTCGCCTCTTCAATACTGTAAGTATTTTCAAAGACAAAATCTGTTTTAGTTTCGCCTATTAGTTACTTTTCTTGTATTTCGTAGTTTTAGTTGCGTAGTTTGGAGATTTTTCAGGAAAAGTGGGAAACCCACTAGGTTACTAAAAATAAAATGTCTATTTGCTGGTAATAATTAGAATTATCTTATAAACCATCATTACATTTTATTTTCTTTACGAAAAACAAACGCTGCCAAAGATTTTGTGCATGAATACAGCTTCCTTAAAATTTCGGCAAGTAAAATCAAACTAAAGAAAAAACATAAATACTATGGTTCGCTGCAGTTCGAAAATATTCTTTTAAATTAGACAGAATGTCGCTTTTGAAAACGTTTTTGCCGTAAGCCGCCCAGAAAACAGGGGGCCGAATCTGCGTTCACTGGATCAGAACCGGTTTTTGGTGCCGCCAAAACACTCGTAGGCGTTTCTACTTGAACCCTCGAGAAACACAACTAAGCAGATCCTAGAATGGAGCAGAAATGACCTTCGTATTCTAACGGGACTGCTTACAGGACACTGTCGTGTAAGAAACCACCTACTAGACCTACTAAGGGTCGTAGTGGAGAGGCGACCACGCCCCACTTACATGATTCCCAACCTAACCTAAGCCGCCCAGAAGAGTATAACTCTTCTATTCATCTGGCTTTGGATATGCTTATCTCTTTGCCTAAATGATTATGTTATTGCTAAGGACGAGGATTGTCATAAATTTTGTTTTTCCGGTGTTCATTTTAAGACCTACTTTTTTTTTTTTGAAATAGTCGCACAAAGGGTAATCCTATTGTGTGAGCCGTGGACGGCCTGCACTGCAACCATTGGAACGGGGAGGGATTAAAGAAAGAAGATGATTGTGGATCCGCTTTTTAAAAAGTTGCAGGTCATAGTTCTCTGAAAAAACTGATTTTTGAAGCTTGTTCCATTCCGAAGCAGCCTTGTAAAAGAAGGATCCTTGATGAAGATTGGTCCTTGTAGTGTCAATCTTGAGAGTAAATGGGTGAGACTGATCAGCGTGCCGAGTTCTTCGGCCGAATGTGGCCAGTGGTGGTACAAGAGTTTTTATTTCTCTGGAGCATCTGCCATGGAAATATCTGTAGAATAATGTCTGGTCTGCACTTCTTCTATATTCTAGTGGGTGAAGGGTATCTGTAAGAGTTGAGCTGTTTGTCAACCGAATGGCCCTTTTCTAAATGGAATCAAGAAGACGAAGAAAATGCCTTGGTGCTGAACCCCATATGTGCGAGCAATACTCCAGTATAGGCCAGATTTGAGCCTTGTACGTCGTCAACAGTTAATCAGAAGTTAAAAACTTTCTAGCTTGTTACAAAAAACCTAGCCTCTGGCTTGCTGAATTTGCGATGTTAGCAACATGGTCATGCCAAGACATATTATTAGACACCGTGACTCCCAAAATAGAGATGGAGGGACTTGATTCAAGGGTATTTCCGAAAATTGTAATGGACAGATCTCCTGAAGGCTCGCATGCAAGATGGCAGGTGGACAAAACGATTACTTGAATGGAGACCCAGATCCAATAAAAGAAGTAGGGGAAGACCACCAACTCGCTGGACAGACGACATTACAAAAAATTACAAAAATCTGGATTCGTAGCGCTCAAGACAGAAAATATTGGACTCAACCAAGGGTCCAGCAGTGAACGCAAATGGCTGATTGATGATGATGATGATGATGATGATGATAATGATGAAGACATAATGTGATTAAATTTTATTGTCAGCCCATTTTTTTTTTAAATACTATATGTGGAGATATTTGCATTTATTTAGTTTAAATTTTACTGCTCACTAGCGAGTGACGTGGCGTTGCTTATATCCGTAAGGAAATAAAATAATTAAAAGTTGATTAAAATAATTATAAAGGAATAGACATTAATTAAAAGATAAACTTTAATGTCGTGTCTTTTTGTTTTGATAACATTATAAAATAGGTAAACTAAATAATAAAACTCTTTGTTACAGAGAAACTCAATATTGTTTATTTATTAACGGACAAGCCAATTATGCTATTACGTATAGAGTACACATAAATTTGCATATATAGATGACAAAGATTATGAAAGAAATAAAATTAATAGAGTTTTTTACTGTAATTCTAAAGGATGGTAAATATGAACCGAACATTCATTATTCATTATTCTATAAATGGTTTTGTTTCGGCCATAATTTGTTCTATAAAAAGGAATCCTATTCCTATTTCTTCTAATATTTAAAGAAAGTAAGGTTAGCTTAACAATTTTAGGAAAATCTAATACTGCCCTCGATAACTTTATGTAGGAATACCACACCGATTTCCAGTCTTCTAAGTGTTAAGGTATTCAAATAGAGCCTTTAATATTTGTAAAATTAAAGCCACATTATCTTAGGAATTTATCTTTGTGGTACTCTCGTACAGATATGTAGCAGTGTGACCAAATGTTAGAGTTGTATTTAAGTATAGACCTCACCTGGTCCTGATCAGATACCCATATAACTAATCAAACTCTTTGATGATGATGTGATTGATATCCTGCTGAACCTTTTTAATTGCATTTATGATAAGGAAAAATTTCTAAACAATGGCTAACATCTACTTTTGTGCTTGTACACAAGAAAACAAATCTAAGAGAATGCTCGGATTACCGAACCATCCCACTTATGGGCCACACCAAGTTGTTCTTGAAGATCATTCACAAAAGAATTTACAAAAGACTCGAGGAAGACATAAGCAACACACAATTTGGATTCCGCGAAGGACTTGGAACACTAGAGGCGCTTTTCGAGATTAACGTTCTTTTCCAGCGCTGTCTTGATACAAACCAAGTGGTGTATGCCGTGTTACATCGATTTCTAGAAAGCCTTTGAACAAAGTAAAAAGTGACAAATTACATCGGCAGCTCGTCAGTAAAAACATTGACTCAGACGATGTTCGAAGAATTAGTAATCTATATTGGGGCCTTCAATGGTAGAAAACCAACCAACTGAAGAAATGGAGATTCGTCGTGGTGTAAGACAAGGTTGCATCCTATCGCCTTTTTTCTGTAACCTATATAGCAAAGTTATTTTTTTTATTTTTGGAGAAACCTTAAAATATAAGTCAGTGGAAACAGTTATAAATGGAGAAGTGATTATTAATATGAGGTATGCTAATGACAACGTCTTGTTAACGGGCAATCTTAAAGACACGCAGCACCTTTTGGAAAAATTAAATGAGCGATGTAATAAATACGGACTAAAAATTAACATTTAAAAAACAAAGTTAATGCTGATTACAAAGTTTCCACAGAGTCTGAACCATGTGAACCTGACGGTGGCAAACACCACGATAGATAATGTACCGACATATAAATATTTAGGGACTTGGATAGAACAAACGGGTGATCAAACAAGAGAGGTAAGAATAAGGATAGAGATAGCCAGAACAACATTTATAAAGATAAGAAATTTATTTACGAGTCGAGATATAATCATGCAACTTGGGATGAGGATGCTTCGTTGATACGTTTTTTCTGCGCTTTTGTATGGAGTTAAGGCTTGGGCTCTTAAGTAAAACCACATGGAAAAACTGCAGGCCTTTGAATTGTGTTGCTACTATAGGATGTGGCGGATTTCCAGGACCGATAGAATTGCTAATGCCGAAGTGCTGAACCGGATGCAGAAGTAGTGCGAAATAGCTATCACCATAAAAAAGAGAAAGCTCCAATATCTGGGTCATAAAATGAGAGGACAAAAATGCACACTTCTACAACTGATAGTCCAAGAAAAGATTAGTGGAAAGCGGAACATTGGCAGACACCGTGTGGAACCTAAGGGATTGGGGATTGTAGCAATGTTTAACTATTCAGAGCTGCAGTCAACAAGGTCCGGATTGCTGTGATGATAGCAAACCTCCGATAGAAGATGGACTATAAGAAGAAGATAGACCTCACCTGTGCACAATAAATAATGTTGACAGCATTGACAGATTAGTTCTTTTGCTAAACAGAGAGAAAACCTCAACATTTTTTGTGCACAAGATGAGGTTTTCATTATGTCATCCTTGAAAGTCATTTTTGTTTTGAATACAACACCTCAATCTTTGAGCTTGTTGGTCTCTGATAAATTTATGTCGTTAATCTGGTAAGAGAAAAAGGTATTTTTTCTCAAATACCCAAGTACAGTTAATTAATATTTCACCACCTATAAATGTTATTCTCCAAAATTTTTGAAAAAATTATTAGTAGTCAGCAGGCTGGAATCTAACCAATTACTCAGCAACATGCAGCATGGGTACAGAAAAGGAAGGTTAACTTAGACCACCGTATTTCAATTTGTACAAAATATTCTACCATATTATTGTACCGGGTGTCTGATTAAGAAAATAAACCGGCTGTATCTCAGAAACTATTTATCGTACAATTTAGGGTAAAAAATTATTTTCAAGTTTCCTACTCCACCACCAGAGGGCGTAGTTCACAGTAATAATACAAAAACATTATTTTTCTATAATAAATGCAGAGTAATAGTACCCAAAAATTTAAATATTCGTAATCTTCAGATCATTTTACGTAAGTTTACTTCAGTACTTTTTTTTATCTTGTAAAATAACTGCTGGGAGCGGAGAAGCTGATTCAATAAAAAAGGGTCGCCTGCGTTTTGATGCCCGGACAAAATATCCCCATGATATAAAATTCCCGACGGAAAACTCCTCGACCAAAAATACGCGACAAAAATTTAATAATAACGTAATATGACTAAATAAATTACACAACAAAATTAATAAAAAAAAATATACGTTATATTTTTATTACCAAAACAACTTTAACATCCCTCACTAAAATTATTTCCATAAAGGGGAGCAAATAGAGTCTATTAATTTTGGTAATAGTAAATATTTTACTAAAAATTTCCTTGAAGTGGATCAAATAGAGTACATTAATTTTGGTAATAGTAAATATTTTACTAAAGACTTTCATGAAAGGGAGCAAATACAGTATATTAATTTTGGTAATAGTAAATATTTTACTAAAGATTTCCCTGAAGAGGAGCAAATAGAGTCTATTATTTTTGGTAATAGTAAATTTTTTACTAAGGATTTTCATGAAGGGGAGCAAATTAAGTATATTCAACGATTGTGTAATGTAAAAAACATCAATAATATAAAATTGCTCAAAACGATAAATACTAGATTACCGATAATAACCTTTGGTAACCTCTTTGGTAACTTTTTAAACTGTTAATTAGGATTTATCGATTATTGATAGTAGTATGAATTTTGTAATTTTATCTGTTTCTCTGGCACAAGTCTATATTTTTAAGGTTACTTATGTTATTTGCATTATTGTTATTAACTAAATTAGTGAAAATGCCTCTTCAATTTATACGATCACAAAAGGGTCATAATCTATTATTATTTGAAGTGATGACGTATTGTAAAAAGCGTAACAACAAAAATGATATTTCCTGGCGATGCAATGTTGATTTAAAGTGTCATGCTATCATATATACAGAAACTGAGAGCAAAAATGGTTCGGGGATATTTTGTCGCGTGGAAATTTTGTCCAAGGTTATTTTGTCGTGGATATTTTGTTCGGGGATCAAAACGCGTGTTACCATAAAACAGTTATAACTTTTGTTCCGCTAAACGAATTTTAACAAATTTAGTATCATTTGAAAGAGAATTCAATGCCCAATAAAATATTATATCATCGTTGTATTACAGTGGTTTTACCGATCGCTAGGTGGCGTTGATTCAATAATTGTTTTGTTTTTATTTTTTATTTTGAGAATTTTCAAATGCGATGCTATATTTTTTAATCATTTACTTGAAAGAGCATGGAATTTAAAAAAAATGGTTTTCACGTTTTACATCGTATACAAGTCAACAGTGTGTACACGAAATGTAAAAGCAAACAAACGGTACAGCGTTTGCAAGGGTAGCTTTTCAAATATCGGTTAAAACGCTGCGGGAAAAAGGAATTTTTAGGAAAATGTCACTACTCATAGTCGACGTATACAAATCCAATATGGGTGATTCTCACGCAATTATTTTAAGCTAACCCGTGCTATATTTTGATAAGCAAAATTAGTTTCTCCATTATTAAAACACTTTTTGTTTTGTTTTTACCCACTACAGTTTTCAAAGTTGTTTTATTAATGGATATCATTAGCTTTTACTTTTACAAACTATGCATGTCCAACATGCTTAGCAAATTATTAATTTGGCAAGATGGTGTTGAATAAAGCTTTATCTAACAATGAGTGTTGCAATTTGAAAAATCTGGGTCAAAATTCTAGAAAGCAACACGAGTTCAGCTTTTAATAGTCCTTGTTAATGAGAATAACTCTTTAAATCGGAGTCCGTTGAAATAGGAAAAATCGGCCAGCGTTTTACGATTAGTTAATGGAAGCGTTGCCATTTATGTTTCCAGAACCGGCAACACTGCTCCTAGGAAATGTTAAAGATAATGGCATCGAGATGCTTCGATATTTATACATACATACATACATACAGTCACGCCTTTTTCCCGTATGGGTAGGCAGAGACCACTTCCTTCCACTACCGCTACGGTTCTTACTTACATTTTTTGCTTCCTCTACTTTCATCAGGGCTCTCATGCATGCTCGTCGGTTGTTGGTACTCTTAACCTGACCTTTATTCAAAACAATGTTGATCTGATCGAGATATGTTCGCCAAGATCAACCTCTACCTACTTGTCCAATTACACTCGCCTTATAAATTTGTTTCGTCAATCTTCCTTTATCCATCCTTTCTACGTTACCCGTCAGTAATTTTATTCTTATATTAAGAATTATTTTTTACTTTTTAGTTTAATTAACTCTAAAAGCATGTTTTTTAGTTTTTTTTAAACTATAATAAATTTTGCCAGAGAACTAAGGATAACAAACCGGGAACGATGGATCAGTCTTTACCATGAAAATGCGATTTCTCACTGCTGAAACAATCCGGTTGACGAATGAAACGACGTACAGCATTGATTTGGCGTTTAGTGATTTTATATTGATTTCACACGTAAAGTACAAATTGCATAGTCATTTCAGTGCTCTCATACATGTTCGTCGGTTGTTGGTACTCTTGACCTGGCCTTTCTTTAAAACAATGTTGATCTGATCGAGATATGTTCTCCGAGGTCGACATCTAACGATTTGTCCATTCACACTCGCCTTATAAATTTGTTTCGTCAATCTTCCTTCATCTATCCTTTCTACGTGTCCAAACCATCTAGGCATTCCTTTATCTATCTTTGTGACCACATCTTCTTTTACACCACAGCGTTTTCTTATCTCACTATTTTTTACTTTATCCAACCGAGTCACTCCGGCTATACTTCTCAGACTACTCCGCAGCATTAATCCTATTTTAAAGAAATAAATGACAATATATTTTTGGATATATTCGCAAGGACTGTCATTAATTCTAGATGAGTCTTTATCAGGATGAGTTACATCAAAAATATTACTTCGTGCTTGTACAACGTACAGTATTAAAACTTTTAGAACTGATAAAATAATTTCCGGTGATAGCAGGGTCAACTAAACTAAAAAGTTAGTTGTTTAAAAGTTTTTTTTGTTACAAAATAACCAGTATACGTTTAAACTATGTGAAAAGTTATTGATTAATTATAGTCTGTAATTTGTGTCGTTACCAGTAAATCGTCTGAGGAATTCAAAGTTTTATTATGGAATAATGTCAAATGTAAAACTGTGAAATAAAATATTTAAGAAAGATATCTTTAATACCGTGAAAAAACAGAGAAGTGTGTAGGATTCCAAATTTAAATCTTTAATGACTGATCATCAATTACAAAAGTGTAATATTTTTATTGGAACATAGATTGTATGAAGGTTTATTAAAATCAAATGCCGTTAATAAATTAAAAGTATGACATTACTTAAGGGAATTTCTAATTGTTGTCTAAAAAACGTACTTCTAAACGATAAGCATGAAAGTCATCTTTAATGAAAACTTCAAAACGAGAGTGCTAGATAAGGATAAATATCTGAAATTCCCCCTACCGATTGAAAACGAAAAAGGGGCTCTAGCCTGGTACACTGACGGCATATTAAGAGATGGCGGATCGGGCCAGGAAGCCTATGGACCCTCAAAAAAGATCTCTAGATCACTAGAAAGAGGCTGATCAGTATTTTAAACCAAAATAATGGCAATTACAGAGTGCGCCCGAATTATTCTTGTCAAGATTTGTAAGGAAGCAAAAGTTTATCTAGCCAATAATAGTAAAGCCGCAATCAACGTCACAAAAAAATCCAAACTGCTCGAGGAATGTCAAGGTTGCCTGGAGTAACTGGCAAGAGGTAATAAAATCTGCCTTATTTGATCACCAGGCCATTCAAGCATTCTGGGTAATGAAAATGCCAATACATTAGCAAAAAAAATCAAAGAAACTATAAATAGGTCCGGAACCATTTTGCAGATATACAAAACAACACATTAAAACAGAAAGCAAGGAATGAAATTAACATACTGGAACAGCCTAGAACAAGCCAAACAGGCAAAGCAGGCCAAATGCCTATTAGACAGGAAATTCTGTGGGGAGAACAACCTTTCACACCTAAATAGAAAAGACCTAAAAGTGCTAGTTAAAATCACTACAGGCCACCACCCAGTTAATGAATGTCTTAAAAAGACAATGTGGTGAATGATTCTAGCAGATTCTGCGGCAAGGACGAATAATTTGTACACCACCTTCTGATAAAATATGCAACACTATTACAGAAAGGATTAGATATCTTGGTAAGGCAACTCCTTCCTACGAAGATCTTAGAAATTGTAACGCAAGATCACTTACCTCGTACTTCAAAGGGCTCGCATTGGACCCAGAATAAATAACCCAAGGAATGACACAAGAGATCTTAAGAACAAGGTGCCAAACGGGTTTTGTGAGGCTCGAACCTACTGTTAAATAATAAAAATTGCTCGCTAAGTTTTTCTTTTTTATTGTTACTTTATCTATTATTTTATAGCAACATTTACATTTTTTCCTGCTAAGAATTTTTTCATTTTTTATTTTATTCGACCTTCGTCCATTTATACGTAACATTTTTTTCCCTTTTGATATCCGTAACAAAACAAACTGTGCATACACAGACTAACAACATACAAATAGTTTGACGTCGGTTGCGGTATTTCCAATAAATTGATTGATATATTATTTTATAACGTCTGATTCAATTTGCTGATACCGCGTTTATACGTTCGATTCAGAACAAAAGCCACTGGAATTGATATTATACCTAAAATATTTCGTCAAAAACAGGACCGGAGGAGGACAATTTTGAAAGCTTTTTTCGCTAATTGCATCGTTCAGAACATCGGTCTAAATTTGCAATAGGAGATATTTGTTTTAAAAATAACCAGTGCATTCCAAAAATCACCCAAAAATTATTTTTTATTTTTCCATACACATAGTCAAGACTTTTTCCTGTAAGGGTAGGCAAACACCACTTCCTTCCTACGTTTCTTACACACATCTTTCGCTTCTTCTACTTTCATCAGTGCTCTCATGCATGCTTGTCGGTTGCTGGTACTCTTGAACTGGCCTTTTTTCAAAACAATGTCAATCGTATCAAAATTTGTTTGTCGAGGTCGATCTCTACTGACTTGTCCATTCACACTCGCATTATAAATGTGTTTCATCAATCTTCTTTCATACATCCTCTCTTCGTGTCCAAACCAACTAAGCGTTTTTTTATCTATCTTTGTAACCACATCTTTTTTCACATCACAGCGTTCTATTTTCTCACTATTCTTTACTTTATCCAACAGAGTCACTCCGGCTATATTTTTCAGACTACTCATCTCCACAGCATTAATCTTATTTTTATGCTTCTTTTGCCAATCATTTACCACCATACATAACAAACAATATTAATAATACCTATTTAAATTATAACAGTACATTCAATCCATGATCACGAACCCGCAGCACAAAGACTCAAATCAAGAAAAGCTTTCTGGCCAGATCAGTCTATCTGTAAGACCCCTCAGATATAACTTTTTTTTCCAAATAGAAAGAAGTTTTTCCTTTTCCTCAATATCTAAAGCCTCTGGATAAACTCTTACCAGGTAGCTGTTCCCTATCCTGTATAAAGGACTCTTAAACGTCTTCGAGTTGGAGTGCCCAAGTATAAAACAACTTGAAAAGAAGGAGACTACTACCTGTTACCGCAGATACTCGGTGTAAATGTGGCGCATTGCAAAAGCCAGCACATATACTTCTCTGCCTCTGTTGAAAAAACCCTGCACGAAACTAGATCTTTTTTTATGCAAGTGACACAGCCATTCAGGCCACTCTTCTCTGGATAAACAAGATTCGACCAGAAAACTGGACACGTTAACTAACTAACTAACCAACTTACTAACTAACTAACTAACTAACCAACTAACTAACTATTACTTACTACTGGCCCAATTTTAATGACAAAACTTTTTTATTTTAAAGCTTATAATTGGACTTAAAAATTGGTATGCAGAAGTGAAAAAATATTTGAGACACATAGAAAGTTTAATGCAAAACCTGAGGTACTCGAAAATCAGTCGACCAGCACAAAATATAATAAATATTTGAACAATTAATTACACGACTGTAATTTTAACTGGCCCCACCCCGTCGAGATGTATCTGTGACGCTAGAAATCAGTACGAAATTTTTGCGGCGGTATGCAAGTCGGACCCGTCAGCAAAGAGACTATGACGCACGAAAGAGATCAAATAATTTTTCTTCTAAAAATGTATTTACCGTCAACACAACGGCCCCAATAATAAAATATATATTTTACGAATTAAAAACATGACTTTAACTTCTGATAAATTAATTCAACTTTAATTTAAACTACAAATCCAACGCAATTAAGGTTAAACCAACTACTTTGTAGTGCCAAACAATATAGCCAAATCTGTAAAACATGGAATTTTTTAAAACCGTAATGGAAAAGCAAAATTAAATGATGTTTTTTTACAAAACACATTATCTATAGACGAGTCATCGTTTTAAACGTTTTGTATAAACCTTTATTGCGTTTTGCGCCAAAATTTTTATTTTCCACATATATTTTTTTCACATCTAAATATGAGATCGCTAAACTCCAACACTGTTTGAGCGGTCCCTGCGAAACTTGACACATCTAAGTCTGTTTTCATGGAGAAGGTTTTTATGCGATCCATTTTACTTTGACTCGCCACTAGATGGCGCTACAGTGCATTAACTTCTATATCACGCATGAAATTTGATAGAAATTAAAATTTATGTAGAAACATACAAAAATATTATTTATTTATTATTTTATTTTATTAAAATTAAAAGTTGTAATTTTTAATCTGTATATCACGTGAGCTAAAACACGAGCCGCCATGGTGTGACGTCATATAGGCAAAAACTGTCAGTGCAGTGTAAACAGCTAGGTACATATCTATTTAGTTTTGTTATTTCTGCGGAAGACAAATTCAGGCTGGAAGAGAGTATGCACGAGGAACGACTGCGGGAGTTCCCCAAGGATCCGTCCTTGGACCAACGCTGTGGAAAGTGTTGTACGACTCAGTGCTGAGACTTGATCTGTCTCCTAACTGCACAACGGTTGCCTACGCAGACGACCTGGTGCTGGTGGTGAGAGCGGAAAAAAAACGGACCTGGTAAACGAAGCAAACATTGACCTTCTCAAGATAGAAGACTGGATGAAGGAAAACAACCTGCGGCTTGCCCTCCACAAGACAGAAGAAGCAGAAATAATAAGTGGGCCGAGAAGTAAAGAGGGAATAATATTTCAAATCGGAGATACGGACATTGCACCCAAGAAGTGCATAAAATATTTAAGCATCTGGATAGGAGAAAATGGGTCTTTTTGGCAAAATGTCGGGAAAACAGTGGAAAAATCAGAGAGAAGTATTTCAGCTCTGACGACGGTATTACCTAATATAGGAGGACCGGGGTCAGGGAAGAGGAGGGTCATGAGCCTGGTGGCCGAATCTATATTGCTATATGGAGCTTCCGTATGGGAAGGGGTACTAAAAATAGGGAAATAGGTCCTATGGACCTGCTGGCGGCGGAAAGAGCTAGATCCTTTAAGGACATGGAGGGAACCCTTGAGGAAAAAATAAAAATAGCGAAACTTCAGACCAAAATAGAGTGGCAGGAGAGATGGGAGACTGGCAGGGACGTAGCTGTGTGGACGAAAAGGCTCATCCCCAACCTTGAGCCATGGCGAGAGTGTAAACACAGAAAGATGGAATACTATTTAACACAAGTTCTAACGGGCCACGAAAGTTTCTGAGTGTACACCCTAAAGATAGGAAATAGTGCCAGCCTACTGTCTCGACGCGGAAGACACTGTGGAACAACGTTGCAAAGTGGGAGGAACAGAGGGTTAGAATGTACGATGGCGCGGGCACGACATTAAATGCAGACAACATCATAGAGGTAATGACCGAGTCTAAGTAGCAATGGAGTAAGATTCATGAGGAAATTAAAAAGATAATGGGAAAGAAGGAACAAGAAAAGCGTATTAGGCAAGGAAACGAGAATGCAAGAAGGGAACACGGCAATGAAGTTATGCCTTACGGTGGTTCCAATGCTGGGTTTCGGGAATGGTGAGGTTTTAGTGGGGTAACTCGGACTTGCACCTGTAGAGCCGAGAGTACGTCACACTATCGGGGAAAGGGGGAACTAGTACCTGGTGTCCATAAAGGATTTCCTCATCAGGAAAAAAAAGGTACATATCTAGCAACTTTAACTTCAAGAAGTAATAATTGTGTTCTTTCGTTAGTGCATTTCAATTGTACCTTTTTATTTATAAAAATGCATACCGGTTTTGTAAAAGCAGATAGTACGAATCTGCCTAAAATTGATTCAATGATGGTTGCATATAGCTGTTAACGTTGAATGAGTTGTTTTTACCAATATTACGAAACCAAAATGGCTGACAGCGTTTTCACGGAAATAAAAAAGGTTTAAAATGTAACTTAATTTTATGGCAAAAAAGCGTGTTTATTTTGCCGAAATATATTTTTTTATAGATTTTTATTGGAAAAATCAACATTTTGAACTACTTTTTCAAACAGTAGAATACCCTATTGTTTTTACAGCATTTTAATGCCGGGTTTACACCTAAAATGTTAAGCAAAAATTTGTTATAGCTATTGCTAGAAACAATACCCAGACCCAAAATCCACTTAAAAATAATTCTTTATTCCACGTAGTAAACGGCACTCGTTGATATTTACTGACAATCTGTGGGTAATGTCGACAGCACGAAAAACTTTCCACACCACGAGCGATAGCAAAACAAAAATGTTTTTTTAAAATGTGTCAGCTATTTAGCCATTTCCGGCGTAAAAGCGGCTTTAAATTACTTTTAAAATAAAAACATCAACAAATGATTAAAGGATTTATTAAATTTTTACTCCTTTTTTACTCCTGATCAACTGTTGACGACGTACAAAGTACAAATCCGACCTCTACAGGAGTATTGCTCGCACATTTGGGGTTCAGCACCAAGGCTCCTCTCTTCGTCTTCTAGATTCCATTCAGAGAAGGGTTATTCGGTTGATAAATAGGTCAACTCTCACAGATACCCTTCACCCACTAGAACATAAAAGAAGAGTTGCAGACAAGACATTACTCTACAGATATTTCCGTGGCAGATGCTCCAGAGAAATAAAAACTCTTATACCACCACTGGCCACATTCGGCCGAAGAACTCGGTACGCTGATCAGTCTCAAGTCACCCATTTACTCTCAAGATTGACACTACAAGGACCAATCTCCATCAAGAATCCTTCTTTTACAGGGCTGCTACGGAATGGAACAGGCTTCCAAAATCAGTTTTTCCAGAAAACTATGACCTGCAACTTTTCAAAAAGTGGGTCCACAATCATCTCCTTTCTATAATCCCTTCCCCTTCTATTAGTCGCAGTGCGGGCCGTCCGCGGCCCACACGATAGGTCTACCCTTTTTGCGACTATTTTCAGTAAAAAAAAAAATTCAATAAATGTTTTTCTGAAAACAAAAACAAACAAACAATGTAAAGCCGCTCCTGAACTTTCGGTGGAAAAGAGGAAAAGTTGTGGGATTTTGTCGATAAGAAAAGTTTGTATATATCCCTATACATATATATACAACATGCGAATATACAAAGAATGAAAAATTCCAGATTTTTTCTCGACAAAACGGGAACGAATAAATGGATTTGTGTGTTACGTTGATGTTTGAACAATAACTGGAAAACTTATTGTTTTCGAAATAAAGAAAAAAGTTTTCTACTGTAAATTGTTTTTGACTCATTTGATTTATTTATTTAATACAGCTATTTTGGATTATTCAACATGGTTTTACACTCTGCAAGGAATTGTTTTGAATGGGATAAAAATAAAACGGTTTTTTTGTTTAATGTACTTAAACTAGTTTCCCGATTATAGGTGATAACCGAAGCACTTTGTTGATAAATCACTAATTTTAATTTCCTGCAAACACTGTAAGTGGAAATGCTACTGTGTATTTTTAATCAATAGTTAATAAAGAAAGTACAGTTAGTCGGTTTGGATCGTTTATTGTTATTGGTGGCACTAAAAATTGATTACTATAGCCGGTAAATAGTGGAGCCCTGGCCAACGCCACCAAAAAATCAAAGTTTTTTTTTTTTTTAAGAAAATAGTCGCAAAAAAGGTAGACCTATCGTCTGGGCCGCGGACGGCCCGCACTGCGACTATTAGAAGGGGAAGAGATTATAGAAAAATTATTGTGGACACGCTTTTTAAAAAGTTGCAGGTCATAGTTTTCTGGAAAAACTGATTTTGGAAGCTTTTTCCATTCCGTAGCAGCCCTGTAAAAGAAGGATTCTTTATGAAGATTGGTCCTTGTAGTGCCGAGTTCTTCGGCCGAATGTGGCCAATGGTGGTACAAGAGTTTTTATTTCTCTGGAGCATCTGCCATGGAAATATCTGTAGAGCAATGACTGGTATGCAACTCTTCTTCTATGTTCTAGAGGGTGAAGGGTATCTGTGAGAGTTGAGCTGTTTATCAAGCGAATGGCTCTTTTTTGAATGGAATCTAGAAGACGAAGAGAATGCCTTGGTGCTGAACCCCAAATGTGCGAGCAATACTCCAGTAGAGTTTGGATTTGAGCCTTGTACGTCGTCAACAGTTGATCAGGAGTAAAAAACTTTCTGGCTTTCCACAGAAAACCTAGCCTCTGGCTTGCCGACTTTGCGATGTTAGCAACTCAAGAAAATGTGGATAGACGATGTGGAGGAAGACCTAAAAACTCTGAGAATAGGAAACTGGAGGAGAATATAGTGGTAGATAGAACAAGATGAAGGAACTTAGTTGAGCAAGCCAAAACCCACCAAGAGTTATGAGCCAAAAGAAGAAGTCCATTGTGTACCAAAATATTAGACTTTTTCGTAATAAAACGTATAAACTAATAACGCGTCGAGCTTGCAATAAAATCTGTAGCGTTTTAACGAATTTCCAAGAAATTAAGACAAATTGTAACACAAATAAATAAATCCAAACTTTCCGCATTACGTCACCGTTTCAATTAATTAAAATTTGTCTTGCTAATTCGGTTCGTGTTTGCGCTGTGGATTTTGCGTAATTTGTTTTTATTTATGACGGTTATAAAAGAGCAACCGTAATCGCGCAAAAACAATTATGACAATAATTTTTACACATCCAGTGGAATGAAATTTAGAATGTACCTCTACTATTTCGGTTTTTAGTTTAAGTTTCAAAACATTTTTACGACTGCACCATTATTAGCCTGGATTAAATGACGAAAAAGAGACAAAAGCAATAGAATGGAATTGTTCTAGGCCATAATCTTTTTTTATGCATTATTATTTACTAACATCGAATGTCCCAGATATAATACTAACCAGTATTTAAATATTGTGTATACCCTACAGTATACAGGGTGTCAATTTAAAACCTCACGTACAATTTTTTTAACCTATCATATTATAAAAGTGGATGTGGATATATGTATGTATGGTCGTATGTGTGTATATTTTAGTAGAACTCTTGAACGCCAATAGCAAATTTAATCAAACTTCTGGCATACAAACTGTATGCAAAGATATTGATCAAAATAGTAACGAAGATGATATGGGATGTGCAAGCAGGATTTAGAAGAGGAAGGAGATCAGTATGGATCAGGTCTTTTCCTTACGAGGTATAGTCAAAAAATTCTTGGCTAGAAGTCAGAAGGTCTATTGCGCTTTTATAGACTTGAAAAAGGCCTATGACACAGTGGTGAGAAGTGAATTGTGGTCTACATTGTCCATGTATGGTGTGATCGGTAGCTTAATACGAGCTTTGAAACAACTTAACGAGGATTCCACTGCTTGTGTCAGGATAAACGGAGCTTGCACGGACTGGTTTAACATCGAAAAAGGTGTGAGACAGGGATGTGTGGCTTCGCCATGGCTGTTTAACTTATACAAAGACAATTGTTTAAAAGATCTAAAAGAGAGTGCGTATGGATTAAAAATGAATGATTTAATCGTCAAATGCCTTCTTTACGCCGATGATCAAGTCATATTAGCGTTATCTGAAGAGCAAGTGCAGGCGATGGTAAATGTTATCCATGATTCTCTGAAAATCAAAGGGATGAAAATAAATGTAAGCAAAACGAAAGTAATGGTTTTTGAAAGAGAAGAAAGCATGACAAACTGTGGGGTTTCGATTGAGAGAGAAAGAGTAGAACAAGCTAATGAATTTGTGTACTTGAGTTCAAAATTTACTAGAGATGGAAAGTATGACAGTAACATTAAGCGAAGGGTATTGGCAGGAAAACAAATAAATGGGGCACTGCATAGCTTTATGAATAGCCAGAAAGTGTCAAAAAAGGCACGTCTGGCGGTGCATAGAGGTGTGTTGGTTCCTACACTTATGTATGGTAGTGAATGTTGGGTTTGGCAGAAGAAGCATGAAAATAGGATTAATGCTGCGGAGATGAGTAGTCTGAGAAGTATAGCCGGAGTGACTCGGTTGGATAAAGTTAAGAATAGTGAGTTAAGAAAACAAATTTATAAGGCGAGTGTGAATGGACAAATCGGTAGAGGTCGACCTCGGAGAACATATCTCGATCAGATCAACATTGTTTTGAAGAAAGGCCAGGTCAAGAGTACCAACAACCAAAGTGCATGTATGAGAGCACTGATGAAAGTAGAGGAAGCAAAAGATGTGTGTACGAACCGTAGCAAGTGGAAGGAAGTGGTCTGCCTACCCCTATGGGAAAAAGCCTTGTTTACAATCCATCGCATTAAGACAAAATAGGAGACAATGAAATGAAAAATATTGATAGTGAGAGTTACAAAAGGAATGAGAGTACTTTAATATAAGCCAATGGTCAAAATTCAATAAATTTTGTAGACTCGCACTATATAAGTTAATTTTTCACTGTTTTTAGTTCTAAAAGGTGTGCTGTAAAAACCACTGCTACTATTATAACTTTACAAAAGACATACAAGCGATAGCGCGTTTTTAAACTAAATACAGCGCCATCCATCGGCATAATGAAAGAAATAATTTCGAAAAAAAAATTAAACGAACAACATATGAATAAACTTGAAATTGGTGCTTACCAGAGTTTAAAAAAATCATGTTTCTTTGGAAATATCTTTCATTTGGATACACATTTCTTTTACAGTTTTATAAATAGTACAGATTCCATAGGAAGAAAAAACTAGATATAATATCGGAGTAAAGCAAAAGAGGTTGTTGAGATATTTGCATTTAAGGTAGTTCACTCGCCTACAAGTTAAAAGTTTCAGCTCAAAACCCACACAAATATATTAATAGAAGGATAAATATATATTTTTTACTTAACTGTTCCTCGTTTATTTATTTTATATAGTTGAGGGTGCGGACGTGGAAAATTTCCTCGCATAAGAGATAATGATAATGAGATTTAAGTCCATTTTGCCGTCCCTCCCGTTATTCTATCTCTAAGAGCATCATGCTCTCTATGTTGAGAGCTAATGCGCTCATGGGGATCTTCATAACCTACTCTGATTCGCAAAATTGCACTCCGAAGAATTTATATCTCGGCCAGGCTAGTCCCGTGCAATTGCATAGTATATGTTCTGACGTTTCTGTGGCCCCCTCATCTCACCTACGACAGCTGTCGTCTTCTTCGAGGCCCAATGTATGAGAGCACTGATAAAAGTAGAAGAAGCGAATGATGTGTGTAAAAACTAGCGATGGGATAATTCGAATTAAAAATTCTCGGTATTCCGATTATTAAAATCCTCGGTACATTCTGATTATTATTTTCGTAATCGTAATCGGAATCAATACAACAAAGTCACTTCGGATAGTTGGGTTCCTCGCTTCGAGCTTCAATGGTACACCAGACGAACGTAAATTTTAATTATATGACGTGGCGCGTAAGTGTAAAATGCAAAGCGACCATGCATCGAATGTCATAGGATTCTATTTTATTTTGCAGGGCAAAAGTAGGGAAAAAATATATTTTATATTCACGTTTCAACGCTTTTTTATTTAAGGAAGCAAAGTCATATTTATTTTAGTATTAAACAATGGTACGTATTATAAATGTTCCTTTATTTATTGCCATTTATTAACCATCTATTTTAAAGCAATGTTTCTTTGGTTCACAATTAAAGCATATTTATATATGTGTGTGTTCCTGAAGTCAATTTGAACATTCAATTCATGCTTTCAAATGACATCGTTCGGAGCAACAGAAATAGTTCGAAATAGTAATGCAAATGATCAACAATACAATTCTACATTCAAAATCAGAGGCCAAGTTTATCATAAAATGGGCTCATTGCTGCCAATGCCAAACGAACCACATAAATTTTTAGATGGGCTAACAAAAAATATTTTTCACGCTATAGCATTAAGAGATTGATATTGTTTGTTTGTGTTACTGTCGTAATTAATTATTGATGATATATATAATTTTAAGGAATAAATTATAATAAATAGAATAAAAAATGTTTCGTGTTTTGTGATTTTTATATTCGCTCATTGCTCACAGCGCTCCATGCCTCTTTCACTCATATACCACATCCTTACACACTTACAATAAGTTAGTTATTTTTTTTCTACACTAGAAATTCTCTAGAAATAATTCATATGGCATTTGCCGGGTCAGCTAGTATATATATATATATATATATATATATATATATATATATATATATATATATATATATATATATATATATACATACATACATATATAGTAATAAAAAAATACTAATAAAATTTTCACATGGGCACACCGTTAAAGAGAAAAACTAAATAATAAAAATAACAAACAAAACGAGTATAAACTTACATAATATTATAACAAAAATCAATTACAGTCGGTAATTAATAAGGAGTATCCTCAAGTTTACTTCGAAAAACTCGGTTCTCGCCGCAAGCAAGCAAGCCACACCGATTACGAATATCATTAGGTTATTAAAATCATGGAATATTAAAATATACCGATTATGCCCATCGCTAGTAAAAATATCAACATCTAAGACCAAATCTCTCGTAGTAGCAAGGGAACCTAGATGATCCAAGATCGTAATTAACGAAGAAATAATCGAACAAGTTTCTAAGTTCGAATATCTGGGAATAGAAATATCCAGCTACGGAGACCTAAGAGAAAGTGTACGAAAGCAGGCTAATAAAGCAGCTTATTCATCAGGATGTTTAAGGGATGTTATCTGGAGGCATAAAGATATGAGGTTGGACGGGAAAAACCGCATAAATAAGTTATGTGTAAGGCCAATACTAAAATATTCAATAGAAACGAGAGCTAAAAGAGCAGAAACCAACAGAATACTTAGAACAACTGTAATGAAAACATTAAGATCAATAACGGAGAAAACATTGAGAGTCCCTGACATTCAAATAAGAGAACTATGTGGGACACAGGATATCGTACGGTGGGGAATGCAGAGGAGATGAGAGTGGAACCAGCATGTTAAACGAATGGACGGCGAGAGGCTAACCCGAATACCAAGGGATTTAAAACCAATGGGTACCAGACCACCAGGCCGGCCCTTTAAAAGATGGCGTGATAGCTGGCAAACTACGTCACAAATACGACTGCAACAGTAGAGAAAAACACATCGGATACGAAGCTAGTGAAAACCGTAGCGAAAGTGAAAGGAAGTGGTCTCTGCCTACCCCTATGGGAAAAAGGAGTGACTTTATGTATGTTCTAAATATTCACCCAAAATATGTGGTAAAAAATTGCCATTTTTTTAAAATAATTCTAGATATACCTAAACCCATTGTTCTAATAGGCGTTAGTTTTTTATAAAGATAGTGAATTTTCTTCAATGTAAAACCAATTAAATTGGGTAATTCTACAACGCTACATAAATAGTATATTACACACCTAAGGCAGTAAAGTGAGAAATATCTCAGAGAACATGTATGATGTGTAGCATGTGTTCTGAGACATTTCTTACTTTAGTGCCCTAGGTGTGTAATATACTATTATTTGCAACCATATGTGTAATGCTGTCATTATTAACGTCATTGAAGGTTGGAAAGTGTCACATTACACACCTCTACTTCGAGATTATAGCTAACCTCACGACAGGAATAAATCTCTTTCCGCCTCGGTGTGTTATATACTATTAAATCGGAACTTAGTAATAAAAATAGACACATTTAGTATATTACACACCTAGGGCAGTAAAGTGAGAAATATCTCAGAGAACATGTATGATGTGTAGCATGTGTTCTGAGACATTTCTTACTTTACTGCCCTAGGTGTGTAATATACTATTATTTGCAACCATATGTGTAATGCTGTCATTATTAACGTCATTGAAGGTTGGAAAGTGTCACATTACACACCTCTACTTCGAGATTATAGCTAACCTCACGACAGGAATGAATCTCTTCCCGCCTCGGTGTGTTATATACTATTAAATCGGTACTTAGTAATAAAAATAGACACATTTAGTATATTACACACCTAGGGCAGTAAAGTAAGAAATGTCTCAGAGCACCTGTTTGTTGACCGAGGTGAAGCCGAGCAAGTATTGAATTTTGTCAATCGTAAGGTAACTACTTTATTATTTATACAAATTGGAAGTAAAAATAGCGAGAGACAGTTTTCATTTCTTTTTTTTTTTTCGCGATAAATAAACAGACACAATTGTGGAAACATTTTCTTGGAACGTTTGGACGGGCTTGTAAACTTTGCAAAGCGAAAAAATATCATTTGATGTCTTGGCACTAGTTTACTACTAAAAATAATTATAATAGATCGTAAAACGAAGCAAGAATAATTAAATTTTGTTGAAAGGCCATTAAAAAAAATAAAAAATGCCAAAACGCAAATTATTTTATCTCACGTAATTCGAAACCATATTACCAAAAAAAAAATTAAATAAATAGCAGTAATCGAATAAAAAATTGTATTTTGTTTAACAATTTGCACAAAAACTAAATTTCAATATAACAACGCTAAGGAAATGTTATTTTTTATAATTTTTATCCACATATAACGGGTAAACAAAAAAAAACATGAGTAAATGAAACTAGTAAAGTTAACGGCGATCGGCAGAAAATATTTTAAAATCAATGAATGATTCGTTTTTTTTTAACTAAAAACGTAATTATACAGAGTGGACCAAAAATCTGGAAACGGACAATTATCTCGTAAATTGCTAATCCGAATTGTACAAAATTTAAGATAAGCCTATTTTGAGATACGAAGATTCCATATTTGACATTTGCAATGTAGTCAGATTTGCCGTTTCTCTGATATTATTAGTCACTTTGGTTTTTTAAATACATATTCTGTCATTAATGGAATCTCATCCTCAATACGAGTTCAGCCATATGTGTCAATCATAATTTTATGTTATTATTAAAGTAAACCAAAAGTAACTGCGTTTATACACACTGTATATTTAGCAAGTATTCCTATTTTATATAGTTAAGACCCAGTTTAACGAAGATGTTATAACCCCGACAAATAATAAACGATGTTGGTTCGCCAGAACAAAGCAATAACTATTCGTAGAAAGTTAACGGTAAGAAAAGTTCAAAATCCAGATCACACAAACAACCCTCTTCTGATTTAAATGACGCACATCGAATAAACGTCAAAGCTAGTCTTATTTAAAATGCTCAACATAAAGAATAGATTAACAGACGGTGAAATAAGAAAAATATCCAAGTACTCCTACGAACTCGGATATTGAGCAAAAGCAGATGAAAAAAACTGGAACAAATAGGCAATTTAAAATGCAGCAGAATTAAAAAAAATGTAGCTTTTTGTAATTGTGCTCGTTATCAAAGAGAAAAAAATGCGTTAGTCGATAAATACGAACGTTAAAAAGATATGACAAAAGGTAATTTCCTTAGAAATCTCTAGCAGATTACGAGCCCTTAATTTTTAACGAAAATATTTCAAAAAACAGAGTGAAGGCAATATCTCTGTTAAAAGTCGGTTTTATGAGATTCGAAATATTCATAAAGTTTTATGAATACGCCGTATTTTCCCACCGAAAACATCGTGGGAAGTAAAACATTAAAATTGACTCTGCGTAAACTCGGTTGATTATTTAAGGGATTTAATGTTTACGACTTAGTAAGTAAACTGCTACCGAAAATACACTATTTATACTTTACGCTAGGGACCATCCCTTTTTCACTTGTTATTGCAATTTCACATCGGAAAAATAGTTAATTAAAAGGTAATGTTGCTAAAAATTGCCACGATTCAAAACCGTTATAATTGACTATATTAACACATCCTATTTTCAATACATTTAATAATAAAAGTATACCAGGGTTGACTCGCTCCAAGGCGTTTTTACCTAAACCCTCAAAAAATACAACCAAGTAGATCCTAGAATGAAGCAGGAACGACCTGCGAATTTTAACGGGATTGCTTGCAGAACACTGTCTTCTAAGATACCACCTCGGAAGGATGGGTTTGAATCAACAAACGGACTGCCGGTTCTGCTACGTAGACGACGAAATTGCTGAACATAAACTATGTTCATGCCCCTGCCTGGAAAGAATAAGGTTCAGCATATTTGGTTTTACCAATTAAGAACCTAGGAGACAAAAAGATACCCGCAAACTACCGAGGCATAAACCTTATAAATACGACCTTAAAACTTGAACAAAGATTCTAACAAATAAAATAAATAAACTCACCACATTGGGCGATGAACAACAAGATTTCAGATCAGGAAGATCTTGTACAGATGCGGTATGTATAACAAACCAGCCTTCTGTATTTTATAGACCTGGAAAAGGCGTTTGACCGAAACCAACTGGAGGACGTGGTACACCTTCTATACAACAGGCAAATCCCATACATCATAAAAACCATCGAAAATATTTACCAGAGAAACAAAATACAAGCCAAAATAATTGGCACAACTACCGAAGAAATTCCTATAAATAGTGGTATTCGTCAAGGAGATTCCCTTAGCCCCTTATTGTTCAACATCGTTATGGACGAAATAATAAAAAGCACTCGTAACCTGAAAGGGTATAAAATGGGAAACAAAGACGTCAAAATCCTATGCTATACCGATGACGATGTTCTGATTGCAGAAAACGAATATGACCCACAGAGATTACTATTCAAATTCAGCACAACGGCAAAAAGTCTAAAAATGAAGATATCTGCAGCAAAGACGAAATGCATGACCACCTCAAAAACACCTATCAGATGTAAACTGGTTGTGGATGATAAAATTATGCAACAGAAGAAAAAATTTAAATACTTAGGCATAGAAATATTAGGATACGGTGACATCGAGGCGGAGGTAAGAAACCAAGCAGCAAAAGCAGCGCGAACCTCAGCTAATCTGAACGATACAGTTCAAAATTATTGTGTTATTATTGCTTTCGTTTGTCTAAAAACCTTTCTAAAAATGAATTTCCAGTTTTTTTAGAAGATGTACCTTTCGATCACAGACTTATTTACTTATTTATAGACGATTGTTTAAAAGATTTTAAAGAAAGCGCGTATGGATTGAGAATGAAAAATTTGATCATATCATGCATCATTTACGGCGATGATCAGGTCATATAACCATTTTTTAAGGAGAAGTTGCAGGTGATGGCCTAAAAATCATAAATGTATGCATGAAATAAATTAATGTTTTTAAAATAGAAGAAAGCTTGACAAACTGCGAGGTGCTGACTGAAAAAGAAATAGTGCAACAAGTGAATGAGTATATATACTTGGGTTCAAAGTTTATGAGAGATGAAAAGTATGACTGTTTTGGCAGAAGAACAAATAAATTGGGCTCTATCTAACTTTATAAGCAGCCAGAACGTGTCAAAAAAGACACGACTGCATAGAGGTGGTAGTCCCTATGTATGGTAGCAAATATTAGGTTTGGCAAAGGAAGAATAAAAGTAAGATCAATGCTGCGGAGATGAGTAGTCTGAGAAGTACAGCTGGAGTGAATAAAGCCAGGAATAGTGTGATAAGGGAACGCTGTGGTGTACATGAAGATGAGCTAATAAAGGAATGTTTAGACTGTTTCGACGGTAAAGGTCAACATTGTTGTGAAGAAAGGTCAGGTCAAGAGTATTAACAACCGACGAGAATGTATGAAAAGACTGATGATAATAGAAGAAGCAAAAGATGTGTGTAAGAAGTCGTGACTTTATGTATGTATGTTAATAATCTCACAAAGTTTCATATGATTTTTTATTAGAAGTGATGCAAAGAGTACTCAGATAATTTTTTGGTGAAAATCAAATTGAAATTGTAAAAAATGTCTTATGCAATAAAAGCAGAAACACTTAAATAACAAAACGAACAATTAAAAAAAATACAGAAAAATTAAAGCTTTTAAAAATTAAAACGATTTATAATTTATAAATGTTGTAAACATTTTAAAAAACTAAAAATGACACTGATATTTTTGAGTAACTTTTTTTATAGTTATTTAAATTGTAAAGAATTAATTTTCTACTCGGGTAAATTTTTATACTTATCCAAAAAGAATCTAATTAAAATGCAAATTTTAATTTATAAATGCATAATTAACTTTTAAGGAATTCATATTCGTTAAACTTCCGGTGGTAATCATTTTTAAATTAAAAAAATAGACAAAATTCTATTAAGAGCATACCGTCTCAATTTACGGTTTTAATCAAGATAAAATTTTCCAAAATTATCTATTGGTTTAATAAAATATTTTAAAATCTGAACAAAAAATGTTTGTGAATAATTCAAATAAACATAGTTATTTCTTTAAACAAGTAAATTTTTATGAGTTTTACTGTTTGTATAATAAGTTAATAATAAATTTTTACCACCACCAAATAGGGATTGTTCGTTTTCGTTGGGTAATAAATTAAATAATAAATAAAAAGTGCAACTTTTGGTAATGAAATATCATCAAAAAATATTGTTAACAATCACTAAAACAGAGTTTTTCATAAATTAACATAGGAATAAAATTACTGACGAGAAAATTAATGTCACTGTTCTAAAAGCGTGGGGTGCTTTCATTCCGAAACGCATAGTTTAAAAATGTCATACAAAGCACCCCACGCTTTTAGAACAGTGACATTAATTATCTTGTCAGTAATTTTACTCTTATGTTAAGAATTATTTTTAAATTTTAGTTTAATTAAGAAGCGTATTTTTTTAGTTTTTTTAAACTATAATTTATTTTTCGCTTTTTAGTTCCATTTGTTTTACTTACTAAATAAATTATGTATTAAATGATAAAAGCACAAAAAGAATGCATCGGTCGAGAATCGAACCCGGCCCGCCCGTTTGGCAGGCGAGCATTCTACCACTGAACCACCGATGCGATAACTGTGTTTATATTTGTTTTGCGCGCATGCATAGTTCACCCACTAGTTCTATCTCTTTTACACTTATGCAAATGATCCCTGAAAAAATGATTGAAATGAATGAAAGTAATCAGGATAATCGGATATTTTGATCGAATTATTGCATTGTCATCGGTCTTTGACAAGTGTGCAAAGTTTAAATTTAATCTGATCACTTAAAGAGTCAGTGTGGGTTTATACAGCAAAAAAGGAAAAATAAAAAGAAAGCTTTTCATGAAACACAAAGATATTTTACATTACAAAAATGATAAAAACCCAATTCGGAATTCAAAATTTTCCTCTCAATTTTCTGATAACGTTAACATCCTTAATAACTCTTTAATTTTACGAATCAAACAGGATACTAAATTTAAATCGCATGTTAAAAAAATACTACAAAGGATTGTTTACCTAATGTTATTAGTTAATATTTAGAATGTAATAACAAATATATCTTTGCAAATTTCTATAAAGTTGTTTAACAGCATAACTCATACACAGCCAGGCTATAATTTTGCAATAAATATTAGGGGCCTCCTAATAAAGAAAAGAAAATATTTACACGATTGTTTAAGAAGATAAGATAGTAATAAAGTCGAAAATTAATTAAAAATATGAATCAGTGGCATCATAAAATAGGTTTAAAGGTAATATATTTTACAGTTTAGTCTAAATTATAAAGTATAACAGAAAAGGAGGGTTGTGTGTACTGTGATATTCAGGATATATCAATAAGTAAAAAAGGCTATAGTACACCAAACATTTTTTTTTAATTATTACAAGCAAATTCTCGAACGTTTTCAGCGTCAAGCCATCATCAGGAAAAAAATTTGTCACAAATTTGTTTACAAAAGACGAAACATAAAGAAGACAAAACTTATTTATTTAGCGTATGGCAACACATGATAAAAAACTTAAGACTAAAAAATAAACATTAAATTTTTAAGTCTAAATTTTCAATCCACGTAACAGCCGATGGGGTGGCCCTCGAGAAGTCTGTAGTCGTGCAGTGGCTCTGTCTCCTGACGCAGATTATATGCTAGGTGATGGATAATCTGTCGTTCTCCACAGTCGCAAGCGTTACTTTCGAGTTTCCCTCATTTATGGAGAGAATCTGCACATACGCCGCATTCTGTGCGGATGCGTTTTAGGCAGCACCATTTTTTTTTTGGTAGAGCAGAGCCAGGAACTGTTTCGTTTGGACGGATGTTGTTGTAGGTGTCAGGAGATACTTTATTCCGCCATTCTTGTACCCATTCGTGTTCCAGAGTGAAATTTTTTTCGGTGAGTGCTGCAGCAGTTTGAACTGTAGGTTTCCTAAAACGTAAACTCTCACCTAGTTGGGCGATGTCTTCGTGAATTTGGCGCTGCGGGTTGTCTTGGATTTTCTTATATTCTCTACAGAGAGCGTTTGCACGGCGAAGATGGGGTGGTGGTATATTGCAGAGAGTAGGCAGCCAGTGCGTTGAGTAGGTTTAATGGTGTCGCTGATTATTCTCAAAGATATGTTGAGTTGGACATCTACCTTTTTTGAATGGGGGCTATTCAGCACAATTTTCGGCGGTGAAGTATACAAGTATAAATCACTAAAGCTCAACAATCAACAAAACAAAACATTTGATGAAATTGTAACTACATCAATAATTATAAAATATTTTCTTAACAAGACATGTGCGTTTTATCATTTCCATATTTCTTTAAAATGTCTTGTTAAGAAAATCTTTCATAGTTATTAATGTAGCTACAATTTCATCAAATGTTTTGGGTCATTTTTTTTAATGTTTATTGTTGAGCCTTAGTCATGTCCTCTTTATGTTTCGTCTTTTGTAAACAAATTTGTGACAAAAATTTCTCCTGATGATGGCTTGGCGCCGAAAACGTTCGGGAATTTGCTTGTGGTAATTAAAAAAAAAATTTGGTTAACTATAGCCTTTTTTACCTATTGATATCCAAATTATAAAGGTCTTAAGAAAAATAGTTGGAGATGTTAACTTAGTGCTTATTTTAACTTTACCAAAGAAGAAAGTTAATATATACAAAAAATTCAATGTTAAAATATGTTTTTTTTTATTTTCTTGTTGATCCACTACATAAATAGACTTTCTATTGTTTGTTCAAGGAATAATTTTTAAGCGGTTTTTTTTATCAAACTATAGCTAATTTTCTCTAAAATGTTGCAATAAATTTATTAATTGCACAGGTCTGCAAAAAAATCTTTTTGTTTGGCTGCATGAGATATTTTTACCAAATTTAATGTTTTAAAATGCGCTGATTTTATAATTGGCATCCATTTACTCCTATGACATTATGTTTTTCTGCAAAATTAATACATTCAGAGTATTGGTAAAATGCATTTATTCATTAAAATTAATCAAATGAATCATTGAATAGGCGTCATTCAGATAAATCATATTCTACACCAAAGCACGTCATAAGACCTTGTTAATCATAAAAAACCAGATAACAGAAGGTTTTTGTTTTTTAGTCTCAAACCTAGCAATTCGGCTAAATCTTTTAAAAGACCTAAAATCTCTTAATAGGTCATTAAGCTCACTCTGAGAGAATCAGGCCACTTGTCAAAAGAAAAATTTAAGATAGATTCAGATCAGGAAGATCTTGTACAGATGCGGTATTTGTCCCGCGACAAAAAACTGAAAAATCCATCGAGTATAACAAACCAGCCTTCATGTGTTTCATAGGACGTGGTACACCTTCTATACAACAAGCAAATCCCATATAAAATCATAAAAACCATTAAAAATATTTACCACAGAAACAAAATACAAGCCAAAATTAATGGCACAACTACCGAAGAAATTCCTGTAAATAGTAATATTCTACAAAAATATTCTTTAACCGCTTATTATTTAACATCGTTCTGAACAAATAATAAAAAGCACTCGTTACCTGAATGGGTATAAAATGAAAAACAAAGACGTCAAAATCCTATTGCAGAAAACGAAGATGACCTACAGAGATTACTATTCAAATTTAGCACAACGGCAAAAAGTCTAAAAATGAAGATATCTGCAAGAAAAACGAAATGCATAACCACTTCAAAAACACCTATTAGATGCAAACTGGTTGTGGATGATAAAATTATACAACAGGAGATAAAATTTATATACCTAGGCATAGAAATATCAGGATACGGTGACATCGAGGCGGAGGTAAGAAACCAAGCGAACCTCAGCTTACCTGAACGAAAGAATCCTCCAAAACAAATATATCGGAATCGAGACCAAATTCCGAATCTACAAGGCGGTCCTCCGACCTATATTAACATACACAGCGGAAACTAGACCAGATACATCGAACACAAAGAGAATATTAGAAACCACCAAAATGAATTTAGTGCGCAGGATCGCTGGAAAAACAATTTTTGACAGGGAGAGTAGCGAGGACATTAGAAGAACATGTAAAATAGACAACGTAAATGAATGGATACTGAGAAGAAAAAAGAGTGAAACTAACATATAGATCGGATGAATGACGACAGAATGGTCAAAATAACTAGAGACAAGTCGCCCTTAGGGCACCTACATTAAAAAAGGAAATCACTAATGTTTCTCTATTGACTTGTGACAGTGCATTCACTACAAATAAAACAAAAGCTGTCAGGAGAAATAACACAATCTCTTGAAGCCATGATTAAGAAATGGAAACAACAGTGCTGTTCAGTGTGAAAGCTATATGTTTATGTGGCCCTACATATCATGTGTGATACTAAATTTTTTTGACTTATCTTGACATAATTTAACCAGTTCAATTACACAAATTAATAGACGTGATGAAATTTTTTTGGTTTTAGGAAGTAAAAATCAGAAAAATTCCTATGCAGTTTTGTAGTTGTAGACCTGTGTTATTTATCATAAAAAAATTTTTTAATAAATTGTTGAATGGCATGGAAATGTCAATTAATATTAATTTTAAATAACAAAAAATATACGCACTCGAAATAGTTTACTACTTTCTTTTTTAGATTTTATTTAGCCTTGTATATTTTTTAAAATATTTGCCATCGTTAAATCAATAGAGTAATGAGGATAGTACAACTACAATAATTTATTTAATAAAACAACAATTTTTATATTAGAATAATTTGATACGGCCTAAACTGTTTTACTTTTTATTCCTTTGCAATAATTGTAAATCGTTGCTAAAAATTTAATTATTTAAATCTGCTGCAACAGTAGTCTGTTATTAGTTGAATATATTTCTATTAGACTCCATTTATACTTTTTTATTAGTTTATTTATTTATTAGTTTTTTTAAGGATTTAAAATCCACTATTGTATTAAAGATTACGTTTAAAAAAGGTTTGACAATTTTTTTATTTAGTAAAATAAATTAATTGGTATTTAACAGTATTTAACTTGGCATTTATTTTTTAAATCAAACATAATTAAATAAAAATATATAAAAACTAAAGAAAAAATTTAAAGTAAAACAGTAAAACTTAATGTACATTTTTTGTATAAAATTTGTGATAATCTACAAAAAGTTGTTTCTTTTTCAAATTTAAAAAACCTATATTTTTAGTTCTTTTGACTTTCTTTGTTAAAAGTTTTGCACTTGTTATTAATTTCTTTATACCATAAAAATTCGTCAAATAAAAAAAATATTAATTTTTTAAAAAATATTTCATTTTAAAAAGTTATGCAGGTATAATCTAAAACAATAAATTTTAAGTATTTTTTTGCAATAATAAAATTTCCATTTTAAAAAACTAAATTTGTGATAATCTGTTAAAAATCAAAGAAAAAGTCTAAAATACTATTTTTTTCAACTTTCTTAAGGTGTTTGGGTGTAAAAAGTGGTTTTTTATAAGTAAAAAGTCAAAATTACTATGATTAAAGTTATTTTGAGAAAAGTAAATTGTTCATTTCGTTAATTTGCAAAATATAAGCACAAAAAGTTTATTTATAAATAAATTTTAGAGTTTATTTATACGTTGAAAGAATGAATTATTTTTAGAAAAGAATTTTTTGATATTTAAATGGTAGTTTTGTAAAACTAGCAGATGTAAGCATTGCGAAAAATACTCGAGTTAATTTTCATCTTTAAAAATTGTTTAAACTACTGTGGGAAGCAAAATTGATAATTATCATAAATTATGAAGTTACGAAAAACATTAAAATATTTAATATGGTTTAAAACAGTTAACAAATTTTCAGTATTTTAATTTACAATTTTTACCAAAAATTAATCTCTAAAAACTTTTTTTATTTCAAATTTGAACGCCCGGTGTAAGAAATTGTAGGTACACTTGTTATTAATTTTTAAACGCAATAAAAATTTAAGGAAAATTTCACAAATACATTTTTTATTTCGTCACAAAAATTATTAAACAACAAAACATAAAATTTAAAAAAATTTTAAAAACAAATTTTCAGTAGAAGGTACTTTAATTTAAATTTAATCTACATTTTTTGGTAAAATATTTGTAATATTTTTTAAAAAATACTTGAATTTTTAAAAACAAAAAGTCTAAAATATTATATTTTTTTTTCATTTAAAGTTGCTTAAGGCTAAAAGTAGCTATATTTTTATTAATTATTTTGTGCAATAAAAATTCAAAATTATTATGATTTAATCTATTTTGAGGAAAAAAAATGTTGATTTTTTTACATTTATTTAAAGGTTGAAAGAATTAATTAATTTGAAAAAAAAATTGTCAATATTTTAATGGTCATTTTGCAAAACAGGCTGATGTAAACAACGAGAAAAATCCTCTAAATATTTATCTTTAAAAATTTATTAAATTACTATAGGTCGTACAATTAATATTCACCATTAATGAGTGGACGTTTTTTGATGTTTTTATTTTTTGTAAAACAACAAAGAAAGACTTACAAGCAGAGCAGATAGAAGCTGCAGTGTTATTCAACCATACGACACAAAACAGGATTACAACACCAATGAAGACAACAAAAATAGTCTTACCATTTCGTAGGCAAACTTTTCCGGCGAAGTAGCCACTGGCGGGTTGTCAAAATAGTTGATTTCCGTAAAACGATTGACGATCAATGTACTCGGAGCGGTCAAATGGTGATTATTGAACATATGCTGGGGGGCACATTGGCCGCAAGGACAAGGTATTGCAGGTTGCGGTGCGTATGCGGGCGGTATCTCGGGACAGGGTACGACAGGACACAGGGGAACTACGTAGGGAAATTGGCCGGGAGCGTTAAAAAAGTACGTCGTGATTGCTAAAATCGCAAAACGCGATTCTACACACACCCTATCGAATTGATTGTATTTTTACCTCCTATTTATTTTTTTTCCAAAAATATTCTAGCAAGGATGTTCGAGAGTACTCTCTGGATTGTCTTTTTTTTCCTATGATTGTTGCTTCTATTATTTGGTATGCTATTGCACGATTGTCAACTATGATTATCAATGTTTCCTTAACAACTATTTCAAATATTAACGTTGATCGTTATAATTAAATATTATATCAATATAGTTATAGTGAGCGATGTAAAATTTGATTTTGTTCTTTATTTAGATAAAATATATATATGGGTACTATTTATTTTTCTTACTTACTTAAACTTTATAAATATTAAACCTAGAGATATGTTTTTTTTATATTTTACACAAACTTTAACCTAAATTTAACACTAGGTTCACAAATATACGCTAATACTGAAATTGTAGCACACGCAAGCGTTTGGTCAATGAAAAAAAAAATGAATTTTGGAAAGATATGTTTTATTTATTTATTTTGTTGTTGCTTTAATTGAAACTCGTAGGAGGTGCGCTAAATTTTTTTAACGAATTACAAAAAAGCCACGTTTTTAAAATTTTACCTATACAGATTGTCTTCGAATCTGAAAAAATCACTACGCGCGAATATTGACTTTCTGAGTGAAAAGGGAGGCAAAATTTCGAATATTGCACTGGGCCCTTCAAAATACAACCTTAAACTAGGATATATTTAATTAAAATCTATATATAGGACGGTCTAAACGCGCCAACTGGACAACAGTCGACAAGTATATTAGATACTAGTCTACAACACTTATTACCTTACTTTTTACGATGATTGTCATTAAATTCTTGGACAAGAGACTTCGCGATGAGTCTTTGCCGTAAACAACGTCGAACTAAAAAATCTTTTTGTACTCAAAAAGGAACGATTTACACACGATACTCGGGTGCGAGTTACTATTTTTTTTTTTTTTAATTAATTACTGTTTCAAAGAGAAAGCGGTGAGAAATAGCGACAGAAAATGATTTGTGGTGAAATAGGGCGATTAAGACGACGTCAACCGGAAATAAAGAGACTTGGATTCGGGTTAAAAAAGTTGGTGTGGAGTTTAAGTTCGTATAGGAAGTGTTAGACTGTAAGAAATATTAGACCGCCGTACACTAAGCGAGTTAGGCCCGGACTGTTAAACGGAAACCTGCGATCCGGTGAAAGAGAAGCGGAGCCGAGCGCGCGCATGCGTCCCCACCGGTTAGGTTGGGATGCTTGCGATGCCCCTATCACCCCCACCCGACAACACCGTCAATACAACCTGATGCATGCGGGCCAGCACCGTTGCCGCGCTTTCTAGGACAACCGTCATTCTACGACTTGTTGAACGTGAACATTCTTCCCGAAGGCAAAAAAGATTAACATCCGATATCACCTTAAGTACACATCAAACTAAAAATAATCGCAAATAATTCGACATTTTTGGTAAAAATTTCAAAGAAACAACGTACTAAAACGATACAAACTCAAATCAACATAAAAATATAACCCTACTAAAAAAACATAAAAGTACTATTATATATTAATCAAAACTACACTGAAACATTAACAGACAACATCGATAACGGAATTAAATTTATCAAAGGTAATATCGATAAATTTTTATTTTTCACGAAAACTTTTTTTTTGGTAAAAGTATAAAAATAAACCTATTGATAAAATTACTAGATTACTAGACCAAAAGAAAGACAATCTCCTATCTCCATCATAAAAAAATTGCTTCGGTATAACTGCTTTTTATTTATTTTTTTAGTTATAAAGACGTTTTTAAATATTAAATAATGCATTAATTAACTACTTTACTTATTGTCGAATGAAAATTTTAAAAACTTTATCTTTGACTTGTGCTTGTCTGTACTAAAATAAAATTGTTATTAAGTCGTCTGTACATTGAAAATACATACATACAAGAAAATTTATTACAATATGACAAACCACCATTTTTGGGATTTTTTGTCTGTCTGTTTGTTTGTTTTTCTGTTTAATTGCATCACGCAAAAACTACTGAACCAACTTTGATGAATTTTTTTTGTTTTTACTCTTATGACTAGACCTAAACTATTGATAGTAGCAGCAGTTTTCCCAAAAATGCCAATAATTTAGGTTGCATAAAGTTTGAAACGCGCTATTGTTTGATTTTAGTAAAACTATAATAGTAGCAGTGGTTTTTATGGCACCTATTACCTTCTAGAACTAAAAATAGTACAAACTTAGCTTATATACCTTAAGACTACAAGATTTATGAATTCTGACCATTGGCTTAGAATAAAGGACCTCAAATGCTTTTATTTTTACTGGTTTATAGTAATGACTAATGTTGAAGAAACTATTACAAAACGGTAACAGAAATATTGAAGATTGTCACGTGCCTATTTTTTCCTTCTACAAGTTCCATTATTAATTGTCTCTGATGAGTTTCGTATTCCTTGTTGCATACCGTACTCTGTGGTAACTCAAATATATCATTAGTTGTAGATAATGTTGCATAACTTGTAGGGGTACGATTATCGTTTGGTTTGCAATTTCTGTGTGGATGGGACTGGATATCCACACGGACGAGGCGATTGTGGGTTGACGTTTATTCCGCGCCATTTTTCTTGATTTCCGGCGCAGGAGCGGAAGTCGTTTGGGGAGCTTCATCGAAGTCGGAGGTGTTGGTGAAAGTTGTTGGGGACGGTGTGTTATTAGCACGTGTGCAGAACCTCTATGGGATTTCTTTCATATCTGGCTGTATTTGGGCCATCTTAATTGGATTTTGAAGAAAAACCATTTGATTTTTAACTTGACCATTTTGTCTTGCCTTTGTTGTGGATATTTTTGGAGTTTTGGTGTTGAGTTAAATAGCCGTTCTCGGGATTTATTTGAGGGAAGCCATTGTTAATTAGCCGGTGCCGCCCCATAATCTAACCAGCCCCAGGAGTAGGCCAGGAGTAGGCCACAGGAGTACATGTGAATTCGTATACCCAAAGGTTATAAGTGATTTATTTTTAAATATATAACGCAGTGACTCATTCTGACACCACGATTACGTTCTGTTTTAGTTTATTAATATAGTACAATGTTGGAAACTATTTATTGCATTAGATAATATGCCAAAACTAAACTTGGATTAAAATAACCTTCTCAATAATTCTTTAAGTCCAAGTAAAAAGATATTTTCTTCCTACTTATTTGTAAATATCCTACAATCTTGATATTTTAAAGGACAACCATTGTAAAAATATTTTTAAATAAACTCGATTGTTTTGGCAGTGAAAATCTTTATGTAAACGGTTAACTAGTGAATTATCAGCCTTTATGTAAATGTTTGAATTAGTGTTATTAATGAGTTAACTTATATATGTTTTACCTTTTTTTTCTTTGCCTTTATGTAAGCGTTTGAATTAGTGTTATAAATGAGTTAATTTATATATGTTTTACTTTTTTTGTAACTTGGTAAAGTCTGTTACTCTTACTTCTGTTCTGGCTATTTTATAAAGTTGTAAATTTAACATTTTTGGTTTGTTTTAGCAAAGAAATTTTACCATAGCTGTTAATTTTGACTATATTTGTTATGATGTTGCTATTGAGCTGTGTACCTTAATTATTTATTGTGTAAGTAAAGTATCAAACATATTTTTGCTATAATTTTATTTATTTGGTTCACCATAATCATAGTTGTTTATCTTGTGGCTCTGCTAGTGCCTATAAGATCTAGGGGTTTCCGGCTTATACCGTCCAAGTCGGTGGCGCAGCTCACTTTTATATTTTTTTTCTTCTACCCTCTACGGCTGAGCTCGGGCATAATTTGCCAGTAGAGAAACCGCTAGCAGAGTACTCTTTAGAGAACGAAAAAGACGTGGCAAGATATTTACAAAAAAATAGACAACGATATTGTGTTTAGGTGTATGTTTTTTCAAATCAATGATTTGACTACATTTTTTTTAAAGTCTACGCATTTTATTAGGTAACCTAATCAGAAAATAAAATATATTTAAGGTCCACAAGGATGAAATTTAAAGCTTTAAATAATAAAGAACAGCACTATTTTTCTTTTTTTTACGTATTTCGTCTTAATGCGATGATCTGTAAATCCTGCTTTTTTACGATCTCAGACCACAGTTCATGCAAACGAAGTCGCAGGCAAAAATTAATAAAAAATAAAAACGATCATTACATAAAAAAGAAAGCTCGGTATCATGTAAGTGGGGTGTAGGGTTGCCACTTTACCGCGACCCTTGATCGGTCTATTGCGGCTCAAAAAAAAGAAAGCTAATGTATTTTTATTTCTTGACTTTAGGGCAGCCAAAAACTTAATAAGGAAAAGTCTTGTCATTTTGTTTTTATAAAAAATTGTGCAATAAGTCACATTCTTAAGGGTTATAACTCTTTTTGAACTAACCACTAAAGAATTGTATCACAAGGGTTACTTGCTTCCAGCCCAGGGGTCGTAAATAATAGAATAGTAAGGACATTAACAATGCTAAGCTAAAAATAAATTACAAAATAATTTTGGTTTCATATACGAAGAGCAGTTTTCAATAAGAACGTGTTCAGTTAAATCGGGTGCTACCGCCGAGCGTCAGCGAGACGTGGCAACGCCGCCCTTACCGTTCACAGGTAGACAAGGTAGAGAGAAGCAACAACTCCGCGGCAGGCAGAAACAGAAACAGCAGAACGTCGATGCACGACCAACTAGTTGCTCCTGCTCTTTCTGATGCTGTTACGCGGCGTGTCAAGGAGGCTGGAAATTTAAGCGCCGCCCCTGATTCATGAGCCCCCCCCGACGGACACGCGCCGCGATGCGTTTTTGTTTCCCGCCGCACACCGCCGGCCACGCCACGCCGCCCTATATTATGTTTTTTATCAATTTTTTTTCGGATTTCCAGGTAATTTTCGATGAACGATGGATGGATGGGCCTTTAACATTTGGGTTAGTGGAAATGCAATTATGTTAAAACAGTTTAAGTTTATGCAACAGTTTTACAATTTCATTAGGTACGTTAAACTTACTAGTGATTGTTTTTTTCCCCAAAAAGTTAAAGGAAATCATAGAAAAACTATTTTTTGGATTTTTTTTTATCAAACAATGTTGAGTAAAAGTATAAAATATTTTTTTTTATTTAAAAATCTATTAAAATATAAGAAGACAAAAGTAAGAAATTCAGATTGTGGTTAATCATCATAAATATATTCCATTTTTATGATTTTTATTTAGGAAAGGGCTTTAAATGTAAAATTATTAAAGTTAAAATATTTATTAAAAGAAAAATTGGTATATTGTTTAAATACAATTATGAAAATAATAATTAGTTTTAACATTTCCTGTAACCTTTTTTTCTTATAAATTTTTTATGATTTTTAATTATTTTTTTCAATTAAATGGATCGTTTTCATTTGAGTATGCTGGTAAAGTTTTCACTGGATTGGTATTAAATGATAGTTAATTTTAAAATACTTGCGTTTATATACCCAATAAGAAGTAGCTTTACTAATTTTAAATATAACTGAAAAAAAAATGTAAATCATGTAGAAACAAGAAAAAAGATTAAGTTGGAAACATAATTTTTCATAACTTTTTTTTGGTACATTCATAGTTATTTTTATTTTGTAACAGAGACCACTTCCTTCCACTTGCTTCGGTTCTCGCACACATCTTTTGCTTCCTCTACTTTCATCAGTGCTCTCATACATGCTCGTCGGTTGTTGGTACTCTTAATTAAATAAAAAAAAAATTATACAATAATAAAACGTTAGCAAACGAGTTAACAGAATCAGCAAAACAACGGTTAAAAGAAATGCTAATAGCAGTCGTTCGGGTGTAACATCATTTAGTAAAAAGCAAACAAAAAATTAAATAATAATAAAAAATGTTTTAAATCTTGTTTGTACGTAGTGTTTTTTTTTAATTGTGTTAAAAGAATCTTTTTTCTTTTGCTCGAGGCTTTATTTTATTTAAAAAAAAGATATATATTTTTTTCTTTTGTGTTGTATTTGTATTTGTAAGATATTTTGCAAACATTTAAGCAACCCTCTCGCTTTATTTTTGCGAATAAAAACAAAAACATTATTTTTGAAAGAGCAGTGAATAGTTCTTCAAATTTTCGTGTAACTACTGCATTATAATTACTCATAACAAAAAAAGTAAGGTAACTGTGTAAAGGACCAAATAACACCTTTAATTTTGCCAAAAAAGTACCACAATCGTGTAAATAAAAGGGTTTTTTTCTAATACGTCCCCGCATTTTTAATCTAAACACTTATTTAATTGATTTGCCAAATTTACCAATAATGATAATTACTATTATTATGATTTATACTTTTTTGTATTTTTTTTATACTAAAATTTGAACGATACAGAATATATTAACATGACCCCTGCGCAAGAATGTTACGCAAAAATATCTGTCCTCAAGTGTATATAAACAACACGCCCATACCTGTAAAAGCTAAGGTGAAATATCTTGGACATCACCCGGACCAAAAATTAACATGAAAGACGCACATAAAAATCAAAAAACGATAACTGGATCTCAAAACAAAAAACTTGAGCTGCCTAATAAACAGAAGATCTAAACTATCCATGAAAAACAAAAGAATATTTTATAAGGCTGTACTCAAACCAATCTGGACTTAAGACATGCTGTGAGGATGCAGTAAACCTAGCAATATAATTTTTTTCCAAACATACCAATCAATAGCGCTCAGAATGATAAACGCCGCCACTTGGTATGTTTCAAATCAAATGCTGCACAACGACCTGGACGGACATTCCATTCATAATACAAGTGATAAGAGCCAATGCCAACAAATATAGAAACCGTACCACTAATTATGGTAAACAAATGATTAATAAACTCTCTAATCAACCAGTCGAAAGAAGACTTGGAAGATTATGGCCAGAAGATCTTGATAGATAAAAATTCCAGAGATCCATTGCTGGATGGAACCTGCTGAAGTCACCTTTCGTTACATCTTATTTGCTAATTACTCTGTATATACTATGAGTAGATTGTAAATTGCAGTGAATAAAAAAATATTTACTGTACCAGTGTTTCTGTGCTGATAATTAAATCGTTAATAGTAACTTCGTACTTTTGACAATTGACTTATGACCCACCCTCTAGTTCGCATGGCCATGACTGTTCACTGTACGATTGTTTTTGCGTAGTTGGAATAAACTTATTCGATGACACTCGAAAGGAGAACAATTTAAAGTCTCGCCCGTTGATTCCCACGAGGTTAAGCAATATGTTAAATACAAAATTACACGGAAAAAAGGAATAACCAAAATGGTTTTTTGGCACCGGATCCATTTATTAATTTAAAATTTAAAAAAAATTTTGTCTCGGCGTATCTAAGCAAAATAAAAATCGTGAGTTGGTCATATTCTTAGGTTTCTTAAGGAAAATGCAGTAACAGGTAATAACGAATTTAAATCCACCAGAAAACTATCAACTTTATAACATTACCTTCAACGGAAATCCATTCGCTTCCGCTTCTTTAATGTTTTCTTGCATAATATGTTATGGTTCTCTGATTCAATATTAACAGAATTGCTAATGAAGTCATTCGATGCACGATATCATATTTCCTATCTTTTACAAGGAATAAACAATTCGTTTCTTACCCATAAAAGTCAGCAACAGTGTACTTACCTGTAACAAAAAAAGAGAAAGATTAATGATAATTTACGGTGCAAATAATTAAAATTGTGATGGCAAGGAATCATACAAATAATATATTTTCATTTTAAAGGAATAAAAGATATGTTAAGCGGTCTAATTGTTTGGCTATAACCAGCCAGCAGATAATATAAAGGTAGCAGAATAATTTAAAATCATAATTATAATCGAATCAATGTTTATGTAGAAATTTGTTGCTAATTTGTTGCTGTAAAACTGTGACAAATTTTTTTTATTTTTTAAATGCATTGGATACTGTTCTCACTTTAATAAGGTATTTAATTTTGGGGGACTGCTGTATCCGCAGGCTCCGTATTCATGGCTCAAAAAGAGCAATTAGAGCGCTTTTCAACTTAAAATCTAAAACTTCTTGCAGACCATTTTTTAAAGAAAATAGAATAATGACCATGACGAACACTTATATTTACAAAACTTCTTTATTAATTCACAAGCATCAAAATGAACTTATTACCCCAAATGACAGACATAAATATCCCACTCGAAAACAAGACATAATACCTCCAAACTATAAATATAGTCGCACTCGAAATGGCCCTTTATATTCGTGTATTAGAGTATATAACCATTTACCTTCAGATTTGAAAAATCTAACAAACAAAAAATTTAAAAGAAAAATTAAACAACTACTACACCAGTATGTTTTTTATAATATCTCAGAATTCTTTCTGACAAATTTTAACTAAAACTTTTTTTTCTCTTTTTCTGTTATTTCCAACGCTTAGGCTAAAATCACTGTGTATTTTATTAAATTTCTATATGCTTTGTACTTTATACTGTGATTTTGTGAAATAAATATCTATCTATCTATCTATCTATCTATTTACTAGTGTAAAACGGAATTATCACTGATAACAATCCGAGATAGATCTTGGCGTTGCTGGAATATTCATAAGAAATTGGTAAAATAGTAACAAAATCAGCTGTACCTTTTGATCGGTACCGATATACCTTGTTCATGCTACATTAAAAGGCAGCTTTTACTAAAAATACAAAGCAATTAATTTTGTTGCTGCTCAGAATATAGATGAAAAGTATGCTGAGAGCCAGCAAAAAAATGGCAACTAGGTTAGGTTAGGTTAAGTTAAAACGGCGGTTCTGAGGGAACCTACTTAGGCCTTTTGGCCCGTTGTAATACCGTGATGGACAGCGGTGTCTTCCCCCTTTACCGTAAAAACCAGTTAAAACTTTAAATAAAAAGTGTAAGGTCTTTAATGCTAACTGAGTTGAGATCATATAAGTCATCCAAATTTAGTAGCCCTAGTATAAAAAGCCGTTTTCTGCCTGGGGCAGGGCAGTGGTAGAAAACATATACCATTGTTTCTTCCTCTTTCTAGTCGTGACAGCTTCTACTAAAGTCCTGCCGTAGCTCTGCGATTCCCATGCACCGTGCATGGGATCCACCTGCACAGTGTGAAGCTATGGCCGCAATCGCATTTCCAATGGACTCCCTGAATAGAGTTAAAACATCATTAGTTCGACGTAGACCTAGTTTAGGCCAAATCTGTTTCGATGATGTGCATTTGGATTCATTTTGCTACCTAAAGTTGGCTTTTTGAACTACTTTCCTGTGCAGGAGGAGCCGGCAGTTTGCAATCGGTACTTCTTGCTGAGCTGAGACAGATACAGCTGTGAGGGTGGTGCCCTCTCTTGCTAGCTCGTCGGCCTCACAGTTACCTGGTATGTCCTGTGTCCGAATACCCAGACAATGTGAACTCTAAACTTAGTTGCTAGCTCATTCAGGGCGGCTCAGCATTGCACCGCTGCCCAAGAGCTCAAGTAGACTGAGTGCAGTGTTTTGTTAGCAGCCTGGCTGTCGCAAAGAATGGATATCTCGCTGAACTTTTGTTCGTTGCGGAGTATTCAGGTAGCTGCCTCAATAATGGCTGTCATTTCGGCTTAATACACACAATACAGTAATCGGGAAAACGAAACGACAGGCTAAGTGGAAGGTTTTTTAAGAAAAAAAATGGCAACTAAAGAAAGGCCGGTTTTTTTTGACCAGTAATAATTTTTGTAGTGAAAACTTGTTTAGACACGTTGAGCGATATTTTGTAGAGGAAAATCTTATCGGTTCGCGTCACTGACATCCTAATGTTAACAGTTATATCTGTAGCTAAAAGTATAACTTAGTATATCTGTAGTTATGAGTATGCAAACAATGAAAAAAATGTTAAAAACTAAGCTTATTAAAATGTATGTAAAAATACTAATATTGTATAAATAATAAAAGTGTATGATAATTATATAAGTTCTATTTATATTTAGCACTGGGCTTTCGCAGCACATCAAATGTTTTAACTTATAAATAAACCGAGTAAAAATGTATGTAATTGTTGCTCGAAGTGCCAATTGATGCGAAAACTTGACTTATTTTAATAATTTTAATTAACGAATTATGAAATTTTAATTTTTATGTTATTTCATAGATTTAAGTTTTTATTTTTGTCGGCACTACCCATGACTTTTTAAAATCCGCACTTAAATATCTTCAGAGTGGTAAAAAAAGAAGCCTTTAAAGACCGAAGCTGTTAATATTTATATTTAAAAGTCGTGCATTTAACACGCTTATATTAGTTTCACCTGTATCTTGTATGTATGTATGTAAGTATGTTTGTAACTGACTCTTTGGCCTCGATTTAACCCTACTTTAAGCGATCATATTTAATTTAAACTTTGCACACTTGTCAAAGACCGACGACAATGCAACAATTCGATCAAAATATCCGATTATCCTGATTACTTTCGCCAGGATTCATAAATTTCTCCAGGGATCCTTTGCCTGAGAGTAAGAGAGATAGAACTAGTGCGTGAACTACGCAAGCGCGCAGAACAAATATTAAAATAGTTCATCGCATTAGTGGTTCAGTGGTAGAATGCTCGGCTGTCACGTGGGCCGCCCGGGTTCAATTCCGGTCGATGCATTCTTTTTGTGGTTTTACCATTTAATACATAATTTCTATAAATTTTGAATTAATAAAAACAAAACACACGATACAATTTAACTTCTGGTTCTCTGCTCATTGACACAACAAACTATGGCCCAACATTTATTGAATAAACATAGAATTATTCTATTGCACAACACTGGTAAATTCTAATCAACTGGTATTACTACAGATGCCCTTTAGGACAATTAATTAAAGTTATTTTAAACAAAAGTTACTCCATTGAATACGACAATAATGTCCCAAACATATTTAGTTCAATTGTAACTATGTAACATATATAATGGCTAGGTGTCCCTACTTTCTAACTTTTATACTTTAGGATTATTTCTATCACCCTTCGTGAGTCCCCTAGTGGCCGTGTATTCTTCGACTGCTCTCCTTCACTGTTCAGGTAAGCTAGCCACATTTTATAATTTTTAAATGTGTATATTGCAGTATTCGTATAACGGGTGTCAGCTATTCTATAGAGATTACAATAATTGTAATAAAGTAATTCTTTTTTTCGGTAATAATATAAAAACATATTTTTAAAAAAACTTTACGTATTACAATCTACTAAGAACATCGAATATTATTTGCACATGACCGGTACGGACTTGGTACGTTTTGTTTTCTTTAAATGAATGTTTTTATTGTTTATACATAAACTAACTACTAACAATATGATTCAATGCCACATTATTATTAGAAGCAGCAACCAGAAACATACATACATAGGTACATATAGTCACGCCTTTTTCCCGTAGGGGTACGCAGAGACCACTTGCTACGGTTCTTACACACATCTTTTGCTTCCTTTACTTTCATCAGGGCTCTCATGCATGCTCGTCGGTTGTTAGTACTCTTGACCTGACATTTCTTCAAAACAATGTTGATCTGATCGAGATTTGTTCACCGAAGTCGACTTCTACCGACTTGTCCATTCACACTTGCCTTATAAATCTGTTTCGTCAATCTACCTTCATCCTACCTTTCTACGTGTCCAAACCATCTAGGCATTCCTTTATCTATCTTTGTAACCACAACTTCTCTTACACCACAGCGTTCTCTTATCTCACTATTTTTTACTTTATCTCCAGATTTGGCCACCAGCGACTACATTACAATCTTGCGGTTGGGCCGTTGGTATCGGCACCTAAATCTTTTGATCCTCTGTGACTACCAATGTGTCTTCAGGGCATCAGAATTCTAGTCCGCTGATTTTGGCAAACCTCAGGATTTCTGTTGGCACTGTCTTATTTAGATCGCTTGGATCCATCATCATACGACCCTAGGTTTGATACCTGTACACCGCTAGCATCGGGCAGTGGCACAGAATGTGTATACTGCTTCTCCGCATAGTCGACAGTTTTTTTCGGCCGCCAGCTTAAGTTTAAAGAGGTACGCCCTTAGTGCGATGTGTCCTGTGAGAAGGAAAAGCGTGCTGCTTAGTCTACTCCGGTCCATCGTCCAGAGTGCGTCAGCCCTCTTTTGGAGAGGTTTTTTCATCAGCTGTTCTGCAGCCAGTATTTGTATTCCTCTGAGCAATATGTTCTTGTTCAAGGATTAATTTCAATAAATGTTTCGCTTCGGCAATTGGCAATCCGACCAACTGGCTTCTTGGTTCCACCAGGGTCCCATTTCTTTTCATTTCATCGGCTACCTCGTTGCCATTTATCCCTGTATGCCCAGTAACCCACGTAAGAGTGACTTTGTTTACCGTCGCTAACTCAGTGAGGGCCTGCATGCAGTCCCACACCACCGATGATGTTGTGGTGTTACTCACGAGGGCCCCAATGGCCGCGCAACTGTCATTGAGAATATCAATCTCACTGTTGGTTACTCTGTTTTCTGAGCGATTACAAACTATTCTCAAAATTAAAAGAATATTTTCGTGAAATCCGCTTTACTGATGATAACGAAGTGATGTCAGCGGTAGATGAATGGCTGGAGACTCTAAGTTCTTTATATTTTTAAAAGGGTTTGAATTACTTTAACACCAAGTATACAAACGTTGCAGGTGACCATGTTGAAAAATTAATAAGTTTTATTCTTCTCATGTGTTTGCTTCTATGTTAGAGACAACAATTCGTGAACTATCCTCGTACCTCAGATTTTTATAAAAATAAAAGTAATTGCCCACCGTAGCAGATCGACGCATGCAAGTTGAAAAACAGAAACCGAAGAGTAAAAAATCACGGGGCGCAGAGGGCGCAGTTATATATTTTTGCGGATTTCTCCGTCTGCTGCTGTCAAGATGTACCTAAGGGTTTTCGTTCCTACGTTTACGCATTCCCTCGACCGTATATATATCCCCGTACGGAATCCCAACAGGAAAGGTTGTAACTTACGTCTTACGTCAAACGGTTAATAAGGATAATCTATGCAGGGGGTTTTTATGCCCCCGGAGGACCAGCCTTCCTCTTTTATAAGGAATAAATTGGGTTTCTCTCGTGATGTAGGACTCGCCGAAAGTTTTCTTATTAAATTCGTGGGGCCATTCTACAAGGCTGTAGATTCGACTGAAAAGTTCAAATATGTATAATTGAAATATGCTTTTTAATATGGATCTTTTGAAGATATTATACACACTCGAAAAAGTGTCTTGATCAAAGCGAATCTCTTTTGACATGAATGATGACAACGAAAAGGTGTAAGAGTCCATGCTTCATATTAAATAACTAATATTAATAGCTTATCTTTAACAAAGGGATACAATTATTTTTAACTACAAACATGACAAAATGTGAACAGTAAAAACGAATTACTATTAAATAAATAAAATATTTATTTTTTGAGATTCCATAAAAGTCTCTCTTATATTTATGGTGCGATATCTTAAACCCGGTCATGTAGCACGACAAACAGATCAGAGATGTACGAAAAAACTTCTGGAATGAAGGCCATGGTCAGACAAACGAAACCCCGGAAGGCCACCCACCAGATTGACAGATGATTTAAAAAAGATCAACACCAACTGGATTGCAGCGGCACAGGACCGAGGAGAAACTTGAGGAAGTCTATGTCCAACACAAATGGCTGGAGATATATATATATATATATATATATATATATATATATAAAAATATTTATAATTTTTAATACAGAATTTTAAGATCTTTTGAATAATTTGATTTTTTTTGACATGATTATTGTATGTTAGGAATTTGTATGAAAACTATGATGACAATATTTTTAATAATAATTATAACAACAAAACATGGTATTTTGTCATTCTTTCCACTGGGAAGTTAGTTGTGTGGACCTCTCGGGTCGCACCCAGACCACTGATATTTATTTTAATAAAATTGTTCCTAATATTTTTTTATTAAAAAGCCAGAGAAACCACATGTGATTTTCGAAAAACAAATACATCCATTTGTTTTTTACTTTATTGTTCGTACAAAATATTTTGACCAAGCTTCAAAATCACAATTAATAAATAATATGTCCAGTCATTTACGTATACAAAGCAAAGACTTCCATGAATAAAAACATCTAATCAAAAGATAAATCTTACAGTAACTCCTTTGTTGAGAGATGAAACTCCCTTAAATCTAGAATTTTATTAAACTACACCCTATTGCAGATCAACATTATACCTACAAAGAATCACCATGTAAAGTTGCACCCTCCCGAGACTTCTCGTTTGTGAGATACAGTGATCACACTCAGCCAGTGAGTGCATGGTATTTGGCAAATATATTGTCGCAACTCTTAAATACAACGTAAGGAAAGCATCGAGATTCTTCGAAGAACTTTTCGGCAGTTTTAGAGGCAGAGGCAAGAGTATTTAACGCTGGCCAGTATGCAAAGTATTTGTACGGTTCAGTGTAGTAATTAAAATTATCTTAAACGACAGTGTACCTTGTGTTGTAATAAAAGGACACCAGAAAATTGTTGAATAGTTGTTTTAATAAAAAGGACAACACTTTATATAGCACACTTGTCTTAACTTTCACATCATATCGATCACTTTCGGTATATGATACAAATAGACTCAGACAGGAACAGGTTGATTCCATCAATAGAGATCTTAAAGCAATCGTCGAGTGGGGAACCAACAATCTTGTTCAGTTTAACGCCCAAAAAACACAAAGTGCCACGTTTTCCAAAAAAGTGAATTCCTCAAATCATCACATCACAATGTCCGGAAATACCCTTGAACCAAGTCCCTCCATCTCGATTTTGGGAGTCACGGTGTCCAATAATGTGTCTTGGCATGACCATGTTGCTAACATCGCAAAGTCGGCAAGCCAGAGGCTAGGTTTTCTGTGGAAAGCCAGAAAGTTTTTTACTCCTGATCAACTGTTGACGACGTACAAGGCTCAAATCCGACCTCTACTGGAGTATTGCTCGCACATTTGGAGTTCAGCACCAAGGCATTCTCTTTGTCTTCTAGATTCCATTCAGAAAAGAGCCATTCGCTTGATAAACAGCTCAACTCTCACAGATACCCTTCACCCTCTAGAACATAGAAGAAGAGTTGCAGACCAGTCATTGCTCTACAGATATTTCCATGGCAGATGCTCCAGAGAAATAAAAACTCTTGTACCACCATTGGCCACATTCGGCCGAAGAACTCGGCACGCTGATCAGTCTCACCCATTTACTCTCAAGATTGACACTACTAGGACCAATCTTCATCAAGAATCCTTCTTTTACAGGGCTGCTACGGAATGGAATAAGCTTCCAAAATCAGTTTTTCCAGAGAACTATGACCTGCAACTTTTTAAAAAGCGTGTCCACAATCATTTCCTTTTTATAATCCCTTCCCCTTCTAATAGTCGCATTGCGGGCCGTCCGCGGCCCACACGATAGGTCTACCCTTTTTGCGACTATTTTCATAAAAAAAAAAAATTTGCAGTTGATGCAGTAATCAGATTAGAACATAAAAATTAATATCAGTGGTCTGGGTGCGACCCGAGAGGTCCACACGACCAACTTCCCAGTGGAAAGAATGAAAAAATACCATATGTTTTGTTATTATAATTATTATTAAAAATATTGTCATCACAGTTTTCATACAAATATTCCTAACATGCAATAATCATATCAGTTCCCGCAGTCAAAAAAAAATAAATAATGATATTATTCAAAAGATCTTAAAATTCTGTAATAAAAATAATATAATTTATAAATTTCAAAATTCAGGTAGTTTACCATTTTATTCAGTTTTTTGATTTTCTATAAAAAACAGCTTGACCGATTTTGCTAAAAATCTAATCAGTTTTAAGTTCCGTAACTATGCGTCGAATGCAATTGGTCCCACGTCGATATCATTTTTTGTTCTTGAGATAATCGAGACGAACAATAATTCCGAACGCACATACGACCATACGAACATACGCACGTACATACACACACACACAGACGTCCACTTAAAAACTATTGTATTCGACTCTGGGGACCTTGAAATGTGGAGATATGTCAAAATTCGGGATTCGCAAAATCGGACTCATAACTATAACTCCCACTGGAAAGTTTACCAGTAATCTTATATAATAATTCTCCATTTTAAAAATTTTTTTGCAGTCAGGCGTAAAATAATAATTGTTTTCGTTTATAACTAGATTGCTGGACGATTCCAATTTTCCATAACACATAAACTTGTACTAGTAAGTCATACATAATTTTTTTAAAGTATTGAAAATATTTTACGTTTAACAAAGCGAATAAAATAAAGAAAAAGTTCAGGTAGCTACTTTCGAAATACGGTCTTTAAAAACAATGTTTAAATTCGATTTTCATTTCACAAAAGTGAGAAACTTTTATTTGCCTAGGATGAAATGAAGTTTGACGCATCAATCCAAGTTGGGAGGATTTGTGCCGCTCCCATTGCAACGGCAAATATAATCAATCATATTTGATATATCCAATCACACCGTGAAATCACAATGTTTACACGGACCTGAAGATATGAAAAGAGAACGTGGCGCAATATCATCGGTCATTAAATATTTAAAAAAAAAAACAGAAATTATGTCAGTAACAAGTCATGATAAAATGTAGTCACTGTCTAATTTACATTGTTTGTAAATATAAACACGTTTTGTTGAATTATGCTGAAGCTACGTTAAAACCACAATACTGTTTTTGCGTTGAAACTGTTGGATAAAGTAAAGAATAGTGAGATAAAGATAGATAAAGAAATACTTAGGTGGTTTGGACACATAGAAAGGATGGATAAAGGAAGATTGACGAAACAAGTTTATAAGGCGAGTGTGAATAGACAAGTCGGTAGAGGTCGACCTTGGCAAACGTATCTTGATCAGATCGACATTGTTTTAAAGAAACGCCAGGTAAAGAGTACCAACAACCGACGAGCAAGTATGAGAGCACTGATGAAAGTAAAAGAAGCAAAAGATGTGTGTAAGAACCGTAGCAAGTGTAAGGCGTGACTATATGTATGTATGTATGAAACTGTTGTATCACAATCCTACTTCCATTGAATAACTTAACTTAGAACAATTCTCAAGCGTTTGGGGTGTTGCACCTCTTTCATTTCTTAAGCAACTGTACCTCATTTATAAGATATATATGCATGGTTTATTATTTATCAGTATTTGTCACCAAAAAACAACAAAACCCCATCTGGCGATGTCAAGAGTCTACGTTTCTTAACTAACAGACACTGCAAGCTATGGAAGCATCCTGATAAAATGAAGAAAGGTAAACACACCTTAGAAGCTGAGAACAAAGAAGATGTGACGATGGAACACTTGCTTTGCGACTATTCTGTCGTCATATCAATCAGAGACCACCATCCCCATCATCACAGATTTAGGTTTAGAATAGTATTTGTGACACATACTTTTAAACAAAAAATCTGATGCGGCGGGTAAGGATTAAACCGTATGTTGGCGTGGCGACCGTCAATCTTCCGTCCGAACCAAAATATTTTGACTGTAATGAAGAAAAATACTAATGATAAATGACAGTTGTCTAAAACAATGCGTTTTTAAAATTATTTGTGGGTTATAGTTTTTGTTTAAAATAGTTAGTCACAAATTAATAATATAAATATAAATCATTTACCAATACTTTAAAATATAAGAAAAAATATGAAGAAAATGTAGCATATTTATATTAAGTGATATTCAGCAGTAATATTAAGTTTTTTTATTAAACCATGCATATTTTCTATACAAAATTGTTTCGATGTTTCAAATCTTGTTCAGTTCAACGCCCAAAAAACACAAAGCGCCACGTTTTCCAAGAAAGTAAATTCCTCAAATCATCCCATCACAATGTCCGAAAATACCCTTGAACCAAGTCCCTCCATCTCGATTTTGGGAGTCACGGTGTCCAATAACATGTCTTGGCATGACCATGTAACATTGCAAAGTCGGCAAGCCAGAGGCTAGGTTTTCTGTGGAAAGCCAGAAAGTTTATTACTCCTGATCAACTGTTGACGACGTACAAGGCTCAAATCCGACCTCTATTGGAGTATTGCTCGCACATTTGGGGTTCAGCACCAAGGTATTCTCTTCGTCTTCTAGATTCCATTCAGAAAAGAGCCATTCGCTTGATAAACAGCTAAACTCTCACAGATACCCTTCACCCTCTAGAACACTACAAGGACCAATCTTCATGAAGAATCCTTCTTTTACAGGGCTGCTACCGAATGGAATAAGCTTTCAAAATCAGTTTTTCCAGAGAACTATGACCTACAACAATGACCAGTCATTGCTCTACAGATATTTCCATGGCAGATGCTCCAGAGAAATAAAAACTCTTGTACCACCATTGGCCACATTCGGCCGAAGAACTCGGCACGCTGATCAGTCTCACCCATTTACTCTCAAGATTGACACTACTAGGACCAATCTTCATCAAGAATCCTTCTTTTACAGGGCTGCTACGGAATGGAATAAGCTTCCAAAATCAGTTTTTCCAGAGAACTATGACCTGCAACTTTTTAAAAAGCGTGTCCACAATCATTTCCTTTCTATAATCCCTTCCACTTCTAATAGTCGCAGTGCGGGCCTTCCGCGGCCCACACGATAGGTCTACCCTTTTTGCGACTATTTTCAGTAAAAAAAAAAAAATCTGCCAGGCGTTCCGCGAATGCTCATTTTTTTTTAAGCGGTGAACATCAAGAATTTTGAACGTGAGAACAAGAATTGTATTCGTATTTAGAAACGAGATGAAACTTTCTACCAAGTTTAATACGAACTGACCCATACTAAGGGCATACAACGTTTTCCAGTTTAAATCACATCATCGGCTAAGGGTGGCCGTCCGCAGAAATGTAACTATAACAAGGGCCTATTATCAACCGTCGTGATTAAAACATCATCGGGGCCGTTGTTGCCAAACCCGAATAATTATTGGACACCAATGTGAGATTATTTAACTTGTGATTACTGATGAGCACACATGGAAGAACAACATCGAAATCTGTAATTGGTAAAGCGGGCTTGTTTCGTGTAAACGTTTGATTAAAGGATTTCAGCTGACACTTTTTACGAATTTCAGGAAAGGAATTAAAACCAACTGTCGTCACACTGATTTTGTGTGGCATTATCTTAAAGTTTTCTAATGTAGAATTATCGCTACAGTATTGCATAAAAGGCAGGTTAATTATCCGCTGTTTATACCCGAGTGGTCAAATGAAATAAAGAGGAAGTAGTCACTCATGAGCAGGGCCCAGTAAGAAGAAGAACGTCTTGGCTAAAGAATTTGAGGCAGTGGTATGGGAAGTCTACAGTCTAGCATTTCCGAGCCACTGTCAACAGAATAATTATCGTCAACATGGTAGCCAACATGATAACCAACGATCGTTAAACGGTCATGGTACCAAAAGAAAAAGAAGTCACTCAAATAAACGGAGACGTCTGGTAAACACACGAATCGAGATCAATAATTGGAAAATGTCTATACATTTGGAAGACAGAACCGGCAATTTCATCAGCATAAACCTGGGACGCTTTGCTAAAGTGTTTCAGACCTAAATTACAGCAACTCTTAGCTGGTCCCAAAACAGTTAAAATGATCTTATAAAAACAGGATAAACTACAACATGTCGGACATCCAGGTAGCGCTTAAAACTGGTGTAATTAAGAATACAACAGACAGGCCAGTAAAAGCCGGAGAATAACAGCAGCTGAAAGACTCGGAGTCAACCTGCAGTATTGCTTACAGTAATGAAAATAATGCATGCAACAAGAATCATTACAGGAGAATGAAACTCTTCTGCACTATTTATGCTACTGCGAAGAACTTTCGTGTAGTGCCATTAGAACACTTACCTTTAACCTGATGTTATTTTATAAATAAGTTTGACTCACCGTTGTTGTAAATAATCATTGTTTTAATGGTAACGTGTTATTTGTCATTTCGTCATGCTTAACCTTGTCGTATCAGCGAATAGCTGGCGTTACTACCGAACACTTTGTGTTGGTGTATCTTCTTCTTAATCGTGCCATATCCCCAGCGGACGTCGGCGATCGTAGTGGCCCAAATGACTCTATTTACTGCTGCTCTAAACAATTTAGCAGATGTTTTCCCGGTCCATTGGCGTATGTTCTTCAGCCACGATATGCGGCGTCTCCCGGGACCTCGTTTTCCTTCTATTTTACCTTCAGTGGTTAGTTGTAGCAATCTATATTTATTGTTTCTCATGATGTGCCCGAAATATGTCATTTTCCTTTCCTTGACTGTTTTAAGAATTTCTTTTCTCTTTTGTATCTGTTGCAGCACTTTTTCATTAGTTATATAATAAATCCAAGAGATTCTTAACATTCGGCGATAGCACCAAAGTTCAAAAGTGACAAGACGTTTAGAAGCATCGTCAGTCAAGGTCCAAGCCTCAACTCCATATAGCAGAACCGTGAACACATAACATTTGAGAGTTTGAATTCGAGTTCGTTGGTGTACATCGCTTAAAAATATTCCTGCGTACTTTTTTGTTAACCTTTAAACAGGGTTATTTGGCAACCGACGTGTGTTTTTAACATTTCTTTCTACTCCGACTGATTTCACCGGAAGCTAACCTTATCAGTAACATTCATCTCTAACAAATTTCTTGTTGCTTCGCCCATAAGCCAGTCAGTGCCCCCACTAAATTCAATAAATATGTTTGTGTGTCCACAATTAGCCTTATGAGCCACGTTTTGAAACTGTTCCTTAAGATAATACATGAAAAAATATACAAAAAGCTGGAAGCTCAAATTGGAACCACGCAAACAGGCATAGATGAAGCGGATATTAGAATTATACAAAATCTTTATTTTGGACAAAGAGCATCGGTAAGAGTGGAAGGGCAACTGACAGAAGAGGTGAACATTCGAAAGGGAGTAAAGCAGGGGTGTGTGTTATCGCCCCTGTTATTTAATATTTACTCTGAGGACATTTTCAGTGAAGCACTTGACGACATGCCGATTGGAATAAACATCAATGGACATCTGATTAAAACTCTAAGGTATGCCGATGATACCGTCCTTATAGCTGACTCACTTGAGGATTTACAACAACTACTAAATAAAGTCATTGATGTGGAAAATGAATATGGAATAAGCCCTAATACCAATAAAACGAAATTTATGGTAATTACCAAGAATAGTATGGACGCCAACGAAATTATAAGGCTGTATGCGAACGTTGTGGCATTGGAAAGAGTGAAAAGCCTTACTTACCTTGGATGCATAGTAAATGATTAATGGGACCACAGCAAAGAGATTAAACAACGAATAGAAAATGCAGGAACAATTTTTCTAAAAATGAAGGATGTGCTCTTAAGCAATACTTTAAGTTTACATCTGCGCATGAGAATAGTTAGATGCTATGTATTCTCAATATTACTGTACGGCGTAGAGGCATGGACACTCTCGGAAGCTGCTAGCAAGAAAATTGAAGCATTTGAAATGTGGGTGTTCAGGCGAATCCTGAATCCTGAATTAGCTGGACAGACCATGTGACAAATAATGAAGTTTTAAGAAGAATGGGAGTAGACAGAGAACTCATGAAGACAATTAAAGTAAGAAAACTTACATATCTGGGTCACAACATGCGAAATGACAAATAGGCATTACTACAACTTATTATTCAGGGTAAGGTGAACAGTAGGAAAGGACCAGTGAGGAGAAGAGTATTATGGTTAAAAAACCTACGACATTGGTACGGCAAAACCTCTAGTGAACTCTTTCGAGCGGCTGTTAACAAGGTCTCAAATTCTATGATGATAGTCAACGTTCGCTGAGCGGATACGGCACAACGAAGAAGAATAAATCCATTTAGGACAAAATATTACGACCCCATTTACAAAAATAATAACAAATAATTACAGCTTAGCGCATTGTAAGGTGGTGCGGTTTTCGTCACACTTCTGATTGCTTGTTAACGAATTCATTTTTTGTAGTCCTCTTTATCCTCAAACATTTCGTTCGGTTTTTATTCGATGAACGTAAGGCAGTTCCTTATTCCTCTTCCTTATTGATCTAAAAATATAAAAGCAAAAAAATCTTTCATGAATTAAATATAGCTCCCGATTTTTATAACCCCATTACACATTTAGTCTATCCGGTTTGTGGATTTAAGGGTAAAGGTGAAGGATTTGGACTTCGGAAGTTTTTTTCGGTCGTCTTGCATTAGGAATGTACGAGTTAAGGACAAGTAAGGAGTTAAATCGGCAAAAAGTTCGGGAAAGTTTCGGTAAAGAGGACCCCTGTGATGTCGTCGTGGATAAACGGGGGATAAAAAAAAATTAGGAACAAGCATAAGTTGTTCGAGAAAGTTTTTTTTCTCTTAACACGAAAAATTTGATGTTTCCCGTTTTTTCCCTTTGACGGGATAATCTTTTAACATATTTTTGTCCGATATCGAAGTTTATTCCTTGAAAAACATTTTCAACGCGTAACTCGGGATTATTTCTAAAAAAAAGGGTATTTATTTAGGTGACTTTCTGCTTCAGCAAAAAAAAATCTAAAATCTTAATTTTTAATAATCAGATTTCCATGTTTTTACTTAACAAGCCAAAAACTAAACAATAAGCAATTGTTTAAAGATAAATCAAATTAGTTTAATAGAATAACTTTTATCTTAGGTTGTGGTAGACATCCATCCTTCTTATGGCAACGCCCACAGCTATAACAAGCTACATAATTTCCTTTTTAGGTTACACAATTTAAGTGTTATCCTATTATTAAGTAAATGGACAAGCTTTCGTCTAATCTCATTCGAGACACAAGTGTAGCTCAAATTTTAGAACTAAATATTTTGAGACAATTGTTTTGAATGCCAGGATTTTCCTTTTTAGGTTACACTTTTTAAGTCTTATCCTATTCTTAAGCAAATTGACAAGATTTCGTCTAATCTCATTCGAGACACGAGTAGCTCAAATTTTAGAAATAAATATTAAAAGAAAATTGTTTTGAATGCCAGGATTTTCCTTTTTAGGCTACACGTTTTAAGTCTTATCCTATTCTAAAGCAAATTGACAAGATTCCGTATAATCTCATTCGGGACAAGAGAGTGTGGCTCAAATTTTAAAACTAAATATTTTGAGATATTTGTTTTATATGCCAGGATTTTTATTTTTAGGATAAACGATTTAAGTGTTATCCCATTCTTAGTCAAATTCACAAGCTTCCGTCTAATTTCATTCGAAAGACGAGTGTGGCTCAAATTTTAGAACTAAATATTTTGAGACAATTGTTTTGAATGCCAGGATTTTCCTTTTTAGGTTAAACTTTTTAAGTCTTATCCCGTTCTTAAGCAAATTAACAAGATTCCGTCTACTCTCAATTAAAACACAAGTTAAGCTCAAATTTTAAAAATAAATATTATTAAATTTTTTTTTTTAATTTCAGGTTTTTTTTTAGGTTACACGATTTAAGTGTTATCCTATTCATATAAAAATTGACAAGATTCCGTCTAATCTCATTCGAGACACGAGTGTGCTTCAAATTTTAGAACTAAATATTTTGAGATAATTGTTTTGAATGCCAGGATTTTCCTTTTTAGGTTACACGTTTTAAGTCTTATCCTATTCTTAATAAAATTGACAAGATTCCGTCTAATCTCATTCGAGACACGAGTGTACTTCAAATTTTAGAACTAAATATTTTGAGATAATTGTTTTGAATGCCAGGATTTTCCTTTTTAGGTTACACTTTTTAAGTCTTATCCTATTCTTAATCAAATTGACAAGATTCCGTCTAATCTCATTCGAGACACGAGTGTGCTTCAAATTTTAGAACTAAATATTTTGAGATAATTGTTTTGAATGCCAGGATTTTCCTTTTTAGGTTACACGTTTTAAGTCTTATCCTATTCTTAATAAAATTGACAAGATTCCGTCTAATCTCATTCGAGACACGAGTGTGCTTCAAATTTTAGAACTAAATATTTTGAGATAATTGTTTTGAATGCCAGGATTTTCCTTTTTAGGTTACACTTTTTAAGTCTTATCCTATTCTTAATCAAATTGACAAGATTCCGTCTAATCTCATTCGAGACACGAGTGTGCTTCAAATTTTAGAACTAAATATTTTGAGATAATTGTTTTGAATGCCAGGATTTTCCTTTTTAGGTTACACTTTTTAAGTCTTATCCTATTTTTAATCAAATTGACAAGATTCCGTCTAATCTCATTCGAGACACGAGTGTGCTTCAAATTTTAGAACTAAATATTTTGAGATAATTGTTTTGAATGCCAGGATTTTCCTTTTTAGGTTACACTTTTTAAATCTTATCCTATTCTTAATCAAATTGACAAGATTCCGTCTAATCTCATTCGAGACACGAGTGTGCTTCAAATTTTAGAACTAAATATTTTGAGATAATTGTTTTGAATGCCAGGATTTTCCTTTTTAGGTTACACTTTTTAAGTCTTATCCTATTCTTAATCAAATTGACAAGATTCCGTCTAATCTCATTCGAGACACGAGTGTGCTTCAAATTTTAGGACTAAATATTTTGAGATAATTGTTTTGAATGCCAGGATTTTTCTTTTTAGGTTACACTTTTTAAGTCTTATCCTATTCTTAATCAAATTGACAAGATTCCGTCTAATCTCATTCGAGACACGAGTGTGCTTCAAATTTTAGAACTAAATATTTTGAGATAATTGTTTTGAATGCCAGGATTTTCCTTTTTAGGTTACACTTTTTAAGTCTTATCCTATTCTTAAGCAAATTGACAAGATTCCGTCTTATCTCATTCGAGACACGAGTGTAGCTTAAATTTTAAAAATAAATATTAAGAGAAATTGTTTTAAATACCAGGATTTTCCTTTTTAGGTTACACGTTTTAAGTCTTATCCCATTCTTACGCAAATTGACAAGATTCCAAATTATATATGGGAAGCACAATAAGCCTTATTGGTAGTAGCACATGTTACTACGCGAAGGAAAAAAATCTTTTATGTATTATACATATATAAACTCTTACCTAAGGTTAATAACATGTCGGTGTATCAACATTTGAGTACATTTTGAATAACAAATCCAATTTTACAAATAACAAGGTTTAACAATTCTAATTATTGTTAACTTATCGTCATAACTATTAATAAATGTCAGTTTTCTATGGCCAACGTAGAGAAAATCAAGATATACCGATTAGAATGGATTTTTGTGAAAAGTAACAAGAAAGAAAAGCCACCAATCCTAATTTTTTAACATTTATCCGTTTTATCGATGAGGTCTCATTTACGCGACAAAAAGTTTTTAATTCACATAATGTATACTAATTATTAATAATAATAATTAATAACTTTATCATTACTTTATACTAGCATCGGTAATTACTTCATAATTTTCAAATCAAAATATTTCGAAAACGGTACACAGTATCGAGGTTTATCAAGAGTACCTTTTTGGTGTAAAATTAAATGATGTTTAAGTTTACTTAAAATTTTGATTATATAAAATCTAACCTTAAAAAAGTTATGTTTAATACTACTTTGTACGAACCGTGTAACTAGATAAGAGTCAGATATAAAAACAAATTCAAAGGATGTATCAGCTTTTAAAATATAGTATAAAATTTCATTACAATGTTTTCAGTAGTTTCGGCAAAATCGTAATAAATGTGTATAAATTTTTTTTCTTCAACGCCCTTTAACTTGAATACGGATGTCGTTACGGAAATTTTTAACTTAGCAAACTTCAATTATTTTTTAGTTGTCTACCTATACTGGAGACAGGGTCACATTTTTTTTGAAACACCCTGTAGTTCCTTTTTCTCGTAGGGTAGACAGAGACCACTTCTTTCCACTTGCTACGGTTCTTACACACGTTTTTCGTTTCTTCTACTTTCATCAGCGCTTTTATATATGCTCGTCGATTGCTGACACTCTTGATCTGGCCTTTCTTTCTGATTGAGAAAGGACTATTCATACAATTTAATTTTGGAGGCAGCCCTGGTAGGAAGTTTTTATGTAATGAGATATTTATTATTTATGTGCTTATTTAAATCAATTCGGAAATTTAAAATTTTTAATTAGCTAGTGTCGATTAATTTAATTTCAGTTAGTCGCATTAAAAATGCAAATTCGTTATGAAGGTAAAAACAGAATAATAAATTTTTAGTGCACTTTTTAAAAAAATTGCCTCACTTTAAAAAGATTCTAATTTGCTTCGGAATCAGACGGGAATAAGTGACCTCGCATTAGGCCCTTGTAACCCAGTTAGTAGCGCGTTTCTACCATTTTCGCTATTCCACTTGGAAAGGGAGAGAAAAATAAATCGAGCCCGATGGCAACTCGCAAAAGAGCAACACGTACCTACGTAAGTAGTGAAGTTCGACGTAAAAACAACCGAAACAGTATAGGGTGTGTGCAAAAACGTAAAGAAACTCGTTAAACAGAATGATTTAACCTGAGAAAATGGAGTTCATTTTGTCAGACAGTAAATAGTTACCGCTACTAAAAAGTATAGAACTTTTATGTCTCGTTCGACACGAAGTTTCGACAATAAACAACTGATTATGTTAAACAAACACATTGAAGCGCACTCTATATTTGACTAGCCGATCCAGCAATGCTTTGGTATTGATAGATTTAATTTTTGAACATTTAATATCATATTTACTATTAGGCAGAGACTACTTCTTTTACTTGCTATGGTTCTTACACATATCTTTTGCTTCCTTTACTTTTATCAGTGCTCTTATACATTCTCGTCAGTTCTACTTGTACTCTTGACCTGGCCTTTCTTTAAAACAATGTTGATCTGATCGAGATACGTTCGCAGAGGTCGACCTCTACTCGCCTTATAAATTTGTTTCGTCAATCTTCCTTTATCACAATCCTTTCTATGTTTTCAAACCATCTAAGCATACCTTCATCTATCTTTGTAACCACATCTCTTTTTACAATACATCGTTTTCTCATCTCACCATTTTTTACTTTATCCAAGTCACCCCGGCTGTACTTCTCAGACTACTTATCTCCGCAGCATTAATCCTATTTTCATGCTTTTTCTGCTAAACCCAACATTCGCTACCATACATAAGTGTAGAAACCAACTTCCTTTATGCCATTTTTGACACTTTCTAGGTGTTCATAAAGCTATACAGTGACCCATTCATTTGTTTGTATGCCAACACCCTTCGTTTAATGTCACTGTCATATTTTCCATCTCTCATAAACTTTGAACACAGGTATACAAACTCATTTACTTGTTCCACTCTTTCTCCCTTAATCAGAACTTCTAAATTTGTCATTCTTTCTTTTCTTTCAGAAACCATTAATTTTGTTTGGCTTACATTTATTTTCATCCCTTTGATTTTTAGGGCATCATGCCTAATATTAACCATCGCCTGCAACTCCTCTTCAGATGACGCTTACATGACTTGATCATCGGCGTAAAGAAGGCATTTGACGATCAAATCATTCATTTTCAATCCATACGCACCCTCTTTTAAATCTTTTAAACAATCGTCTAGGTATAAGTTAAACAGCCATGGCGAAGCCACACATTCCTGTCTCACACCTTTTTCAATCTTAAACCAGTCCGTGTAAGCACCCCCCAAAAGGGATGGAAAGGGCAAAGAATCTAAAAACTATTAAAAACGTCAATATTAGTGTCGAATTCATAGTTTTTGTTGTCGCTGAGTTTGATAGTAATATTTTATTATATTATATTTAAGCATTTGGGATCGCCAAGTTTGATAGTGATATTCCCAAAGCAGTCAAGCCAACGTTCAGGCAGGACAACGTCTGCTAGTTGATAATAAAATTTGACACATCTTGTTTATTGAAGCCCTTACCTAGCGACCTTTATATGCACGACGCATACTAAAATGTAGGTAATTTAAAAAATTTACAACATAAATTTTGCATAAGCGATTGTTTTTGTACACGTTGTTGATCCAAAAGATCGATTCGGCGCCGTTAGTCTGACTTTTCTGATCTGCAAACTGATTTTTCCAGTGCAAAAAAGACATCCTTTTACGCCCTTGTAGGATCCTTTAAAAGGATCAGGTAAAAATGGACGTTTAATGCCTGTTTTCCTTTCCGCATTTGAAGTCTGGACGAATCGAAATCCCTGGATCCACGGCGGTGGACGAGTTATTTTTTTATATTTTTATTTTTTTTTGTGCGGGATTTTCAATCTTATTTTAGCCGCAAAACCAACTAAGCAGGAATTGTCGAAAAGGGTGTCTTTATGGAATAAGACGTTTCACCATCGATTATTTACATTTTCGTCGGATTTTGTGTAAGTCACGAGTTGTGAATGAACTGACACAAAGTGACATTATTAATATATTATTAATTAATACCATCAAGAAAATTTATGTGCTTAAACCGACGATTAACAAAAAATAACCGTCTACAGACTATCCTTCAGTCGGAAATTTTTAAAAAACAACAATTACCGACTTTTTAATTAAATAAAGATCTTTTATAATGGTAATAATAATATTTTAACTTCAAAATAAAAGTGAAGTAACGACGGCGAGAGACAGACATTACACTTAATTTGTACAAAAATAATAAAACAATTTGGCATTTAAAATATTTATTACAGAATTTTTCTTCGAGTTTTAAAAATTTTATGCGAAAACGAAATAAGTTTTTTATAGCCACAACTGCAGCTGCACTTCAGTTGATGCCATTGCTTTGTTATTTGATTGTAAAGTGGCCAGTAGACTGAATATATTGTTGTGTAGTATAGTATAGTATTGTAATAATATTGATAATCTGCAACTGGTATTAAAACTGATCAAATAAAGGGTAGGCGAAACAATCAAAATCTAAATACATATGGACATTTAAGAAAGTATAATATTAGATTAGTTGTAAAACTCATTACTAGTGAGTAATACTAGGCTGAACAAAAAGAAAACAATGCTCATTAGATCAGATAGTCAAACGGCACTTAAAGCTTTGGCATCACGGAGAATAGACTTAAAAATTGTCCGGAAATGTGCCGGAAACCTAAGAACCTTAGCTAACCATAATAAAGTCACTTTGTTGTGGATGCCAGGGCATAAAGGTATTTCTGGTAACGAAGAAGCGGATAGATCAGCTAAGCAGGGCTCTGGAACACCATTTATTGGGCCAAACCAATAATAGGGATACCCAAGGCCAGCGTTAAAGCCTTACACAAATCCTTACACAAGCAGGCAGGGAAGCTGCTCTCGCTAAATAGGGAAAAACTTAGAACAGTTGTAGGGCTTTGTACCGGACACTAGGTTTTAAGAAAACATCTGCACAATATAGGTGTGTCTGACTCAGAACCTATAAGCAGATTATGTAATGAGGAGAAAACAGCTACTCATATTGCGAAGCCACCGCCCAGAGAAGGCCCTACCCGGGGCAATAGCAGTACATGAGCTTCTGCTCCTTAACAGAAGAATTGAAGAAAATAGACTAAACTAAGGAGCTCTAGACTGTCCCTTATATTTCAAAAGTTGCATTTTCGGTGCGCGATCCCCAACTTGAGGAAACTGCATGAACATTTTTTTTTAGATCAATCGTATTAAGGTAAAGTGCGCTTCAAGTGCCTTGACAAGCTTCCAAGGAGTATAGTATTATTATTATTATTATTATAAATCCAATAAGGATTGAGGTCTAGTAGGACCAATAAGTCCAGATACTAAACATGAATTTAATTTAAGTATCTTAAGAACACAAAATAATACCTTAAATACTTACAAATTAAAAACCTGACCAAACCATAAATGTACAATAAACATTAAACAATTATCCCTGTAAAAAACTTATCTAACTATTTTATTGTTATTGTTCTTATGATTTTTCGCTCAATCATCCTTAATATGTCATTACTTTAGCTACATAGTTACATAGGTCTGATTAGGGTTTTATAAATGCTTATCTTTGTTGTCCATGTGTCGGTATCTCACTATTTAGAAGTTTTCTTTTTAAATATAATGCTTTATTAGCGATTATAATTTTTTAATGGCAACTTATTAGCATTATGCCTAAATATTTAAATTTATCAATTCTTCAAGAAAATGCTTTTTTATTTTAATTCCTTTATTTTCCGATTTCTTCTTAAATCTCATTATTTTTGTTTTGTCATTATTTATTTTTATCTCGATCTTCTTTTTTAATCCATGATTTCTTGCAGCATTAATAACATTATACCTCTTTTTTTTGTAACTAGTACTAAATCGTATGCATAAGCAACTATTTGGCTTTCTCTCGTTCTTATTGTGTGTCATTAAATAATAAATAACCTAGGTTAGTTTAGGTTAGGTATCATGTGAGTGGGGCGTGGTCGCCCCTCCACCGCGACCCCTAGTAGGTCTATTGTGGCTCACTTTTAGAGGCTACAGTTCACCGCACAATCCAGCCCTTCTTACGAAGTTCATGGTTGTATAGGGTGAGATTTTTTTAAAATCGGTAGGTTCTAGGTTAGTGTATCCAAATTTGTTGAACCTTATTCTTCCCAGGCCGGGGCATGAACATAGTATATGTTCAGCAGTTTCGTCTTCCACGCAGCAAAACCGACAGTCCGTTTGTTGGTTCAGATCTATCTTTCTGAGGTGGTATCTTAGACGACAGCGTCCTGTAAGCAGTCCCGTTAGAATACGCAGGTTTCTGCTCCATTCTAGGATCTGCTTAGTTGTGTTTCTCGACGGTTTAGGTAGAAACGCCTTCGAGTGGGTTAACCCTGATAATAAATAACCTATTAAAAGTGGACTGTCAGCACGAGACCACTTTTTGACAGAAATATAGAAAAACAAAAGCCACTAATCTGTTGCTGACGCTGACGTCAGGTGACCCCAAGCCATATAAGTTTTCACCCTACCAAATTTTGCTCAGACTCACCTAAAGAAGTTTTCACTTTAAAAACGCTGCCTGGCCGACGGTGGTACCAGCTAATGTAAGAATCGGTAAATGAGTTAGTAAACAAATTTCAACTATACCCGCTGCTGACTAGAATGCCTGCATTAACAGTTGGTTTGAGTGAATACAGAAGTGTAACAATCTTGGCATAAAATACTTAAAAAAAGCAATAAAACACTTCAAGTGTCAGGCTGCTGTTCGGTTTTATGTCTATTAAAAAGTTATTTCGTGCTTAATGAAAAATGCGACAAAACAGAAATTTTATGAGAAGCGATCAGCTGTGCCGATATGTGCAAAAGTTAAGTATTTTACGTATTTAATTAAAACTTACCAGGCAGTTGGCTTAACTGATTTAAGTTTTATTTTTTAGTAGAAACAAATGACTTTTATGTTATGGTACATCTATTATATTTTCGGGGTGCTCCTGAATCGACAGAGGTTGAACAACATAACATATTGTTACGATATTTACTCCTTAGGTTCGGTGATTTTAAACTCTCAGTACAATAACTTAACAATTTTTATTCTAATATTTCTCCACAATAAATTTAACTTTACAAATCACTTGGCTAATCACAACTGTATAACACTTTATATAATTACTTCAAATACTTGACTTCAAACTAAACTTAAACTTAAAAAACCTCGAACCTGTATTAGGCGGTGTACCGCATGAATCAGTACTGGGTCCTCTTTTATTTATAATATACGCAAGTGACCTCCAACTCCATATTCAATGCAACAAAGTTTTCTATGCAGACGACTCAAAAATATTATAATCTTTAAGAAGACTTGGATTCGATCTCTAAGTGGTGCTCAGACTGGATGTTACCTCTTAATTCAGATAAGTATGTAGTTCTTTACATCGGCAAAAACAATCCGCGACATAAAAATTTCTTAAACGGTCACGCCTTAAATGAACGATTAACACAGAACTTATCAAATATCTGAAGAAATTTGAGACAATCCATGACAGACAATATGGATTTCGACAACTTCGGTCTACTGGAGATTTGCGGGCTTATGTCACTCAGCTCTGGACAAACACTATTGAAAAGTTTGGTGAATCTCGTGCAATAGCCTTGGATATATCTAAAGCCTTTGACCGCGTTTGGCACCAGGCATTGTTAAGTAAATTATCTGCCTACGGTCTCCCAACCAAACTGCGCCAATGGCTCTTAAGCTTCATGCAAGATCGCTCCTTACATGTGGCAGTTGACGGTATTTCTTCTGATGCGTTTAAAACTAATGCCGGGGTCCCCCAGGGTTCCATCCTGTCCCCCACCTTATTTCTTTTACACATCAACGACCTCTTGAAAACCACCACGAACCCCATTTACAGTTTCGCAGACGATAGCACACTTGTCTCAACTTTCACATCCTATCGATCACTTTCGGTGAATGATACAAATAGACTTAGGCAGGAACAGGTTGATTCCATCAATAGAGATCTTGAAGCAATCGTCGAGTGGAGAACCAACAATCTTGTTCAGTTTAACGCCCAAAAAACACAAAGTGCCACGTTTTCCAAGAAAGTGAATTCCTCAAATCATCCCATCTTAATGTCCGGAAATACCCTTGAACCAAGTCCCTCCATCTCATTTTGGGAGTCACGGTGTCCAATAATATGTCTTGGCATGACCATGTTGCTAACATCGGCAAGCCAGAGGCTAGGTTTTCTGTGGAAAGCTAAAAAGTTTTTTATTCCTGATCAACTGTTGACGACGTACAAGGCTCAAATCCGACCTCTACTGGAGTATTGCTCGCACATTTGGATTTCAGCACCAAGGCATTCTCTTCGTCTCCTAGATTCCATTCAGAAAAGAGCCATTCGTTTGATAAACAGCTTAACTCTCACAGATACCCTTCACCCTCTAGAACATAGAAGAAGATTTGCAGACCAGTCATTGCTCTACAGATATTTCCATGGCAGATGCTCCAGAGAAATAAAAACTCTTGTACCACCATTGGCCACATTCGGCCGAAGAACTCGGCACGCTGATCAGTCTCACCCATTTACTCTCAAGATTGACACTTCATCAATCTTCATCAAGAATCCTTTTTTTACAGGGCTGCTACGGAATGGAATAAGCTTCCAAAATCAGTTTTTCCAGAGAACTATGACCTGCAACTTTTCAAAAAGCGGGTCCACAATCATTTCCTTTCTATAATCCCTTCCCCTTCTAATAGTCGCAGTGCGGGCCGTCCGCGGCCCACACGATAGGTCTACCCTTTTTGCGACTATTTTCATAAAAAAAAAAAGTAAGTTCTTATAATGATCTTGGTGTTACAATTACTACAGATTTGAGCTGGTCCGAACATGTAAATATTACCAACAAAGCAAAAAGTAGGCTGAACCTCCTCAGCAGGTCTTTCGCAAGAGTGTCATTGCATAGTTCCGCTCGTTTATATTAAACTTATATTCGTCCAATTATGGAGTATTGCGGAACTGTATGATGTCCGGAACTAGTGCGGGATAAAGAACTTCTCGAAAAAGTTCAGCGTCAATCAACCAGACTATCCTTCGGGCGTATAGAAGGCCTAGTTATACAAAAAGACTAAACATAATAGATTTACCGACTTTTGAACAACGTCGTCTTCGTGGGGACATGATAATCACCTTCCGCATTTTAAATTTTAATTATGGAAAGAAGCAAAAAAATTTATGTAATCGTGTTTTCTCAACATGGAACTGTCTACCTGAGGATATTGTAACGGAACCATCTGTCAATATTTTTAAGAACAGACTGGATGCTTTTTTATTTCCTAATTAATCTTTTGTTGTAATTTTTAATTTTCTAATTACTTTAATTTTTGTAATCATTGTATATTCAGGGCTTACGGATCTTAGAGTCCCTGCCCGTACCTTATTGTAATAATAATAATAATAATCTATGATTTCGTTTGAGGATGTCTATAAGATTTATGTTATTTTTACCAGAAGTGAAATAATTTTTAAAAGAATCGAAAAATTTATGTTTTTCTATAAAACTTTTACGGTTAAAAAACTTATTGTTAGTAAGTTCAGACGATTTACGATTTTTCGAGCCCAAAAACAAGCGGGGTTTCTGATAATTGCAGAGAGATATTTTGTTTTAAATTTCATGAAATTATTACATAATAAAATAAAAGCTGTTATACTACAGACTTGCAGGACAACGTATGCCGGGTTCAGCTAGTATTTATTATCATTTTTTTGCTGTATTATTATCTAAAATATTATCCGAGTTAATAAAACTAATTTATTGTGCAAGCAAAATCAATTTTTTTACGATTTTAATAAATTTTAATACACTGGAAAAATTTTCTTTTTTAACTACCTCCCTTTGGTATATTTTAGGGGAAAGGGAAGTCCAGAAGGTCATTGTCAGATAAGGTATAAATAAATTACTATTTAAAGACACCACACATGGCTAAATTCGACAGAGTAAAATTAGAACGTCAACAAAACACGACGATTGCCAAAGAACTCTGCTTGGCTAAGTTTAGCAGGAAGTGGTAATAATTTATGGGTTAACATTTAGTGTGGTTGTGGAGTGAATGAAATTACCTAGTGACAACGTGTATGCAAAGGTCTTAAAAATGTGTGACTGAGTTGGCTGAAAAATATACTAGATAAGAAAGAAAATCAGAGCAGGCGTTTTATTTTTGCAGCAAATGCAGGAGACCTGACGAACACTCAGAGGAAGAATTATAGGATGATTAATTGACCTGTGAAGAAGACATATGGTCCGATGACAACAAAAGTTATTCTGATATAAAATCGTCCTCCTTTAATTTATTCAACTCACTGAGGAAGTTCTTCATGAGATTTGCAAAGAAATTATCGGAATCAATGGTCTTCTAAACGAGTATTTTTAAAATACAGTTCTTATTTTATTTCAGTTTTTCAGAATTATTTTTTGTTTTTTTAATATAATATATTTTTTTATTTTACTTATCCCATGGTTCTTGCTGGAGAGTGACGATATAAAATCTTAAATAATTAGGAAAGTAAGAGAAGGGACGTAATAAATGTTTCTATTACTATTTTATACCCCTTTATTTCTTCTTCTTAGTCGTATTCTCGTGTCTAAGAAATCGTGATCTCCTGAAATCAGATACATCCTTTTACCCTAGTTTATCGGTTCATTATTTTAGTTAGTAGGGATTATAGTGATGTATTTTTAATTTTTTTTACTTCGTCTATCCATCTAACAGGTGACTTGCCTCTCGAGCCATTTATCTTCCACCTTTCCCTGTACTATCAATTTTTCTAGGATGTGTGCTTCTGTTATAAGTGGAGTGAATACGCTGCAAGTGTGCCTTTTATTAGTTATTTATCTTTAAGCTTGTAGATAGTAGATTGTAGGGGGGGTCGTAAAGGCTATGCAACCTCTCAAGCACCTCGACCTATCAGATCTTTTGTGCACAACCCTTAATCTATTCGAGACCCGGGATTCCAAAACTTCGAGCGAAGTTTATCAGTTTCCTGGGGGCTAAGTTTCTGACATCGAAGGGCTTTAAGAAGGCTCCTTTCAGAAACTTAAGCCTCTTGCAGAAAAGCGCTGGGCATTCGCAAAGCAAATGTTCTGCAGTTTTAGCGAAGTTCTCGCAGTAGCGGCAACTATCACTCTCTGTTTTGCCCATCTTTTTAAGGTGATACCTCAGTTACTATAATATGTAACAAAAAATAAGAATTTCCCGGTTATACTCTCTTGAAATATACAGTCTTAAACTGGGAGTCTATCATCTTATATTAAAGGAAAATTTCTTGCATAAAAGGAAAAGGAATATTTTTGTAAGATTTACGCCATTGATCAAGTTTACATCAAATCAGCATAATAAGGACTCAGTCAAAGAGTCTTCTTCAAAATTTACTTAAAAGGCAAATATATTTAAATCTTATTAAAGTTGATGTTGTTCCTATATTGCGAAAAATTCAAATTTAAATACAATTGTTACAACGCAATAGAATGAAAATTTCGGTTTCAGCAAAATGGTGTATTAATTCGTTGTGGTCCCCCATAAAGTTCACGCAAGTCTGTTATCACATTGTCCGTCAAAGTTTGTTAAAAGATACATTCATTTTTACTTAAATTTTTTTCTAAAAATTTTCTAGAATTATTTTGCATCACACTACAAAAATAATCACCATTGACGATTTACCCTGTATACACATTTTCAACCTACGTTATATCAATTTTTACACCCTAAAAGCTAAAGAGAAATATTTTATTTTATTGCAACGCTCAACTACCTATCTTCTACCTAATTAGCTTACCTTAAACGGTGTAATAGAAGATCGTTAAAACGGTCTTTTTTTTCTCATAATTTAAATAACTCGCCTGACCTTTTCGGATGTTTTTCACAAGATAAGGGCCTGAGAATATGCAAATGCGTGCTTCTCTATGTAAATATGAGAGTCTCGGTACATTTCTGGTTTACGAAGATTTTTATGTGAAGCAGTTGATAAAAAAGTTAATATTAATAATAGTTTGGACAATTAAATGTTATAACACAAGTCCGCTTTATTAACATCGTAAAAATAACAGCAAATACTCAGATTCGACAGAAATCAAAAATATGTCTTGGAAAAGTATTTTAAATTTTCGAATTGGAGAGCATAAAACTTTAACAACTTTAACTGTGCTATTAATGAAAAGAAACATTTTTTACTGCTTTGACATCTAAGCCAACCGTTTCAGTTAAGAAACGCGTTATTTACAATTTACTACAAAAATAAATACTTGCAGAAAATATATTTGATTACTACCAATTGGTCCCGTCCCTTGCCCCATCTACACGGCAGATCTACCAACCTACTGCAATAGTGTATCAGCAACCTCTGCTGAGGACAAATCCGTTATGACAGTAACAAAAATCCAGTAACTGCATCTTTACAGCTACAAATGAATCTTAAAATTGTAACGTTTTATTTAATTTCACACGCAGGGTTCGAATTTATATGCACATTTATTTGCAACAATACAATACAATACTAGCGAACACAATCATTTACTTTAGAAAACTTAACTAACTCTCGCGAACGAAGGCCAATTTATATATAACGCTGAATCGATAAAAGACGAGAAGCTTCTAGTCGTATTCAAACTTTTCTATCGAAAATTCGAGATTGGTCGGGAAGGTTCTGGAACATCATTGCCTGTGACGTATCTATACCGCCCAGCTTGCTTACGTACATTCCAGTGGCGTATCGCAAAATCGTTACAATATTATAGAAGCATAGCTAATCAAATGGCGAATGCAAATAAACGAAAACAAATTAGTGAAAGTAACATTTACCAACCGAAGGGCATACTGTCCACAAGTAACTCCAAATGATTACCAACTATTGTACCAGGAGGACGTCAAATATTATCCAAGAACACCCTAATGATTTAGCAAAAAGCCTAAAGTTACAGCCTGCACAAAGAAAACTAAAGAAACGTATTTCCAAATATTTAGGGATGTATCTTTACAGAAGACTAACCTAAAGGAAACACTTTTTAACAAAAAATTAAAAAATTAATTAACCTATTTGTGCACATTCACTCCTTCTGAATTCTTTGAAATACATAATTTTAGATTAAATGCAATAACATCTTGCAGCAATTACCGCTTTCCATTAACTCTAATGAGAAACATTCGTTAGACATGGGCGTTTTAATTGTAATCATAGGTTAGTTACCCCAATCTCTAAATATGGTAGAACAATTACGAATTATCTTTCCTAATGTGCATATTTGTCCAACGATCACTATCTAGTGTCATAATAACTTCCCTTTCTAACCACAGAGACTTCGAACAATGTAAACAACATAAAAGTTTTGGCAGTAACCAATACTGGAGATTATGTAGCTTAAACAATATCCATTCGATATAATAACCATCATTTCCGTATTATTAAATAACAGCCACAAGGTAATTGTAAATTCTCCCAACTAATGCAGCAAAACTTTATTACACAAAAGAACCTTGAAAGTCACGGTGCTAATGAAAAACTTTCTTTACAACATATTTTTTAATAAAATAGAAAGATCCATTATTAAGTCTTGTTTGTTAATCAGGCAAATAATGGGGTTAAGTAGTTTAGGACATGATGAGATAACCAAACAATACTCCAAGCTTTGCCTCATTTGAGCTTTGTTGAGTGACATGATATTGTTAACCTGGAAATTGAAAAGCACAATATTGATAAAACGAAACAACCTTTGGTATCTTTATTGGTATGTTTCTAAACAATAACTGTCAAAAACTGTTGTGTATAAAAGCTCAGGCTGGTAACTAGGCACTGGCAGCAGCGGACGACAATAAGATTAAAAAGTGTAGTATATATATATTCGTATGAATTTTGACACATTGATTAAGGAAAATAACAGATTACAAAAATACAAATTAAGTAAGATAGTTTTCTTGTTACAGTCGAAGCGCAGTTTTACGGAGCCAGCTTGTGGGGATAAAGCGTGAATATCCTCAAGTGAACCGTCGAAAAGAGTGTCGGCACATTCTGCGACCATATGGTAGATGGTTTGTTCGACAGCTTCGCTTTTCTCACATTGCGGGTTGTCCGTAATACCCCAGTTATTCAGAGTTTTATTTCATACTCCTTGTCCCGTTTTGATTCTGTTCAGATTGCACTATGCCGGCAAGGAAGGTCAAATCGTTTCAGTTTGTCGGTTAGATTATCTGCCTACGGTCTCCCAACCAAACTGCGCCAATGGCTCTTGAGCATCATGCAAGATCGCTCCTTACATGTGGCAGTTGACGGTATTTCTTCTGATGCGTTTAAAACTAATGCCGGGGTCCCCCAGGGTTCCATCCTGTCCCCCACCTTATTTCTTTTACACATCAACGACCTCTTAAAAACCACCACGAACCACATTTACAGTTTTGCAGACGATAGCACACTTGTCTCAACTTTACATCCTATCGATCACTTTCGGTGAATGATACAAATAGACTCAGGCAGGAACAGGTTGATTCCATCAATAGAGATCTTGAAGCAATCGTCGAGTGGGGAACCAACAATCTTGTTCAGTTTAACGCCCAAAAAACACAAAGTGCCACGTTTTCCAAGAAAGTGAATTCTTCAAATCATCCCATCACAATGTCCGGAAATACCCTTGAACCAAGTCCCTCCAACTCATTTTGGGAGTCACGGTGTCCAATAATATGTCTTGGCATGACCATGTTGCTAACATCGCAAAGTCGGCAAGCCAGAGGCTAGGTTTTCTGTGGAAAGCTAGAAAGTTTTTTATTCCTGATCAACTGTTGACGACGTACAAGGCTCAAATCCGACCTCTACTGGAGTATTGCTCGCACATTTGGATTTCAGCACCAAGGCATTCTCTTCGTCTTCTAGATTCCATTCAGAAAAGAGCCATTCGTTTGATAAACAGCTCAACTCTCACAGATACCCTTCACCCTCTAAAACATAGAAGAAGATTTGCAGACCAGTCATTGCTCTACAGATATTTCCATGGCAGATGCTCCAGAGAAATAAAAACTCTTGTGCCACCATTGGCCACATTCGGCCGAAGAACTCGGCACGCTGATCAGTCTCACCCATTTACTCTCAAGATTGACACTTCATCAATCTTCATCAAGAATCCTTTTTTTACAGGGCTGCTACGGAATGGAATAAGCTTCCAAAATCAGTTTTTCCAGAGAACTATGACCTGCAACTTTTCAAAAAGCGGGTCCACAATCATTTCCTTTCTATAATCCCTTCCCGTTCTAATAGTCGCAGTGCGGGCCGTCCGCGGCCCACACGATACGTCTACCCTTTTTGCGACTATTTTCATAAAAAAAAAAGGTCGACAAGGTTAGAGTTTGTAGCTTCCTTGCTATATCACTCATTTTTCCAGTGTTGCTCAATTGTGAAATTCGTCAGTCAGCTTGCCGTTCTTACTGGGGGTCTTCTGGAATTTAACCTTGGCTGACGGTCGCGTGTTAGATTTCCGATGTCAACGTTGGTTCGTTTTGACATTTTTCAAATTGTGAGTCAGTGCAGCGAGTCGTCTTGTATTTGTTGATGTAATATTGCATAATACTGGCAACCATGCTGCGGGTGTCGACTTAATGGTTCCGGAGATGTGTCGCATGGTTTGGTTTAACTGTGAGTAATAATTTAAGTATGTCGAATGTTTAACCACAATGGTGCACAGTATTTTGCAGATTATGTTATTTCGTGTTCTCACTTTTGACATAGCTTTTGGCATATGGTTTAAAGGTTAGAGCTCGGTCAAGGGTGATACCCAGATATTTTGGTGTTGGATTGTGGCTGAGAAAGACTCCTTCACATTCTATATGCAGCTGTTGATTTGTATCTTTATTATCAAGATGGAAAGCTGTCACTTCTGTTATTGATTGGTTCGGTTGAAGACCTAATTTTTTAAAGTATATGTTTACTATTTTGAGGTCTTCTTTAAGTGTTTGTTGACATTTACCCAGGCTGTTGTCTTGAGTACCCAGCGCTTTGTCTTTCGCGTGAGTAAACTTTTGTGATGTTGTGTGTGGAATGTCTGAGGTATAAATGTTTTTAACATCATTGGTGACAGTGCAGACCCCTGGGGTAGACCATTTTGCAGACTTTTAAAGTTACTTGCTTTTCCGTTCAGATGTACTTTGGAAAAGACGATCGTTTATAAGAAAAAAGTGCAGTGTAAGCTCCTCTAACCCGACCGCTTTTACCAAAAAATAATAAAAAGTTTGTTGGTCTTGAAATATTTTTTCAAAGGTTAAACACATTCATCATTTTTTCGCTCATCGTAAAAAAAGAGTTACGAAAAAAACAAATATAAAAGTTAATTTTTCACAATGATCGGTAGAAAATCATCCTACTCCTGCGGGATTAATTAAAATGTTAATGTGGCTGTTAAGTCCATTCAAATATTTTTGAAATTCGATATCGTATTGAAAGCTGCACGAAATATTAAAAATGTTGTAATTTTGTATTGTACATAAATGATCATCAACCGATTAATTTTATTGGATTTTCCAAATGTCATGGTAACCGTTTTAGAATATTTGATTTTATACTTCCATCGTTCCACGTAATCTGGGCGGATTATAAAGGGTGTGATGTTAATAATTTTTTAAAAACAAGTAAGTATTTGAACCAATCACAAAATACACTATTATTATAGAGGTATAAGTTTCCAATTTTAAATGTAATTACAATTTTGAACATCAATAACAATTCAGTTTGTACAGAAATATCCTCTCCTATTACTTTTGTAAAATACTGTTAATTATTTTAAAATAACAGCAATTAATAAAGGCATTATCTTCTCTATTGGATATGTGTAACGGTTTCATCCGGTAAATTGTGAATTATCGAGAACGTTTCCAACCAGAACCCATAAACTTTAATCAAATTTCAAAAATGTATCGCACAACATTTAGCTTTACATCATATTGATTAAGCATTAACGAATGTGGGTACAAACACAAACATTTTTCTGGTAAAGAAGCTTTGCCGCTTCAAACTAAAATAATTCAAGACAGATTTATTATTATTTTCTGGGAAAAAGTAAATTGGACACTTCGGAAAGCAAAATTTTTTTAAAAAAAAATTAGGATTTTTATCGTGGTTTATTTAAAGAATATTACAGTTTAAAAATTATAGAAAACTATAACAAAATTTTTTACAGCGAATAAAAATAAAAATGTATAAATCTGTTTTTTAAAGAACCATCTAATTTCGCGGCATGTTAACCTATACTATAGGTATATGTGGGTCGATTATACATCAGAAAACAACTACACTCCTGGCTATGTGCCTACGACAAGCATTAAATTACATCCGATAAATAATCGTGCAAATAATATTCGTCCCATTTCGGGTGATATGCAGATGATTATTAAGTAAAAGACTTATTAAATGTATCCATTCGAAGTGACCACCTATGAACCGGTTTCGGGGTGTGTTCCCCAAATCAACAATTCCAACTCTTACAAAGCACACATGAAGGACTGCACGTAGAGTGCTAGTCACGACATCTATACCTTTTAAAAAGCTTCTGAATGGAAGTATTAAAATGTAGAAATTATAGAAAACTATAATACTATTATAGAAAACTATAACAAAGTTCTTGACAGCAAATAAATATGTATAAAACTGACTTTTAAAGAACCAGCATGTACGATTATTTATCAGATGTACGATGCTCGTCTTAGGCATATAGCCAGAAGTATGGTTGTTTTCTATATATAATCGACCCACATATACCTAAAGTATAGGTTTACATGCAGCGAAATTAGCTGGTTCCTTAAAAATCAGTTTTATACATTTTTACATACATACATATAGTCACGCCTTTTTCCCATAGGGGTAGGCAGAGACCACTTCCTTCCACTTGCTACGGTTCTTACACACATCTTTTGCTTTCTTCACTTTCATCAGTGCTCTCATACATGCTCGTCGGTTGTTGGTACTCCTAACCTGGCCTTTCTTCAAAACAATGTTGATGTAATTGAGATATGTTCTCCGAGGTCGACCTCTACCGACTTGTCCATTCACACTCGCCTTATAAATTTGTTTCGTCAATCTTCCTTCATCCATTCTTTCTACGTGTCCAAAACATCCAAGTATTCCTTTGTTAATCTTCCCACACATCTTCTTTAACACCACAGCGTTCTCTTATCTCACTATTCCTTACTTTATCCAACCGAGTCACTCCGGCTATACTTCTCAGACTACTCACTGAATCACTCCGGCTATACTTTTCAGACTATTCATCTCCACAGCATTAATCCTATTTTCATGCTTCTTCTGCCAAACCCAACATTTACTACCATACATAAGTGTAGGAACCAACACACCTCTATGCACAGCCAGACGTGCCTTTTTTGACACTTTTTTTTGACACTTTTTGGCTATTCATAATGCTCATACATTTTTAATATTACAATTAATACAATATTGGATTTTCATTATTTTTTTTCTATTTATAGCCAAATATCGCGTTGTTTTCTATGGCCCACTCTGTATATATCAAATATATATAGAAATTTTTGATAAACTGCCACCAAGTATACATAGGTGAAACTAAAAGAACTCTACACAAGAGGATAATATCGCGTAAAGGTGATTTAGGACTTGAAAAAACTCCTGAGCTTTGACAATTCATTGTACAGAGAAAAATTATCGTCCATAATTTTAAAAACATTTATCTTTGACAGTGAAACAAATAAACACCAGAAATTTGTTATAATCAATTTACATCTGTCAAGAATTTTATAGTATGAACTTTAGATGTGACATTTAAGATCTTAGTTCTGATTTCGTTTTTCTTATGGGCTGGGACAAAAATTTAACAACAAAACGAAAAACTAATCTCATTATAATAAATCATGTCTCTTTGACGAACACTTAATACTTAAAAACACCTATACGATTTGAAAAAAAAAATTAACAGCTATTTATGCCGCTTACGTTCTTTTACAACTTTAAAATTAAATTTTAACTTTCTGAAGGTAGTTAATTCTGGATTAGTTTTGTTTTTGTAATTTATTTCTAATAGTACTACTGATAAAGATCCAAATGAAGGCGTCAAAAATTCACTATTTTTTAAAATAAGTACTAAGGAAGTATTAAAATAAAAATAAATTAATATGAAGAAGTGAAAAAGTATAAATTAATGGAAACCACAAAAAATTACTTACGAAGAAAAACAAAATGATGATCTACAACACAATAATTTAACCAATAATACGCATCAAAAACAAGAAGCGTGACAAAGAAAGAGAAAAAAGATCTAAGAATCATGAAAAGACAAATACTCGAACAATATGAGGACCAATTAAATCAGAAAAGGCAAATATAGAATAAAAACAAATAAAAAAAGATATTGTTACAAAAATAAGACAATCCAGAATTAAATGGTTAGGGCACTGTAGAGAGCAGGAAACATTGGTTCATTTAATGCTATAATAGAACACAGGAGTTAATAAAAGAAGATGGGTCAGGATGGTTGAAGAAAGTGAAAGAAGATGGGTCAGGATGGTTGAAGAAAGTGAAAGAAGATCTACGCAGGGCATGAGTAAATAATTGGCCAAAAAAGGTGTACGATAAAGGAAAATGGAAAGATTGTAAAAATAGTCACAGACTGGGATCAATCCACCCAAAATAGGGATCTAGAGAGCAAAAGTGGCTTAGCCACACCAGTGGAGTTTTGACTCCCATATAATATACAGGTAGTAAACGACCAAAAAATAAAACAAAAACAAGAGAAAAAAAAATAAAAATTAGCTCAAAGAACCTCACATTTATGTTAAATTGTCAAACAACTTCACATTAAGACAGTTATTTATATTTATTTAACATAATTATTATCAATTTGCTTATATTTATTTTAAAATAAGTTTAAAATAATTTCGACGTTTCCAATTAGGATTATTTCTATGCGATGAATAATTTTTGTAACCAGTTATTTTTTTAGGAATGCGAAACAAATTTAATACAATCCTAAAATGGAGCCTTCTATATCTTTGATACATAATTTAGTATGAGGAAAACGTTATAATGAAAATGTCGGAAAAACAGAACTCATTTCGAAAAATAAATAATTCGCAAACGTAAAAGCAAAAATGGAAAAAGAAGGTAGGACGCAATTCAAGAAACAATGAGAATTTGTTTCCCTTAATAATCTTACTCGTATTTGCAAAATATCTTTGAGTTTTAACTCGGGACAACGATCAAAGTACCCACTTTTACAGGATGTACAAGTAGATATGTTACTTTTACCATCTTTGAAATTTCCCTGAAATAATTTAAAAACATCAAAATTCCGCTGAACATACTGACGATACAAGATACATTTATTTTCATGAAAAATACAGTGGTTTTTAACGCTTTGAAGCAACTTACATGAAACCAAAAATTTCAATTTTAAATTTATTTACAATTATTAAAAATATATTTGTTATTGTTAATATCTTATTTTACTTCTACTTTGCACTTGCAAAAAGAGTGACACTAATGTTGAATCATATTTAAAAAATGAACTAGAATTTGAATCTGTCTAGTTCCTATTCTGTCAACATTTCATATGATATTGATTTCTTTAATGTCAGTTTTTGTCTTTGAAAATACGTTCATTATTGAAACATATTTTATTTTTATTATATTTATTATTTGGTAACTCAGTAATAACCCTCACCACTTTTATTGTGGAATTTCTTAATTCGTGAAATCTTATTATAAATGTAATTAACAACAAAAACAACAACAAAAAACACAAATTTTACAATGCAAAGCAAGGTAAATTGTTCATTAAGTTTATTTAGTAAACTTATTATTAAATGAAAATATTAAAAAACAAAAGAAGGACCCAACCATAATACGACAAGTGTTTTTCTGAACATCTTATACGAAACAATAAAATACCGCTTAACAAGGAATTGACAATAAATGGTTAAAAGAAAACTTGATAGGATCGAGACCATTTTCAGGAAAAACAAAAAAATCTATCAAAAACGAAAATCCTACCTGACAGGATGGAAACAATAATTCGAAGGGAGATTGCCAAGGCAAAATCAATACGCAGAATTATATTTTTTAAAAATAACACGAATACAAGAAAGACCATCATTGACAAAACTAAAAATTTGTTTCGTGGGAGATAAAAGATCCTATTCACATTTTGGAGCATCTACATAAAAAAAGAAAAACAAAAAGTATTTAAATATTACTGGTACTTTATCTATCAAACTCCCCAGTAAGAATACATTTAATTATCTAATTATGTACCAATAAGCAATTTTGGGAACAATGCGCTGAAAATGAGACAAGCCAGAGAGTTCATTACATAACTATTGCCAAAATTCGTAGGGTACCTTGTGCTTCTTGAGTGCCCTATCAGGTTTCTGACGTTGGCGACCACTTGTGAAAACGCTCCTTTATCAGACACTAGATTGTCACAACCATATGCATACTATGGCAAGAATATAAGAAAACCTTTGCACATTTACTGTGCTAATGCGAAGATCTGATAAAGCTTAGGTTTTTGACGATGGAAGAGGAAAATTTACAACCCCCTTAATATAAAAAGGATCTGGGGTCCGGCCTATAAAGTGTAGTAACAAGGGTAGTCTACACAGGAACTCACAATAAATCTGCAACTGTTGCAGTGGAGAGGCTCCCATCCCAATAAGCCGCATGTTAATCTAATATAATCTACTCCATATTAAATATTTCCATTTCAACGTAGTTTCAGTATTATAAAAGAACACCCCGTATATTTATCTAGTAAAGTAAAGGGAAATTTCTACGTAGATTAACGTGCCGCTTCCATAGTTATTAGCCGATGAGCTGCCACTGTAACCAAGTGCATTTCTCTAAAACTTCCGACATTAATTAGTTCCGGCAAAAGAACCTCACAATGCCGTTAGGGCAAGAAAAGAAAAGGACGAACGAATAATGACGGAAAAGGGAAAAGTGAGGTGTTGATTTATTATATGTAGATTGATGCTTTGTAGAAATGTATTGCAATACAGGCCAGCGGTAGCATTATCTGCCTTTTTTTATGAAAAGACTGCTTGGGGGAATAAAATATCTTTTAGATAAATTAAAATACAGTAAACGACATTTACGACACATTTTTTGGTTTAAAGTTAACGTTATCATCTGCGAATTTTTTTTTAAAAATCACTAACAATTAACACTGTTATTTGACAAAAACATTGACGTTTGGTATTGTTTAGATGTACTGATATATTTGCAAGTTCGTAAATAATGGTATCTACTGAAGAAGTAATGCTGTAAACATTATAACCAAATTTGGAAGAACTAGAAGTGCAATTTCAAGTGCAAGATTTCTGACAGAATTTTTAATAGTATTGACATTTTAACCTTCATTTTTCCCGCGCTGTCATTCTGACGCCAAGTGTGATCGCATTTGCTATAACCTATGTGTTTACTAAGGGAAGTATACAATTTAGTGAAAATATCGATATTTGAACGTTATTAAATTTCAGATATTCAGATATGTTTCTACCATTGCCCCCAATTTTTGTTTATCTGGCTGCTACATGAAGTCAATGCATCGTGGAGGGTTTTTTTTTTTTAAGAAAATAGCCGCAAAAAGGGTAAACCTATCGTGTGGGCCGCGGACGGCCCGCACTGCGACTATTAGAAGTGGAAGGGATTATAGAAAGAAAATGATTGTGGACACGCTTTTTAAAAAGTTGCAGGTCATAGTTCTCTGGAAAAACTGATTTTGGAAGCTTATTCCATTCCGTAGCAGCCCTGTAAAAGAAGGATTATTGATGAAGATTGGTCCTTGTAGTGTCAATCTTGAGAATAAATGGGTGAGACTGATCAGCGTGCCGAGTTCTTTGGCCGAATGTGGCCAATGGTGGTACAAGAGTTTTTATTTCTCTGGAGCATCTGCCATGGAAATATCTGTAGAGCAATGACTGGTCTGCAACTCTTCTTCTATGTTCTAGAGGGTGAAGGGTATCTGTGAGAGTTGAGCTGTTTATTAAGCGAATGGCTCTTTTCTGAATGGAATCTAGAAGACGAAGAGAATGCCTTGGTGCTGAACCCCAAATGTGCGAGCAATACTCCAGTAGAGGTCGGATTTGAGCCTTGTACGTCGTCAACAGTTAATCAGGAGTAAAAAACTTTCTGGCTTTCCACAGAAAACCTAGCCTCTGGCTTGCCGACTTTGCGATGGTAGCAACATGGTCATGCCAAGACATATTATTGGACACCGTGACTCCCAAAATCGAGATGGAGAGACTTGGTTCAAGGGTATTTCCGGATATTGTGATGGGATGATTTGAGGAATTCACTTTCTTGGAAAACGTGGCTCTTTGTGTTTTTTGGGCGTTGAACTTAACAAGATTGTTGGTTCCCCACTCGACGATTGCTTTAAGATCTCTATTGATGTTATCAACCTGTTCCTGCCTGGGTAAAGCTGTTCTTGCAGCAAACAACATTATTGTTTGTGATGTCAAAGAAAAAAAGGATGATATAATCAATGGATGACATAACTTTAATGATAATTATAATTATTTATTTACTTTTGACTTCAATAAAAATAACCAACAAGAGAACTTGCCTGTCTTCTTTCAATGAGTTTCTCATATCTTTTCTTTTCCCCTTCTATCTTCAGACTTTTGGGGTTGTTATAATGCTGTACACAGGTAAGTTTTTACTTGGTAAAGCAGTGTTTTTCAGATGAACTTTTTAATAGCCCCCTTACAGATTGATAGGTAATTCTATTAACCACATAAAATATAGAAAACAAAATACTTACAATCACTAGAAGCTATGAGAACTTTAGAAAAACTCCTATGTTTTTGGTAACTCTCTTTCCTATTTTCAGTTTGATCTCCCACAGTTTCTTTTTATCAACCATAGTCACCATTCCCGATTTCTTAATATGCTCAACTTTTTGATCCTTATTTGGGAAATAATGAAAAGTTAAATTGGGGTTATTTTACACGCTGAGTTGCATCCAGGTACACAACAATTCGCTCTGCTGGTCATTTTCACTATTAACAAATTATTAGTTACTATTAAACAACCATAATCTTCGGTTATATAATCTTAGGTTATATAAACACAAAGCAATCATACTTGCTGGTCACGTGATATTGATGCGAGTTTATTCCGCCAGATAGCGTATTCTTCTTCTTACAGTGCCTTACTTTCTCAAGCGTTGACGACTCCCATATTAGCTACTTCTTTGTATCTATCTCTATCTTGAGCTGCATGGAGAAGTTCCTCAGCAGTTGAAACTGTCCATTGTCGGAGATTTCGAAGTCAGGATAGTTTTTTGCGGCCTATCCATTTTTTTCCCTCGATCTTGTCATTCAGAATAAGCCGAAGCAGACTATAACGTGGTCCACGCATCACATGTCCCAAGTATTCCAGTTTGCGGCGCTTGATGGTAGTTAAGAGCTCTCTATCGTGCCCTATTCTGATGAGTACATTCTCGTTGGTAGTTCGGCTTGTCCACGGAATTTTGAGCATCCTTTTGTACAGCCACATCTCGAATGCAGCAATGCGGTCAATAATTTTTTGGTGAAGCGTCCATGTTTCGCAAGAGTACAACAGAATAGACCATACATAACACTTGGTAAACCTTTCCCGCAGATGAATGTCAAGTTGCTTAGCACAGAGTAGTGGCTTGAGATTCAGAAATGCTCTTCCAGCTATTTCTATTATAGCCTTGATTTATTTGTCTAGATCCATCGACTGATTGATCCAGCTTCCAAGATATTTAAAGTGCTTAACTCTTTTTATATTCTCGCCATCAAGTGTTATTCTTTCCGGGTCAACATTCATTTTGCTAACAACCATAAATTTAGTTTTTTTGACATTGATTTTCAGTCCCCATCTATAACTTTCTTTGTTTATCTTGTCTAACATACATTGTAATTTTTTCAATGATTCAGCTAGGAAGAAAGATAGAAGATAGCGTATTACTTAGCATTAAAACTGAATTGTGACCAAGAATTGTATTTATTGGTGTAACTTCACAACCAATATGAATAAAAAAAGTATAAATCTACTTCTCAAAAATCAAACTGGTTACCATTCTTATTAATTTTATTAGTATTATTTTATTTAAAAATAATAATTAATAACAACTTGACTTATAATCCCTGTCTAACTGACATTTATGTCATCCCATGTAACATGTTGTTGTTATATTTAGATTCGTGGTTGACATGACTCAAAAAGAAGGAGAGCTGCGTATTATCGAGGCACTCCATTTTGATTGATGCTTATATTGCAGGATATGAGAGTTTCACATAGTTTGTAAAATTATCAAAATAATACAATCTAACTATGTATAATCCCCTTCAATATACTCTCCCTGTTTGTCTACACACTTGTTGAGAGTAAAGCAGAGTTGCACTGAGTGATGGGATTTTGTTTTATGACATATTTTTGAAGTCTATATAAAACGTTAATAGTTAACAAATTTTAATTATTCATTTAATTAATTATTTTTCTATGAATTTTTCTAGTAATGATACACAGAATTAGCGTCCAACATTTCGAGGCTCAAGATATACTTGTAAAGTTACACTAAACAAGGAGCTAAATCATGTGAATATAAGAAGTTACCGAGGAACTGAAATTTTATTTCATAATCTGAAATTGAGACGTTTCGAGATTTTTTATAAATACTTAAGTTGAAACCATATGGAAACCCTTTTTTTATTGATTTTATGAAAAAAACTTATTCTTGATAAAAAATTCTGCATTGTTCAAAACTTAAAATGCCACCATCAGATATCAATTTTTTTAAGGCATATACGAGGTTTGTCAAACAATAGAAATTATACTTTATTTTATTTTATTTACAGTACAGAAGAATGTTATAAAGTAAAGGTATTTTGAATTAAAAGTTATATTCAAATATGCAATTACAGCCATTTATTATTAATGTAACCTAGAATGCAATGACATGAAATATTTCACAGAGTGAGTTGGTTAGGATGCACTGAGTATTTGACAGTGAATGTCAGAGTGAGTTGGTTATTATGCACTGAGTATTTGACAGTGAATGTCAGAGTGAGTTGGTAGCAAATATTTTTAATAATAGACATCCGCATAGAAACATTGGACATTCAACAGTTACTTCTTCTTTCTATTTAATTAGGCTTAAAGCCTGTTTATCTTCATTCGCCAGCCTTATATATTGTCGCTCCACGCTTTCGCGGGCGACCCAAACTCCCCTGTGTCCTATAGGTGATTTGGTTCTTGCCATTTTTACGACTCTCTGATCCCCACGCAGTCAATGTGCGCGCTCCATTCCTTTTTTCCTGTTTCGGGTCCATTCGTTGATGTTCTCTACCCCACATCTGGTTCTTAAGTCTTCGCTCTTCTCTCTGTCCCATAAAGTTCTGCCATCAATTCGTCTCGGCATTCTCATCTCCGTTGTTTCTATGAGTTTCCTTGTTTTTTGAGTTTCTGGCCTAATTTCCGAAGTGTATGTCATTATGGGCCTAATAACGGTTTTATGTATCTTGCTTTTCACCTGGGTGTTAATGTTTTTGTTTTTCCAGAATCGTTCAGACAACCTGCCACTTCTCCTACTTCCGCTTCAACTTCACTATGGCTGGACAGTTACAAAAATATTAAATAAATTCAAGACCAGTGGAATTATTAAAAATAATGTTAAGAAAACAAGTAGCCAATGAAGACACTGAATTTGAAGTGATGCTTTCTTTCGTAGAAGAACCAAAAATGTCATTACGCAAAAGGGCTTCTTTAATCACAAATACTTTGAAATAAAGATACAAAGGCAAATATTTTAAAACGTCATAAATGTCATGTTTACAAACCGCAATTCGTACACACATTACTACCAAAGGATAACGATATTCGATTTGAATTATGCGCTCTGATTCAAGGAAATTTGAATTAAGACCCGTTTTTAACAAAAAGTATAATAACCTGAATTTTTATAATAAATGGCTGTAATGGCATATTTAAATATAACTTTTAATTCAAAATAACTTTACTTTAAGTTTCGAACCATAAAGAATTTTTTATCAGGAATAAATTTTTTTCATAAAACCAATAATAAAAAAGTTTTCCTCATGGTTCCAATTTAAGTATATGTATATTTAGTGTCAGACCTTGCCACTATAGACAGTAAATAAATAAATCTGTACATATACATGGAAATTGCTTACACTCGGTGTACACGTTATTATTTTAGTACGCTTTTTAATTCTCTACGATATGTTTTGAAATTTTTCTTCTCTAATTGAGCGTAGCAATTAAATTTCCATTGTTTTTCAGTTGATTGACCGCAGGCGTAATGGTTTGTTGTACGTTTCGAGTTCGTAGCGCTTTTTAAATCCAGATATAGACTGCTTTAGTTGTTACTAGCACGTTTATAACTCAGGGATATGAATTTTTTATCCGACGTCAAGCAAAAATTAAATGGTACATTTGTGACCAAAGCCTTGATGTATGAAAAAATGTATATTGTTTGAAATAAAAAATATATATGTTGCAGCCCTCGTACCTGAGGGTATTTTTTCGAATTAGACCAATCGGAAATACCGGTGACAATAACGTATATGCAGACATTTTTACAATTCACAATTTCAACGTATTGTTAACCAAACATGCAAAATGGTTGTATTTTTCCATTCATATTTTACGAAAATTTTAGTAAATTATAACCAGATCAAAATTGAAACTGGTCAAACTGATTGTGAACAATTCACTAATGCGAAAAAAGACAAACAAAAGTAACGTACGTAAATTAAAAGCTGCGACTGCATCAGGAACTTTGAATAATTATTTGAGGCTTTGAATGATACACCAACAGGACGATGTAGAGCCGTAAAGAATGGAGGGACACACCGCTCATTAACTTATTTAATTCCGAAATGAAATTAAATTTAATTATATTTGATTGGCTGTTTTAGGTTTTAGGTCTCTTTAATTTGTCATTGGAAAGCGTCATAAGGAAGGCCAGCGTAAGCGTAACCTCAACGATAATAAATAGATCAAACCAAATTATTAGCTATGCAGATGATCTGAATATAATGACAAGGTCAATACTCTCCGTAAAGGAACCTTTCACAGAAATAAAAAATGCAGCAAAGGAAATAGGTGTCGTTATTCTTCTTCTTCTTCTTCTATCAGTTCCTATCGTTCCGGATGTCCGAACAACTGTGTGGTGGTCACTATACACGATACCTTCAACATGCACAAGAAGATAAAAGAGGCAGCAGGTATCTGCAAAAATAGAAACGCGACGACTTTACAGAACGCACAGGGCAGGCTGATACTGGATACTTCAGAAAAACTGACGGAATGGTGCGACTACATCGAGCACCTATTTCACGATACCCGGCCAGAACTTCAGAAAGAATTCTTTAATCAAGGCCAAGGCTTGGACATAACGAAGGCAGAAGTTCAGTATGCACTGTCAATTTCAAAAAATGGGAAAGCTAGTGGTCCTGATGACGTCTATATAGAAGTTCTAAAAATATTGCAAAACGAAGAATCACTGAACACGCTGGTAAAGCTATTCAATCTTATTTACCGAAACGGCAGTATACCTTCTGATTGGTTAAAATCTACTTTTGTCCCGCTCCCCAAAAACGCGAAGGCCAAGAACTGCGGTGATTATCGTCTTATTAGCCTGATGAGCCATGTGCTTAAACTCTTCTTGAAAATAATACAGAAAAGAATATATGCGAAGTGCGAGACAATGATGGGGGACTCTCAGTTTGGTTTTCGCAATGGCTTTGGAACAAGGGAGGCACTATTTAGCATACAGGTTCTTATCCAAAGGTGCCGGGACATGTCGGTGACCGTTTACGCATGTTTCATCGATTACGAAAAAGCCTTTGATAAAGTAAAGCACGAAAAACTGATCAACATTCTTAAAGGCATAGGACTGGAACAACGAGACCTTAGAATAATAGCCAACATTTACTGGAACCAAAGTGCTCAAATAAGAATCGATAACACCGCGTCCGACGAGATCAAAATCCTGAGAGGCGTTCGTCAAGGATGCATTTTATCACCACTGTTATTTAATTTGTATTCCGACAGGATATTTCAAGAGGCGTTGGATGAATGTGACGAGGGGATATCTGTCAATGGGATTAATATCAACAATCTGAGGTATGCGGATGACACGGTTCTTGTTGCCGACTCACTGGAAGGACTGCAGGAGCTGGTAAGCCGCGTGACGGCTGCAAGCTCAGAGGCCGGACTTAGCCTGAACGTGAGAAAGACAAAGTGGCTAGCAGTTAGCAAATCAAACAACGTGGACGGTCACCTGACAATTAACGGTCAACGAATTGAGCGAGTAGAAACTTTTAAATATCTTGGGTGTCAACTAAATGAGAAGTGGGACAGCATGCAGGAGATTCGTGCCAGAATAGAACAAGCTCGTGCTTCGTTCCTGAAAATGCGTAAAGTACTTTGTAGCAGAAATTTAAGCTTGCCTCTGCGCGTCCGAGTGCTTCGCTGTTACGTGTTTAGCATACTGTTTTATGGAATGGAAGCTTGGACTTTGACAGATGCGATGTGCAAAAAATTGGAGGCCTTTGAAATGTGGACGTACAGAAGGCTATTAAGAATCTCCTGGGTAGAAAGAGTGCGTAACACCGAGGTACTTCAACGCCTCGACAAGCAGCTGGAAGTTCTGTTTACACTAAAAAAGCGCAAACTGGAGTATTTTGGACACATCTTAAGAAATGACAAGTATCGACTTTTAAAGCTTATTATAGAAGGGAAGATCGAAGGACGAAGAGGCCCGGGTAGAAGAAAGATATCCTGGCTAAAAAACTTAAGACAATGGTATGGAGTGAGCACTACCACATTGTTCCGCCGAGCTGTAGACAAGGTTCAGATAGCGCTGATGATTGCCAAGGTCCGAGGAGGACAGGGCACCTAAAGAAGAAGAAGGTGGTCACTACAAACCAGGTTCTGAGTTTCTTTAACCAAGAGATTCTTATTCTTCTTCCGACACCTCTTTTTCCATCCACTTTGCCCTGCAAGATATTTTAAAGTAATCTATAACTCTTTGTGGTTATCATCACATGACCGAGGTATTGGAGTTTTCGTATTTTGATAGTGTTTAGAATTTATTTCTGTTTATTCATTCTTTGTAAAACCGTCTTATTGTTAACACGGTCTGTCCAATACATCCGACGATGGAGCCATATCTCAAACGCTTCCAATCTTTTGCTTGTTGCCTCAGTAAGTGTTTTTTTTTTACTGAAAATAGTCACAAAAAGGGTAGACCTATCGTGTGGGCCGCGGACGGGCCGCACTGCAACTATTAGAAGGGGAAGGGATTATAGAAAGGTAATGATTGTGGACCCGGTTTTTGAAAAGTTACAGGTCATAGTTCTCTGGAAAAACTGCTTTTGGAAGCTTATTCCATTCCGTAGCAGCCCTGTAAAAGAAGGATTCTTGATGGAGATTGGTCCTTTTAGTGTCAATCTTGAGACTGATCAGCGTGCCGAGTTTTTCGGCCGAATGTGGCCAATGGTGGTAAAAGAGTTTTTATTTTTCTGGAGCATCTGCCTTCTATGTTCTAGAGGGTGAAGGGTATCTGTGAGAGTTGAGCTGTTTATCAACCGAATGGCCCTTTTCTGAATGGAATCTAAAAGACGAACAGAATGCCTAGGTGCTGAACCCCAAATGTGCGAGCAATACACCAATAGAGGTCGGATTTGAGTCTTGTACGTCGTCAACAGTTGATCAGGAGTAAAAAACTTTCTAGCTTTCTACACAAAACCTAGCCTCTGGCTTGCTGACTTTGCGATGTTAGCAACATGGTCATGCGAAGACATATTATTGGACACCGTGACTCCCAAAATCGAGATGGAGGGACTTGATTCATGGGTATTTCCGGACATTGTTATGGAATGATTTAAGTAATTCACTTCCTTGGAAAACGTGGCGCTTTGTGTTTTCTGGGCGTTGAACTAAACAAGATTGTTGGTTCTCCACTCGACGATTGCTTTAAGATCTCTATTAATGGAATCAACCTGTTCCTGCCTGAGTTTATATGTTTCATTCACCGAAAATGATCGATAGGATGTGAAAGTTGAGACAAGTGTGTTATCGTCTCCGAAACTGTAAATGGGGTTCGTGGTGGTTGTCAAGAGGTCGTTGATGTGTGTGTTAGTGTCCACGTGTCTCGTTATTAATAAACAAAAAAACCAAGCTAATACTGCAAAGCAGACAACAACGCAACCCATTGGACCAAAAAATCACATTTGATAATTACAATTATGAAGTAGTGAAAGACTTTACCTACCTTGGCACAAACATATCACATGACAACGACGAAACCAAAGAAATTAGAAAAAGGACCAACGCAGCAAATAGAGCATACCACTCAATACTACTCATCTTAAAATCGAGAGTTGTACACAGGAAGACCAAAATTAGAGTCTACAAAACAATGATCCGCACAGTTTTGACATACGGAGCTGAGACGTGGACACTCTCAGCCAAAAATGCGGATCTTTTAGACCGATTTGAGCGAAAAATCTTAAGAAGGATTCCTTGTCCAGTAAACGAAGGGGATTTCTGGAGGGCACGCATGAAACATAAAATATACCAGTTGTATGAAGAACCCAGCGTTTCAATGCATATAAAACTAATGCGACTGAGATGGGCAGGACATGCCCAAAAAATGCCAGACGACAGGGACAGGGGACAGGGAACGAAAGAGGCCGGTAGAAAATCCGAAGCTGCGCTGGGAAGATGGGATACAAAAGGATTCTGAAGGGTATAGGAAATTGGAGACATGCAGCGGTGGATCGGGACGGATGGGAAAAAAGGAATAAGGAGACCAAGTCTCGATATGGGCTAAAGCGCCATCTTAGTAGTAGTAGTTTTAGGTTAGTTGTAACAATTAAATAAAAATTTTAAAAATATAATGACGTCTAATAATTTTCTGTAAACGTTTAGATTATATTTACAAGTCAAACAATGGAAAAATTTTCATGAGGATATTTTATTTTCCTAATGTCGAATTTTCAGATTTAAATCTTTTAATAATAAAAAAAAAAATATTTTTTCTATTACTGCTGGCTTTGGTGATTTTCTGAGAATCCCAATTATTTATAATATCCAATTTAATTTTTTTGTTGGCAGTACAAATTACATTTTCTTTTTAGAGAGTAAACTTCGGCACAATGGCACAATGGCATATAGCCGAGGCCAGTATTTCAAAAATCCTTTCTTGAGCAACACTAAATCCTACCTACTGACCAATAATCCCATTGATACATTTTCAATTTCCGAATTTATTAATATAAAAAGTTTCGTGTTTCTTCAAAATTTAATGTAACTGAGATGAATCAGCATTTTTAAACTTTCCTATAATACAATATGCTACTATCCCCATCTTATAATCATTCAAGTCATTAAAAAAAAGTCTTGCTAATCTACGTAATAAAAGTACAATTATTGTTGGTCATTTATATTGTTACGATATATTCTCCTTGGGTAATTCTAAACTCTCGGTACAATAACTTAACAATTTTTATTCTAATAATTCTACAAAATAAATTTTATTTTACAAATCCCTTAGAAACTCACAACTGTATAACAGTTTACAGGGTTTTTCAAAAAAAGTGACCCCGTCTCTAGGATAGGTAGAAAACTGAAAAATAATTGGGGTTTGCTTTGTAAAAAATTTTGGTAACGCCATACGTATTCAAAATAAAGGGCAATGAAGAAAAAAAATGTATGCACACTTATTGCGATTTTGCTGAAACTACTGGAAACATTGTAATGAAATTTTATACGAATATGTTTTAGAATCTGATACATCCCATGAATTTAGTTTCATATCTGACTCTTTTCTAGTTACACGGTTCGTACCAAAAAGTATTGAACATAACTTTTTTAAGGTTAGATTTATTAATCAAAATATCAAGTGAACTTAAACATCATTCAATTTTGCACCTAAAAGGTACTCTTGGTAAAACTCGATACTGTGTACCGTTTTCGGAATATTTTGATTTGAAAATTATGAAGTAATAACCACATTTTTTTCTTCAACTTCCTTTATTTTGAATACTGATGGCGTTACGAAAATTTTTTACTACGAAAACCCCAATTATTTTTCAGTTTTCTACCTATACTAAAGACGGGATCACCTTTTTTTAAAACATCATTACTTTATACCAGCATCGGTTATTACTGCATACTTTTCAAATTAAAATATTCCGAAAACGGTACACAGTATCGAGTTTTACCAAGAGTACCTTTTTGGTATAAAATTGAATGATGTTTCAGTTCACTTGAAATTTTGATTAATAAATTTAACCTTAATAAAGTTATGTTTAATACTAGTTGGTACGAACCGTGTAACTAGCGCACTCTATAAAAGTCAGATATAAAAAAAATTCATTAGCTTATAAAACATTTGTATAAAATTTCATTACAATGCTTCCAGTAGTTTCGGCAAAATCGTAATAAACGAGTATACATTTTTTTTTCGACACCCTGTATAATTACTTCAAAATACTTGATTTTAAACTAACTTAAACTTCAACTTAAAAAACTCGATCATGATCCCGTTTAAATACCTGTAGATCAATGTTCTCGAAAAATTGACACTATTTGAAATAAGGTTCAATAATTTCGAGAATCATTTAGTGTCTTCTAATAATTGCCGCTCATTAGGTATTCACCCTAATTGTGGTAGATGCGCTGCCGCCCCAAGGCAAGATCGATAATATAACCAAATGCCAGCAATGAGAAAACCTGCAGCTGTATTGAATAAAATGCGCATATAAAAACTCTCAGATATTAACGTATTTTTAAAATGGACGTTTAATTACTGTCACATTCCTGAAAATTAAAAATTTATATTTTCTTATAATGGTTGCTATAAAACGAATATTTCTGTTGTTTGTCGTTTGGTATAATAAAAAAAATTGTATTGGACATAAACTATTCCGAATAAATAAAAAAATACACAAAAAATATTTTATTCATCCAAATTTGCCAAAGTCATCTTACCCCACTAGAATTCCAACATTTTTTCCAGACTACGAAACAGTTATTATACTCAGTTTCGGCAAAACCTTCAAAGCGGCCAGCGTATCGTTTCTATTGACTCAAAAAAACGTCCAAGAAGTGATAATTTTAATCGAGGAAATAGGAAAAAGATAAACGGAGCCAAATCTGACGAATACGGTGCTTGCGGGATGACATTTGGATAAAATACTGATGGTGATAGGCAATGGTGCATTATCGTGATAGAAACCATAAATTTTTTTACCATAATTCTGGTCGTTTTTTTCGAATTGACTTACGTTAACGACGCAAAAAGATCAAATAATATTTTTGTTGACTGTTTGGCCAGTTGCAAAAAGCTCTTTATGTCGCCACAGTAGTCGAAGAAACAGTCAACATAACATTGATTTCTGACTTGCTTTGACTTGCTGTTTTGGTTTTGATTCACCTGCAGCACAATATTCATTAGATTGTAGAGCTGCTTTAGGGTCGTATGCCTCATGTCTCATCGCCAGTAATTATGCATTTCAGATCATTAACAGTTATAGAAATCATATTTCCAACACTTCAACACGACGTTGTTTCTAGAACAACATACATACATACATTAAGTCACGCCTTTTTCCCATAGGGGTAGGCAGAGACCACTTCCTTCCACTTCCGCTACGGTTCGTACACACATCTTTTGCTTCCTCTACTTTCATCAGTGCTCTCATACATGCTCTTCGGTTGTTGGTACTCTTGACCTGGCCTTTCTTCAAAACAATGTTGATCTGATCGAGATATGTTCTCCGAGGTCGACCTCTACCGATTTGCCCATTCACACTCGCCTTATAAATTTGTTTCGCCAATCTTCCTTCATCCATCCTTTCTACGTGTCCAAACCATCTAAGCATTCCTTTATCTATCTTTGTGACCACATCTTCTTTTACACCACAGCGTTTTCTTATCTCACTATTCTTAACTTTATCCAACCGAGTCACTCCGGCTATACTTCTCTTCTTCTGCCAAACCCAACATTCACTACCATACATAAGTGTAGGAACCAACACACCTCTATGCACCGCCAGACGAGCCTTTTTTGACACTTTCTGGCTATTCATAAAGCTATGCAGTGCCCCATTCATTTGTTTTTCTGCCAACACCCTTCGCTCAATGTCACTGTCATACTTTCCATCTCTAATAAATTTTGAACCCAAGTACACAAATTCATTTACTTGTTCCACTCTTTCTCCCTCAATCGAAACCCCACAGTTTGTCATGCTTTCTTCTCTTTCAAAAACCATAACTTTCGTTTTGCTCACATTTATTTTCATCCCTTTGATTTTCAGGGCATCATGCATAACATTAACCATCGCCTGCAACTCCTCTTCAGATAACGCTAATAGAACAACAAGACGAGAAAATACACGAGACAAATCAAAATTGTTTTATTTTTATATTCCTAATAACAATATCTACAAAGTATCTTTAAGTCGACGATTGGAAAGTAAATTTAATTTTGTTGATGTTTATCAGCAGTTAAGGTTAATAGCATTCCTAAACGAGGTTAATCTTCGACTGCTTCACGACCCTTACCAAATGATTTAAACCAATTAAAAACTTGTGATTTCGTCGTAACGTCTTCAATGCTTTAGAACACAAAATTTAATTTTGTTGACAAAATTTTATGGGAATTCTTCGTTCCACGGGTTTTTCCATTCCAAATTTCATTTTCTTTAAACACAAAAAACACTGTAGTTTCTAATCTAATAGGGCTGTTTACAACCTACCAAATAAATAAGCATATTGATATTCGTAGCGTGCGTATCTTATTGTTTAAATCAAGCATTTACTGCCACTTGGTGGATAGCACTGCCACTACCACGTTAGGATCTTTGGAATTCTGTATGATACCGTCATATTTGCTAAGGTACCCATTAATTCCGCCCGCATTCTGTTTTGTGGCGCTAGCATAGCTCGTATATTGGAGAGGTACCCATTTTATGTGGGTATGTGGGTTTTATGCATACGGTAGACTAAGGGATGTGTTTAAAAGCAGACCAATAAGCCTAAAATCAAAAGTCTTCAATCAATGCGTATTACCAGTAATGACCTACAGTGCCGAAACGCTCACACTGATAAGGAACACCGTCCATAGATTAGAAGAAAAATGGAGAGAGCTATGCTTGGAATTCATACCCAAGATCGCGTACGAAATACGTACATCCGGCAAAGAACAAAGGTCCAAGACATAATACAGATAATCACGACACTAAAATGGAACATGTTGCGAGATTCAAAGAAGACAGATGGTCTCTAAGAATAATAAATTGGAGACTCCGCGTAGGCAAAAGAAGCAGAGCAAGACCGCCAACGCGTTGTAGAGTTTTTTTGGTTTGTTACTACGTATTAATTCACACGTTCAAAACGTTTCGGAAAGCATGGAATTTCAAGCTCGACGTCAACTCAACTGCGATAAAAAAATCTAGAATAAGAAATTCTACCTCAAAATCTACAAGGCTCTATCCGTCGGTCGATTTTCTTTACAAGTTGGCTGTAATATTTTTCAATATTGTTAATGTTAATTGCAAGTCTCGAATTAATACCGCTCTTTAAAGGATTAATTAAATGTTCTTCAAATTAATTAATGTATTTATTTGGTAGTGCATGGATAGTATTAATTTTTTACTGCAATAATTGGTAAGTAACTACCGAAACAAATTATGTAAATTGCTTAAAAAGTTGTAAAGTTTTAAGTGAATCGTATTTTAACATCTCCCTATATTGTAAAACCACCGACAGCTATTATTCGATATAAATTCTAAGATATCCCCTTATTCGAAGGATCTTCTGTCATCAATGTAAGTATTAAATCGCAACCAATGGATCAGAGAATTACTAGCGGTTTTTTTTTCTAAAGATTAATTTGCGACAGGTAATTCGATTTCTTTCATGGGATATTGGGTGTATCTTTCAAAAGAAAAAGCGTCGGGACGGCAGAAACCGTCTCGAGCGTCGATCTGACACGGTTTCATTTGACTGGAAGAGTAAGTCGACTCAATTCTAAAGGAATTGAATTTTTTCTACGACCCTCTTCTTTGGATTGTAATGTTGACCACCCCTTCTTATTGTCATCATTCTACGAGCATGGATGTGATTTTGTTGATATGGGTATTGAATGATGTAAATCATAAATTTTTTTTAAAAAACCCTTTTTCTAAAGTCAAATAGTTTCAATTTTTTTCATAAAATACAGAAGTTTTTGTGAAGATTTAAAGGTTTTATGCGCGTCCAAAATGGCTGAAATTATGGTAAGTGCCTGTCAAAAAATGTGCAACCACATTGACGAATGCTGCCATGTTCACGTTAAGGTCGTATGTGAGTTAAAAATACCATGTATTTATTAAACCAACTTGATAATAGTTAAATATAAATTAGCATGCAAAGTTTTTAATTAAAGCGAACACTTTTTAAGCAGTTTTATCAAGAACATATCAACACTGATCCTACATAATGGCAGCATCAATTAAATTAAAGGATTTAAAGTTGGACCTAATAGTTTAATAGTATATTACACACCTGTGGCAGTAAATTAAGAAATGTCTCAATATCTTGACCGAGACGAAGCCGAGGTCATAATACATGTTTTCCGAGACATTTCTTACTTTAATGCCCGTGGTGTGTATACTATTTTTGAAGTGAAAACTTCTTTAGCCGCGTTGCGCATTTTTTGGTAGGAAAAAATCATATGTGTTCGCGTCACCGACATGCTCATGACGTAGCCGCGTTGGGCATTTTTTGGTAGGGGAAAATCTTAAGGGTTCGCGTCACCGACATCCTGACGTATTGTGCGACATTAGTGGTGTGTCTATCTTATAAGTGAAATTGAATAAATTTAGTGAAAAGTTCAATGTGTATATACTGTGCATTGTTGAAATAGTGTTTTTGTTTGATTATTATTTGAATTGTTTAATTGTAGATTCATTGTGTAGTACAATAGTTAGTACTAAATAAATAAACTAATATTTTTAAAATAAATAACAGAAAATTATTTTAAATCCTCGTATTTATTTTGGCGTTTGAAATTTTATATTATTTAAAATAATTTTAAATCTTCGTATTTATTTTGGCGTATGAAAATTTTGTATTATTTATTTTCTAATATGTAACCTTCATCACGCAATTGGTATTTAACAATGGCTTGGATATTTTCTTACTACCGTGGTAAAACAGATTTCTTATTGTTCAATTATATTTTTATCGTGGATTTTAAAATTGAATTTTTATAAAATCTAATAATAATTCAAGATTAGTGTGTTAAAGTTTAAAATAGAGTTATTAATGCAAAATTATAGTTTATTACCTTATCTTATATTATTAAAATCTTTAGTTTAAAATGATAAAAACGGCTCCGACTTTTATTTCATTAAGTACATACATGCATACATATGGTCACGCCTTTTTCCCGTAGGGGTAGGCAGAGACCACTTCCTTCCACTTGCTACGTACGGTTCTTACACACATCTTTTGCTTTCTTCACCTTCATCAGGGCTCTCATGCATGCTCGTCGGTTGTTGGTACTCTTGACCTGGCCTTTCGTCAAAAAAATGTTGATCTGATCGAGATATGTTCGCCGAGGTCGAACTCTACCGACTTCCGTCCATTCACATTCGCCTTATAAATTTGTTTTGTCAATCTTCCTTTATCCATTCTCCGAACCATCTAAGCATTCCTTCATCTATCTTTGTAACCACATCTTCTTTTACACCACAGCGTTCTCTTATCTTACTATTCTTTACTTTATCCAACCGAATCACTACGGAAATACTACTTAAACTACTCATCTCTGCAGCATTAATCCTATTTTTATGCTTTTTCTGCCAAACCCAACATTCACTTCCATACATAAGTGTAGGAACCAACACCCCTTTATGCTTAGCCAGACGTGCCTTTGTTGACACTTTCTGGCTACTCGTAAAGCTATGCAGTGTCCCATTCATTTGTCTTTCTGCCAACACCCTTTATTAAGTATTTTATTTTATTTAGAAATAAAATAAAAATAAATATTTCGAACACATAATTTATTAATTTAAACTGTTATATATAAAATATGTGCTTTGCTATTTCTTGCAAAATGATTATCAATAATTTTATATCATTCGATGTTATAGAAATTTACGAAAAAATATTGTGTTTTTATTTCTATCGGCAGTCTCTACAACTGCCAATTTTTTCTCCCTACTGTAGGCGGAAAGCGGCAACTTCGTTTTGCGTAGCGAGCCGAAATTGACGGTTTCTGCACAGTAGGAAGAAAAAGTTTTTGTGGGCGCATCAGTAAATTAATAAACTTTTTCACAAAAAACATAATACGGACATAATACCAAAAAATTTGACCTGCAATAATCGAGCATGAGCAGTAAATCAAATTAGTGGCAAGGCTTCGCAACGAAGACACATATAAATAGAGAATAGAGACAACACCTGTAACGACTCATCCCTTGCGAAATTGCACGGTTACTAACTAAACAAAGGTAAATCTCTACGTAAGCCCAAAATCGAATACAAGCTCTATATCTCGCTTGTTTTAACCCATTTCTATGTTTGAGCGACACCCGGGATCTAACCGTTTATCTGACCCGCCAGACTATCTTGTCTCGATAGAAATCAGCGAAAAATACGGGGGTGCACATTTCTAAACATAAGCCAGTTAATGCTCAATGTAACATTTTGTATGGTTTACGTAAGTGCCACATTTACAGAAATGTTAAGTGGAGCGAAAAATTAATTTATTAATACGGATGATAAATTAAAAAGTAGTTCAGTAAGAGAAACCTATCACATAAGTGGATTCCCAGGTCTAATGATTATGCGAGCAATATCTATGGCATTAAAATAAACGAAAAGATGACCAAGTTCGTGGAACTAACGAAAAAAGAACAGTTTCCTGTAAATCCAACCCTTAGCAGCGAGACGGTATAAAAGTGTACTTAGGTTGTCTGGTTAAAGGAAAGTGGAATATGTGTCAAGAAATACAATGTCGTATTAAAAAAGCAAGGGGAGTTTTTAACAAAATGAATAAAAAATATTGGTAAATCGTAATTTATCTCTCGAACTATAAGCTATACTTCGTATGTTGGGCTTCGCGGACGGGACTCGCCGAAGAAAATCGAAGACGTAAACGTTAAATTCCCCCTCCATGGCCCGCGACTGGTTTTTATTGGTTATTTCATACTTGACATGTATTTTTATTGGTTGTATTATATTTGACATTTGTATTCTTTTCTATCGGTTATATTATTTTTAATATATGTCATGTTAAATAAATCGTGGTATTATGTAGAATAAAGCCATAATTCAGGTCTTTTATTCTTCAATTGAGTTACACTAAGGTTCTAGAGTCATGGTATATTTTTTTATTACATACATTTTTTATGTAATTTAAAGAAGATTTAAATATAAAAAGCGGTTTGAAAGAATTAGTGAAACTGGTGAGTGGTGACTGTGAGCGCTAGTTTCTAATCTCGTCTTGATTAATTTGATCCCACGTCTGTACTAGTCGCAACGATTACCGGAAGTGGTTGTAAAGTTTAAATACATCGCCACATGCTGTCCCATAAATGCTCAATGGGGTCCAAGTATGGACTTTTTGCAGGCCAATCCATTGTTGTTGGAATTTGAACCTCCTGGAGGTATTTTTGCACTACTCGAGCAACGTGTTGCCAAACATTGTATTGCATTTATACAAAAATTTTATCTATAAATGAGGCAAATGGTACTACATGGTAGTCTAGAATGTCCGTAATGTATCTGGCAGTTGTTAGACGACCTCCTTGAACAATCGCTGACTCTGTACGAGCCTCAAAACTTATACCTCCCCAAACAATAACAAACCATCCATCGTAGCTAACTGTCCCTACAATGTTACATCAAGCATATCGCTCTACGGGACGTCTATACACTCTCATACGATCATTTGTAAATAGGCAAAATGTGGACTTATCTGAAAACAATATATTAGCCCACTGATGAATTTTCACATTTACGTGTTCTCGGGCAAACTGAGTGAGTAGTTTTTTTTTTTATAAAAATAGTCGCAAAAAGGGTAGACCTATCGTGTGGGCCGCGGACGGCCCGTACTGCGACTATTAGAAGGGGAAGGGATTATAGAAAGGAAATGATTGTGGACACGCTTTTTAAAAAGTTGCAGGTCATTTTTCTCTGGAAAAACTGATTTTGGAAGCTTATTCCATTCCGTAGCAGCCCTGTAATAAAAGGATTCTTGATGAAGATTGGTCCTTGTAGTGTCAATCTTGAGAGTAAATGGGTGAGACTGATCAGCCGAATGTGGCCAATGGTGGTACAAGAGTTCTTATTTATCTGGAGCATCTGCCATGGAAATATCTGTAGAGCAATGACTTGTCTGCAACTCTTCTTCTATGTTCTAGAGGGTGAAGGGTATCTGTGAGAGTTGAGCTGTTTATCAAGCGAATGGCTCTTTTCTAAATGGAATCTAGAAGACGAAGAGAATGCCTTGTTGCTGAACCCCAAATGTGCGAGCAATACTAGACCAGTGGCAGCTCTGGAAGGTTTCAAATTGTGTGCCTGGTTATTCATTTTGTAAAAAAAGCTCTTAACTAAATCACTAATCTCACTGTATAAGTATAAAAAGTAAAATGACCAAGGCTAAAATGTTTACAAATTTCTATCAGAATATTTTTTTTAACATTTTACAAAAACTGCAGAAGACGAAGAAAATAAATAAGTCATAGAATAAAAATCCTTCAAAACTTGATAAGTTAACATGAATGAAAATTTATTAACCGTTGGCGTACTTTTAAAATACTTTTTTGTTCTTAGAACTATATGCGTTAATTTTGCGGCAAAGCGTTCTTGACATTATAAACCAAAAATTAATAAAATCATGCGCAAGAAAAATAATATGAAACTACCAAAACGGGTTCAGACCCGGAAAATAAACAGTAACTGCAATACAAGCCATTGAGCAGATCCTTTAAAAATCACTGGAATACAATAATAATCAACACGTTATTTTTATAGACTTCAAAAACGCATTTAACTCAATAATAAGATCCAATATTATAGAAGAACTAAAAACACTAGGAATTACAAAGAAGTTTAGGGGAAGTGTTGGAAATAACTCAGCAAAGCGCTAAAGTAAAATTTCAAGGGGAGATTTTAGAAGAATTTAACAAGAACAAAGTAGTAAAACAGGACGATTCAATTTTCTCAAACACTCTTTAATATAGATAATTTCGACCTTTACCGACTTGCCCATTCACCTTCTTCTCTGTCCTTTATCCTTCTCAAGGATGTAGAGACGTTATGGTATTCGTTTTATTTTTGTTGTCCATTCTTCTCTTTCTTGTGCGTGCCCATTCACACACGCCTTATAAATATATTTCGTCAATCTTCTTTTATCCATCCTCCCTACCATCTAAGCATACCTTGATCTATTTTTGTTACCACACCTTCGTTCACACCACAGCGTTTGCTTATCACATTATTCCTCACTGTATGCATTAGAGTCACTCCAGCTATACTTCTCAGACCACTCTGATCTTTGCAGCATTGATCTATATCTTTTTCTTAAATATTTTTTTTGAAAATGTAGGTTGTGGTTTAAATAAACTTACTTTAAACCTTAATTTAGTTAAACATTTAACTTAAAATAAAACAACCTTATATTATTTCCGCGTATTTATTTATATTATGCAAAGCTCAAACCAAAATTAAAACTTTCAGAAACATATTTTTGAAGTACAAAAACAAACGATTTGCTTGTTGCTTATTTTTAGGTGCGCAGGAATTCTTTACTTATTACTTTATACAAACTTTTTTTAATAATTTTTACGACAAACAATCATCAGGGATAATTGACGAGGTAGCCGATGAACTGGCAAGAAATGGGACCCTGGTGGAACCAAAAAGCCAGTTGGTCGAATAGCAATTGCCTAAACAATTGAATTGAAAATAATCCTTGAGCAAGAACATATCGCTCAGTGGAATGCAAATACTGGCTGCAGAACATCAACACAGCTGATGAAAAAACCTCTCCAGAAGAGGGCGGATCCGCTCTGGACGATGAACCGGAGCAGGCTCAGCAGCACGCTTGGCCTGCTCTCTGGCCACGTCGCACTAAGGGTACACCTCTTCACACTTAAGCTGGCGGCTGAGAAACTGCCGACTTTGCGGCAAAGAGAAAAAGAGCAGCATACACATTTTGTGTTACTGCCCGATGCTAGCGGTGTACAGGTATAAAACCTGGGGCCGCATGATAATGGATCCAAGGGATCTAAATGAGTCCTGCGGTTTGTCAAAACCAGCGGACTGGAATTCTGATGCCCCGAAGACACAGCGGTAGTCACAAAGGATCAAAGATCTAGGTGACATAGGTGCCTATACTAATGACCCAACCGCAGAAATGTAATGTAATATTATCATCCTTGTTCATTATTTCAGGTAAAATATAGACTGTAGACGAGTAAACGACCTCTGTGGTCATATCTACTTTAACAAAATCGTAGTCAATGGCCAAATTTATTTAATATTCTTTGTTTAAAAATAAGTCGTCTTGAGAAAGAATTTATTAACGTGGTTAATCTGTTTCTTCACACTAAAATGATGATTTTTGTAATCCAAACCGATTTTTTTGTAGTCTAAATGCTCGAGAGATTAAAGGTTCGGGCGTTGTTTTTTTATGTATTAAATTAGCAACAGTTAATATTCCTTCACAATTAAAATTCAACGAATCTCCAGAGTAAACTCCTATAAGTAAAATGCTTCTTCGCTAATAACTCAAAAAGGATCGCACAATCTGAATTATTCTCTTTACTCCACACTACAGGGCGTCGATTCAACGTATACATATTTACACATCCCTTCCCAAACTTAAACAGAACTTAACTTTAAGTTGGTAATTCGATTATACGTTCTCCAGCGAGTTCATAGCATATATGTGCATTTAATCACCGTATATCTAAAGGGACTTGCGATAATAGCGTGAAATATGTTAAATAATAAATCCGGATCTCTTATATAATTGATTAGATATTTCAAAGTTTTACTAAACATACCTAAAGTTATGAACTCGTGTGAGTGTTTAAGCGAGTTAGTTGTAACTTCACAGACGCGGTCAAAACTGAATAATTCAGATAACATCGAATAGTCTTCTTTCTTTCTATTGCTGAAGCTACATACTTTTCACACTATCCGCTATGTCTAGCCAGTGGTTTCAGTTGTTTGTAAGCAGTGATCGTTTCAAGAGCGTGCTATGGCTTCTTGGTTACGAAATATTATTATGGTGGAATAAAAGATTATTTAAAATTTCATTTTTAGATTTAACATATTTGACAAATGATAATGACGAGAGACTCTTTTTTTGGGTCACCACACCAGTGTAGTTAGACGATGTAATGCGCATGTGTGACTTATTCGGATTTAAACCTAACGGGATGAAGAAAAATGGAGTGCAATCCAACTTGTGAGTGACACACCCGACTTGAGTGAGAAAACACTCCGTGATTAAACTCTTTTTCGGTGATACTTGTATATACCTGTTGCATAAAAAGTTAAACACTCGGTTACGACAAGTGATAAACTTACTCTTGTATTTATCATACAAATACACGTGTAAAACTTAAAACATTATTGTGTCTATATCAGATAACAAAGCTTTTCAGCAAAACACCACTCCAAAGAAAACCAAGGTGAGTGGCCATTTTGGTTATTTGAAGAAAGCTCTCTTTATACGTATACATAATTAATTTTTTACTTTATTTATTTTACTCAATCAAAATTACAGTTTACTGTCTAACTTGCCCATTAGCAGATTGCCTTGCCAAAGAAGGGACAAATACATAATTTTCCGGCCCAGAACCCTTCTGTGGACTTTCCAAGGCCCACTTAAAAGAAGAGGTTCGACGCTGTAAAGCAGATGAAATAAAATCTCACTGGCATAAAGTGCCAGGACAAAGACAAGCGAAAAGGCTAGTAAGCGTTTCGCCAAGGAAAGCTAAACAGCTTCTCGAGTTGGACAAGAAAGACTTGAAACTGGTGACGGAGCTCCTCACTGGACACTGCCCTCTGAGGTATCACCTTAAAAATATGGGCAAAACAGAGAGTGATAGTTGCCGCTACTGCGAGAACTTCGCTGCAGAACATTAGCTTTGCGAATGCCCAGAGCTTTTCGGCAAGGGGCTTAAGTTTCTGGAAGGGGCCTTCCTAAATGTCAGAAACTTAGCCTACAGGAAACTGATAAACTTTGCTCGAAGTCTCGGAATCCCGGGCCTTGAATAGATTTAGGGTTATGCACAAAAGATCTGATAGGTTGAGGCGCTTGAGAGGTTGCATAGCCTTCACGACCCCCCCTACAATCTACAATCTACAACTCGCCCATTTGACCTGAAATTGGTCATAAACAGACAGACAGATTTGAAAACAATCAGTAACGAATTCTCTGTAGGAACACAGGAGTGTTTCGTTCTAGATTTCTATTATATTATTTTTCGATAAACCATTGTGACTACTTATCCAAGCCGACCGGTTAAAACAAAAAATTTTTTTGTCGAAAATAAATGATCCTTTCAACGTAAAAAAAATGTGACGCGTTGCTTAATTTTTTGTATCGGTTAATAAAACTGCGGAATTTTTATTTTTCGTACGTCTAGCCCGCTCACACGACCGTTTCCGGCATTAAATCCGGCAGCAGGAAATCAAAATGAAATAAAATCTTTTTTTTTCCGGGAAAGTCAAAAGAAAATTTCCAGAACTTTATTCCCGACAAGGAATTAGAAGGCGTTAAGTAGATTGGCGTTGCCATCTAACATAAGTGATTGAAAGAAAGTTTTAAAATAACAATGTAAATAGTACGGAGCCTTGTGCGCAAATTACAAATAGAAGCGGTTTACTATTTCTAATAACAAAATGTTTTTTGGAATAAGTATCCAATTACATGAAAAAGTTAAATGTTAAAATAGACTTAAATGTGCCTCAATCATTTAGGTAAATTTTTTTCAAAAATTTACAAAAATAGTTTTGAAATGCAGCTACAGACATTCTGATGATGCATGAATGTTCGATCTTTAAAATATAAAATGGGTTTTAAAGACTATAAAAAAGACATATTCTCTCCGATTTTTTTTTAATATATTATTTTTTTAAAACTTTTAAGCACATAAAAGAACAGCATTAAAACAATATTTTTCAAAATCTTTAAAAATTCAGCTATTGGGACCTGATTTCCAAAGAGACCACTTAGGTTAGGTATGATGTGAGTGGGGCGCGGTCGCCCCTCCACCGCAACCCTTAACACGTCTATTGTGGCTCACCCCTAGAGGTAACAGTTCATTGCACAATCCAGCACTTCTCACGAAGTTCATAGTTGTATAGGGTGAGATTTTTTTGAAATCGGTTGGTTCTAGGTTGGTGTATCCAAATATGTTGAACGCTATTCTTCCCAGGTCATTCTACGCAGGTCATTTCTGCTTCATTCTAGAATCTGCTTAGTTGTGTTTCTCGAGGGTTTAGGTAGAAACACCTTCTAATGAGTTAATCCTGGTATATCGGACCAGTACGTGAGTATTTTCCTCCCCTTTTCTGGTCCAGTGAACGCAAATTCGGCCCCCTGTTTTGCAACGGTGTCGGCTTTTTTATTTCCCTCCACCCCCTGGTGCCCAGGTACCCACAGTAGGGTCACCCTGTTGTTCAAAGAGACCCCTTGAATAGATTTATTTGAAATTAAAAACCAAATATTTTCTGTAAGCCGGTGAACTGAGGAAAAAAATAAAAATTTTAATTTTTGGAAGAATTTTAAACAAAAAGGTAGAATTTTTAGTAAAATTTTTGCAAAGGGGTAAAATAAAAATCAAAAGCACTTGTCTAATCACTAGTCAATTCTATCTGGAAGAAGTGTGCACAATTTTAATAGAAGCGGTGCATTACAGGCTCAATCTATCTCCTAAAATTACTTCCGATTGACTTATAACTTTGGGAAAATATTCTTGATATGTTGTGATATTAGAAAAAAAAATCTTATAATAAATGGATTTTTTGAAATTTTAAAAACCCTGTAAGCCCCAAACACTTGAAGATAGTAACCAAATATGTGTAATCCGGAGGCAAAACCCCACTGTTAGTTTTTTTTACAGTGAAGTTATTTAGGGTTTAAATAATGTATCTTATGTGGTTTAAAATAAAATAACAAGCAACAAACATTTAATGGTTAGTCTGCCACACCACTAAAAGGTTTTCAGTTAATAAAACTTCGGAGGATTTTCAGAAAATAAATTGTCTGATGAGTGCCACGGCAAAGTTATTCAAACAAAAATAACTTTTTTGAAGATCATGAAGTGAGAAAGGGAGCAGAATGACGGTATTGTTCTTATGTCCTTCGATTTCTTAAAAAAAATTGATGAGACTCAAGAACAATGTAAAAAAAAAGTTTTTGTTTAGTCAGTCGTTCGAACTTCTGATTAAAGAAATATCTCCTGTTGTGTTTTTTGTGTACACCCAGAAAAAGAACACAGGGATCGAAAAAAATCTGTTTAAATATGAAAAATCAGGAACAAATCATAATCATAAAAATTAGAGAGAGATGCAAATAATTTTTAGAAATTTTTTTTCTCTCTTGTCCTTTTACTCTCGAGAGAGTACGGTGACATCATGTCTCAATTGCTCGGATCGTAGTTCTTCATCCTTCTCTGTCGTAAACTGCAAGAGAAGCTTCTTGCAGACCGTGACATGATTTCTTTGGTTTGATCCACCCAGCGAGTCGAAGACCTTCCTCGTTTACCATTGATTTTTCCCTCTACAATAAGTTCTTCCAGCTCATTCTTTTACCTTGAAATGTGTCCAAAATACCGTAGGTATGATTGGGGTATCCTGGTTGATAGCCTTGTGATGATTTTTAGTTTCTTAAGAATTGACACGTTAGTTCGGTGTTATGTATATGATATTCGCAGCATTCTTCTGTAGACCCACATTTCAAAAGCATCTATTATTCTTCGATTGGCCGTTTTTAAAGTCCAGGTCTTAGAGGCATATGTGGCAAAAGGAAAGATCAAGGAGTTTAAGAATTTCGGTTTGTTACGTTGAGATATTGCAGAAGCTTTCCACATTCGAGTTAGTTTTATTGTTGAGTTACGTGCTATGACCAGTCTGCGTTTGTTTTCTCCGTCACAGCCGCCTTTGTTTGTGATAAGTGATCCTAAATAGTTAAATTTCTCAATCACTTCAAAACCATCGATCTGTCTAACATTGGCAGGGTTGCGGTCTATTATCATAATTTTCGTCTCCTTTTTGTTCAACGTAAGACCATGTTCCCTGCTTTCTCATAATTATTGTAAGTTCTTCTTCCGAACGAGCTAGTATTAAGGTGTCATCTGCATATCTAAGGTTAGTAATTCTTTTTCCTCCTATGGTTAATCTTCCCGGCCAGCCTTGCAGAACTTTTTTCTTTATATACTCTCCGTATATATTAAAGAGTATCGGTGACACAATGCAGCCCTGACTTACACCACACTTTGGACTAAAAGACTTAGATAGCATGTTGTTGACTTTCACCTTCCCGCAACTGTTGTCGTAGAGATTTTTATGCAAAATAATTATATGTTTTGATACTCCCATGTTTTCCAAGATAAGCCACAAATTCTTCCATTTTACACAGTCGAATGCCTTGCTGTAGTCGAAAAAGCACAATTAAGTTCTTACAATAAAATCATATAAACGGTTGTTTATGATATGAAGCAGAATTTTGCTTGCATGTGACATAACGCTATTGTTCTGTAGTTGCTGCAGTCTGTAGGAGAGCCTTTCTTGTGTAGCGGCATGTACACCGATTCAAACCATTCTTTGGCCATACCCCAGTTTGCCAGATTTTAACACACAGTTTGTGGATTTCATTAACACCAAGCTCGCCCATGGCTTTTATTGTTTTGGCGACTATGCCATCACTTTTCAGATTGAAAGCTCTTTTTCTACCTCCTCAATTTTTTGTAAACCATGGTCTTCGGTTTTATTAGTAGAAAAAAGTTTTTCGCAGTATTGCCTCCATACTTCTGCTATGCTGTTGACATCCGTAGGAAGTAGCTGAAAGCTCTAAATATTTTAGATCGATTCTGCATATCCGAAAACCTTATACCTCAAACTTTCAGGTTTTATTTATGTCAAATTTCCCTTAAAACGTCTAATTAGAACTCACAAAGAATCAGCATATATATAGATTGTACATTTATTGAACCTCACAAAATAATATTTATACTTTATTTACTTATTTTATACGCGTATTGTTTTTTGCAAAATACCTTGATCAAAATTTATAAATAAAAAAATGTTTGTCGAATAGCGTAAGGAACTTCATTCCTATCGGGTGTCCAATGATACCACACGGCTTGTTTTGCTTTTTAAAAAAAAATAAAGGTCTACTGGACAATTTTTCAACACAACATGTAGCCCTAATAGAGCGGGCCTTTTTTAATCTACTTCTTACGAGTCCTTCAATAAAACAAAACCAGAAAAAGGTAAACAAAAATAAATTGTATAAAGCATTTTATGGAGCATGGGGCATTTTAAAATTGTGGCAGAAATGTGCTGCATTTTCCTGATGTACATTCAAAGTATATTCAAAGGAATCCAACCCTAACCATCCAGAGATATCCCATGGGTTTTGCCAGTGAGGAAAGTGCTAGTTTGTAGGCAGAGTGACATTATTTTGATGACTAAATAGACTTTTATCACGTAGAATTTTTAATCACAAATACTTTTTAAAATAAAGTGTTCAATTTTTCAATACTTGTTTATGTTTTTAACCGACTTTAAAAAAAGAGGAAGTTCTCAATTCGACTGTATTTTTTTTATGTTCGTTACCTCAGAACTTTCGACTGGGGGAACCGATTTTGATGATTCTTTTTTTATTTGAAAGCTGGTGCTTCCCTTGTGGTCCCATTTTAATTTGGTCCAGTTCTGATAATGGCATCCATGAGAAAACTAAATAAGTCTTTTACGTTTTTGCGTACGGATTATAGTTAAAAAATATTATCATTTCTTAGGGGTAGGTAATTAAATAAATTATGTATAAAATGAAACGAGAAATGACGCGCTATTGGTAGCTAGTAACGAAGATGACCTGCAGAGACAACTCCACTCATTAAATATTAAGGCACAAGCATACAACATGCACATTTCAGCGAAAAAACAAAGTGTATGGTAATTAGCAGAGAACCACGCAGATGTAAACTAGAATTGGAAGGCAAAAGCATGGAATAGGTGATAACTTTCAACTACCTGGAAGTTGAAATTAGCAGTGAGAGAAACTTGAAGACAGAAGCTACAAAGCAAGCGATGAAAGTGAGTGACAAACCATATGGAGAAACAAATTTATGACTTCTTCTTTCATGTGCCTTGTCAGGTCTCCCTGACGTTGGCGATCACCATGGCAAAAGCTGTACGGTCCTCTGCCAAGCGAAAAAGTTCACCAGCCCTTCTTATGCCGGTCCAATCCCGAACATTTCTGAGCCACGACTGTTGCTTTCTTCCAGTTCCACGGCGCCCCTTAATTTTGCCATTTAGTATGAGCTGTAATAGACGATATTTATCACCTCTCAAAATATGTTCAAGATATGATGTCTTTCGGCATTTTACGGTCGTCGAGAGTTGCCTTTCGATGTTTGTTCTTCGTAGTACATTCTCGTTTGTAACATGTTGTGTCCACGGAATACGAAGCATTCTTCTGTGAAGCCACATTTCGAATGCCTCCAGTTGGTTCATCGTCCTGACCTTTAGAGTCCACGTCTCTACTCCGTACAGCAATACCGACCATACATAGCATTTAACCATGCGTTGTCTTAACTTCAGATTCAGGTTGTCGTTGCAAAGAAAGGATGTCATATTATTAAAGGTTGCCCGAGCAATCTCTATTCGGAACTTTATCCCGCAGTCCGGGTTTAGATTTATGACTACAGAAAGCAAACTGAAATTATACAAAACAACAGTGAGAGGCCACTTTTAACAAAAGCAGCAGAGACAAGGGCAGACACAAAGAAAACAAAACAGAAAATAAACAACGTGGAAATGAAAGTATTAAGATCGATAAAAGGAATAACACTAAGAGATAGACAAACAAACAGTATCATACGAGAGCAATGTTCCATACAAGACGTCAACAAATAGGTGAAAACGAGAAAGAAGAGTAGATGGGATCGACTAGATCAACTAGCAAACATCTCTAAAAACAATAAGCCATACAGCAAAACACAAGTAGGAAGACCAAAAAAGCGATGGCAAAACAATATACCATTAACAACAACAGAAACCGAATGAGAGGCTGACAAACAAGAGAAATCCTAGTCGTACGAAAAAAAGAAGATGTATAAAGTTTAATAAAATTGTGCAACTGTTCCTGGGTGTTCTAATTATTAAAAAAAACATATAAAAGCAAAACCATAATAAAACAATCGTCCAAAAATGGGATAAATTTATAAATAAAACTAATTCTACGGTGGTACTGTACGAAAAGAAACCACAATTATATTTTACATAATATTTAATCAGAGGATGAGAAACTGTAAAGTTTTCCCCTAATTTTTAACTTTTTGACCGAAACCTGCCGCTTTTTTAAAACAAAACTTTTACTTTGAACTTACATTCATGGGAGGTAGGTAGACTGGGTATAAAGGAATTAGGACGCTTTAAAGGACTAAAATGAGGACTAATTATTCATCGTAACACTTCTGGTCTTGTTTTATGTATTTTAAAAGTTTTATAAGCTTTAATTATTTACTAGGACAGTTTAAGGTAAATTACTTTTAGATGTATGGGCATTATTTAAAATGGGTAAAAGCATAAACGGAAAATTTATTAGTTAAGGTTGTTTTTTTTTAAGCACAATTAATTTGCTTTTTAAATATTTTTACAGATGGTTAGTTAGGTACTGTTACAAGTACAACACCAATCAACATTTTTCAAATGCTTAAGTGAAACAGATTGTAAATATTCTATGAGTTAATAAAAAAAAAATTTCAAATAATTTATCGAAGTCAGTTTAGACTAAAACAAGAATAAATAGGCATAAAAAAAAAGGAAGTTGGGAACAACACCATAATTCCCAACTTCCTTTTTATGCCAGAATTTCCAAAATACCAAACAACCCTATACATAATCAAAACATTCTTCCTCTAAATATAAAGATACCTCCCCCATGGACAATAGCCCTTCCCAAATGTGATATGCATCTTACTCATTATCCCAAAAGTGATACTCCAGCAGCACTCATAAGAGGAGCTTTTTCCGAAGTGGTCTCCAAATACGTGGACTACTACCCCATATACACGGATGCATCGAAAACTAGTGAAAGTGTAGGAGCTGCCGTAATTACAGACGAGGCTAATTACAGTTATCGACTACCACCAGTAGCAAATGTTTACACGGGAGAACTGTACGCCATTGCCAAAGCTCTTGCTCGCTGCCATGAATATGAACAAGACGTTGTCATCTTTACTGACTCACTAAGTGCTGTGCAAGGTCTTCAACAGCTTTACCCCCGTAATGCCCTTCTTCTCAGAATCAAATCAGAACTAGGAAAACTATCTGAAATAGGCAAAAGTGTTGAAATTGTTTGGGTTTCCTCACATGTAGGGATAGTTGGTAATGAAACACACTAGCCAGAGAGACCAGCTCAAATCCTCTCAGTCAATTGATTCGCCGTGTGCCACACGAAGATTTAAATCACAGTATTCGTCAACTCATAGTAAATACATGGAGGGAAAGGTGGCAAGTTCTTGAGAATAACAAACTCAAAGCAATCAATCCTAACTTAAGCCACCAGAATTACGAATCAATCTCTCGTAAGCAACAGACAATCCTAACCCGTCTCAGGATTGGCCACACTAGGTACACACATCGGCATCTACTGAAGAAAGAAAATCCCAAAAGATGTGTCTCCTGCTATGAAGAACTGAGTGTGAAACATTTAATATCGGAGTGTCCCGACTATAGAGAGAAAAGGTTAACATCAGGACTGCCCGAAGAACTTAGTGATGCCTTGAACCCGATTAATATTTACTCGTTACTGAAGTTCCTGAAATCCATTAACATTTTACAACATATATGAAATTTATTGTACCATACCCGCTAATAACCTCCGCGGTTGATGCGGTTTCTTTAAATAAAAAAAAAAAGAATAAATAGGATTACATGAAACAAGTACAATTTATAAAATAACAAAACGAAACATACTTAAAAAGTGGACAAAAAATGTAGATATTAGAAGTCTTCTTAAATCATAGCAAAGAAGCCAAACAGTAACAAATAGTAGTTAGGTTAACAAATACAAAAATATTGTTACGATATTTTCTTTTTGGATTCAGTAATTTTAAACTCTCGGTACAATAACTAAACAATTTTTATTCCAATAACTTTTACACAATAAATTTTACTTTACAAATCACTTAGATATTCACTTTACAATTACTTTAAATTCTTTAAACTTTAAAACTCAACTAACTTCGTGACCGCTGTCTTTTTATATTTCCAAATCATCATTCTAGAAAAATCGCCACCATTCGAAACTATTGGACCTTTTTCTAGAAAGTGTCCGAATAATCCTTTTACCGTTTCGGAACCATTAGACGCAGTATTCTAGAATTTGCCGGTCTTTTCTTTTGTTCCAATCGCCGCGCCGGCAATCCCCAATTGTGATCAACGAGCTGTCCAGACAGACAACAGGGCCGGCTTGTAACAATATAATATACCATTTAGTTGCTAGAATTAAAAGTTATAAGTTTTGTCCAAAAAAAATATCGTTTTATTTGATTCCTTTTTTACGTAGCTAGCGTAGTCATATCATAAAAACATCACATACAGGGCGGACAACCGAAAACGAAACAGAGCAATTTGCAGGAACCTCGTCAACATTTTAGAAAAACGCTGAGACCCGTCGATTTTTGATTAAAGGGGGACACTCTTTTCCGGTATTTTTGACTCCACTACTTTCAACCCCAAGTACGGGTAAGAAATACCCCAAAAATTTTTAATGGCATTGCGGGTTGAATAAGATGTCTTTTAAAAGATCTTACAATTTTCTTTAAATCTTAAAGATGTCTTTTAAAGGATCTTACAATTTTCTTTAAATTTTAAAATTCCGCCCAATACTTATTGAGAAATTAAATTTTAAAGGTAAAACTTATACATGAAAATAATCCACAGTATAAAAAAGATAATTTTTATTATTATATAACAGGACAGTGCTCCTCCGCATTATGTGACGATTGTTCGTCAGTATTTAAACCACCGTTTTCCACGGCATTGGATTGGGAGAAGAGGCAGCATTGAATGGCCTCCGTAATCACCAGATTTATCGCCCCTCGTTTTTTTTGGGGTCATTTGAAAAGTAAAATCTATAAAACACAACCAGCGCCGTTAAATTAATCCGGAAATTCTTTGGAATGTGCGTGAATGTTTTGAACTAAATCATTATTATTGTATGGAAGCTGGCGGTCATCCCTTTGACCATTTAATCAATTAAGTAGTAAGTAAGCAACTAAAATAATTAAATTTTAACATGTAATTTTTTTCATAGTATTAGGAGAAAATGTAACATTTAAAGACTATTGTAAAGAGAATTGTCAGAACTTTCAAAAGACATCTTATTCACCCCCAATGCCATTTAAAAAATTTGTGGAAAATTCTTACCTTCGCTTGGGGTTGAAAGTAGTGGAGTCAAAAATACCGGAAAAGAGTGTCCCACTTTAATCAAAAATCGACGGGTCTAAGCGTTTTTTAAAATGTTGACGAGGTTCCTGCAAATGGCTCTGTTTCGTTTTCGGTTGGCCACCCTGTATGTGATTACTTATTTATTGTTAAGCATGTTAAATTTTGTAACAACTTCTTATTTCTTTTGATCCCATTGTTGAAAAACTCTTTCTTTTGTGTAAAATAGTTCTGCTCTGCTTCTTTAAGAACGTTGTTTTTCGCATTTGACACATTTTAAAAAGTTTATGCATGTATTACTTTTAACAACTGAGAAACGAATATTTAGGGCACCTAATAAACCCAAAATTAAGTAAGGGCAGGGGCAAGTATGTACGACGTCTGGTCAAGATCATCATAAATTAACACATGTACGTGGTACTACTTGTCCCTTTTAATGACATATTTCTCCCTCGGTAGAGGGTCAATGGTCAATACAAGCTTCCAATTCCAATTCCAAGCTTCTTGCTATTGTATAATTTTATTTTTTAAAACTCAAACGAACGGACATAACAGTAAAAGAAAATTTGTAAATTTTATAACAATAAAGTCTACGGAAATCCATTTCTTGTATATTACATCCTATACGTTGCGAATATCGACAAACACATACAATTATACACAAACCATTATGCAAATTTACACGAACAAATTACAGCAACAATCAATTTAAAAAATTATTTTTAACCCATAATTTGGCTAGGCTAGATCTACATATGTTTTTTATTGGGCAAAGAAAGTAATAATAATTTTTACACAATAGTTAGTAACAGAACTATGCATTTTAAAAAAAACACGGTATTAGAATATTATTCCTAAACGTGGTAAACGATGTATTCACTTTCCATTGGGGAGTTATAGTAATGGGTCTAATTTTGCGAATCCCAAATTTTGACATACGAGGGCAGTTTGATAAGTCAGTGACTTTTTGAATTTCCCGCGCAATTACTCCAAATGCAACAGTGCTGCCGTCAACTATAATCTATCAGTGGGCAACTTTCTAATTTTGAGCAAGCTACGTCATGCAGTTGGTGTCTGATAGCCGTTCAAAGCAGACAACCTCATGAATTTTTACGAAAATCGAAAAAAGTGAATTTCGTGTGCTGATTAAGCATTACTTTTTACGTAAAAAATCCATCACTAGTACCATCACTAGTGACGCCGAACGTCCAGGTCGCCCAAAAGAAGTGATCACGCCGGAAATCGTCGATAAAATCCATGAAATGATATTGGATGATCGGAGAATGAAAGTGCGTGAGTTGGCTCATGCTGTAGGTGTATTTCAACTGAACGGGTACATCATATTTTACACGAATATTTGGACATGAAAAAACTCTCTGCGAGATGGGTGCCGCGATTGCTCACACTCGACCATAAGCGCAATCATGTGACCACTTCAAAAGAGTGTTTAGCGATGTTCAGTCGTAATCCGGACGAATTTTTGCGCCGTTTTGTTACTGTGGATAAAAATGGATCCATCACAACACGCCAGAGACCAAGGAACAATCGAAACAGTGGGTTGCTCGGGGTGAACGTGGACCAAAGAGGGCGAAACAGAGTCGCCTGTCAGCCAACAAGGTCATGGTCACAGTTTTTTGGGATGTACACGGTGTCATTCACATCGATTACCTCAAGAAAGGTAAAACGATCACCGTCGAATATTATTCAAAGCTTTTGAACAGATTCGACGTTGATTTGAAGCAAAAACGGCCGCATTTGGCTAAGAAGAAGAAAGTGCTGTTCCATCAAGACAATGCACGTGTGCACACTTGTCTAGTCACGATGGCCAAAATCCACGAATTGGGATACGAACTGCTACCCCATCCAGCATATTCTCCAGATTTAGCCCCCTGCGACTATTTTCTGTTTCCAAACCTAAAAAAATGGCTGGGCGGTAAGATATTTGAGTCGAATGAAGAAGTCATTACTGAAACAAACGCGTATTTTGAGAGCTTTGAAAAAACCTATTATTTGGAGGGAATAAAAAAATTAGAAAAACGCTGGACTAAATGTATCGAGCTAAAAGGTGATAATGTAGAAAAATAAAATGTTTATTTGCGGAAAAAAATTTGTTTTATTCAAAAAGTCACTGACTTATCAAACCGCCCTCGTATCTCCACATTTCAAGGTCCCCAGAGTCCAATACAATAGTTTCTAAGTGGATGTCTGTGTGTGTATGTTCATATGTGCGTTAGGAATTATTTTTCGTCTCGATTATTTCGAGAACAAAAAATGATATGGACGTGGGACCAATTGCATTTGTCGCATAATAACGCAACTTAGAACTGATTAGATTTTTAGCAAAATCGGTCAAACTGTTTTTTATGGAGAATAAAAAAACTGAAAAAAATGCCAAACTACCCGAATCTTGCAATTATATATTATATATTATAAATTATACTATTTTTAATACATAATTTTAAAATCTTTTGAATAATATGATAATTGCATAATAGGAACATTTGTATGAAAAATTTAATGACAATATTATAAATATTATAAAAAATATTAAAAAAAAATAGTATTAGGAAACAAAAATAGGAATTGGAGAATTTTAAACTTCTGCCAGTATTGAAAATAGCTCCCGCTTATGAAATGATAAGAAAAAGTTAAAAGAATACGGTTGACATAAACAGAATATTGTTAATGACAATTATAATTGGTTATAAACAATTTAAAATCGTTTTTTATAATAATAATTATAACAACAAAACATATGGTATTTTTTCATTTTTTCCACTGGGAAGCTAGTCGTGTGGACCTCTCGGGTCGTACCCAGACCACTAATATTTGTATGGTACATTTGGTCAGTATCAATATTTTTTGTAAGTTTGTCACCGGCGAAAAAAACAACCCTTAATGATTTCAAAGTATCCTTTTTTTATTTAGTTTTAATTCTAATAAATTTTCTGATGGATGAATATTTGGTAACCGTCACAAAATACTAAGAATATCACATTGATTACCAATAAGGTTTATATGGGCACCAGAAGTGATCTGCAATTTTAGCAAGTAAATAAAAAGATGGGTTGATAGTACTTACAGTTTTATCCAAAAGATGGTAAAAAATGTTAAAATTATTTAGTTCTTACCTGAAAAAGAAATAAACCAAATAAAAATCTACAATTGTAATGTGTTTTGTTTTTATTTTCTACTAGGGGACCCGGCAGATGTTGTCCTGCCCAAACATTAGCTTGCATATTTTGGGAATATCACTGTTAAACTTATCGACCCCGAAAACTATAAATTCGACACTAATATCAGCGTTTTTAATAGTTTTTATATTTTTTCCTCTTTCCACCTCTTTCGTAGGGGTACAAACCAAATTGGAATGTCACTATCAAACTCAGCGACTCCAAAAACTATAAATTTGATACTAATATCGGCGTTTTTAATAGTTTTTATATTTTATCCCGTTCCCACCTCTAGCTACCAAACTTCACAGAAACACAAGCCGGGTTAATCCGAAGATTGTCTGAAAATTTTATTAAAATCGGTTTGGCGGTTTAGAAACGCATAAAGGACAAACAATAAATATTGTTATCCAAATCGTAGTCAATCAAAATCTCGGTAGTTCTTGCATCACAAGGATTTTTATTTTCATAAAGATTTTTGATCACAAATGTTTAAGCTTAAATTAAAATAACTCAAATACATAAATGTTTGACAGCTTCAATATTTTCGAAAAAAAAATAGTTTCCGCTTATGAAATGATAAGAAAAAGTCTGAAAGAATACGGTTGATATAAACAGAATATTGTTAAAGACAATTATAATTTGTTAAAAACAACTTAAAAACGTTTTTTATAATTATTTTAATAATAATAATTATAACAACAAAACATTTGGTATTTTTTTATTCTTTCCACTGGGAAGCTAGTCGTGTGGACCTCTCGGGTCACAACCAGACCACTGATATTTTTTAACTGTGTTTAAAAATTTAATTTTTATTAAATAAATGATAACTCGTAGTTAAAAAATAGAAATTATTAAATGTTTCATTTTTGCTTCACTTTTATTTTACTCTGTTGGTATAAAAAAATAAAGTTGCACTTATCGATCCCTTAAACCTTTGTTTGGCCCACCCTACTATATATATATATATATATATATATATATATATATATATATATATATATATATATATATATATATATATATATATATATATATATATTCCTTTCAACTACAGACTAGAATGCTTCCTGTGCTACTTTGCACCGCCTTAAGGTACGCTCCATAGCAGAAAGGAGCTAATAAGATTTTATACTAGTTTGTTGTGCATATGTTACGATAGTTAAGCACTCCAGGGGATTTCCTTTCGTAATTTTAGTCCAAAATGTGCTCGTCAAACATTCACAACGAGTCTGTCATGAAAAATTAATGTTTGCGAGAATTGCACGAAATGTTGTCGTCTTTGCGAAACAACACGCGGGTTATTTTAAAAACTAGCAACAAAAAATTACCTTGGAAGTTAAAATTATTGTCAGGGTTGGTTTTTTAATAGGAAACTTAACAAAATTAAAAAGTGAGTTAGTTCCAAAAGGCTCTGTTTGCAAATACCCGCTTTCTGTAAGTATCTAAAGCTGCACGGTGTAATTCACATAAGTTTAGATCCTTTAGAGCTTTTTATCGACAAAAATAAAAAATACCATATAAGATAGTTCCTTAGACTACACTCCATTCTTATACTTCTTCTTTAGCCTCAAGTGATCCAACTTTGGACGTAGGCCTTCCCCATTTCAATCCACCGTTGTCTATTTAGCGCCAATTGCTTCCAGTAAAGTTTTTTATGTCATCTCCCCATCTCATTTGTGACCTTTCTCTATGTCTTCTACCTAGCCATGGTAGCCATTGCTGTATTTCATTTCCATCTTTTGTTTTTTTTTTTTAATGAAAATAGTCGCAAAACCTATCGTGTGGGCCGCGGACTATTGCGACTATTAGAAGGGGAAGGGATTATAGAAAGGAAATGATCGTGGACACGCTTTTTAAAAAGTTGCAGGTCATAGTTCTCTGGAAAAACTGATTTTGGAAGCTTATTCCATTCCGTAGCAGCCCTGTAAAAGAAGGATTCTTGATGAAGATTGGTCCTTGTGGTGTCAATCTTGAGAGTAAATGGGTGAGACTGATCAGCGTGCCAAGTTCTTCAGCCGAATGTGGCCAATGGTGGTACAAGAGTTTTTATTTCTCTGGAGCATCTGCCATGAAAATATCTGTAGAGTAATGACTGGTCTGCACCTCTTTTTCTATGTTCTATGTTCTAGAGGGTGAAGGGTATCTGTAAGAGTTGAGCTGTTTATCAAGCGAATGGCTCTTTTCTGAATGGAATCTAGAAGACGAAGAGAATGCCTTGGTGCTGAACCCTAAATGTGCGAGCAATACTCCAGTAGAGGCCAGATTTGAGCCTTGTACGTCGTCAACAGTTGATCAGGAGTTAAAAACTTTCTAGCTTTTTACAAAAAACCTAGCCTCTGGCTTGCTGACTTTGCGATGTTAGCAACATGGTCATGCCAAGACATATTATTGGACACCGTGACTCCCAAAATCGAGATGGAGGGACTTGGTTCAATGGTATTTAGGGACATTGTGATGGGATGATTTAAGGAATTCAGTTTCTTGGAAAACGTGGCGCTTTGTGTTTTCTGGGCGTTGAACTGAACAAGATTGTTGGTTCTCCACTCGACGATTGCTTTAAGATCTCTATTGATGGAATCAACCTGTTCCTGTCTGAGTTTATTTGTATCATTCACCGAAAATGATCAATAGGATGTGAAAGTTGAAACAAGTGTGCTATCGTCTGCGAAACTGTAAATGGGGTTCGTGGTGGTTTTCAAGAGGTCGTTGATGTGTAAAAGAAATAAGGTGGGGGACAGGATGAAACCCTGGGGGACCCCGGCATTGGTTTTAAACGCATTCTCCTGCGTCTTTCACTTTCGTTTTACTTCTAATCCATTTGTTTGTTTTTCTATCCCCAAGTTTCACTTCCAACATTGATCTTTTCATCGCTCTTTGTGTCTTTGTAATTTTATCCATATTAGCCTTGGTAAGAGTCCAGGTTTGTGAGCTATAAGTAAGTATAGGAAGGATACATTGATCATAAACTCTTGTTGTCAGATATTGTTGTATTTTTCCACTTTTTAGTATCCAGCTCAGCTTTCCAAAACCTGCCCAAGCCAGCCAATGTGGTAATAAATTAGTAATAAACCACGGACCGAATGAAATTTTTATACACAGGAATACTTGGATTTTTGGTTCTGCTTGGTTGAGATCAAAATAACGGAATCGATGATTTGTTCGCTAAAATGGAGATTAAAAAAATTTGGAAGTATGGTAATAAGCTAGTAATAAATTATGACCTATATTAAGTTTGGAAATTCTCAAGGTATGGCTCTTCTAGGTTTATATAAAGTTAGCAAAAGAGTAATAAATTTACCAATGTGGTAATTAATTAGTAATAAACCATAGACCAAATGAAATTTTTATACACAGGATTACTTGGAGTTTTGGTTGTGCTAGGTTCAGATCGAAGTAACGAAATCGATGATTTTTTCACTAAAATGCAAAGTCAAAAATTCGGAAGTATGGTAATAAACTAGTAATAAAAGAGTAATAAATTATGACCAATATTAAGAATGAAAAAAAAAAGATTTCTCAAGGTGTGGCTTTGCTAGGTTTATATAAAGCTAGCAGAGCCGTTGGTTTTTTCGTTTTAATGAAGGGTTATAAATTCGCCAATGTAGTAATAAATAACTGCACTATTGTGATTTTAAAATTAGCAAATGGCTCTGCTAGGTTTAATGGGGTAGCGACAATTGTCATGCTAAAGAGTTATATAATCCATTTACATGAGTTGAACGTAATATTTTATGAAAAGTGAGAAATATTAATATTATACACTAAATGGCATTTACAAATGCTGTCGCTGTCAGTTTAAACGTTTCCTGAAATGAAATCGCGTTAATTTTTTTAAACGGACATTGCTTTGTCCTTTCCCAGTAGTGGTGATTTTTTGGAAATGACTATAGCTGAACTGTATGGAATATAAATTAACTATTTTGTTTACATTAAATTTCAAAAAAAGAAAATAACATTTTAAAATAATCGAGTTTTCAATAACACGTATCTAAGCCCAAATTTCAACGCCTCGATTTTGATACAAAACTTTTAATGTATAAAGTTTTATTACAAACAAACGATAAAAATTGAATCGTTTTTCTTTGTTTTAAACGGAGGCAAATGATATTCCCTTCTTGTGTTGTTTGGCGTGCCTCTCAAAAGTTACATTAAAAGTTAAGATGTGTGCTCGAAAAGAACTTATTTAATATTTTTTAAAAATTGAGAAGGCGTATCTCAAAAATTGAATAAAACGTGATTTAGTATTTGGCAAACGGAAGATACCACCGAGGATAATGAAGTCGCAGAGGTTACACAAAATACACCTGCAGTTTTGAATTAAAAAAACCATTGTCAATAGAATATTATTTCTGTTATTTTTAGTATGGGGCGTGATTATTTGTATAATCACCTCTTTCTAAATATTCCACTGTCACGTATTTACTGCATAAAACACAGCATTCTTTCTGTTGTAAAAGCCCTCTTTAATGAGCCTTTTTCCAAAAGTACGAAAAATTCTTCACTAGCAGCGCCAGTGGTACACTAGGGACAAACATGACCTAATCCCCATTTGCGTACATGTACCTATCAGAAAAATGTTTTTGACGGAAGACGACGTTCCAGGAGCAAAATTAAAATTCGCAAATGTAAAGAACAATAATGTATCAACATTAAAACGTTGGCTTGCTTGTGGTAATTTGAAAATTTCAGGCAGATTGAATTAAGTGATTGATAAACAGCTCAACTCTCACAGATGTTGAATGTCCTAACGGATCCCGTTCATTTTGGTCTTTCGCCAAAGCTGTGGGAAGAAACTTCACTTCCAGCTCTTTTCCTCCCCTAACCAATGAAGATGGAACACTAGCAACGACTGCCCAGGAAAAAGCCAATATCTTTGCGCACCTATTTGCTGGAAATTCCACTCTGGATTCTTCGGGAAAACAACCCTCGAACATAACACCTATTGACAGTCACATGCCCGAGATCACCTTTCGCCAACGTACTATCAGAAAGATTTTGCTGGGTCTCAACACCAACAAAGCCTGTGGATCTGACGGAATCCCGCCGATTGTTCTCAAGAAATGTGCCCCCGAACTAACACCTGTTCTTTGCAAGTTGTTCAACCACTCTTACAATTTGGGAGTATTTCCGTCCAATTGGAAAATTGCAAGAGTACAGCCAGTCCCTAAAAAAGGCAAAAAGACCCTACCTAGCAACTACAGACCTATCGCACTGCTATCTATTATTTCAAAGGTCATGGAAAAAGCCATCAACATCGAGCTCATGAAATATCTGGAAGACTCAGGAATTATCAATGATAGGCAATATGGCTTCCGCCATCAGAGATCAACTGGCGACCTGCTCGCATACGTCTCACATATATGGCAGCTATCTATTGAAAAGTATGGAGAAACTTTAGCTGTGGCATTAGATATCTCCAAGGCGTTCGATCGAGTTTGGCACCAGGGACTCCTCGCCAAGCTTCCATCTTATGGCTTGCCCCCTCAGCTGTGTTCTCTGCTTGCTAGTTTTTTCTCAAACAGGTCTCTCCATATAGTGGTCGATGGAGTTTCATCTGACACTCTACTCATAAATGCTGGTGTTCCGCAAGGATCCATTCTAGCACCAACACTATTTTTACTTCACATCAACGACCTATTGAAAGCAACTTCATGTCCCGTACACAGCTTTGCCGATGATAGTACCCTCCATACCGCTTTCTCTTCCAGGGCCCCTATATCAGCCCGTGAAACCAGAAATGAACGAGGAAGAAATGTTAACAATATAAATATGGACTTAGCAACAATTCTCGAATGGGGATCCAATAACTTGGTAGAATTCAATGCAAACAAAACACAAGCATGTCTTTTCTCTAGAAAAGCCGATCTCACTGTGCCTAACATAACTTTGTCAGGAGTAACCATACCACTGAAGTCATCCATATCGATGCTTGGTATTACTACCAGCAATAACCTTTCCTGAGAAAATCACGTGAGGTCCATTGCCAAAAGTGCATCCCAAAAACTTGGTTTTTTGTTTCGTGCCAAGAGCTATTTCACCTCCAGTCAGCTGCTTATGACCTAAACATATCCTGAAGCTACTGGATTCTGTCCAAAAAAGGGCAATTCGTCTCGTCGGTTATGCCTCGCTTACAAACTCGCTCACTTGTCTGGAACACCGTAGAAAAGTTGGCGATTTGTCTCTATTTTATAGATATTTTTATGGGCGATGCTCTTCTGAAATATCAACAATCGTTCCTCCATTGGCAGTCTCTTCAAGATTAACCCGTCAAGTTCAGTCTTCACACCCCTTCGTGGTCACTTTGGAGACCTGCAGAACATCACTCACCAAAGACTCATTCATCCAGAAATTTAAGAAGAACACCAACTCCTACCTTCTTTCCCTTGGTTCCCACGATGTTCTCTGAACATTACAGGATATCCCTTTTCGTGGGAACCAGAATATAAAAAAAAAAAAAATACCCTTCACTCTCTAGAACATAGAAGAAGAGTTGCAGACCAGTCATTACTCTACAGATATTTCCATGGCAGGTGCTCCAGAGAAATAAAATCTCATGTACCACCATTGGCCACATTCGGCCGAAGAACTCGGCACGCTGATCAGTCTCACCCATTTACTCTCAAGATTGACACCACAAGGACCAATCTCCCTCAAGAATTCTTCTTTTACAGGGATACTACAGAATGGAACAAGCTTCCAAAATCAGTTTTTCCAGAGAACTATGACCTGCAACTTTTCAAAAAGCGGGTCGACAATAATTTCCTTTCTATATTCCCTTCCCCTTTTAATAGTCGCATTGCGGGCCGTCTGCGGCCCACACGATAGGTCTAACCGTTTTGCAACTATTTTCATTAAAAAAAAAAGTAATTGACAAGTTAGTAAAGAGTCTAGGTATTAGGTAGCATAAATGATGTTCAAAAAAATAATAAATTTAAAATTTATTTGAGACTGAAATATGAGTCAAATATACTTGGTAGATAAAAAGAATTTAATTAAATATCACAAATTGAAATGTTTTAGTAACGAACAGGGGTTATATTTTTTTCTAATTCATGTTTATTTACTGAATAAATAATCAACAGTTGTTTGCTTGTTAATAATATCTACAATAACATGGGTAATTACTTGAGTAAAATAAATGTTTTACTCCAAAATTGATAATTAAGTACTTACTTAACCTTACTAAATGTTGCAGAACCTGGATCCGCATTTTCCTCAGTTGGACCTTTACCACCAATAAAATGTTTTCAACACACATAATATGTATATTTATTAATGTGAGGTTTTACAAATGATATAAAAAACACGTTTTCCTCTGGATATCGATTATCTGAAGTGCAATTTAAAATAACAAAACAAAAAATAGAAAAAAAATATTTTCTTTAACAAACGACAAATAGATGTTTTTATTTATTTATTTAACTGCTTACAACAAATTGTTTATTAAATAAAAAAATAAAAAATAAACAAAAACTATATTTTTTCAGAATATGAAAGAATAATAAAAATTATTTATCATTTAAAATTTTTAATATTGATATTTAGTAGCAAAAAAGATTGTTATTTAACAAATAGGTATGATTTAAACCAATAAAAAGATTTTTAAAAAATTGATATTTTTCTTAAAATTTATTATTTATACTAAAGATAAGATTGTCAAAAAAAAATTATTTATTTTATGAACAATGCATTTATTTATAACAATTTTTAAAAAAATAGGAGTTTTTCATAATATATACATACCTATAGTCACGCCTTTTTCCCGTAGGAAAAGGCAGAGACCACTTCCTTTCACTTGCTACGGTTCTCACACACATCTTTCGTTTCTTCTACTTTCATCAGCGCTCTCGTATATGCTCTTCGGTTGTTGGTACTCTTGTCCTGGCCTTCCTTTAAAACAATGTCGATCTGATCAAGATATGTTCGCCGAAGTCGACCTCTACCGACTTGTCCATTCATACTAGCCTTATAAATATGTTTCGTAATTTTTTTTCCATCCATTCTCTCTACGTGTCCAAACCGTCTAAGCATTCCTTTATCTATCTTTGTTACCACAGCGTTCCCTTATCATACTATTCCTCACTGTATTTATCAGAGTCACTCCAGAATCATTTCTCAGACTACTATTCTCCGCAGCATTGATGTTACATTTATGTTTCTGCCAATCCCAACATTCACTACCATACATAAGTGTAGGAACCAACATACCTCTATGCACATCCAGACGTGCCTTTTTTGACACTTTCTGGCTGCTCATAAAGTTTTGCAGATCTCCATTCATTTTTGTTTCCTGCTAACACCCTTCGCTAAGTGTCACAGTCTCCGTCTCTCGTAAATCTTGTACTCAAGTATACAAACTATTACTTGTTCCACTCTTTCTCCTTCATGCTTTTTTCTCTTTCAACAACCATTATTTTCGTGTTAGTTACATTTACTTTACTGACTTTAGGGTAACATACTTGTAACTTTTCTTCAGATGATGCTAATCATCATAATAATAAAAAATTATTAGTTTTTTTATTTAATAATGTTTTCAATTATTAATAAAAAAGTGAAAAATCAATTTTTTCCAATATCTTTAACGGGGATCGTTTCCAAGGCTTTCAAAAATAGATTTAAAAAGTGAAAACATTTTAAGGTTTAAGTTTGATAAATATCATGATTTTTCAGTGTTGATTTGTAATCATTTGATATGGGATACCATAAAATAAAAGATATTTGGTTGGTTATCTTTTAAGTTTGAAAACCTCTGCCCAAATCGATGGTAGAATGCGTCTACCACATTCTCCATGATTGTTTAGACTTGACTAGACCTTTTAGAGTACATAAAATCATAAGTGTTACATATGGCTAAACTTGTATTAAGGAGGAGATTCCAATAATGACTGATTATACAGGGTGATGTATTTAAATCATTAAAGTGACTAATAATATCAGAGAAACGACAAATCTGACAACATTGCAAATGCCAAATCTGAAATCTCCGTATCTCAGAATAGGCTTATCCCGAATTTTGTACAATCCGGACAAGAAATTTACGTTTCCAGACTTTTGGTCTACTCTGTGAATATAGAAGATGAACAAAAAAATAAAATTTCTAACTGGAACCATAAAAAGTATGTGATATCTCTACATTAAAATTTAAATAATATTTTTATTACATAAACGGAGCTCAAATCTGGGGAACTTCAAGTGACTCAAACTTTCAAATAATACAGCGCTTCCAATCAAAAATAATAAGACAAATCTGCAATGCACCTTGGTACGTCCCGAACAACATAATACACAGAGACCTACAAGTAACAACGATTAAAGATGCCATCAATTCACTGTATACCAAATATCAGAGTAGACTACAAGACCATCCCAATACACCAGCAAACGACCTTCTAATTGCACTACAAACCAGAAGACTGAAAAGACGAGACCCACTGGACCTCAACGTTAGTGCATAATTATATAAATCTATAGACTATTTCAAGCATAGACCAAACCTTTAGTTCGCAAGGTATACACCACTGGGTGTAATACCAACTATGACAATTGAATTCTTTTACAATTATATTGTTTGTTTTTGTAAGAAACATATTACAGTATTAAGGGATATCAAAAAATAAAAAATATTGTACTTTTGTTATTATTATTAAATTAAAAAATAAAAATGTAATTCAACCATTGCGAGCAGAAATTAATAATAAAACAGAGTGTAATATTTTTTTAATGTATATTTGAGCTCAATACAGTTATAAAATGGAAAAATAACTATTTTTAATTACTACACCGTTTAATTTCATAATTTAACGCACTAAAAAATTTAAACACATTTCGAAATATCAAACATCTACTTGCTTTTACTGCAGTTTATTGTACGTTTCAGTTTAAACGCCCCTTTTCCATATTTTCCATTTTAATTGTCGCTATTTTTATTTAAAACATTGTTTTATAAATATTTGTCGGATTTAAAATAACGTTATTAATTTATAAAAATGCACCCAAACGAAAATGTATTGCATTTATTTCGCGTTCATTTGTTTACCTGAACAGAAATGGGAATAAATTCGATTACGGCGATATATTTTCGGAGTTTAAAACCTTTTTGCTTTTATTAGCAATGTAAATAATAAAACCAGAAAAATTATTAACAAATTCCGAAATTCATAAAAGCTAAATACTTTTTCAAAACTATACACATCACGTCGAGAAACATTTTTTAAACTGCAAACAAAATTAAACTAATTATTTTGAAAAAAAAAAATACAATAAAAATAAACAATACGGCGAAATAACTTCTTCTTCTTCTTCTTCTTATCACGTCCTCTCCTGCCGAAGGTTGGCGATCCAAATGGCAATTGTAGCTCTGGAAACTGCAGCACGAAGGATTTCTGCAGACGAGCGGTCGAACCATCTCCTCAAATCCTTTAGCCACGAGTTCTGGCGTCTTCCTACTGATCTTTTTCCCTGTACTTTGCCTTTTATTTTGAGGCGTAATATTTCGTATTTAGGACCTCTTATCACATGACCCAGAGAATTAGAATTTTGTGAATTTTGCAGTGATAATTTTTAACTTGGTCCTAATAACACAAATTACTTCCAATTAAGCAAATATTTTCAATTTACTTTGAAAAACTGTTCTTTATCGTCTCATTTTCGACTGTGTAACAAGAAACTTTTACAAATTTGTTTTAACAAGCCGACATACACACACTAACAATCCATTTTGTTAACCTTTTGGTTCATGATTTTTTTTTAAATAAAAAAACAACTAAATTAAAAATCATTTAAGCACGTGCTGAATTTACAATGTCAACGCATAAATCTTTGATATTAGTGTATAAACTAATAAACAATAATTTTTAAGAAAATTAAAAAAACACTAAAGTTAGGCAGGTTAGGATAAGTATTTTATTGGCGTTGGCAGTAACCGTTGAGAGCGCTGCATGATGTATACAAATATGGCGAATTGTCAAAGGCAAAGCCTGTTATAGTTTCCTCTAGAAGTTACTTTCCTTGTGAAAGTAGAATAAGCGACGTACGTACCACTCCGGGATAAAAAGTGAAACATAAATTACCAAATTCTCGGAATGATTCTTGATATGCTAGCCACAAAAGAACACGTAGAAAAGTCATTTCAAGTCCTCTTTCTGAAGAAAAAGGGGTAAGGTATGCTACAATCTTTCAGGATGAAGTCTTTGCTATCGATTTGTGTGCAGGAGAGCTGACTAACAGGCCTCCAGCAAACGAAAACATAAGTATAATATCGGACAGACAGGTTGCTTTAAAAGCACTCATCTCCAACCAAATAAATTCTAAACTTGCATCTAATCCCTGGAGTGCCTTGGTGCGAACAACAGAGTGACCCTGCTGTGGGTACCTGGGCACCAGGGGGTTAAATGTAACGAAAAAGCCGACACCCCTGCAAAATAGGGAGCCGCCAAAACACTCGAAGGCGTTCTTACCTAAACCCTCGAAAAACACAACTAAGCAGATCCTAGAATGGAGCAGGAACGAACTGCGGAAGGATAGGTCTGAATCAACAAACGGACTGTCGGTTTTACTGCTTGGAATACGAAACTGTTTATGCCCCTGTCTGGAAAGAATAAGGTTCAACATATTTGGTTATACCTAGAACCTAGAACCTGCCGATTTCAAGAAAATATCACCCCATACAACTATGAACTTCGTGAGAAGGGCTGGATTGTAGGGGCGAGCCACAATAAACCTACCAATGATCACAGTAAAGGGGTGACCTACACCCCACTCACATGATACCTAACTTAACCTAACATAAGACGTACGTAAGAACCGTAGCAATTGGAAAGAAGTGGTCTCTGTGTATCCCTACCAGAACAATATGTTAAGTAGATTGTTAAAAGTGGCATGTTGTAAATATTGTAATTGAAACGATTCTTAGATAAACTAGAATATGATGATGTGAAAACTGGATTCATAATTTGTGAGCAATATCTATAGCTAGGTATGATGGTATCATATTTAAAGAAGAAAAACCCTATGTGTTACCAAAAATAAAAGGCTTTTTTGCTGGTAATATTTGAACTAATGTCATAAACTATTCAATTTAATAAAAAACAAAAGAGTTTGTATCCTTAATTAACTTCTTACGAATTGATATATGTACGATTTTGTTAAAAACACTTCCATTTCTTCATTTTTACAACAAACTATCAAACAAGCAAGACAAATAAAGCACAATATTTTTGTCTCAGTAATCTCTTAAAATTAAACTGGCCCTCTACAAATCTATACTCATACCAGTTTGGTCATACGGAATAGAACTATGGGGCCGTAGTAAATCTACAAACACGATACTATAAACATTCCAGTTTATAATACTCCACATGATAAGTGAAGCTTCATGATATGTCTCTAACCAAAATATCCGATTATCCTGATTAGTTTCGCCAGGATTCATAAAATTCACCAGGGATCCTTGGCATGAGAGTAAGAAAGTTAAAACTAGTACGTAAACTACGAATGCGCGGAGTTTTTTAAACGAAACAAAATTACGCGACAGTTTTCTACTTTCCAAAATAAGTAGTTTGCCTATTATCTAGTACATGGCGTTTGCAGTAATACAAATGGTAGTTTGTATTTTGTGTTGCATAAAGGTATGGTGTTAATTTTTTAAAAACACTAATGATAAATGTTTTAATATATTATAATGTATTCAGTGCAACAGGTGTTTAAGCAATCAGATTTAATTTAAACTTTGCACACTTGTCAAAGACCGACGACAATGCAATAATTCGATAAAAATATCCGATTATCCTGATTAGTTTTGCCAGTGATCCTTTGCATGAAAGTAAGAGAGATAAAACTAGTGCGTGAACTACGCATGCGCGCAGTTCCAATGTCATATTATAATTAATTCAATCCAATATACTAGTAAGAAACGTGCCGAGGACTGAATGGCAAGAGGGTGAGTAAAAAATCGAACTAAAAATCGAAAAATAAGTTATAGTTTAAAAACAAACTAAAAAACACGCTTTTAGAGTTAATCAAACCAAAAAGTAAAAAATAATCCTTAAAATAAGAATAAATATACTGACGACAAAGTTAATGTCACTATTCTAAAATCGTGGGGTGCTTTGTATGACATTTTTAAACTATTTCTGCATTTCGGAATGAAAGCACTCCACGCTTTTGGAACAGTGACATTAATTTTCTCGTCAGTAATTTTATTCTTTTGTAAAGAATTATTTTTTACTTTTTAGTTCGATTAACTCTAAAAGCGTGTTTTTTAATTTTTTTAAACTATAATTTATTATTCGCTTTTCAGTTCGATTTGCTATTAAACAACCGTGTTTAATATGTACATATTTGTAATTAGTTACACTGAATACATTGTTAATATAATATAATATAATAAAACTATAATTTATTGTAAGAGACTTATGATTACTCTGTGCAAAAAACTTGACTAGTGCAAATGCGAATACTTAATGACATTTTCATTACCAAATTACAAGAAAAAAAACTCGTTGCGTAACAAATTTATTTTAAAAAAATCTCAATAGTTATCAAACAAGATATACATACAAAGGCATAATACTTGTCGTTGTCAGTTAGTAAAAAAGTAGTTAAAAATTACAATAAAAGAAATGAGTTCGTGTATTTATTAAAGTATAGAAGCGTGTTAATTAAAATTCTAAAGACAAAGAAAAAAACAAGAAATAACAATTAGCCTAAAAACTTTTTTAAAAGGAATACTTCTCCAAATAGGTTTTGAAAACCGAGAATGTGTTTTTTACATTAAGAGGGCTGTATTTTAGGTTCTTACCAAAACAGTAAACGCAAACATTTTTAGTGCAAATAGTGTTTTTTATTAAAAATCGCAGTACTTATGATTACTCGCATGTTCTTCTTCTTCTTCTTCTTTCGCCTATCATTTCGTCTAACTTTGGACATAGGCTTCCCCTAGTTTTTTCCAATCGTTTCTATTTTGTGCTTTTTGTTTTCAATGTATTCCTCCTATTTTCTTTATGTCGTCTCCCCATCTCATCTAGGGTCGTCCTCTTGCTCTCTTTCCAGTCTATGGTCTTCATTGTTTTATCGTGGTATTCCACCTATTATCCTTTTGTCTGGCGTTATGACCTGCGAAGTCCCATTTTAGCCTGGCTATATGTTGACCTGTATCTTTGACATTTGTTTTTGTTTCTTAACCAGTTATTTTGTTTTTAACTTGTAATTTAATTTCCAACATTAATCACTCCATTGCTCTTTGGGTTTTCTTTATGTTATCGATGTTTGCTTTAGGCAAGGTCCATGTTTGGCAGGCTTATTTAAGAATTTGAAGGATGCACTGGTCAAATACTCTGGTTTTTAGGTACTGCTGTATTTTCTTATTTTTTAGGACCCATTTTAATTTTCCAAATCAATGTTACCAAAACATAAAAACGCATTTTTTATTTTTTCTCTGTCTGTCTATCTGTCTGACTGTTTGTTTGTCCGGGCACATTTCCGAAATTAGTAAACGGATTTTAATGCGGTTTTGGCTTAATTTTATTTGAATCGGATGCTAAAAAAATTTCTTCTTGTTTAAAGATCCTTCTAGCTTGAAAAGTTACAAGGCATATAATAATTGCTATCGTCGAACACGAACGAAAAACAACGTTCACAATCCGCCTGAACGGCATCATTTTTAAATTTAGTTTCTTAAAAATTCACTAGATGTCACGGTTCATTTTTAAAAGGTATACGGTGGTCTTCAAAGAAATTATTTGGTGTTAAATCGCATGTCAAGAAAAAAAGTTAACCTCAGTTAAAAATATTAAAATAAAACTTAATCCCACGCGAAAGAAGTCGCGGGCAACAGCTAGTAAGAAATAAATTCAATGTGTTTTAAGTGTTGTGTGACGAAGAATGTGGTGTTATGGTATCGAAAGATTTTCGGTTATTTTTCCAGTTTTCATGGATAATTTCTGGAAAAAAATAATATAAACCATTAACTATCGTTTTAATCCTTGAGCAAGAACATAACGCTCAGTGGAATGCTGAAATACTGGCTGCAGAACATCAAGACAGCAGATGAAAAAAACTCTTCAGAAGAGGGCAGACGCACTCTGGACGATTAACCGGAATAGGCTAGTCAGCACGCTTGGCCTGCTCACTGACCACATCGCACTTAGGGTGCACCTCTTCAAACTTAAGCTGGCGACTGAAAAAAACTGCCGACTATGCGGCGAAGAGGAAAAGAGCAGCATACATACATTCTGTGTTGCTGCCCTATGCTAGCGGTGTACATGTATCAAATCTGGGGCCGCATGAGAATAGATCCAAGTGATCTAAATGAGACAGGGCCAACAGAAATTCTGTGGGTTGCCAAAACCAGCGGACTGGAACTCTAATGTCCTAAAGACACAGCGGTAGTCACAGAGGATCAAAAGATCTAGGTGACATAGATGCCTATACCATTGGCCCAACCATAAGAATGTAAAGTAACTATCCTTTAATCTTCCAAAGAAAATACTGCAACATCTCCAGTACAACCAAATAAACTAGCATATTAACAAATAAGTTTTGCTGATGGTCTGATAGATTTTTCTGGGGGTATTTTATGACCAAAAGTCCAATTTAATAATTATTATAGGCATTACTTACTAAGTTAAAATCGTAAAACTTTATTTAAGGCAAACAAGTCCTGTAAAATTTTTATTTCTCTCTCACTTAATTGATTTTAAGCTGACATTGTTTCAACGAAAACAAATGCCATTGATTTGACGATTCGTTAATCGTTCTTAAAAATATAAATTAAACAAAACATTGTACCTGATTTCTCTTCACACTAAGACCTATGGTCAATACATCAAACAATTTTAAAAGTGTTGTTAAACATTTTTAAGGTTTTATGATTGATTACACCCACTTCCACAGGTTCAAAAGAAACACATTACTTTTAACTGGACTAATATTTTCGATGTGGTACGGACTTATTTTTCTACAGCACAATACAAACTCATTTTTCATTCAAACTTTCACAGATTTTCCAACAAATGTCGTCGTCCATTTCTAGTGTCCAATCTTCGCAATGCTCTTCTCACCGGGAGACGTTACATTTACATGGCGTTTATGCCTTTAATATATCTCTAATGGTTTCCCAATAGACAGGTGCGGTCGCCGGGGACCCACAGAAGACCATCTCTGGGGGGAACGATGAATACAGAGTCGGTTTATCGAAATCTACAACGAAGGTATTTTGCAAATACGTTTGTTGATATACAGGGTGTTTCAAAAAAAGGTGACCCCGTTTCTAAGATAGATGGAAAATTAAAAAAAAATTAAGGTTTGGTTAGTAAACAATTTTCGTAGCGCCATCCGTATTCAAGATAAAGGGCGTTGAAGAAAAAAATGTATACTCATTTATCACGATTTTGCCGAAACTACTAGAAACATTGTAATGAAATTTTATGCGAATATGTTTTAGAAGCTGATTCATCCCATGCATTTGTTTTTATATCTGACTCTTATAGAGGGCGCTAGTTACACGGTTCGTACCAAGTAGTAATAAACATAACTTTTTTAAGGTTAGATTTATTATTAATCAAAATTTCAAGTAAACTTAAACAACATTTAATTTTACACGAAAAAGGTACTCTTGGTAAAACTCGATACTGTGTACCGTTTTCGGAATATTTTGAATTGAAAATTATGAACTAATAACCGATGCTGTTATAAAGTAATGATAAAGTTATTAATTATTATTATTTATTAGTATGTATTATGTGAATTAAAATTTTTTTGTCGCGTTAATGAGTCCTCATCGATAAAACGGATACATGTTAAAAAATTGGGATTGGGGTCTTTCCTTTCTTGTAACGTTTCACAAAAATCCATTTTAATCGGTATATATATAAATCTAACCTTAAAAAAATTATGTTCAATACTACTTGGTACGAACCGTGTAACTAGCACCCTCTATGAGAGTCAGATATAAAAACAAATTCATGGGATGTATCAGTTTTTAAAACATATTCGTATAAAAATTTTTTACAATGTTTTTAGTAGTTTCGGCAAAATCATAATAAATGTGTATAATTGTTTTTTCTTCAACGCCCTTTATCTTGAATAAGGATGGCGTTACGAAATTTTTTTACTAAGCAAACCCCAATTATTTTTTAGTTTTCTACCTATCCTAAAGACGGGCAAAAAAATTTTTTGCTAAACTTTGACAGAACGGTACAAAATATAACTTGCAATGGTAAAGAAGGCAAACGATTTTGTAAACATGCAGCTGCTGTCTGTATTTACGTAAATTTTTGATCACTCCTTTGCATAAAAAGTTTCTTATTAAATCACATTAATAATGACCAAAATATTTTGTATAAAATATTAAATATTATTAATTTATCATGTTTCTTACTTATTTTGTTTAACATACTGGGTTAATTACACTAATAAAAAAAGATTACTATTTTTATCACAAAAATTTTAATATATTAACTAATTAGTGTTTTTTAGGCTGCAAATGTATTGGTGTTTGAGTAACAGTGATTTACATTTTTTAGTTTTATGCACAATACTATAAAATACTTGTTTTTTAGAGGGTTAAAGTGTCATCACTTTAATAATGAACAAAATATTTCGTATAAAATATACAACATTATTAATTTATCATGTTTCTTTACTTATTTTGTTTAACATACTGTGTTAATTCCACTAGTCAACAAAAAATTACTTTTATTGTCACAAAAATTTTAATATATCAACTAATTAGTGTTTTTTAGGCTGCAAATGTATTGGTGTTTAAGTAACAGTGATTTACATTTTTTTGTTTTTATGCATAATACTATAAAATACTTGTTTTTTAGAGGGTTAAAGTGTCAGTTTTATTTTCTTTTTCTGTTGTATTCTATTTCAAAACAATCTCTTTTGGGAGTCCAACAACAGTTAGCAAGCATGTTTGGACCCGATTTCCGCTGATATTGTTTTCCATCGTTGAAATGATCTAATGGAACTGCTCATGTTAGTCGCTAACTGCTCCAAGATTTTTTCAGGGAGGAAATCCAGGTGGGAATCCAAAACATTGATTTTTAGTGACATATTACATCCCATGAGTTTGCAGGATTAAAATGGATCATTAATTTTTTTGCAATGTTTTTACTTATGATTTCCTAAAACCTTTTTGCAGACAGTCTCGAACGATTTCCAAGCAGATGTCTCTGCCTTATTCAATTAACTGTCAAAGTTATTATCTTTTATCAGTTCCCTTATCTGCGGTCCTATAAATATTTTTTTTTAATCACAGTTTCACTAATTTTTAAATAAGTAAAACCCGACCTATTTCGATCCATAGGTTTGACAAAGTTCTTCATAAGACCAAGTATTATGTGAATGGAAGAAATGTACACTCTCAGGATCAATCAACGGTTTATTTTCAGCATTTGTTTCTTTTCTTCTTCCTTTTTTAATCTAGGCGGATCGCCTGTTTCTTTTTATCGTCCTTCTGCCCATTGCAGTGGTAAGCTGTCGCTCCATCGTTTTCGGCGGCGTCCCAAACTCCTCCGACCCATTGGTGATTTGTCGCGCGCTGTTTTCTACCTTGCATGTCCTTCTTATATTTTCTTGATTTGATTTATACTTTAATTTTTTATTTCGCCAAACTGTGTCATTTAGGCATCCCGCTGTTCTTGTTCCGTTCGTTGTCCGTTCTCTCACCTTCGTCTCAATATCACCATAGCTTAAAATTGTTATGACCAGATATATATTTTATTTCCTGTTGGATAAATGTGCCTTTAACTTCCACTTTGCACCTTAATGGCGTTTTTGATGTCGTCAAGCATTTAGTTTTCCGGCCCGATATTACCATATTAAGTGATTTGGCGGTGCAATTAAATCGATGTAATAGTCGCTTTAGATAGTCTTCATTTTCAGCAACAAGTACTGCGTCATCGGCATAGCATATAACAGTAATTTCACGGTCATCCATTCTGTTTCCTTTCAGTAAACGTACTTTGCTTATTACTTCGTCCATTATGATGTTTAAAATGGTATCCCAAACGAATTACTTAAATATGGTGGTCAAAGTCTCATACAGCAGCTAACGTTATACACCTTCTTTACAACAGTCAAATCCCACATAATCTTATCAATACCATAGAAAATAGATACAAAGCAAATCAGATTCAAGCAAAAATTAATGGGACCATGACCGAACCAATAGCTGTGGGCCGTGGTATTCGACAAGTGAATTCCCGGAGCCCTGTGCTCTTTAACATCATTATTATTATTACTTTCTTTTGTAAATAATAATTCTGTTGCACTAGATGATATCAATGATCAATTTTGTCGCCCAGGTATAACGATATTATATACCTACCTACACTACATAATTGTAATAATAGATAAATAAGGCATAACAACAAAACGGAAGGTGGTAAAAAAGTTCTTTAAAATCAAATACTTGAAGATGTCACTTAAATTGCCTTGCGACAAAACCAGTGTTATTGATGATTATCCAAATATTATCCTAGTTTCTAACAAGTCGATGAATCTGTGGGTTTAAAATACATTAATATGTACAACTAAAAAATTCTTGGAAAAGTTACAAATCAATCGACATTCTGGTGTTTGGTGTCTCCCTATTTTCTACTCCCTACAGTTGTCACAGAAGCACACTTTATTTGTTCCCGAAGTTGTCGAGATTAAATTCCCCCTATTTCTACATCGACCCTATACCTTCATAGTTTACCTCATCTCTAACTCACAAAAAATACGTTGATGTATATTTAAAGTTAAATTACTGTACAAATTAAATAAACAAAGACGTTAAACGTAACCGTTACGTTTATCTCGCGTATTGATATAGTTCGCAAACACGTAACAAAGTTATCAGTTGTATTAATATTAGTTTTAGCAACTTCTGGGTAAGTAGTTGGGCCCGGAGCCTTTCTTTAATAACTTATCAAAAGAACAATATTTATTAATAAGCTCCTTAACCGATCCTATATGTCAGAGTACGCAACCTTTCGACATGTTTACTGATACACATACCCCAATTACGAGGGCAGTTTGATAAGTCAGTGACTTTTTGAATTTCCCGCGTAGTTACTCCAAATGCAACAGTGCTGCCGTCAACTATAATCTATCAGTGGACAACTTTCTAATTTTGAGCAAGCTACGTCGTGCAGTTGGTGTTTGATAGCTGACAACCCGGTGAATTTTTACGAAAATGGAAGAAAGTGAATTTCGTGTGCTGATTAAGCATTACTTTTTACGTAAAAAATCCATCACTGAAACTAAGGAAAGATTTGATAAATACTACGGGGACTCGGCACTATCAATTTCAATGGTTAAGAAGTGGTTTACAGAGTTCCGTTGTGGTCGTACCAGCACTAGTGACGCCGAACGTACAGGTCGCCCAAAAGAAGTGATCACGCCGGAAATCGTTGATAAAATCCATGAAATGATAACTCTCTGCGAGATGGGTGCCGCGATTGCTTACACTCGACCATAAGCGCAATCGTGTGACCACTTTAAAAGAGTGTTTAGCGATGTTCAGCCGTAATCCGGACGAATTTTTGCGCCGTTTTGTTACTGTGGATGAAACATGGATCCATCACAACACGCCAGAGACCAAGGAACAATCGAATCAGTGGGTTGCGCGGGGTGAACGTGGACCAAAGATGGCGAAACAGAGTCTGTCAGCCAACAAGGTCATGGCCACAGTTTTTTGGGATGTACGCGGTGTCATTCACATCGATTACCTCAAGAAAGGTAAAACGATCACTGGCGAATATTATTCAAAGCTTTTGAACAGATTCGACGTTGATTTAAAGCAAAAACGGCCGCATTTGGCGAAGAAGAAAGTGCTGTTCCATCAAGACAATGTACGTGTGCACACTTGTCTGGTCACGATGACCAAAATCCACGAATTGGGATACGAACTGCTACCTTATCCAGCATTTTCTCCAGATTTAGCCCCCTGCGACCATTTTCTGTTTCCAAACCTAAATAAATGGCTGGGCGGTAAGAGATTTGAGTCGAATGAAGAAGTCATTACCGAAACAAACGCGTATTTTGAGAGCTTGGAAAAAACCTATTATTTGGAGGGAATAAAAAAATTAGAAAAACGCTGGACTAAATGTATCGAGCTAAAAGGTGATTATGTAGAAAAATAAAATGTTTATTTGCGGAAAAAAATTTGTTTTATTCAAAAAGTCACTGACTTATCAAACCGCCCTCGTACTATTAAGTGGACCTTACAGGATCAGTTTAAATGTGATTACCTTTTGAAATGATATTAGTAATGATGGTGTAATCAGATAATTCATGACAGACAATATGGATTTCGAGAACTTCGGTCTACGGAAGATTTGTTGGCTTATGTCACTCAGCTCTGGAGAAACACTATTGAGAAGTTTGATGAATTCCGTGCAATAGCCTTGAATATATCTAAAGACTTCGACTGCGTTTGACACCAGGCATTGTTAGGCAAATTATCAGCCTATGGTCTCCCAAACAAATTGTGCCAATGGCTCATGAGCTTCATGCAAGATCGCTCCTTGCATGTGGCAGTTGACGGTATTTCTTCTGATGCGTTAAAAACAAATGCCGGGGTCCCCCAGGGTTTCATCCTGTCCCCCACCCTATTTCCTTTACACCTCAACGACCTCTTGAAAACAATCTTGAACCCCATTTACAGTTTCGCAGACGACAGCACACTTGTCTCAGCTTTCACATCCTATCGATCACCTTCGGTGAATACAAATAGACTCAAAAAGGAACAGGTTGACTCCATCAATAGACATCTTTAAGCAATCGTCGAGTGGGTAGCCAACAATCTTGTTCAGTTCATCGCCCTGAAAACACAATGCGCCAGGTTTTCCAAGAAAGTGAATTCTTTAAATCATTCCATCACAATGTCCGGAAATACCCTTGAATCAACTCCCTTCATCTCGATTTTGGAAGTCACGGTGTCTAACAATATGGTTATTAAAAAATTATAAACATTTAAAACTGAATAAGCTATTTTTTGTAAAAATTATTAGTGCAATTTGGGTCTTAGACGTAGACCATGACAAAAGAGAACGAAGAAAAACTCGGGAGGTTTGAGCGTAATATTTTGAGAAAAATGTTCGAAACATACCATGACATTACCACAAATGAATATATATTGAGAATAAATGCCGAAATTAGATTGTATAAGGATGAAAATGTGGTACAAGAAATCAAGGGCCAGAGATGGGCAGGTCATGTAAATAGACTACAGGATGACAGACAGGTGAAGTTGAAATGGGAGGAGGTTCCTACGGAAATAAAACCACCTGGACGACTCAGAATGCGTTGTAGAGACAACATTGTGTCAGATATACAAAAAACGAACATCCTCTTTGAACATAGAATGATAGAGGATCAAAAACCTGGAAAAAAGTTGTACAGTCAGCCAAGACCCACCAAGGGTTGTAGTGCTACTAGATGATGATGATCAATTCTAACAATTTGACACGTTTATTCCCAAAGAAGCTATTTCCGGTTTTGTTGTTACTTTTAAAACGTAATTATTTCAACTATTACCAAGACTTATTGAAGGTTCAAGTTTAAATTCTCCCAAAATGTTCGCAGCATCTTTCTTTTTATTTTTAATGGAAGAATCTTGGTATCCCTTAATAAAAGCATAACTTTTCCAGCCTCCATGTCGCTTTATAGTTAAAAGATCTGCTCCTGAATCTAGAAGCCATGAAGCTGATGATCGCCGAAAACAGTGCCCGTATATAGAGCGGGATCAGGTAATTTTAGAAACAAAGCAATGTTTTTTGGTATCATTGCGAAAATATGTATGCCAACAGGCTATCTTATGCATGTGCTATTCCTATATCCAACGAAAAATCCTCCATTGACGGTATAACGGGGACGTAGCTGCAAATATTGCTGAACAATTTGCACCGTATTTAGTCCCTCGATGCTTCTTTGATGCCTTTTTTTGGCTTAGTTCCTTACTTCCTTCTGCTCCAAATAATTAAATTTGTATTTATCATATGCATGCTTAACTACACTTTTCTCGCTTTTATCTGGGTAATGCTGCTAACTTCATTCAGTTATATTATAAATAGAATTGGTCCTGCAACACTTAAAATTAATAATTTTATTTAAAAATATTATTAAAATTATAGAAGTTTTGCACTTATACCACTACTCACAAAAGTATACACATGGTTTTTGTTTATTTTTTGTAAAACATCTACCCAGCGTAATACACTTTGTAACTTGTATCAGGATAATCTCCAGTAAATTTTTGTACTTGCGATAATCAAAGAATAATTATATCCTTTTGAATATTGAACAGCTAATAAAAACTTAACGTAAAAAAGGTGTATAACAAAGATTGAATCGATCGATAGTCATCATCCCTTACGAAAATGATTCATCATTAAATCCCAATTTCTTTCAAATATATCCAATTCCAAAACCCCCCAAAACAAAGCAAATTATCAGCCAAATATCCGTTTTCCATTGTTTCTACAACGTTGCGAGGCCCGTTGCCAGCCCCAACCGTTATTTAACTTGGGAAATTCGTCTACGTTTCCATATATACAGTGTGGAACAGCCAAATGGAATAAATTCGATAACGAATAAATGAGAGCGTGTTGGGAAAAACGCCGCTTTGTATTTTTAGATGCGCATTTTTTTCAAAAAAATAATTATATAGGGTGTGTCATGTGACAGTGGCCGATTATTTTAAATACAACCCCCTGTATATTATTTATTTTTTGGATTCTTCAGAAAATTCCAGACATAATTCTTGTACTTTGTCCCATACCTATCTTCAACTGTTTCGGAAATATTTAGTGTTTTCAGATTTATTACAAAAATAAACATTAAAAAAAGAAAATTATTTTATTTCACAAATTCGCTACATTATACTCAATACATTGCCGCTATTGGTCTAATGAGAATCCTCACTGGATGAGAGAGGAACATACGCAATATCCTGAAAAAGTTAATGTTTGGGCAGGAATTGTTGGAAATCATATCGTAGGTCCCTTTTTCATTGATGACAACTTGAATGGAGATAAATATTTAGAACTGCTCCAAAATAATGTCGTGCCAACTTTGACAAACTTATATCCTGGTCCAGCCAATATACTATGGTTTCAGCAAGATGGAGCACCGCCCCATTACCAAATCAATATCCAGCAGTACCTGAACCAAAATTTTCCAAATCGGTGGATAGGAAGACGCGGATCGATAGAATGGCCAGCACGATCTTCTGATCTGACGCCATTAGACTTCTTTTTGTGGGGATATGTCAAAAGTATTGTATACAAAACTAAACCAATCGACTTACATTGACTTAAAAAGACGAATCACGCTTGCGATTAGATCAGTCACGTCTGAGATGTTCAGTAACGTTAGAAGACATTTCTATACCAGATTAGCATGTTGTTAAGACGTTCGCGGCGAAGATTTTGAACATCTCTTGCATTGAAATTAATGTTTTTTTGTTTTTTTTTTACATTATTTGTGAAATAAAATAATTATCTTTTTTTAATGTTAATTTTTGTAATACATTCTGAAAACATATTTCCGAAACAGTTGAAGATGGTATGGGACATTGTACATGAATTATGTCTAGAATTTTCTGAAGAATCCAAAAAATAAATAATATACAGGGGGTTGTATTTAAAATAAGAAAGTTGGTATCGGCCACTGTCACATGACACACCCTATATAATTATTTTTTTTTGAAAAAAATGCGCTTCTAAAAATACAAATCGACTGGTGTCCAAGCGGCGTTTTTCCCAACACGCTCTCATTTATTCGTTATTGAATTTATTCCATTTGGCTGTTCCACACTGTATATGTTGTTTCCCCGATAAAACAGGCATCCGGCTAAGGCGTCACGTTTCGAGCAAATTTTCCCTTTTCAACCCTCTTCAGTGTACCTGCGATTTCCGTACGCCATTAACCTTTAACCAGACCCGGTCTCCAAAGTATCTATTAAATCCAAAACGAATTACTTAACCGTAGCTCGAAGAAAATATTTAAATTTACTACCCAAAGAGTATAAAAAAAAGTCAAGGTGCATGTGTAATTGTTTTAATTCTTTAAAAATAATTGTATCATTGTTTTTCGACATTTGTCGCGCGTAGGTGCAGTGAAAAAGTAATAGATCTCGATGGACTTTATTGACACAAAATTTACAACAAAGCGTTGCGCGTTCCGTATCGACTTGCATGAATGTTATTCTTATACTCTAGTGGTTCTGCTCTGATACGAGGGCCATTTGATAAGTCAGTGACTTTTTGAATAAAACAAATTTTTTTCCGCAAATAAACATTTTATTTTTCTACATAATCACCTTTTAGCTCGATACACATTTAGTCCAGCGTTTTTCTAATTTTTTTATTCCCTCCAAATAATAGGTTCTTTCCAAGCTCTCAAAATACGCGTTTGTTTCGGTAATGACTTCTTAATTCGACTCAAATCTCTTACCGCTCAGCCATTTCTTTAGGTTTGGAAACAGAAAATGGTCGCAGGGGGCTAAATCTGGAAAATATGCTGGATGGGGTAGCAGTTCGTATCCCAATCCGTGAATTTTGGCCATCGTGACTAGACAAGTGTGCACACGTGCATTGTCTTGATGGAACAGCACTTTCTTCTTCTTCGCCAAATGCGGCCGTTTTTGCTTCAAATCAACATCGAATCTGTTCAAAAGCTTTGAATAATATTCGCCGGTGATCGTTTTACCTTTCTTGAGGTAATCAATGTGAATGACACCGCGTACATCCCAAAAAACTGTGGCCATGACCTTGTTGGCTGACAGACGACTCTGTTTCGCCTTCTTTGGTCCACGTTCACCCAGAGCAACCCACTATTTCGATTGTTCCTTGGTCTCTGGCGTGTTGTGATGGATCCATGTTTCATCCACAGTTACAAAACGGCGCAAAAATTCGTCGGGATTACGGCTGAACATCGCTAAACACTCTTTTAAAGTGGTCACACGATTGCGCTTATGGTCGTGTGTGAGCAATCGCGGCACCCATCTCGCAGAGAGTTTTTTCATGTCCAAATATTCGTGTAAAATATGATGTACCCGTTCAGTTGAGATACACCTACAGCATGAACCAACTAACTCACTTTCATTCTCCGATCATCCAATATCATTTCATGGATTTTATCAACGATTTCCGGCGTGATCACTTCGTTTGGGCGACCTGGACGTTCGGCGTCACTAGTGCTGGTACGACCACAACGGAACTCTGTAAACCACTTCTTAACCATTGAAATTGATGGTGCCGAGTCCCCGTATTATTTATCAAATGTTTCCTTAGTTTCAGTGATGGATTTTTTACGTAAAAAGTAATGCTTAATCAGCACACGAAATTCACTTTTTTCCATTTTCGTAAAAATTCACTAGGTTGTCTGCTTTAAACGGCTATCAAACACCAACTGCACGACGTAGCTTGCACAAAATTAGAAAGTTGCCCACTGATAGATTATAGTTGACGGCAGCACTGTTGCATTTGGAGTAACTGCGCGGGAAATTCAAAAAGTCACTGACTTATCAAACTGCCCTCGTACCTTTAATTTTAAAAAGAACATTCCGAAAAGGGAAAATGACTCTGATTGACAAAGAATTGTATGTGGGTGTATTATTCCACTGACCCGCTTCAGAGAAATGATATTATTCGAAGTGATAAATGCATTTGTTAATTTATAATAAATTTTTACCAGACGCCTTAAATGTCATATGATATCAACGACTGGATGCTACATAAAAAGATGGAATGGAACGACCATATCAGAAAGAATGGTGAAAATAACAAATCACCGTCAGATCGCCGAAGCATTGGACGACCCAGAAGTGGAGTGACAATCTTCCTAGAACTGAAGCCTAGGCGGGGGGACGATGAAAATACAGGCTCTATCAGCCTATATACTAGAGGAAAGAAGAAGTATACACTTTTGCATTATACCTTCGTTTTTAGTTGATGGACCTTTACAATTCTAAATTGTCTAGATGATAATAAAATTATAGATTTTAACTACTCTGTCAAACCTGGTTGACTTTTAATTGGTACGTGCTGACTGAATGCTCTAAATTAAATTTAAAATGTGGACAGTTAATGTCTCTTTGGGATTAAATTTTGGCTTTGTCATTGCCGGATGGATATATCAGCACCTTTTCCTAAATTATTCTTTTTTTTAAATATACCCTTCTTTTTTTTTAGCTGCGTCCGTTATAAAAATAAAGTGTTGTTATATTATATATTTTCGGTTTCTTAAATAAAAAGCAAATATTTGCTTTACCGTAGAGGCAGAATTTGTTGACTTAACGTATTTTTCTTTAATAAAACCAACCCTTAACGAAGTTGACTGTCAAATTTCTACTTGTTAATGGAATAGATATATTTAAGGATGATATTATAGTCACTATAAAAACGCGAAACGCACGAAATACGACGCGTATCATTTCCATTAAAACTTCTTTTTTATATAAATACAATAAAATAAAAAACAGGACAGGGATTCCCAAACTGAGTTCTGGGAATCCTAGGGGTTCCGTAGAATAGTCATCAGGGTTCCGCCAAAATTATTTATTATTAGCTATTAAATAATACACCCCAATAAACCTAGCAGAACCATTTTCGAATTTCAAAATCGTAATAGTGTAGTAATTTATTACTAATTTATTACCACATTCACGAATTTATTACCCAGCATTAAGACAAAAAAACCAACGGTTCTGCTAGCTTTATATAAACATAGCAGAACCACACCTTCAAAAATATTTTTTATTATAGTTGAAATAGTGCATAATTTGTTACTCTTTTATTACTAATTTATTACCATATTCCCAAATTTTTTACATTCCATTTCAAGAAAAAAATCATCAATTCCAATATTTCGATCTAAACCTAGCAGAACCAAAACTCCAAGTATCCGTGTATAGAAATTTCATTCAGTCCATAATTTATTACTAATTTATTAACACATTGGCAAATTTTTTACTCTTCATTAAGAAAAAAAAGCCAACGGCTCTGCTAGCTTTATATTAACCCTGCAGAACCATACCTTCAAAACTCTTTTTTTTGTTCATACTTTGTAACGTGCCTATTTTTTCCCCTTCTACAGTCCCATTATAATTATGTTTCTGATAGTTTTGTATTCCTCAGGTACTTGTAAATAGTGTCGCTTACCGTATTTTGTTGTAACTTAAATATATCATTCGTTGTAAATGGTGTTGCATACCTTGTTGTGGTGGAATTCAGTATTTGATCGCTGGAGATTGAGTGGGGGTTTTCGTTATTAGATTTTGCTTTGGTTTTTGGCCTCGATTGTTGTGTGTTGTCGGTTATATTATTGTTTGGTTTGCATTTCTGTGTGAATGGGGCTGGAAATCAACACGGACTAGCGCGATTCTTAGTATGAAACATGGACTTGCGAATATTCTTGTTTGACGTCGATTCCGTGTCATTTCTTGATATCCGGCTTGGGAAGGAGTCAGTCGTTTGGTGGCAGTCTTGGGAGTGGTGTGGTGAGAATTTTTTTGGACGGTGTGATATTGGCAAGTGTGCAGAACCTTTACGGTTTTACTTTCATATCTGGCTGTATTTGGGCCATCTTAATTGGATTTTGAAGTAAAACCATTTAATTTTTAACTTGACCATTCTATCTTACCTTCGTTGTTGATATTTTGAATTTTGGTGTCGAGTTAAAATTACCGCATGCGGGATTTATTTGAGGGAAGCCATTGTTAAGTAGCAGGTGCCGTTCCATAATCAAACCGGCCATAGGAGTAGTGAATTCGTATACCCAAAGGTTACAAGTGTTTTATTTTTAAATATTTAACGACGTGACTTTTCTTGACACCACGATTAAGTTTTGTTTTAGTTTATTAATATAGTACTTTGTTGGAAACTATTTGTTGCATTGGATAATGTGCCAAGGCTGAACTTTGATTAGAATAATCTTCTCAATGATTCTTTATGTCCAAGTAAAAATGTTTTCTTCATACTTATTTGGTAAATATCCTACAATATTGATATTTTAAAAGACAACCATTGTAAAGATATTTTTTTTTTAAATAAACTCGATTGTTTTAACAGTGTAATCTTTATGTAAATGGTAAAACATGAGTAAATAAGCAGCCTTATGTGAACGTTTGATTTAGTATTATTAAAAAGTTGACTTATGTACGTTTTTTTTGGTAACTTGGTAAAGTTTGTTATTCTTACTTATGTTTTGGTTATTGTATAAAGTTGTAAATTTTAAATTTTTGGTTTGTTTTAGCAAGGAAATTTACCATAGCTGTTAATTTTGACTATATTTGTTATAGTTTTATTATTGAACTGGGTACTTTGATTTATTGTTAGCTGTTGATTTTGATTATATTTGTTATAAGTTTATTATTGAACTGAGTACTTTAATTTATTGTTGACTGTTGATTTTGACTATATTTGTTATAATGTTGCTATTGAGCTGTGTACTTTGATTTATTGTGTGAGTAAAGTATCCAATATATTTTTGCTATAATTATATTTATTTGGTTCACCATAATCTTAGTTGTTTATCGTGTGGCTCTGCTAGTGCCTATAAGACCTAGGGGTTTCCGGCTTGAACCGTCTAAGTTGGTGGCGCGGCTCACTTTTATTTTCTTTTTTTTCTTTTACCCTCTACGGCTGAGCTCGGGCATAATTTGCCAGTAGAGAGACCGCTGGCAGAGTACTCTATAGAGAACGAAAAATAAACGTGGCAACTTGACATAGATCATAATTTGTTACTCATTTATTACTAATTTATTACCATATTCCCGAATTTTTTACTCTCCATATTAAGGAAAAATTCATCAATCCAGATATTTCGATCTCAACCTAGCAGAACCAAAACTCGCAAGTATCCGTGAATAGAAATTTCATACAGTCCATGATTTATTACTAATTTATTACCACATTGGCGATTTTATTACCCTTCTTTAAGACAAAGAAACCAACGGCTCTGCTAGCTTTATATTTTTTTACTTAATTGATATCAATTGATTGGTTTAAAATTCAGAATTCTGAATCACCATGTATTCGTTTTAATCAAATGTCAGTAAATTGTAGATGAAAAGTTATGAGTTAATAAATAAGTAAACTGAAACTGGTAACAGTAGACCAAGTAAACACGTTGGGTTTTAATAAAGTTCGTTTTTCTTTTAGATTCATTAGCCGTTAACATTAAATTAAATAAACAAATATAAACTAAAACCAGCCAATACAAATAACTTTTTATTTTGCGTAAATATAAGAAAAACAAAAAACACGTCGAATTTTAAATCAAGAGGGAGGTTTAAAAATGTTATTCTACTGTTTCCAAGTGGCACTCCTTTAACATCCTTCCCCTTTTTTAAAATGTCAAATAGCAACACTACCTTGTGAAAATCAAATCACACATTTTTCAAATCAAATGAAAACCCAAGAAAAATGCAGCCATATAAACAACAATCTATTTTATCGATTTATTTTGCTGATAACAACAAATTTTGTGAAATAATATGAGACCATAACAAAAACGACCTACGCCACTGTTGGATGGGTAGATGTCTAATTAGTAATCAATAAAGTTAATTCTAAATACATGTCACCTTTTTTGACATTTTTTGTCATTTTGTTTTTTCGTTTAATAGTATATCTAGTTAGTTATTCGTGACGTTAAATTAGCTATTATTGTAGCTGTAGCATCTTGAGTTATTTTAAAATGGTGTATTCTTTGCAACAACGAATAGAAATAATATTTATTTACGGTCATCAAAACATGTGGAACAGGAACAGCTCAAGTTTTTAATGAAAGGCATCCTGAAAGAAATATAGGCCACCACCATAGAAAATTTGGAGAAATCGGATCCGTTTGTAATAAATAATAATCCCAGAGTTCTCGGAGAAGCTGTACAAATTGAAGTACTGATTCATTTTGCTATAGATTTTACCTGTTTTATTCCAAAAGTATCAAAGCTAACAAATATTTCTGTTGGTTTCACACACAAAGTGTTAAAAATTTTCATTATAAAATACAAATTCAACTTTAGCTTAGTGAAGACGACTATGATCGCAAAACTGAATTTTGTGAAACAATGTCCCAAAAAATACAAGACAACACAAATTCGGTAAAAAAGATTTGTTTCAGTGATGATTCAACGTTTTATTTAAATGGCTTTGTTAACAAACATAACTGTATAGGTACTGGGATGAAGAAAATCCTCACGTGTTTCGACAGGATAATACTCAGTTTTCAGCGAAGATCAATTTATGGTCTGGTATTATAGGAACCACTTTTTATCGACCAAAATCTCACGGAAGAGTTTTACCAACAATTATTAGAAAATGAAATTGATTCACTTATTACTCAGTCACTAGAAAGACAAGTTGATGAACAGGGAAATATAGTGCTAGATGAACAGAATATATACCTGTAACAGGACGTAGCAACACCACAATACGCACTAGCTGTAAGACAATGGCTAAACATTGGATTGGCAAAAGGGGTTTTATGGAATGGCCGGCAAGATCTCCAAATCTAACACCACTTGAATTTTTCCCGAGGGGCTATTTAAAAACATTAGTTTACGAAACTCCTCCCAAAGACATTGAACAACTAAAGCTTAGAATGTAGACGAATTACTAGCGAAACTTTGCAAAGAGTTCGAAAAGAATTAAAAAATAGGTTATGTTATTACTTAATGAAGCACACTTTGCACAGTTACTGTAAATACTTATAGAATAAATTGTTGTTTATAAGGCTGATTTGCATTTTTCTTGGGTTTTCATTTGATGTAATACGAGGTAGGGGTTGCTCTTTGACATTTTAAAGACTTACTTTTTACTTTTTCGAGTCCGAATCTTTTAAAAACTTTTAGCCCAGTAGCGGGCTACGTTAATAGCGTTGTGTTGGCAATCCACATATCATCCAAGGAACCCGTCGCAGGGCACAGTATGCATCTCAGGATATGGTCCTCATTCTGCACTTCGCCACTGTCGCAAAGGTTTGATTGGCCTTCCTGTATCCCCCATTTGATCACCGGTGCCACTTCTGTTCTTATTCGGTTTAATGTTTTCAAGGTTTTCCAATCCAGGATAGAGCCTGATGAGGGAAGTTCCGACTGGGGAAAGTTATCTGGTGGGTCCAGTGGAGCAGACTGAAGAAAATTATTTCTAGATTTTAGTCTTCTCATTGGTTCTTTATTTTTGTGTGAGATATGGCGCTCATAAAACACTTGCTTAAACTTCTCAACATGTTCAATGCCTTTTCTGCGTTTGGTTGGTGTTGAGAAAACTGCCGCTCTATAGAGTTTTTCCAGTGAAGTAGCTTTCATGCAACCAGTAATAATTCTACCGGTTTAATTGAGAGCAACGTCAACCTGTTTTGCATGTTTGGATCGGCACCATACTGGACTAGCATACTTTTCTGTAGAGAAGAAAGTGCTTGTTTGTTTGCAAGTTTTCTTAATTAGGTTATTCCTGGCTGTTACTTTTTGCCAAGTATTATGGCAGTGCTGTTTGAAGGATAGCGTTCTGTCCATAGTAACATCCAGGTACTTCGGTGTATTAACGTTTTTCGCCTTTCCATAGGATTTTAAGTTTTTTGTTTGCCTTGTGTGTGTTAAAGTGGAATGCGCAAACTTGTGTTTTTGGTGGGTTGGGTTTGAGAGAGTTTTCGCGGTAGTATAGATGTTAAACAGAGTTGATGCCAAAACGCTTCCCTGTGCTAGTCCGCTTTTTTGGAGTCTCCATCGGCTTTTTTTCCTAGAAGTTCTACATAAAACCGTCTGTTCTAAAGGAGTGATTCTATAACCTGCCTCAACCCAAAGTCCTTTGTAGTGCTATATACTTTCTGGAGCAGTTTTTTGTGGTTTACAGTATCGTATGCTGCGGTTAGGTCGATAAGGGCTACTCCTGTTGTTAACTTTTTTAACATTTTAAAGAAGGGATGAGGGGATGTTAAAGTAGTGCCACCGGGAAACAGCAGAATAACATTATTAAACCTCCTCCTTGATTTAAAACTTGACGTGTTTTTTTTCTTTCTTACATTTATGCAAAATTAAAAGTAATTTGGACTGGCTGATTTTGAAATGAAAGCACTGTATATATTTTGATAGCAACGATTTATTAAAGCTTTAAATAATATTAATCACGACGAAACGTATTTTATTATAAACACGTATTTGCGTTACTACTTCTGTTTTCCACGTAGATCCTTTACCAAAGTTTTCCGTTAATATCACATAATCTTCTGTTGATATACATCGAATTTTCCCCAAGAATTTTCCGCATTCCCCAACTTTTTAATTAGTTATCGAGATGGTGGAGCAATTTTAAAATAGGTTTCGCATTACCACCTTTCATCTTACCGGATTAAAAAATAATTAACTCTAAGCTCCAAAACTGACGCATCGGTAGGATAAATATGAACAACCAAACTGTGGAACACAACTTTTTTTCTTAACCATTTATTGTAAACAAACGCTTCATCCATTTAGAAATTCGCAGTATTATATAAATAAATAAATGTATATGTATAGATAAATTTATAAATAAAAACTCTTGTACCACCATTGGCAACATTCGGCCGAAGAACTCGGCACGCTGATCAGTCTCGAGTCACCCATTTACTCTCAAGATTGACACTACAAGGACCAATCTCCATCAAGAATCCTTTTTTTACGGGGCTGCTACAGAATGGAACAAGCTTCCAAAATCAGTTTTTCCAGAGAACTATAACCTGCAACTTTTCAAAAAGCGAGTCCACAATCATTTCCTTTCTATAATTCCTCCCCCTTCTAATAGTCGCACTGCGGGCCGTCCGCGGTCCACACGATAGGTCCACCCTTTATGAGACTATTTTCAATAAAAAAAAATTATGATGATGATCAATGTAAAGTTTACCCAGAAAATAAATAAAATTCACACCTTTATTTCATCGTCCGAAACAATTCCATCTGAATGGTTATACATCATTAACTATTTGGTTTAATGATAATATCTTATCCGTATAACGTCTGCGGCAATAAGCGATATGCTTATTACCATTTCTAAGCGTTTGTTTTACTATTACTATTCTAACTTTATTACTGTCATTATTAAGACGACATTGGACTGAACAGACGAAAGATATACCATTCCTGGAGTTTTACGACAGAAAATTGCCGACAACATTACTGAATGTTATACAGAGTGCAACATAATTTTACCAACCATAAAGATTTTAGTAATTCCAGCTTTAGTGTGGGTATTCACAGCAAGAATACAGTTGAGAGGGTAAAGTTAGTAATTTAAAGGTGTTTAGAAACTAACTTATTTGTTATGTACAAACAATCAGGTTACTCTGATGTGGATTCCAAATCATAAGGGAGTTAAAGGAAACGAAGAAGCAGACTGCCTTGCCAAAAAAGGGGCAAATACACAATTTTCCGGCCCAAAACCCTTTTGTGGACTCTCCAAAGTCCACTTGAAAGAAGAGGTTCGACGCTGGGAAACAGATGAAATGAAATCTCACTGGCATAAAGTGCCAGGACAAAGACAAGCGCAAAGGCTAGTAAGCCTTTCGCCAAGGAAAGCTAAACAGCTTCTCGAGTTGGACAAGAAAGACTTGAAACTGGTGACGGGACTCCTCACTGGACACTGCCCTCTGAGGTATCACCTTAAAAATATGGGCAAAACAGATAGTGATAGTTTCAGGTACTGCAAGAACTTTGCTGAAACTGTAGAAGGGGCCCTCCGATGTCAGGAACTTAGCTTATAGGAAACTGATAAACTTGGCACGAAGTCTCGGAATCCCGGGCCTCGAATAGATTAAGGGTTATGCACAAAAGATCTGATAGGTCGAAGTGCTTGAGAGGCAGCATAGCCTTCACGACCCCCCTACAATCTACAATCTATGTATGTTAAGATTTTGTAATTATTTCTAATTTTTTTGTTCATATTTTGATCTGTTATCCTTTCACAATTGCCAAATTTTAAAAATCGACAAAAGAAGAAAGAGAAAAGGACAAGGAAATAAGAAGGGGCAAATCAGAAGAGAGACAAAGAAAAAATCGTAAAAATTGGTTAAAATAAAGTAAATATAGAAGAAAAGATAACAAAAACCACAATTACGGACACGAATTTATGTAATGAGAATAAAAAGCAACCGAATTCACCAGATAATAGCTTTCAAATAACGCAGGAAACTGAAACAATGCCAGTATCAAAAAAATTAAACAAAAATGTACATATAAATACTGAAATAAACATTAGGAAATTAGGTAGGTACTTAGAATATAAGAAGTATAAATGGAAAGGAAATAGAACTATACCATTAATTTGAAAAAAGAAAATTAAAAATTTTAGTTATACTCGATTTAAGGAGAAAGGAATGTCACCTTTGATTGTAAAAATGGACATGAGCTGATCTGGAGTGTCGCAAAAGAGAATGAAAGAGCACAAGCCGGAATATGATGTATATTGCACAGATAAAACTAAGGAAAAGAAAAAACAAGGAAGGCCAATGGAGACATGGGATAATATGATGGGAAAGAAGCAAAGAGGCTAGCATGGAACAATAAGGACTGGAATAAGTTTATATAGAATTGGTGTTACGTTTATTATTTTTTTGAATTTTACCTCATTGTAGATTAATAACTGTAGTTTATAACCTTTACACCCTTTATGGGTAGAATTATTATACATGGTGTTCCATTTAAAAATTATTACGTAGTACATATTAAATGATTCATTAATGAAACTGTAAATTCTAAACACTCTGTAAAGGGATGTTAAATACTCAATTATAAAATACATTTAACTAATACCCAACAATTTAGTCGTACGAGTAAGTCACTAAATCTTACACATCAATTGGACAATGCCATTTACTGAGTGTTAGTATGTTAAGATTTTAACAAAACTTGGAACAACAAAACTACTTGACAATAAATACTTTATACCAGAAAATCAAGTAACAGTAGCAAATAAGCTATTTCAATTTCTTTGTTGGCTTTGGAAAGTTTATATTACCAATAAGCTGTTAATTTATAACTATTTTAAAATTTCTTCCAATCTTAATAGTATTCGAAAAAGCAACAAAATGGATAAACAATTATTTAGGAATCATTTTTAAAAACGAATTTTTTTCTACCAGTTTCCAGCTTAAATACTTTTGCTTTAAGTATTACGTAAAATGCAGCTTATACGACAAATTATTACCTTTTTTTCTGATTTCCATTACTCGAGTTGTTGGTGACGAAAAAATCTGGAGATCGGTTTTGCCATGACCTCTTTTGCTCAGGCAAAATCTCCTTATTTTAAAGAGACACCATATCGTACAATTATTTATTTATTTATTTTTCGTATGCCATAGCACATAGCACATATCGAATAATTATATCCAATAACTGAGAGAAAGCAATAGGTATAATATTTAAGAAGTTTGAAGTGAACATTTTTCTAAAGATCTTTAAATGGAGACCAATAATTTGAATTGTGTAGAAGCGATATTTAACATGTTAAAAGTAGCATAGATATTGTTTTTGTTCAATCCAGTCTGCGACAGTAACGATCATAAACAAAGATATTTCCACACCTGATATGCATTTAATGAGTTTGCTTTTAAAATTACCTGATTTTTTACAACATATCGTACGAGTCTCGATCCAATATTTACAGAGATGCCTGCAGGTGCGTGTAATGTCGCCGTTTAACCTCAATTTTATAAAAATACAGTCGTTTTCTTGCCACTTTACGAACTAAGAAAGTAAAAGATGGCCTTTCTTCCTTGACAAAGATTGAAAAGTGAGACGGAAACACGCCGTTTGTGCCGTTGAGATTATATTATCGCATGAGCGTCCGCAACAAAATAAATAAATAATAATAAAATTTTCTAAATAATTGATTCCGAAAAATCCAGGCATGCACAACTCAAACTTTGTCATTATTATTTCATTTAATAGTATATTCTTCAACGAGCGTATAATGATGGTTATTATTCTCAAGGATGAAAATTTCGAAACGAGCCGCAGGCGAGTTTGGAATCATCCGAGCCATTATACGCGAGTAGAAGACATCACTTCTTCTTTGTCAGCCCTTACCTATCCACTCCTGAACAAACGCCTCTTTCAATTGTTTCCATGCTGTTTTGTCTTTCGCTGTATGGTACCATCTTTTTTTTTTATTTTTTTAACATCATCCAACCAACTCCTCCTCTTTGTTTGTCGTGGTCTCCAGTGTACAAGCCTTGATACCCATCTGTCCACACTTAGTCTGGCAACATGTCCAACCCATTGCCGCTTAAGCTCAGCGATTATTTTTCTTATTTCTTTGTTACGGATTTCCTCATTGGTCTCAGCCTGTTGGATCCTTAATATTAAAATTTGTGATTGATTGTCAGCTGTTGAATAATGTATCAGGTTTTTGGTGATTGGTTGTCAGCCGTTGAATAATGTATCAAGATCTAACATATCTAAGGAATCATATCCATTCATCAATAGATAACGCATACGTAATTATTGTAGAATCCAATGGTCGTAGAGAAAGACATATTACTCAATACCATGTGGTTACTATAACGTGACTTCTGAATTATTTTAATCGTTTAAGCAGCACCTCTTTTTTATTTTAAAGCTGCTGCAACACAACATCCTTAGCCTTATTATAAAGCTCTATTAATTGCACAATATTCGCCAAAATCGACAATAGCTTAGCTACATAAAAGATTAATATGTGGAACAAAATATTGGTCACATTAGCAATCAAAGAAGATAATTCATCTCATTATGATCAATGAACGGTTGATGGTATGGAAAAAAAAACCATTTTCTTGGAAAACCTAAATATATCCAGGTAATTTTTCAAAGAGTATCCAAAAAAACTAATAATGGGGGATGTAAAATGAAACATTTTCCTGCAGATAATCTGCTTAAAAAAATTTTCCCCAAATTGAAAACATTGGTTCAAGACAGTCATATTCTGGCAGCCAAAAAAACCATAAAAACTTAACGAATTACACATAATCACATAATTGGAGTGTTATTATTTTTTTCACCTCATTATTTTTTTTTAATTGGGTATATCTAATAATTCTTCATAAAGTTCAAAATAATTTTGGTCCTTGAAAATACAAAATTCAGGAAGAAATTGTAATCATACCGTTTATTTACCGAAAACAAAAAAATCTCGAGTAACAAAAACAGGTCTAAGAACAATGAAAACTATTTTTAGTATCTCTCATTCGTTCTTAAAGGCTTCTTATCAAACTCCTAATTAACTCTATAAACAAATGGTGCTACATTTTCTTTAATACCCATCAGCTGTCAGGGATCCGCTATGATAAATTGTCAACTAAGTGTGACCTTAAAAAAAGATACCTCCCCATACCACAATGGAGCCATCGCCAAAGTTTCTAGCTGATCTTATGGTCTATTGTGCAAATAGATCACCTTCGTCAATAGTCCGGTATTACAACATTCCTATAAGAATGTTCTCTTACGAATTTTAAACATGCTACACATTTTGCTATTGCCTAGATGTAATATGACCGGCAGTGTCTGCAGACGTATATAAGAGTCATCTACAGTAATGGTACACCTTGGACGTTCTGCAATTGGTATTTTATTGTAACCCCAGTTTCTCAGTATCTTTTTAATGTTTTAGATTGACTCAATTGATTAATACTAATAACTTCGGCTATGCACTGGTGCAATATTTCATCTTTACTGATGGCCACAATTTTGGCTGATTGTTCTGGCGTCAAGTCATTTTAATCCTAATGAACTTTTTCAATGATACTATTAACTGTCAACTAAATTTTAAATAACGGTAAACAAATGAATGGGGCCCTGCATAAGTGCTGGTCCCTACACTTATGTATGGTAGTGAATGTTGGGCTTGGCAGAAGAAGCATGAAAGTAAGATCAATGCTGCGGAGAGAAGTACCTAGTCTGGCCAGGTCAAGAGTGCCAACATGTATGAGAGCGCCGTTGAAAGTAGAAAAAACGAAAGACGTATGTAAGAACCATGGCAAGTGGGAGAAAGTGGTATGTATGTATGTGTACAATGAAATAAATATACGTCGTATTTTTTTGCTCGCGTTTATGTTCTTTGACAAATAAAGCAAACTATGCACGTAAATTATTATTTTGTCCAAAGTATTATTTCACGATTATAAACTTTTTGTAATTTTTAAAAATATATACTTTTTGTACTATGTGCACCTATAATGTACCTTAATCATTATTTGTTAAAGTAAAATTTAGAAACGAGTAAATGGGATTCTTTTAGAGGCAACAGCTTCCCGCTACGACATTGGCTCGAACTCGTAGAATGACGACGTCGTAAGTAAACGACATTTTTTGGCTAATAATATGCTACCTACCCTACGACGGAGGTCATTTGCTGTCTTATAGGTTATGTTTATGGCGAAATAAATAATACAGATTGCTGCTTGCTGATGCTCTTAGAGCTGTGAAGTAATAAAGCAAGATGGATGATGAAAGTCATCTTTTATTGACTGTATAGTTGAAATTTCGCGATGTAATATGCCCGGGGACGCTTATTTAACTAAGTGATTCGAGATTATGCGCAAACACGTTTTATCTATAACAGGAAAATGGTTCGTATCTTTTTTGATGCAATTTATAACACAATATTTTTAAAATTACGTAAAAATATTATTTTTTTTAAACCTCTTGTATATCCTTCCTTATTGGGTGTTTAACTAGCCTACAATTTTGCCCTTATGGTAAGGTTGGTTAGGGGCTATTTTAATAGGTGATAACCCGACAGGCTACCGGTTAATCTCAGCCAATGTTTCTAATTTTAGAACAAATAATTTATGATAAAAATGTTGGTGCCAGGATTTAATTTTTACCCTTTAACTAAAAGCCTCTTGGCGTCGTATATTTTCATGAGGAAAAATAAACCAAAAACAAAAAGAGAAAAGATAACAATTTCTACCCTGTGTCAAAGCAAATATTTGACTCAATAAAAAAAGGAAGACAAAATGTTCGTTTTTACTATGTAAAAATAAAAGGTAAAAATAATGTAAGTTATCGTTCCGCTTTATAAAAAAAAAGGTTCGCAGAGGGACTGCAAAAATGATCAAGGTATTAGTTTACTCAGCATCGTCGACAAACTCTACGCAAAGGTAATGATCAAAAGAATCACGAATGAAACTGATAAACAGATATGGAATGTGCAAGCAGGATTCAAAAAAGAAAGGAGATGTGTGGATCAGGTTTTTTCGGAAAAATTTTTGGCTAGAAGTTAGGTTTATTGCGCTTTTATAGAATTGGAAGAGGGTGGTAAGGAAATAATTGTGATCGACATTGTCTATGTATGGGGTAAGCGGTAGTTTGATACAAGCACTGAAATCACTTAACGAAAATTCCACTGCTTTTGTCAGGATAAACGGAACTTGCACGGACTGGTTTAACATCGAAAAGGGTGTGAGACAGGGATGTGTGGCTTCGCCATGGCTGTTTAATTGGACGATTGTTTAAAAGATTTGAAAGAGAGTGCATATGGATTAAGAATGAATAATTTGATCGTCAAATGCCTCCTTTACGCCGATGAACAGGTCATATTAGCATCATCTGAGGAAAAGTTGCAGACGATGGTTAATATTATGCATGATGCACTAAAAATTAGACGGATAAAAATGAATGTAAGCAAAATAAAAGTAATGATTAATAAAAAAAATATGATAAACTGCGAGGTGCTGATTAAACGAGAAAGAGTGGAACAAGTGAATGAATTTATATACATGGGTTCAAAGTTTACGAGAGACGGAAAGAATGACTGCGATATTGAGCGAAGGATGTTGGCAGGGCAATAAATGAATAAAGGGCTTGTCAGAAGAAGCATAAAAGTAGAATCAACGCTGCAGAAAAGTGTAGCCGTAGTGACTCCGATGGATTAAGTGAGGAATACTGGGATAAGGAAACACTGTGGTGTGAAAGGTGGTTACAAAGTTAAATAAAGGAAAGCTTTGATGGTTTGGACACGTAGAGAGGTTGGATGAAAGAAGATTGACGAAATAGATTTCTAATGCCAGTATGAATGGGCAATTCAGCAGAGGTCAAAATAGGCAAACTACATGACTTGATCAGATCTACCATCTTCCTCGCAAATCTATCAGCTTTTATAGCACTATGTGTATCCTTTGATTTAGCAACCCTTCGACCGATTTGTCTGAAAGTCGCCTTCCAGAGCACGATGGCATTTCTAGGTACGCAATTTAAATAATTAATTTTTTTCTATTTCGATTTAATAATTGAAATTGTAGTTTTATTCTGTTCTCTTAGCTCGTTACAATTTGAAAGAAACGAAGAATTTTTCCTATTTTTTTTTATTATAACACGTAATTTAAAAACTTAGATCGTAAAACCCTTCGTTTCCAAACAATCAATTTCCTTCCTAAAAAGTTCGCTTAACTTTTTGATGGCCCGAAATAATCTCCAGAGGCGACAGCAAAAAACTGACGCTAACTACTACGTTAATTGAATAAATAAACAACGATTTTTTTGTTATAAATTTTTTTCCAGTAAATTTCCAACGCCATTTAATGTTTCATTCCATTTTGGTTCGCTTCACATCGACTACCTGCATTATTTTAGTATACGAACGTGAAATTGATGCCAAATTAAATGAAAATAATTTGTTATTTTTGTATAATAGTGGAATATGTTTTAGAGGAAAATTACTGCCATGGATGATGCTACATTGCCGTTTAATTACTATTTTTATTGTTTGGATTATTTCATGCGTAAGTAATGAACAATTGAAATGAAATTTACAATCGTTTTTTTTTTACTATAAAATCCATAAATTTCTTTGTTTAATGCATTAGAAATTTAATATAACGACGCATTCATCTTACATTACAAATAGAAACGCAAATATCGTTTTAGAAATGAATTTTTATTTTGTTTCCAAGTCAAATCAACACGCAACATGTACTAGAAAAGGACGACAAGAGATAATATTGACACCACCACGCCTATTCCATGCAAATAAATCACGATCCTTACACCAAAACAAGGCTATTGTTGCAAATCAACAGGAAAGGGAGGTGCATTTAACTGTGAATTTATCCGAAAAAATATTATCTTCCCAACTTTTGTAGAAATAATTACATTGACAGATTGACATTAAAAGTTATGTTTGTGCTATATATGGCAAACATTATTTCCTTCTGCTTTGGCTGTGTAGCAGACATTAAAAAACTTAATCTTCTTCGAATAAGGACATAATTTTTTTGTAAAAGATGCCCCGTTGCTTATATAGCTTGTATGTGAGGTCTTCTTCTTAAGGTGCTGTCTTCTTTAGAAGGTTGGCTACTATCATGACTATTTTAACTCTTTCCACCGCTGACCTAAAAAGTTGGACTGACGAACAGTTGAACCACTCTCCCAAGTTGCGCAGCCACGACATTCCTCTTAGACCTATGCTGCGTAACAGAGTGTATCTTTCTCCTCTCAAGTGTGGCCGAGGTACTGTAATTTTCGGATTTTTGTCTCGCTCACAAGCTCTATCGCTTTTTCTAGTCGTCTGAGTACTTCTTCGTTAGTGATTCGGTCTTCATACGATATTCTGAGTATTCTTCTGTATAACCACATTTCGAAGGCTTTCAATTTTTTCAACGATGTTTTATTCATTGATACATTTGTCCTCCGTGCTGTCCAAGGGATGCACAGTAATCTTCTTCAGCACCAGAGCTCAAAGGAGTCAATTCTTTTCCTGTCTGCTTCTTTGTCGTCCAGCTTTCTACACCATACATGAATATTGCGAATATTAGTGTTTGTACAAGTTTTATCTTTGTGTTATGCGATATTTGTCTGTCTTCCCATATTATTTTTAGATTGGTGTTGGCTGTTCGTCCCATTTGTATGAGTGGTCTAATCTGAGGTTCGCAGTTTTCCTGGTTATTTATCAAGGCTCCTAAATATGTTAGGCTGTCGATTCTTTCGATGTCCTAGATGTTCCTAGATATTTATACGAAAAAACTCTTTCCATAACTTGGTTGTTTATGGTTAGCTGGACGTTTGTATTTACCGTTTTAGAATATAGAAAAAATTTTATTTCATTCAGGTTCATTTTCAGTCCATATTTAGAATATGTTGTACACACCCTATAAACAACCCTTTGTACGTCATCAATGTTTTCTGTAAGCAAGGCCGTGTCGTCCGCATATCCTATGTTGTTGATAGGCTTCCCATTTACGACCACACCGGCTGTTTCTTGGTCTAGCGCTTCTCTCATAATAATTTAAGTCAACAAAAAATAAATTGGGGTAACATGGTTAACAGTGGATCAACATTTTTTTAAAGAGCCCTTTCTTTTCACATTTACAGCCGGAATTGCGCCTTAACAATTTTATTTAATAATACATAGTTACAATAAAAATTAAAAATACATTTAAGAATTTTAAAGAAAAAAATGTGACTTAATGACTGACAGCGTATTAACTATGCTGCATGTGGTATGAAGAGGAGAATTCTTTAGAATATTAGTTCGATTTGCATTTAAATAAAAGGTGTCCGAATTTCTGGATTCAGTCCGTAGTATCACGAAAACAGAGCTTTTCTAGTAGTGTTGGGCAGTCATTTAAATTATGCACTAGCTTGTACGCGAAGATTACGTAATAATAATACTTGGGATGCGTGGACCACGTTATAGTCTGCTACGGCTTATTATGAATGGCAAGATCGAGGAGAAAAAATGGATAGGCCGCAAAAAGCTATACTGGCTTCGAAATCTCCGACAATGAAAAGGTTTAACTGCTGAGGAACTTCTCCACGCAGCTCAACGTAGAGATCGATATAAAGAAGTGGTCAATATGGGAGTCGTCAACGCTTGAGAAAGCAAGACACTGTAAGAAGAAGAAGAACTACTTGTACATGGCTTCGCGATCGTTAAAAAGAAATTATATTTTCAACGATCAAATTAAAATATCACGAAAATTTAACATTATTACGAAAGAAAAAATTGACCAAAGCTTGTAAGGGTGATTGAAAATGTGTGTTTTCAGTGTAAGAGGTTTCATAAGGACGCCGAAATGGCTGTGCGACAGGACGACGAAGCTTTCATCCTTGAATAGAGCGAAAACGGTCAGCGAACGGAAATGAGCTTTTCGATATCAATACCCCGCCGAGCATAAAATACAATGCGAAGCGGAAAAATCGGATGTGTTCCAGAAATTTCTTGTTCAAACAATTCAACCGGTAATACATTCATATATACACAAGAATTCTTTATAGACACAACGCTTTATTAAAATTTACAGATTTTTAGATGTTACTCCAAACGGTACACACTTTAAAAATTTAATGAATGTTCTCTAGTTTTGCAATAAATGGATATTAAAAATTTTAGGCATATATCCATAATGCCGGCACCTTCTTCACGTGTCTTGTCCGTTACGAACGTTGGCTATCATCATGGCAAATTTAATTTTGTTAGCTACATTTCTGAATAATTGGATTGAAGTCAGTCCAAACCATTGGCTTAAGTTGTGGAGTCACAAATGTCCGCGTCCGTGTTTACATCTACCACGCTTTGTCCAGCCTTCGGCATTTCAACTGCTATCCTGTCGTACCCAGCAGCTTTACTCAATTTTATACTGTTCAACGCTTCCACAATTTCTGTCGTACTAATTTCACTTTCATCGCAACCTTCACTTATGTCTCCGAATAGGGCCTGTACTACTGTGTATCCTCTTTCTCAAATAAACTTTTGACGTATTCCTTCTACCTCTTTAATACGCATTCCTCTCTTTTTACCATACTACCATCTCGGTTTCTGATTTTTTTTTTAGTTGCGAGGTAGTATTTTTACCTCTGCCAGTTCTTATGGACTTCCAGAAGAGTTTAATATTGTTTTGAAAATCGTCAGATAACCTTTTATCACATGCATCTTTATCTTTATCTTTATCACTCTCCTTCTTTCTTGCCACACCTTTTAACCTTTTCTACTTATTATTATTATTATTATCAAATAATTAATTAAATAACAAATAAATAAAAAAATAAATAAATAAATTGGTGCATTATTTTGTTCAGGAACCAACTATATTACAAATTAAGAATTATTTTTGAAGGTAGGCTTTTGTGAAGAAGATCGGAAGATCTAGAGGTGCTTAAGTACACCATATTTTATGGATGTAAATAACCCTAATGAACGCAAACAACAGCCTTAAAATAAAGTTATTAGCAATACATCGAGAAAAATGACGGATCGACAAGGCCCTGCCTTTAAAACATGCGTCAATGATATTTTATTGATTCACTGTTTTCTTGTTAATGGTAGTTTAGATTTACGATACTTTTTGTGCAATGGTTGAGATTTGCAAAAATAGTGGCATTTAGAAGAAGCGTCATCCAGCGGTAAAGTATCTGTAAATGTTTGGTAATAAAGAGAGGGAATGGAATTCGGATGCGAAATCATTAATTACACTATACCAAAGTTGCATTAAGAGTTTGGCAAAGTGAATAATTACAGTTTAACGACATTGCCAATGCCAAAGGATACTTTCCAGAGAGGCCATTCAATCGAGTGGCGGGCCCTCGTTAACCGCCATGAAGGCCTAATTACATGTTGCATACTTTATATTATTCCGTTAATTTGCAAACGGCCGATCAATCGTTTTGTATTGCCCGTTAGGAATTTCCAATTTAACCAATATTAATACAATATTCTGTCGAGCACGTAATACAGATATATACCCCGGATTAATTGCGTTTTCTGCACGGTCAAGTTTGAAATTGTGATTGTATCGGGGAGGTATATTTAATTTTGATGATAATTGCAGACGTCTATTGATTCGAATTTCGTCGTTGCCTCGGGGAACTGTCACAAAAATGTTCGTTTCATCATTAATAGTTTATGTTTACCTTCGTTGTAATAAAACATACTCTAACTACGGATAATACCGCGAATTTTTCATATAATATAAGGTAATTTTGCATTTTAAAATACGCGAGCGCGATTCGCGATAGACCCCAGCTAGGAGTCTTGCCAAGCGGGCACTTGTTTTGCCCTTTTGTCAAGATTGCCTTAGCCACCGACTATTCCTAGAAGAGTATACAGCCGGCCACCTCCACCGGTACTCCATGTGTACCAGGCTGTCTCTCGTACCGATGTTCCTAAGGTTTAGAGGTGGCCGATGAAGTCAGCGCACAAGCAACTAACGCAGTACAGGGCACTATAAAGTTAGAGTCATAGGAAAATACACTACAAGCTTCTACGCTAAATGTAAATAAATATCATTTCGTTGTTATTATTTCATTCATAAAAAATTCAATATTTTTATTTTTACAGTAATAAATGGTTTAACGAAAAGGGCGTCACAGCAGCACTGCATAAAATAGTATAAATATAACTAGCTGTCAATAGAAACATTGGAACAAAAGTGTGATTCTTTCAATATGCACAAGAAACTTATAGAAGCAGCAGGAATCTACGTTTGGTTATAATCTAAATTTTTTATAAAAATAACCCCTTAAGTGTTCAAATTCAACGTGATCTTATTGAAAATTATGGCCCATTTTTCTGTGCTTGCTATGCGTCAAATCGTTCACAAATTCGAAACAACTTTCACTTTACACGATACCGTAACACTAGTTAGGGCTGGGACACACCTATCATGCACAGTTCCGATCCGATGTTGCCATAAGAATCGGTTCGGTGCGGGATCGGAGAGGAGTGAGCAAACAAATGTCATACGCGCTTCCAGCTCCTTTCTGACTACAGTTCTATACACTTGCCACTTGTTCAAACATTTCAACAACTGCGATTTGGCCTTGGTGGCATTTTGTTTAGAAGAAAAAGATCAAGAAAATCATGAAAGACAGAAAAAAACGCAGATTTTGGATACATGCTGCTTGATTAAAAAGATCTGAAGAAGGAGAGCTTTTCACACGTTTACCTCATTTAAATTATTTATTACAAAAAATAATGTATGATCATTTTTTAAAGGTATTAAAATTTTATGCTCAATATCTAACCAGAAATATTTATCAAAGAATTATGATTTTGAGTTAAACATTCATTTTACGGTAGCTCTCAATTTTTGTCATGTTCTAGGAAAAAGGGTATCAGTACCATCTTTCTTACTAAGTTGTTAAACCGCTGTATGCTTGTTGTGTATCAGTCTTATCTTCGTAATTAAGTTTTTTAACCCGCTGTACGTTTCTTCAATTACATTTATGTTAGCTCTCAAATTATATTTCTGTGTTCGCAAAGATATTAAAACGAAAGAAATTGGTTGACGGCTATCTGACGGCCAACTCTACCACCGCGCGCTCATTCGTCAAATCAAATAGCGCGTGCTTCCACGACTTCCTGTTAAACACTTCCTGTTACATTTCAAGAAATCACTCCAACAAATTGCAAGAAAGCGAGATGAAAGATGCTACACACTTTCGTCCCATTTTACGAAATTACTCCCACAAATTGCAATATTGAATGAAACTTTCTGATGTAATTTGTTTCTTTAAATTATTTGCTATGGAAAAATAATATAAAATAAAAATTAAAACATACAGATTTCAGTCGGAGTTAAAGAAACAACGTAAGAAACTTTTTCCTTACGGGGGTACCCATTTTTTAGTTTTAATTCCAATAAATTTTCTGATGGATGAATATTTGGTAACCGTCACAAAATACTAAGAATATGTCATAGATTACCAATAAGGTTTAAATGAAAAATAGAAGTGATCTGCAATTTTAGCAAGTAAATAAAAAGATAGATTGATAGTACTTACAGTTTTATCCAAAAGATGGTGAAAAATGTTGAAATGATTTAGTTCTTACCTGAAAAAAAAATAAAATAAAATAAAAATCCGCAATTGTAATGTGTTTTTTTTTTATTTTTTATTAACAAAAAAATAAAATTTACGGGGGTCTCTCGACCGCACAATTTCTTATTTTATTAAAGCCGGTTATATTCTTTCGAGTCGATCTAGTCCCCTTCTAAATATACAGTCCACACTTAATCTCGATGGTTACGTAATTTTTGGATTTACAACCCTTTCTAGCCACGGCGCATTTTGCCAATGCCACTATGGAGTTATTGAAAGAAATATGTAATGTCCAGATATGTTAATTGGTTTCCAAGAAGTTGTGATCTATCATTTTTACCAACAGATCTAGAACTAAAGACGCTTTTGTAAGATATATTTCGATCCACCCTGTATGCAAGGAAAGCTTACAGTGTAAACAGGCACGGTCTGGAGATCAGGTACCTAAAAGAGGTTGACGAGAAGGGGTGCGGGATAAGGCAGATATTGAGGCAGTCTTCATGGAGGGACGACAGAAAATAGACGTATTTGTAATCGATAGATAGTTTGAATACGCTGTACAAAATATAGTTTTGAGTAGAATACGCTATTATATTATTTCTTACACTTTAAAATTTATCATCGAACACTGCGTTAATGAAATTACACCCGATTTATTGCAAAGAGTCATCGATTTAAGGTATTTCTTGTATATTTTACGACGTTAGAGTATTTTAATGACATCAGCGTTGACTATTTATCACGATTTGGCACGTCTTTCCCAAAGATATTAAAAAAGAAATGTTTTTTTTTGTTTCGATATCTCTTCCCTTTTTTTTATATATATAAATTGATATTTTACGGTCTCCGAGGCCGGAGATCTGGTTAAAGGTGGATTTGTTGATGTAGTTCGGCCAGGCATCCCTTCCAGCCGGACAGACGAATGTGTCCACGGTCCAAATTGATTTTGCCTCTGCGGAGATTTATTGCTTTTATTGAGATAAATTTCCACTCGGCGCCCCACGAAATGCCAGCCCCGATGCCGAACGGTCTTTTTTATTCTCTTTTATTTTTCGCTGCTACTGTACTCAAGGGCTATATTTATTTCACTCACGACGCACGAAAATCTACTGCAGCAGCTAGAGTAGGAAAAATGCCTGTGAAATATTTAATGGAACCCCCCGCCCTGATGATTTCGCACCGTTGTCGCACCATTTCTAGTACCGATTCGTAACAAGTTCAGTCCATTTATTGTTAAAGGTGTTTTATAAATAAACGAAAATGATTTTTAACCTCAAAGGTAATTTTACATTCATTCGTTCGTTTTCACTAGATCAGAGTTAAACTTTATATTGTTTAAAAATATATTTACTAAGAACTAATAGATATGTTACTATTCGCGATTACGGGTGAACGGTAGTTTAATATGAACACTGAAATCACTTTACGAGGTTTCCACTGCTTTTTTTTTGAGCCACTAGTCAAAAATCACAAATACTACATTATTTTGACAGATGATATTTTCTTTAAAGCCCTTATTGTACATTTTGTGCTGACAGATACACATATTCTTTATATTTACAATATCTAAAACTAAGCTATTTACAATATCCAATATAATTATATATATATACACCTTGTTTTTTATTATTCTTTTTTTTTTCTTTAAATGTAAATGTAAATATTTTTTTTTAAATATTTTTTACTTATCTATAATTATAATTTTAATTTTTTTTTTATGAAAATAGTCGCAAAAAAGGTAGACCTATCGTGTGGGCCGCGGACGGCCCGCACTGCGACTATTAGAAGGGGAAAGGATTATAGAAAGGAAATAATTGTGGAAACGCTTTTTAAAAAGTTGCAGGTCATAGTTCTCTGGAAAAACTGATTTTGGAAGCTTATTTCATTCCGTAGCAGCCCTGTAAAAGAAGGATTCTTGATGAAGATTGGTGTCAATCTTGAAAGTAAATGGGTGAGACTGATCAGCGTGCCGAGTTCTTCGTCCGAATGTGGCCAATGGTGGTGCAACAGTTTTTATTTCTCTGGAGCATCTGCCATGGAAATATCTGTAGAGCAATGACTGGTCTGCAACTCTTCTTCTATGTTCTAGAGGGTGAAGGGTATCTGTGAGAGTTGAGCTGTTTATCAAGCGAATGGTTCTTTTCTGAATGGAATCTAGAAGACGAAGAGAATGCCTTGGTGCTGAACCCCAAATATGCGAGCAATACTCCAGTAGAGGTCGGATTTGAGCCTTGTACGTCGTCAACAGTTGATCAGGAGTAAAAAACTTTCTGTCTTTCCACAGAAAACCTAGCCTTTGGCTTGCCGACTTTGCGATGTTAGCAACATGGTCATGCCAAGACATGTTGTTGGACACCGTGACTCCCAAAATCAAGATGGAGGGACTTGGTTCAAGGGTATTTCCGGACATTGTGATGGGATGATTTGAGGAATTCACTTTCTTGGAAAACGTGGCACTTTGTGTTTTTTGTGCGTTGAAAGAATGGATATCTCGCTGAAATTTTGCTTATTTCGGAGTGTCCAGACAGCTGCCTCGGTAATGGCTGTCATTTCGGCTTGATACACACTACAGTAACCAGGCAAACGAAACGACAAATTAAGTGAGGAATCTTTTGAGAAGACACCGCAACCTACTCTCACCTCTTATGAAACTTAAAATGACAAAATCTCGCTTTTTAAATAAATTAACTTGTGGATTATTAAGGAACCTTTAAATTTTGTTACACACAACATCTTACAGATTAAAGTAATAGTAATAAAAGATCAATTTTAATAATAAAACGGTAGATTTTAACGATCAGACGAACAGTTTTCTTCCATAATGTGTATAGAAACAATGCTCAAAAATGTAATAGATATTCACGTGCAAAAAAAAGAGCGTTGTTTATTAAATCATTGTTTTATCCCACAAAGTATTCTAAAGTATTTCTTAAATCAGAAATATAGTCATAAAATACGGATATTTAAAAGAGGATAACGATAGAAGAAAGTAAATTAAGGTGGTTTTGTTGGTCAGAGCGGGGTGATGAAACGAGACGCGAGGGTGTCCTATGCTGAACATGTTAAATAATTAGTGCTGGCAACTTGAAATAAAAAATATACTGATTTTTCTAATTGAAATTGACACTTTTACAAAAAAATCATTATAAAATTAATTGACAAATCGTTTTTTTATCATGATTTAATAAAATATATGGTTTTAATTCAAATAATATTATATAAATTGAGTCCAAATTTATGTGTGTGGTTGTAAAAAAACGTGGCAATAGCGCAAATAGTAATGAGATTGGCAATGAAATTAGCGCCTGTTTATTTTTATTAGCAGCAGTTGACAACTGATAACATAACCTAAAACGTTTAAAACGGATAAACAACTACGTCAAATTGAAATACCCAAATCGCAAAGAAGTTTTAAATTAACAAGTTTAGCCAGTGATTTATTATCAATGACAGGTGCACACGATGTCTGTTACGATGTACAAATGCTACAAAATCTATCGCTAACTTATCTTTTAAGTAGAAGATAGTATTAACCACAAAAAATACTATCCAAGATGTTTTATTAAGAATCAAAATTATTAAGAATGTGAAATACTTACTGAGTTCATATTCACCGATAAAAATGTTTTAAGCTTGGGTATGCAGAAAAGATAATGCGAATCTGGCATCATTTATGATCAAATTGTAAATATGCATGTCATATTTATTTGAAAACTTTACACCAATATTAACTTTATATATAACATATTATTATTACTTATAATACACTATATTTATTAAATTTTCACTTTCACTAATCATTATTTCTTGGTTAGTGCACAGGTTATGTTTATTTACATGGGTGACTTGAGACTAGAGTCGTCTGCACGAATGCACCGTTGCCGTCGCTTCTTTAAAGCTCATGTTCTTACGCCGTAAATCAAATTTTTTTATAGTTTAAAATAAAATATATCAAAAACTAGACAGTCGATAATACCTTTTAAACGCCCAAACTCTTCGTTATTAAATTTCCTACACACACGTATTTTTTTTTTCATCGAATTTTGCATTTTTTACAATGTTTTTGTTTATTTTAATATCAAGAACTCATTATTTCTTATAACAACCCATGTTAAAGGAGCAAGAATTTTTTTTAATTTTTCTAATAACTTTTATCAGTGAAAAATTATAATTTAATAAAGAACTATAAAAACCAAGTTTAAAGACATATATGTTTTTTTAAAAACTTGGCTGCATTCATTCTTTAACCCTCGAACCTCCTTAAACTAGTTAAAATTTTAAGTACTTCTTCGCATAAACAGTGTTTTAAAATATATATATATATATATATATATATATATATATATATATATATATATATATATATCTAATATATAAAATTCTCGTGTCACAATGTTAGTTACCATACTCCTCCGAAACGGCTTGACCGATTTTGATGAATTTTTTTGTGCTTATCCGGTATCTATGAGAATCGGCCAACATCTATTTTTCATCCCCCTAAATGTTAGGGGTAGTCCACCCCTAAATTTTTTTTTTTATTTTTTAGACAAAATTTTTAATTTCTATTTTTTTATGATACAACATACAAAAATACATACAATCCTCAATTTTCACCCTTCTACGATCAACCCTTATTTTTTAATAGCCTTTTTAGTAATTTAATCATTTTTCCTCTTCGGTCGAAAACTGATCAATCGTCATTTAATTAGTTATCCCCGCCAGATGTCTACAGGTGTCACTTCTGACCCAGTAAACAGCACGGAGTAGGGATGAGAACGAAGCCGGTCTCCTTTCTTTCTCACTCCCTACACTGTTGTCGGCCATCATTATTGTTTATGCATCAAGTGTAGTAGTAACGTTGACAATTATTATTTTGCTATCTCAGTGTAACTCTCATATTAACTTTTAATCATTCCTATTTTATCAATAATAATTAAATTATCAATTTTGAGTGTATTTTGCACGATTAGTTAAAAAAAAGATTGATAGATTTGAGAACACCATGTTTTTCACACGGACAATTATACGTGGCATTCTCTCGAGTGGGTAAACCATCCAGTTTGTTTGTGTTAGCTAAAGATGGACTAACAAAAAATATTGTTCACGCTATAGCATTAAGAGATTGATATTGTTTAATAGTGTTACTGTCGTAATTGTTTAATTAATGATATATAATTTTAAGGAATAAATTATAATAACTTAAAAAGAGTGTTTGCCTTTTGTTATTTTTATATTTTTTATATTCCCTCATCGTTCACAGCGCTCCATGCTTATTTCACGCATATACCACATTCTTACATACATACATTATACACATTCTAACATACATACATACTTACAATAAGTAAGCTATTTTTTGTCTACACTAGAAATTACTAGGAAATTATTTATATAGCAAAATAACGTTTGCCGGGTCAGCTAGTATAAATATATATATATATATATATATATATATATATATATATATATATATATATATATATATATATATATATATATATATATATACAGCATATTGGCAAAATTTGTAAAAATTTTTATTCATTACTTAAACAAAAACGAATCAAACTTTAAATATGTACCTCTCAAAGTTCCATCTTAAATTTCTGCGGATTCGAAAAAGCATTTATCGGAAATGCTATGAATATTTTAGTTGATTAAATTAAAATGGTTATTGAAAAAATGCCCGAAGCTGACTGTATTATTAACGTGCTTTTTCAATCAGAACGTAATGCATAGGTTAGAAAGTTGATTCAATTACCATTTTCATACCGACTTTGTATTTCATAAATCTACTACTTTAGTTAAAAAAATTTTATAAGCATAGATTGACGCAAAGGGCAGTCAAGCAAACTTGTATTCGTACCTGTTAGTTGTTTTTCGTTTTAATAACGGAAATTTTGTAATTATTGTTTCAAAAAATGTTAAAATTATAGGTGTTGATTGGATTTGGATTTATTTTTTATGTACGTTTAGATTTTTTATCGTTTCTTATTTTTGCTTTGTTTTGTTAAAGGTTTTTTCTTGTAAAATGGTTCTTTTCTGTTTACTTAAGCCCCGTATCTTTTCACGATGGACACACATTTTAGGAAGTCATAAATTTATTATATTCAACAACTGAGAAACCAACGTTTAAGGCACCTAAGAACCCCATTAGGAAGTTATTAAATATTTAATAGACATTATTAAGGGCAAGTATAAGACGCCTGGTCAAGTTAATTATAAACTAACACATGCGCATGTTAGTACTTGCCCCTCTTAACGATATTTTTTCTGTAAAGGGTCAAAAATCAAAGTTTCGGTATGTAACGTGATACAATTTATTGTACATTTTGAGTACAGCCTATCGCAATGGCTTCGGCACAAGGGAGGCTCTATTTGAGATAAATGTCCTGGCTCAAAGAAGTCGTGATATGTCAGTTGATGTCTATGCATGCTTCATAGACTTCCAAAAGGCATTCGACAGGTAGAGACTGTAGACCATAAAGGATAATCGAAAATTTATATTGGAACCAAACTTCAGTACAAACGTCTCGGAGTAAGGCAATGTTGCATTTTATCGCCCTTGCTCTTTAATGTATACTCTGAAAGAATATTTAGAGAAGCCGGCATTATTATAAATGGCGAAATCATAAACAACCTTCGCTACCCACACGATACGGTACTGTCGGCCTACAGTCGGGAAGATTTACAACGGATACTGGATGCAGTCATATAATATATATATTTATATAGTAATTAATATATTGGGACTGTACTGCTCATTTTTTTACAGTTAAATCTTATCTGATTATTTTGTTATTCTGTACACAAAATTACATGTTATATTTTGTACACATGTTTTTTAATTTTTACTTTTATAAAGTAGGTATTAATGAACGTAACTACTTCCAGAAACATTAATCCATGTTTTATAATTTTATGTAGTTTAAAGATTATTTAAGATAATTTCACCTTAATGGATTTAAAAAAAGAACTAAAATTAAAATAATCAATTAAAATAATGAAATGGTTTTCTTATTTTGATTGTAGTTTTATTAACAAAACATTGATAAAAAAAACCACAAAACGTCCGAGTGAAAAGCTTACTGCTTGGCATCCATTTATGTAATAAGATAAATCTCCAGAGTATGCTGTGATCCAAGAAGGCATTGTAAGGTTCAAAGGGTTTTAACGACATCGTTTTTCAGACTCGAGAACTCTACAGTGGCGTATCCTAAAGTATAAGTTGTGTGAGTAATCATTTAAACATAAAAATTCCAATTTTTTTCCGTACTACTTTACGAATATTATTAAGAGTCAACCTCCTCATACTCATACTCATCATTAGGCTGTAAAACTACCTTACCATTACGACAGACCACCAGATAGTAAAGATATATTTCACTTGCAGTTTAAATTTTACTGTGGGTAGCATAGTACCTACTCGGCAAAGTCTTAATGTATACTTATTACAAATGTACAACGGTTGTTTGCTCTTGAATTGCATCCATACAAAAGGTAAGACAGAAATTAACAAAAAATAGGACCTATCTGCACCCACAGGCACAATTCGATGGAAAACCATAACTTCAATTCCCATTCTCTAATGGGTTAAAGTTAAATAAAACCAAGAAAATATTGATAAATAAAATTACAACAGTTAGAATAGAAATCATATTAAAAACCTTTGACCCAATCAAGTTTTAAAATATGTATATTTTACTTAAAAATATGTTCACCAAACTACAAAATCGTAATAAATAAAATATTATGTCAAGTCGCTGACATACATATAATCAAACACCTCTATACATAAAAACATCCAATCACAATTGGACCCCCATAGATACTTATATGTTAAGGAATGAAACTCTTGTTAAGTATAGAATTTTGTTTAACCTCATTGCACCTCTACATCATACAAAAAATTACCAGGTGAAGCTTCACCTTTCTGCACCCTGTTGTTACATAAACATGTCATCTTTTTTACTTAGACGAGGCCAATAAAGGAAAACGTTTTCAAAAATTGGATTTATTAATGAAATTAAAAGATTTTTTAAACAGCAACAGCATAAGCATACTTTTTAATTTAGTAGGTGTAGGATTTCAGCTGGTTATCAAGAACCATGATCCTTTTCCTTTAGCCTATCATCTTATTTTTTTATGTTTGGTAAGAAGCGGTCGGATTTAAAGAGCCCACACTGCAGCTTTTGAGCTTATTGTGTTTCGCTGATGCCTAGTTAGCATTAACCCAACTAGTTTTCTGGCTGAGCCTGATCGAGATTAAACTTTACGCTTAAATTTAACAGGCCCCGTATCAAGTTTCTAGCCCGTGCCGCATCAGTTATCCCGGGAACAGGCAGGCTTTTGATCCGAATGTGGCACAAACGACCACCTTCAATGTCTGAAAACCTTAAAAAGTGACAATCGAGTATAACCGACTATAGGCTCTGATATTTGTCGATTTCCGTAAGGCTTTGGATGCCGTAGAACTTCCCGCAATCCTTGCGGCATTACAGGAGTGCAGAATTGATTAAAGATAATGTGATATTATCAAAAATATCTACACAAAGGCAACAACAGCACATCTTCACTCCACCACCAACAAAATAGAAATAAAACGGGAAGTCAGACAGGGCGATACACTATCCCCGAAATTGTTCATTACAGTCCTCGAATATGCATTTAAAAGACGGACTGGGCGGCATACGGGAGGATGAGAGATGTTTTCAAAGAAAATATTTCGATGAATCTGGAAAGGAAAGCTTTCAATCAGTGTATAATACCATTTTTGTCATATGGCGCAGAGACCCTAACACTTACTAATGCATACATAAAAAAATTACAGGTAACTCAAAAAAAAGTAGAGAGATCGATGCTTGGTCTGAGCCTAAGAGAACGTGTCAGAAATTAAGATATACGAAGAAGAACACAGGTAAATTATGTCGTGGAGCATGTACTAAGATCAAAATGGAAATTGGCCGGACAAATAGCAAGAATGAACGGAGACCGCTGGACAAAGAGGATACTGGAATAAAGACCGAGAGCCGACAGAGGCAGCAGAGGTCGACCTCCCACCCGATCCAGCGACGATTTAAAGAGGATTGTTACAATCTGGATTGCAAATGCCCAGGACAGGGAAACGTGGAAAGACCTTGAGGAGGCCCATGTCCGACAGTCGACGCGAGGGGCTGTATGATGATGATGACTGGCAAGAAGTTTGCTTGCCGTTTACGTGAGGGTACTTGGAGACATTTTAATTTACCATTTTTATAATTTGGTAAAAAAATATCAAATCACTTTGTTTCTCCTCAAAGATAATGGAGATAGATTCGTGATTTGCTCGGACTGTTGACGATCGAGAAATATGTGAAAATTGAAATTGACGTAATTTAGAAATATGATTTGAACACGTTCAACAGTGGACGTTGTAATAAGCGTTCCACACAAGAGAACAATATTCGAGGTGGGGTCTGAATAAGGAACAATACAAGGTTCGTAAAGAGGTTATCCTTATTATAAACTCAAGTAGTTTCAATGATATTATGTTTCTGCAAAATAAATAGAATTAAAGTTTAATGTCGGATCGAGGATGACTCCCAGGTATTTGATGTTAAGAACAGCATCTAATATTGTTAATCTAATTATCGATAATGATTGGTTTTTTGCAATGGTAGAATTTTTAAAAGAGAAGAAAGCATGAAACACTGCAATGTACTGATTAAAGGAGAAAAAATGGAACAAGTAAATAGGTTTGTATACTTGCGTTCAGGGTTTACGAGAGGCGGAAACTATGAGTGTGACATTGATCGAAGAGTGTTGGCAGGGAAACAAATAAATGGGGCCCTGCACAACTTTACGAGCAGCCAGAACGTTTCAAAAAAGGCACATCTGAATGTGCATAGAGGAGTGCTGGTCCCTACACTTATGTATGGTAGTAAATGTTGGGTTTGGCAGAAGAAGCATGAAAATAGGATTAATGTTGTGGAGATGAGTAGTCTGAGAAGTTTAGCCGTAGTGACTCGGTTCAATAATGTGAAAAATAGCGAGATAAGGGAACGCTGTGGTGTAAAGAAAGATGTGGTTACAAAGATAGATAAGGGACAAGTCGGTAAAGGTCGACATACGCAAACATATCTCGATCAGATCGATATTGTTCCAAAGAAAGGCCAGGTCAAAAGTACTCACAACCGACGAGCATGTATGAGAGCACTGATTAAGGTAGAAGAAGTAAAAGATGTGTCTTAAACGTAAAAATTTTAACACATGTTTATTACCGGTGATCACATATGGAGCAGAAACTCTCATACTGACAAATGCAACAATAACAAAATTACAGGTAGTACAAAGAAAAATGGAGACAGCAATGATAGGTGTAAACCTGAGGGACAGAGTCCGAAACGAGGATTTGAGACGCAGAACGGGAGACATTACAGGAAGAATTAAAAGGCTGAACTGGCGATGGGCTAGACATGTGGCTAGAACACAGGACGGGAGATGGTCAAAGAAATTACTAGAATGGAGACCTCGAGGTAACAAAAGAAATGTAGGGAAACCACCAACCCGATGGACGGATGATATAAAGCGAATAACCACAAACTGGATTGAAACCGCGCAAAATAGAGAAGAATGGAAAACACTTGAGGAGGCTTATGCCCAGCAGTGGACGTCGACGGGCTGATGATGATGAAGAACCGTAACAAGTGAAACGAAGTGGTCTCTGCCTAGCCCTACGGAAAAAAAGGCGTAAATATATGTATGTGTGAATCTTATCAGGTGGCATTTGTTGACATTTATAACCATACCATTTGAGCACCAGTTAAAAATGCGGTCTAGATCTGCTTGAAGATCAAGGGTCTCACTGGGACAAGCAATTTCGGAAAATATTTTATATGTTAATTTTGTTGGAGTAAAGTGTTAATAAACAACATGGGGTTTTAGGCGCCACTGTTTAAAGCTTTAAAAATGGGACTTATTACTTTTACTTTTTCCTTCAGTTATCCAATATGCACTATTGCATTGCTCGCAACTATTCAATATTCCTTTAAGTTTTCAACAAATAATCAAGAATCGCGTTCGCAAAAGCTGAAACACACAAGTTTAAGAAACGAATTTACCAAATGAAGAAAAACGATTTGAATTTTCGAATCAAACGAATAGATTTATTTAATGCAAAGAGAGAACGAATAAATACCCTTTTTGACGTCGACTTGGAAACAAAAAATAAACAAATTGATGAATGTAATAAATATATGATTAAAAATAGATGAGAAGGAATTTTTATTTTTTAAAACAAAAACAAAATCAAGCAATCAAACGGAATATTTTTTTAAGAAAACATCAATGGGTTTTGGGATCGGCATTAGAGTCTTAGGTATATTACATATATCTTTTATAAAAGATATTTGTTGGAAAATATAATAAGCTTACGCAAGGTAACATGGACTAAAATGTCTTTTATAGATCTATTACAAAAAGAATATCTTATTCTTTCTAGATAAAATTTAATATCAAGTCTTTATTAAAATTATCGATCAATTTTAGAATACAGTAAGTAATTTTGCAATAAAATATGGAATAAAGATAGATACCCTAAAGGTGAGCTGCTAAGATGTTTCATGCAGCAAATATACTTGCACAAAATTTGACATTTGGCACCATTTAAATATACGAAAATAACAAATGACTGGCTTAACGCTGCTGTAGTTCTTATTTTCAAAAAGGGTAATAAGTACAAAAGACTCACCAATAAATTAGATATATACCAACCGAGAGAACGGGCGGGCTTTAGACGAGGCATAGTACCATGGACCTCCTACAGGTAATGAAAATATTAATCGAAAAGGTAAATGAGTACAATATAACACTCTGGATAGCAATGATAGACTTTGAAAAAGCCTTCGACTCAATGTCGATATGGGTAGTTTTGAATGCTCTAAGCAATGCGAGAATCGATGATAGATACACAAACATTATCAAACATATATATTAAAACATCACAAATATTAACAACACAGTGCAAAACAAATAAAACGCGGAGTACGACTAGGGGATTCGATCTCCCCCAAACTATTCACATTGGCTTTGAACGACATGTTCAAAGAGTTAAACTGGCAGAACAAGGGTATCCTCATAGACCGCGAAAGACTAAGTCACCTTAGATTTGCGGATGACATCACACTGATAGCACGTGACCAGGATAAACTACAGATTATGATTAAAGAATCTAACGAGCAATCAGAGCAAATAGGCCTAAAAATCAATACTAACAAGACTAAGTACCTAACCAATGATATACTTCAGAATCAACAAATTATAACCATAAATAACCAACCAATTGAAAAAGTAGAATCATATATATATATATATATATATACTTGGTTTAAAAGATAGAGGTAACAAAAAACAATTTATCTGCAGATTTATCACGCCGAATATCTTTGGCATGGTCAGCATTTGGGAGAACACAAGATGTCTTTAAATCCAACCTGCCTAATACAATAAAAGCTAAAGTTTTCAACCTGTATGTCCTCCCGGTTCTCACTTATAGAACCTGGGCACTAAACAATAATATAATTAATAGATTACAAGTAACACAACGAGCCATGGAAAGACGAATCCTAAACATCAAGCTACAAGACCTCATTAACAACACAGAAATAAGAAGAAGAACAAAAGTTAAAGATGTTATAGAAAAAATATGTGCACTTAAGTGGAACTGGGCGGGACATATTGGGAGAATGACAGACAACAGATGGACGCGAAGGATGATAGAATGGAGACCATGGGAAAATAAAAGGAGTAGAGGTAGACTGTAAACGAGATGGTCGGATGATATAAAGAGACTGGCTGGACATGATTGGATAAGGAAAACCAATAACAGAGGAGACTGGCAGATATTAAGGGAGGCCTTCACTCGACGATGGGTGGATTGGGCTGGATGTGGATGTGGAAATATACTTTACAAAAAAGGTCTATTAACCTATCTTTTTTTTGCTAATCAAGATCAGCTTTTAAGACTTTATATACTGAATCTCCAGATAGATTATTATTTGACACTTAATTTTACGTAGATACCGGGATATCATCCCATTTATCTACATGTTATTCAAGTTTTTTTGCTTATCAAGATCAGCTTTTAAAACTTCATATTCTAGAGCTTCAGATGGATTATTTGACACTTAATTCTACGTAGATACCGGTCTATCATCCCATTGATCCAGATGTTATGTAAGCTTTTTTTGCTTATCAAGATCCGCTTTTAAAACTTTAAATCTAGAGCTTCAGATAGATTATTTGACACTTAATTACACGTAGATAACGGTTTATCAACTTATTTGCCTAGATGTTATTTAAAATTTGTTTGCTAATCAAGGTCAGCTCTCAAAACTTCATATTCAAAAGCTTCATATGGATTATACGACACCTAATTCTTCGTAAATACCGGTTTATCATCCATTTATCTAAACATTATTTAAACTTTTTTGCTTATTAAGAAAAGCTTTTAATGGATTATTTGGCACTTAATTCTACGCAGTTTTCCAAATTATAATATTAATAATAAATGCTTATTAATGGAGCGTTTATTATTTTAAAGCTTCATATACATTTTCTTCCTTACCTTTACTTTAAAAAAAATAAGTTTACTTCTGGAGATCCAAAGGAATTTTTTACAAATGATAGTATTGTCAATGATAATGAGAAATGCTCTTTAAAAGAAGTTTACTCATTATAAAGCTTTAAACACATTGTTTTTTTTCATGGAGCTTTAAAGAAATACCAAGCCTAGTTCTGGAGTTTCAAAACAATTTTTTTACACCTAGTTCCACATAATTTTGCAAATATTAATCTAGTCAAAGTTAATGTAATAAAAAATACTAATTAATAAAAATTTCTTCTTCCCAAAGTTACGTAAATAGTATCTTATTTAGTATCTTAGTTTAAAAAAAACATCTAATGGATAATGGATAAGTCAAGTCCTATTCGCTTAATTCTAACAGATACAGTTTTTTGTGGCATTGTGTTTCGATTTTTACGACTTTGTTTTTAATATTTATGTCCCTATTTTAACACGCATGTATTTATTTCACCCGTATCTTTGCTTGTATGTTTGTTTTTATGTTTGTAACTGACTCTTTGGCCTCGATTTTACCCTACTTTAAGCGATTAGATTTAATTTAAACTTCGCACATTTGTCAAAGACTGACAAAAATGCAATAATTCGATCAAAATATCCGATTATCCTGATTAGTTTCGCTAGGATTCATAAATTTCTTCAGGGATCCATCGGTGATTCAGTGGTAGAATGCTCGCCTGCCACGCGGGCGGCCTGGGTTCGATTCTCGGCCGATGCATTATTTTTATGCTTTTACCATTTAAAACAAATAGAACTAAAAAACGAAAAATAAATTATAGTTTGGAAAAACTAAAAAACACGCTTTAAGAGTTTATCAAACTTAAAAGGAAAAATAATTTTTAACATAAAAATAAAATTACTGACAAGAAAATTATTGTCAGTGTTCTAAAAAAATGGAGTGCTTTCATTCCAAAACGCAGAGTTAGTTTAAACATGTCATACAAAGCACGCTACGTCTTAGAACAGTGACATTAATTTTCTCGTCAGTAATTTTATTTTTATATTAGGAATAATTTTTACTTTTTAGTTTGATTAACTCTAAATGCGTGTTTTTTGGTTTTTTTAAAATATAATTTATTTTTTTGCATGTGAATTCACTTTCCTTATAAATTTAATACATAAACATTTATTTGTTGATACGCTTGAAACTTACTGGTTCAACCGAGAAATAAAAATTCCGAAGAACTCGATAAAAATTATTTTATCAACTAAATGTTTCACTTATTTCTTATATATATTTTTTAATTCAACCAAACAATTTCCAAACTTCGTAGTGTCATGCAAAATTGTAGTAACCGACAACAATAAGTTATTTTCTTGAATATAGAGATTTTCTCGTTTAAATAAGCGGTAGTAGGAATACGTTCTGAATAAAATATAACCGAAGGAGTTCAGAGACAATTTCTATTTTTCCCGCAAGTGTCACTAGTAGAAAGGAAGACTGAAAAACAACGGTAAAACTTTTAGAACAGTCCTAGATTTTCTCTTTTAACACGCCAACAAAATGTATTTGGTACAAACAAAAAAATATTTTAAAAGTTATATTTTGTCGTTTTTCTCATTGAGTTAATAATTTACTACCGATTTATTTATGTAGTCCACTTTTATTATGTTTGGACAATAAATACAGGCACTTTTTATTATGACACAAATTTATAGCCTGTAGAAACGGGTGCTTATGGCTAATTAAGTGGCTTTTTTCTACATTTAATAACTATCAACATTTGAATAAGAGGACTAAAAATTTACCATAAACATGTCAAATAGTGAAGATTTATCCTGTACACTACCAGAAATTTCTGATTATCACAAACCGTCTGTAAAAAATTTAGTTTCAACATAATAAAAAAATAAAAAGTTATACAGACTAATTCATGAACTGGAGAATAAAAAAAGATATTTCATCTTTTTCGGAAAAAGTTTTGATAGTTTATTTTAAAAATCTTTTTTATGGACACACTATTCCCTGTTAAAATCCATATTTTTCATTTGTGTAATAATGTTACAAGTTTGAAATAATTTTTCTTACTTTAATTTTTTTTATTGGTTGTTGAAAAAATAATAAATGCAACGATTACAACTATTACAACACGAGCCATCAAAATATGATTTTGTAATTCTCTTTTAGCAATAACGAGACACAATTGAAAGCTTACTGCTTGAAACAACATAAAAATGGAAAACAATACGTCTTGAGCTTAAAATCATAAAATAATCACACGATAACAGCGACAATGCAAAAAATAACGGAAAGCAAACGCCTTGGACAGAAGCTATAATAAAAATTGGCAAAACACAGTGGCCAAAGTAAGTACTATTTAAATATATTTAGGACTTTACGAAGGTTTTCACACCGAATATGGGTTACCAATTTACGTTCTTCTTCTTCGGAAGAATAAAAAATAGGGAGAGCTTGGTAAATCAATAAGCCAATCACTCTAGAGACATTTCGACAACAGACAAATTTACAATCTGCAACTCTAAACTCCAACGTAAATTACCCTGTATAATAAAGCTGATGTTTAACATACGAGCACTAATAAATGATCTTGTAACACGTTCTTCAGAGAATATTGGCAAATGTGTCCAAATCAGCGACTGGTCTAAAATTGTCGGCTGCAAAGAGAAAAACTTATCCGCCCATCATTTTGCATCCGCGAAAGACTCACGGGACCTGAAATTCCAGACAATTTAGTGTGAGCGTTCCTTATGCGCCCATAGGGGGCGATAGTTTAGCAAGAGTGGAACGCCAAGTACCGAAAACATGCAACCTTTCTTTACCGAGATGGGACAGTTACTTTTTATCCGATCGTTTCCTCATCCACGCAATCTCCTACCCCATCATCCCTTCTTTTGTTTAAATTCTTTAACAATTCTATGTAAATGCGTCGGTGTCTAAATATTATATGTATATATCAGTTTGGATACATAGGACTTAAAGAATTAAAAGTTATGAGAATGGCATTTACTTATTACTAGCTTGTGCCCGTGACTTCGTCTGCGTAGAAGTCGAAAATGGTTCAAATAGGATTTTTAATTGGTTATTAATTTTGTTATAACATAAATTATTATGTTGAAATGTTTAAATACTCATAGATGGGTTAAATACTGCCTTTTTCAATTTAATTGGTCAAATACTGCAAAAGTATATAAATAATTTATTAGTATTATTGTTTATCACCAGTTTTTCTTAAAATTACTAAAAATATCGGTATGGTCCTTTCAGTATTCAGTTTGTTTCGTAACAGTATGAACTTCTGACACGTCTTTTTACGTTTTATGTGGTATGTCTATTTTAAAAGATTTAAATTTAAACATGGGAAAAAGTACTTTTTGGTGAGAACACCTTAATCCTTTTACATTTTTGTTAATTTGGTAAAATAAGATAATACATCGTAGCAACTACAAACGATTTGTATTTTTTATCCATTGTTATAGAGCCCCGATAAAGAATTAAATAAAATTCAAAAAACAATAGTTTTTTTATTCAGTATACCGATCCAAATCCCAACTGATATTAATATTAATTTTGGCTCGCCCTATACACTTTCATTAATTTTTCAACGATTTCACTACAAAAATATCCCAAAAAAAATGAAACATCATTTAATTAATTTAAATGAAATTTTATTTTTTTTCGATTGATTTTAATTTGATTCATCTTGTAAATTTAAGATGACAATACTGAATTGTCCAAAGTTTTTAGTCTTCTTTTATTTTTTTATAATTTTAATCTGAATAAGATCGATCAATGAGACATTTTTTTCAAACTTAAATTACTACAAGTTTTTAGCTAATACTGTCTTTTATAAAAACCTGTGTACATCATTTAAATTAAATAAAATAATTTCTTTCCTTAACTTATTTAAAATAAAATTTGTACCTTCAAAAGATTTTACTAACATATTTTTTTCTATTAATTTGTTTACAGGATTTATTTAGTGTCAAAATCTGCAAAATGTAAAGGTACATACAGTGTATCACTACAAAATCCTCCCCCTCATTCCAGATTTTAGAAGATGGTAAAAATGCGTGATTAAATTTTAAACTTTTTGCCCTATTTGAGGTAAATTAAAATGTTAACATAAAGAAATTAATATTTTTTATCAATAAACTTTTCAAAGAGGTTAATAAAGTAATGCATCTAAATTATGGAAATAATGTCGTCGACGTTAAAAGACACAATAAATATCATTTAAAAGCTAATTTAGTGAAAAATTGTATCATTTGGGAAATTCGAAAATAATCCTTACAGTATCTAAGCTTAATAATATTAGGTAACTAGTTAAGCTAAAAAAGTAATTTCCCATCTCTGTTTTTTACCGAATAACAAGAAGAGTCGCATAACTTATCTAGGAACAGGCCGTCATTCGCTTCCCCTTCTTCTTCTTCGTCTTCTCTTTTTCTTCAGTTCCTGCTGCTTTTCTTTGATTTATTCTCCGACCGAGTTTCCAGATCTCCAGAGTGATTAGGAATGATGTGGGCAATTTGTTTCTGGATGAACTGGAAATCATTTGATATGCACCGAATTACTCAGCCAATGCTCGATATCGCGCCTGTTGATTACTCAGGAGAAGGAAATTATTTATGTATATCCGAAAATGAAAACTCCGACCGGAGTTTTCACAGTTGAATTTTTTTTTAAATATTTTCGAATGTACATAAAACTACACCTCTACCTTTAAGTCTTTGGTACTCTGTAATTTTAAGCTTTAACAGTTTACGTATTTCTTCTCATAAAATATTATATACAAGGTGTGGTAATAAATTTTAAGGACTCGTTACCTTACAGACACATTAACAATTAAAATTTTACGTTCGGCAATTTTTATGTGGAAAATTTATTTTTATTTATAAATTTGACAAAAATAATTTTTTTGATTAACCATGAAAAAACCATTTAAAAGAATAATATTAAGCTTCTACTTCCCATTTAAAAATTTGGGGTTAAAACTGTCACTGTCACAGGGGGTTTAATCTAGCGATGAATTTTTTTGATTGCAGGAAGTCATTTCACAATCGGAAATGAGTTTTGTGTTTTGGGACTTTTTTATAAATACGCACTGAAACTAGTGGTCGCCCAAAGGTCAAAATTCGACCGTAATTAATTAAATTTTTAAGTTTGATTATAATTGAGATACTTTTGTCAAATACTGATCCCTGTGAAGTTCCACCCTCACTATTAAAAATTCGAATTTTTTTTTAAAATTCTGAATTTCAATAGTTCTAGAGTTCCTGATAGGTGTTAGGTATAGTTCTGATCTTTAAAGGGTAAAAATATCAATTTTTCAAAATGGAAAGCTAACTTCACGCTCCTCCCCACTTCCGAAAAAGTGAATTTTTTTCGGAGTTCTGGGTAGATTTAGCATAGTTCTAAAGTTCCTGATAATTTTTAAAAATAGTTCCGGCGATTTTAACCCCAAAAAAATTTGAAAAAAAACCCATACCTCCACTTTTTCAAAAATCAATTTTTCTTACAGTCATTTTGTTTGCTGTAAAGAGTTCTAGAGTTCTACAAAAAAAAAAAATTCGAAAAATTCAAAATCCAAAAAATCACAGCATTGTAGAAGTTCTGATAAGAGTTCTGTTTCTTTCGCAAAAAGTTCTACCAAAAAGTCCAACAACAATTTTTGATGAAATCAAAATCCAAAATTCTACGAGGCTTTAAAGTTACCAAAAAATTTTGAAAATTAAAATTTTGAAGATTTAGGTATTCTAAGAGTTCTGTTCCATCCCCAAAGAGTTCTACCAAAAATTCCTGAAACATTTTTTAATCAACTTAAAGTTAACAACAAATTTTGAGTTTCAAAATTTTGAAAGTTGCAGGAGTTCTGATAAGAGTTTGTTTCTTCCCCAAGAAGTTCTACTAAAAAGTTCCACAACAATTTTTAATGAAATTAAAATCCAAAATTCTACAGGACTTCAAAGTTACCAAAAAAATTTTATTTTTAAAATTTTGATAGTTGTAGGAGTTCTGACGAGAGTTCTGTTTCTTTCTTAAAGAGTTTTATTAAAAAGCCCCACAACAATTTTTGATGAAATCAAAATCCAAAATTCTACGAGGCTTTAAAGTTACCAAAAAATTTTGATTTTTAATATTTTGAAGATTTAGGAGTACGACTTTTTAATAAAACTCTTTGGGGAAGAAACAAAACTTTCATCAGAACTTTTGCAACTTTTAAATTTTAAAAATCCAAATTTACTGGTAATGAAAAACTTCCTATCATATTACATTTTTCAAAATGCTGTGATTTTTTGGATTTTGAATTTTTTTTTGCAGAACTCTAGAACTTTTTAAAGCAAACAAAATTGCCGGAAGAAAAACTGATTTTTAAAAAAGTGGTGGGACGGGTCTTTTTTCGAAATTTTTTTTTTGGGTTAAATTCACCGGAACTATTTTCGAAAATCATTAGGAAGTTTAGAACTAAGCTAAATCTACCCAGAACTGCGAAAAAAAATTCACATTTTTAAAAGTGGGGAGTAGCGTGAAGTTAGATTCCCATATTGAAAAATTCATTTTTTCACCCTTTAAAGGTCAGAAATATTATTAATACCTATCAGGAACTATTGAAACAGAACTCAGAACTCTAAAAAGAATTTCGAATTTTTAATAGTGGGGTGGAACTTAACAGGGATCAAATACTGTATCTCTGTAATCATTGCATATATTATTTTTGAATTTTTTTCTATTACGTCGGCTGCAAGAACTTGTCAGTTACAGTTTGACAGTTTTTGACATTTTCAATATGCTTTTTCATCATGGTTACACAAAATTCCATTCGTGTAATGTGGTCCTCGTAGAAAATTTACTGAGTTGTTTAGACTTTGTCGGCTCCTACAAGGCTCACTAGCTTCAATAGCGATGCACACATCTATTTTTCTATTTTGACGCTCTTTATTACACTTCCGAAAATTCTGAACACATCTACATTGTATAAAAGAGAGTGCGTATGAATAAAAAATAAATGGTTTGCTGGTCAAATGCCTTCTTTACGCCGATGATCAAGTCATATTAGCGTCATCTGAAGAGGAATTGCGGGCGATGGATAATGTTATGCATGATGCCCTGAAAATCAAAGGGATGAAAATAAATGTAATAAAAACGAAACTAATGGTCTATGAAAGGGAAGAAAGCATGACAAACTGTGAAGTTTCAATTGAGGGAGAAAGTGTGGAACAAGTAAATAAATTAAAAATATTATATGGTAAATATTAAAATATTTACCAGAGAACAAAATACAAGCCAAAATTAATGGCACAACTACCGAAGAAATTTCTGTAAATAGTGGTATTCGACAAGAAGATTTCCTTAGCCCCTTATTGTTCAACATTGTTATGGACGAAATAATAAAAAGCACTCGTAACCTGAAAGGGTATAAAATGGGGAGCAAAGACGTCAAAATCCTATGCTATGCCGATGATGCTGTTCTGATTGCAGAAAACGAAGATGACCTACAGAGATTACTATTCAAATTTAACACAACGGCAAAAAGTCTAAAAATGAAGATATCTGCAGCAAAGATGAAATGCACGACCACTTCAAAAACACCTATCAGATGCAAACTGGTTGTGGATGATAAAATTATACAACAGGAGATGAAATTTAAATACCTAGACATAGAAATATCAGGATACGGTGACATCGAGGCGGAAGTAAGAAACCAAGCGGCAAAAGCAGCACGAACCTCAGCTTACCTGAACGATACAATCCTCCGAAACAAATATATCGGAATCGAGACCAAATCCCGAATCTACAAGGCGGTCATCCGACCTATATTAACATACACAGCGGAAACTAGACCAGATACATCGAACACAAAGAGAATATTAGAAACCACCGAAATGAAAATACTGCGCAGGATCGCTTGAAAAACATTTTTTGACAGGGAGAGAAGCGAGGACATTAGAAGAACATGCAAAATAGACAATGTAAATGAATGGATTCTGGGAAGAAAGAGAGAGTGGAACGAACACATAGACCGGATGAATGACGACAGAATGGTCAAAATAACTAGAGAGTCGCCCTTAGGGCGCCGAAGCGTTGGAAGACCCCGCAAGAGATGGAGCGATAACCTTTCCAATAATTGAACGGCAGAGGATACGAAGAAAAACAAGCAAAATTGCTTGCATTAAAGAAAGAAGAAGATGAAGAAGTCCCTAAAATTTTGCTGCAAAGTAATGTATATTAACAGCGTGAGTAGAATAATTAGATTTTTAATATGGCGGGCATGTCAATATCGTCTTAAAAGGTGACTTATGTAATTATAGTGTTTTAAGAAGGAGATCAAGGAGGCTTTTCAATAATTATATAACTGTAAGTGTTAGAAAACAAAGAGCATAAGACGCTTCTATCCCGGAAGGTAGGATCGAACACGTTTCCTAAAAATTAAAATTAACTTTAGCTTTGTCGGTGAAAACAGACCCCTGAGTATCGGGCCAACGAAACCACCCGCCGAATTTGCGGTATGTAACATTAACCATTGGGATACATAATTTAATTTAATATTATGGGGCTGCCTCACGCGGCGGCGGTTCGAAGCTCGCGCACGTTCGAGCGGCCTTTTAACCTTTTACCATCGACGGGTTAGGAAACTAAACTTCCAACAACTTCTTACGAAACCCCGACGCCCAAGTTTTTGGTATCGCGAAGTTCGATATCTTCTCGGATTCACCAACTAAAATTGCGCCAATTAATACACAGAACCGCAATTTATCGATCTTATCATCATCCATCCTACCGATCAAATTTCAACCGTTAAGTCCTATTCGAAGTAGCGGAAAGTTTTGACAACAAAATTTATTCATTCAATAAAAAAATATTTTTGAAGTGATTAAATAGCGGAGAGAATATAATACCGTAAATTTTCTTATCCAAGCAAAACAATTTAAAAGAAGAGAGAGGAAAGAGAAAAGGAATCAGGATAAGTAAAGAGAGAACTAAATACATGAAATTAGATCTAAGAGCAACACACAGAGACATAAACCTAACAACAGATAATGGGTCTTTAGAAAGAGTGAAAGATTTCAAGTACCTGGGCTCACAGATAAACGAAACAAACGATGTTAGAAAAGAAATACAGTGTCGTATACAAAGCGGAAGCAGAGTCGTAGCTGCCCTGAGCAATTTGCTTCGACCACGCAATCTACCAAGAAAAGTGAAACTGAAGATATACAATACAATAGTGATCGTTGTGCGAGGCGTGGACCACGACTCTTAGAGAACAAGAAAGGTTACTCTTCTTCGAGAATAAAGTTTTAAGGAGAAAAATATGTGGACCCGTACAAGATCCAGTAACAACCTGGAGGGCACTTGTGGTGAAATAAGGGAAATAGATTCACATTTCAAATGCTTCCAGCCTATTCATTGTACTAATGACCAGCCTTCCATACCATACAACATTACGTAACATTGTGTGAATCTTCTTCTCAGATTGAGATCAAAGTCAGAGTTCGTGAAGACGTTTTTAAATCTCAGGAATAAACACCTCGCTTTCTGTATCCGGCATTTGATTTCTACGTCTACGTCACATAACCAAGTCCCCAGATAGTTAAACTTTTTTACTCGTTTTATGTCTTCACTATCGTATGAGAGTTTCGCATTCGTTTCACATCCAATTTGTGAGTGAGTACTAGGAATTTTGTCTTTTTTATGTTGATGTTAATTCCCATAAGTCGGCCGTGCATTCCAACTATGTCCAGGAGTCTTTGGATGTTATTAATAATATTTACTATCAGGACCGTGTCATCTGCATAGCGTATATTGTTGATCCATGTGCCATTTACTCTGATGTCTAATTGTTGTCCTTCAAAAGCTTCTTGGAAGATGTTTTCAGAGTAAATGTTTAACAGAATTGGGAAGACACAATCCTGTCTTACACCTCTAATGATTTTCTGTGCCTTTGTAACTTCGTTGTTAAATCTAACTGCAGCTGATTGATTCAAGTACAAGTTTTTAATACAGCGTATGTCTTTTTGATCTATGTCAAGTCGCCTCAGCATTTGAACGAGTTTATGATGTTGCACTCTATCAAATGCTTTTTCGTAATCTATGAAAATCTTTTCTCTGATCGTAACAGTTCTGAACCAACACTTGGGTTGCGACCAGTGTCTCTCTCGTACCGGGACCTCTTCCAAATCCGAATTGAAAGGATCCAACAGCCATAGATCACTAGCACAATAAGATCCAGAAGGCTCGCATGGGCAGGTCTCGTAGTCAGAGCGAAGAATAGGGATATTGGGACCGTTTATAGAGGCAGACCAAATGCAAAAAGGCCACCAGGACGACCTAGACAAAGGTGGAAAGATAATGTAGAGAGAGACGCCAATATGATGGAAATACGAAATTGGGAAGAAGTAGCAAGAGATAAGACTAGATGAAGGGCGGTGGTCGAGGAGGCTAAAACGCTTAAAGTGTTGTTTGGCCACGTTAAGTAAGTAAGCAAAACAATTTGACATACTTGAACATTTATTATTAATCCCCGAAAAACTTTACAGAATGTAATCACCGTGACTTAAAATGGTTGTTATACAATTCCTAAGGGTTGTAAATCAAAGAATTACGTAACCACGGAGATTAAACAACTGTATATTTTAAGGGGGTTTTGATTAGCGTATCGACAGTATGTAACCAGCTTTAAGAAAAAAGTGACTTACCATAAGATGATGCTCGTTGGTTGCAACGCAAGTAATAGTAATGTCTATTGTGAGTTTCCACGATCGACCGATTCTGTTTTAAGTATGACTTCTGTTTTTTTGGATGCAACATAAATTCGATTAAAATGTCGTTATAATATCTTTGCGAATACAGTAAAGTCTTATGAGAGTTTACACAAATGTATTTGCACAAGGGTACAGCGGTTAAATAATTACAAAGATGGAACTGATAGAGCTGATACTCACCCTCCGAGAAAGAACAACAATTGAGAGAAACCGTAAATGCAGAATTAAATGCTTACTTTGAACTATCTCGTACATTCTTCGAGTAGCTGAAACATGTGTGTTTGCGCGACGCCCATGGGTTAATTTTATTTAAATTTAACACTAGTTTTTTTTTCGAGTCCTTATTATTTAGATAAAAGACCAGTTTATCATTATTTATTTAGCTTTGGTCTGAGGGACAGCTTGCTTTTTTTCATTCTTTTATTTTACATTTACGTCTTTGGCCGTTTCAGAATTCATTTTGTTAAACCGCTACGCTGGGTATGGAATCCCATTCTTTCAGTAACTTGTACAAACCACGACAATTTTGACATTTTTCATATAAACATTATTGTGTTCGCAAAGATATTAGACATTGCAACGACTTAACATCATAAAGGGCAGTAGTTCAATCTTAGAGTGGAAACGATCGATCGTCGAAGCTCCCAGTGGAAACGATCGATCGTCGAAGCTCCCAGTGGAAACGATCGATCGTCGAAGCTCCCCGGTTCTTACTACTAGCTAGAACTAACGGGCATCATCTTTCAGTAAGTCCCTTTTTAAATGAAAGCGGGTTGTAATATTTGACGATTTGGTAACTGCAAATCATTTTTTACATTCTACAGTCCACGATTAATTCTCGGCGGTCATGTGATTCTTGGATTTTTAACCCAGAAGAGTTACATAATTGTCTATTTTCAAGCTACAGCGCTTACATATGTATATTGAAAACCAGTCTCTTATCAAAAATGATAAGATAAAAACTGGACTTATTTTTATTGAATTTAAAACACGATAATTCTTGCATGTGTAACATCTTTCCTCTCGCAATTTAAGGGAGTGATTTTGGAAATGTGTAACAGTAACAGGAAGTCGCGGAAGCACGCGCTTTTTGATTTGACGAATGAGCGCGCGGTTAGAGTTGGCCATCAGATAGACGCCTACCAATTTTCGGAGAGTGTTGTGTATTAAGTTTGCTGTTATATTCGTAAACTATATAAATAAATATTGATTGTTGATAATAAGTCTCAATAAAGTTGATTGATAAAAAATTTGAGTAAGTAATAATAAATAATTATTTAAATAAAATATTTCAGTATTTAGCTTTTTTAAATTTTGAGGTTGATTTCTGTCACTCCTAGTGTCAATTAAATAAAATACAATTTTCATTAAAAATAATTTTTTGTTATGAAAATCATTTCAAATAAGGGATTCATTTTTTTCAGAATATTATTTTAAAATTGCTTATTACTAAGGTGAGATGTTAAATGTTACACATAATATGCGACTACTGTAAGGCTCGCTCGTTTTTTGCTTAAAATTCTCCGGAAAGTACGAAAAATTGAATATCAGGCACTGAAATTTTCATTATACATTGTTTTTTTCGGCATTTCAATAACACGACCCTCTCCGTTAGCCGATGTGTTGAAATCTCGCAGAGTTTTATGCCAGTCGCTTCTACCTGGCAAAGCAACAACGTTTTGTAATGCAACTCGAATAAAAAATCTATCAAACGAAAAACAAAGTATCGAATTGCGACGCATTTTAAAAGTTTCATAAATAAAAGAGAGTGCTCGAAATCCACTTAAAAAAATGCCAACCCCGATGCCGGGTTTACATTCGTTTTTTTATGGGGGTTTTTCTATGTTTATTTCCAATTTGGGCACATCACTTTAATTTAATTCCTGTTTCCCTGTTTTTTAAGAGGCGGGATATCGACTGTTGCAAAGCTGATTGCTGACAAAAATATATTGTTGCATTTTTCGAATTTAAACCGGTAGGTATTTCAATACTCTATATAATCGCCAATTTTAAATGTTATTTTACGTTGATTGTTTTGGAATTTTTTGCATATTTCAAAATTACCATTTGTTTAAACAATATCAAAATGTTGCACACACGTCTTCACATTTTGTTTTAACATTACGATATTTTTTTAATATAACTGTTCCGTTTTCGTCATTATCATCATTCGCCATCTCATCCGATCAGAAGTCAGTTCGGAAGCCCCGCTGACGTTTAGATCAAGACACATCTTTGTTATATACACCCAGCGTGTAGGAGATCGACAACGTCGTCGACCAGTAGGGGAATGGCCCTGAACAACTAGTTTCTTCATGTTTTTATTCCTGTAAATGTCTCCAAAAATGTCAGGACACGTTCAGTACTATGGAGATCAAGACACATCTTTTTTAGATTTACCCAGGGTGTAGGAGATCGACCACGTCGTCGACCAGTAGGAGGATGGCCCTGAACAACTAGTTTCTCCATGTTTTTATTCCTGTGAATGTCTCCAAAAATGTCAGGACACGTTCAGTACTATGGAGATCAAGACACATCTATGTTAGATCCACGCAGCGTGTAGGAGATTGACCAGTGGGGGGATGGCCCTGAACAGCTAGTTCTCCATGTTGTCATTCCTGTAAATTTTTCCAAAAATGTCAGGGCACTCTTCAGTACTATGGAGATCAAGACACATCTTTGTTAGATCCACCCAGCGTGTAGAAGATCGACAACGTCGTCGACCAGTAGGGGAATGGCCCTGAACAACTAGTTTCTTCATGTTTTTATTCCTGTAAATGTCTCCAAAAATGTCAGGACACGTTCAGTACTATGGAGATCAAGACACATCTTTTTTAGATTTACCCAGGGTGTAGGAGATCGACCACGTCGTCGACCAGTAGGAGGATGGCCCTTATCAACTAGTTTCTCCATGTTTTTATTCCTGTGAATGTCTCCAAAAATGTCAGGACACGTTCAGTACTATGGAGATCGAGACACATCTTTGTTAGATCCACCCAGCGTGTAGGAGATTGACCAGTGGGGGGATGGCCCTGAACAGCTAGTTCTCCATGTTGTCATTCCTGTAAATTTTTCCAAAAATGTTAGGACACGTTCAGTACTATGGAGATCAAGACACATCTTTGTTACATCCACCCAGCGTGTAGGAGATTGACCAGTGGGGGATGGCCCTGAACAGCTAGTTCTACATGTTGTCATTCCTGTGAATTTTTCCAAAAATGTCAGGGCACGCTTCAGTACTATGGAGATCAAGACACATCTTTGTTAGATCCACCCAGCGTGTAGGATATTGACCCCCAGTGGGGGGATGGCCCTGTACAGCTAGTTTCTCCATGTTTTCATTCCTGTAAATGTGTCCAAAAAATGTCGGAGCACGCTTCAATACTATGGAGGACAGACGCCTTGAATTACCAATATCATTAAGAATTGAGACGTTCTTTCTATGTTCCGTCCACGGAATCCGCAGCATTCTCCTCCAGCACTACATCTCGAAGGCATCTATACGATGGCGACGGTAGTCCACGTCTCCGACGCGTACAAAAAGATGGAGAAAAGCAGGGATCGGACCAGAGATATTTTAGTTTAGTTTAGTTTTGGTGAGAGTCATGCCATATTCTATTGCGTTCTGTCATGGCTAGTCGTGCCTGTTGAATAGGCCGGCGGATCTCGTTTTCGCTGCTGCTACGTTTTCGTAAGCATATTAAAAAATACATCCTGGGAATTTCTTATTTTATTATTGATTGGTACGAAAGATTGGCGAAACAGGTTTATAAGGCGAGTGTAAAATGGCAAGTCGGTAGAGGTCGACCTCGGCGAACGGACCTCGATCGAATCGAAATTGTTTTCGAAGAAAGGCCAGATCAAGAGTACCAGCAACTGACGAGTATGAATGAAAGCGCTGACGCAAGTAGAAGAATCAAAAAAAATATTTGTCGAATGGAATATTTTTTCGTCGATCAATTGTGAAAATATGCCAAGAAAGATAACCATTATGCTTAACTAAATAATAGCAAGGTAAGGAATGTTAATGTATTTTTTATACTTATATTAGTGTAGGTTAGGTTAGGTTTTATGTGAGTGGGGCCCCTCCACCGCGACCCTTAGTAGGTCTATTGTGGCTCACCCCTAGAGGCTACAGTTCACCGTACAATCCAGCCCTTCTTACGAAGTTCATGGTTGTATGGGGTGAGATTTTTTTAAAATCGGTAGGTTCTAGGTTAGTGTAACCAAATATGTTGAACCTTATTCTTCCCAGGCCGGGGCATGAACATAGTATATGTTCAGCAGTTTCGTCTTCCACGCAGCAGAACCGAAAGTCCGTTTGTTGGTTTAGATCTATCTTTCTGAGGTGGTATCTCAGACGACAGTGTCCCGTAAGCAGTCCTGTTAGAATACGCAGGTCATTTCTGCTCCATTCTAGGATCTGCTTAGTTGTGTCTCTCGAGGGTTGTAACGGTAAAAACGCCTTCGAGTGGGTTAGCCCTGGTAAGTCGGACCAGTACGTGAGTATTTTCCTCTCCGCCCAGTCCGAAATAATTGTTTTGGCGGCACTTGTGGTGACTCCAAAAACAGGTTTTGGTCCAGTGAACGCAGATTCGGCCCCCTGTTTTGCAAGGGTGTCGGCTTTTTCGTTTCCTTCCACCCCCTGGTGCTCAGGTACCCACAGTAGGGTCATCCTGTTGTTCGCACCAAGGTACTCTAAGGATTCAATGCAATTCCATACAAGTTTAGAATTTATCTTGTTGGAGCTTAGTGTAATTTAATTTACCTACTTACTTACTCCGTAGCGCTACAGCCCCTGATGTGACCTTTGGCTGACGTGACGACTTGCCTCCATTTAACTCGATCGGTCATAAGCTCCGTGCCATTTTCGACGCCTATCTTAGACGTTGAGCCTTTATTATAATTCACAGGTCTGGTTCGTCGTATAGCTCTCTCAGTTCTGCTGTTTTGCTCTTACTTCTATGCTGTTGCGTCTGTGGGTCCTTTGTCGGGCCGTATATTTAACTTAGTATTCGTCTTTCGAATCTTCGTACCGATAGCGACCACGATTCACAGCCGTACATGATGACAGGTCTGATGACAGTTTTGTATATTTTGATTTTGGATCTTCTAGTAACTTCTTTGGATCCAAATACGTTCTTAAGGGTATAGAAGCAGTTGTTTGCGGTTTTTATTCGGTACTTTATTTATTTATTTCCGACCTTAAATTTTTACTCCCAGCGCGCGTATAGAAGTTTTACTTTTGCTGTAAGACTCATGCATATTCCGACCTTAAATTTTTACTCCCAGCGCGCGTATAGAAGTTTTATTTCTGCTGTAAGACTCATGCATATTCCTAATCGTTGCCACTCCTCTCGGTCTTGTGCTCGCCTCATCCAGCTATCTCCAATCAGTCTCCTGACATCGTCTGTTTATCTGGTCTGGGGTCGTCCTCTGTTTCTCTTACTAGACTATAGTCTCCACTCTATTACTCTAAGTATCCAACGAGAGTCCTCCATCCTAGCTATATGGCCTGCCCAACTCCATCGCAATTTACATAGGAGTTTCACGACATCCGTCACTTTAGATCTACGCCGAATTTCTTCGTTGTTTATTCGGTCTAGGAGAGTTACACCTATCATTCTCCTTTCCATTGCTCGTTGTGCAGTTTGTAATCTATAAATAATCTTTTTGTTAATTGCCCATGTCTCTGTGCCGTATGTTAAAGTTGGGAGAACATACTGATCAAAGATTCGTGCTTTGAGAGTGTTTGGGAGATCTGAATAAAAAACATCTCTAGCCTTCCAAAAGTTGACCATACCAACGATATCCTTCGAGATAAATCTGCTTTGAAAATACTTTTTGATACTTTTATTCTTTGGCCTAAAAAGATATTGTGAAATAATTGTAATAAAATCGGACCCAAGTTTTGTAACAGTAACAACAGCTTGCAAGATTTCAGAGAAATTTTGACCAGTAATAAAAAATGGTCAACAAGAGGACAGGATTATAATTGTAAAGTTAATGTTTGCAAATAAATTTATAGTAATAGTTCAGTGGTGTAGTGTTTTTATTCACAAAACACAAATGGATAAAAATTATACCACCCCCCAATCAGTATATGGCCCTTTGATATGAATAGCTTTATACACGTCTTTGCTGGCGTGTACGCTGCTTAATATTTTACTCCACTTGCCGGTAGATAAAAAGTATAAATAGCAACAAACTCCGGACCTATCAATCGATTTTTTTTTCTAATAAAATGGGTTTAATATTCCTTTGTTGTTTAACTCACTGACACGACAGCAAAACGAACATCGAACGGACGTGTATGTGCAATATAGGCCACGTATTTAATTAGCCGAGAAAATATGATGTCATAAAATGTTTAACCATTGTACCAGTGCACACAGTTTGTGGCAAGTTTTGTATTAAGGCTTTTACGAACCATTTCTAAGTTAGTTTTTTAATTTTAATTTTATAGTGTAAAGTTTGTTGTATAATATCTGCTACATAGTTAGATAGTAGTTTTCAAAACGTGTTTCACACACTGAAAACGGGCAAGGTATATTACAATATGGCTATTAATTTACAATACTGAAACAGCAGGCCTATTTGTGCTTAAACCTCTAACAACTGACACTGCTATTTGACATTAACTAACCTTTGGTATTGGTTTAATTAACATACCGTCGTAGTGACAGCTTGCCAGCGATTGCTAAGGCGGAGTTCTTGTGACATTATGTCGAGTACCTATTATCGCCGCCAGGTTTTCAGAGTACTAACTAACAGAGTTCTGGAGACACAAAAAGTGGTTTTATGAGGTTGTATGTATATATGTAGGCCATCAAAAACATAACGTAAAAAAGCCAAGTCTCGCAACTCAGTATTTCTACCGTAAAAAGTTGTGAGATCCATGTAATACCAAGTCGGTTAATTTATTCAGTCCCTACTTAAAAGGGTCCTTCTGTCTTAAGTTGCTACGTAATTAGCCAACCTAACAATATCTTATAGTGACCATATCAATATTAAAAATCTTTTGTTTTAAATAAATAGATTGACTTGGCATCAACAAAAAACGCTGATACATAGATGTAGATTAAAGTAGATTTTAATGAAAGGCTTCTTATTCAGCCTCAGTTGTTTTACCAACTTTCTAAGACTGCTGAATGTCCTGATGTAGCTCTCTTGTTTAGGTTTTTGTTTGCCTAAGCATAGGAACCGGGGCAGAAGGCAGAATACAGAAGAAACGTAGGAAGAAGACGAAATTCATGGCTAAAAAATCTAAAAGAACGGTTTGGTTGCAGCTCCCAATAACTTTTTAGAACAACTGCCTCAAAAGTTGCGATAGCGATGATGATTGCCAACCTCCGCCGCGGAGATGGCACTTGAAGAAGGAACCGGGACATTGCCAGTCTCTCGCAGTTGCATAGGACGTATTCTGCCGTTTCTTCTTTAAAACAGAAATGACATTTACTGTTCTCAGCCCCTCCTAACCTACAAAGGTGTCCTGTCAGCAAGCCAACTATTACTCTCATTTTAGGGTAAGGTTAAGCAGGTGTATTGTGGTCGCATGCGAGGGTTCTTTTATGAACTTTTTCAAGTGCCTCTGACCTGTGGATCCATTTAATTTAGCCAAATCTTCTACATGCATCCAATTTTTTATGGTGATCCTACTGATTCTTTTTGAAACCCCACAATGGGGTTCAGGTCCAATGGATATAGTATCAGAGCTCATTTGACTAGCGTATCTACCAGCTACTGATACATAACCGACCCATCCAAAGAGTTAACAAGTATGTCTATTTGCAAACAAATATTTACGAAGAATGGGACCACTCGGTTGAGAAAAGATGCCAAATTGAAAAGGCTCGAGCCATATTCCTTAAAATGGCAAAATTGTTCAAAAGTAGAGACCTATCTTAAAATAGCAAAATGCGGATACTGAGGTGCTATGTGTTCTCAACTCTTCTATACGGCATTAAGTCATGGACGTTACCTGAAACATCTTGCAAAAAATTAGAAGCCTTTGAACTCTGGCTCTACCGTTGTGTTCTGAGAATTTCATGGGTGGATCATATAGCCAACGAAGGGAATGAAAGAAAAAGAAATCTTATATCAGGTAAAGAAACATAAACTTGAATACTTCGGCCACATTATGAGAAATCCTGAAAGATACGGGCTTTAACAGATTATATAGGCATCAACAGAAGAAGAAGAATCTGCATTCTTATATCCTTTTAACGCCGAATGTCCTGGGATTCACACCAGTGTGTCATTATTTTTTGTCCGATATGTTCTCCAGGGCATCCTTGCAATCTATCAAATTTCCTGAGGTGATAACCGAGGAGGCAAATACCTGCAGCACGACTTGATTATCGGAGCTGATTATTATAAAGTTTAATATAGATATGTAGCAGGTAACTCAAATAAGACTAAGCTTAAAATGATATTTCAATATTTAAGGCGCTGCACCTCCATCATTACTTAAGCTACTAAACTTAGCCACATAGATCTATTTACCCGACCAATGACCCACTCCTGACAAAAAAATGTTTTTCTCTGGCCCATTTATAGAGTGGTAAACCTGTCTTCCACAGTTTTCCTTCCTGTAAGGAACAAATAATCTAAAAGTAAGTAACATAACATCTCATAGCTTCACTCACCTTTTTGCTTGTGCTACCATTTAGACAATCCTTTAAATTATTTGGACCTTGGTATGTTATTTTTAAATACATTATTATTTGGATCGAAGACCAATTTGTGAGTCATTAATTCAATACAGACAAATACATTGCAAAAATTATCCCTAAAGCAATCGCCTCCATTACTTGTGTTCTCGTTCAATTACGCCAATACAAATCCCACATTATCGAAACAATGGCACATACACTGAAAATTTCTAAGAAAGACCACATTTCCGTATCATTTATCACAATTTCGGGTAAATTAATATTAACGATACCAAAAGCGTTAAATAATAATAATTCTCGAACTGTACTACACGTGTTTAACCGTTGCTGATAAATTGATAAAGGGTAGTTAAAGTTTCCGACGATGAAAATAGCTAGCCGGAAAATTACACCTAAAATCGTTGTGAATTTTCCAGTTTATTGTTGGTTTAAGGAAAGCTCATATGTGACTAGAGATCGCCAAGTTCTTGAAAATTTCAAGATCTTGTCTTGAAATCAAGACAAGAAGTAATTTCAGATTTCAAGACAGGACAAGAAATTTTATGTGAATACCAAGATTTCTTGTCTCGAAAAACACTCGATAAACTTCACGGTAAATATGATAATTTATGTTTTTGAGTTATTATTTTGCGATAGAGTATAAAAAATTGTAAAAGTCATCATTTACAATTTGAGGTTGAACTTTAACCTCGAATAACTTTTAAACGAGTCGAGTAAGCAAAAAATCATAACAAATCTTTTTGTAGATCGTTTAATTCCCTGCAAGTATATGTATTCAATTCCATTGGCCGATAATTCGTTTAAGCGCAATAAAATTTCAATTAAAAAAACAATTTTTTTCGTGTTATTTAAATGAAAATCAAAAATCAGGATGAACGACGTCCTCTAAAGATTAATATTAAGAGCTCAAACTTTACCATAATTTTTTTTTGTCATCTTGGACGACACTTTCATGGTACCAAACTAAAGAAAAAAATAAAAAAGTCTTTTTGACCCACCCTAGAGATTAAATTTAACAAATCCCGGAATTTTCGAGATTAACAAAAAATTAAATAGGTGAAAATTTTACATGATTTACATAATTTTGCCAGCTGATTTAATTAGTTTACGCTGACGATCGGGCTATGTTATGAAAAGGTGAAAATTTATTTGTTGGGATTTATTATTAAATGGTAAAATAAAATTAAATAAAAATACCCAGTTCGGTTGGATTATTTTAGGTAGAATTTTATCAAAATTCAATTAAACCATAGGTAATTTTTTTAGAACTATTAGCACACTTACGCTAATTTCAAGTTTCTTTTTCAAAAATTGAGCGACTATGAATTAAATTTTGCTTCTAGAATAAAGTTTCTCCAGTGCCTGTCCGTTACCGGACGTTGGCGATCATTTGGCAATAATTATTTTATCAACTGCGGCCCTAAATAGACCAGTGGTGGAGGTTGCAAACCAAATTTTCAGGTTTTTAAGCCATGAGATCCTCCTTCTGCCTGGTCTTCTCTTTCCAAGCACCTTTCCCTGTAGGATAAGCTGCAACAGACCGTAACTTTCGCAGTTTCCCATGATGTGTACTAAGTATTCCAATTTTCGACTTTTGACTGTACTCATGATTTCCATTTCCTTGTTTAAAATGTCGAGTACTCTTTTGTTTGTAGTCCAAGGGATTCTTAGTATACGTCAATACAGCCATCTTTTACTGGCTGCATCTGTTACAGTCCATGACTCAACGCCATATAGGAGAAAACACATAGCATCGGAGAAGTCGTATTTTAGTTGTTAGGTTCAGAAAGTGGCATTTAAACAATTTCGACATTTTAAGAAATGCAGCACGAGCCCTCTCTATTCGACAACGTATTTCTAAAGAATGATCCCAACTCTCGTTGATTGTAGTTCCTAAATATGTTGTAGTCTCTACCTTTTCAATAACTGTATTATTTATAATAAGCTGCCTGGGTGGTGGTGGATTCTTGCTTATCACTATGTATTTGGTTTTATTCATATTTATATCTATTCCATATTCCTGACTGTGCATTGAAAGCTGGCTCATCATATTTTGTAGGTCTTCTAGTTTGTCGGCTAATATTACTGTATCATTCGCGAATCGGATGTTGTTGATTCGTTTACCATTTATAAGAATTCCTGCAGTTGAATCACACATTGCATTATTAATTATTTTTTCTAAATATATGTTAAATAAAAGTAGTGACAACACACACCCTTGTCGCACGCCCCGTTAAATTTTTATTTCATCAGTCATCTGACCTTTGCTTTTAACTTGTGCTATTTGATTCCAGTTGAGATTTTTTATTATCCGAAGGTCATTGTTATCAATACATATCTTCTTTAATACTTCTATTAACTTGTTATGTTTTACTCTATCAAAAGCTTTCTGATAGTCCACAAAGCATGCATGTATGTCACAGTCCATATCTCTGCATCTCTAAAATAGAACTTGTATGCAAAACAATGCCTCTCTTGTTTCTGTTGCCTTTCGAAATCCAAACTGAGTGTTACCCATATACTCTTCACATTTCAAGTATAATGTCATATGTAGAATTTTTAAAAAGGTTTTAAGATGACTCGTGAGGCTTATGGTACGATAGTCATTGCATCGTCTTGAAGTGGATTTCTTTGGTGGATTTAAAGGTAGATTTGAGCAATTCTCTGAGAATCTTTCCAGTAATATATATTTTATTGAATATTCTAGTTAATTTATTAATACTTTTGTCGTCTAGGAGTTTGAGAAGTTCTCCTTGTATTTCATCAGGACCAGGAGTTTTTCCGTCTTTATTTAGAGAGATAGATTTACGAACTTCTTCTGTTGCTATTGCAGGTCCTTTGTTGTCTTTAGATATTTTCACTTTTGGCCGTTCATCTTCTAATAAAGAATAAAGACACATTTATTAAATCGCATAAAAGATCGCAGTAGAAATAAAGTATTTAATTACCGTAATTCTCATACTGAGTCTCAGAGTAATAATTTGGATAGTGATGTAAAGAATTTGTTTTCAAGTCCAAGCAAGATTGTAATAAAAAATGATTATTTTATTATCTGAAAGGATGATCATTAAAATTAAAAAGAATAATGTAGAAGAAGACACTCAAAGTAACCCCTCTAGCTTAACTGATTTAACTTAAAAAAAAAAGCTTCGGCTCGAAATGGAAAATAGCATGAAAACATTATTTCCAGAAGCATATAAAGAAAGAAATTGATATCTCTAAAATGATCAATTTTTAGTAATACAAATTTTAGACAGAAGTGGCACGTTCGTTTATTTTAAAATAGTATAATTTTGTTTAGCTTACTTTTTGAAGACTTAAAATGTAACCATTTTACCAAAAGAGAAATAAAATGGTTGAAAATGGTTTACTGACTTTTCATTACCACTACAATCCCCAATTTCCGTCCATGTGGAAAAACGCTAAAGTCCAACCGATTCCAAAAAAAGGAAAGAAGAATATTCCTGCAAATTATCGCCCTATTGCATTGCTCTCAGTCATATCCAAAGTTATGGAAAAAGCGATTAACACAGAACTTATCAAATATCTGAAGAAATTTGAGATAATCCATGACAGACAATATGGATTTCGACAACTTCGGTCTACTGGAGATTTGCTGGCTTATGTCACTCAGCTCTGGACAAACACTATTGAAAAGTTTGGTGAATCCCGTGCAATAGCCTTGAATATATCTAAAGTCTTTGACCGCGTATGGCATCAGGCATTGTTAAGTTATATTATCTGCCTACGGTCTCCCAACCAAACTGCGCCAATGGCTCTTGAGCTTCATGCAAGATCGCTCCTTACATGTGGCAGTTGACGGTATTTCTTCTGATGCGTTTAAAACTAATGTCGGGGTCCCCCAGGGTTCCATCCTGTACCCCACCTTATTTCTTATACACATCAACGACCTCTTGAAAACCACCACGAACCCCATTTACAGTTTCGCAGACGATAGTACACTTGTCTCAACTTTCACATCCTATCGATCACTTTCGGTGAATGATACAAATAGACAGGAACAGGTTGATTCCATCAATAGAGATCTTAAAGCAATCGTCGAGTGGGGAACCAATAATCTTGTACAGTTCAACGCCCAAAAAACACAAAGTGCCACGTTTTCCAAGAAAGTGAATTCCTCAAAACAGCCCATCACAATGTCCGGAAATACCCTTGAACCAAGTCCCTCCATCTCGATTTTGGGAGTGACGGTGTCCAATAATATGTCTTGGCATGACCATGTTGCTAACATCGCAAAGTCGGCAAGCCAGAGGCTAGGTTTTCTGTGGAAAGCCAGAAAGTTTTTTACTCCTGATCAACTGTTGACGACGTACAAGGCTCAAATCCGACCTCTACTGGAGTATTGCTCGCACATTTGGGGTTCAGCACCAAGGCATTCTCTTCGTCTTCTAGATTCCATTCAGAAAAGAGCCATTCGCTTGATAAACAGCTCAACCCTCACAGATACCCTTCACCCTCTAGAACATAGAAGAAGAGTTGCAGACCAGTCATTGCTCTACAGATATTTACATGGCAGATGCTCCAGAGAAATAAAAACTCTTGTACCACCATTGGCCACATTCGGCTGAAGAACTCGGCACGCTGATCAGTCTCACCCATTTACTCTCAAGATTGACACTACAAGGACCAATCTTCATCAGGAATCCTTTTTTTACAGGGCTGCTACGGAATGGAATAAGCTTCCAAAATCAGTTTTTCCAGAAAACTATGACCTGCAACTTTTTAAAAATCGTGTCCACAATCATTTCCTTTCTATAATCCCTTCCCCTTCTAATAGTCGCAGTGCGGGCCGTCCGCGGCCCACACGATAGGTCTATCCTTTTTGCGACTATTTTCTTAAAAAAAATATATATATATCTCGGGATCTGGGTATTATCTGCAGAAAATCCCAAAATCATGGAATCAAATCCTCTACTTGGGTGACACCCAGAATAAAAATCACGAATCATTATAATATATTTGTTGCAAAAGTTGACAACTGCAACCTTTCAAATCTGTTAACACCCGATCGTCTGTGTCGAAACAATAGAATGGGGGCGTATGATTTTTTTCGTTCATATGAAAAATGCGATACGACCTAACCTCAAATTTATGCAGAGATAAATGTTATTGTATTGGTTCGTTTTAATTATGTTTTTAGACTATTTATGTGAATATGGTTCTATTGAAGCTAATATGATTTTGTGTTTTTAAATCATATCAAAATTACATTATTTCCTGAGTTTTTAATTCACAGACATTAAAATTGTCCACATCTGAGGTATTTCGCTAATATTTGCTCATTTTCTTGTTTTTTAAAAAGTTTTTGGCATAAACCATCCCCCATATTCACCTGATTTAGCTTCTTTTTTAGATCTTGTTCCTAAATATAAAATCTTTAAAAGGAACCAATTTTAAGTTCTTAGAAAAGGTTAAGGAAAAAACTTTTACGGTTACAAAACAGCCTAACTTGATCCAGTGTTATGAGCAATGAAAGAAACCCATGCAACGTTTTTGTAGATTCCGTCAAATCCACAGGCTTTGTTGGTGTTAAGACCCAACAAAATATTTTTGACAGTACATTGGCGAAAGGTGATATCGGGCATCTGACTGTCAATAGGTGTAATGTTTGAGGGTTGTTTTCCCGATGAATCCAGAGAGGAATTTCCAGCAAATAAGTGCGCAAAAATATTAGCTTTTTCTGGGCAGTCGTGACTAGTGTTCCATCTTCATTTGTTCAAGGAGGAAATGAGCTGGAAGTAAAGTTTCTTCCCACAGCTTTGGCGAAAGCCAAAATGAACGGGATCCGTGAGGACATTCGACAAGTTTTGATCTTATTTTGGCATTTTAGGCATCTTTTGAAGATTCGATTTTCTCATTGCATATGCCTCTAGCCTCTACAAATGCTGCTCTAGTCTCAGGGCCTGGATATTTTAGACATTTATCATTTATGGTATGCTGCCTGTATGAAAGCGACAGATCTAGAGCAGTTTCTGCTAAACCAGGGCTTATCGAATGATGTTCTTCTTGCGGTGTTAGATATGTAAGTTTGCATCCCCAATATGATGATTTCAGAAATTGTCTCGGCACATTTTGTTGGATCTACTAAAGAGAAACAAACTCTCTTCCATGGAATCTCTAAAAAAAATATACGAAGACCTTCCCAGTCGGCCAAATTGTAGTGCCACATGAGACGGGGCAGTATTGTGCTGCTCGATGGTATATGAAAAGAGCAGGTTGTGGAGATGAGGGTGTGATCAGAGTTTCCAAGACAGGAAGAGTATAGTTAAAAAAAGCATAGATAAATTGTTTTGAAAAAAAAGAAGCTTTATAGTAATAGTCCTATTTCTGTACTGTCAGACCTCGTACGTTTCTAGTTTTTTTGTTTTTTTTTTATAGGGAACGCGAAATGGGTTAGGACAATTATCTAAGCAATCTCTCCGCTTGTCTTCTTTATTTGTTTTAGTTGCCGTGGTTGCTGCTCGCTAATTTCGATTAGTAATTCAATTAGTAAGACTCAGTTGTTTTTGTTTCACGTGTTTCGGCGTCGTGTTTTGCAGCATACCGCAGAGTTCTTCACTTGTTTTGCGGCCTTTACTTTGTTTACGTATGTTTACTTACAACTCATTGGCGTCCGATTTATACAAACGCAAAAATTCCCTCCAAATCGAAAAAAGTACTACTAGTCTACTTTCTATTGAAGCAATATCCTATTTTGGTAATTACATACCAATAATTTTGAAGTTTTTTTTTCCGAAAAGATAAAACTTACGAGAGTCAAGAAAAACTTTAATTATAATTACGTGGTTTTACAACTAAAAGGTTTAAATATGAAAAAAGCTATTGAGAGCATAGTTCAAAGCGGGATCTGCAAAAAATAGAATGATTCATTCATTCTGAGCTCTCTTTAGGATAACTAAAGTAGCTTAAAAGATAAATTAATTTATTTATTTTATTTAGCAACAAAAAAAATTCCTAGTTCAGATTAAGTTTTACATACTATCATAATGTTCTAGACATACTGATAATGACAATAATTTTTCTTCTTCTTCTCTAGGTGCCGTTTTCGCTTCGAAGGTTGACAATAATTATAGCAATTCTTATTTTTGAGACCGCAGCTCTAAATAGTTCATTATTACTGCATCTAAACCAATCCCTAAAGTTCTTCAGCCATGCATTTAGTCTTCTTCCAATAGATCTCTTGTTTTGTATTTTTCCCTGCAAAATTATTTGTAGCCTTTGATATTTTTCTCTCCTCATTATATGACCCATGTACAGCAGTTTTCTTCTCTTAATTGTCGGAATCACTTCTCTCTCATTATGCATACGTTTAATCACTTCCATGTTGGTCATTCTCTCTACCAATCAGATCCTTAATAATCTCCGGCCAGCACATAGCATCTCATCAGTCGTATTTTTAAATCAAGGTTTAAATCTCGGCAGCAGAAAAGCCTCTTTATTCTTGTAAAGGTGCTTCTCGCCTGTTCTATTCTGACTCGTATTTCTTGGGAGCTGTCATTGTTCTCATTAATAATCGTGCCTCGGTATTTGTATTGTCTTTCTCTTTTAATAGGCTGACTCCTCACATATATCTTACGATTGTCTTGAGTTGCTTTTGTTAGCAGCATATATTTTGTTTTGCTTATGTTTAGTGATAGTCCATATTTTTCGCTTAGATGGCCCATATTCTTCGCTTTTGATAATTATTATTATTATAGATGAATTATAAATAGTTGCTGTCGATACCTTAAGCTTTAAAGTCACTGGTAGTTTTTTAAATTGAATCGGCAGGTTATTGTATTCTATTAAACCTTCCACTTCTTTAGTTGTTTTCCAACATATCAGCTCTTTTAGTTAAATATTTTGACAGATACTCAGTTAGTTGGTTCATTGTTACTTTGTAACTAAACCTCAGACACGCTATTTCTATGATTTGAGTGACATTAATTAATAAATTTAATCTTTACACAACATTATCTTTTACACTTGTGTATCTATAACACTTTTTTTTAAATTATATTTTTAATCTAATCAAAGATTGATGAAAGAGAAATTTAGTTCAAACCTAAACAATTACTAAAAAAACTTAAAATTAAGGTCTCAATCAAAGATACAATGGGCCAACTGGCCTAAGTATCAGCAGATGCAACAGCATGATGGACCTAGATAAAAGTGGAGTTTTTAGTAAGTAGCCCTGAAACAGTCAGTGGAGTCACACAGCAGACCTTGGGCTAAACAGACTCATAAACTCTTCATAAAGGATTTTCATCATTCCACCAAAAAAGCAATCAATAGCAACCCTTCGGCTATAGTTACTTAGAAACTTAACTAAATGTAATGTACCAATAGCACTTTACTCTGCTTTTGCGCTGACACTTATGCTGACACTTCTGGCTAGCATTGTATTGTCGAGGAGTTGGATAGCTTTAACATTGACGTGACGGAGAAGTTGTTGCTTACAACTTTTGGTAAATCTTTAAATGGTTTGGTTAATAGTTTCAAATTATTACGTAAAAATGGTGACTTCCACAGAGACTTGCTAGTGTTAGAGCTTTCTGTGAAGAGTAAATTCTAAATTCTGTGCAGAAATAATGTCAAATTAAAACCTCTACTTTTTGAAAAACCCTTACTGTTAATATTAGGTTGGTGACCAACTTTACCAAGGCTAGGTTTTCTGTGGAAAGCTAGAAAGTTTTTTACTCCTGATCAACTGTTGACGACGTACAATGCTCAAATCCGACCTCTTCTGGAGTATTGCTTGCACATTTGGGGTTCAGCACCAAGGCATTCTCTTCGTCTTCTAGATTCCATTCAGAAAAGGGCCATTCAGTTGATAAACAGCTCAACTCTCACAGATACCCTTCACCCACTAGAACATAGAAAAAGAGTTGCAGACCAGATATTACTCTACAGATTTTTTCATGGCAGATGCTCCAGAGAAATAAAAACTCTTGTACCACCACTGGCCACATTCGGCCGAAGAATTTGGCACGCTGATAAGTCTCACCCATTGACACCCATTGACACTACAAGGACCCATTAAGAGTCCTTCTTTTACAGGGCTGCTACGGAATGAATCGGGCTTTCAAAATTAGTTTTTCCAGAAAACCATGACCCGCAACTTTTCAAAAAGCGGGTCCACAATCATCTCCTTTCTATAATCTCTCCTCCTTCTAATAGTCGCAGTGCGGGCCGTCCGCGAACCACACGATAGGTCCCTTTTTGCGACTAATTTCAGTAAAAAAAAACCAAGCTCAAACATGACCAACACTTTAATATCTACATTAACAAACTAACACCAAACTTTCTGACTTTTGTGTATGAATTCCCCCGCCGCTGCAGTTATGCCGAATTAGTATGCCACTTAGAAATAATATTTCAGAAATTAAGGTACACAGTATACACACTAACTGGAAAGTAAGAGATTGAATCTGTACAAGAGCGAAGCAATTCGACTTAATGGAATTAAAATGAATGAAATAGAATTGGGTGTAATTAAGGAAGCGCATCAAGTTCGTGATGTAGCTATGTTAATGGTAAGGAACTATGTCATATAAAAGTGTTAAGCGATGTTAAATGTTACAATAAAATAAATTTAAGTCAAACTTTAATAAGATTTAACCATTTGAACTTATAAAATATTTCTTAAACCAAGTTCAATTTACCGATTCTAAAATATTACTTAATCTCTAAAAAATTTAAGTTACATTGTTATAAAAGTAATAGAATGGGTGACACTTTAAGTGGCTTCTGATATTTAGCATAGGATTTAATAGTATTTAATCATAGGTACAACATAGGCCCGGTGTGCCAGAGTTTATCCTGGCAGAAATATTTTTTATAAATTTTTATTTTTCTAATAATCATAAGTAATTTGCACTTTTATGAAAATTAATTTCTTATGGACCATTTTGTAGCAACTTTTATGTTTTTTCAAAAAAATTTGGTGTGACAACTCTCATCGTGGCAGAAAAGTCTGTCACGCCGACTTTTAATACCTAAAGTTCATAAAATGTATCCCTTATCACGGAATTACTTTTTTTTAATCTCTTCCTTTTTAGATCTTCTTTTAAAATATCTCGGTGCGACAGCTTAAAACTTGACCAAAATATCTGTCACACCACTTAACATTATAGCTTCAACCCATCAAAATCATGAAAATGGAGCGTATTGAAATTATTTTCTGCTCTGTTTTTAATTTTCGACACAAAATACAGTCTATGTCTTCCATGATTCTTTCTCTTTTTACTTTCAACTCTTGAATTGAGCTATCCTTACTATGTATAATATATTATACCTGAGTTACCCTAAAAGCCTTAAAAATGTTTAGCTTATCTTTGTCCCTTCAGTCAGTTGCTTTGAAGCCCTGTTGAACGTTACATTTCGATCAGCGTGCTTGTTCATATATTATTTTAAAAATATCTGTCACAACTTTTAGATTTAGATGACTTCAGACACAGTATTATTTTTTTTTATTTAAAATTTATTTATTAAAGAAGTTTATAAACTAATACCAGGAAGGAAAGTAAAGGTCATTTAATTGATACAAATGTATTGCTGAAAAACATTATTATGTTATAAAATTCAGCATTTCATTTATTCACAATTTTGTCAATTTCTATACATTAGTTATGTTATAGATATGTTCGCCGAGATCGACCTCTACCGACTTGTTCATTCACACTCGCCTTATAAATTTGTTTCGTCAATATTTCCTCATCCATCCTCTGTACGTGTCCAAACCATCTAATCATTCCTTTATCTATCTTTGTAACTTCATCTTCTTTTACACCACAGCGTTTTCTTATCTCACTATTTTTTACTTTATCCAACCGAGTCACTCCGGCTATAATTCTCAGACTACTAATATCCGCAGCAGTAATCCTATTTTCATGCTTCTACTGCCAAACCCAACATTTACTACCATTTTTATTTTATTTCACAAAAATAATTAAAAGTTTTTTGACCACATTCATTTACCTATCTGTTTGGATGATACTTAAGCAATGACAAAAGAATATGGTGTAAGGCTTAAGACCTCACCATAAACTGGACGTTCCATGGCAAAACTGTGGCCATTTCACGCGACTTCACCCTAGTTGGTTTTTAAATGTAGGTATATGGAAAGTTTAAACAAGCTCATCACCCTCACAAATCATCCCTTAATACGGTTTATGAATGTTGTCATTGTTACCAAAGCTACACCGCCCAAAATGATGAAAAATCGAAACCTAATTCGACATATAAACCTGTAATTATGACAATTAAACGAATGTTCGGCGTTCACAGCAAATCCGAGGACTTTTAACGATTTAAAAGTAAAATATTGTTGGTTAATTTAAAATATGACCGTAACAAAAATTATAGTAGTGCGTTTGATAAATCCATAGAGGTAGGTAGATAATTTTTTGGGTAAGTTTCAACTCCTTACTGATTATTTTATTTTCCAGAGTAGCAGGTGAAAAGTTTAAATTGTTGTTACCCCGCACAAAACCACATGAGCCTGCATTCGAAACCGCTCCAGTTGTGCGCCGCATTTATTGATGCAATGGAGAATCTAAGACGAGCTAGCGCTGCATTTATTATTATCAATGAACTACTTCTTCTTCTTGAAATTCCGCTCCTATCGGAGATTGGAAATCATCACCACTACTCGGACCTTATCAATCGCCCGCCTGAAGAGTTCTGCGGACGTGCAACCAAACCACTCCCTCAAGTTGCGCAGCCAACAGACTCTTCTTCTGCCAATCGTTCTCTTTCCTTTTATTTTGCCTTGAATAATTAGCTTAAGGATAATATATATATATATATATATATATATATATATATATATATATATATATATATATATCTCCTCTCAGAACATGTCCTAGATATTCTAATTTTCTCCTTTTTATGGTGTTACTAATTTCTTTGGCTTTATTCATTCGGCGTAGTACTTCCTCATTTGAAATCATGTCAACCCATGGTATTCTCAGCATCCTCCTATAACACCACATTTCAAATGCTATGTTCTTGATGTTTTCTGATTTAAGTGTCGAAGCCTCCATTCCATACAATAGAATGGAGAATATATAGCATTTTAGCATTCTGGTTCTCAGTTCTAATGTTATATCTCGGCTGCAGAGTATTTTATTCATTTTTATGAAAGCGCTGCGAGCTACTTCAAGTCGACACCTGATTTATTTCGTGTGTTCTGCTGTTTCAGTTACCCATGTGCCAAGATATTTGTAAGAGGATAGCCATTCCAGGTTGTCGTTACTAATATTTATAGATGGTCTATTGTGATTTGTGCTTTGGTTTTTTGAAGTTGCTATGATTTTATTTTTCTTTAGGTTCATATCTAGGCCATATTTTTAGATGCGCATTTTTTTCAAAAAAAAATAATTATAATGGGTGTATCATGTGACAGTGGCCAATACCAACTTTCTTATTTTAAATACAACCCCCTGTATATTATTTATTTTTTGGATTCTTCAGAAAATTCTAGACATAATTCATGTACAATGTTCCATACCTATCTTTAACTGTTTCGGAAATATTAAGTGTTTTCAGATGTATTACAAAAATTAACATTAAAAAAAAAATTATTTTATTTCACAAATTCGCTACATTACACTCAATACATTGCCGCTATTGGTCTAATGAGAATCCTCACTGGATGAGAGAGGAACATACGCAATATTCTCAAAAAGTTAATGTTTTGGCAGGAATTGTTGGAAATCATATCGTAGGTCCCTTTTTCATTGATGGCAAAACTTGAATGGAGATAAATATTTAGAACTGCTCCAAAATAATGTCGTGCTAACTTTGACAAACTACATTATTTGTGAAATAAAATAATTTTTTTTTTAATGTTAATACATCTGAAAACACTTAATATTTCCGAAACAGTTGAAGATAGGTATGGAACATTGTACATGAATTATGTCTAGAATTTTCTGAAGAATCCAAAAAATAAATAATATACAGAGGGTTGTATTTAAAATAAGAAAGTTGGTATTGGCCGCTGTCACATGATACACCCATTGTAATTATTTTTTTTTGAAAAAAATGCGCATCTAAAAATACAAATCGACGTGTTCAAGCGTTTTTCCCAACACGCTCTCATTTATTCGTTATCGAATTTATTCCATTTGGCTGTTCCACACTCTATTTATGAATGTAGGTTAAATTTATTTATTTAAACCATTACCGCTACTAGTCAAGTTAATAAATCACAAAAAATAAAATAAAACACGAACCGAAAGAAAAAATGAAATCAAGTCCAAACAAATACATCAGTTACTGTTGTTTCGAATTTAGTACCGTCTTTCAACCGATATTAAAATGTTTCTCTTTACCGAAAAAACAACCTTTATATAATCGAGTTAAAAGATTGCCGTAAAGAAAAAAAATGCGAATGATCGCCAACGAAATGGATTTTTTCATAAAAACTGATTTCTTTGCCGTCAGGTAAATCACTGCTGTTATTGGCAATCTCCTTTTCACGGAGAAACAATTTTATCTTGACTTGTCACTAATTTTCAATGGCAACGACATTGTCGATGAAGTAGCCCCCATAGATTCCGAGACGATTTCAAATGCAAAACAACCATTATTGTATTTCACAACGTTCCTTCTGTACACAATACTGCATAACTGATAGAGATTAACTAGTTTGACAAGCAACGAGATGTGATGGCTGCTCAATGCTACGCGTATTCGACAATGCAAGTTATTCACAGAAAGTTGCTCACTATTTAATTTTTTTTTTGTAAGACACCGAAAATTCTCACAACAAATACAGCAATAAGAGAGTTAGAAGATGTTCAATAGTTATTTTAAACATTTAATAAACATATTTTAAAAATTTAAACTAACGATTTGTAGGAGACTATGACACTAGGTATACAGCTTAAAATTAATTATCGAGAATGACTAATTTGGAGATATAAAGCAGTGAGAAAAAAAACAAGATATTGTCTTAGCATAAGAATAAGAAGAAAGAGAAGAAAGTTAAGGCAATAATTAAACTGTGTGTAAAATATCATTGTTTACATTATCAATATTGAAACCATTATTATTTTTCGTTATTTACATTGTTAATTTATTTTCGGCTGCTTTTGGGGGGAAGACAAATTTAAAGGAGCTTTGGTAAGGGGAGCCCAAATTAAATTATTTTAATTCAAGTAGAGAAAAAATAATTTGCCCATTCCAAAGCACTTTAAAGAAACCTTGCGAGAAGAATCGGTAGGGATAGTTATTAACGGAGAGGTTATAAATAATATGCGATATGCTGATGACACCGTCTTGTTAACGAGCAATCAAAGAGACGTACAACATCTTCTAAAGAAATTAAATGATCGATGTAACGAAAACGGTCTAAAGATAAATCTTAAGAAAACCAAGTTAATGGTAGTTACAAAGTTCCCCCAAAATCACAACCATATAAACGTGTCAGTAGCAAACATCTAAATAGAGAATGTGCAGTCAAACAACAACCTGGGAGCCTCAATAGAATAATCGGGTGACCTAACACCGCGCTTTTGTATGGTGTGGCGGCATGGTTAGGTTAGGTTTTATGTGAGTGGGGCGTGGTCGCCCCTCCACCGCGACCCTTAGTAGGTCTATTGTGGCTCACCCCTAGAGGCTACAGTTCACCGCACAATCCAGCCCTTCTTACGAAGTTCATGGTTGTATTGGGTGAGATTTTTTTAAAATCGGTAGGTTCTAGGTTAGTGTAACCAAATATGTTGAACCTTATTCTTCCCAGGCCGGGGCATGAACATAGTATATGTTCAGCAGTTTCGTCTTCCACGCAGCAGAACCGACAGTCTGTTTGTTGGTTCAGATCTATCTTTCTGAGGTGGTATCTCAGACGACAGTGTCCCGTAAGCAGTCCTGTTAGAATACGCAGGTCATTTCTGCTCCATTCTAGGATCTGCTTAGTTGTGTTTCTCGAGGGTTGTAACGGTAAAAACGCCTTTTAGTGGGTTAGCCCTGGTAAGTCGAACCAGTACGTGAGTATTTTCCTCTCCGCCCAGTCCGAAATAATTGTTTTGGCGGCACTTGTGGTGACTCCAAAAACCGGTTCTGGTCCAGTGAACGCAGATTCGGCCCCCTGTTTTGCAAGGGTGTCGGATTTTTCGTTTCTTTCCACCCCCTGGTGCCCAGGTACCCACAGTAGGGTCCCCCTGTTGTTAGCACCAAGGTACTCTAAGGATTCGATGCAATTCCATACAAGTTTAGAATTTATCTTGTTGGAGCTCAGTGCTTTTAAAGCAGCCTGGAGGCATGGGCTCTCAAGAAGAATCACACGGACTAACTACAAGCCTTTGAAATGTTGTACTGCCGTAGAATGTGGCGTATCCCCTGGATAGAAAAAATCTTTAATGTGGCAGTCCTAAATCGGATAAATAAGGAATGTGAAGTCATTAACACCATAAAAAAAGGAAAGCCTTAATATCTAGGTCATATACTGAGAGGACCCAAATACGCACTTCTCCAGCTAATAGTTCAGGGAAAGATTGGTGGAAGGAGGAATATTGGAAGACGCCTTGTGTTTTGGCTTAAAAACCTAAAGGACTGGTTTAATTGTAGCAATGTTGAACTCTTCCGAGCTGCAGTCAATAAGGTCCGAATAGCTGTGATGATAGCAAACCTCCGATAGGAGATGCACTATAAGAAGAAGAAGTGTTAAAATCTGGTTAATGTGAGAAAAAATAAATGGCAGTACACGGATAAATATCTGCATAGTATTTTATGTACTGCTAAAAAAATATTTATAGTATTCATTAAAAAACAAAGATTTGTTGGTGATTTTTTAGTAGAAAGGAAGTTTATTTAGTGCTAGACATAATTTCTATTTAACGTGAATTACATTTAAGAGCCTGATGTCAGTTATTTAAATTACGTATTTTACGCATTTATCTTCTTGGCAATGAGGAATCTAGGGGCTTGTATTAACGGGGATACGTATTAACAGGCCAAGAGCCGACAAATTATACACAAACAAGTGAACTACGTACGGTTGTTAGCATCACCGAATAACCACAGAAACGTTGCGACCAGTCACTCGCCTTCCGCGACTTTATAGCTAAACAAAAGTGAATTTATTTTAAATGCTAGTATATTTGATCTTATATAGTATTTTGTTTAAATTTTGCCGCATTATTAATGTTCTTTTTTTAGAAAGGTATCATGTGAGTGGGGCATAGGTCGCCTCTCCACTGCGACCTTTAGTAGGTCTATTGTGGCTCACCACTATAGAGATAACAGTTTACCGCACAATCCAGCCCTTCTCACGAAGTTGATGGTTGTATGGGGTGAGATTTTCTTAAAATCGGTAGGTTCTAGGTTGGTATAACTAAATATGTTGAACCTTATTCTTCCAGGCCGGGGCATGAACACAGTATATGTTCAGCAGTTTTGTCTTCCACGTAGCAAAACCGATAGTCCGTTTATTGATTCAGACCTATCCTTTCGAGGTGGTGTCTTAGACGACAGTGTCCTGTAAGCAGTCCCGTTGGAATTCGCAGGTCATTCCTACTCCAACCTAGAATCTGCTTAGTTGTGTTTCTCAAGGGTTTAGGTGAGAACGCCTTCGAGTGAGTCAACCCTGGTATATCGGACCAGTACGTGTGTATTTTCCTCTCCGCCCAGTCCGAAATAATTGTTTTGGCGGCACTTGTAGTGACTCCAAAAACCGGTTCTGGTCCAGTAAACGCAGATTCGGTCTCCTGTTTTGCAAGGGTATCGGTTTTTTCGTTTCCCACCGCCCTCTGGTGCCCAGGATGTTCTTCTCTTAAAAATATAACTTTGAGAAAAATCCACTGGGACAAGTATCAACAAAGCACATGGGGGTGAGTTTTTTACACGTTAATATTTACTTTATTGGTATTTTATGTCCCGGTCCCGGTAAAACAATGACCAACAATAGTAAAAAACCTAATAAGATCATTTAAAAAAGCTGGTGTTTGGCCGGGTAACAAAAGTGTGTTCCAAGACTAAGGACTATGGGCTATTTTTTATTTTATTTTATTAAAGATATTAAAAGATTGTTATTGTCTATCGAAGACTAAAAATTTGCCATTTTTTGTATAGTTATAAGGTCAGAGTGAAAAAATATTATTGAGTTGATTATTTTTAATATTATTTTAACTACTTAATGAAAAACTACCTCACAAAAAAATATTGATTAGCATTTAATTCAAGCAAAAATAATATTTGTAGTAAAATGATTACTGTTTTTTTTTCTACTCATATCTATAAAATATTACAATCATATTAAAGCTTTATTGTTTACACTTGCCCAAAGAGTGGGGCAAGAATTAAAAGGTACATTTTTAAAAAAAGTAGATTTCTTTTTAAAGACTACAAGGGTAGGTAAATTTTTTTCATTAAAAATCGTAGACAGATAATTTACGCTTCATAAAATTAAAAACAAATCTTAAACTAGTTTTTATTTCCGTAAAATTAATAAAAAAGTAAAATCTGTTGTCACATGCTCCTGGCTCCCCTATCTTCTTGACATGACCTAAGCTACTGTGAGACACTACTTCGTAAATAACTTATCATCTATGACTAGTTGCATTTTGTACATGTCTGAGCATGTGGTTTAAAAAAAATTACATTAGTTTAAAGATATTCTTTCAATTTAAAAAAAAGCTTGATACATGATCATTTTAGAATATTTAACAATATGATGAGATATTATCTTACCGTGTAGGCATATAATAACGACAAAAGTGACAAAACTACCCTAGTTGTATGTCACATGGTAAAGTAATGACTAATGACAGATGAAGGAGATCGGTAGATAAATTACAAGTCTTTCAGAAACTAGTCCAACGATATATCATCGTGGCACACGAGCAGGGGAGCCCCCCTACGGTTAACTCGCAGAATATTATTACAGGTTCTTTGAAACGACAATCGACCGAATCGAGAGGGGTAAAATAACTCGTCCCTCTCATACAAAAGATAACTAAAACAAAGCTAGTTATGTTGAAATCTGCGTTGCACAATTTAAGCGCATACAAAGTCGTAACTTTTAAAACATTTCAGATTCGTGACTACATTAATTATAAAATCTACGCCCTTTCTGTAAATGTCTCAATTTACTTAATTAATTTTATGCAGCACGCTTAGCACATACTATTTTTAAACAAAAGTTATTCCTGCTAATGAAGCAGGTTCTGTTAGAATTTGACCATCATACATCGTCACATACAGTAGATAAATCTATGAAATGGATCACTACAAAAATATTAAATCCAGGCTTGACAAGGAGTGCAAACATAATTGTTTTAATTAACTATTTGCGCTGTTGCCAAGTTTTTTTACAACCACACAAAGAAATTTTATTGTAAAAGACTTAATTTCAATTAGAAAAATCAGTATATTTTTTATTTGAAGTTTTCAGCGCTGATTTTTTAACATGTTCAGCATAGGACCCCCACGCGTCCCGCTTCATCACCCCGTTCTGACCGTCGAACAGCGTTGCCAGATTTTTTTTTGCCAAATCAGGATTTTGGAACTTTTTGAGTGAAAAAAGCGGGATTCTTTCGTCGAAAGCAGAACAGTAAAAAAACGTATATAATCAGAAGTTTTTAAATATTTATCTAATTTTTTGAATTTAAATTACGTGACAGTAGATAGCAAAAGTAGCAATAGAAAATGTATTTTAATAAAAATATAATATTATAAATCAGATTAGCCCTATCGTTAAATAGCTGAGTCTTATTCGTCTTGTGAAAAAAAAAATAAAAAAAAACCGGAAACCAAAATCAAAAAAGTTTTATTCATTAGCAAAATATGGCGTTTTAAACAATAGTCTGTGGATTGAGTGTTACAAATTACAACTTACAATAAAAGAATAATTATTTATAAGAATTACTTATTCATGATATTTCTGTGAAGATTTCATTCTTTTAAAGATTGCTTTTTATCTTTAATAAAGACGAAGAACTCTTCACAGGATAGCTGTAGATTAAACTGAATGAGTAATTCTGCATTCATAAAATTTACGGAGCATTTATTTCTGGCATCCGACCATTTTAAGTTCATCTGGGAAAAAAACGCGTTCAGGAAAGCAGTTTGATGTTGAGATACTTAATATGAAAGACACTGTTTAAACTTATTCCTGGTATTTACTTTTGGGAAACTTTCAAAAGAGCTGTTGCTATTTCTGTGCGGTGGTGGCAGTGGTATTTTTGCAATATCCCGCTAATACGTTCAAGGATGATTTCAACAGTTCCTGACTTGCTAGCCACAAAAATACACGTAGAAAAGTCGTTTAAATTCCTCTTTTCGAAGAAAGACGAATGGGTGATGGGAGAAATCCTCTTCCCAGAGACTGAATACTTAATGTACACAGATGGACCAAAAACCCCAGATGGAGTTGGTGCCGGTGTTTTTAGCAGAAAACCAAAGATTGAAATATCTTGGCAGGTATGCTACAATCTTTCAGGCTGAAGTCTTTGCTAACGAATTGTGTGCAAGAGAGTTGACCAACAGACCTCTAGCAAACAAAAACATAACAATAATATCAGACAGCCAAGCTTCTTTAAAAGCACTGAGCTTCAACAAAATAAATTCTAAACTTGTATGGAATTGCATCGAATCCATAAAGTACCTTGGTGCGAACAACAGGGTGACCCTACTGTGGGTACCTGGGCACCAGGGGGTGGGGGGAAACGAAAAAGCCGACCCATTGCAAAACAGGGGGCCGAATCTGCGTTCACAGGACCAGAAAAGGGCAGTAAAATACTCACGTACCGGTACGATATATCAAAGTTAACTCACTCGAAGTCGTTTCTACCTAAACCATTGAGAAACACAATCAAGCAGATCCTAGGTTGGAGTAGGAATGACCTGCGAATTCCAACGGGACTGCTTACAGGACACTGTCGTCAATGATACCACCTCGAAAAGATAGGTCTGAACCAACAAACGGACTGTCGGTTTTGCTGCGTGGAAGACGAAACTGCTGAACATATACTATGTTTATACCCCGGCCTGGGATGAATAAGGTTCAACATATTTAGTTACACCAACCTAGGACCTACCGATTTAAAAAAAAATCTCACCCTATATAACCATGAACTTCGTAAGAAGGTCTGGATTGTGCGGTGAACTGTAACCTCTAGGGGTAAGCCACAATAGACCTAGTAAGGGTCGCGATGGAGGGGCGACCACGCCCCACTCACATAATACCTAACCTAACCTATCGGGACGACCTGCCAAAATCGGGACGTCTGGCAACGCTGCCGGCCTCCCTAACATTATATTTTAGATGTGCATAAATGTAAGTTAAATTTTATAAATGATTTTTATAAATTTAGAGCTTTTATAAACAACAAATAAACATAAGTAGTCGATTCAATATTGAAAATATTCCTACCTTAATTCCCATATGTATTGGGAAATCTGCAGCTGTAGCCAACGATGGAAGTGACTGTATTACTGGAACAATGGGGAGAGAACAAGACATCATACTGTCGACCTGCAAAAATAAATTAATTAACAACGCACTGGTGGCTCGGTTTACACTAATAAATTCTAGTCGCGCGATTTTTTAGCCGCAGTCATTATTTAAAATGCAAAAATTTGCGGCTAAACAATCGCAACGATTAAAAAGCTGCAACATGCCCTATTTTTGCTGCGACGCAAATATCTCTACCGAATCATACAAACAAGCATGAACATGCACTCACACTTGCGATATTTTAGCCGCAGTTTTGAAATCGGTCTTGTAATTTAACTTGTTTAACACCTTACTGCATGATTATTTTATTTTTTATTATTTTAATGTTTATAATGTATTATAGCCTCATGACAATAAATAATCTGAGGTACGCTGACGATACAGTTATTTTAGCTGGAACACACGAAGACCTACAGACGCTTATTAACAGAATGGTCACAGTAAGCAAAGAATCTGGACTATCACTAAACATCAGCAGAATAAAATATATACTGATAACAAAAACAACTCGAGACAATCGTAAGATATATGTGAGGAACCAGCCTATTAAAAGACAATACAAATACGACTGACGAGATGCTACGTGCTGTCTATACTATACTATGGGATGGAGGCCTGGACACTGAAGGTAACCGTCATGAGGAGACTGAAGCCATTTGAGATGTGGATATACCAGAGAATATTGAGGATCTCATGGATAGAGAGAATAACAAACGTGGAAGTGATGACACGTATGCATAAGGAGAGAGAAGTGATTCCAACAATTAAGAGAAGAAAACTGCTGTACATGGGACATGTCATGAGGGAAGAAAAATATCAAATGCTACAAATAATTATGCAGGGAAAAATCCAAGGCAAGAGATCTATGGGAAGAAGGCAAATTCATGGCTGAAGAACCTTAGGGATTGGTTTGGATGCAGTAATAATGAACTATTTAAAGCTGCGGTCTCAAAAATAATAATTGCTATGATGATTGCCAACCTTCGAAGCGAAGACAGCACTTAGAGAAGAAGATAGCATCAAAAATTTAAAAAAAAATAAAAAAAATATAATCATCTCTTAAAAAAAATAAACAAAAATTATGACTTATGCCACATAATATAGAACAAAATTACAGTTTAAAACAGGGATATACAAAAACAAAAACATAACAGCTTACAAACAAACTTAAACATGAAACATTGGTTAGTTCATTCCGAGGAAGTTTCTGTAGTTTCTTTACGCGCAGAACCTTAAGCAAATGTTCGTAAGTAAAGCAGTTTCTTAATTTATACCTCTCCTTTGACCAACGTCGTTTTCTCTTTGTGTCCTATTTTTTTCCGCTTGAGGGCAACTAAAGTCAAGTCAAGAAAGCCTAAATATGTTTTTGAAACCGTTGTTTCAAAGGTAGGTATATAGGCTCACACTGTATAAAAACTAACCACTGGAAATGAGTTTTGATCAAAAGATTTAAGGGCCTCTAGGGCGTCTATGGCCTCCTTTAAACAATACTAATTTATCCTACCTTTAAAGGTAAATTAATTAACTTATTTAGAATTACGTAAGATTATTTTTTGAATTAAGGAACAAAGCTTAAAGATCCTTAATAAAATTTTATTTTATTTTTTAACCAACTTAATCTCATTACTTTTTTAAAGTGAAATAGAAAATTCTATGCATTCACAAAAACCTTCTTCTTATAAAAATATTAATGTTGATTGTGAACACCAAATAGTCCAACAGCATTAATTAAAATACTCCCTAAGGATATCCCTTGTAAAAAGGCTGTCTGGAAACTTCATTTATTGAAAAATCTTTCTTTTCATCTTTTGTGAATTTAAAAACTACACTCGGTTCGGACTTTATTTTACGACTAATTAGAACTTTGAGTCTACCGGACAAATAACTACGAAACTCAAACTATTGCAAACAAAAATGTACCAAAAACAAAAAAAATAAGTTGCTCGGTACGACGTAAAATTAATAAAATGTATTGAATAAATTTAATTAAAAAATTCCAAACAGGTAAAACAATGATCAGGGCATGATATTGTCTAGCTTTAATGCTTTCTTTTACCAACTGTTGGTTTATTGGCCGCTTAACCCTACTATCAGTGAGTGTACAGTTGTGTTCAGTGCCGCATTTTAAAAATTTTATGCAGTTCACAGAAGCAAACAAAAGACGTGGAAAATATGCCAACTATTTTCAATGTGTTCGCAAACGACCAATCGCGATGCAAGGTTTGAAAGTTTAAAGGTTGGCGCGTATAATCGAAATATTACAATCGAATAATTTTATGAATAATACAATAATGAGTGCTGACAGCTGTTATTTAAAACATTTGTTGTTAGCTTGCCAATGTTTTAATTTATTTCAACAATTTAACTTTCCTAATAGTACATCAGTACAATTGACATAGATCTAATTTTCCTTTTTTACAAAATTATTAGAATTTTAAAAATAAAACTTCTTCTTCTTCTTCTACTTGTTAAAGATCTAGATGATCTGTTGATTACGGACTTGCCTCTGTAATATTTCCTGAGATGTGGACTGTCAGCTGTCTCTCCATCTCTTTGGTGGTGTTCCGGGTGGACGGGTCCCTGCTGGTTTTCCCTCTAGTACAATGCGAGGTAGTCTATCGTTGGTCATTCTCTTCACGTGGTTATACCATTCTTTTCTCCTCTGCCTTCCCCATCTGACCACATCCTGTACGTCGCATTGTGCTCTAATGTCAGTGTTTCTTACGTGATCTCTTCTTGTTTTCCCGGCTATTGTTCTCAGTACTGACATTTCGGCGACTCGTAGCATCCTTTTTGTCTTGTTGGTATCCTCTCTCGCTTCTATACCATATGTCATTATTGGTCTGACGCATGTCTTATATATTTTGATTTGACTCTTCTTTCGCATAAAAGGATTAGCCCATACAGCCTCCTTTAGACATCCTGATATTATTGTTGATTTGTTAATTTGGTTCTCTTACCGGGTCGTGAGCGCTGGACATATCTATGCCCAGGTATCTTAAATGCATGACCTGCTCTATGGGTTTATTATCTATTACGAGCTTGCATCTCATTGGCTCCCTAGCGATGGTCATGGTTTTCGTTTAACCTATGGATATATCCATATTGAGTTGCTGACTAATCTGGTCAAACAAAACTAACCTTACTAATTGGGTTGACAGTTGACACTTAATGTTATTGATAGTCGGTTTTCGATATGAAATGAAATATATCGTTACCAAAAATACAACAACAGCGACATGAACCAGGGCTTTTGTTTGCTTCTGCTAACTGTAGTGTTATTCTTGAAAAAATGTTTACATTAGTATTTCAATCAAGGAGGAAACTTATTAGTGTCTTGTATATTCCCTGTTTTATACAAAGTGGAACCAAATTCAATATTTAAATTATTGTACATATTTATGAAAAAACCCTAAACACGTCAATTTTAAGGTCCTTTCAGCTACATCTACTTGGCACCGCTTTAAATCTCAAGGGCTATGATTTATGTACCTTTTATGTGCTTATTTTTTACCAACTTTAAACATTTTGTACTTCATAATTAGTAGGTTTTTTAGGGGATGATAACTTTGGCGATTCCACGCGTATACCAATATACGTACGAAGTGTACCTACAAACAAATCAACCATAACAATAGGATTAAATTAAGGACGAAAAAGTAGTAAAGAACGTAACATGGGGAGAAAGAGGGTAATTATATAAGGGGGGAAAAGGGTAAAAAAACCATTACAGGCTTTTTAAAAGAATAATGCTTATTTCTCGATGATGAGGGTAAAAATAAACTCAAAATAGATACACATTCTACTATCAAATTACTAGAGCACTTTGAATAATTTTTGTACCGCATAAACTCTTCGAGCTACAAGTTTCGCGATACGGAATTTCTAGTGGGATGACGCTCATTCCCCGATTATAAGGGTTGAAAGAATTATGTACCCAGAATTATGTACACATTCTACTATCAAAATACTACATCATAGCATTTTAAATGATTTTTGTAGTGCATAAATACATAATTTCTAAAGGGATCACGCTCGTATCCCGATTTAAAGGGTTAAAAAAATGTTGTACCCTGAAACTCGAATTGGATACACATTCTACATCGAAATACTACATCATGGCATTTTGAATGATTTTTGTACCGTATAAACTCTTCGATTTTAAGGTTTGTTTTACCTGCAAACTTAAAGTAAATTTTTTTTTCCACTATCACGTCAAACAATAACATGACCAAAGAAATTAACATCAGAATACAAAGTACCAATCGCTGCTTGTTAGGACTTGCTCGAAAGAAGTTGTTAATGTTAATCGCTCGTAATAATTGTTAATATTTCACACTCAAAAGTGAATATTAAGCTGTCTCGAACCTTAAAAAATGAAGTTCATACTCTTAGTCTCAATATAAAAAAAATACTATTGTATAAAAAGTAAAGTATAGAAATTTCGTAATCTCGATCAGTTGATTCTTGTTGGAATCAATTAAAAATATTTTCTCTCGTTTACACAAAAATGCTCTTTTTGGACTTAAAATAATAATAACTGTTTTTTTGTTACATTAAAAAAATAAATTATAGTTAAAAAAAAAAACTAAAAAACACGCTATTAGAGTTAATCAAATTAAAAAGTAAATATAATTCTTAGCATTAGAATAAAATTACTGACGAGAAAATTATTATCACTGTTCTAAAAGCGTGGGGTGCTTTCATTCCGAAACGCACAGTTAGTTTAAAAATGTCATACAAAGTACCCCACGCTTTTAAAACAGTGACATTAACTTTCTCGTCAGTAATTTTATTCTTATTATTTTTTACTTTAAAGTTTGATTAACTTTAAAAGCGTGTTTTTTAGTTTTTTTAAACTGTAATTTACTTTTCGCTTTTTAGTTCGATTTGTTTTAAATGGCAAAAGCACAAAAGAATGCATCGGCCGGGAATAGAACCCGGGTGCCTGCGTGGCAGGCGAGCAATTTACCACTGAACCACCGATGGATCCCTAAAAAAATTTAAGAATCCTGGCGAAACTAATCAGGATAATCCGATATTTTGATCGAATTATTGCATTGTCATCGGTCTTTGACAAATTTGCGTTGTTTAAATTAAATCTGATCGCTTAAAGTAGTGCAAAATTGAGGCCAAAGAGTCAGGTACAAACATACAAGCAAACATACAGGTTAAACTAATATAAGCGTGTTAAAAAAGTGATAAAAAGAAGTTGTTTTTATTGGAGCTGTGATCCAGAATATAAAATAAATAAAGTGCAAAGACTCTCGATAGATAGAAAAACCCCCTCTCTCCATTAAACACATTTCTTTTATTAACGATCTATATGTTAGTAGTATAGGAGCTAGCAACGTTTGGAAACGTAGCAACGTAGCAACGTTTGGTTAAAAAATAACATAATAAAATATTTCATTAGGTACCGCTCTGTTGTATCGCTGACTTTTGTTTTAAAACGTTATATTTTTGTGGAGGACTGTATTTGTTCAGCGAGCTTTGTTACAATGAAAAACAAACAAAAAAATCTCGCGTTCACGTGCAGTTCCTGTCAAATACCAGCAAAGAGCGTCGAGTTGATAACACGGGGCACCTGTAATCCCGTATTACCAACCGACTGTTCACTTTTCGAGAATTGCAAGCACTTTCCGCTACCAGTTACACTGTCATATGTCGTGTAACGATTCTTTGAAAGCTTAACAAGAGTTAGGTAAAGTGGTTGATGACATTTGAAAGGTATCGAAGGGAAAGAATGAACACGACTTACACGATATTAACCTTTGTATGCACGATTAAAGATCTTTGAGAATATTGTGTGACGAATGCTAGGGAAATGATGCACAATAAGAATTACTGTTAACTACGTGTATTTATCAAAATGAAAGAAAAACTTGGCAAAAGAAGCAATGTGCGTCAGCGTTGAAAATCGTCGATAGACTGTTGGAGTTCGTTGAGAGACTGTCGAAGTTTGTTGAGAGACTGGTGGAAATTGACTGACTGACTGAAGACGACTGCATTTGTGCGCCTCTCTCTGTCCTTTTTATCTACTTTCCCCCCACGTCTGTCAGTTTTATGACAGTCTGTCGATGATACATAACTTGGCGAAAAGGCCTTTTTAGAATCACACCGATTTCCTGTGATTGTACGCAAGTAGCTGAAGAGGAAAGAAGATTCTGGTCACAAAAAGTAGGATCGAATACTTGCGTTATTGCAAAGAAGCAGAACTTAGGGTCGTAAAGATTAGGGTCGTATACGTGCTTTCTTAAAAAGGACGCGACTTCAGATCAAAAAGGTTTTTAGTGAAATTAGTCGTTGGAATTTTAGGGAATTCACGTTTCGTCCTCTGTAAATAAACTGTATGCATGGCCGCTACAGATCCAATATTATCATTTCTATATTTTTAAAAATCAATACAAATTTCGATGATATAATTTCAAGAATTCTCGATCAACTACATCTACGATTATAAATTAAATCTCAGCACCTCTTATGATTTGATGTACATCTCATTGTGTCCCCCAAAGAGGTCTTATTCTGCTGGGCTCACGAAAAACCTTCGGAAAAAGCCCAAAGGCGAAATCATGTGTTATTCAGTATGTGTACAACCTCTTTCAATAAAATTATCAATAGGCGCTCGTCGTCCCCAAGTAATCTACATTATCAAATTGAATAGGATCTAAATATACATAAAAATTGCTAGTAAACGGCCCAAACTCAATTTTTATTTACTTACCTCTACTACATCATTTGTTTCATGATGCCTGAGGGTTGTGTGTACCCACATCGTATATCCAGTTTATTTTGCCGCTCCGTCTTTATGACGCTCCTTTAAAAAGGGCTTTGAATCAGTAGCGTTTTCGAAAAATTAATTTTCACTTTCAAATAAGTATTTACCTTCTTATATTTACTGAGAAAATTAATGGAAATTGTGTACTGTTTATTAGGTATTACAAAATGCTTAAAAGTTTTTAACCAAATTAAGTTTGGTAAATTAAATCACATCCTATTTCTTATAAAAAAAAATTGACAGTTATCGGGTCTGCCGATAGAAGTGAAAACTTTTTGGAACGAAGTTCCTTAACGCGGCTTACGGGTAGTGCGATTTAGTAGAAATCGTCACGTAACGAAATGCATCGGCGGTTCAGTGGTAGAATGCTCGCCTGCCACGCGGGCGGCCCGGATTCGATTCCCAGCCAACGCATTCTTTTTGTGCTTTTTCCATTTAATACATAATTTTTTTAGTGAGTAAAACAAATCAAACTAAAAAGCGAAATATAAATTATAGTTCAAAAAAGCTAAAAAATACGCTTTTAGAATTAATCAAACTAAAAAGTAAAACATAATTTTTTAACATAGGAATAACTGACGAGAAAATCAATGTCACTGTCAAAAAAAAATTAATGTCAATTAAAGTCACTGCTTTGTATGACATTTTTAAACTAACTGCGTTTCGGAATGAAAGCACCCCACTTAGAACAGTGACTCGTCAGTAATTTTATTCTTGTTAAGAATTATTTTTTACCTTTTAGTTTGATTAACTCTAAAACCGTGTTTTTTTAGGTTTTTTTAAACTATAATTTATTATCATATAATACAGGGCTGTACAGACACGTAAATTTTTTTTTGAAAAAGCATTTGTTTTTTGTGTTAGATCATACGTGAATATTGTTTTATTATTGCAAGTAAGTTTTGAAAAATGGAAATTGCAGCAAATGTGTGTAATACAGAGTTAGACAAGTAAGTTGATAAAATTGTATAACTTGATACAAGTATTTACTGCTTACATTCGTTTTTTGTACATGTGATTTGAGTGTTTACTATTTATTTAATTATTTAAATTATAGGGAGACAATTGTGAAATCATGTGTTCAGAGTCCAAAAGAGTATGGAAAGCGCAAACTTCAGAGTGCAAATAAAATACCGAAAACCAATGCTCAACTCCAACAACAATTACGGCATGATAAAAAAAAGATACAAAAATGTGAAACGTTGAATTCGAAGGTATTATATATCTTTTGTATGAGAATCAATTATATTTATTTTTCTTTTATTTTTTACAAAATACCTTGAACAAAATTTTTAAATAGCGTAAGGAACTTGGTTCCTATCGGATGTCGGGGTCCCCCCCCCCCAGGGTTCCATCCTGTCCCCCACCTTATTTCTTTTACACATCAACGACCTTTTGAAAACCACCACGAACCCCATTTACAGTTTCGCAGACGATAGCACACTTGTCTCAACTTTCACATCCTATCGATCACTTTCGGTGAATGATCAAAAAGACTCAGGCAGGAACAGGTTGATTCCATCAATAGAGATCTTAAAGCAATCGTCGAGTGGGGAACCAAAAATCGGCCGAAGAACTCGGCACGCTGATCAGTCTCACCCATTTACTCTCAAGATTGACACTACAAGGACCAATCTTCATCAAGAATCCTTCTTTTACAGGGCTGCTACGGAATGGAATAAGCTTCCAAAATCAGTTTTTCCAGAGAACTATGACCTGCAACTTTTTAAAAAGCGTGTCCACAATCATTTCCTTTCTATAATCCCTTCCCCTTCTAATAGTCGCAGTGCGGGCCGTCCGCGGTCCACACGATAGGTCTACCCTTTTTGCGACTATTTTCATAAAAAAAAAAATGTCCAATGACACCACAAGGCTTTTTATTTTAGGTTTTAAAATTAATTGTGGATTATGTGGATTATTGTAGAAAAGACCAAAACTATTTAGAATCTATAAAAGTAGCACTGAAAAACTAAGCAGCACGCAAATCTTACAAAGTTAATTATTTTGTTTTATTATATACCTTTTTTAGATTTGTTTGTTATTCGTAAATAAACAGAAAGGTTTTTTTTGTAAGATACCCCTTGCTTGGTATTGTATATAAAAATATAACACGAGATAATAATTGTTTTTTTGTCGGATAATTTAAAATATCACAAATAATGGGAAGTTTACTTTGTATTGATATACAGGGTGTTAGTACGACAATCTTCAGGGGGTGATTCTGCATGAAAAAATAATGACAGTATGCTATATAAACGTATGTCCACAAATACTTCGTTTCAGAGATACGGGGTGTTTTTCTTAAAAACTGACGATTTATTTATCGGTCGAGATATGCAAATAAAATTTGGTGCGTTTAAAAAGGTAGTTATTGCGCATTTTTTGACATGCAATTAAGAATTATATGTTCATCATTGGCGCGCATACGGGTTTTTTAAAGAAAAAAATAGTACGCCCTGAAATATTTTAAATTAAAAATCATATTTTAATTCCACGGTAAGTTTGTGACAAAATATCTCTCTTGCCTTTTTTTCGTATGGGGCGCTGTTTTTATGCAAAAAAAGTAAAATATCTTAACGCGTATTTTTCATTTCTTTAAAAAATTATTAAGAACTATCTAATACAATAACATTAAACAAGATCCCGTATCTCTAAAAACAAAGCATTTGCGGACATATGTTTTTATAGCAAACTGTCATTTTATTTGCATATCTCGTCCAGTTTCAGAACAATAAAAAAATCACCAGTTTTTAAGAAAAATTTTAATAACCCCGTATTTCTGAAACGAAATATTTGCGGACAATTTTATATAGAAAACTGTCATTATTTTTTCATGCAGAATCACCCTTTGAAGTTTGTCGCACTTACTTACTAACACTCTGTAAATATCAAAGACGTTAGATCTCCCTTCAAAAAAGCATAACGTACGTCATTTTTTTTAAAATTTAGAAACTAATTATCGTCCTCGGAACATGCAGTAAGTAATATGTAAATATAAAAGAGGAAATGTTTTACCATAAAGTTAATAGGCACAGTAGAGATGAATAAAAACCCTTTTCGGAAAAACAGGAAGTACGCACTAGAGGGTTTTCTCACCTCATCGTTTTCATTGTGCGCGAATCGTGAGCCTCCAAAAAGGGTCTTGAAATGTTATCGATAACGCGTGTTAATGAATATTCAGACTTGTAGCATCGATAATCTGTCGTCTCGATTTTGATAACATTTTGTAAATATTTATCAATGAAAATTGTTTGGTTAACGAATAAATAAAACTACAAATAAGTTCGTAAAAATTACTTGGCTATCTTTTTCTTTCGGTGCCATGGTCTCCCTAACGTTGGCAATTACATTGGCGAGTATAAAAAGGAAAAACCAACATTATTATTTGTTTTTTGTAAGCCGTAACTCATTTTACTTGTCTATTTTCTCTAAACAACTTAAGAGTACCTATTACTGATTTAAAAAAAAAAAACGAAAACAATAAAATCGTTAAATTGCAATAATTTTTTTTACTCGACTCTAATCAGAAGGGTAATTATAATATATAATAAATTTGGTTCACGACATTTTTAGTTTACCAGGTGTCTTAGTGTAATTTGGTTCCTGGAAAGAAAAATTATTTGAACCAATTGAAACATTTGTTTATTTGAGGCAGTAACTGTAAAAAATTTAGCCTAACCTTACCTAACGGCCTAACCTAACATCAACAGTACCTTTATCGAATGTAACTGAGCAAGCACGATTCAAAAACACAACTGACTGTCACGAAAGCAATACAATGCACAATATCAATTTTTTAAACTATAAACCTAAAAGATCGGAAATCGAATTACACGTTTTTTCTGACCCTTTTCACACTGGGAACCAAATTACATATACCTGGAAATCAAACTACCAACACGCAATAAGAAATGATAACATTGTGAACAAAATTTTATAACTGGTACACATTTTTTTATGTTTGTTTCATACATACATACATAGGGGTAGGCAGACACCACTTCCTTCCACTTGCTACGGTTCTTACACACATCTTTTGCTTCCACTACTTTCATCAGGGCTCTCATTCATGCTCGTCGGTTGTTGATACTCTTGACCTGGCCTTTCTTCCAAACAATATTGATCTGATCGAGATATGTTCGCCGAGGTCGACCTTTACCGACTTGTCCATTTACACTCGCCTTATAAATTTGTTTTGTCAATTTTTCTTCATCCATCCTTTCTACGTGTCCAAACCATACGAGCATTCCTTTATCTATCTTTGTAACTACATCTTCTTGTACACCACAACGTTCTCTTATCTCACTATTTTTTACTTTATCCAACCGAGTCACTCCGGCTATACTTCTCGGACTACTTATCTCCGCAGCATTAATTTTCATGCTTCCTCTGCCACACCCAACATTAGCTACCATACATAAGTGTAGGAACCAACACACCCCATTCATTTGTTTTCCTGCCAACACTCTTCACTCAATGTCACTGTCATACTTTCTATCTCTCGTAAACTTTGAACCCATCTTTGTTTCATCATGTGTATATTTTAGGTCCCTTCAGTTGGAAGCAATGTTTCATAGCGATTTGTGCTTAATGTAATATATCTAGTTTAAAGAACAATTACTTAAGTTAATTCGAAAGGAGGTGTATCGTTGGTAAGCTGGAAATCGGTTTTGCGATTTTCAGCTCTGTGATCGCATAGGAAACAGTAATACAGTGTTTGTTAACTTCCGATTTTTGGTTTCCATTTTGTTGCTAATTCTCAGCATACTTTTTACGTATAATCTAAGAAATAACGTTTTTTAATTATCAGCGTTTAAAATAATAGGGTGTTAAGCAGGGATAAATAAAAAGAAAAATTGTGCGGTCGTTTTTTCTTTAATTTCATATATATATATATATATATATATATATATATATATATATATATATATATATAAATATTTAAATTTTTATTTTATATTATTTTTTCAAAGCAATTAATCTAAAGGAACGAATTACATCAGAAAGTTTCATTCAATATTGCAATTTGTAGAAGTGATTTAGTGAAACGGGACGAAAGTGTGTAACATCTTTCATCTCGCTTTCTTGCAATTTGCGGGAGTGATTTCGTGAAATGTAACAGGAAGTGTGTACAGGAAGTCGCAGAAGCACGCGCTATTTGATTTGACGAATGAGCGCGCGGTGGTAGAGTTGGCCGTCAGATAGCCGTCAACCAATTTTCCGAAAGGTCGGTACTGTCAGCTATCAGCTATCAGCTGTGCACTTAAGTTTGCTGTTATATGCGTAAACTATATAAATAAATATTTACTGTTGATAATAAGTCACAAAAAAGTGCAGATCATTGATAAGAAATTTAAATAAGTAATAATAAATAATTAAATAAAAATAAAAAAAAATAAATAAATAATTATAAAATCATTTTACATAATACCTGGCCCATTTTTTTCAAAATATAATTTTAAAATTGCTTATTACCAAGGTGAGATGACAAATGTTACACACATCATATGCGACTACTGTAAGGCTCGCTCGTTTTATTTTGATTTTGCCGGAATTGTTGTTGGCATTGACAATTTTGGCAGCAACAAAGTCCTTCAATCATCAAAATTTAAACTAATCGGGTGTCAAGCTAGCATAAACAAAAAAGATATTGCTGGTCAAAAGCTGCTGATCTTAAGTTGCATTTTGTTGCTATCAACATACTTTTCACCAATATTTTAAGTAACAACAAAGTTCTTTCATCATCAAAGTGTAAAATAATCAGGTGTCACGCTAGCGAAAAAAATATTGTTTATCGAAACAACTGGCCATTATATTATTCTTTTGGTTACATTTTTTCATGACTCGCAAACCTTTTTACTTTGTTTTATGTTTCTGAATTATTAATCACGTTTTGTTTATAGCACATTTCACCAATATACGACGGTATCTGATTAGTCACCGAGGTATCGACTTCACGGGCGTACTGTGTTGAGAGGTACATTAGTAAATTCCCCTAAGATTTAAACCCAAAATTTTTTTGTTTATTATGCTTTTGTTGAGAGGTTTAATTTTTATTTTTTGCTTTATTGTCATTATAATCGGAATCACTGTCGTCGCTATCCTCATTCGGATTGTAAATGATAACAGGATTAACTGCTTCGATGCGGTTTTCACCATTCCTCTATTAAATTTTCCTATTTTGTGGCACATTTTTCCCAAATTTCAGGAGTGGCAGTAATAAGTGCTCGTTGCCAGGTTTTCAAAACAGCCTTATCACTGTAACCATTAGATCCAATGTGATTGTCGTAATAAGTTTTGCATAGTCCCCAAATATACTCAATGCGATTAAATTGGCAATGATAGTCTTAGCACACGATGTCCATAACTAAGTATAATTTGATCCTTTTTGTAAATTTTTTTTCTTTCGTGCCTTTTAGCTATCGATAATAATTCCGACTTAAAGCAATACTGTGGAAATGAAATATTTTCGTTCGTTAACCATTCTTTTATTTTCTGTACCGTCCAGGAGTTTGTTGGTTGCTTATTTAAAATTTCCGAATGGTACGGAGCATTATCTAATGCAATGACAGATGGTAATATTTTCTCTTTTAACCATTTCACAAACATCTCAGTATCCATATTGCCATAATAATCGGCCGATTTTGTTTTTGACGAAAATAAAAGATCCGCCCCATTAACAAAACCATGCTTTCCACCTGCATGCACAATAATGTGTCTTTTTCCTTCACCGTCAGTGTGTTTTATAGACTTTATATTATCGTCCTGCCATATTCTTTTTATTCCATCTTTAGCAAAAATGCAAGATTCTTCCAGATAGACAAATAAAGAGCATTCTTGTTTGTAGTAAGAATAATTTCTCAAAAATTAAATTCTTTTGTGGACGTGTCTAGCTTTTTCACACAAAGCCTTTCGGTTGTCCTCATTTCTAAACTTAAACCCTATTGACCCTTAATTTCCAAACAAGAAGTCACTTATAAAATAAAATTCCTTACCTACGAAATTTCTTTAAAAATATTAGGGGAATTTACTTTCGTATGTACAGTTAAATACTAGTTATCGTGTCTCTAACTATGATACAAAACCACCGTATATTCGTGAAATATGCTATACATTATCTTTGTATTCCACGTAATCAAAAGCAAATGAATCATAAATTAAAAATAATTTGAATAAAAGTAAATAAAAATCGCGAGCTGATCCACAGTTTAAGCCGTTTGGTAATATTTGATGTCTGATCCCTTGAAAAGTGAAATGGAGACGCTCATGTATAGTTTACCGACAATTTATTACAATTCGATTACCGGTATTATAAAACATTTACAAATAAGATGCAATACTTCTTATACAAATACACATACACCCAGTAATTTTTTTCAATGTATTGTATTTTATTACTCCATCACCATCCGAAATCATTAAAAATACTCACATAATTATGGAAAATATCTTTCATGCTATCGAAAAGTTAGTCAGTATTATTCCCGCGATAAAAAACAAAATCTTATCACATCACCACCTCGAACTAATTCGTTAACAAATTAATAATATTTCAACGATAAAGAAACGAATCTTTTTCTGGATTATTTAACTTCCTTCCACACGCGAGAAACCGATTGGACAAACAGTGAATCCAACAGTCGACTAACTAACTAAAGAGAGACGCACCTCGAAAAAAAAATGAATATTTTACCGGGTTACATAACCTTGAAAAGGCCGGTGTCAGTGTTCACTTTGAAACAGGTGCTTGTGTTCTATTGCGGACAAATATCACGAGAATGGCAAAATTAAATGACGCCATCATAAAAACTTAGCGTTTTTTTTTCTGTTGTTGATTTTGTTATAGAAATGATACGGTGTGACGAGTTGAATTTTAGAAATAATTTAATTAACAGTGGCGGGGGGAAATTTACATAGTGGGAGTCAATGGCCTCTTGTTGCTGCGGATGGCTTGACAGAATGGATGACGGTATTCATGCAGAATGTGATACGTACGCTTCCTATACTCACTTATGTATATTATACAGCGTGGATCGTTGAAATGAAAATCTATCCGAGTATTTAAAAATAATTTTTACTCGACCCTTCGATTACTATCTACTCCAATATCTTAAGCGCGATTTTAATACAGTTAAACCTCTGGTTTTCTTAGAAAATTGGTTTTCGTAGGTTGAATGGTTTAACTCAGAATATAAAATATCGGAAGGAAGCACAGCTTTAACTAAGTGTTAACCGGAATGGAGGTTGCATATGACCTACTACTGTTTTCGTTATAATAGAAGGGTAGGGCTTTAAACTAAAATAATAAGAACAGAAATAATGGAGTGACATTACATTTTTAATATTTCCAAAAATATTACTGCCAATAAAATCTTATACCATTTTCAAACACACCTCTTTATTTAATTTTTTTTTACAACTTTGTCACGTTTTAAAAATATTTCTGTTTTTCTACAAATTTCTACCAATTGAGTAACACAGGTAGTCTCACTTTTAACATATGTCAAGCTGACACAGCCGTTTTAGTACAATCAGTGGAAACTATCTCAGTATTTTCTAACTTCTTCTTCTTATGGTGCCGTCTCTGGCTATCATTATGGCTACTATTTTTACATTTGACGCTGCGACTCTAAAAAGTTGAAAAGATGTGCATCCAAACTATTCTCTTAGGTTTCTTAGCCAGGATGTACGTCTTCTTCCCACCGATTTCTTTCCTGTAATCTTTCCCTCCATTATCAGTCGTAGTATACTGTATCTCTTTTCACGCATAATATGACAGAGATATTCCATTTTTCTGGCTTTAATCAAATTCTTCAATTCTCTTTCTCTTTCTACTCGACGTATAACCTTCTCATTGGTAATCTTTTTTATTCACAATATTCTCAGTACATCCACATTTCAAATGCCTGGAGATTTTTCATTGTGGCTTTGTTGATCGTCCATAATTCTAGTCCATATAAAAACACTGGGAGTTTATAACATTTAATCACTCGTAGACGTAGTTGAAGGTTTAAGTGTGGGTTAGTGAATAGTTGTTTTATTTTAAAGAAAACATTTTTAGCCTTTTTGATTCTGACTTTGATTTCTTGAGTCTAATCATGCCTATCGTTGATCCACGTTCCAAGATACTGATATTGCTTTACTCTCTCGACCAACCCCGAATTGATATTGATGTTGATATTAGGATGATTGAATGGGGTTTTACTTATGACCATGTATTTAGTTTGTTTATAGTTCATGTTTAAACCGTACTCCCTGCTGACCCGATCGATCTCTTGAAGTAATACTTAAAAATCATGTATGTTGTCGGTCGGTCATCAGCATAACGTACCTACGTTGTTGATAATCCTTCCATTTATATTTATCCCATCTTTTCTGTTCCTGAGAGCTTCTTTGAATATAGCCTCTGAATAATAATTAAACAGAAGCGGTGACAAGACACATCCCTGTCTTACTCCTCGGTATATTTTGATATTTGATATTTTGATATTTTCATTTAGAACTAATCACTCGATTCCAATAAAGGTTCATTATTATTCTGACATCTTGCCCATGAAGCTGATTTTCTCGTACGAGGTTTATCATCTTTTCGTGCCTGACACTGTCAAACGCCCTTTCAAACTTTCTCACAACTTGTTCTTAAGTTGGAAAATGCATGATAAACATTTGATTTATTTTTATTGTAAACGGTTGTTCTAGGGTTATTAAATAGTAGGATGACAAAAGCGCATTTCGACACATCATTTTATTACTTCCTAGTTCTACAAAAATTTCTCTTCGGGAATTTTTCTATCACAACTGTACTATTGTTGGAAAATGATTGATAAAATAATAATTTATTTTCATTTTAAGCGACTATGCTCACGTGCCTATTTTTTCCCTTCTACAGTTTCATTATTAATTGGGTCTCTGATAGTTTAGTATACTTTAGTATTCCTCAGGTACTCGTAAATAGTTTCGCTTACCGTATTTTGTTGTAATTTAAATATATCACTCGTTGTAAATAGTGTTGCATACCTTGTAGTGATAGGATTCAGTTATTAATGGCTGTGACATTTTTGTTAATCGATGGAGATGGAGTGGGGGTTTTTGTTATTAGATTTTGCCTTGATTTTTGGCCTCGATTGTCGTGTGTTGTCAGCTATATTATTGTTTGGTTTGCATTTCTGTGTGGATGGGCTGGCTATCAACACGGACGAGTGCGATTATGAGTTTGGAACATAGATTTGCGAAGATTGTGGGTTGACGCGTGTCCCGTGTCATTTCTTGATATCCGGCCTGAGTGTCTGTCGTTTAGGTCAGTCGTTTGGTCTCAGCCTTAGGAGTCGGGAGGTGGTAAGAGTTTTTTTGGAACGATTTGATATTAACACGTGAGCAAAACCTCTACGGTTTTTACTTTCATATCTGGCTGTATTTGGGCCATCTTAATTGGATTTTGAAGAAAAACCATTTAATTTTTAACTTGACCATTCTATCTTACCTTTGTTGTTGATATTTTGGATTTTGGTGTCGAGTTAAAATATCCGCATGCGGGATCTGATGGAGTGAAGCCATTGTTAAGTAGCAGGTACAGTTCCATAATCAAACCGGCCCCAGGAGTAGGCCACAGGAGTAGTCCACAGGATTGGTGAATTCTTATACCCAAAGGTTACAAGTGATTTATTTTAGAATATTTAAACGACGTGATTTGTTTTTGACACCACGATTAAGTTTTGTTTTAATTTATTAATATGGTACACTGTTGAAAACTATTTATTGCATTGGATAATATGCCAAGGCTAAACTTTGATTAAAGTAACATTCTCAATAGTTCTTTGTGTCCAAGTAAAAACGTTTTCTTCATACTTATTTGTAAATATCCTACAATATTGCTATTTTGAAGGACAGCCATCGTAAAAAGAAATATTTTTAAATAAGCTCGATTGTTTTAACAGTGTAAATCTTTATGTAAATGGAAAAAAAAACGGAGTAAATTAGCAGCCGTACGTGAACGTTGATGAAGTATTGTTAAAAAGTTGACTTGTATACGTTTTTTTTTGGTAACCTGATAAGGTTTGTTATTCTTACCTTTGTTTTAATTATTTTATGGAATCGTAAACTTTGGATTTTTGATTTATTGTTGTCTTATAAAGTTGTAAATTTTGAAGTTTCGATTTATTGTTGGCTGTTAATTTTGTTTATATGTGTTATAATTTTGTTATTGAGCTGTGTATTTTAATTTATTGTGTGAGTAAAGTATCCAATATATTTTTGCTATAATTTTATTTATTTGGTTCACCATAATCTTAGTTGTTTATCGTGTGGCTCTGCTAGTGCCTATAAGACCTAGGTGTTTCCAGCTTGAACCGTCTAAGTCGGTGGCGCGGCTCACTTTTATTTTCTTTTTTTCTCCTACCCTCTACGGCTGAGCTCGGGCATAATTTGCCAGTAGAGAGACCGCTGGCAGAGTACTCTTTAGAGAACGAAAAAAGACGTGGCACGTAATTTAAATCCCCATTTTACAATTTCCTGGCACTACAAAAATTTTTCTTTAGGTATTTCCTATCACAACTATACTATTGTTGGAAAATGCATAATAAAAAACTATTTTTTTTTTCATTTCAAGCGAATGTGCTAGAGTTATGAAATAGTAACTGTATTCGTAATTGTATTCATTAGTTATTCGATTTTGCAAGGCATTTTTGTAATGCATCTGCCTTGTTCTCTAATTTCTTAGAGCTGTAGCTGGGATGATGAATTCCAGCTTTCATACCAACGTATGGGTGGACGTCTAGGTGGTCTGCTGGATCTTGGGAGATTATCCCTTGCAATCTTCGGAAATCTGTTGTTGTCCATCCGATCAACATAATCTCTCCATTCGCGACGTCTGTTTCGGGACCATCTAACTATGTCTTGGACATCGCAAAGTTCTCGGATGTTCTCGTTTATTGTGTGGTCCCTTAGTGTGTAGCCTGCTATGGATCTTAGAGACCTCATCTCTGCTGCACGGCTAATCCTTTTTGTTGTGGAGTTTTCGGCTCTTGTTTCTACAGCGTAGGTCATAACAGGTCTCACACAGGTCTTATATATGCGGACTTTGCTTTCAATGGACATGTGCTTGTTTCGCCTTATTTAATCTCTAAGACATCCTGATATTAAAGCTGCTTTGGTTGTTTAAGCCTTTACTTCTTCTTGGAGGTCTATGCTGCTCGTGATGTTGACGCCGAGATATTTGAAACTCATAACCTGTTCTACTGGTTTATTGTATATAGCCAATTTACATCTTCTGTGTTCTTTTGAGGTGGTTTATATAAATGGTTATATGGTTATATGGTTATATGGTTATATATATATATATAGGGTGTTTCAAAATTCAGTATCAAGATTTGAGGGGCATATTTTTCAGGTCAAAATAAGACGTTTTTGTCCAGAAACATGTGACCGATCTACAGAGCGTTAAAATTTCAAGATTTTTTTATTTTTTTCTTCGTAGTTTTTTTACTTTTTGAGATATTAAGATTAAATTTAAAATTGAGTTACGTTTTGTGGCTTACATCATCCAGCATGCCGAGTAAATGTAAGAATCTACAGGGAGATATTTTGTTCAGGGAGCCAAGCCCTTTTTTGCCCCATAAACTTTTTTGTAGTGCGCCGCTGGTGGATTCTAATATATGAAATGAATTATTTGGGATAGTTTACACCGATTGTGCCAAAACAGCCGTGTTAGCTTGACACACTGGTGATAAAAATGTGGACGTTTTGATACCTACGTCTGATTTAGAAAGTGTCAATTCATATGTCAAAATTGGAAAAGCGACAGTTACTTAATTTTACTTTTTAATACGACTGTATTTCCTTTAAAACCCCATCCGCCACTCCGCGTAAATTCGGTTATGCAAATAATTCGAAATGTTGTTTTTGAAAATTCACGTAGGTACATTATGCAGCCCCAACAAAAAAAAAGAATTTACCTAAATAGTACAATAGAAAAACTTTACGACTCAAAGAAAAGTAAAAGAAAACTCGTAATAATCCACGCGACTGATCACATTGTGTGTCCGCCTCGCGCAAAAGAATAGATTTTCCGGGTGTGCGACGACGTCGTCTCGGCGAGTCGTAGAAGAACATAAATAAAATCTGTCATCTGTTGCGAAACACACAACTGAATCCCAACAATGGGGACTAAATAGAAAAGTTTTCGACTTTACTTCGCGAAACACCTGTTGTATGTAAGAAGTGTAGTCGGAAAAATTAGGAACACCTTTCCCGAACGATTTATGATAATCCTGGCGGCGCTTATCTTACCGAGCGGGTAATTAAATTCCTTGCAGAAGGTGGATTCCAGAAGTGGGATAACCATTTACTTGTAGCGAGGTTTTAATAAGGGGATGAATGGAATCGGTCCGGTAGGGGCTATAAAGGTAACTTTTATGGAAGTATACAGTCACCAAAGCGTCTACTTATTCATTACTTTTTCAAAGAATTATATACAATATACAATGTTTCTCCAAAAACTTTTCTTTTACCAGAGTTCGAAAAAAATCATAATTAAAAAAATCAACGACCGGGAGATTTTAAATTTTTTTTATCAATTTTTAAAATAATGTTACGTTGGACAAATATTAAAAGGTTGTAAGGCAAGGCAAGAGTACTGGCATGTTTATCTGATATCCGCGCTTCTTTCCCTGTTCCGTAAAGTTTTTCCAGCTATTCCGCGAATTATCTTCATCTCTTTTGTTTCCATAATTTGTCTCGTTTTTGATGTTACGGGTCTTGTTTCTGCCGCATATGTCAGTATGGGTCTAATAGCAGTTTTGTAAATACGGGCATTTACTTCTGTTTTCAGGTACTTGTTACGAAATATTGTGTCGTTGATTTGTGCAGCCGTCCTTTTGCTTAACACACATGCTTAGATGGTTTGGACCCGTAGAAAGGATGAATGAAGGAAGATTGACGAAACAAATTTATGAGGCGAGTGTGAATGGACAGAAGTCGGTAGAGGTCGACATTGGCGAACATATCTCGTTCAGATCAACATTGTTTTGAAGAAAGGCTAGGTCAAGGGTACCAACAACCGACGAGCATGTATGAGAGCACTGATGAAAGTAGAGAAAGCAAAAGATCCCATACGGGATATGTATGTATGTATGTAAAAACACTCATTTTTAGTTTGTCACTTAAGAGATATACCTCATTTTAGACATTTCGTTCATGCTAATATAGTTAATATGTTATTATTTTCATGAGAATTGTGTTTAAGTTGGTAAGCATTAATATAAACTTCTTCTGTGTTATGTCCTGATATCCTTTTTTTAATAGCATTTATAACAAACTGTTCTACATTCAGATTTTCTAGTGTACCCAACTCGAGTGAGTATAATGTTAACGCATTTACATAATTTTGATCTAAACGATCTCGAATACTCATACAAAAAATACATATTGGAACAAAGCTATTATTTTTTTTACTACTTATTGTCAACAGTAATAAAATTTGGTTTCTCAGTGTAATTTTTAAGTGCGATTTAATTTATTAATGCTTCGACTGAAAGATAAACAGACAATTCGGGTATTTCATGAGGTAACTTTTTAAAACGAAACTTTGTGCAAAAAAAAAGAAAGCACAGTCTACAAAAAAGCAAAATCTTTTAAATTGGCAAAGTTTCGCGTTTTAATTATAAGTTGACATCGTATAGAAGAATATTGTTTTAAAAAGTTAATAATCTCGACGTCGACCAAACCGACATCGTTTCATTTCGACGCCTGACGTCTACTTTTCCATCTAATAAATTAAGTTGGCAAATAAAAATTAATTTCCCAATTGTTTTAGTTGTTTAATCCAATTTTGAAGTGAGTTGTACATTGCGATCGATTTGCATGGTGATTTTCTTATTTTGCTGCCTTTTAGTGAGGGAGATTTTGGAGAAACGAAAGACAGCTTCGCTTAAAATTACTTGAGTCATTTAACAGTTAAACTAATGAATAATAATTAATAAATAAAAATTTTTAATAAATATACAACAGGCACCAACAAAAGCGTAGTCTTTAATTATGAAAAAATATTATTTACAGATCATCGCATTGAGAAGAAATAGGAAAAATAAAATAAAAATATTGCTGTACATTTTACCGAGGTTGTCGTGGTACAATATTATTGGATTATTTAAGATTATACGCGCGGTAAAAGTATACAAGCTTGTAGCAAACTAATGCGCATACCTACACTTCTTAAAATACGAAAATAAATGTGATTGAATGAAATATTTATAAGTCATGTAATAGTACATTGTTTACCGGGTAGGAAAAGCCTAACATTCATGGACGACTGTAAAGATTGCTAAGTCGAGGCGCAAGCCGAGACTTAGCAACACGGAGTCCAGAAATGTGGCTTTTCCTACGAGGTAAACATACTATTTTTCCGCAAATCGTTTAAAATACGACAGATGTATCATTTCCTTACAGTAAGGAAATGAATATTTCCTAACAGTTGGGAAATCTTGACTTTTTATTTAAGAAATTTTGTCTGGAATGTTAAAATTTCCTAGCGATTTGCGGAGAAATATATATTGTTTATTATTAATATTTATAAGTTATAAGCTTAAATTTCAGATAATTCTGTAAAACTTTATGCTGTGTTCACTTTATATTTAATATCCTAACGCGGCGTTCACGTTCGATTGTCTCACGATCGTACAAATTTGCCGCGATCGAACATGACTCGACCGTTTGCGTGGAATATTGTTTCTTTTAGTATAAAACTTTTACTGTGATGTTGCCTACTTGAATATATAATTTACAACTAATAATTTCTTAATCAATGTACAAATTAGATTCCTTCCTGAATTTTTTTCTTCAAGAAAAATGTTGCCATTAGGGTACACTATCGTCGTAGCAATAGCGTGACTAATTACAACAATTCAGGAAAGTTAAATATTTCGATTTTATAGCGCACCACATTAGGTTGATTAACATCGAAAACAGCATAGAAAGAACATTTTTCCCATCCGAAATCCGTGTATTAAGCTCGTTATTAAACGGTAATAACGGCTGTTTCAAGCTCTACCGCATAATAATGCAATGCAATAATAGGTACTTGTTGCAATAGAATTTCTTAGGCATATTTATCACGTTCACATGCTGAAAAATTATGCTACATATTTAATTATGATTTTTAAAAATATTTTAATTTAACTTATTTAAAGAGTATCCCTGAGTTTATACAGCAAATAAGGTAAAATAAAAAATAGGTCAAGAAATAAGACGAAAATAGACCTGTTTATACAGATAAACTAAATTAAATAAGGATATAGAATCGACCAATGAAATCACGCCTTTTTTGTCAATGAAGTTCGTTTTTATTGCCTATTTCAGCGTTTCTTAAACTGTGGGGCGCGCCCCCTAAGGGGGGCGCATTTACATGATTGAGGGGGGGGCGCAGTACAGATTAAAAATAAAATGGTAATGATAAAATGCTACAGATAGATTTTTAAAAAATCTTTATTGAAATTTTACTTACTTAATGATGACAAAGAAACATTCTAAGGACTAATGGCTAACATGAGCTTGTTTTAAGGCGCACAATATCTCTAAATTTGGTTCTATGTTAGAGATGGCCACTCTGAGTTCATTTTCTACTTGAAGTTTATTTCTGTATTTAGATTTCACGACAGCAAGTGCAGAAAATCCAGTTTCACAAAGGTAGGACGTTGGAAAAGGCAACAGAATTCTAAGCGCTTTGGCTTTTATAACGGAGTAGTCGTTCGGAAGTTCAGTCCAGAAGTTTGTTAAAGATTTGTTAACAAAGTTTGATTTTTGTAAGGGATTTGTTGAAATATCTATCATTTGTTCTTCTTCTTGCAGTGATAGTCCGACAGGTCTATTTTCGAATGGATTTAAAACCCAGCTCCAGTCTGACAACTTGATATCTTTCTCTGCAATGAAGTATCGCCTGAAATTCTCAGTTAAGTTTTCTAAATGGCTTCCTATGGTTTTTAGCATCACAGCTTTATGAATATCTTCCAATAGGGAATCTTGCACAAAATCGCAAAATGTGGGAAACATTTCCAAACTGTTTTCTTTCAATTTGTTATGCCATAACTGCAATTTCTTACAAAAAGCATCAATCTTTTGACTTAAATCAAATATATTTACGTCTTTTCCTTGCAGCTGAAGATTAAGTATATTAAGTTTTTCAAAAATATCTACTAAATAAGAAAGCTTCAGTAAAAATAATTTGTCGAAAAAATCTGTTGAATGCTTGTGACCTTCCTCGCTTAAAAATATCGCTATTTCCCTTCTTAATTCAAAGACACGCTTAACCGTCTTACCGCGTGACAACCATCTGGATGAGGAATAAAACAACAAAGATTGATGCTCAGCTCCCATATCTTCACACAGAACAGAGAACATCCTTGTTTTTAGTGGTCTGGTTTTTATAAAGTTAACAACTTCAATAACTACTGTCAAAATCATGTTTAGTCCAGGGCTTAGCGATTTTGATGCTAACGCTTCCCGATGTATCATGCAGTGCGTCCAGATAATTTCTGAGGATTCCTTTTTTACTAGCGCTTGTAAACTGTTGTATTTACCAGACATGGCTTGAGCTCCATCGGTGCAAATCGCAACACAATTTTTCCATTGCAAATTCATTTTAGTAATAGAATCATTTGTAATCTTGAACAACTCGGTGGCTGTAGTTATTTCTTCAATCTGTTTACAAAACAATAAATCTTCACATATTTTAGAACATTGACAGAATCTAATGTAGCAAATCAAATGGGAATCATTACTAGAGTTAGTTGCTTCGTCAAGTTGTATAGCAAACAAGTTTCCAGTAAGCTCAGATTCAAGCTGCTGCTGCATATCAACTGATATATCGTTAATTCGTCGACAGATTGTATCATTTGACAGAGGAATATTGTTAAGTTGTGAAGTAAAATTTTCACCAAACATTATTTCTACAATGTCTTTGCAAGCGGGTAAAATAAGTTGCTCTGCAATAGTGTGCGGTTTTTTGCATTTAGCTACTTTGTATGCCACTTTATATGATGCCAAGAGAGCCTTCTCATCTACTGCCAGTACTCTATGGAAGCTGGATTTTTGTTTTTTAAACAATCTGAGTTTCTCCACAAAAAAATCTCGCGGTTTATTGACATATTCTCTGTGCAGCGTTTCTAGATGCCTCTGTAATTTATTTGGTTTCATACTATCTGCAGCCAATACTTTTAAACAGATAACGCATTGTGGTTTTTTTTCGCCACCTACTTCAAGGCTAGTAAAGCCCAAATTTAGGTAGGATGGGTCATATTTTCTTGTTTTAGATTTCGGACGATTTCCACCTGAACCTGTCGATGTACAAGCCCCGTCATCCTCAAGTTTTCGTTTTAAAAATTTATCCATACTACATCTACTTATACACTCACACTTCACAATAATGCTTGCTTAGTGTTAAAACACCTTCACTGAGAGACTGAGAATACCGTATGTGCGCTTCTGTATTTATAGTCGCGTTCAGACAGTTCGAGAAAGATCAGGAAGCTTGAATACGTGGCACGAATGCCGCGAACTTTCCGACAGCATCTTTGGCGCTCTCGACGAGACAATGTTGCCTATTTTAGTCCAAATTCCCAGGTCTACGGATTGGGGGGCGCAACATTTTTTAAATTAAAACAGGGGGGCGTGAATAACAAAAGTTTGAGAACCGCTGGCCTATTTCATTCTTTAATTTGTTTTCTGTACTTCGAAAATTTAAAAAACAATTACACTGTATTGAGATTTTAATTCTAAACTATTATTTAATCATAATAAAACTAATGCAAATACAAAAACTTTTAGATTAAAACGAAATTTAAAAGAAAAAATTTTGTCCAGTCATGCGCACATTCATTTTTAAATAAAATAAGATAAGAGTTGAAAGTTCTTATTTCTTATTTTATTTCAGTAGGTGTATAAACTTTCCCATTGATTTACGTATGTTTAACTTTCTTATCTTATTTCTAACTTTATCTTATTTGCTATATAAACCCACAGTAAAGGCTAGTTTATACAGCAAATAAAATAAAATAAGGAACAAAATAAGAAAGATAAACATGCCCAAAACTATGAAAGCGTTTATACAAGGAATAAGAAATAATAAATAAGAATAAGAACAAAAGATGGCCAACTTTTATCTCTTTGTCTTATTTTATTTTATTTTGTTTAAAAACTGATAATGCGCGTGACCCGAATCTTTTGTTCTAAAGATTCCCAGTTTACAATTAACCCAACTATTGTACTAGTATCTATGGACTGCGCAGAAATATAGATTATTGTTCGCTAGTGCGCATGTGTCAAAAGTCAATAAAATGTGTGTGTGTGTGTGTGTGTGTCTGTCTGCCTGTTTGTGTGAGTGTTTTGAAGAATTGTGTTTATTTGTTCTTAGATTTAGTTTACGTCATTCGCTAGTGCTCGCGTAGACCTTTAATTTGATACCAAACTCGATATATTTTGGTCTTCAGATGGTCGTGATATTGTTCATTGTACTAGTATCTATGGACTGCGCAGAAATATAGATTATTGTTCGCTACTGCGCATGTGTCAAAAGACAATGAAATTTGTGTGTGTGTGTGTCTGTCTTCCTAATAATATTATTTGTAGAGGTACTTTTGATTTTCCTCCTATGGCCCATATATGTATTTCTTAAAAGCTTCCATTTGTGTTCAGAAGCTTCAGTTACAGAAAAAGTGATTTTTAAAACGTTACTACACTCTCTGATTTTTTGGCTCTGCTTTCTCCATTATGTTAGTAATTGTGAGCAAAGCATTTTCTTTCAGTCGGCTGTTCTTGTATTTTTCATCAGTTTTTGCATATAACTGAGGAAAGGTCGATACCTGCTTTATCAACATGCCATCATCCATTATAATATTTTTTAATACAAAATGGATGGTAGATATATAATTGGATAATTTTAGATAATGGTAAAATTTAAAAAATCCGTTTTTAAAATAAAATAACAAATTAATTTGGAGATTATGTACTGTTATGTACAAAACACAAAAGTCATAGTCAAAAAAGCTGCGATTTTATTCTTATTTCCTATTTTATTTTAGTCATCTGTATAAACCAATGTTTTTTGCACTCATTCCTTATTTTATTTTATGTTATTTCTTATATTATTTTATTTGCTGTATAAACTCGCCTTAAGAAAGTAAATAAAGTCCCTGATGGAAAGAGGGGTTTTTCTATCCTGGCTCAACCATAGGGGTTTTCATATCACCAAAGGTTTTGCTGGTTCACTGTGTGTGTAGAGAGTTTTTACACTTAATTTATTTTATATTTTGGTTCACAGTTTCAATAAAAACAACTTCTTTTTATCACTTTTTTTAATGCAACAAAAAACAAAACAATGCAACAACGAAAAACAGAAAACGGTCCAAGTTAGTTATTATTTTAAGTCCAAAAGGAGCACTTTCGGGTGCGCGAAAGAGATATTTTTATGTAACACTTATTAACACTAATAAGAAACCAACTGATCGAGATAACGAGATTTCTATACTTAATTTTATACAATAGTGTTTGTTTATCCACTAATTTGGCTCGAAGAACCAATGTTTATTCACTAATCCGGTTGGGCAGATTAGATTATTGTAGTATATTTTTTTACGTATCTTTGTAATTGGATTTTAAATGTGTACACCTGAAACTACGTATATTTACACTATATACATACACTTAATTTGTTGTTATACGCCCGAAAGATAGGTTGTATAACGTGATGCTATATTTTACACGCTCGGAAGCAAAATGTAAAATGTAATGTTAAATGCTCTTGAGTATAATGTTGAATGCTCGGAAGCTGAATGTGTACTGTTTAATGCTCGAGAGCCAAATGTATACTGTTAAATGTTTGAGAGCCAAATGTATAATGTGAATGCTCGAAAGCTGAATGTGTACTGTTGAATACTCGATAGCCAAATCTATACTGTTAAATGCTTAAGTGCCAAACGTATAATGTTGAATGCTCGGAAGCTGAATGTGTGCTGTTTAATGCTCGAGTGCCAAATGTATACTGTTAAATGCTCGAAAGCCAAATGTATAATATTGAATGCTCAAAAACTGAATGTGTGCTGTTTAATGCTCGAGTGCCAAAAAGCTCGAGAGCCAAATGTATAATGTTGAATGCTCAGAAGCTAAATGTGTAGGTACTGTTGAATGCTCGATAGCCAAATGTATACTGTTAAATGCTCGGAAGCCAAATGTATAATGTTGAATGCTCGGAAGCTAAATTTGTACTGTTGAATTATCGATAGCCAAATGTGTTCTGTTAAATGCTTGAGAGCCAAATGTATAATGTTGAATGCTCGGAAGCTATACGTGTACTGTTGAATGTTACACGTTGAAGTTTGGAAATAGGCATCTAAAAGCTTTTTACCATAAAATCCTACCTGCTAAGCGGTATGAAATGGTCTGTCCTCACATCTATTTTGAAGTGTAAATTTAACAATATAATTAATTAATTAATTTTAATCTTATAAAGAAATATTTTAATAAATTCACTTTTGAAGTAACCGAATACGTTTTTTCTTACTTTTTAAAGCAATCAATGTCCATAAAAAATTATTAAACTTAATTCATTACAGCAATTTGTATGAATTAATACTGTTACGATATTTGGTCTTGGGTTCGTTAATTTAGAAACACTCAGTACAAAAACTAAACAATTTATTTTAATCTTTCTTCAGGTAATATAATAAACTCTGACTTGACAAATAACTTAAATATTCACTATGATTTAACTTTGACTAGCTTACTTTTTGCGATCCGCGGTTTTAAAATAGTTATGAACGATCTTTCGAGAAGATAAACGTTCTTTTTGGAAATATAACGATTATTCTAAATATCGCAGGTCTCCACTTGCCGCCCGCGGCTATAAATGTCGGGCGTTTGATACCATCTTAAATGATAACGCATTCCTTTATAACTGATTCCCGTCGCATCGACCCAAATAATAGTTCCAGCGGCGTACTCGTTGACCACAATTGGTGTTGTTGCGTTAAATTTGTCCAGGAGTGTTTTATAGCACATTGTATAGAGAAGCCTTAATAAAAGAATGATTATTTTATTTTTACTTTTTAGTCTTAATGCGTAAATTTGTATACAGTATCTCTTTCTTTCAAATCAAATACTACAATTTATGCAAACGCCTACCAATGGTAGTTTTTAATAAAAGTAAATAAATTCTAGTAAAGAGAATGTAAAAAGTATTTTTTTCAGAAAATGTAGTGTGTGTACTGTTATAAAATGGTTTGCTATAGAATACGGATTTTAGGGATTTTCTACCTGAAACACGAAGGCATCAAGGGCTGACAATGTCAAACTTAGGTAATCAGAAAAAGATTATCTCGCCGAAATGGTGACGTGTATAATACAGAAGAGCCACACCTACAACACGTACAAAACTCGTTGACGCAATTTAATCATTTTTGATTTGTCTCAGTTCCAGTCGAAAGTATTTTAGAAGAAACGAGTTTTGGTAGAAAAACAATAATAATTAGTAGGTTTATAAAAAAAAAAATTTCTCTTTGATCAATAAAAAAAAAATGAACTGCAAATGAAAGTGTTTTTGGTTATCCCTTAGTAGCGGATTTAATTTCACTTACGTATCCACTATGTTCGATCAAAGAGTGTCAGTGGCACGATATTTTCTATCTCGTTTTGTCTTTTGGTGCGATCCGTATTTCGGCAGAGTTTCCTTAAGCCGCCGTAATAAATGAGAATCACTTTTAGGTGAACAAAAGACAAACCGTGTTTGTGGCAGTTGTTCTGCGTGTGTTCCGGTGATCATTAGTGGCACCCCCGCTAATTTACCCTTAGCCTTCCTGCAGAGGGGGGTAAATCAGAAAGATTATAGGACCGGATTTCGTGGTTTTTGCCATATCGTAACATATTGTTAAAATAAATTGACATTGAGACAATATTTGGTCGAGTTGCCTATAAAAATATTTCACAAACACATTAGCGGGTAAAATAAAAAGCAGAAACTCATAAAATAATAAAAATTCGATTTACTTATAACACGTTCGCGACGTCGTGACCCACCGGTGAGACATGTGTGTCATTGTTAATGGCCGTCGGTGCCCACTATTTCTACAGTTATTGCAAGAGCTTAAATATTGTAGGTACGGCTATATAGAAGTTGTAAGATTTCAGGTGTAATATGGTTTTTAGATCGGGTGGGAATAAGGGTAAAAAAACTAATATAATAGTCAATTTTAATTTTTTTTTTTATATGTTCTGGTTCCCACGAAAAGGGATATCCTGTAATGTTCAGAGAACATCGTGGGAACCAAATGAAAGAAGGTAGGAGTTGGTGTTCTTCTTAAATTTCTGGAGGTTGTATGCCTCGGGGAACACCTCCCTAGGCAATGAGTTCCAAAGCCTCGCAATTCGTTGACGGAATTATTTTTCGTCTCGATTATCTCGAGAACAAAAAATGATATCGACGAGGGACCAACTGCATTCGACGCATAATTACGCAACTTTAAAATGATTCGATTTTCAGAAAAATCGGTCAAACTGTTTTTTATGGAGAATCAAAAAACTGAAAAAAAATGGTGAACTACCTGAATTTTGCAATTTATAAATTATACTATTTTTAATACAGAATTTTAAGATCTTTTGAATATTATGATTATTGCATGTTAGGAATATTTGCATGAAAAATATAATGACAATATTTCATAAAAAGAGATAGTTTTAGAAAACAAAAATAGGAGTTGGAAAATTTTAAACTTGTGTCAGTATTGAGATTGTGTCAGCATTGAAGATGCTATAACAGAGAACAACTATTGTTAGTAATAATCAAGCATTGTTTATAACAATTAAATATTATTACTAACAAATGATAATTGATCATAATAAATAAATTTTCAATTGTTACAAACAATTGAAAATAGCTCCCGCTTATGAAATGATAAGAAAAAGTTTGAAATAATAAGGTTGACATAAACAGATTATTGTTAATGACAATTATAATTTGTAATAAACAATTTAAAATCGTTTTTTATAATAATTTTAATAATAATTATAACAACAAAACATATGGTATTTTTTCATTATTTCCACTGAGAAGTTAGTCGTGTGGACCTCTCGGGTCGCACCCAGACCACTGATATTTTTTTTAACGTTTAATCCTACTTCGACTGATTTAACCGAAAGTGGTCCCTAACAATAATAATTTATCTATCAACATCTATTTTTATAAATAGGTACAGATAAGTTGTTTAATTTGTTCTATAAATAAAACTGGTAAAAAACTACCATAAGTATAATTTTTACATGAATTACATATATATTGTTTTGGTTCCATTTTTGTGACAGTGTACTGTTTAGATACCAAATGCCAAATTCTTACTTTAGTTTACAAAGCACTGGCATTCTAACGATTTCGGTGTTTATTTTTAATTTTAAGAAGAGCTAAGAATCCCTGCTTGCATAAGAATGTGGTCGAAAATAAAATTAAGTATCGTGAAGTAATTTTTCAGATTTTAGGAGAAGAAATGGCTTTTTAGTTTCACAGCGTTTAAAGTCCTGTGTTAACTTTATACTTACAGTTACTATTGTATTGCATTGAATTTCATCTTGAAATTATTGACAATGAAAGGATTGCGGATCAGTTTAGTATATTATTTAATAATTGTATAATTACTCTGTGGATCACTTTTGATGCTTTTAGGTACCATTAGTTAAGAACCACTGGGTTAGATGATAAATTGTGCAGGATTTTAAAAAAAATTTAGTGTACCTTTTTTTGTAAATATTATTAATGATACACATAAGACACGCTTCTGTTACAGTTTTACAATAATATCTCATGTAAATATAAGCTATTATTCAATTATAAATAGTAGAAACAAAATCAATCCACTTCTTTGAATTACTCACTAAATATTTTAAAAACAACTTTAAAAATTACCATTCATTAATTCAAATTATAGTTAATATGGTTTTATTATTATATCTTATACTTTCGTCACCTCAGCAAAATAAAATATGTATGTTAAGCTTTTTAAAACATTAAAAGCAGTCCAGTAATTTTTACGTGATGCTCGAACAAACCAATAAAAAAACAGACAAACAAACAGGCCAACAATTCAGAAATCGGTGTTTTTGAGTCAGGCACACCTAAACAACATAATTACGATAGAAAGACGTCTGAAAATTTAAGGGTCAGGACCTTACCTGAAAGGTAAAGAATGTGTTCACAAATTACCATTTTATTTGGAAAGTTTATTTGTCTTTTAAAAATAGAAAAAATCTTGAGCGGTGACATACCACAATTTACGTCTCATTTACAACTCATTATGTCTAAAATGACATATAATATTGTCGTTTAAATAATAATTTATGGTTACTAATTTTAGTCTGTCATTGTTTATATCGTTGTTTGTGTAACATTTTAAATAATTTAATAATTTAAAAACTCTAACGAGCCTACTCCAGTCCTGGTGTAGAGAAGAGAAAAGGGATGCGAGATCGTACGACGTCTGTTTCTCCGGTCGCAATGGATTCTGCTGGTGGACGTCGATTGCAAACCAGAGATTTGTCGGTAATTGCTTCTTAGATGCCGGATCTAGGCTTGTTTAATAATTGGGTTGAAACGATGCCATCTCAAAGCTCAGGTGGTCTTTCGTTTCGTCTTTTGTTCGCATCATTTGAATTTAATGACGGCAAACAAATTCCCAATTCGTGTTTAGCAAACCACGATATCTAATTCTCGAAAATCATAACTTTATATTTCATGGAAATGATGGAGAACTCACAAAAATGTAACACCGTAAGTTTTCATTTAGTGTTTCTTTGACAATTCTCAATTTGTTATGTAACAAATTTATATTTTTTTTATATTTAAGCACGTAATAAATATAATATTTACCGGGTTAAATGATGCGAAATTATTACTAGTCCAATGTCGCGCACGTACCTGAAACAAAAAGAAGGTTTTTTAACATTTACTGGAGAAATTATTTTTTTAAAAACCCATTATTAATCCCACAATATAAACACAACATAACTTTTTCATCACCACAAAATGCTTTTGACCATCATCACCTAAGTAAAACAATTGACAATTGAATAATTACCCTAAACTAGAAAATAAAAAATGCGTGGCACAAAAATATAATTAACCAAACAATTATTTTTAATTAAATGAAGCCTAAAAGCTTAAACTGTACAGAGCTGAAATAAAGCTGAATTAAAATATTTGGGTTGTTGCACCAAATTCATTAAATGGTCCGCAACAGCTGTTATGGTGTGGATTATTATATTTTACTTGAGCCACCCTGTTTTTATTTGGAAGCTTGCCGCAAACAAAAATTGTTATTAGCAAAAGGGTCAATGAAATTAAAAATGATCTTCGTTACAATGTGGATTTTTCATTATTTTTATTCAGTATTTATTTATTTTATTGTCGTCGAATTACTCCGGAAATTTTTCGGAATGTGCGTGAACGTTTAAGCAAAATTTTTAATATTGTATGGAAGCGGGCGGTCATCAGTTTGAGCATTTAATCAGTTAAGTAGTAAGTAAGCAACTAAAATAATTGGAACTTTAACATGTAATTTTTTTCTAAGTATTGTGACCCCCAATGCCATTTAAAAATTTTGGGGTAATTCTTACCCTCGCTTGGGGTTGAAAGTAGTGAAGTCAAAAATACCGGAAAAAGAGTGACCCCCTTTAATCAAAAATCGACGGGTCTGAGCGTTTTTCTAAATTATTAACAAGGTTCCTGCAAATGGCTCTGTTTCGTTTTCGGTTGGCCACCCTGTATATACCATAACCATTAGTATTACTGCAACATTTTATTCCATAAAGGTATAAGAATTATGTTTGTGTGTAAGTAGATGTGTGCAAATATGGTATATTAATACCGACGCCGACTTCAGAAAAATCCGTTCAACTTTTCTCGCGTTCCAATAATATGACTGAAGTATCTACAGTAAGGTTTTTTTTTTTATGAAAATAGTCGCAAAAAGGGTAGACCTATCGTGTGGGCCGCGGACGGCCCGCACTGCGACTATAAGAAGGGAAAGGGATTATAGAAAGGAAATGATTGTGGACACGCTTTTTAAAAAGTTGCAGGTCATAGTTCTCTGGAAAAACTGATTTTGGAAGCTTATTCCATTCCGTAGCAGCCCTATAAAAGAAGGATTTTTGATGAAGATTTGTCCTTGTAGTGTCAATCTTGAGAGTAAATGGGTGAGACTGATCAGCGTGCCGAGTTCTTCGGCCGAATGTGGCCAATGGTGGTACAAGAGTTTTTATTTCTCTGGAGCATCTGCCATGGAAATATCTGTAGAGCAATGACTGGTCTGCAACTCTTCTTCTATGTTCTAGAGGGTGAAGGGTATCTGTGAGAGTTGAGCTGTTTATCAAGCGAATGGCTCTTTTCTGAATGGAATCTAGAAGACGAAGAGAATGCCTTGGTGCTGAATCCCAAATGTGCGAGCAATACTCCAGTAGAGGTCGGATTTGAGCTTTGTACGTCATCAGGAGTAAAAAACTTTCTGGCTTTCCACAGAAAACCTAGCCTCTGGCTTGCCGACTTTGCGATGTTAGCAACATGGTCATGCCAAGACATATTATTGGACACCGTCACTCCCAAAATCGAGATGGAGGGACTTGGTTCAAGGGTATTTCCGGACATTGTGATGGGATGATTTAAGGAATTCACTTTCTTGGAAAACGTGGTTTTCAAGAGGTCGTTGATGTGTAAAAGAAATAAGGTGGGGGACAGGATGGAACCCTGGGGGACCCCGGCATAAGTTTTAAACGCATCAGAAGAAATACCGTCAACTGCCACATGTAAGGAGCGATCTTGCATGAAGCTCAAGAGCCATTGGCGCAGTTTGGTTGGGAGACCGTAGGCAGATAATTTACTTAACAATGCCTGGTGCCAAACGCGGTCAAAGGCTTTAGATATATCCAAGGCTATTGCACGGGATTCACCAAACTTTCAATAGTGTTTGTCCAGAGCTGAGTGACATAAGCCAGCAAATCTCCAGTAGACCGAAGTTGTCGAAATCCATATTGTCTGTCATGGATTATCTCAAATTTCTCCAGATATTTGATGAGCTCTGTGTTAATCGCTTTTTTCATAACTTTGGATAAAATGGTCTAGTTTCCACATTTTTTTTTCTGTTATAAGTAGGGTTGTGGTATCGATACCCGATAATATTATATTATCGATATATCGATTAAAAATAATCGATATACTACATCGAGTTCAACGTACCGATATATTAAAGGTATCCTTTGAAGAGAATATCGGTATCGTTCTTTGACTTTAATCAAATTTATTAGGTACTTTATTTATATATGGCTTTTATAGTTTCTTACAACTTTATCGGAATCGTCTTTGCATTTCTAGGAATCAGCTGCTGGGAAAAAGACTAAACAAATTGATGTTTCTTTCCAGTATAAAAGAAAATGATTGGTTTCAATGACTATACCAATAAAGCGCATTTTATTTTTATTAATTGTTAAACTACGCCCTGCATAGATACTTACCTATTTTTTTGATAAAATATTTATTTTATTATAAAATTAATAGAAAATAAAGAAAAATATTAAAACCTAAAATATCCGGTGGTCTGGGTGCGACACAATGGGTCCACACGACCAACTTCCCAGTGAAAAGAATGAAAAAAATACCATATGTTTTGTTGTTATAATAATAATTATTATTAAAATTATTATAAAAACGATTTCAAATTGTTTATAACAAATTATAATTGTCAATAACAATGTTATGTTTATGTCAACCGTATTCTTTCAAACTTTTTCTCATCATTTCATAAGCAGGAGCTATTTTTAATTGTTTATAACAATTGAAAAAAATTTTTAATCATTATGATCAATAATCATTTGTTAGTTACAAAATTCAATTGTTATAAACAATGCTTACTTATTACTAACAATAATGTTTCACTGTTATAGCGTCTTTAATGCTATTCTCTTAATACTAACACAAGTTTAAATTTCTCCAATTCCTATTTTTGTTTTCTAAAACTATCTGTTTTTATGAAATATTGTCATTATATTTTTCATACATGCATTAATCAAAAAACTTAAAATTCTGTATTAAAATTAGTATAATTTATAAATTGCAAAATTCAGGTAGTTTACCATTTTTTTTTAGTTTTTTTATTCTACATAAAAAACAGTTAGACCGATTTTGCTGAAAATCTTATCAGTTTTAAGTTAAGTAATTTTGCGTCGAATGTAATTAGGCCCACGTCGATATAATTTTTTGGGATAATCGAGACGAAATATAATTCCGAACGCACATACGAACATACACACATGCGTACATACACACACGGACCTTGAAATGTGGGGATATGTCAAAATTCGGGATTCGCAAAATCGATCCCATTACTATAACTTCCCACTGAGAAGTAAAAAATTAGTAAGAGTAGTAATAACAATAGGTAAAATTAATGAAACATATATAATAAAATTAATGTTGAAATACTTTTATTTTTCCGCACTAGTGCGGGAAAGTAATTTTTTCCGAACTAGTACGGGAAAATGACACTTTCGAAACTGAAATGAGTTCGGGAAAGTAGGTGAAAACGCACGGTCGTAGAAAAAATAAATTTTCCACTTTTTAACCAACCCAATTATGTACGCCTCTGTGACAGTCCCCAGAAAATGATTTATTACTCGGTACCATTTCTGAATAGAGTATAAACGCTAAAAATATATTTGTATGGAGCAGCAGACTTCTAGATACATCATATTAGTCACTAACACGTACATATCACGCACATTAAAAACAAAAAGACTTCGTCCCCATTCCTGATTGTGGTCGAGTCAGAAACGCACCGATTCGAATCCTTCGCACAACATTAACCCGTTTTTTTGATAATTGCGGCCGTCAAAGAGACGGTAAGAAAGTCGAAAAGGGCCGTAATTTAGGACAGCACTCGATGCGGCCGTGCCACTCGAGCTGGTAAAGGAAGGGGCAATAAGTTCTTTTCGAGAGTCTCTTATCAAGGGAACACCCCACAACGAAAAATCTGGATACACTTTCTCGCTTCTTTCGACTGCGGTGATGAAAAATAGCTGGAGGATTCGAATAGCATAGCTCGAGAAAAAAAATTAATCGCACAAAAGAAAAGACCTTGTGGTCATAATTATCTTGTCGAGCTTTAGCGTCCAAAGGTATTATTCGATTCTTGATTAACTGATGATCATTCTTAGAATACTGGATCTCTATCACCTTAATCTAAAAGAGAGAAAGAGAGCTATTCACTTAAAAGGTCTAATACATATTTCTTCATTGAATACAAAAATATGCAATATTTCATTCATAGAACAAAAACAATTGGGATGGTGGGGACACATACAGAGAATGCCAAACAGTAGACCTGTTAAACAAATCCATGAAGCAAAAACACAAAACAAGAGAAAAAGAGGAAGACCTAGAAAAACCTGAAACGACATAATAGGAAAGATTTTACAAGGAAGAAATAAAAAATGGAGCAAAGCAAAGACATTGACAAGAGACAGAAAAGAATGGAAAAAGTTTATAAAACAAGAATAAAATGATAACCCGACACCCTAAGGGTAAAAGGGTTCAAGATTATATATATATATATATATATATATATATATATATATATATATATATATATATATATATATATTTCATTACCTAATTAAGAAACTCACTGAAAAGTTTTTTCTAACTTTTCTCTAGTCTTTAATTACTTAGAGTCACATTAACAAACCAAATTTCTTTATTTTAATACTCACGTTGCTTTTACTTATTTTGACATTGCCTTGGTGGATAGCTCACGATGAAAGGTATTGAATAAGAAAAATAGTAACTAACAGGAACAATTTAGAGCACATGCAAATTTTATTAGTTGAGAGATATCTCGAGTAAAAATATCTTGATTTCGGTATACAAAGCACTAGTAAAATCACTTTTAAGATGTGGAATACTAGTTTGAAGACTATTATTAAAAACTTTTTAAAAACCCTGCCTACAATTCAAAATTATGTACAAATAAAAAGTATTGGTTCGGAAAAGTAAGAAAAAAAATTACTTAAACGTTTTATCGCACTAGCTCTTCTTCTGAAGTTATCGTGCAAAAAGTACAAAATGCGGTAAATTTAAGGATCCCCTTGTACGGCAGCTACCTAAAGGAATGTACCGTTATGCATACCGTTATACCGTTATCTTCGAACTCGGCCCTGTCCTTCGGGCAAAACTTCTACCCTGTACCCTGTAACTTTAAGTGACATTCCGCCTCTCTGTCTCAAGATATCGTGCCCCCAAGATTTTTCAAGACAAAATTTGAAACAAACGTCACGCTGAAAATGGTGCGCACATGGTTTTGGCGATTTTGATTTTTGGGGGTAAACTAATACTTTTCCTTTTTTCGTTTCGGAAAAGTAAAAAGGTAGACCATACTCAACCAGGCTACTATATGAAAGGGATATATGCAACATAAGATCGCTATTTCATATTCTACAGGGTGCCCCCGAAAATAGTATGTTTCTTTAGACACAAGACATAATACAGTAGGCAGAGTAAAAAAGTCTTATAACATTTTTTTCTAAAGTCAACGGTTTGCAAAAAACAATTCCATTAGTAATTATATCTTATTAATATTGTCTACAGAAATTCAGTTAACGCCGGCAACGCCGCACCTCTAAACGAAAATAATCTAATTGTTTACTATTTTATAATATCATGAGTCACGATTTGCAGGCGATGGTTAATGTTATGCATGATGGCCTGATAATCAAAAGGATAAAAATAAATAAGCAAAACGAAAGTAATGGTTTTTGAAAGAGAAGAAAGCATGACAAACTGTGTAGTTTCGATTGAGGGAAAAAGAGTACATAGCCTTATAAATAGCCAGAAAGGCACGTCTGGCTGTGCATAGAGGTGTGTTGGTTCCTACACTTATGTATGGTAGTGAATGTTGGGTTTGGCAGAAGAAGCATGAAAATAGGATAAATGCTGCGAAAAAGAGTAGTCTGAGAAGTATAGCCGGAGTGACTCGGTTGGATAAGGTAAAGAATAGTGAAACGCTGTGGTGTAAAAAAAGATGGTTACAAAGATAGATAAAGGAATGCTTAGATGGTTTGGACACGTTGAAAGGATGGATGAAGGTAGATTGACGAAACAAATTTATAAGGCGAATGTGAATGGACAAGTCGGTAGAGGTCGACCTCGGCGAACATATCTCGATCAAATCAACATTGTTTGGAAGAAAGGCCTGGTCAAGAGTACCAACAACCGACGAGCATGTGTGAGAGCACTGATGAAAGTAGAGGAAGCAAAAAATGTGTTTAAAAACCGTAGCAAGTGGAAGAAAGTGGTCTCTGCCTACCTCTACGGGAAAAAGGCGTGACTTTATGTATGTATTTATGAGTCATGACATGACACTGTCTGTTGAGAATTAAATGTTGCCTTTAGATCTAATTAAAAATGTGCTTTTAACATCACTTTGTAAAGCAAATTGTCGATTAGTACAATTTTTAAAAATGGTTTTTAGTTAGATACACCGAATTGTCGAATGAATTTGAAGTGAGGCACTTAGAATCAAAGCAAAAAATCTGGTGCTTCTTGTAAACTTTTTTTAATTTACTTTAAAAAGTAGTAGATTATTTACTTCAGTAGATACCTATTTAAAATATCTGTTATACAGGACGGAAAAGAATTAAATAAATGGTATTACTTACGTATGCCTTGTGAGTTAATAAGATTAGGGCTTCTACACATAAATAAACGAAAATACTAATTACTCAATCTTTATTACACTAAAACAGTAACTTCACAACAAGTGCTCTAAGTGACCCCCATCTGCGCGCACACATGCATTTAATCGACGAATCAAATTTGTGGCAAATCCTCTTGATGTAAATCTTGTACTCGTTGGTATTGATATGGGCGTAAAAGTTGTTACTTAAAAGTTCTAAACAGATCGGGTACTTACTGTTGGATTATCGTCAACAATATCCATTATTTCGTCTTCTGCGTTTATAATACAAGCATTTCGTGTTCGTTCACTAGTTTTTTTAGGTACCACAGAACCCGTAGCCAATAACCTTTGCGACACATTCACAAAACTGCGGGCATTAGGACATTGTCTTTGAGGATAACTTTCTGCATACAGCCGAACAGCTGAATTAGAATTACCGTGAGCCTCTCCGTTTGTAAATAACATGTCGTGATATTCTCGAATCGAAAACGCAGGCATTTTAACAAAAATTGTATGAAAATAAATGTTGTGGTGTGACGAACACGTTGATCATTAATTAAATTTATCGGTGGTACTTTTTGTGTAAACTTTTTGGTTAGTAGAGTAACTAATTATTTATTCATCACCTTCTTTCAAGAAACGCACTATTTTCAGGGATACCCTGCATATGAATGAATCAAAAACTTACCGATTAGACAAAAAAACGTAATGATTCAAATTCAAATTTTTGTTTTCAACTATTTCTTCGTCATGCGTTATAGAATGGTTGAAATATAAAATTAAATAAATGTTAACATAATAGTCTATAATATATCGTTTCCACAATATTTGTTTCTTGGTGTAGCAGACTTGGAATAAAGAGAGAGAAGAACGTGTTGCTGGACGCTCTTCGATGAGTGGCTGTCAGCCATAGAAAGTTGAGTGTGAGCTTTGGAAAACTACCTCGATTTCATTGTTATCAATTGTTAGATGTGAAGAGTCTCGAGCTTGAGGTTCCCGGCGATGATGAATTCGGTGTCAGAATTTAAACAGAACGAAGGGATGAGAGGCTAGTCGCTTTCATCTCTTTTCGGTGAAACGTATTTTGTATAAGTCAATAGCAGGATCCTTTAAAATATTGTCAAGAATTATTTTTCACCCTATTAAAAGTTTAATAAATGGTTTATATTTAAATACTACCCACATGAAAATAATCCAACGATATCAATTTATATTTTGTATTGTTACGTTAGTTCATTAAATATATTGTATTTTTAATCCACATTGTTTGTCTGCAGGACTTCGAGAAAGCACGAAATCTAGCACCAAAAAAAGAGGCTTTCAGTATTGATTTAAGTTTAAATTAAATTACATTAATTTTTAATTAAACATGGAAAGACTTAAACCGCGAAAAAATGCTAAAACTCATTGGCATGCTGGAAAACAGCGCTCGACAAATAGATGTAGTTCGATCCTTTTGGGACATCTCAAAGCGTAACTTCAAGCTTAAATGCCAATTATGTAGAAACTAAAAATGTTACTAAGAGACACACAGGATGCATGAGATATACAATACATAATAAAGATAATTTTTTTTAATTAGCTACAATAAAGAACCCTACAGTAACAGCACCTGACTTACAAATACATCTGTTGCAAACTCATAAAGCACAAAATTCTTCCAAGAACATTTAAATCATAAATTTTTTTAATTTAAATAAGATCAAGCGTAAAATATTGCTTCTACTGCTGAACCCTATTCACGAGGACCTAATCCTATGATTTAAATATGTTTTACTAAGCTTTCAGGCTTTGCTCTAAAGAACTTTTTACCATACAAAAAATTTCATACTGTGTCCAAAGAACAAAGACCTTTATGTTATTGTAAAACCCCATTTCTAAATAAAGTGGTTTCTTTACTTCTTAATCTTCAAATTGTAGAATGCTTACAGAATACCACATTGGCAAAAATAATGAATGGATAGAAAAGATCAGGATATAATCAGGAAATGAAGAGCTGGCAAAATTGTGTTGGGTTTCTTTAAGATAATTTAACGTGTAAAATTGCGAAAATATTAAAATAAAAAGATTTTTTTTAATTTGTGTATTTGTTTAAATTTACAGACGTGTATGTGAAAGCAAAATGAAAGTTATCAATACAAATGGTTGTAAATATTGGTTAATAAAAAAATACACAGACTGAGGAATGTTTATAACTACTAAAAGTAAATATTAAAAGATATTTATTGGGTAGTCCACGATTGCCTAATAAATGTTAAACGTTCATCGGTGGTATCTTTCTAAATAAATACTAAGTATCAATAAAATTGTTAACGTTGTTTTAATAGATATAGTTTTAGCGAATTTTTTTATGATAAATGCGACGAAAATTAGTCAACAAGCCAAGGTAACTTTTTAAATTCACACGTCAAAAGTCTTGGACTCCCACTCAGTCTTGTTAAAAAAATGTTTTGTTAGATAAACAAAATATATTTATAAAAGTATTGTTTCCTGAATCTGTTTTTTGTGAAAGGAGTATTCTTCATGAACTGGGAAACTTGGAAAATTAAAAACTAATAAATGAGTGAATTTGTTGACAACATTTATTAAATCAAAAATAGTAATTAAACATGTTGTACACTGCCTAATAATTGGTATGACCTCCTTCACTGGAACAACATATTGAAACGTCTGTGCATTGAAATAATCAAGCGGTTGATAGTGTCTTGTGGAATATTGTTCCATTCCTCTGCAGCCGCTACGACTGACTTATCTGCAGTCTAAGGTGGGTTGATTTGATCGTGAATGGCTCTAGCAATGTAATCCCACATATTTTTAACGGGATTCATATCAGGCGAATAGGCTTGCCAATTCAATCTACTAATATGTCCTGCTTCAAGTGTATCCTAAACCCTTCTTGCGCAATGCGATCGGGCGTTTTATCGTCCATAAACACAACATTGGCCATATTATGTGAAATGCGAATTAATGAAGTACAGCGGCTAAACATTATTTCCCCCCAAAACATTACGGTACCTCCTTGATAGGAAGCAACTTCGCAAGGAAAATGAAATCGCTGTTGACGACCTGTTTCTCTCCAGATTCTTAGCCAATTGTCATTACTCATCAGTCCAATTCTGATTTCGTCTGTAAATAAAACCCACCTTTACTGCTGCAAAAGCCAACCCCTGTGTTCTCGCGCCCACTGTAGACAGGCTGAACGATGTCTTGGAAGTAAAGTGGAGACCCGTAATGGTCTTCTAGCACGTAAATTTGCATGATGGAGTCGTCTTCGAACTGTAGATGTCGATATTATAACAGGGTGAAACGTACCCGAAAGTGGCTGAAGCTGTGCAGTGTCTGCGGGCATATTGCACCAAATAACGATCCTGTCTTTCGCTAGACACTCGAGGACGTCCACTACTTGGACTGTTTTTCACTTTATCAAATTCTTGATATCTGTGTAATATTCGCACAACAGATGATCTAGGTATGCCCAAGATTTCCGATATCTGATGATTAGGGTGACCTGAATCGTGTTATTCTTGCTCGATTAAACGCAGAAATTTCACGACCTGGCATTATAATCACAAAACTAAAAAAAAAGAATACACTAGTCACTTGGCTGAATGTGCTATCACTGCCAACATTTTAATAATAAAGCAAAGACTCTAGTAGACATCTTTTTGTTGTCTTTTTTGTTTCCTAAATACATGTAATTTTTTACCACAGTAAAAAAAATAACTGGGTTTCATCGATTCATTTGATATATAGAGGGTCCAAGACTGACGTTGTATGTGTAATGCTTGCATTAATGTTTGGTTTAAATTTTAATACAACAATGTATAAACGTTTTATATTAAAACTATTGCAAAAGCTTCCCAACTGAGAAAGTTTTGTTGTTTGTTGTAAATGACGAAACAAAAATAAATTTTATTAAATTTTAAATGTTGTGGTTTAACCAACAATTAAAGACCTTGCAGCAACAACGATATAGCTTTTTTTGACAAAAATAAGTTAAATACACTGTTGATGCGATACCTAGTCACGAAACGAATGCGGTCCTAGTAGGGCAATGTTAAACGGAGCTAAACCCACCTTTAAATTGTAGTCACAATATAACAAAAATATAGCAACAATTTAGCACAATACATCGGAAATATAGCAAAAACATAGCAACAATTGTTGCAGTTCTGGAGCTGCCTCGCTGTTGACCAAAACAGTGTTGGATCTTCGGATAACTATTTAACTTTTACTAGCAATGACGGAGAAAAATAAAACGAAATAAATATCTCCGTCATTACAAAAAAAATTCAAAAACTTCGAAGTAATACCTGTAGAACAATCTAATATTAAATTTTATTAAACATTATAAATCGCAGTTTAAAAAATCAATATCTAAAAAAAAAAGAAGAAATTTGCATTATCTTATATCAGTGAACTAAAAGCAATTTAGTATGTGATCGTTTTCTCATTTTTAGGATATCCAAACAGCCAAAACTAATTGACATATCCCTTTGGAACCTTTAGCAGCTGCATTTTCTAAATAACTGCAATTATAACTTTAAAAAAATAAATAATATAATGACATTGGCAAATAAATACGTAGGTACCCGAAAATGATTTCCCATTTTATATATCTTTAAGATCTAATAATGTGGTAGATAATAAAACTGATGTAACATCTGTTAAAATAAATAATTTGATTTTTATTCAAATACTAATTAAGTAGTATTTTTTTCGAAACAGGTGGCAAAAATGAGTTCGCTTCAATATATCTACATTTATAAATAAAAAAACTTTTTGTAAGAAATAACAATATCCTATTTTATTTCATACAAACATACATACATACATATAGTCACGCCTTTTTCCCGAAGGGGTAAGCAGAGACCACTCTCATACATGCTGGTCGGTTGTTGGTACTCTTGACCTGGCCTTTCTTCAAAACAATGTTAATCTGATCGAGATATGTTCGCCGAGGTCGACCTCTACCGACTTGTCCATTCACACTCGTCTTATAAATTTGTCTCTTCCTTCATCCATCACTTCTACGTGTACAAACCATCTAAGCATTCCTTTATCTATCTTTGTAACCACATCTGCTTTAACACCACAGCGTTCTCTTATCTTACTATTTTTTACTTTATCCAACCGAGTTACTCCGGCTATACTTCTCAAACCACTCATCTCCGCAGCATTAATCCTATTTTCATGCTTCTTCTGCCAAACCCAACATTTACTACCATACATAAGTGTAGGAACCAACACTCCTTTATTCACAGCCAGACGTGCCCTTTTTGACACTTTATGGCTGTTCATAAAGCTATGCAGTGCTCATTCATTTGTTTTCCTGCCAACACCCTTCGCTCAATGTCACTGTCATACTTTCCATCTATTGTAAACTTTGAACCCAAGTACACAAATCGATCCACTTGTTCCACTCTTTCTCCCTCAATCAAAACTTCACAGTTTGTCATCCTTTCTTCTCTTTCAAAATACATTACTTTTGTTTTGCTTACATTTATTTTCATCCCTTTGATTTTTAGGGCATTATGCATAACATTAACCATCGCCTGCAACTCCTCTTCGAATGACACTAATATGACTTGATCATCGGCGAAAAGAAGGCATTTGACAATCAAATCATTCATTTTCAATTCTTTAACACTCTCTTTCAAATCTTGTAAACAATCGTCTATGTATAAGTTAAACAGCCATGGCGAAGCCACACATCCCTGTCTCACACCTTTTTCGATGTTAAACCAGTCCGTGCAAATACATTTATCGTAAAACGTAGTCAAAACTATTAATCTATAATAAAATGCGTCTTAACCCTTCAGTCTCGTACCAAAGACTGCCAAACTATCTGCTATATCCCGCACCCCTCGTCGTCTTCCTATTTTAGGTACCCAGCAAAACAGATCTTTCAGTTTAAGTAACCCTCGTTTATGACTCCACCGATGGACCTTGCATACAGGGTGGATCCAAAGACATCTTACATTTTAAAAGTTTAATCTTTGTTAAAAATGACATTGAGCAGTGTAAAACTTATTTGAATATAACAGAAAAAAAAACTAAATTACAAAAATCTAGGGTATTGTTACAAAAAGGTTTTTTGTGCCTCCTTAAGAATTTGTTAAAGTGGATCTGACTTTTTGTTGCTACAAGGTCTTCAGTTGGTCAACAATCGCTATATTAGTCATTACAGTCATTTACTGCAATATTGTACTTCATGGCTTTTTTTGGTTAATATTTAAGGAGGACATACACATTTTTACACGGGGTGCACTTTTATCTAACCTTTTCATATATGGACACTATCAGATAATGATTATAAAACTTATATTGTGTAATGAAGGTTTCAACGTCTTAAAACTGGTATTAAAAAGAGTCAAACGTGGTCACCTTTTAGTGAGTGGGTGACGCAAATTTTTTTTTGTAATTATAGATATAATCGGTAATGGTCGACTTTTAGACGGTTGCCTCACCGACTATTCTGATTGGTAGTTACAACGTTCCGAATTTTATGACAAATGAGGTTGGAAACGGCACCTGCGATGTTAAATTTCAAACTCCCTTGATTGTGTGTCGGGGAACAAATTGAAGACACCACTTTTATCAAGGCTGTATTCATTTTTATAGCCGCAGTTATGACGTACTAAATGATTTTGCGACGATCATCCGGAATTGCTGTTGATAGAAAAATTGGAAAATAAATTTTATATAGTAAAGTTTTTCAGGAGATCAATCGACGTCCAAAAATTTATTATGTATCAAGAATTTTTTAATTATAGCACGGCCACCATCAAACTTGTTATTTTCCTTACCTTTTGAAAATTTAATAAACGATTATACTCCAAAAGTTTCATCGTTAACATTCTGCACAATATAACTTAAATAATAGTAAAATTAACACACAAAACCACTTTATTCACAACTCGATTGCTATTAACTTTGCATCACAAACACATTAAGCATCTTCAGTATTATATCAATATTTTTTTCGCATCAAAATATGTCAAATTGAAACAAAACGACGAAACTGGTAACCTTACAGCGTTCTATATTTTTAATTTAAACACACTCTAGGGGTGTGTAAGTTGAAGCAAACTGTATGTGAAAGTGCGCGTCCTTTATTATCAGAAAGACTCGTTTCATATGTAGAAATGGGGTGACCATTCAAGTAGGGGCGATTTGTTCGATATACCTAACACGTACGGTCCCTATAATTTCGGATTTGATGTATGCTGGAAACAGAAATGAGTGATCCGATGAAAGGGAAGGATGCAGGGATTAAATATTATTATATTCTCCGCTGGTTATTTTAAAAATATTAATTTATAAAAAGGTGTGACTCGTTAAAAACTCAAAATCACTGCTACGACGAAAATTAATAAATAAAATTTAAGATCAGGGTAAGAACAAGTTATTGCAAATACATGTAATATAGTGATATTCGCAACTCAAGTAAAACAAGTTCAAACAATAAACCAACAAAAATCAAAAATAATGAGACTAGGTAATAAGACAATACAAGGAAGTTTTAAAATAGGAATACGTGCACATAAAGAAGTGAAAAAGTTTAAATATCTGAGGACCACAATAGCAAGAACGGGAGACAGGAAACTTGATAAAGCAGAAAAAAGAGTCACAATAAACTATGCAAAACAAAAGTTTTCTAAAAGCAAATTACCTACGATGAAATCCAAAATGAAGATCTACCATACAATAATTAAACCAATATTACTTACTATACGAAGCAGAAACAATAAGCATAACAAATAAAAAGAAAAAAGATCTAATAATCGTGGAAAGAAAATTATGCGAGCAATATTAGGACCAATAAAAATAACAAAAGACGAATATAGAATTAAAACAAATGAAGAAATAGAGGAAGATATAGCATGCAAGATCGCTGCTTACATGTGGCAGTTGACGGTATTTCTTCTGATGCGTTTAAAACTAATGCCGGGGTCACCCAGGGTTCCATCCTGTCCCCCACCTTATTTCTTTTACACATCAACGACCTCTTAAAAACCACCACAAACCCCATTTACAGTTTCGCAGACGATAGCACACTTGTCTCAACTTTCACATCCTATCAATCACTTTCGGTGAATGATACAAATAGACTCAGGCAGGAACAGGTTAATTCCATCAATAGAGATCTTAAAGCAATCGTCGAGTGGGGAACCAACAATCTTGTTCAGTTCAACGCCCAAAAAACACAAAGTGCCACGTTTTCCAAGAAAGTGAATTCCTCAAATCATCCCATCACAATGTCCGGAAATACCCTTGAACCAAGTCCCTCCATCTCGATTTTGGGAGTCACGGTGTCCAATAATATGTCTTGGCATGACCATGTTGCTAACATCGCAAAGTCGGCAAGCCAGAGGCTAGATTTTCTGAGGAAAGCCAGAAAGTTTTTTACTCCTGATCAACTGTTGACGACGTACAAGGCTCAAATCCGACCTCTACTGGAGTATTGCTCGCACATTTGGGGTTCAGCACCAAGGCAGTCTCTTCGTCTTCTAGATTCCATTCAGAAAAGAGCCATTCGGTTAATAAACAGCTCAACCCTCACAGATACCCTTCACCCTCTAGAACATAGAAGAAGAGTTGCAGATCAGTCATTGCTCTACAGATATTTCCATGGCAGATGCTCCAGAGAAATAAAAACTCTTGTACCACCATTGGCCACATTCGGCCGAAGAACTCGGCACGCTGATCAGTCTCACCTATTTACTCTCAAGATTGACACTACAAGGACCAATCTTCATCAAGAATCCTTCTTTTACAGGGCTGCTACGGAATGAAATAAGCTTCCAAAATCAGTTTTTCCGAAGGCAGGTTTCCGGAAATGATACAGGACCACTGATCATATCCTAACAATCAGAACACTAATTAAGAAAGCTAATGAATATCACCTACATCTGTTTTTAGCTATCAATAACTGTGGAATAGACTCACAATACATAATGCTAATACAAGAATGCAACAATGACAATACAATAACAAGAAATTATAAAACCGATAGCAATTAAGGAAGGAGTGCGGCAGGGAGATGTTATTTCTGTTAAAATGTTCACATTCGCATTGAAAGACGTCTTCAGAGCAATGGATTGGGCAAACATGGGGATAAATATAAATGGAAAGAAACTAAACCACCTGTGATATGCAGATGACGTAGTAATAATAGCATCAATCTACTTTCGATGAACTGGAAACTATGGTAACTGAACTAACAAGGAAATCCGAAAAAGTAGGTCTAAAAATGAATTACGCCAAAACAAAAATAATGACAAACACACAAGAAATTAGAAACGTAATACTAAACGGCACCATTATGGAAACGGTCAATGATTATATATATTTGGGACAAACCATAAAAATAAACAAGGGAAACCACAGCGAAGGTAAAAAGAAGTGGATCTATAGTGCAAAAACGGAAAAGCCCCTCTATGGGCATTTTTACAATCATGAACAAAATCACTGCTATGTTATAGGCAGGAAGCCGATGACACTAAAAGCCTCCCTATCGGGTAATTAAATATTTTTTAAACATATAGATAGTTTAAAATTATACGAACAAAATAAACTTGGCATGCGTAGATTCAATAAGCCAAAAATGTGCTTAATTAAATTAATTATTGTTAAAAAACAATGGCTAACTGACTGTTATCGTGGATTTTACTTATTCTTAGTGTATTTAAAAGAAAGTTTCGTACTTCAATAAAAAACCTTGGCCGACAAACTTTATTTGGCCAGACAAATCCGGCATAACTATTTAAAATGGGGTAACATTTCTCCATTACAACAAAAAACTTTTTTTAATTTTACTCGTTTTGATGTTATGTGAAATATCTTGATACACAGACCTTAAAACTGCCGGAAGAATCTGACATACTAGTTTTATTGCATCACAATCTATTAAACCAGCCTTCTGCTTTACAAAACCTCATATTGCACTTTAAAAGAAATCGAAGATGTAATTTATTCAATGCTCTTACTATACACTGCATGCCTACCCTTCTTTACCAACAAAAAAAAATGGGGATATTTTGTGAAAATAAACTTCAATAAATATATTGTTAGTCTGGCAGCTAAATGGTACTTTTTTACTATGAACATGTTTATTAAACGCGTCGATTGCCGTCTACGATTTGAATTACCTCAGTAATATCCTTTTACCTTTTGTTAGTGTGTGAATTACTTTTAAGTAATATCCTTTAATCCCTTATAAGTTTGTAGTACTGTCTCAATTATTTAATTATTTATAAATTAAGATTTATCTAACAATATAAGTTTCGCTTTTGATTTTTTTTATTTAAATTTTTATCTTTTTCCTATGATTACTTTCTTATAGTTTTTTAATTTTTGGTACGTATCTAAATATGTTCGAACATACTTACTGTTGAAAATTCGCAATTTCAGCTGTAGAATTTCTCTCCAAGAAACTCCTTGATTTAAACCCCCGTAATACGGCCCAGACACGCCGACACGCTATCATTCGCTTTGCAAGTGTTAGCAAACAACTATATAGATAACAGCTATATAGAAAACAACTATATAAAAAAAAACTATAAATGCCGTGTGCAAACGATCGTTACCCGCGGACAAATCAAAAACACGGATTTGAGCGCGTAAAGAAGGGCGAAGCCACACTTAACCCTTTCACTCTCTCTTGCATTCAAGACGCCGAGCGAAACACACCTCTATCTTGCATTTGAGCCGCCGAGCAAAACACACCTCGATCGAACACCACGTGTTAAAAGTGTAGCACATTATTTCATTTTTACTTAGTTTATTATAATCACATAACATGTGAATCCGATTATGGGTAACATTAAATCAAGGCGACAACTAGTAAAAGAATTGTGATGATACTAGACCTAAATTGTAATTAATCATGTTTCGATAGTCACAAATGGCGTCTTCATGTGGCCAGCTAAATAAAATACTATTAATAGCAATTGTATGGTGTTTATTTTATTAAAAACAAAGCCAGGTCAACTAATTAAGATTACTAAGGCAATAAACCCAGAGAGAACCCTCGGCAACTTTACAGCAGGTAGAAACAATTGAAACAGCGACCCTATTATCGAAAGAAACAACATCATATCGAAGCGGACAGCAGCATCTCCAGTAAGTTGACGGCAACATGTCCTTAAGCCAACATTATCTCCTTCTCGTTCCTCGCCCCCGGTCGACACTTAAAAAAACACAATAAAATTTTGTTTAAAACCTACTTCTATATCGTAAAAATCTCCAAAATAAAAATTATTTAACAATACAGCTAATAAAAATTATTGTTCAACATGTTGATAAATATTGCTACGCCTATGGGTTGTTTAACACGCTTAAAAATAACAGTTTTTATTTAAAACTTACAAAATACAACTCACAGGACTAATATACTAACTAGTTACTGACAGTAAGCTAATTAAACTTTTTTAAAAGGCACTATTCACTTCAAAATTCCTATTAAAGACTTCTAAATTATACCTACTAGTTCACTAATTAATTTCGAGCCGATACGCGTTCTTATATATTGCAATGGAGCATTCCTCAATCTTCCAAAAAACACGTACGCGAAGCTTCTATACAATTCTCGCGGCTTCAACATCGGATCAATCGGTAAACGAATAATTCATTAGATAGGTCCAACCAATGTTTGCATCAATGGTTTGCCAGGGGCAGTTGGGATGCTGAAGACCAGCTTTCATACCATCTTATAGGTGGTCGTCCACGTGGTCGAGGTGTATTTAGTTTTTCCTCTTTCGCAATATTTGCCAACCGCTCATTTGGCATTCCGTCCACGTGGTCTTTCCATTCTCTTCTCCGGTTTCTTGTCCATCTTACTACATGTTCTTGTTTGTTAATAAACCGGTACCATACTGAACATGTCAGCTAATGTTATATTCATTTTACTTATTATTTTTGTTTTTAATACTCCCATGTACATTCGATCGTTTGTGTGTTAACCCCTGTTGTTGGGTCAACAAATTTTGGTGAATGATTTACTGTTTTAGCATCTACCTTTTAAATAAGAATTTGTTGCATTTTTGGCCACCATATCAATGAAGCATGGGTGACCATTGGTTTAATAATCGTTTGGTATGAACAGTGGATCATTTTTAGTTTCAGACCCCATGTCTTGCCAAAGACTGTCCAGCTTGCCGCTATAGCTCTGGAAAGAATGTTGTTGAGTTGGCTCTTCCATGTCAGTTTTTGGTCGATTATTACGCCCAAATATTTAACTTCTTTGGAAAAAGTAAGCTGAGTTCTATTCAGAGTTAGTGCTCTAAGTTCGTACTTTCGCCTCCTGTTGAATGGAACAGCACTGTTTTGCTAGGATTGACATTAAGTCCTTCCTTTGCGCACCAGCTTCTGATTGTGTTTAGGGCTACTTACATGCGATTGGAACAAAATAAGTATAATATAAACATAATATTATGACTTATAAAAAAATGTTTGGTGTAATATTGGTAACTTATTTTTAAATGTAACCAATAATTATTAGAAAAAAAAAAATTTTGGTATCGAGTAAGTCACTATTTAAAATACTGCTAGATCACATATTAAACGAATAGGTACTTTTGTATACTGTACAACTAGCTTCCACACTATTTGTGAGAAATACGAAAATCAATCACATTCAGAAAATTCACTATCTCCAGAGTATGGATTAAATTACCTGACAGGAAGGGTACGAGTCCTTAGGAGCTCCTGAATGGGAGGCATTGAATGTCACCCAATAAAGTACTTTAGCTTTGAGGTTAGATAAGATTCTACGTAAAGCTCAATATTATTAGTGCGGTTGGGAAAACTGGGGGAGCAAAGATGTAATGTTATATAAGAATTATTTGTTGGTACAGATACGTATTTTTACTGAATGACAAATGGCAACTGTATACTGTTTCTATTGTATGTATATTGGTAATCACTTTGCATAAAGCAGCGGAACAAAGGATATGTCATTGCCATGACAATCTGTAATCGCATTTACCGTAAAGTAGTCATCTAATCTGCTCCTTTATATTATCCAGTTACTATTTTGAGCACTAAACTCTCATATTTGGATATAAAAAGAATGCTTCTCGATCTCGGCATAGTTCTAGTGAAAATTAAATAAGAATATTTATTCATATTATAATATTATTAAGTTGGTTTATTAAATATATTGTATTTTTAACCCATATTTTACGTCACTGGATTTCCTGATGAATTTACTTTAGCACAAAAAAAAGCTTGACAATTCACCCTCCATGCGGCCCGCGACTGGTTTTTATAATTGACACCTATTTTGTCATGTTAAATAAGTCGTATTGTTATGTAGAATAAAGCCATAATCCATGTCTTTTATTCTTTAATTTATTACACTGAGGTTCTTGAGTCGTGGTATTTTTTTTGTAACATAAATTTTTTATTTAACTTAAGGAAGTTTAAAATATAAAAAGTGGTTCGGAAGAATTGGTGAATCTGGTGAGTGTGATTGTGCTATACTTTAACTGACATTTTTAAAGTCATCGTACTCCAAACTTCTTCTTCTTTTCTGACTTTTTGCTTCTTCTACTTTTATCAGCGCTCTCATACAAGCACGTTGGTTGTTGGTACTCTTGACCTGGACCTTTTTCAAAACAATGTTGATCTGATCAAAATATGTTCGCTGAGGTCGACCCCTACCGACTTGCCCATTCACACTCGGCTTATAAATCTTTTTCGTCAATCTTCTTTCATTCATCCTCTCTACGTGTCCGAACCATCTAAGCATTCCTTTATCCATATTTGTTACCACATATTTATTCACACCATAGCGTTCCCTTATCCCACTATTAATCACTTTATTCATAGAGTCGATCCGGCTATACTTCTCAGACTACTCATCTCCGAAGCATTGATTTAAATAAAAGAAATTATAGTGTAAAAAACTAAAAAATACGTTTTTAGAGTTAATCAAACTAAAAAGTAAAAAATTCCTAACATAGGAATAAAATTACTGACGAGAAAATTAATGTCACTGTTCTAAAAGCGTGCTTTTATTCCGAAACGCAGAGTTAGTATAAAAATGTCATATAAAGCAGCCACATTTTTAAAACAGTGACAATACTTTTCTCGTCAGTAATTTTATTCTAATGTTAAGAATTATTTCTTACTTTTTAGTTTGAATAACTTTAAAAGCGTGTTTTTTAGTTTTTTTAAACTATAACTTATTTTACAATTTTAAGTTCGATTTGTTTTACTCACTAAAAAAATTATGTATTAAATGGTAAATGCATAAAAAAAATGCATCGGCCGGGAATCAAACCCGGAACGCCCGCTTGACAGGCGAGCATTCTACCACTGAGCCACCGGTGCGATGAATTGTTTTAACATTTGTTCTGCGCGCATGCATAGTTCACGCACTAGTTCTATCTCTCCGACTCTCATGCAAAGGATCCCTAAAAAAATTTATAAATACTGGCGAAAGTAATCAGCATAATCAGATATTTTGATCGAATTATTGTATTGTCGTCGGTGTTTGACAAGTGTTTGAAGTTTAAATTAAATCTGATCGCTTAAAGTAGGGAAAAATCGAGGCCAAAGAGTCAGTTACAAACATACACACAAGATACAGGTAAAACTAATGTAAGCATGTTAAAAAGGAAGGTCTATTGCGCTTTTATAGACTTGGAAAAGGCCTATGACAGAGTGGTGAGGAGTGAATTGTGGTCTACATTGTCTATGTATGGGATGAGTGGTAGTTTAATACGAGCACTGAAATTACTTTACGAGGATTCTATTGCTTGTGTTAGGATAAACGGAGCTTGCACGGACTGGTTTAACATCGAAAAAGGTATGAGACAGGGATGTGTGGCTTCGCCATGGCTGTTTAACTTATACATAGACAAATGTTTAAAAGATTTGAAAGAGAGTGCGTATGGATTAAAAATGATTGATTTGATCGTCAAATGCCTTCTTGGGATAAAAATAAATGTAATCAAAACGAAAGTAATGGTTTTTGAAAGAAAAGAGAGCATGACAAACTATGGAGTTTCCATTGAGGGAGAAAAAGTGGAACAATTAAACGAATATGTGTAATTGTGTTCAAAGTTTACGAGAGATGGAAAGTATGACAGTGACATTAAGCGAAGGGTGTTGACAGAAAAACAAATGAATGGGGCACTGTACAGCTTTATGAATAGCCAGAAAGTGTCAAAAAAGGCACGCCTGTCGGTGCATAGAAGTGTGTTGGTTCCTACACTTATGTATAGTAGTAAATGTTGAGTTTGTCAGAAGAAGCATGAAAATAGGATTAATGCTGCAGAGATAAGTAGTCTGAGAAGTATAGCTGGAGTGACACGGTTGGATAAAGAATAGTGAGATAAGATAACACTGTGGTGTAAAAGAAGATGTGGTTAAAAATATAGATAAATAAAGGAATGCTTAGATGGTTTGGACACGTAGAAAGGATGGATGAAGGAAGATTGACGAAAAAAATTTATAAGGCGAGTGTGAATGGACAAGTTGGTAGAGGTCGAACTCGGCGAACATATCTTGATAAGATCAACATTGTTTTGAAGAAAGGCCAGGTCAAGAGTACCAACAATCGACGAGCATGTATGAGAGCATTGATGAAAGTAGAGAAAGCAAAAGATGTGTGTAGGAACCGTAGCAAGTGGAAGGAAGTGGTCTCTGCCTACCCCTATGGAAAAAAGGCGTGAATTTATGTATGTAAATATGTAAAGTGGATTTTTATACAAAAAATGGATAATAATTTAAAGAAGGAATAATTACAAAATCTATTTAAAAGTTTGTTTCAGTTAAATAAGATGCACCAAGAAAAGTATTTTTTATGTAATAAATAATCATTTGTAGTTTGCTTTATTAAATTAGTCCTCTCTTGGGTGTTATTTTTACACAATTTTTCAACTAGCAAAAAAATTGAATTAAAGCAACACAAATTGCTGTTGTACACCCCTGGCGATATCGAATAACTGTTGAGTAAGTAAAACTGCGATGGTAAATAAAATAATAATAATGAAAAAATTTAATACCGTATTTTATGTAGCAGTCTTAATGTTATGCAAGGTAATCATAATCGTTAAAGTAGAATTTAAGCTTCAGTAAATAAAGTGTAAAAGTGCATAATTTAATAGATAAAACTTTTTTCCATCAAAACTGAAGTACCTACCCACTTCGTGAATATTGGACTCAAATTGTTGAAGGTCTAAGAAAGTTTTATGAAAAAGTAAGGTTTTAGGTATAAATGACACTAATCTTAATCAAAATCCTTTGGTGTCTAAAGCTGCACGGTGTAAGGAAGTTTATAGGTGTGGATCCTGTAAAAAGATAGGTGATTATTGTACAGGTGAATTATTTATAATATCTGGTTAAAAAGAGAAGTTCCAGTTCACCAGAGTAAATGATGAAATGGGGGTATGTATGATTGAGCGATTAAAGTGCAATTAAAAAGGAATCTAAAAATTCCATACCATACATATAGATATAGATATAAACACGCCTTTTTTCCGTAGAGGTAGGCATAGACCATTTGATACGGTTCTTACACACATCTTTTGCTTCCTCTACTTTTATCAGTGCTCTCATACATGCTTGTCGGTTGATCGTACTTTTGACCTGGCCTTTCTTCAAAACAATGATAATCTGATCGAGATATGTACGCCGAGGTCGACGTCTACTGCAGTGCCCCATTCTTTTGTTTTTCTGCCAACACCCTTCGCTCAATGTCACTGTCATACTTTCCATCTCCCGCGAACTATGAACCCAAGTATACAAATTTATTTACTTGTTCCACTCTTTCTCGCTTAATCAGAACATCACAGTTTGTCATGCTTTCTTCTCTTTCAAAAACCATTACTTTTGTTTTGCTTAAATTTATTTTTATTTTCAGATTTTATATATATATATATATATATATATATATATATATATATATATATATATTCCATACCAACTAATTAAAATAAAGAAAAATAGTCTATTCTCATTTTTTATGTGTACGAGCGATAACTGTGAGTGACAGCCTCCTGCTGTGCATGTATAATTCTTATGAAATGAAACTTTTAAATATAGCTCTTGTTTATTTTAAAAATTCATTCCAAATCAATATTATTAATAATAACCCAAGAAAATAATTGTTAGGATTTTTTAATCTTAGAACCGACCAATTAATTATAGTGATCTTTAAAATTCTTTAACAATTTTACTTTTGAAAATTCCACTCATTATTATTATACGCATTCTAGTAACAATTTTCCGACTCATTAATTTGAATAGTTTCGCTAGTACATATTCTTTTTTGTAAAGTGGCAGGTTAAAAGTGTATAATTTTCAGTTTTTCACTTTAATTGCAGTAAAATTAAATAGATGTGTAAGTGTAGGCATGTTATTCAATTTGACCTCCATTCTTTCAACGTCAAATTGACTCGTATACGAAGTAAAAAATATGGTCTCTTGTGTTCCAAACCATTTTCAGACATGTTTATTTTAAATAAAATAATTGCTAACTTAAATCTGGTGATTTGTATGCCAAATATTCAGGAGTTATATATGTCATATATATATATATATATATATATATATATATATATATATATATATAGGGTTATATTAGCATCATCTAAGGAGGAATTGCAGAAATTGCTTCGTTCCTTACATTTTTTTTCAACTCCGAATGTAATTCGAAATGAAAGCTATATGTTGTAATTTTTACGAATTACATAAAAAAATTTCATTTAATATTGCATTTTGTGAGAGTGATTTTGTGAAATGGGACGAAAGTGTGTAACATCTTTCATCTCGCTTTCTTGCAATTTGTAGGAGTGATTTCGTGAAATGTAACAGAAAGTCTCGAAAGCACGCGCGGTGGTAGAGTTGGCCGTCGGATAGCCGTCAACCAATTTTCCGAAAGGTCGGTACTGTCAGCCATTAGCTGTACACTTCAGTTACAGTGTTGTGTATAAAGTTTGCTGTTAAACGCGTAAACTATATAAATAAATAGTTACTGTTGATAATAAGTCTCAATAAAGTGCAGATCATTAATAAAAAATTCAAGTAAGTAATAATAAATAATTATTTGAATAAAATAATTCACTATTTAGCTGTTAAAGTTGATTTTTGTCTCTCCTAGTGTTTATTAAATAAAATACAATTTTTATTAAAAGGAATTATTGTTTGTTATAAAAAATCATTTTACATAATACCTGGCCCATTTTTTTCAAAATATAATTTTAAAATTGCTTATTACCAAGGTGAGATGACAAATGTTACACACATCAAATGCGACTACTGTAAGGCTCGCTCGTTTTATTTTGATTCTGCCGAAATTGTTGTTGGCGTTGAGCATGGTTTTCGGTATTTTATTTGCACTCTGACGTTTGCACTTTCCATACTCTTTCGGACTCTGAACACATGATTTTACTATTGTCTCCCTATAATTTAAATAGTAAAATAAATAGTAAACACTCAAATAACATGTACACTAAACGAATGTAAACAGTAAATACTTGTTATATAATCTTATTAACTTACTTTTCTAAATCTGTATTACACACGTTTGCTGCAGTTTCCATTTTTCAAATCTTATGATTTAATCGTATGATTTAACACAATTAATTATAGTTTAAAAAAACTAAAAAACACGCTTTCAGAGTCTATCAAACTAAAAAGTAAAAAATAATTCTTAACATAGAAATAAAATTACTGACGATAAAATTAATGTCACAGTTTTAAAAGCGTGGGGTGCTTTTATTCCGAAACGCAGAATTAGTTTAAAATGTCATACAAAGCAGTGACATTGATTGAATTTTTTTTGACAGTGACATTAATTATCTCGTCAGTAATTTATTCCTATGTTAAGAATAATTTTTTACTTTTTAGTTTCATTAACTTTAAAAGCGTGTTTTTTAGTTTTTTTAAACTAAATTTATTTTTCGTATTTTAGTTCGATTTGATTTACTCACTAAAAAAATTATGTATTAAATGGTAAAAGCACAAAAAGAATGCATCGGCGGGGAATCGAACTCGAGCCGCCCGCGTGACAGGCGAGCATTCTACCACTGAACCACCGATGCATTTCGTTACGTGACGATTTCTACTACCCGCACTACCCGTAAGCCGCGTTAAGAAACTCCGTTCCAAAAATAGCTGACAAAGTGCGAGGTGCTGATTGAGAAAGAAAAAGTGGAGAAGTAAATGAGTTTTTACACTTGGGTCCAAAGTTTACGAGAGACGGAAAGTATGCCTGTGATATTAAGCGAAGGGTGTTGGCAAAAAAACAAATGACTGGGGCCCTGCAAAACTTCAGGAGCAGTCAGAACGTATTAAAAAGGCACGTCTGGCTTTGCATAGAGCAGTGTTGGTTCCTTCACTTATATATGGTAGTAAATGTTGAGTTTGTCAGGAGAAGCATAAAAGTAAGACCAATGCTGCGGAGATGAGTAGTCTGAGAAGTAGTTATAACCGGAATAACTCTGATGGATAAAGTAAGGAATAGTGAAATAAGGGTGGTGTAAAAGAAAATTTGGTAACAAAGGTAGATAAAGGAATGCTTACATGGCGAGAAAAAATAGGCAAGTAATACCACGTTTTCCGAAATAGAAAAATCTTAAACTTTTATTTATTGCAATATTAAGTTTTATTTTTCTTATAAATTTTCTCTGCAAGTTAAATTTTGTTAGGAATTTTACTTGAGCTCCTTTAATATTTCGATTTAACGCAAAGTCTGAACGTGCAACCATTCTTATAGTTTGCCGGTGCAAACACGTTAAACACTAAATGTAAATTACAGCTTGTTTCACCTGTGTGCCCTACTGTTGTACAATTACAACAACACAAACAAATATTAGGTACAACAAAGGTTAACTAATGATTATTCAATGCCTGCGTCCACTTTATGTAAATAATTAGACACAACTAATTGATTCATTAATGTGAAATTGTTGGTGGCAACATCAAACGCATAAACACGTTAAAATTGAAATGTATTTCGGAATGCGGGTCAACATTCAAATACCCCTTTTTGATGAACTCAGGATAAGAAAATGATCGAAAATCGGATGTAGCAATACACCTAAAAGTATATTTTATAATTTTTTGTTAAATTTCCAAATGCCGAGGTTAAAAATACAAATTAAATACCTACAAATATAATTTAGTTTTTTACCAATGAAACTGTTTTAGTTTCCATTTTTGGATTCTTCTGAGCCCTTTGAAGTACGAGATTAGTGATCTTGCGTTACAATTTTCAGGTTTTCCGAAGGTGTAGGGTGCCTTACCAAACGATCTTACTCTTTTTTGTGATTTTTGTGATCACATTCTATCAGAAAAAGGTGAACAGATTATTTTTCCTTGCCGCAGAATCTGCAGTAATCATTCTCCACCTTGCCCATCTTTTTTAGATGTTCATTGACTGGGTGATGACCTGTAGTAATTGTAACTAGCACATTTAGGTCTTTCCTATTTAGTAGCAAAATGTTGTTTTTTCACGGTATTGCCAGTATACTAGAAATTTGGCCCGTTCTAGGTTATACATCAGAATGGCGTTTGAATATCAAACGGCGGCCGGTTTCAAGGGCGGAAATAAAAGAAAAACTAAGGAAAGTTAAAAACAGAAAAGCACCAGGTACGGATAATATACCGAACGAACTTCTGAAACACGGGGGCCCTAAGCTCATAATAACACTCACAGCTCTGTTTAATAAAATCCTGAGCACAGGAGAAATACCAAATGAGTGGCACACGAGCATACCAATTCCCATTTTCAAGAAAGGACAAAAAACATCCCCCGATAACTACAGAGGAATAACCCTATTGTGCACAACAAAGAAACTGTTCACAGGCCTGATAAAGGACAAACTGGAGAATCACATAACCAATAGAGAAGAACAACAGGGATTTAGAAAGGAAAGATCGACAACTGACGCCATATTTACCACCAAACAAATAAAGGAAAAGGCAATAGAATATAATACACCGGCATTAATCTGTTTCATCGACCTAACTAAAGCATTCGACAAGGTCAAACTAGGCGATGTCATCAATATCCTAATCGAAAAAGAAACACCAGCCAACATAGTAAAGGTAATCTGCAACCTCAACACCGCCAACTCCATTCAAGTAAAATCAGGGCAACATATCACGAAAAGCATTCTAACACCAGGAGGAATCAGACAGGGAGACAGCCTCAGCCCACTCTTATTTAATCTTCTTATGGACAAAATTATAGAAGAAGTAGCGAACTTAAATATGGGATACAGAATGAGTAACAAACGTATCAGCATGGTATGCTATGCCTAAGACGCAGCAATTTTCGCAGAAAACGAGAACGACCTACAAAGACAGCTATTCAAGTTCCACCAAGTGTGCCGACAGCTTAATATGACCATATCGGTCGAGAAAACAAAAAGCATGACAATCACCAGGGAACCACTCAGATGCAAGCTCGTAATTGAAGATAAGCCCATAGAACAGGTAATGCAATTTAAGTACCTCGGGATGAATATGTCTAGCGGCCACAACCCAACAAAAGATCTAAGGGACAAAGTCAATAAAGCATCAGCAACATCAGGCTGCCTAAGAGAGATTGTCTGGGCCAACGGGTACATGCGGAAGGACAGTAAGATTAAAATATACAAAACATGCGTAAGACCCATAATGACGTACGCGATAGAAACAAGAGAAGACACGAACAAAACAAAGAGCATGCTGCGCGTAGCCGAGATGAGGGTGCTGAGAACAATAGCTGGCAAAACCAGAAGAGACCACGTAAGAAACACTGATATAAGAGAACAATGCGGCGTACAGGATATCGTAAGATAGGGAAGGCAGAGAAGAAGGCAATGGTATAACCACGTCAAGAGGATGGACGAAGATAGATTACCCCGCATAGCTCTCGAGGGAATACCAGTAGGAAGCCGACCGCCCGGTAGACCACCGAAGAGATGGAGAGACAGCTGGCAGTCCACATCTCAAGAATTAATACAACGGCAAGCCCGGAATTAATGGATCATATGATCTCAACCAAGTAGAAGAAGAAGAAGAAGTGAGTACATCATGCGTTGAATGGTATGGTGGGATTGCAGTGGGAGAAAGGCGCATAAATAATCTAAGATATGCCGATGATACTCTAATATTGGCGGTAGATCAACTCGAGCTGGAAATGATCATGACAAGGCTGGAAAATATAAGCAAAGAGTACGGATTAAACCTAAACATCAGTAAAACCAAAGTCATGATCGTAGACCGGAAAACGAATAACTCTCCGCATATCCGACAGGTAGCCGTTTTCGAGGAAGTAGATACATTTATTTATCTTGGCTTCCTCATTTTCAAGACAGAAGGTAGCAAAGCCGAAATAAGGCGATGGCTAGCAATAGCAAGAACGGCTACAATTAAACTGACACGCATATGGAAGGACACGTCAATTAGTAAAGCTACAAAAATCAGGCTGGTCTCTACTTTAATTTTCCCAATTACATCAAACGCGGCTAAAACCTGGTCGACAAGACAAGTGGACAGAAGGAAAATAGAAGCATTTGAATTTGTGTATTACCGGAATGCTCCGAATATCATGGACGCAGCACGTCTCCAGAAGATCGGATACTTTAGAAAAGCTGGTATTTCAAGCAAAGTCGACGGACGAAGGTCACGAGGAAGATCTCTAACCCAATGGGTAGACGAAATCACAAGCTTGACTGGACATTCTCTGCACGAGGCCACAGAACTAGCCCAGAACAGAGAGGAGTGAAAAATTGCTATAAAATAGTAGAAGTATAGTGCCACAAAACCTTTATGAGGGTAATAGGACCGAGGAGGAGGTTATACCAGTATGTTGATTTTCGTCCATGCTCCTATCTTTTAGTTTCTGCTTTAATGTTCACACACGGAATAGACACAAAATAGTTTTGGACCTATGGGTAGTTTCTTTGAACCTTTTTTGCAGATGCATTTAATTTTTCGTCACCCAGAATGCTTGAATGCCCTGGTGACCAAATGAGGCAGACTTTATTGCCTCTTTCCAGTTGCTTCAGGCAACTGTGGCATTCCTCGAACAGCTTGGATTTTTTAAAACATTGGCCACAGTCGCACATCAATGTTCGCACTCACACTGCTTCTTCCTTATATTTCCGATATTCTTTACCATTAATTGCCATTATTTTGTTTGGTGGATTCTTTACAAAGTCATTTTTGTAATTCGAACCAGAAAATATTATTTTTATTGCTTTAATTGTACAGCTATTTTAAATTAATGTAAATTTAACTTCCTTTAGCATCAACCTAGTTTTTTTAGCAATCTATTCTCCGAATTTCGCCATATAAAATCACTAGTCGCACATCAATGTTCGCACTCACACTGCTTCTTCCTTATATTTCCGATCTTCTTTACCATTCTACAATCGCTGCAATTTTAAAATGCAGTAGCAAAACTTTTTTTTTAGCAAAGAATCTTATTTTTTTCAACCCTCTAGGAGATTTTTGTCAGGGTCGTTTCTAAGTGGATTTTAATGGATTAAGTGTTGGTGTTACAATATATTACGTATATTAACTTGAAAAAAAAACAGCTTGGATTTTTTAAAACATTAGCCACAGCCTAGTTTGCTGCCTTACTACTAATGACCACAAAAATTATTGCTCCCTTATAATTCCTGTTAAAAATAATTCGGGTGCACTCTTTAATTGTCATTATTTTGTTTGGTGGATTCTTTACAAAGTCATTTTTGTAATTCGAACCTGAAAATATTATTTTTATTGCTTTAATTGTACAGCTATTTTAAATTAATGTAAATTTAACTTCCTTTAGCATCAACTTAGTTTTTTTAGCAATCTATTCTCCGAATTTCGCCATATAAAATCACTAGTCGCACATCAATGTTCGCACTCACACTGCTTCTTCCTTATATTTCCGATCTTCTTTACCATTCTACAATCGCTGCAATTTTAAAATGCAGTAGCAAAACTTTTTTTTTAGCAAAGAATCTTATTTTTTTCAACCCTCTAGGAGATTTTTGTCAGGGTCGTTTCTAAGTGGATTTTAATGGATTAAGTGTTGGTGTGACAATATATTACGTATATTAACTTGAAAAAAAAATAAAGCAGTGAAGCAAATCCGAATGGTTTAATCTGTTGAACATCCAATGATTCCGTTTACTAAAATAACAACTGTCGCTTATGGAGATTTTATTATGTTCGTCCAAACGCACTTTTTTAATTTCAAGTTTCAATTAAATTGACGACAATGCAACAAAAAAAACATCCATTGAAAATTCCATTTGAACTATTTTGTAAAGCAGCAACACAATAACACAAAAGCGAATCGCTACGTTTAATGAAACATTACTAATTCTGTTTGTTTAATTCATACAACATCGATTTGTAGAACATTAGCTATTAATGAGAAACAAGCAGAATATGTTGATAGTTGTACAGGTATATGCATAAATATATTTGCAGTTTTGTAGCAAACTGCAATATTCGCGTTTTAATTATTTGTTAATTAAAGTTAAATAAAATTAAATAAATTAATTTTGTAACGCGTTCTAAATTTTAATTAATTAGGGTTTATTCAAGTTTTAAGAGTCCACGAAGAATATGGACGTTTTGTTGATCCATAGTACCTATTTGTATTCAACGACTCCAAATGGGTCGATACCGCAGTTTAATTTAGCCAGATCGGACAAAACTATCGGCCATACGTTTTCTCTGTAAGCTGCGGTAGCTCCATGTTGAGCTCAACTTTGAAAAAGTATGGAGAATCGCGAACAATCGCTTTGGACATCTCCCGTGTATGTCACTTCTTGGAGAGCTTTCATCCAATGGACTACCTCGTAAAACTGTTAAGCTTCCTGGAAGGAAAAACACTTTAGGTGGTAATTAATGGTGTTTCGTCGGAAATCCTGTCCATTAATGCTGGAATTGGTACCTCAAAGCTCCATCTTGTCTCCCACTTTATTCTTAATGCACAAAAACGACCTTCTGATCTTCACTTTCAATCCAATATATTCCTTCGCCGACGATAGTAACTTTGTGTCGTGTTTCCCATCCAACGAGCTACTGTCATCTTCCTCTTCAGAAAATTTAAGGCAACATCAAATATAAAGGGAGCTAGGTTAGGTTAGGTTATAACGGCGGTTCGGAGGTAACCCACTTAGGCCTTTTGGTCCGTTGTGATACCTTGATAGACGGCGGTGCCTTCCCTCTCTACCGTGAAAACTAGTTGGAACTTTTAATAAAGAGTGTAGGGTCTTTAATGCTAACTGAGTTAAGATCAGATAAGTCATCAAAGTTCGGTTGCCCTAGTATAGAAAGCCGTTTTCTGCATGGGGCAGAGCAGTGGCAGAGAAGATGTGCCATTGTTTCCTCCTCTTCCTCATCGTGACAGCTTCTAAAGAAGTCGTGTCGTAGCTCTGCGATTCCCATTCGCCGTGCGTGGATTCAACCTGCCCAGTGTCCTGTTATGGCCGCGATGTCATTTCCAATGGACTCCCTGGATAGAGTTAAAACATCATTACTTCGACGTAGATCTAGTTAAGGCCAAATCTGTTTCTATGATGTGCATGTGGATTCATTTTGCCACCTCAACTTGGCTTTTTGAACTATTTTGTTGTGCAGGAGCCGGTAGTTTGCAATTCGTACTCCTTGTAGAGATGAGACAGATACAGCTGGGAGGGTGGTGCCCTCTCTTGTTAGCTCGTCCGCCTTACAGTTACCTGGTGAGTCCCTGTGTCCGGGTACCCAGACCATGTGAACTCTAAACTTAGTTACTAGCTCATTTAGGGTAGATCGGAATTGCACTGCTGCCCTAGAGGTCAAGTAGACTGAGTTCAATGATTTGATAGCAGCCTTGCTAAGAATGGATTACTCGCTAAACTTTTGTTCGTTTCGGAGTATTCAGGCAGCTGCCTTAATAATGGCTGTCATTTCGGCTTGATACACACTACAGTAATCAGGCAAACGAAACGACAGGCTAAGTGAGTAAGTCTTTTAAGAAGACCCTCTACTAAGAAAGTTTTAAAATATAGCTCAATTTTTGTCGTTGGTTATTAAAATATACAGTAAACGATATACAAGAGCGCAATGAAATTTTTAAAAATGACAAACACTTTAGTTATTTTTGTTTAATAAACGCAGGTACGCCACTGTCTTTTCCACCTACTTTCGATTCAATTCCTCAAACTTTTCAAAACGGTCGGTGTAAGCAAAATCGAAATTAAAATTTAGCAATTAATAAGGGGATGTATCAGCGAAAATTCAACTCGAATTGTATTATGTAGTCCATTGCAAAAGGTAAACAGCCAATGTTCGTCCAAAGGAATAGAACTGACACTGGTTATTACGAAATATTTCAGATTGATAAATCATTTCGGGAGTGTAGGTATATTTATTTGTTCGATAGAAGAAAAAGATCATCAATCATTCGATGAAAGATGGAATTGGAATGTACATTTAGCAAAAAGTACAATGTTAAATCCTTGATAAATTCAATTTGAAATTATCTCGCTCCATAGCACATTCTTAACAATGGAGCGAACATGTAGGTACACATAATATTTAAAAATATGTTCTGCACAAGAGGCGCCGTTTATCAATAGCCAAAGTAATAAATCTCACACAATTTCAAAGACGTCTATCGTTGATACGAGGGTCTGGCAATAAAATGTTAGATTCTTGTCTAAAAGACAAACTTACGATGTCATAATAATATTATTCTTTGTCTCGATTTTCTAATTTTAACATTTAAGTGTAGTAATAAAAAAAGATCCTGTACAAGCATCGCGTCGGAAAATACCGAGTAAAAACTCGAGCAGGTCAATTTAAAATTTCTAAAACTTTATAAAATAAATAATAGTTTAAAAAACTAAGAAAACACGCTTTATAAAAAAAACCGAACTGTAAAATAAATTATAGTTTAAAAATACTAAAAAACATGCTTTTAGAGTTAATCAAACTAAAATATAAAAAAATAATTCTTAACATAAGGATAAAATTACTGACGAGAAAATTAATATCACTGTCCTAAAAGCATGGGGTGCTTTGTATGATATTTTTAAACTAACTCTGCCATTCGGAATGAAACTAATATAAGCGTGTTAAAAATACACCTGTTGTTTAAAAAATTAATACCATACTTGCGTTAAATAAAATATTTTCTGCATTTCTGCAACACTATGACATTGGAACTTCGCGCATGCGTAGTTCACGCACTGGTTCTATCTCTCCTACTCTCATGCAAAGGATCCCTGATAGAATTAATAAATCCTGGCGAAAATAATCAGGATAATCGAATATTTTGATCGAATTATTGCATTGTCGTCGGTCTTTGACAAGTGTGCGAAATTTAAATAAAATCTGATAGCTTAAAGTAGGGCAAAATCGAGGCCAAAGAGTCAGTTATAAACATAAAAACTAATATAAGCGTGTTAAAAATAATTTCCTACGCGCTAGGGATAAAATTGGATTAGTTAACAAAAAAATCATTTGCAACACATCTAGAATAAAACTAGAGTTATCGAACAAATAAAAATAATTTATATTAGGTACACCCAAATTTAAGTTTGTTTTTTATCGAATGTATGAGAAAGACCAGGAAACGACCACTAGATGGTGCTATTAAAAATTGGCATAATATTTCCAAACGAGTGTTGATTGTTTCTTTAGCTGTGTTGGGCACACTTTAATGTTTGATATACTTTTAAACCATAATAATTATTGACAAACGAAAGGAATAGACACTTAAGAAACTAAAATACCAATATAATCTTTTGTAGAATAATTCGTAAGCTTAATACTCATTGATGACTGATCACCCTCGACGTTAAAACTGCTTGAAATCTTGCCTATAATATTTTTGTTTTATCAACTGTATATCAACTCGCCTGAATCATCGTTGTGTTGACGGCCGGACGTTATAACTATACAAAAATTTTATTTTATTTTATTTTAGTAAAAACTGAAAGAGATATACTTGTAGTATCAAAAGTAAAAATTGCCTAAAGAATATTAAAATTATTAGGTTTTTTGTAAGCAGTGTCCAGAGCAAAATACTTCGTGTTAGCAACAGCTTCCTTTTTTATTGAAACTGTATCGGCATTAAAATAGTCGACATTCCATCGTGTGAAACTAAAAGTTGTTTGCAGGTTCAAGGTTTTTTCCTGAACTTATGTTCACGAGACCATGATGGTAGTCTTGCGGCCAGCATTAACGTCTTTTGCAATGCTCGCGTCCTCAATTTCAATGTCCACTTAGTCGGAATTAATCCGCCTGAGTGTGACGACCTCGTCTGCCGCTCGACTAGACCAAATTTACAAATCAAAAATTACTTTTACTTTTAGCTCTGATGTAACTGAAATGTTTGTATAAGGAAGCGAGCACAAGCATTACTTTATATTTCGAGGCAAGAAGTTTTAATTTAAAACACATTTCTTCTTGCGTTGTTATACTCGTATTGTAAAACATTTTAGGGGTCGCATATTATTATTTTAAGGTTTTTATATTTTTTAATTTTTTCTTATGCGAAAAAAAATAGTATAAAACTCGCAAGAAAAATATTTTTTTTAAATGTTTGAGCTCCCAATAAGAAACTCGATAAACATTTTTTATTTAAGCTGAATGTTGTATTACGACACCTTTAATAAAATATTTCATATTTAATTTTGTAAAAAAGTCAGCAACTTATGTGGAAATAGATTAAAAGCAATAATAAAAGTGATTACAGGCTTATGAGCATACGAGACGCAGCTGTAATTCGGATTTTAGAACAAAAAAAGTAAAGAAATATAATTTGGGCGCCACTCTGAAAAAATTCACTTTAAACTTATCTTCTCTCAAAATCAAACGAAAGGAGGGGTTGGAATGGTGACAAAACTTTTCCTGTGTCAAAACGAAAAAAAAAATTTTACCAAGTAATAGAATAGGAATAAAAAATATCAGTAGTCTGGGTGCGATCCAAGAGGTCCACACGACTAACTTTCCAGTGGAAAGAATGAAAAAATACCATATGTTTTGTTGTTATAATTATTATTATTAAAATTATTATGAAAAACGATTTCAAATTGTTTATATAATTATCATTAACAATAATCTGTATTCTACACTTTATTTAATAGCAATAGCTTTAATTAAGTCGTTGAAGAATACACAATCTAAAATACCGTCGTCCACTTCACAAACGACGACTGTTTGGGAAATTCCTGCTTTCCCATTATTGTATATGACCACTTGACAATAACCGCTTTAGACTGTTCACAATGTAGCACGTTATACGATGATTCGCAGAACATTATCTTTGATATAATGGAATCATAATCAAGTGGCGGTTGCACCAATTTCAGCTCCAAGTAATTAAGTTGCCTTATTGCCATTGAACAATTAACATTGTGTCTGAATGCAGGTTGGCACGATTGGCCTACCAACAAACTTGTATACGTCGAAGGGTCGTTGTCTAGCAAAATGAAAAGCGGTCTAATGGCCCACGACAATGCCAATACTACACACAGGCATAATCAATTCACCAATTACTCGAATCTCATATTTGTCTCTTTTCCGAAACGATGTACCGAAAAAAATTATAAATAATATTGCTGTAGTTCAGAGGTGCTCAAACGATCGCGAGTGCTTGTTGAGTCGATCTCGGGAAAAAATTCCGATATAGATCTATTTGTTTTAGTAGGTAGGTAACTAAAACAAATTTAATGAATGAACTACTAAAATTTATTCGATCCACAATTTCTAGAAACTTCGGGTGGCGTGTTTAACGGGAACATTCAAGACTTTGTTCACGCTAATATAAAGTTGCGCCTGCAGGAATTGGAGTCAGTCTGAGTTGTAACTTGAAGGCAATACGTCGAGTACAAAATGAGTGCGGCGAAGAAAAGTAAAAAGTATCATTTTAATAATGATTGAAAGGAAGAATTTTTCTTTTGTATGATAAAGGATAAGTGAATTTGTCTCATTTGCCGTGTGTCAGTTGCAATACCTAAGCGTGGGAACTTGGAGAGGCATCATAAAAACTATGAAAAGGATTTTCCCTCACAGAGTAAATTAAGAAAACGAAAAGTTTGTCATTTCATAATTTGTTTGAAAAAAGAACAAACCATGTTCACAAGACCAGCCAAACAATCAAAAGCTGCAACGATAGCGTCATTTAAAATATCTTCTATATTGGCGAAACATAAGAAACCGTTTGGAGGTGTATCGATTATGAAGGAAGCATTTATTAAAGCGGATAAGACATTATTTGGAGATTTTAAAAATAAAACAGAGACAATAGAAGAGAGTTTAACAATCAGCAGACCCCCTTTTTATTTGGTTTTTATTATGTTTGTATCTTGTGTCTCCTAAATTTTATTAACTGATATGTTGGAGGACTTTTTGTAATACCTGACAAGTAGGTAACCTGTAAAATTAATTTTAATCTTTTCAAAAGGTTTTAAAACAAATTCTTTCTATCATACTTACTCGTAAGGACCCACTAAAGATTTCTATTGAATAGTCGAAAGCGCTCTGAATAAAATAATAAAAAACTTTAGGCACGAAATACACACAAATTTTTTTTAAATATAAATGCGCTACAGAAATATAAAACTAAACGTGACATTTTTTTCATGAGATTTTCTTGCAAAAATACTATCAAATTTCCGACTTTTAAGGTGGATTTTTAAAAAACTTTCTTTAATACCAACCCTGTCCTGACAATTACAAATACTACAACAACAAAATCAACGGAGCAGTCGAGCCGTAGTCAAGTATGATCTTGCATACATGCGCCAATTGATTTTTATTTAAATAGATATTAATAATAATTTTATGCCATTTTGTTATTTTAATATTATTTTTATCCAGTTCGTTAAAAAACTTTTTCAATAAACCGTTTAAAAAATATATAATTTTAATAACATATTAATTTAAATAATTTTCTATTATTCATTACCGTTATTATTAATTAAAATCTACCTATTAACTAAATAATCATTAATTATTGAAACTGCTTTCAAATTTCGGTAAATTAATATTAATATTAAACCATTGACTAATGTTTTGAAAACCTCTATTTGCAATTTCAATATTTTATTTTAATGAAATGATTTTTATAATAGATTTTCCAACAAACAAACACCATATTTTACGTTCACAAATACTATACTAATACACAGGTTGTAATAAATATATTTTATGTAACATATTTCAAGCCTCATTTACGCCAATAATCAGGTAATATAAACATCATCTAAGAAGGAGTGCAGGTAATGGTTAATATTTATGATGCCCTAAAAATCAAAAGGTAGATGTAAGCAAGACGAAAGTAATGGTTTTTGAAGGAAAACAAAGCATGACAAACTGCAAGGTTCCGATTAAAGGAGAAAAAGTAGAACAAGTAAATGAGTTTGTATACTAAGGTTCAAAATTTACGAGAGACGGAAAGTATGACTGTGATATTATGCGAAGAGTGTTGGCAGAAAAGTAAGGCGTAGTGTGATAAGGGAACGCTGTGGTGTAAAAGAAGATGTGTTAAAAAAAATAGCTGAGGGAATGCTTAGATGGTTAGAACACGAAGGGAGGATGATTAAAAGAAAATTAATGAAACAAATTTATAAGGCGAGTGTGAATGGACAAGACGGTAGTGGCGACCTAGGCGAACATATCTCGATCGAATCGAGATTGTTTTAAAAAAAGAACAGGTCAAAATTACAAGCAACCGACGAGCATTTATGAAAGTGCTAATAAAAGTATAAAAAGCAAAATACGTGTGTGAAAACCGTAGCAAATGAAAAGAAGTGGTCTCTACGCACCCCTAAGAGAAATGACGTGACTATCTATGTCTGTTTCATAAAATAATTTTTTTTGATAAAAATATATATATATATATATATATATATATATATATATATATATATATATACATCACCACCAACCCTGAATCCCCGCCTCCACAGGCATCCGAAATTTGCGAACACATAAAGAAACTGAAAAACAATAGGGCATCAGGAGAAGACGGCATTATTGCAGAACTTCTGAAAAACTTGGGACCAAGCTCACTACGAGAATTTACACAGATCATCAGGGATATCTGGGTTACAGAAAAATTACCGTAAGATTGGAGGTGTGCCCTCATTCACCCGGTTTACAAAAAAGGAAACAAAACAGACGTAAACAGCTACAGGGGGATCTCCCTTCTACAGGTTGCGTACAAAATCTTGGCAGCGTGCCTCTTGCAAAGGACACAAGAGCAACTCGAGCACAAAATAGGAGAATATCAGGCAGGTTTCCGGCCAGGCCGCTCATGCCCGGAACAGATCTTCAACCTGAAAACAATACTAAAACAGAAGGCTATCAGGAACGCGCCAGTTGTTTGTACCTTCGTGGACTTCAAAAAAGCTTACGACTCCGTCGACCGACAATCCCTTTTCACAATCCTTAAAGAATTAGGACTCGACCCCAAGACCTTACGACTTATCAAATTAACACTTACAAACACGACGTCGAAAGTCAAGTTCATGGGAGAAAACTCAGAACCCTTCCAAATAAAAACAGGCGTACGACAAGGAGACGGGTTATCCCCAATTTTTTTTAACCTAGTTTTGGATAAAGTCATCAGAGAATGGGAGAAGGAGCTGAGAAACCAAGGACATTGAAAACCTATGCGGCTCGGACGGGTCAAGGATAACCTAGAAATCTCTTGTCTTGCCTTTGCAGATGACATAGCAATACTAGCAGACAATGGGACAACTGCTACCAAACAAATAGAAGTTCTCAAGGAGTGTGGTGAAAAAGTAGGACTACAAATCTCCTTCCAGAAAACCGAGTTCTTTTGCTCAAAGATAGACATTCAGAGCCTTGACACCAAGTACGGCAGGATCAATAGAGTTACACACTTTAAATATCTAGGAGAGATCCTCGAACCAAACGGAGGAGAAAAGATGGCCCAGCAAATACGACTTCAGAAACTGAAAATGGCTTTCGGAAGAACCTGCAAAATTTACAACAAGAAATGCTTGTCATTACACACCAAAATTAGACACTACAACACAGTTGTTAAACCCCAAATACTGTACGCAAGTGAGACCCTGTCTTTATCCACCAAAAGAGACATGGAGTATATCCTAAAAGAAGAACGGAAAACCATAAAGAAAGTGCTGGGACCCAAACACACAGATAAGGGCTACAGATTACACTCCAGAAAAACCACCGAAAATCTGTCCAACCTAGCGGCCGATGTAAGAAAGAGGCGATTGAGATTCTACGGACATATTAGTAGACTCCCTCCAACTCGCCTCGCAAACAAGATCTTAACTTACATCAAGGGGGTCAAGTCGACGACACCATGGATAGCTCAGGTACAGGCTGATTTACGGAAAGCACAAATAGACCAAGAAGAGATACAGGACAGAAGCACATACAGACGTAAGATTTACCAATGGAAAGTTGTACCAGAGAATGAAGTGCCCAGGAAGACCGGAACAAAATGGTCCCAAGAAAGGAAAGAAGACATGGGAGAAAAGATGAGAGAAATCTGGAGGATTAGAAAAACTACCTCCCAAACGAATCGTTTTGCTTTGCGTGATCCTAAGGGGTCTACTCGCAAATAATAATAATAATAATAATAATAATAATAATATATATATATATATATATATATATATATATATATATATATATATATATATATTTAATATTTAATAATTTTTAATACAGGTCTATATATTGTCTTGAATATTTTTAGTTTTGTATGTCTTGAAATTTCTTTTTTGTTAATAAATTTCCTGTTTATTGCATAATACAGTTTTATGGTTTTATTAATTCTGTCGTTGATTTCCGCTTCTTGTCTTCCCTTTGCGTCTATTGTTACTCCTAGATATTTAAACTCTTTAACTTGTTTTATTTTTATATTATCTATCATAATATTTATTTCTTCGTCTCCTATAGTCATCACTTTGGTTTTATCTTTATTTATTTTCATCTGTTTTTTCTTTAGTGCTTCATTCCATACTTTTATATTATATTGTAATTGTTTTTCATTTTCATCAATCAGTATTATGTAATCTGCAAATGCTCCTTCAGCTATATCCACTCTTTGCATGTTTTTGTATCCAATGCACATTTTTTTGATATTTCTTTTTGCTGGTGATTTACCTAATATTAATGCTAGTGGTTTCCATAACTAACGATCCAAGATTTCCAGAAAGCAAAGTACTCGGAGAAAAGTATTGTCAACAGGTAGGCGAATGATAAAAAGTAATAAAAAAAAATATTCGACTGCATTCTCGTATACTCAACATAAAATTCGATTTACGAAAATGCGAAAGAATTGCACGTAGAAGGCATTTGTTAAATCCATCTATAGTAGACGGTGGAGTGTTTAGAAAGGATGTGCCTCATATTTCGAAAAATCATATTTTCATTTTTCGGGACAATTTCTTTGTATACTCTCACACACACATACACAAACGCGCGCGCGACTCGACGGCGAAAGTAATGCGAAAAGCGGGAAAACCTTTACAACGCGAAAATGTGTATTTGAATTGGAAATGATTTGTTTAGTTGTACATTAGTCGTATATGCTGGGAGCTTATACGCTGAATAGACTATTTCTGTTAAGTGAGTAAACTCGACTTCGGGGTTTCGAGGGAAATTCGTGGGAATAAGAAAAAAAAGGGCGTTAAAGAAAACAAATTCTTTCATTATAATTGCACATGCCTGCAAAAAGTCTAATAGCTTTACAGATTTATTTTAAATCAAAACCAAATCAATGAATTTCAAAGACCTAAGAGTGAAAGAAGTCTAATAGTACATTGTTTACCGGGTAGTAGAAGCCTAACATTCCTGGACGACTGTAAAGATTACTACACAGAGTTCAGGAATGTGGTTCGACAAATATTAATTAATTTTGAAAAAATCGCGAATAATTTTATTCATAAATAAATGGTGCTTTAAAATTAGTAATAAAATTGGTTGCGTTACTATGTAAACGTATTAATGTTGAATTGTTAAACTTGAAGCATATAAATTTAATTGCTGGTGTTTTCGAAAACAAAGCAATGTAAAATGATAAGTGATGATAAATTTTACATTTTTGGGACTCTTCCAGAGCTGGTTGAGGTAGTAAATACTGCTTCATTAGAATTATTGCCAAAGAAATCCTCAGAGTAAAAACACTAGTTCTTTTTCGGAAAATGTTGTAATGGCATACTTCCTAGACCTTTGTTTAAAGATGAAAGCTTTAACATTGTGGGCCAATTATTCAATGTTATAGTCAACCCTTGCAATTAAACACAATGTAGATATATTTACAAATCCAAAACTTCGTTCTTTATTTAAACGGCAAGCTTAAGCTTATAGTGCAAAGAAATCCAAGATTTTAACGAAAGAAGAAATCAAAAATGTATCCGGGAAGCTAAAAATAAAGAAAATTTAATGATTAAGGTAATTTATAAGGGTTTTAATTTCTATTTAGATTAAACATTTATGTATTTTTTAGGTGGCTTTATTATTTGGTATTTCCGGGGCCTGTAGAATGAATGAGTTAGTCCGAATGACTCTACACGATGTAGAAGACCCAGAATCTAAGGTTTTAATTAATATACCTGATTAGAAGACAAACAAACCAAGATCATTTGTAGTGAATCAGATGTACTTGAATCTTTATCGAAAATACGTTTCGTTAAAACCAGAAAATATAAATAGTCTTTAAATATCAAAAAGGAAAGGGATGTAGACAAGTAGTAGGAAAACATCAATATAAAAAAAATGCCTAAATTAGTTGCTATTTATTTGAACTTAGAAAATTCGACAGAATATACTGGTCACTGCTTTAGTTGGTCTTCTGCAACAATATTGGTTGTCTTTGGTGCCATCATAACTAGTTTAAAGAGGCATAGCAGATGAAAATCATCAAACGTTGCTAAATAAGATATCGAAGAATCTCTTAACAATAAGGCTGGGGTGGCAAATAAAATTTTCACAGCACAAAATTTTCAACAACATAACCCTACTAACTCGCATGTTGTCCAAAATGTTTCTCCAATTTTCAATAATTGTACTAACTGTCAAATAACTGTAAATATAACAAACTAATTTTAAAACGTATTCTGCTATGCATTGAGCTTTTCAAAACACAAATTAATTCAATACAAACAAAGTGTTTTCAATTATTTATGTAAAACACTAACAACTGTAAGGAATTGTCATTTCCTGGTTGGAAAACTTGACTTTTATTTTAAGACATTTTGTCTGGAATGTCCTAGCGAATTGCGGAAAATAATTTTACTTTGCTATGCTCCAGGATTCTACGTCCCAAAGTTACAAAAGGGATTTTATAATTTTTATGTTATAAATGAAGGTTGACAAGACAGCCCCTTACTAATGTTAGTGAGGAAAAACAAAATTATCTAATATTTGTCGAATTGCAGAATTATTTTGAAATAAAAAAATTAAATGCGGCATAGCAAGACTTTTAACTAAACTGCAGCCTCGCTATATTCTTAAAAATATCCAACCAACATTTCTCGATTTTTTCCCGATTTGCGAACGACCTTTCCAGATATATCGCGTGCCTTTAATTACTGCCCGCGATCTGTGAAACTGCCGAAAGAAATCATGCATCTTTTTATACAGCGCACCGCGTCTTCAGGCCAGACAATGGGACAGGGGCGGACCCATAAACCACAATCCGTAAAAATTCATTTTAAAATATGCTAAGTTAAATTAGCTCCATTTCAACGAATATGATTTAAAATTAAATATTTCGTCTTTGTAAATTTATAAACGAGTAGGGTCCTTTGACTCAAGATTGCTGACGTTGGGTATTTTGTAATTAAGTTTATTCTTAAGATTAATATTGTGAGCTTCAGAATTTCAGTACTCTATTTAAAATAACAACGTCAAATGGATTTTGATAAAAGTGACGCCCAACAGATTTAAACATTAACTTTTCTCAAAACGGTAGACTAACACAATGGACTCTATAGTTTTGCATTAATTAAAAACAGCGTTTAGTCACCCTTCAATCAATGCCAAAGACCAGAGTATAATACAACTTTCTTTTTACTTGTTTCGCACAAAGAGGAGCGTCTTCCGAGGAAAGGCGGTGAAAAGAGGGAGATGCCGTCCAAGAGAAGAAAATCCGAACGGCATCCATTAATAAACTGAGCCCTAGGTATCTTAATTAAATCAAAACAATATGGCTACGTGAGTCTCAAAATTAATTTGGAATGTGGTGGCGCTGGGATAAGTGATGCCTCGAAACGGATATAATCCGGGAGCCATCGCCTCACAAAAGAACTCGTCAAAATAACTTAAATCGCTTTTTACCATGATAAAGTAATTATAATTAGTGGCGGTGGTGACATGACACATAATTTTAATACTGCTAAAGACGTTTCACGAGAACAATAAAAATATATTTACGCAGTTTTATAGCAGCAGTTCACTCCATTTGTTGTCGGTTACAGTTCGTTTACTTTGTGCATGCTACCTGAACACTAGCAATAAAGATTAGATAAATTATCAGAAACCATCTCAATTAAGAATTATTAAAAAAAATATTTCGCACAATATTTGTATTTATATTAAGTACTTTTTAACAAACAATTTAATTTATTTTAATTAATTTATTTAATTTATTAGTAAACTGTATCTTGAATTTTAAACTTTAATAAGCAGAGCAGCAAGAAAAAGTAACTCTGACTGTGACATTAAGCGAAAGGTGTTGGCAGGAAAACAAATGAATGGGGCAATGCATAGCTTTATCGATCGTTAAATGCAGGCAAAAGGCAACCAAATTATTACCTTACTCATTCACGCTTGCCTTATAAATCTGTTATGTCAATCTTCCTTTATCCATCCTTTCTACGTTTCCAAACTATCTAAGCATTCCTTTATCTATCTTTGTTACCACATCTTTTTTCACACCACAGCGTTCCCTTATCACACTATTCCTTACTTCATCTATCAGAGCCACTCTATATATACTTCTCAGACTGCATATCTCCGCAGCATTGATCTTACATTTATGCTTCTTCTGCCAAACCCAACATTTACTGGTATACATATGTGTAGGGGCCAGCATTCTTCTATGCGCAGCTAGTCGTGTCTTTTTTTGACCCGTTTTGGCTGTTCATAAAGTTATACAGGGCCCCATTATATTGTATTTCTGCCAATACTATTCGCTTAATATCACAGTAATACTTTCCGTCTCGTGTAATCTTTAAACTCGTTCACTTGTCCCACTCTTTTTTCTTCAAACAGTATCTTGCAGTTTGTCATGCTTTTCTTTTTCTTCGTTTTACTTACATTTTATTTTTAGGACATCATGCATAATATTATTATTTCATCTAAGGATTCCAAGAAAACTTTTATCCCTACTACTACACTCATATTTAAATTTTGCATATTTCACGAATATGCGGTGGTTTCGGATTATCGTTAGAAACTGGATAACCAGTATTCAACTGTAATATTTTCAAACAAATTTCGTAGGCAACAAATTTTATTTTATAAGAGACTTCTTTTTTTTTTGTTATCACGGTTAATTTCGCAACCAAAGTGTTCATAATGACTTTATTTATTGTACATAATAAGCGAGGTAGGTAATTAATCCAAACAAATTTCACTAATTAACTAAGCTATTAAGCTTTAATTTGGCTTGTTGATTAATTTTTAATTAATTTAATTAATTATTAATTAAAGTATAGTATCTACCGATTTTTAAGAAATTATACTTACTGTAAAAAAAAATGCTCTTCGTTTGCTTATCTGGACGAAACTTGGATTTTTGCTAAAGGTGGAACAAAAAGAATTTGGCAGGACGATAACATAAAGTCTATAAAACACCGACGGTGAAGGAAAAAGACACATTATTGTGCTTGCAGGTGGAAAGCATGGTTTTGTTGATGGAGCGGATCTTTTACTTTTATCAAAAACAAAATTGGCCGATTATCATGTCAATATGGATGCAGAGATATTTGTGAAACGGTTAACAGAGAAACTATTACCATCGTTACATGAACCATCTGTCATTGTATTTGGATAATACTCCGTACCATGCGGAAATTATAAATAAGCTACCAACGAACTCCTGGACGGTACAGAAAATAAAAGAATGGTTAACGAACGCAAAAATTTTATTTCCACAGTATTGCTTTTAGCCGGTATTATTATCGATAGCTAAAAATTAACAAAGGTGATCAAATTGTACTTAGTTATGTACATCATGTGCTAATACTTCCGCCTGCCTTATCATTGCAAATTTAATCCCATTGAGTATATTTGGCGAATATTCAAAACCTATTATGACAATCACATTGAATCTAATGGTTACAGTGATGAGGCTGTTTTGGAAACCTGGCAACAAGCACTAAATACTGCCACTCCTCAAATTTGAGAAAAATGTGTCACAAAATGTGAAAATTTAATAGAGGAATAGTGGGTTCGTGAAAACCTCATCGAAGCAGTTAATCCTGTTATTATTTACCATTAGAATGAGAATAGCGACGACAAAAATTCCGATTATGATAACTATAAATCTGATGCTTGATACTACTCTAAGTACTACATGATTTAACATAAGGCGAGTTTTTACAGCAAATAAAATAAAATAAGGAACAAAATAAAATAAAATAAAAAAGATAAACATGCCCAAAACTATGAAAGCGTTCATACAAGAAATAAGATAAAATATGAAATAAGAATAAGAACAAAAGATGGCCAACTTTTATCTCTTTGTCTTATTTTATTTAATTTTGTTTAAAAACTGATAATGCGCGCGACCCAAATCTTTTCTGTTTTAACTGTTCCGAGTTTACAATCAACCTAACCTGACCTAATCATATTATTTGTGGAGGTATTTTTGATTTTCCTTTTATGGCCCGTATATTTATTTTTTAAAAGCTTTTATCTATATTCAAAAGCTTCAGCTACAGAAAAAATTATTTAAAAAACGTTAAACTCTCTGATTTTTAGCAATTGTGAGCAAAGCATTTTCTTTTAGTAGGCTGTTCTTGTATTTTCCATCAGTTTTTGCATATAACTGAGGAAAGGTCAATACCTGCTCTATCAACATGCCATCATCCATTATAATATTTTTTAACAGGAAATGTATGGTAGATATACCTACAGTTGGATAATTTTAGATAATGATAAAATTTAAAAAATCCGTATTTGAAATAAAATAACAAATCAATTTGAAGATTATGTACTGTTATGCACAAAACAGAAAATTCATTTTAAAAAAAGCTGCGATATGTTATTTCTTATTTTATTTTAGTCATCTGTATAAACCAATGTTTTTTCACTCATTCCTTATTTTATTTATTTATTTTGTTGCATTCCCTTTTAACATAATTAAATATGTGCCAATTCTCGAATGGGGATCCAATAACTTGGTAGAATTCAACGCAAACAAAACACAAGCATGTCTTTTCTCTAGAAAAGCCGATCTCACTGTGCCTAACATAACTTTGTCAGGAGTAACCATACCACTGAAGTCATCCATATCGATGCTTGGTATTACTATCAGCAATAACCTTTCCTGAGAAAATCACGTGAGGTCCATTGCCAAAAGTGCATCCCAAAAACTTGGTTTTTTGTTTCGTGCCAAGAGCTATTTCACCTCCAGTCAGCTGCTTATGATCTATAAGGCACAGATCTGACCTGTACTGGAGTACTGTTCCCATATTTGGAGTGCAGCACCTAAACATATCCTGAAGCTACTGGATTCTGTCCAAAAAAGGGCAATTCGTCTCGTCGGTGATGCCTCGCTTACAAACTCGCTCACTTGTCTGGAACACCGTAGAAAAGTTGGCGATTTGTCTCTATTTTATAGATATTTTCATGGGCGATGCTCTTCTGAAATATCAACAATCGTTCCTCCTTTGGCAGTCTCTTCGAGATTAACCCGTCAAGTTCAGTCTTCACACCCCTTCGTGGTCACTTTGGAGACCTGCAGAACATCACTTTCCAAAGACTCATTCATCCAACGAATTGCGAGGCTTTGGAACTCATTGCCTAGGGAGGTGTTCCCCGAGGCATACAACCTCCAGAAATTTAAGAAGAGCACCAACTCCTACCTTCTTTCCCTTGGTTCCCACGATGTTCTCTTAACATTACAGGATATCCCTTTTCGTGGGAACCAGAACATAAAAAAAAAAAAAATTAACAACCAAACAACTCATCGAGAGCTACATTAACGATTTATGTTCACAATAAAGCAAAAAATAAAAATAAAACCTCTTAACAAGAGCATAACAATAAACAACAAACTTTCTTAGGAGAATTTACTAAAGTACCTCTCATCACAGTGCGCCCGTTAAGTCGATGCCTCGGTGACTAATCAGATACCGTCGTATTTTAGTGAAATGAACTATAACACTGACCACAATTTTATTATCTAAAAGTAGTATTAAAGTAATTTATCACTTCAGTAGAAAGCAAAAGAAAATGAGTCCAGCAATCACTATCAACCTTAAATAAAAAAAGCGAACAAAAATGTGAAAAAAATGATGTGATTAAAAAAGTGCATTTAATTTTGATAATAGTGTGGTTGGTGTGTTGTTGGTGAAAGAAAAACGCGACTCGCGGACTAAACGGAGGAGACATTGATGAAAAAATTAAAGTTAGATACGAGATGAGTTTTTTTTTAAAGGAGATGAATCGGATCATTCACCGGTAATATGAGAGATCAAAGAAAAAGAGTCATCGAAATATCCTCGGAATTACATAGCTTTCGGCAGTAATGACGTATGTGTACCGAAAAACCGCTTTGTGTAATAATTAAAGGTAGAGACCGTTGAAGGTTAGCATTGGCACATTCCTTTAAAGAAAAAAACACACAACTTCTTTGTGGTCGGATTGTTTCATTACTCCAAAAAGGAATGCAAGAAAAGAGTTGTACTGGCTGTTTATATAAAGTTCGTTACGGCATTTATACTCCTTTTTGGTAATACTTTAAAACCGTGGGTGATGTTATTAATTTGTTGTTTTTACTTTTTAAAATAATACAAAAAAACTAATAGGTACACACTTCATTTTAACATTTTCAGCATAAATGTACCCATCGTTATTTGTTTAAAAATTAGTTAAAACGCTTTCATGCGAGCTTTTATATATTGTCACGTGCCTATTTTTTCCCTTCTACAGTTCCATTATTAATTGTGTCTCTGATAGTTTTGTATTCCTCAGGTACCGTATTTTGTTGTAACTTGAATATATCATTCGTTGTAAATAGTGTTGCATACCTTGTAGTGATAGGATTCGATTGTTAATGGCTGTGGCATTTTTCGTTAATCGATGGAGATTAAGTGGGGGTTTTGTTATAAGATTTTGCTTTGGTTTTTGGCCTCGATTGTTGTGTGATGTCAGTTATATTATTGTTTGGTTTGCATTTCTGTGTGGATGGAGCATGGACTTGCGAAGATTGTTGGTTGACGCGTGTTCCGTGTCATTTCTTGATATCCGGCCTGGGAAGTAGGCAGTCGTTTGGTGTCAGTCGTTTGGTGGCAGTCTCGGGAGTCGTGTGGTGGTGAGAGTTTTTGGGACGGTGTGATATTAACACGTGTGCAGCACCTCTACGGATTTTCTTTTATATCTGGCTGTATTTGGGCCATCTTAATTGGATTTTGAAGAAAAACCACTTAATTTTTAACTTGACCATTCTATCTTACCTTCGTTGTTGATATTTTGGATTTTGGTGTCGAGTTAAAATAACCGCATGCGGGATTTATTTAAGGGAAGCCATTGTTAATTAGCAGGTGCCGTTCCATAAACAAACCGGCCAGGCGTAGTGAATTCGTATACCCAAAGGTTATAAGTAATTTATTTTTAAATATATAACGCCGTGACTTATTTTGACACCACGATTAAGTTTTGTTTTAGTTTATTAATATAGTACATTGTTGGAAACTATTTATTGCATTAGATAATATGCCAAAACTAAACTTGGATTAAAATAATCTTCTCAATAATTCTTTATGTCCAAGTAAAAAAATATATTTTCTTCATACTTATTTGTAAATATCCTACAATTTTGATATTTTAAAGGACAACCATTGTAAAAATATTTTTAAATAAACTTGATTGTTTTGGCAGTGAAAATCTTTATGTAAATGGTAAAAAAAAATTAGCAGCCTTATGTAAACGTTTGATTTAGTGTTATTAATGAGTTGATTTATATACGTTTTACTTTTTTTTTGGTAACTTGGTAAAGTCTGTTACTCTTACTTCTGTTATGGTTATTTTATAAAGTTGTAAATTTTAAATTTTTGGTTTGTTTTAGCAAGAAAATTTACCATAGCTGTTAATTTTGACTATATTTGTTATAATGTTGCTATTGAGCTGTGTACTTTGATTTATTGTGTGAGTAAAGTATCCAATATATTTTTGCTATAATTTTATTTATTTGGTTCACCATAATCTTAGTTGTTTATCGTGTAGCTCTGCTAGTGCCTATAAGACCTAGGGGTTTCCGGCTTGAACCGTCTAAGTCGGCGGCGCGGCTCACTTTTATTTTCTTTTTTTCTTCTACCCTCTACGGCTGAGCTCAGGCATAATTTGCCAGTAGAGAGACCGCTGGCAGAGTACTCTTTAGAGAACGAAAAAATACGTGGCAATATATATATATATATATATATATATATATATATATATATATATATATAAATATATATATATATATGAATATATTTACAACAATCACTCTTCAAAAATAATGTGGGCACTTTTATTGAATTATTAGTATTTTATTAAGCCTTAAAAATGTAGATACAAAATAGCGATATAGAGTGCTTTTATTTCAAAAACAGCCAGCCCAAATAACTTTTGATTTTGCGTGAATGCAAGAAAAACAAAAAACACGTCAAATTTTAAATCAAGGAGGTTTAAAAATGTAATTCTGCTGTTTCCAGGTGGCACCCCTTTCCTTTAAAATGTCAAGCAATGCGTTGGGTCTAAAAATAAATGCCGCCAAGAACAAAGTTTATGACAATTACAAAAAGCGTCCTGCCAAATTTCAGATTAACCATTAACCATATAGAACAAGTACGGAAATTTAAATACCTAGGCTGCTACTTGAATAATAAGTGGCACCCAGAGGTGGAGATTAGGTGGAGATTAGGTGCCGTATAGTATAAGCGAGAGCCGCATTCTTACGTCTACGTAAATTTTTAGTCGACCACCGACTAGACATTAAATTGAGACTCAAGACGACCAAATTTTATGTGTGGCCTGTTCTTCTATATGGCATAGAAGCGTGGACTCTTAAGGCTTCGTCAATTAACAAGCTCGAAGCAATTAAAATGTGAACCATTCGTCGAATGCTTAAAATATCATGGGTTGAGAGAATTAGAAACGAAGAAGTCATAGAAGAGCAAAACTAGAAGACAAAGAAGTGTTCGAGACAATCGAAAAGAGAAAAATCGCATATTTTGGACACATAATGAGAGGGGACAGATATGAGTTTCCACGGCTAATATTAAAAGGAAAAATTAACGGCAAAAGAGGTATTGGTCGTAAGAAGTTTTCTTGGTTGTGCAACATCCAACATTTGACTTTGGATAACTTAAAGACGATGTAAATTACAAATTTATAATATATATATATATATATATATATATATATATATATATATATATATATATATATATGTTGCTATGATGATGATAATATGACTTTAATATTATTTACTTTAATTTTTTCTTATCTGCCCTTTATAAAATTTCTCTTTCTCTCAGAGTGATTCAGTTTTGATAAAAAAATTTATAAACCATTACAAATTTTATTAAACCAAATTTTGATAATTCTATAAATATAAATAAATGGCCAAATTTAAATACAAATAATTCACTGAATAAATTTGTAAAACCTTCTGTCCAAAATGTGATGTAAAAATGTTTATTTAATATACAATTTTTAGACCTTATCTCTATTAACTTCTTTCTTTTTATAGGTAATTTTAAAGGTGGCACCAAATTTTATGACTGCTTTTAGGAAACTGTTTATTTTGTTGATATTTGTTTTCACTTTGTTTTAGTATTCTTTCTTTCTATTCGGTCACCCGTTTCGGGTATCGTGCCATCATGATCTGTGATCTGTGAGATCTTTTCAAATCCGCCTGTCTTCCGCGGCTTTGAAACATTCGTTGAGTGGTACTCCGGTTTCCCTGACAATGTGGTCCACATATCTGATTGGTGATCTTCCTCGGCTTCTCGTTCCTTGTACCTTCCCCTGGACGGTGAGTTTTTCCAGTCCGTGTTATTCGCTCAGAGACGATAGTGCGCAGTCTTTTTTTGATCTTCAATTGGTTTAGAATCGACTCGTTTGTTATTCTTTGTGTCCATGATATGCGTAACATCTTTCGCCAACAGCACATTTCAAAAGCATCGATAGCGCGTTTATCCGTTTCCTTGAGTGTTTTAGTATACAATATTAAATTATTATTAATATTTTTTTTATAAATTTAACAAATTTTACAATTCAATACAACTTTATATCAAAAACACGTCCGCTCTCTATACAAATTATTCTTATACTCCACATTTTAAATTTAGGTCCGCTCTTTTTCAAATTATTATTCTATTAAACAAACTTTTAATTTTTCTTAACAAACAAAAACCCTTAGAAACCCGTTTCTACACAACATTTTATACAGCCAAAGTTAATATATTTTTTAATACCAATTTATAATTTTTTTTAACTAAATTCCCTGTTTTACAAAACCAACATTTTAATCCTGAACACATCTGTCATCCTTTATAGTTATACATCAAATTCTTTTTAATGTTTACAGAAACAAAAATATTATTCAAATGTCAACTATTTTAAAAAAATTTATTCCTTACAGATTTATGAAATTTTTATTTAAATATTATTTTTATTTAAATATCATATTTTAAGAGGAGTTGCAGGCGATGGTTAATGTTATGCATGATTTCCTGAAAATCAAAGGGATAAAAATAAATGAGAGCAAAACGAAAGTAATGGTTTTTAAAAGAGAAGAAAGCATGACAAACTGTGGTGTTTCGATAGAGAGAGAAAGAGTAGAACAAGTTAATGAATTTGTGTACTTGGGTTCAAAGATTACGAGAGATGGAAAGTATGACAGTGACATTGAGCGAAGGGTGTTGGCAGGAAAACAAATGAATGGAGCACTGCATAGCTTTATGAATAGCCAGAAAGTGTCAAAAAAGGCACGTCTGGCGGTGCATAGAGGTGTGTTGGTTCCTACACTTATGTATGGTAGTGAATGTTGGGTTTGGCAGAAGAAGCATGAAAATAGGATTAATGCTGCGGAGATGAGTGGTCTGAGAAGTATAGCTGGAGTGACTCGGTTAGACAAAGTAAAGAATAGTGATATAAGAGAACGCTGTGGTGTAAAAGAAGATGTGTTTAAAAGAAAGATAAAAGAATGCCTAGATGGTTTGTACACGTAGAAAGGATAGATAAAGGAAGATTGACAAAACAAATTTATAAGGCGAGTGTGAATGGACAAGATCAACATTGCTTTGAAGAAAGGCCAGGTCAAGAGTACCAACAACCGACGAGTATGTATAAGAGCACTGATATAAGAAGAGGAAGCAAAAGATGTGTGTAAGAACCGTAGCAAGTGGAAGGAAGTGGTCTCTGCCGACCCCTATGGGAAAAAGGCGTGACTTTATGTATGTATGTATGTATATATATATATATATATATAAAAAATATGGAGGACGTCTACGTAGTACGACTGCATGGCATTTTAAGAAGAAGATCCAACTTGGTAAAAATTAAAACAATACAATAAAATAAAATAAAACTACATTTCACACAAAATTAGAAACAAGTAACACATCGTGAAGTAATTAATTAAATTAACGATTACAAGGATTTGCATGTGTTGACGTCTAATTTTAGCTATACTTTTTCCTGTTCCTTTCGACATAGACACAAGCATACAAGTAGGAAAGTGTCAACACATCGGCAAACGTAAACATAAAAGATAAAAAATATTGGCAAATAAAAGACATTTTTCATGGTCCTAATGGAAAGTGATATATGTGTGTATTAACTAACAAAAGTTTGGTTTTGATTTATGCCCAGATGTCTGAAGATACTGAAAAATATTATACAATTTTTTTAATATTTACTGGATTGAAAAACAGTTATAAATATGCATTAAAATATTATTAATAGCCCCGTTTAAATGAACTATTACCATATAACGAGAAAAAGAAGTAAAATAAGCAATTTCAATTGAATGCTATCAAATCAGACTGTTAAATTAAAATAAATTAATAACATTTTTTAAGTAAAATAGATATTAAAAATGTATCTTTATTGATTGAAATAACAGATACAAGGATTCTAAACTGAAAAAACTGCATCATTATGAAAATGTTGCTATTGCTAATACTCAGATAATTATTACGGCGGTGTCAAAAGCCCTACAAGTGTTAATCAAAGGACAGAAACAAGGGTATTCAAATATTCGTGTTAAAAGAACAAGAAAATTCTTAGCCGTCTAACATCGTGATTCCCAAAGTGGTCTATATGGACCCCTAGTGGTCAAACTACAAGCGCTCCACGTAAGCGAAAATAAAAATCGAAGGTACATGAGATATAAGTGAGGGTTCGCAAAAGTGTCGTGTACACAGAATTTAAAACTGGATTTGAAAATTTTTAGACAATGAAAGTAGGTAGAGGTCGATCTCGGCGAACATATCTCGTTCAGATCAACATTGTTTTGAAGAAAGGCTAGGTCATGAGTACCAAAAACCGACGAGCATGTATGAGAGCACTGATGAAAGTAGATGAAGCAAAAGATGTGTGTAAGAAACGTAGCAAGTGAAAGGAAGTGGTCTCTGCCTACCACTACGGGAAAAAGGCGTGACTATATGTATGTATGTATATAGTCGAGTTTCAGAACAGCGTTGTAGAACAGCAAAGTAGAAATTTCAAGAACTATTTAAAATAAGTAATGGGAAAAGCAAACATTTCAGAACATGCCATAAAGGTATGAAAACATACACGACAAAGCTGACAAGTCAGTAAGGGGCAGTTTGTTTTTCGTTTCGTAATACCATTTACATAAAACGTAAAAATAAACTGTAAATTAAACAGTGAAATAAATAAATTGATTAAATATTAAAATATATATAAACCTTTAAAAAAATTAAAAAAAACAGTACCTATTAAAAACTAAATTTTATGGATATTATTGGAAATGTGTTTATTATGACTTTATTTATGCATCCAGTTCAAACTATTTATATTTTAGGTCATGTTTAAAATAGAATTTTCTACAATTATCAAAATTGGAGTTGAATTTTTAAGAATTTCCTAAATAACTGAGCTTAACAAGACGCTGATGAAAAAAAAAATGTTGATAAAATAAAAAGGTAAATTTTACAATTGAGTGACTATGTAGAAACATGAATACCTACTTAATTTAATTTTTTTTACTTTTTGTTCTGTTTTATTTTAGAAAATTCTTTCATAAAACACTAAATATTGTTTGACCTTGTTCTAAATTAAAACTTTATTGAAGGGATAATTTACATCCCTAAATACGAGTTTTTAGTCTGGTTTGTCGATGTCAAATTTTGGTTTTTTACACGTAACTAATAAAAAAAATAGTTTTATCAGAAAATTTTTGCTTTTGTAGTAACCAGAATGATATTTCGGAGTTTAAGAAAAATTACCTGTTTTCTCTATAAATTATTGTAGATAACAGCTTTGCATTTAATCACTTTTTAGAAATAATCATTTATAATAAACTACAAAAAATGCAATAAATTGATAAAAAAAATTTAAAATGAATATTTTTCGCATGGACTTTCCCTTATCAAATCGCAAACGTAATCTACCATCATACTCCCTAATAACGTCAAAGTTCATCACATCTTGGTGAAAACGTTCTCCTTGCCCTTCTAAACACCGATGTAATTCTTGAATTGGTCCAAGTGAACTTGTAACACATGCACTTTAAGGGACAAACTTCAGTCTGTAAGTTTAAAACTTTTAAGCATAGTTTTAATTAATTCTTTATAATTCTTAGCTCTGTTGTTTTCAGGAAAACCATAAACTACTGCTTTAAAGCTGTTTAAGCCTTGTTATTTTTGAGTATTAAGTAACTTTGTAAATTCGTCACCAGACATTATTTTTGTGTTTCGACGAAAATACCCGCTTTTAATATGCTCTTGCTTAATTTAAGGAAAAACTACTTCATATATTGTAAAGCATTCGAAACTTGATCAAGAGCTTTAAGAATTGTTTCACAAGGTTTCATTTTATATGCAACGGAGGCATCAATACATTCTTAGGCTCTTTAATTGGTTCCCGTTTGACACTATGTTTCCTTATCTAAAATCGGTTATAATGTCCTAAAGTGCGAGCAAAAACTTACTTCTACGGATCACGTAAACGCTATACTGGCCTCCACTCCTTTTCACACCTACCGCCTCTTATTTAATCGTGCTGCCACCTGCTGCTAATACTTTTAACCAAAAAATTTAAGACTTTATCTTTATCAATGTAAAAAAAAGCAATCTTATATAATTTATTATTCGATGATTACAATCAAAATTTAACAATTTAAAAGACAACCCAAAAAAAATAGTTTTTCTTTACTTGTGTTATTTATTATCAATTTATCACAAAATAAACTTAGGTTTAAGACTTGTTTGTTTAAGTGTACGTTTGTACATTTTAAGACCCAAAACTTTGGACTATTGTAACGTTAACTTTGCCGTTTTAATTTTCATCGCCGGCCCTTCTATATAATTTTTGAGAAGTGGGGATTAATTTATTATTAAAACTGCGTTTGTCGATTGAAGAAGGCAGTTTCAATACTAACTAAATGAAGTGAAAATTCTAAAAAGGCTGATCAGATTTTTTTTCTTTTCTTTTATGGTTAAAAAAGCGAAAAAATTGAATGGTAAGGTTTTAATTTTATTTTATGTCATTTTTAAATAAAATTTATCATTAATGACTTGGCACATTTATTTATTTATTAAAATATTTTATGCTGGTGTCATTAATGAGTAAATTTTATATTTGAGGAAAAAACCTAAGTTTGTTATTTTTAGTGATTGGCCTTTTTTTGCTTTATGGATTTTTCGGAATTCTTTTTTCCGAAAGTTCTTCTTCTTTGGAACCTTTTTGGATTTTTTGGAACTTTCATTTTTGGAAGTTTTTTGAATGCTATTCCGAATCTTTTCTGTTCTCTACACAAGGGGTAAGATTGTCCCCTACCAAGGGACAATAAGCCCAAAAAACCACACACAAGAGTTTTTTAGTGGGTAACGTTGACCGAGCGGTCAATGAGTCCCACACTATTCAGCGCGGAAACTCGCTCTTTTCAGAGCAGTGAAAGCGCTGAGTGTCTATAAAAGATTTTCCTCTTGTAAAACAAAAAAAAAAAAATCTTTTCTGTTCTCTTTTTAAACTGGAGGAGATTCCTGCTGATGTCCTTCTATTTTTTGATCTGGAGGAAATTCTTTTTTATCTGGTTCACCGACTGGCGCAGCATATTCGAATATGAAATATTCATTAGATTTAAAGTTAACGTTTTTCCTTTAAAAAGGAACATTGGTATAAGTTTTCTGGTAATACTTCCTCCTGCGTCTACTGTGGGAAACATTTATATGAGATTAAAATATTTATTAGATTTAAAGTAAGCGATTTTCCTTTAAAAAGGAACGTTGGTATAAGTTTTTATAATATCCTGCATCTACTGCGGGAAATTAAGATACAACTCGACAATTTATTTTGTTTTTTTAAACTTTTAAATTTTATCATTTTATTTTTCAAATGTACATGTTTTTTTCCAGCGAATGTAAAAACAATTCTTTTTGAATTTAACTTTAATAAACCTGTTGTACACTACAAGTTTTTTTATTTTATCTTTTCTGAAAAGAAAAGAGAGAAGTTCTGTTCGGCTTCGAAATAAAATAAAAGTTTTTATTAAATAATACTAAATTAAAATAACACAGTTGGGTTTATTTGAGGTTTAAATTCCTTTCAGTGATTTTCCAGTAAAATTACTTGGCACCTACCGTGGTATAGCTTTTCAATTTTCAGTTACTTTGGTAATCAATAAAAAAAAAAGATTGTATACATTCCTGAACTGATTTAGACAACCCCTTAAATTTTATCCAATTGTGAAATCAAGTAGCCGCGGACCCTGAGAAAATTACTGATTGTTATTTTTTATTTTTAATTATTTATTTTAGTATTTTCGTTAAATAATAAAGTTATTTATTTTCGTAACAAATTGACGCCCAACATTTGGGGTATTTAGTTAAAGACATAAATCTTTTCGTAGCACTATGTAGATATTGAATGAATAAATAAAATTTAAAATTAATAGTAAATGTTGACCAAATCACCGACTAATAATCCACTAAATTGACGCGCTTATAAAGCCTGTTTAGATAAATCTCTATTCTAATTTGAATTTTCTTTCCTTTGCCAAAGAAAACCTGCCGGCTAGCCATTCAAGAAATTTCCGAACGCATCCATCATATCCATTGTTTGAATCGTTGTTTGTTATTGAAAACGTGAAAAATCTCCGGTGGGAAACTTCAACATCAAATCGTTTCTGCAAACACACACACACACACACACACACAAGACGTCGATAATATTTTTCTTTCGTCGACATATTTCATATTCGTAAGAAAACTCAACATACGAGGTGTCCCAATTTCCCATCCGACTTCAAACTGTCACGATATTGCTATGAAATTTCTGATACTTTATCAATAATGAATATATTCATTCCATTACAACTTCCATAGCAATGCCTGTTGCATGTTACGAAAAAAAAGTATACATTTTTATAAAAGATCACCAATAATTTCACTCCAATACCAATCCTTACGGATTGTATTAAAAATTATGGGAGGAGAAACATTTTGAGCGCACCGCTAAAACAAAAAATTTAGAGAGTGAATCGACCGAATTCACCATGATAAACTTCTTGCCATGGCTGTTTAACTTATACATAGACGATTGTTTAACAGATTTGAAAGAAAATGTCTATGGATAAAGAAGAAATGATTTGGCCGTCAAATGCCTCCTTCACGGCGACGATCAAGTCATACTACTAGCATCATTTGAGGAGGAGTTGCAGGCGATGGTTAATATGTATGATGTCCTAAAATTAAAGGAAATATTGGGTTTGGAAGAAAAAGCATGAACGATTAATGCTGTGATAAAGAGTAGTCTGAAAAGTTTGGCCGGAGTAAATCTGATGAATAAAGTGAGGAATAGTAAAATAAAGGAACAATGCGGATCTGCTGGCCCAAAATGTTCAGCTCTAACTCAACCCTCGATACCAATGAAAAACAACCCCCAACGATACCTAGAATAAACGCATCAATGCCTGAGGTCACTATCCGCCATCGCGCTATCAGGAAAATCCTACGAAATCTTCACTCTAATAAGGCAGTAGGACCAGATGGAATTCCGACAATTGTCCTAAAGACCTGTGCTCAAGAGCTCACCCCAGTTCTCTGTAGACTCTTCAAGTTATCATACAGCAAAGGAGTATTTCCGTCCATGTGGAAAAACGCTTAAGTCCAACCGATTCCGAAAAAAGGAAAGAAGACTATTCCTGCAAATTATCGCCCTATTGCATTGCTCTCAGTCATATCCAAAGTTATGGAAAAAGCGATTAACACAGAACTTATCAAATATCTAGAGAAATTTGAGATAATCCATGATAGACAATATGGATTTCGACAACTTCGGTCTACTGGAGATTTGCTGGCTTATGTCACTCAGCTCTGGACAAACACTATTGAAAAGTTTGGTGAATCCCGTGCAGTGGCCTTGGATATATCTAAAGCCTTTGACCGCGTTTGGCACCAGGCATTGTTAAGTAAATTATCGCCTACGGTCTCCCAACCAAACTGCGCCAATGGCTCTTAAACTTCATGCAAGATCGCTCCTTACATGTGGCAGTTGACGGTATTTCTTCTGATGCGTTTAATACCAATGCCGAAGTCCCCCACCTTATTTATTTTACACATCAACGACCTCTTGAAAACCACCACGAACCCCATTTACAGTTTCGCAGACGATAGCACACTTGTCTCAACTTTCACATCCTATCGATCACTTTCGGTGAATGATACAAATAGACTCAGGCAGGAACAGGTTGATTCCATCAATAGAGATCTTAAAGAAATCATCGAGTGGGGAACCAACAATCTTGTTCAGTTTAACACCCAAAAAACACAAAGTGCCACGTTTTCCAAGAAAGTGAATTCCCCAAATCATCCCATCACAATGTCCGGAAATACCTTTGAACCAAGTCTCTCCATCTCGATTTTGGGAGTCACGGTGTCCAATAATATGTCTTGGCATGACCATGTTGCTAACATCGCAAAGTCGGTAAGCCAGAGGCTAGGTTTTCTGTGGAAAGCCAGAAAGTTTTTTACTCCTGATCAACTGTTGACGACGTACAAGGCTTAAATCCGACCTCTACTGGAGTATTGCTCGCACATTTGGGGTTCAGCACCAAGGCATTTTCTTCGTCTTCTAGATTCCATTCAGAAAAGAGCCATTCGCTTGATAAACAGCTCAACTCTCACAGATACCCTTCACCCTCTAGAACATAGAAGAAGAGTTGCAGACCAGTCATTGCTCTACAGATATTTCCATGGCAGATGCTCCAGAAAAATAAAAACTCTTGTACCACCATTGGCCACATTCGGCCGAAGAACTCGGCACGCTGATCAGTCTCACCCATTTACTCTCAAGATTGACACTACAAGGACCAATCTTCATCAAGAATCCTTCTTTTACAGGGCTGCTACGGAATGGAATAAGCTTCCAAAATCAGTTTTTCCAGAGAACTATGACCTGCAACTTTTTAAAAAGCGTGTCCACGATCATTTCCTTTCCATAATCCCTTCCCCTTCTAATAGTCGCAGTGCGGGCCGTCCGCGGCCCACACGATAGGTCTACCCTTTTTGCCACTCTTTTCATAAAAAAAAAAAATGTAGTGTAAAAAAAGATAACAAAAATAGCGAAAGGAATGTTTGGATGATTTGGACACGTAGAGAGGATGGATGAAAGAAGATTAACAAAAGTCGGTAGAGGTCGGTCTAGGCGAACGTATCTCAATCAAATCATAATTGATTTAGGGCCAGGGCAAGAGTGCCAGCAACCTACGAGCATATATGAAAGCGCTAATGAAAGTAGGAGAAGCAAAAGACGTGTGTAAGAACCGTAGCAAGCGAAAAAAAGTGGTCTTTGCCTACCACTACGGAAAAAAAGGCGTGAATTTATTGTTGGTACCAGATGGCACATTTTTTTGTTTAAGTAAGTTTCCAGTTTCAACGTCTAACTTGTATAAATTTATTCGATGTGCTCTTTATTTAATTAATTTCAATAAAGTTATTAAAAATTATTAGTCTTAAAATTGGTCGGAATTAAGTTAAAAGAAGCTTAAACTGATCTTTATTAAAAAGTTTACCCAAATAAAATGAAAAAAAAAAAATAAAAATACAAGTGCATAAAATATGTTGCATTGGACCGTCCTGTTTTTTCCTTTCGACGATATATTTTATGCTTGCAAGGAAGCCAACATTAGAATATTCCAACGGGATCTGGACTTAAACATCAAAAGGATAACACAGGACGACATAAGAAGACGCTGTTCATCCGAAAAATGATGCTCTCAAAGCACCGGAATAAATATATCTGGAAAAGGATACGCGTCTTATGCTTTACTTATTATTTCTTTATACCGAATGCGAACTTGTCCAAATAGAAACGGGTTGAACATATATATTTTTGGTAAAATAAAATTAAATCACGCAAAGTTTTTAAAATAATCCGCTGGGATTTTTGTACAAAGGGTCAGGAGCGACGTCTTATACTGATTTTCAAACAAACTCAAACAACCAGAAAACGACCTCAATTGCACTCAATTGCAATAAACATTTTTATGGTCGCCTGAGTTTTGATCCCCGGACAAAATATCTCCGACAAAATAATCCTTGGACAAATAATCCCCGCGACAAAATATCCCCGTGATATAAAATCCCCGACAGAAAACCCCTCGACCAAAAATACGCGACAAAAAGATTAAAAATTTAATAATAACATAATATGTATAGCATAAAATAACCTCACCGTCGTTAACATATTAAACAATCATTTGACGAAAAAATACAACAAAATTAATAAAAAAAAACATTATATTTTTACATTACTCACCAATGATTTTCATAAAGGGGGAGCAAAAAGAGTCAATTAATTTTGGTAATAGTAAATATTTTACTTAAAATTTTCATAAAGGGGAGCAAATTAAGTCTATTCAACGATTGTGTGATGTAAAAAACATACATACATACAAAAAGTCACGCCTTTTTCCCATATGGGTAGACAGAGACCACTTCCTTCCACTTCCGCTACGGTTCTTACACACATCTTCTGCTTCAACTACTTTCATCAGTGCTCTCATACATGCTCGTCGGTTGTTGGTACTCTTGACCTGACCTTTCTTCAAAACAATGTTGATCTGATCGAGATATGTTCTCCGAGGTCGACCTCTACCGACTTGTCCATTCACACTCGCCTTATAAATTTGTTTCGTTAATCTTCCTTCATCCATCTTTTCTACGTGTCCAAACCATCTAAGCATTCCTTTATCTATCTTTGTAACCACATCTTCTTTTACACCACAGCGTTCTCTTATCTCACTATTCTTTACTTTATCCAACCGAGTCCGGCTATACTTCTCAGACTAAAAAAACATCAACAATATAATATTGCTCAAAACGATAAATTCTAGATTATCGATAATAACCTAAACTAAATTATTAAATCCTGAATGCCACCATTCGAATAACTCAACAAAATTTAATTGTTGCGCCATCTTTGGTAACTTTTTTGATCTGTTAGTAAGGATTTATCGATTATTGATATCGATAATCTATGTATTTGTACATGCGTAGTAGTATAATTTTTGTAATGTTTCTCAAGAAATGTGCCCCCGAACTAACACCTGTTCTTTGCAAGTTGTTCAACCACTCTTACAATTTGGGAGTATTTCCGTCCAATTGGAAAATTGCAAGAGTACAGCCAGTCCCTAAAAAAGGCAAAAAGACCCTACCTAGCAACTACAGACCTATCGCACTGCTATCTATTATTTCAAAGGTCATGGAAAAAGCCATCAACATCGAGTTCATGAAATATCTGGAAGACTCAGGAATTATCAATGATAGGCAATACGGCTTCCGCCATTAGAGATCAACTGGTGACCTGCTCGCATACGTCTCACATATATGGCAGCTATCTATTGAAAAGTATGGAAAAACTTTAGCTGTGGCATTAGATATCTCCAAGGCGTTCGATCGAGTTTGGCACCAGGGACTCCTCGCCAAGCTTCCATCTTATGGCTTGCCCCCTCAGCTGTGTTCTCTGCTTGCTAGTTTTCTCTCAAACAGGTCTCTCCATGTAGTGGTCGATCTGACACTCTACTCATAAATGCTGGTGTTCCGCAAGGATCCATTCTAGCACCAACACTATTTTTACTTCTCATCAACGACCTATTGAAAGCAACTTCATGTCCCGTACACAGCTTTGCCGATGATAGTACCCTCCATACCGCTTTCTCTTCCAGTGCCCCTATATCAGCCCGTGAAACCAGAAATGAACGAGGAAGAAATGTTAACAATATAAATATGGCAACAATTCTCGAATGGGGATCTAATAACTTGGTAGAATTCAATGCAAACAAAACACAAGCATGTCTTTTCTCTAGAAAAGCCGATCTCACTGTGCTTAACATAACTTTGTCAGGAGTAACCATACCACTGAAGTCATTCATATCGATGCTTGGTATTACTATCAGCAATAACCTTTCCTGGGAAAATCACGTGAGGTCCATTGCCAAAAGTGCATCCCAAAAACTTGGTTTTTTGTTTCGTGCCAAGAGATATTTCACCTCCAGTCAGCTGCTTATGATCTATAAGGCACAGATCCGACCTGTACTGGAGTACTGTTCCCATATTTGGAGTGCAGCACCTAAACATATCCTGAAGCTACTGGATTCTGCCCAAAAAAGGGCAATTCGTCTCGTCGGTGATGCCTCGCTTACAAACTCGCTCACTTGTCTGGAACACCGTAGAAAAGTTGGCGATTTGTCTCTATTTTATAGATATTTTCATGGGCGATGCTCTTCTGAAATATCAACAATCGTTCCTCCTTTGGCAGTCTCTTCAAGATTAACCCGTCGAGTTCAGTCTTTACACCCCTTCGTGGTCACTTTGGAGACCTGCAGAACATCACTTTCCAAAGACTCATTAATCCAACGAATTGCGAGGCTTTGGAACTCATTGCCTAGGGAGGTGTTCCCCGAGGCATACAACCTCCAGAAATTTAAAAAGAACACCAACTCCTACCTTCTTTCCCTTGGTTCCCACGATGTTCTCTGAACATTACAGGATATCCCTTTTCGTGGGAACCAGAACATAAAAAAAAAGCACAAGTCTGTGTTTTTGAGGTTATTTATGTTATATGCCTCTTCAATTTATGCGATCACAAAAGGGTCATAATCCATTATTATTATTTGAAAGAATGACGTATTGTTAAAAGCGTAACAAAAAAAAAAGATATTTCCTGGCGGTGCAATGTTGATTTAAGGTGTCATGCTATCATACAAAAAGATCTTCTTCTTTGTGTGCCATGCTTGTTTTCAAACGTTGGCTATCATAGAGTTGACAGTTTGTTGAAAAGCTTCTCGATCGGTAGCTACATGAAACAATTCTTCGACTGTTCGACCCGTCCAATGTCTAATATTACGAAGCCAAGAAAGCTGCTTTTTGCCAATTCATCGCTTTCCTTCTATTTTACCCTGGATAATTAATCGGAGCATGTGATATCTATGCCCCCTCATCATATGTCCAAAGTATTCGACATTTCTTATTTTGATGGTGTTTGTCAAATCTTGCTCTTTATGTAGGGATTCTGACACATGTTCGTTAGTTACGTGTGCTGTCTACGGAATCTTTAGCATACGGCGATAGCACCATAACTCAAACGCTTCCAATTTATTTAGATGCTTTACTTTCATTGTCCAGGTTTCACATCCATAAAGCAAAACAGACCAAACGTAGCACTTTAATACTCTTAGACGGATGTTCATCGAAAGACTTCTATTACATAGTACAGAACGCCAACTAGTGAATCTTTTACGTGCCAGTTCTATTCTGGTTGAGATTTCTTCATCGCTTTCAACTCTACAGTCCATCCGGCTACCCAAATACCTAAAGTGTTGTACTCTGTCCAGAATTTTACCATCTAATTTTAATTTTACATACAGATACTGAGAGCAAAAATGGTTTGGGGATATTTTGTTCGGGGATCAAAACGCGTGTCACCCAATTTTATATGGCACTTTAGTAAAAAGTGTTAACGATATATGAATAAAATATATTCATTTGTTACTCTCTCTTTCAATTTTATTTCATTAAAAAAGTAACTCATTAAAGTTGCGTTACTTTCAATCTAAAAAAAAATTCCTAGCAATTTGTGCTTAATTTATTAACAACAAATTATATCTGTGCACAATTTAGGTAAAATTTGAAAGGGGCATTTAAAAAGCTGGTGTTTCAATCTGACCACGGTACGTTGGTCCAGGTGGTCTAAAGAAGAAATCTATAACCGTAGTTATGGATTCGGACGACCACGATAGCTCGGATAGATCTTTATTTGAGGATTGCGGCTTTACAAGACAAAGTTTTCTATTAAAAATGCTTGGTTAAAAGTTTCAAAACAAAGAGTGTTTATGGCTTGTTTCTTATACACAATTTTTATGTCTAATGAAATGGTTCTCTTACGAGTACCAATTCTGTCTTTTGAGTCATTAATAGTAGCAAAGGAGTGCGACAATTACGTGGATAACGCAAAAATTTAGAGTTCCTTGTACAACTCTTACAAAAAGGTGATGGTAATATTTAAAAACATTTTATTTATTTAATAAACGAATAAATAAATTATTTTTAATACATTTTTGAAGTATTATTATTTAAAAACCTTTTAAATACATTTTTTTTAAATTAATATTTGTAACCATGCTAATGGTCTATGTTAAAGCAAAAACTCCTCCCTTTACCTACTACCCTCCTAAAAGCACCACCAATCATCCTTAAAAAAACCACGGCAAACTTTGTTAATTTATAATATTTTTGTTATCCGTTTTCAAAAACAATTAAAAACACCTTATTTATAAATTTTATTAAAATTGATTAACTTTCATAAAATTCTTGTCTGTAGTAATATCACAAGAGAGTGAGAATAAATTGAAAATATTTTAACAGATTTTAGAAAACTTGTTGCGATAGACACGAAAGCCCGAAGGGCTCGAGTAGCTAATGCCAAATGGCAACAAGTTTGAGAAAAGGCCTGGAGAATTATTATCTAATTTATCGAACTCTCGTGTGGTATTCGATAGATTATTTTTTGATGTTACAATAAAAATCACTTTTAAGATTTTATATTTTTATTTTAACAAATTTATATTACTCAACTCAATATAAACTAAATAAGTTATTTAAATTGGAAAGCATTGAAGTTTTGAACATGAAAAATATAATTATTATAAATGTGCCCTTGGGTGGAGAATTTTTAAACATAGTTTTGTTCTGATGTGTTTGGGATATATTTTACGAATTTCCTAAAAATTTACGTATATGAATTACTGAAATTGAAAATTTCTATTGGTTTTGAGAAACGTCAAAAAATAATCAATAAAAAAATATAATTTGAAAAATAGTTGGTTGAAACACTAAGTTTAATAAAGAAAATCCCATTTTTCAATCTCCCAACACCTTACATAACTCAAATACGACCAAATATCGTATTCAATTTAAGGCGCTACCCCTTCATTATCTCCTGAGCAATTCTTCAGATCAATAGCTTTGTTGTGACAAAAACCTGAGTACATTGTTTAAAAGACTTTTAAAGATACTTCCATACAATGTTTCTAAGTGTTTTCCAATAGGACAACAAGAGATTTATTACGAAAAAAAACCTTTAATTACTGAAACTCATTTTCATTTCTTTTCTCTTTGATTGTTTATTTAAAAAAATTCTACTTTTTAGTTTTGACAGTACCAATATGCGACAGTGTAAATAGTGTTGCATAACTGTAACCTTTAAACACCCACTATAATTGGGTGGACTCAACGCCCTTTATCACAAGTATCTACCAATTAGAGTGTGGTCACTACATTAACAAGTATGGTGATAGATTAAACAGAGTAGATACATCTTGTGTCGGCCATTAATAATTATTTATAATCTAGCTTCTGTTCAAAGTGTTTGCTTTTCGCCACGACATTTGGTCTTTCGTTTTTATGTTGTTTCAAATAATTAAGCTTTCGGTTATCTTTCGTTAATACTGGAAATGAAGTATCAACTTTCATTTTTCTCGACAAACTGTGAATTTTTGAACAAAGCATATCTAAGCCAGATTTGAAACAACTTAAACAAGTGTTGAATTTTAAAACTCGACACAAACTCAGTCGCGATTGAATAAGCCGAGAGTTTAGACGAACTTTAAGATACATACATCCAAGCATTAACTTACAAAATCTACCAGATTTATGTAAGTCGATTTTATGTAAACAAATTAGTTTTGATATTTTTTCTTCAAATTGCAAGCCTCGAGTAAATTCCTTAAACAGAGTTTATTTTTACGGAGGTTAATTGATGTTGAGCAAACTTACGGCTTGTTTAGATTAATTAATGCATTATTTCGAGTCTACACAGTATTTTTATTTTCTATTATTACGAATTTCATATTTATGCGTTAAATTTTTAGCATTTTTTTTTATTTTAATCGATTTTTATTTTGTGCTAACGTACGAAGCCACGAATTCACTATCAACAAAATAAAAATCGCAAAACCCAAATTAAAAAAATTCTCTTTTCATTTAAATATATAGTGCTTCCAGTTATTTGAACAAGCCTTCGACGGTTTCATGCTGCGTATTTTTTTCTGATAATAACTGTAACAAAAATGTGAAACTGATGGATTTATAAAATAAATATATCGAGGCGATTTACTTTTAACGATTATAAGCAAATATATTTATTTTTAGAATTTATTTTGTAACTAAACCATTTGTAATATTCTTTTAATAATGTATTCGTATGATCTAGAAACTTAAAAAAAAAAGGAATTACAATTACAGCGGTCATTTATGAAATCCATTCAGTTAAGTATCAACAAATTGACACACCCCTCCTACAAAAATGTTTTTTATTTTTAATCTCGAAGAATTGGTACAGCAAAATTTATATATTTTTTTAAAATTTGCTAGTATATCAACATTTATTTACAATTGTTAAAAGTCCTGGCAAATAACACAAGTCAACACGAATTTGGTGTCTGAGTTCTGTGTACCCGATTTTGATTTCTCATACCTAATTAAAAAAAGAAATAATATACTAAATTTTTTGGCTCTTACTTTAATAAATTCCTTGCAAATGTAGCAAAAAGAGTCCACGTCATTTTTACACATTTTGGAAGAAATTTTAACGCTCAGACAAACAAAACACGTCGTTTCTCTGAAAAGTGCATGCGCACACTTTGTGACTGCTTTGCCGCTTCCCGTTCCACTCCCGATATCCCCCCGAACTCCTCTCTCATTTTTATTAAGAATGGTAACTCCTAAGCATTTGGCAAAAAAAAAGTTTTAATATTAATAAAATAAAAACAAAGTACATGTGTGTCACCAGGCAAGGTAAAAAAGGAAGGATAAGAGACAGAACTGGTCAAAATGTCACTATAGGCGAATTTAACTTTGAAAGAGTTCAAAACTTTAAATACCTAAGCACCATGCTAAATGCCGATAATGACATACTGGAAGAAATCAAGACCAGAATTCTTAGTAGAAATAGATGCATGTACACGCTAAACAAAGCCTTTCAAAGCAAGAATCTGTCACGAAAATCCAAGGTTTTTCTGTACAGAACGGTAACTAGACCTATCATCATGTACGGAAGTGAAACATAGACAATGAAAAAAGCGAGTGAGTATAAATTACTGTGTTTCGAACGGAAAATTTTAAGAAGAATCTTTGGACCACTATTTAACCCGAAGACGCAGAGATATCGCATAAGAACTAATCGCGAACTAAATTAACTCAACCAAGACCCGTGAGATAAAATCCCGAAGGTTACGCTGGGTTGGACATGTAAAAAGACAGCCAGATGAACGTTTAGTAAAACTAGTGTGGCAAAGCAACCTGCAAACAAGAAGGCCCCTCGAAAGACCACGGCTAAGATGAAGCGACAACATCTAAAGCGACCTTGAAGCCATGGAGTATGAAATGGATACCCAACTAATAACGAACCGAGAGGAATGGAGGAATGGACTTCTTTTACAGGGCTGCTACAGAATGGAACAAGCTTCCAAAGAACTATGACCTGCAACTTTTCAAAAAGCGGGTCCACAATCATTTCCTTTCTATAATCCCTTCCCCTTCTAATAGTCGCAGTGCGGGCCGTCTGCGGCCCACACGATAGGTCTACCCTTTTTGCGACTATTTTCAGTAAAAAAAAAAGTAGTAGAGTAGTATATTTATATCGTATATTTTTATTTATCATCGTATAAAGTACAAAAGCAATTTTTTTTTATAAATTGTGTTTTTGGTTATTTTTCAATGTAAACAATCAGACAATAGTCATTAAATAACGGACACAAAAAAAAGTTTTTTTTTGTTGACTTGTGTTATTTTATTAATTTAAATAACATTCGAATAACAAAGTATCTTTTTTTACAAATTAATCGCAAGATATTTATTTATTGCAAAAAAATCGTAAATGGTAGTAGATAAAAGTCTCGTTCGATGTAATATCTCTCCGTTCATGGTACCATTACCACAAAGCTTTATTTTATCCACGATTTTCGTGACCGTCATCGATTCCGCATTCAACTGGTGATCCATTATTTTGTATGCGGCGAGGATTTTAATTCTACAAAACACAAAATGTACGATAGGATGATACTGCCATAACGCGCTCCATAAACGCTTTTCGAATCCTAATAGTAACGAATAGAGGTGGGCATATTTTAATTAAAGAAATAACATAAACGGCACCAGAAACGAAAACAGAAGCAGGGGTATAATAATATTTTTTATTCCAGACATAAACAATTTAAACTGTAGTGCCTGGTCAAAAATCAACGTAAATTTCACAGTACAGGAACATAAAAATAAATAGTTTTGCTAACTGTACTATTTTTATTACTAAGTATTTATTTCTTTCTTGTTTCTCCACAAAAGTAATTTTAATTAACGACGAGTAAGAATTTAGATACTGCAAAAATTCAGTCATATTTAAATGAATATTAAAACTTAAGTTACATTGCGTAAATTGTAAATTTGGTGGCATAATTTGGAATAAGATTGAAAGACAGCTGTCTAATAAATCATCAACCTCGTGCTTAACGTCGATCAAACAAAACATAGCGCTTTCTTACATATTTGTCGGTTGCTTTGCTGGTCGCCTTATAAATCTGCTTCGATAATTTTCTTTCATTTATCCTCTCTACGTGTAAAATCAGCGTAAAACATTTTTTTTTTTATTTATTTTTTTTTGATCGTTGATCTTACTTTCATGCTACTTCTCGTAAACTTTGAACCCAAGTATACAAACTCATTCACTTGTTACACTTTTTCTCCTTTAATCAGCACCTTGCAGTTTGTCATTCTATTTTTATTTAAATCGTTACTTTTGTCTAGGTTACATTTACTTTTATCCCTTACATTTTTAGGGCATCCTGCATAATATTAACCACCACCTGCAACTTCTCCTAAGATAATGCTAATATGACCTGATCATCGGCGTTAAGAAGGCCTTTTATGATCAAATCATTCATTCTTAATTCATACGCACTTTTTTTTAAGTATTTTAAACAATCGTCCATGTATAAGTCGCAAAGCACACACAAAGCACTGTCTAACGCATATTTTTATGTTAAATCAGTCCGTGTAAACTCCGTTTATCCCAACACAAGAAATTCTTTTAACTTAATTCAGTGCACGTATTAAACTACTGCTCACCTCATGCATAGACAATGTCGACCACAATTCATTCCTCACCACTCTGTCATAGGTCTTTTGTAAGTCTACGAAAGTGAAGTAGACTTTTTAACTTCTAGTCAGAAATTTTTCGGCTATGCCTGGTCTAAACATCTTCTTTTTCTCTTTTTCTCGTACCAAATTAAGACTGCTCGCTCACCAGGCTGCTTAAAAAGCGCTGAGCTGCAACAAGATAAATTCTAAACTTGAATGGAATTGCATCGAATCACTGGAGTACCTTGGCGCGAACAACAGGGTGACCCTACTGTGGGTACCTGGGCACCAGGGGGTAAAGGGAAACAAAAAAGTCAACACCGTTGCGTTCACTGTACAAGAACCGGTTATTGAAGTCACTACAAGTGCTGCCAAAACCATTATTTCGGACTGGACAGAGAGGAAACTTCTCACGTACTGATCCGACATACCAGGGTTAACTCACTCGATGCGTTCTTACCTAAACCCTCTAGAAAAACAACTAAGCAGATCCTAGAATTGGGCAGGAATGACTGGCGAATTCTAACGGAACTGGTTACAGGACACTGTCGTCTAAGATACCACCTCGGAAGGATATGTCTGAATTAACAAACCGTCTGTCTGTTTTGCTGCGTGTAAGACAAAACTGCTGAACATATACTATGTTTATGCCCTGGCCTGGAAAGAATAAGGCTCAACTTATTTGGTTTTTCCAACCTAAAACCTACCGATTTCAAGAAAATCTTACCCCATACAAGCATCAACTTCGTGAGAATGGCTGAATTGTGCGGTAAACTGTAACCTATAGGGGTAAGCCACAATAGACCTACTAAAGGTCGCAGTAAAGGGGCGACTTATGCCCTACTCACATGATTTACCGTGTTATTAGGCATGGGTATGCAGATAGTAAAACATCCTGTATCAGAATACATGTTATACTAATGCTCTTTCGTATTTGCTAAGTTTGTCTGATACGAGTATTTTTGTTGCTAATCCAGAGTGAACCAGGCGTTACTAGCACGTAGCAGCCACTTTCACTTTACAGCCAAGATTATTAGTACCAATGTAACTCTATAAGTATCTTATTGATACCTTACTAATCCCTAGCTTTACTAACTGGTCACCAGCAGCATGTTGTTTATAATGCAAAATAAATATCAACTGATAGCAATATTTATGAGCTGCAGATTATTAGAACCAAATCTTATCAGCAAACAGAATAATCGCAAAGACACAAATAGAAATACACACTCTTTACATATAGTTTAGTAATAGTGGGAAAGTTTAATTTTTATTTCATTGAAAGTGTACGTAAAATCATTGGACTCTTCATTGACTCTTCTGAAGAGTGGTGTAATATAAATTGCAATATGTGTCACCAATTGAGTTTCGAGTTACGAGTAATAGTAAATACATTTGATTTTAAACTCTCAATAAATAAAATACTAAATGCTAAAGTGTTGAAAGAAATGTTTGAAACAGTTGGTCACATTATGTTGAATTTGGTTAACACTTCACTCAGCGCTGGCAAAATTCCTACATTACTTAAGACTTAAGACATTCAGATCTAAAAAATTTCAAATACGATTAAAGCATCTGAATTAAGACCTGTGAAAACACTACCCCTAACGGAAAAAGTTTTAGAATTAGCCGTCTATGAATAATTATTAAATCACATTAAAAACAATGACTTATCATTGAACAACCAATTTGGATTTCAGAAAAAATATTCCTGTGAATCGTCACTACAACGCACATTATGTAAATTAAAAGAAGATGAAGACAGTAACAAATAATTTGTAAGCGTGTTCTTGGATTTAAAACGAGCTTTTAAAACCATCCACCGAAGAATTCTGTTGGCCAAATTATCTCAATATGGTATTCGTTGTATTGTTTATGATTGGATTAAGGACTATCTCACGGATCGTAAACAAAGAGTACGGTATAATAATTGCCTATCATCTGAAATTAGTAATGATATGGGTGTTCCTCAAGGAAGTGTCTTAGGTCCACTACTGTTTATTTTTTATTTGAACGATATAAATTTATTTGTAGAATGTTTATTTATATATCTATTTGTAGATGACAACCTGATAGCTTGTAGTAATTGTAGCTTAGACATAGCTTGAAAAAAAATGAACACAGTCTTAAAAGATTTTACCAAATATTTTAGGGTAAATTAACTTAAATTAAATGTCTCCAAAACAAAAGGGATGATAATCACGACTAAATATAAATATGGTAAGCTAAATATTATTAATATAAATTTGCATGTAAATCATGATCAAATAGAAATTGTCCCAACTATGAAGTACTTGGGATTTATGTTAGATAATACCCTTTCTTTTGATAATCATTTTGAATTTGCCAAAACAAAAAAATATCATAAAAACTATATTTTTTCTTCAGAAAATCAATATACCCCTGTCATTTTTATGCAAACAACTTTGAAGTGGTTTTCTGTTACTGAACGTCTTCTTTATCTTACAATGGTCTACATATTTAAAATTGTAAACAACTTAGCTTCATTATATTTTCAAAAGTATTTGGTTTATTAGCATGATGTTCATTCAAACTAGAAATCGAAATGATTTTCATATCTGAAGGGTAAACAGAAGGAGTACAATGAATTCATTATTTTTTAGAGATAACCCCCGTTAAGACAACTATGGTAAAGAGATAAAAGTCCAGCTTATGCTTACGTTCCAGTTCTTTTTATCCTCTTTTATTTCCAACAAATACTGCCTGATCTATATTCCTACGTCAAAGGGTAGGAAGTAATCGGTTAGTTTAGCATAAAAAGAATAGAAATAAAATAACAAGTTTAGCTAGTTTGCAAACTAATTAATTTGTAGGTAGAATATTTATTAAAACATAAAGTAAGCAGCATCTTAACAATCTAAATAAATACGTTTTAATTAATTTAGAAGCTAAAGTAACAAATATTTTTATTATTGCAAATAAGTATCAACAAAGTTATTGGTAAAATATATTAAAGAACATACAAATACACAAATAGAAATATTTATGTATACAAATTGTAAAGTTTGTTGTTACGAAAATTCCCCTAAATGATTAAGAAAATATAGTCCGACACACGTACATTCTCACAAAAGTCAACATAAATACACATTTGGCAATAGTAGAGGCCAAAAATCTATGATTGACAAATACTTAACAACAGAGCTATCAAACCACAACAAGTACTAGAAGTTAGAACCCCTTAACTCAGCAAATATAGAGGAGAGCTGGGAAAAAATCAAAACTTGCATACTGAATGCAGCCGAAGAAGCCATTGGTAAAGGGGGTTCTTCTTCTTCTTTAGGTGCCCTGTCCTCCTCGGACGTTGGCAATCATCAGCGCTATCTGAACCTTGTCTACAGCTCGGCGGAACAATGTGGTAGTGCTCACTCCATACCATTGTCTTAAGTTTTTTAGCCAGGATATCTTTCTTCTACCCGGGCCTCTTCGTCCTTCGATCTTCCCTTCTATAATAAGCTTTAAAAGTCGATACTTGTCATTTCTTAAGATGTGACCAAAATACTCCAGTTTGCGCTTTTTTAGTGTAAACAGAACTTCCAGCTGCTTGTCGAGGCGTTGAAGTACCTCGGTGTTACGCACTCTTTCTACCCAGGAGATTCTTAATAGCCTTCTGTACGTCCACATTTCAAAGGCCTCCAATTTTTGTTTGCACATCGCATCTGTCAAAGTCCAAGCTTCCATTCCATAAAACAGTATGCTAAACACGTAACAGCGAAGCACTCGGACGCGCAGAGGCAAGCTTAAATTTCTGCTGCAAAGTACTTTACGCATTTTCAGGAACGAAGCACGAGCTTGTTCTATTCTGGCACGAATCTCCTGCATGCTGTCCCACTTCTCATTTAGTTGACACCCAAGATATTTAAAAGTTTCTACTCGCTCAATTCGTTGACCGTTAATTGTCAGGTGTCCGTCCACGTTGTTTGATTTGCTAACTGCTAGCCACTTTGTCTTTCCCACGTTCAGGCTAAGTCCGGCCTCTGAGCTTGCAGCCGTCACACGGCTTACCAGCTCCTGCAGTCCTTCCAGTGAGTCGGCAACAAGAACCGTGTCATCCGCATACCTCAGATTGTTGATATTAATCCCATTGACAGATATCCCCTCGTCACATTCATCTAACGCCTCTTGAAATATCCTGTCGGAATACAAATTAAATAACAGTGGTGATAAAATGCATCCTTGACGAACGCCTCTCAGGATTTTGATCTCGTCGGACGCGGTGTTATCGATTCTTATTTGAGCACTTTGGTTCCAGTAAATGTTGGCTATTATTCTAAGGTCTCGTTGTTCCAGTCCTATTTCTTTAAGAATGTTGATCAGTTTTTCGTGCTTTACTAAAGGGGGTTGGTAAACATAAATGCAAGAAACAACACAGCCATAGTTCTGCGCAGAAGTAAAAGAGCTATCACAACAAAAAAAGAAGAGCTAGAAGAGAAGAACAACAGGGTTTCAGACGAAACAGATCCACTACAGATGCCTTATTCATAATCAAACAATTAAAAGAAAAAGCAATTGAATACAACGTGCCAGCATACCTATGTTTTGTCGACCTTACCGAGGCATTTGACAAAGTACGTCTGACTGACGTTATCGACTTACTACAGGAGAGAGAAACGCCCGACAACATCGTCAAAGTTATACAAAATCTAAATACCGGCAACTACACAAAGATTAAAGCAGGAGACAGCTACACAAAAAACATAAGAACACTAGGAGGAATCAGACAGGGAGACAGTTTCAGCCCATTTCTATTAAACCTAATAATGGATATATCGGACCACCACAATCCAATAAATGATCTACGGAGTCAGATCAACATGGCAACCGCAATAGCAGGATGCTTACGACAGATGGTATGGGCAAATAAATATATGCGTATTGACAGCAAGATCAAGATTTACAAGACTTGCGTTATGCCAATTATGCCTTACGGTACTGAAGCTCGAGAAAAGACAACTAAAACAAAAAGCATGCTGCGTGTAACAGAAATGAAAACCCTAAGAAGTATACTCGAAAAGACCGAGTCAGAAACGAGGTTATAACAGATGAATGTCAAGTGCAAGACGTAGTGAGATGGGGGCGGTAAAGGAAACGACAATGGCACGCTCATGTTACCCGAATGGCAGAATATCGACTACCGCAGATAGCATTCCAGAACAGACCAGCGGGTGATAGACCCCCAGGAAGACCACCTAAGAGATGGAAGGACATCTGGCAATCGACATCCCAAAAGATCCTAAGGCGACCCAATTAACAGATCAACAGATCTAATTAAAGAAGAAGAAGAAGAAGAAAAAGACACGTTCACGTTCTAGTTCTTTTTACATACATACATATAATCACGGCAGAGACCACTTTTTTCCACTTGCTACGGTTCTTACACACATCTAATGCTTCATCTACATTCATCAGTGCTCTTATACATGCTCGTCGGTTGTTGGTACAGTTCTTTTTATCCTTTTTAATTTCCAACAAATATAAACCTTTCCTTTAAGATTAATCGATAGTCCTAAATCAGAGAGTAGGAAGATTTTGGACCTAAAGGAATTGGTATTTTTAAACAGTTAACAAAAGTACTGGACTTACGAATTTCCTTGCGAAACTAAAATGTACTGGACTCGCGAGTAAAATGTTGCAAGGAAAAAATACAGTTAAATAAAAACGAACTATTCCACCTTCAAAGACATTTCACGAATCGCAAGTGCTACGTGAAGTCATCGGTTGTTGAATTGTCGCTTGGTCTGTCAATGTAAACACATTGTTTTGAAATATCGTTTCGCAGGTATCTGTGAAATGTCACGTATAGATGAGAGAAGAGTTAAAATACCGCATCGATAATATAAAACGTTATTTCTGGACGTTCCGCACGATGTTCCCAAGAATTTTATCGCGTTCATTTTAAGCGAAAATTCCAAAGAAATTAAATACTGCAAATAGGTGGTCGGTTTAAGCATATAAATTGAAAATAAACCTATTTATTATGTATTACTATCGTCACTTAAACATTGTTATTTTTACAGATTTAATAGTACGTGAAAATCTTACACTTGTATATATCCAATAGAATGTTTACGAGTCAAAGAGGCAGAGCATTCCATTACATTTGCAACATTAACCGATGGTATAGCAACAGATAAAACCAGCTTAGGAACTGCAAATGCTACTGATGAGACCAAACGCAAGATTTGAGTCCTCTCTGTTCAACACCAAAACTGGGGACAATGAGATGACAAAAAAAAATTAACTTCGTGAAAGAATCCAACAAAAAGTAAAGTAGCAAAAGTAAATAGGACAAAGACACCATTTTAAGCCTGAAGAGAAATGCCATTAAATAACACACAGGTGGTTTAAAACCAACGGTACGATATGTACCGGTATCCAAATACTCTTAAAGTCTAGATAAATTCCCATGCATTTTCCAAGCCGAAATCTACGCTCCTAAATTTATTATCTATAGAAAGAAATTTTCGTAGACAAAAGATTTTTATCATATCATATAATTAGCCCAAGATGGTCTGAGAATGCTTAAATGAACTAAATGAACTAAGCAAGAATAATGTCGTTTGTATACCAGGACACACTAGAGATACTATTGGAAAACTATAACCAGATAACAACACCAGTTAAAGTTATTTTAAATTCTAACAGCACATTGCCTGTTAAGGTGGTACCTTAAGAAGCTTCGATTAATAAAGGAAAAAGCATGCATATTTTACAAGAAAAAATACAAAACTTCTATTCATATTCACTTAGAATACATAACCCTGCAAAGCCTGAGGACACAAGACAATCAGATGAAAGAGGAAGATTTACCCGACCTAAGGCCATCCGATAGCCTAAACTTCTTAAGAGTCAGGAGACTAGGGGAACTGTTTCAGTCATTAAGGCATTCTGAACGTTTGGGTACCAGAAGAGGGCACAATGGACCTTTAAGGTCGCAGAGTTATAACACGCCCATCACCAATCAATCAATTAAACAACTAATGAGATAAACACTTCGATAGAAAAGAAAAAGTCGGGGTATACATTAACAATAAAGTTATACCAAACAATACAATGCAATTCTTAATGTACACGCATGGCTTAAAAATCACAGATGGAGTTGAGGCCGGAGTTTTTTTCGCTATCAAATTGTGTGCAATAGAGCTGACTGACAGTTCTATAGTGAACAAAAACTTAAGTATAATTTTAGAGCTTCAACAATATAAATTCCAAACTTGTATGGAATTGCATGGATTTCCTAGAGTGCCTGGTTGCGAACAACAGAATTACTCTGCTGTGGATATCTAGCCACTAGGGGGTGAAGGGCAATAAGAAATCCGACATCCTCGCAAAACAGCGAGCCGAATCTGCGTTCTCTGGACCAGAACCGATCTTTGGAGTTACCACAAGTGCCACCAAATCCATTGTTTCGGAACGGGCAGAGAGAAAAAGACTGGTCTGATCTACCAGGGTTGACACATTCGAAAGCGTTTTTACCTAAACCCTACCTAACCCTCGTGAAACGCAACCGAGCAGTTCCTGGAATGTATTAAAAATTACCTGCGAATTCTGACGGAACTACTTACAGGACATTATCGTCTAAGATACCACCTCGGAAGGATGGATCTGAACCAACAAACGGAATGTCGGTTTTGCTGCGTGTAAGTCGTAACTGCTGAGCATATAGTATGTTCATGCCCCGGCCTGGGAAAAATAAGGTTCAACGTATTTGGTTTTACCAACCTAACACCTACCGATTTCAAGAAAATCTCACCCCGTACAACCATCAACTTGGTAAAAATGGGCAGTTGTTGGGTTGCGCATTTCAAAATAAGGTTCTGATAAATATTTTTAGTAACTCCTGGTTTAATTGAAACCACCTACTTCATAAGGATCAAAATATTCCTACTGTTACTAAGCCAATTAGGAGATATGCAAGAAGACATGAAGCAAGGTTGCATGAGAATAAAAACACTGAAGTTCTGTAGCTGCTGAGACAATGCTTACATTCGAAAAATGCTTAAAGGGTTATGCCTTTTGAGCTAGTACTGTGAAATTATTAGTACAGATCAGACCAATAGTGCGTCTTTGTAGAAACATAGCGGAATTGTGGTCTTATTAGCATTATGAAAAGCAATTTTAAAAATTTATTTTTTGCATTAACTTTTAGAAAAAATTATCCCGCATTTACTGCTTTACAACATATTGTAAAAAAATACGATTTATTATAAACACTATCACAGAAATTCGCTCTTACATACAAAAGAAAAAAATCTTTCAAGTTGTTTGCATTATTTTTAACACTGACGCGACCTGCATGTTGCTGTCAAGCGACAAAATTTTTGTCAAATACACAACTACAAAGTTTTAAACATCAACTTCTATCATAAAATAATACTTCCTGATTTTGATGGAAAATAAAACTAAAAATAAACTTCAAAGCTAATTTGGCTGCGATCAAGTCTTTCGCCTCTAACATTAACTAAAAGATAAAAAATTTGTTTGCGATGGCATTGGCGTGTTCCTGGGTTTCGGGTCGATTTTTAAACCTTTTGATCAAATATGTTACGTAACTTTTTATTTTTTATCTAAAGTTTTTTAAACTTTTAAAAAATATTATTCAATTATATTATCGAATAAAAAATTTAATTTCCATTATAAAAGAACTTTTCTCATCACCATTAGTACTAATTGTAGAAAGCAGCAACCGTTTAACAAACATAAATAAAATCATTGGTAATGTCAAAACAAAAAAAATGTGTGAGTAAAAACACACATAGCTACTTAAATGTTGTTGTATTTAAGATAAAGGGCGTTGGAGAAGAAAAATTTAAACACATTTATTACGATTTTGCCGAAACCACTGGAAACATTGTAATGACATTTTATACGAATATGTTTTAAAAGCTGACACATCCCATGACTTTGTTTTGATATCTAACTCTCATAGAGGGCGCTAGTTACACGGTTCGTACCAAGTAGTATTGAGCATAACTTTTTTAAGGTTAGATTAATTAATTAAAATTTCAAGTGAACTGAAACATCATTCAATTTTACACCAAAAAGGTACTTATCGTAAATCCCGATACTGTGTACTGTTTTCGGAATATTTTGATTTGAAAATTATAAAGTAATAACCGATGCTGGTATAAAGTAATGATGTTTCAAAAAAAAGGGACTCCGTTTCTAGGATGGGTAGAAAACTGAAAAATAATTGGGGTATGCTTGGTAAAAAATTTTCGTAACGCAATCCGTATTCAACATAAAGGGCGTTAAAAAAATTTGGCTATTACTTCATAATTTTTAAATTTTACCAAAAGTACCTTTTTGGTGTAAAATTGAATGATGAAGTTTACTTGAAATTTTAATTATAAAACGTAACCTTTAAAAAGCGATGTTCAATACTGCATGGTACGAACCGTGTAACTAGCGCCCTCTATGAGAGTCAGATATAAAACAAATTCATGGGATATATCAGCTTCTAAAACATATTCGTATAAAATTTTATTACAATGTTTCCAGTAGTTTCGGCAAAATCGTAATAGATGTGTATACATTTTTTTTCTTTAACGCCCTTTATCTTGAATGACTTTACGAAAAAATTTTACTAAGCAAACCCCAAATATTTTTCAGTTTTCTACCTATCCTAAAGACGGGGTCACCTTTTTTTGAAACACCCTGTATAAGTAGTAGTGTGTTTTTTTTGTACTAGATGGAAAAAACAAATGGTTGATATAAATTGGTATTTAAAAATTCGTATGGTTAGCGAAATGTTATTGTTTTTATAGAGTTTCTTGTAAAAGTCTGGACGCCAAACGGATATGAGTGCTAGTTAGTTAACACAGGATTTTAACGTAAAAAGTTTGCAGAACATGGGAACAATTTAGCAAGTAGTCAAATTTTTTGGTGACAGTAACTGCTGCAGTCAAAAAGGGGACTAAGTGAAAGGGATTGTATATTTAATTAGCTTTATTTTAGAAATTTTGATCAATTGCTTTAGTTTACACTAACAATCAGCTTTAAAAACTCTCAATAGATTTGATGATATTAATTATTTGGAAAAAGAAAATTTAAATAAAAAATATCTATAGAGGTTTCGTACATCATTTTGAAACAACTACTCAAAAATTGTTTCTTGTTACGTTAATGCGAACAATTTCATAATTCCCAACGACGGACTTTTTGCCATCAAAATTTATCAATAGCTTTTATGACGTCTCGCATCAGACACATTTTAAGTATATTAACACAGTATGACTTCGTTTTGCGCAGAAATGAATTGTAAAATTATTGGGACATCTGTTTACAATTCGTGTATATGTTTTTGAAATGACCATTTTCTGCTAGTTTTTTTCTGACCACGTACTACTCACGTTTATTATTTTTATAAACCTATCGATACAAAAAAATATGCAAATTTTAACAGAAATATTTATGAGTTATTCTCGTCGCTAATGTCATATTCTCAATTTTGTCTTCGCTCTAGCCATCACACTATCGATAACGGACAGCTCGGCTAACATATAATGGTTGTTATGCAACCAATGATGTGTAAATCAGCAATAAATGATATAATGCAGAAAATATAGCTAATTTAATGGACATGGTCGATTGCTCTCCTAACGGTGTTTTGCCATCTCATCCGATTAGAAGTTAGTTCGGAAGCCTCACTGGCGTTTAGATCAAGACACATCTTTGTTAGATCCACCTAGCGTGTAGGAGATCGACTACGTCGTCGACTAGTGGGGGGATGGCCTTGTAAAACTAGTTTCTCCATGTTGTCATTCCTGTGAATGTGTCCAAAAAATATCAGGGCCCGCTTAAATACTAGTGAGGACAGGCGCCTTGGATTACCAATCTCATTTAAAGCTGAGACGTTCGTTCTATGTGCCTTCCACGGAATCCGCAGCATTCTCCACCAGCACCACATCTCGAAGGCATCTATACGATGGCGATCAGCCTGTTTGGTCGTCCACGACTCTGACACGTACAGAAATATGGAAAAAACCAGGGATCGGACCAGAGATATTTTATTGGTTTTGGTGATGTTAAGAGTCATGCCATATTCTATTAAGTTTTGTCATGACAAGTCGTGCCTGTTGAATGCGCCGGCGGATTTCTTTTTCGCTGCTGCCTGTATTTTCGATTAAAGATCAGAGGTATACAAAGTTCTGCACCACTTGACAGCTTCCAACTTGGGATTTTTAAGGATGGTTGTTATGTTCTCTGTCTACAATCATCACTTTAGTCTTGTTGTAATTGATTTTAAGGCCGTAAGCCTCGCTAGTTTGTTCTAGGGTATTAAGGAGAGCTTAGTTACAAAGATACAAAGAATGCTTATTTGGTTTGGATACGTAAAGAGGATTGATGAAGAAAGATTGATGAAACAGATTTAAAAATGGGTGGAAGTCGGTAGAGGTTGACCTCGGCTAACATTTCTCGCTAATGTTTTTAAGTGAACACCGGTAAGCTAGATAGTCGACCAATGATTTGACAAATGCGTATTAGCGACGTTGATATTCAAAAATAAGCTGTTCTACCCGTAACTTATAAAAGAAGGCGGCCGATATGTTTTGCTAAATTTATTGGTATTACTCAGTACAGAATAAAGTGCTTATTACCGGAATATCGCAGTGCCCTGGTATAATCATCTTTTTTAAACTGCTATCGAAAATACTATACTGTACATCATTATGATTGGCTGGTTACGGTCCTGCCTCGTTTAGCTACTTACGATATTCAAACACGTCCTTACTCATTTTCCGGTATCATCCGAATAAAAATAAAAATTTGATATCGTGGCACGTATAAGTGAAAGAAGCCTTCTCACGGAAGAAAAATTATTCTGAAATCAAAAATACGTTTACTTACTTATGTACGTTAAAGGTAATTTCGTAGTTCTTCAATTTTTTAGTAGTCTAAGATCCTAAGTAAAGTCGACCTTCACCTATCTGTTTAATGGATAAAAATTATGTTATAAGTAATTTAGTATGTTAAAAATTTTAAAAAAAAATTGGGTTGCCTGAAAAAATTCTGGCCAAGCTATAGTTAATTAAAAATTGAAAAATCACTTTTTTTTTTTTAATTTTTACCGATTAGTTTAACGAAAAATTTTTACAATGTCTATAGAATATGCAAACGTAGGGTTGCCTATATTTTTCCCGGCCTAACTATTGGGTTGACAGGTATAAACAGGTATTTTGGTCCTAGTTATTTTTACCTACTTGTTTAATCTATAAATTAAACATAAAAATAAGCGCTGTTTTATTGCGAACGCAATGATATAGGGTTGCCCGCAAAAGGTCTGTCCAGTATGATGGTTGTCGAATTTTTAAAAATAAAATTTTAATGCGACAAAGCGTTCAGAGACAAATATCTCGTGTGATAGACGAATACACAGAGTTGTATTTTGGAGCAACTGGTAGTATACGTACGAAAGTAATTTAAAATATATAATAATTTGAAAGTTGATATATGTTAGATTAATATAATAATTTAAAAATATAAATATATATTTAATTATAATTGCTGCATTAAAGTGTAAAAGTGTCATGAATAAAAATAAGAAAGCGATGTATACTTGCTTAGAATTTTTATCTTTTTTCAAGAAAGTAAATAAAAATGAACCGTCGAAAATGTCAAATAAAAAATAAAAAAACCAACACTAAGGATATTTTGTTAAGTACAAAAATTTTATTACGCTACACCATAAATATAAATATTACATTAATAAAAAAGAACTTTCAATTAATAATTATTATTCTATGTCTGATTCATCTGAAGTACAATTTTGATTATCGATTTCGGTAGATTGATTATCATCTTCCATCATTTCGATAATATCTTGTACTGTCAAATGCGTTTGATCCCCAATAAATCCTGTTGGTTTTAAATAATCATCTAAATGCCAACCGCAGTTTTCAGGCTGGAGTTTAATACATATAGACTCAGTTGCATTAAGCCACATAGAATTTACAAAAATTATTCTCAAAATTTTTTGTTGTAGGGGTTTCCAGCATGGCGGTAATGGATAAAATTATTTTATTAGTAATTTAATGTGTCGCATTTAAATTTTATTTTTAAAAATTCGACAACCATCATTCAGGACAGACTTTTTGCGGGCAACCATATATCATTGTGTTCGCAATAAAACAGCGCTTATTTTTATGTTTAATTTATAGATTAAACAAGTAGGTAAAAATAACTAGGAACAAAATACCTGTTTATACCTGTCAACACAATAGTTAGGCCGGGAAAAATATAGGCAACCCTACGTTTTCATATTCTATAGACTTTTTAAAAAAAATTCGTTAAACTACTCGGTAGAAATTAAAAAACAAAGTGATTTTTGAATTTTTAATTAATTATAGCCTGGCCAGGATTTTTTAAGACAACCCATTTTTTTTATAATTTTTAAAATACTGTATTACTTATAAAATATTTTTTATCCATTAAACAGATGGGTGAAGGTCGACTTTACTTCGGATCCTCTATTATAGTTGTCTGTCGCGATATTCATTTCAACTAATGGAACCGGTATATTATACGAACTTAGTGGTAAATAATTTGGTAAATATTAGATATACCTACGTTTGGATACAGAGTGGCCCATTATGATTGGTCGACAAAAACATGCTGCCGCAGAGAAATTGCTAGTAGTGATCTGCGATAAATAAACAATCCATGTGGGTCATTGGACACTCGATAGGAATGAAGTTCCTTAAACTATTCGACAAATATTTTTTTTTATTTATTAATTTTGATGCAAACTCGCCGTATACGGAAAGAAGTTTATTCTTATTTGTAAATCCTGTCTTGAGTCATGGCGGTGATTGGCACTATTCAGAGTAGGCACACTGTTGTTGACTTTTGTGCGCATAAATAAGACAATCGCAGAAATGGTAAAGATGCGTTATTGAGTACATCCAATAACAAGCCAAATATTATCAAAAAGAACAGTTTTACGTTATTAAAATATTTATGTGAGTACCTTGATAAAAATATACTGTTAGAAACAGACTCTAACGATTTTTTGATACGTTACGTAAGCGAGCCTACCATTATGATAACGTCACAGCCTATGACGAGAGTATTCCACCGCACCACGTTGAATCTCGAATTTTCGATGGAGCGATCCAGAATACGCAATCGAACTTTCGAGTTTTTGCTGGACAGTAGCGTGGTATATAAATATTCCAATGCCGATCGCTGAAGCTAGTTTGTATCTGAAGTTTGATTACTGTATTCACTAGTATACATAAATTGTACAGTATAGTTTATAAATAAAAGTGTTGAATATAAATTCGAATCCTGAGTGTGTTTTAAGTAAAACGTTGCAAGACGGAACTAACATTTTGTAGAATCGGACGTTACAATATGAATGTTTTTTCTCACCAAACCATTTTCTTTTTAAAAAATGTAATGATGAGCAAGAACTTGGGACAGACAAAAATAACAAAGAATGATAATAGAAAATATACATTTAAATTAATAGATCCGTAATAATGTAAGATTCAGCATAAAAACACCGCATAATCCCGGATAGACGTCGGAATTGTCAACCAGTTAAAATATTGATTTTACAGAGTGGAAAAATACAGTAATTTTTATTGTAAAGAAATCTACTCGATATAAAACAATTATCGTAATCGCTTAAATTTAAACTATGACCTTAATCCTTTTAAAAAATAATTCGTGCTTAAAAAAAATTAAAAGAATATGTCAATTTGAAACAATTAGTATATTATGCAACGATCATATAATGAGGGCTATTAATACATGATCACGATGTAAATCTTCCTTCCACTTGCTACGATTCTTACACACATCTTTCGCTTCTTCTACTTTCATCAGTACTCTCAGACATGCTCGTCGGTTGTTGGTATTTAAAAATTTGGAAAGTGAATCAACAGAATTGGTGATGAATAAAGTGCAAAATCATTATGAGCACGTAAGTAGAAATTGAAGTAATATATTATACATCAATGCAACAAGTGTTTGTTGCTATAGATGCATATAATGAATTTAAAACCATTTATATGACTATATACAAGTTATTATGTTTTAGTATAAAAAAAAACCTGATCAGAATCAAAACGAGTATCGGCAGCGGCTGAAAAATAAAAAAATATATAAATACATTAAACATTTATAGTATTTATTGGCCAAAATCTATAACATAATACATTACATTACAATCTTGCGGTTGGGCCATTGGTATAGGCACCTATGTCACCAAGATCTTCTGATCCTCTGTGACTACCGCTGTGTCTTTAAGGCATCAGAATTCCAGTCCGTTGGTTTTGACGAACCGCAGGATTTCTGTTGGCCCTGTCACATTCAGATCGCTTGGATCCATTATCATACGGCCCCAGGTTTAATGCCTGTACACCGCTAGCATCGGGCAGTTACACAGAATGTGTATACTGCTCTCTTTCTCTTTTCTGCATAGTCGACAGTTTTTCTCGGCTGCCAGCTTGAGTTTTAAGAGGTGCGCCATTAGTGCGATGTGTCCTGTGAGCAGGCTAAGCATGCTGCTTAGCCTACTCCGGTCCATTGTCCAGAGTGCGTCAGCCCTCTTCCGGAGAGGTTTTTTCATCAGCTGTCTTAATGTTCTGCAGCCAGTATTTGAATTCCACTGAGCAATATGTTCTTGTTCAAGGATTTATTTCAATGTATGTTTTGCTTCGGCAATTGGCAATCCGACCAACTGGCTTCTTGGTTCCACCAGGGTCCCATTTCTTGCCAGTTCATCGGCTACCTCGTTGCCATTTATTCCTGTGTGCCCAGGAACCCATGTAAGAGTGACCTTATTTGCAGTTGCTAACTCAGTAATAGCATGCATGCAGTCCCACACCACCGATGATGTTGTGGTGTAACTCATGAGGGCTCCAATGGCCGCACGACTGTCAGTGAGGATATCAATCTCAATTTTGGTCACTCTGTTTTCTGTCCTTAGCCTAAAAGACCGAGGCGTATTTTCCAAGGGATATGCTTTTCCTGTGGTTGAAGGATGCTTCAAACACACCTGCCCCGTAGCGTCCCTGGTACTCTCATCCATCAGTGTACCATCGTTTCACTCCTGGGTTGGTCAATGGTGTTTTCTTCAACCAGTCTTCTCTGGTTGGTATTTTTGTTTCATAGTTTTTCCCTATCAAGGTCTTTTTCGAAATCTTGTTTGATTTTATTGTGAAGGGGTGTTTGCGGAGGGTAACATAATAAAAACATAAATAAATCGGTAGCAAATATTAAATTCTTTTATTATACATGAGTAGAAATAATACTTGCATATTATAATTACTTACTTTATCATAAAAACTCTTAGCAACCCATTCCGAAAAAATGTCGACAAAAGACGAGACTAAAAACAGATTTTTTTAGGAACTGACATGACAAAAAGAAAACAGAAAATAAAACCTACCTATTTTACACTAACTGTAGATCAAGAACACCTTCAAAACGTCACGACAAGAGACAAGAAGGAGCAGAAAAATGCATTAAATAATTAAATGTAATTTCAAGGAAAAATGACGGGAGAGGAAAATGTACTCATGAAAGAGAGTTTGCTTTGGAGTTGCGTATACATGTATCGCAACGTTAATGTTAAAGAGGAGACAGTTGTAATGTACCTAAGTATTATAAAATGCATTCTAAATTTGCTCGACTTTACTAGCGATTTCTGATCACGCGATTCTTCAGTCGCAAAATAAGAAATAGAAATAGTAATCGCTACCACCTAAATCAAGTATTTCATCGATTATAAATTTTATAAAATTTACAAAATACCATTTATTAATTCAGCAACTAGCAAGCAGAACAAATTTAAATGTCAAATCCCCAAAATTGAAATCCAACATCAATAAGGTATACGGATATGAAAAAAGTTTTGCGGAATATACAAATTTCATTGTAAAATCATAAAACGCACAAAAACCAGTTGACCAGCACAAAATATAATAAATATTCGGGAACAAACAATCAAGTAATTAATTACACGACTTCAATTTGAACTGTCCCCACTTCGTCGACATGTGTTTGTGACGTTAGCAATCAGTATGAAACTTTTAACGCCGGTATGCACATCGCACCTATCAGGAAAGAGACTACGACGCTTTAGCACATACTCAAATTTAAACATGCCTAGCCAATGGGCATGTTTCGGCATCAGCCGGGGAGTTGCCTATGTAACGCCAAATTTAAAATACCAATTGCTGTGGTTATGCATATGGTTATGAATATTATATGGCAGGGCCAAAAACTGGAAACATGCGATTTCCCGAAGTACCTTGGCGTAACAATGGACTGTACGCTTTCCTTTAAGAAACACTGTCAAAACACCAAATCTAAGATATTTACAAAAAACGGCATCCTGCGTAAACTAACGGGCACTAAATGAGGAGCAAGTCCACCCAATGTCTTTAGAACTTCTGCCCTGGCTCTCAGTTTCTCTGCCAGAAAATATGCGGCGGCAGTATGGAGTGAATAAGTGAATAAGTGAATGCCTTCGCCCCACCTCAGTGCAAAAAATTTACCTGCTTACGGAAATTGCCCCTACAAACATAAGACGACAAGCTCCCGCAAGATCAAGGCTAAAACTCAGGATGTGCTTCCCAAAGAAGGCCGCTCTACCAGAAAAAACGCCGTTTAGAACTATGGCAAAACCAAACACCATAGAACCCCGACGAACTAAAGGAGGAACTCCCCCCAGGACACCTTTAACCTTATACCACGTGGAAATCACCCAACAGACTGCAGATCATTGTCACACGATGCCAAGCGAACCTTGGAAATGGAACATCCCAGTGAATAGCGATCTATGTGACTGTGGAGCGAACCAAAACAGCCAACACCTACTGAATTGCCCCAACCTTCAAGAATTCTACACAATCGACGACATGTACTCTGCAAATTACAAAGCCATAGCTGCTGCAAATTACTGGAAAGCTATAGTCTAAGACGACGTTCGGACACGGAAAGTAAAATAAGTAGTTGAAAGTTTTAGTGTGCTCTAATTTCCTCAAAGCCTTTTAAAGCGGTTTTTCTATACCGTTACAGATTTATCGTTTACAGTTTTAAAAAAATAATAAGAATGTTTTCTTTTGTAGTCTAGTTGGTGATATATGCCTTCAAATAATTACAGTATTTTCTCAGTAATTACATCCCTTCCTTTTGTCGGCAACAGCAATTATTATTATGAAACAAAATGTCTTCCCTTTTAAAGTTTTCATGGCAAGCCATCCGGGCAATCCTAATAGAAAGTATGCAGGATCGCGGAAATTCCAATTTTAGGTCCATTATTAATCCAATTTCACTGAACCCCATTCTTAAACCCTTATATTTTCTTCGTCGTCATTAATTTGTATATAATTATGTCTCCATTGTTAGAGAGTGGAAATTCGTGAAAATTCATTCGAATGAGAGCTCCACTGCCGAGCTGCTGATTTTCTTACAAAAGGAGAAAAACTCGAAACAGCAGTTTAATTCATTTTTTTTTATTCATTTGAACTAAAATAACACGGGGACATTGTTGTTCTACACAATACGGTCAGTAACTGTAAATTAATCAAAAACTACAAATTAACTATTTGTCCAAGTTTTATTCTTTAAAAATGTTTCGCAGCTAGTGTTTTTACCTTTGAGCTACAAAGGCTTCACATTAATAAAAGCGTTAAAAAAATTTTTTTTATTTAAAACATCTAATGACACGCTTGGGGGTAACAACGAATGTTGGTGCAGGGATTCGAAAGCTTCAAGCAGCCCTGTAACTACTCGGCTTTATAGAAACGTCATTGTAAATAAATTTGTTAAAACTAGATGTCATATAATAATATTGTGTTCAGAATTCAGATTGGTTTGAAAAATAAAAATTATCAAATTTAAAAACTGTTATCAGAGTGTGTTAAAATATTATTTAAATTTCAAATAAGAAAATGTATTTAAAATTAATGACTACAATAAAATATGATTAACAGTAATGGTTTAGAGCATGAAAGTGAGCGGCCTTTTGCAAAGAACGTAAAATTAATAAGTGATTCAAGTCAAGAGTAAGTTAATTATATTTTTATAATCAAGGTGTGCATTTATGTGTGTAGGTATATGAGTTCGTATATATTTTTAATATTATCTGAATATTTTGTTTTTGATTATGCCATATTTATTTCCTTAATAATCTATCCTTTTATGAAAATATAATAAATATAATAATAATAAATATATATCAAATAGCTTCGATGTTTCACATCTACCAGGCGTTCTGCAACTGTTTTTTTTAAACATCCAACTCAAATGAAGTTTTAACTATTTTAATTAAAATCGTTTTTTTAAATTGATCCTAATTTAACCTTACCTAACTGAATGTGGGGAAAGATCAACGGTAAAATAATCAATAACATCAGATATGCCGACGACACCGTTGTTCTAGCCGAAAATTTGTAGGACTTGCAAAGGCTAATGAATCATATAGTTGGCATAGTAAAAACTCACGGAATTCATAAGAAAGTTGGACAGGATTAGCAGAGAACATGGTCTTACGTTGAACAAAAAGAAGACGAAAATTATGATAATGGACCGCAACCCTGCCAATGTTAGACAGATCGATGGTTTTGAAATGATTGAGAAATTTAACTATTTAGGATCACTTATCACAAACAAAGGCGGCTGTGACGGAAAAATAAAACGCAGACTGGCCATAGCACGTAACTCAACAATAAAACTAACTCGAATATGAAAAGACTCTGCAATATCTCAACGCAACAAACTGAAATTTTTACCCTCCTTGATCTTTCCCATTGCCACATATACCTCTGAGACCTGGACTTTAAAAATGGCCAATCGAAGAATAATAGATGCTTTTGAAATGTGGCCTACAGAAGAATGCTACGAATGTCATTCACAGAACAACACCATATTAACGTGTCAATTCTTAAAAACCTAAAAATCACCACAAGGCTATCAACCAGGATAAACTACTCATAACTACAGTATTTTGGACACATTTCAAGAAAAACGATGGACTGTAAAAACTTATTGTAGAGGGAAAAATCAATGGTAAACGACCAAGAGGAAGGTATCCGACGCGCTGGGTGGACCAAACCAAAGAAATCATTGGTCGCGGTCTGCAAGAAGCTTTTCTTGCATCTTAAGACAGAGAAGGATGGATAACTACGATTTGAAACATTTGAAACATGATATCACCATACTCTCTAGATAGTAAAAGGACAAGAGAGAGAATAAAAACTCTTGCCTCCCTATAAATACGTTAAAAACTAAGTATTTAACAAGACAGCTGTGCGGGTTCGTCTGGTTATCGACGATGCTGTGGTGGAACAAGTCAGATATCTGAAGAGTGTCGTGAATGACCAATGTGACCCAAGTAAAAAAGTCAGAAGCCGCATTGAATAAGCCAGAACAAAAAAATTTATAAGCATAAGACGACTTTTTGTAAGGTCAGATCTGAGCCTGGAGCTCCGGGTACGCATGGTCAGATGCAACATTTTCCTGTGTCTCCTGTACGTATGGGAGAGTTGGACTCTTGATACATCATTGGAAAAGAAAGGTAGATGCCTTTGAAATGTACATTTACCGCCGTATACTAAGAATATCATGGGTCCAAAGAATAACAAATATGGAAGTTCTTAAACGCATGAGAAAGCAAAAAGAACATATGCTTACCATTAAGGAGAGAAAAACGCGCTATATAGATAATGTAATTATGAACTTTTGCGACTGATTATAGAAGGCAAGAGGTCTGTTGGCAGGCGCCAAAATTCTTGGCTGAAGGACATCCGAAGATGGTTTGGTTGCTCATCGCTTTACATATTCCTTTTTAAAACCACGTTGGCCATTTGGATGCCAACCACAGACAGGGGACGGCGTCATAAGAAGAAGAAGAATCTGTATAAATATTTCATTACTTTTTAAAGGGTCGTTTTTTAAGTCTCATATTTATTTTTCGAAAGTTTTTGACCGCTTGTGTTTGATGGTGTCAATAAATCTGTCATCTGTCATTAACAACATTGGATATGCTGCTGGGGCAACACTTTTAGCCGACAACTTGAATGATCTACAACATCTAGTTTGGGACTTGGTCTCAATATTAATAACAAAAAAACCAAATTTATGATTTTCAGTAGACGTGGTATCCCATACCAAAACACTGTCTTAAAAGTAGATAACAAACCCATTGAACCCATTGTTCAGTTGCTGGTAACACGAAAATTGGGACTCATACAAAGAGATCAAATGCAGAATTGAAATGGCAAGATCCCACTTTTTCAAATACAAAAAGGTGCTGTACATTCGCGGTCTTAAGACCATACATATTATAATGCTACGTTTGGTCGGTGCTCCTATACGGTGTAGATATTTGGACGTTACAAGTTGCAACGTTGTTGAAAATTTCTTGGACAAAGTGTCACAAACGTCGAAGTATTGAGAAGAAAGATAAAGAATTACTTCTAGAAGTCAAGCGCCGTAATATCTTCGTAATTGTTTAGGATTTTGATAAATACTTATGTATAATAATATATAAAACAACACAAATAAAAAATTGAATATTTCAACGTCTGATTCGTTGTTGAGTCATTCACAATAAATTCCATGAAAGTTTTACTTTCTCAGAGACATTCAGTGCACTTGAAGTTCAACTGGTAACTGGTTAAGAATTCAAGATCAACAAGAAAAAATATAAGAACCAGTTTCCGTGTTCACCAACCATGGCCGTACGCTGAGGGTGACGGGATGGTTTATCAACATCATCAGTCGATGTTGAAACAGCTGTACTTAATAGATATTAAATATAACTTAAAGTAAATCATGGTACCATCAAAATGTTCATTAAAAGGTTTGTTCCCACAGAAGTCGGAAACAATCCTTGATAGAAAAGATTGTGCGCAGTATATTCCAACAAGAATTGTTTGCAAACATTTAATAGGTGTGCTGTTTCCACACATTTCGCTGAAAATTGGTTACTGTCAAAACAGTTTGTGGTTTTTTTAGCAGTCAATTGTCAAAAATATGCAGAACGATAACAAAATAGAGTCAAAATTAGTTTACAAACTTGAATTGTTCTGTGATTTGTGTATAGTTCTGTGATTTAGTTTTTCTTATTTTATTTAACATTTTTTGTAAATTTATTAAATGATGGTTTTAGACTTTGAAATACGATAAATTCATCAAATTTTTTTTTAAAAATGAGACCTTTTTAACAAGTAATTTTTAACAATAATAGTTATAATATTTGCGTTATGTTTGATGGTTCTTTTGTTCTTCTTTATGTATGACTGTATTTGTAAGGCTTGAATACAGAACATGTGAGTAATTTGTCCTCGATACTCAACCCACAAACACATGAAGAAGAAACAGAGTGACAATTCACAGAAGTGAGACGCTGACAAGCTTGCTTTTCCTACATTTGGTTTCATAAAGACAAGCACATTTACGTTGATTTAGAAACTAATAGTAACTTGTGAATTCTCTGTAGAAACAAACAATAAATAAATGCATACGAGAGATGTAAGTTAAGTCTTATAGAGATCCATCCAGGACCAAAAATACGAATATCTAAAATATATTATCGTACTGCCAATAGGAAATTCAAAACAACGGTATTTGAATTTTTTTAACAAATAACTTGATTGAATTTTTTTTAGCTCCTCTAAATCTACGTCTATGTGTAAGAAGGTATTTGTTTTGGTACGGGTATATCGGTAGGTCTTCGACCTCACGCTTCTTTCGTGTCCGACAATCAAACCAACTAAAAAAAATCCACCAAAGCCGACGAGAATACGAGAACTAAATGACCAGAAACAAAAAGTGGGAAAGTGTTCCACAAATCCAAATTCCTCCGGTGAATCTCATCTTTTCCTATCATTGTTGCCGCTTTTAGGATTGAAATATTGTTTTGGATTCAGATTGCGATGGAAAAAAAATTTATATTATAAAGAAATAGTATATTTTACAACAAGAGATGAAAATACTGTTTATTTCCTAAGGTGAGAGTTTGTCCTGGAGCATAGTGAGCGTGGCAATCTCACGTTCGAAAAAAACGTATTTCATCTCGAGTAGGAAATGCAATTTTTTCTACGATAGATGTTGTTTATAAAATACTGTTACACATTTTAGTTCTATCTTGGGTTAGGCGATTAAAACTCTCGATCCAATAACAAAACAATGTTTATTTCAATACCATAAATTCTATTTTTATGAACCACTTAGATATTCACTTAGCTATACAACTTTTACAACTCTATATAACTATTTACATTTATTAATTCATAAACACATAAGCCAATCTTGTTATGATCGTTTCCCCTTTTATATCTCCATATCACAATTCTAGATCATTCCACCTGTTTCTCCAAAGTTCGACGTGGTTCCAGAGGTTGCTCGACCTTGCCGGCCCCCTTCGGTGGCCGACAACTTCTTGGTTGCCGACAGGACCGGATTTGAAACAATACTGTATTAAAATTTTTAGAACTTTATTTATTTATAACACAGACTTGATAATAATACCGCGTACTATATATAATGAGGAGTGACAAATTGTCTTTCATGATGCAATTTTATTTATAAATATTGAAAGTACAATTGTTGAAGTTGTCAATAGTTGGATGTTGGATTTGTGGTCTGACTTCTGTGGTACTTGTCGAAGGTATGACTGCCGAAGAAGTTGCTGCTGCTGCTGTAGACAAGTTTGATGTTATGCTGTCGAACTCTAATGGTTCTTCATCAAAGTTAACTTCAGTTTCGTGTAAATTTGTAGTTTTTGATGTATTTATTCATTGAAATATTTAATGTTCTTGTTTTATTTGATTTTTTACAGATTCTTCAATGTATTGTTTTGCAACAGCGCTAGTCTTCCATCCACCGTGTTGCTTTATTTCTGTAAGATTTGCCCCAGTATCCGAAAGAATAGTTGTTGAAGAGCTTCTTAATGATTCCAATTACTTATATATATATAATCCAGGATATCTACAGCTGTCGCTGCCTTCCTGCTTTCAGCCCTTGTCTCCAGTTGTCCTTGTCCTGCCAGTCTCCGTCCTGCAGGTTTCTTAATTCCATCGCCTCATCCACTTCGTCTCTCCATGATCGCCTTGGTCGACCTCTCTTTCGTCTGCCTAATGGACTCCACTCAGTTACCCGGTGTATCCAGCGATCCTCCGGAGTTCTTCTAACATGTCCGTACCACGTTAGTTTCTTTTCCTCTATGTGTTCTAGTATGTCTTTTTTTACCTCCATTCTTCTCCTGATCTCCTCATTTCTTATTCGATCTAATCTGTTCACTCCACAACTCCTTCTCCAAAAGTCCATTTCTGTGGCTACAATCTTCCCTTTGTTTTTTTTGTTGATCACCCACATTTCAGCTCCGTAAGTCATTATGCTGCGAACTATTGAATTGAATATTCTTGTTTTATTAGTCTTGGTTATGTGGCGATCCCATAATATTGGGTTTAATTGATTAATACATGCCCTAGTTTGACCTAGTCTATTTTTTATTTCTTCCTCTGTTGTTCCACTTTTTGATATTATAAACCCTAGGTACTTAAATTTGTCTGTTCCTGAGATCTGTCGGTTATCATCTATTTCTAGGTGATATATCCTGTCTTGTGCCGTTGACATATATTGGGTCTTTTCGAGGTTGATTTCCACTCCATTTTTCCCATATTCCTCCTCTAGTTTCCGCATCATAAAACCTAAATCCTCCTCATCTTGAGCTATGATTACTTGATCATCGGCAAAGCTTAGAGTATACAGATGATCATTTCTAATTGGTATTCCCATTCCTGCACATTTTCTCTTCCATGGTCTTAGTGTCTGTTGTAGAAATATTTTGAATAGTGTGGGTGATGTTGAGCATCCTTGGAGGAGACCCTTAGTTGTTTTGAAGGCATTTGATAGTTTATTTCCCTCTTTAATCCATACGGTATTTTTTTTGTACATATTTTGGACTGTTCTGATAATTCTCTGCGTTATACCCATTTCTAACATGGCTTCCCAGATTTTAGACCGAGGGACAGAATCATAGGCCTTTCGGATATCCACAAATGCAAAATGTACCTCTCTGTTCTTGGCCATTTTTTTCTCTATGAGTTGTTGAATTGTATATATATGGTCCATACATGATCTTCCAGCCGTAAATCCTGCCTGATCTTCATCAACTTTTCCTTGTATCTGTTCTTCTAATTTTTGTTTGACGACTTTTCCAAATAGTCGGCCCATCGAAGCTATCACGCTGATTCCCCTGTAGTTTTCGCACTTTTTTTTCTCTCCTTTCTTATGGATAGACGTTATGTAGGCTTCCGTCCATTCATCTGGTAGTTCTTCTCCATTTAGTGCTCTGAGGAACATTGCGTGTATCATTCGCCCCAACTTCTCAGTTCCGTATTTAATTAATTCCGGTGGTATTCCTCCTGGACCGCTAGATTTCCTGTTCTTCATAGATTTTATAGCACGTTTGACTTCCGGTAATGTTAGAGTAATTTGTTCGTTTTCATCTGCTGATATTTCTTCATTTCTCATAAATTGGGGCCTAGTCTCCGTGAGTAGATCTTTGTAATATCGTTCCCACTCCTGTTCTTTGATATATGATATTCGAACTTTTTCTCTGTTGTTTCTTCTAAGTGCTTTAAGTACTCGCCAAGATTCTGAGCTCCTCGTGCCCCCTATATACTGTTCTATATTTTCACATGTATGTTCCCATCTTATGTTTTTTTCTTGTTGCATTTTTCTTTTTACCTCCCTATTCTTTTCTTTATATTTCCTTAGGTCTTCGTGATTTTTGGTACTGAGGTATTTTAAGTAATGGTCCTTCTTTTCCTTTATACTTTGCCTTGTGTCATCACTGACATCTTCTCTATATGTCTTATGTGTCTCTTCTTCTCCTAGAGCTTCCCTGGCAGCTTCTTTCATACACATCTTAATATGTTCGTAGCTTTGTGTGATGCTGTCATATCTAAACTCTTCCATTTTTTGGTCTAGGCGCCATTGATACAGGTTTTTGATTGATTCATCTTGAAGTCTATCTAATTTAAATCTTTTTTCCGGTTCTACTGTATTTTTATGTTGTCGGTTATCCGATGTGTGTATAAAGGGAAATGACATTTTTGCTCTTACCAATCTATGGTCCGAACCACATTCTGCCCCTCTTTGGACTCTAACATCCTTAATTTTGATTGTGCTGTTTTTCTTTGTAATAATATAGTCAATAATCGACCTTAGGTTCCTGGTTTCTTGGATCCAAGTATATTTATGGATATCCTTATGTTTAAAAAACCCATTTGTTATCTTTAGATCGTTCATTTCGCATATCTCTATCAATCGCTCTCCATTATCATTTATACGTTCTTCTCCAAATCTTCCTACTGTAGTGTCGTCATTTCTCCGTCCTACTCTTCCATTTAGGTCCCCCGCAAGAATAAGTTCTTCTGAGTTTTTTATTTTTTGTATTTCTGAATGTAGTTTATCCATAAAATCTTCCTTTTCTATCACTGGGCTATCTTCAGTTGGGCCGTATACTCCTAATATGGTTATGACTCGTCCGTATATATTTAATCTGACTTCTATCATTCGTTCGTCTATCGGTTTCCATGTGTCTATATTTTTTTGCCATTTCTTCTTTATCAATATTCCGACGCCTGCTTTTGCTCTTTCCTCCTTTCTGACTCCACTCCAGCAGTGAAATATATCCCCTATGTTTTCTGTTCCAGGTCCTTTTTTCTTAGTTTCACTAATTACGAGTACGTCCATGTTCATCTTTCGAAACTCCTCTATAACTTCTCTGTCTTTTGTCCTCCATCCCTGGACGTTCCAGGTACCAATGACGAGTTTCCTTTCCGTTTTACGTATTCTTCTAGGTGTTTTTCCTTGTTGGCTGAAATTTAAGACTGGGTTGCGTAAACCAGTTGCAGAATTGCCCCTCCCGTATCCGATAGGGCTCCCTCTAATAGAGGTGTGGATTTCCACCCGGGGAATTACTTTCTTATCTTTGTTTTTCATTCTGCCCTCCGTTCATTTAACCCTTGTTTTTTTTATGTGTGATAGGTTGCTAGAGCCTAACGCCACAACCCCCCATTTGGAGGACCTTGATTCTCAGCCGCCCATTCTGGGTCAGACGCTGTTGATCACCGCCCATTATGAGTCAGACGTGATCTGTTTTTTTGCTAGTTTTGGTCCGCCCCGGGTATTTTATTTCCCCGGTACCCACCATATCTGGTGAGCGTTCCCCTATCCGCCACCTGGGGAGGCGCCCGATGGAGGACTAGCAACCCCACACTCCAATTACTTGCTTTGTACATTAGCCATCTTGGTAATTCAGGAAGAATTGGGAAGTTGTATTATTCACGCTTGATGGCCGAACTTTTATATACTTCTTCGAAATGTTATAGTCATTGCCTGTAATTGTAAAAGTACGCAGAACGAAGAACAAAGTACCCTTATTTTTTACAAAACAGAAGAACGTTATAAAATAATTCGTGTTAAATTTAAAATTTGACAACGTAGTTTTGTCCAGCGATCAGTTTATTACGTATTTTTTTTACGTTTAACTACAGCGAGTTTTGTTTTCATTGCTGCCAACCGTTTACGTTCGTCCGGTCGCTATTGCGGTAGATCAAGGTTGACAGAATGTTATGTAACCGGATCACAACCACCGCGCCGTAACAGGTAGTTACGTCGTGCGCTACTGGAATGTTAATGTATTTACAGTGGGAAACTAACAAGATGCTGAATTGCACCTGATTTTTAATAAAAAGTACCACGGTAAGTACTTTGCTTATTGCTGATTAATTATTAAAAGATAAATAAGTTTTGGGTAATCTGTCACTTTTTCGGAAATTTTCCTAAACATACTTCCTTTTAAAAAATGTTCTTTCTTCTGGAGACATGACATTTTGTGCAGCTTTCCAGTTACACCGGATAATGCCTCTAAATTACAAATTTCAATACAGTGCCGGATTAACCATCCAGCAGTAGTCTAGTCGAGAATGAAAGAATGAATGAATGAGTAAATAGGAGTTGTGGAAGTGGTCTAATTTTCCCTAGGCACTTCAGCATTGTCTGCTTTTTGTACCTTTTCAGCTCCTTAGTATAGTCCCATCTCTTTAATTCTCCTGCTAAGGAGTAAAAGCTCATGTACTGCTATTGCCCCAGGTGGATCACTCCCTTGGTCTTGTATACAACCCAGGTTGTACCTCCATTGGGCGGTGGCTTCACATTCGAAAATAATATGAGTGGCTGTTTTCTCCTCCTTACATAATTTGCATACAGGTTTTGTGTCAAACATGCCTATATTGTGCAGATGTTTCCTTAAAGACCAGTGTCCTCCCTCTGTCTGTGCCCACTTCAGCTGATGCTGAAAGTGGATCAAGCCATTGATCGCTGCTTTAACGCTGGCCTTCGGTATCCCTATTATTGGTTCTGGCCCAATAAATGGTGTTTTAGAGCCCCGCCTAGCTAGTTTGTCCGCTTCTTCGTTACCGTAAATACCTTTATGCCCTGGCACCCATGACAAGGTAACCTTGTTATGATTAGCCAAAGTTCGTAGGTTTCCAGGACATTTCCGGACAATTTTTAAGTCTATTCTCCGTGATACCAAAGCTTTGAGTGCCGCTTGACTATCTGATTTAATGAGGATCATTTTCTTTTTATATCCTCGTCTCAAATTTTTAACAGCACAAGCTTTTATGGTACGTACTTCAGATTTGAAGACCGAGGCATGTCTCTCCAATGAGTTTGTTTGCTCATATTTGTGTTTTGAAGAGTAGACGCCTGGTTTTTTATCCATCTGTGTACCAGGTGAGTTTACCAGGTTGATCATCATTTCCTTTGTCATCCCTGAGTTTTTCGTGAACCTCATAGTTTGTCTCAAATGATATTTCTGCACTCATGTAATTAGTTTTCCAGAAATGGGTGTCTGATTATATTTTTTATGGTTGTTGCCCATTTGTTTTAGTACCTTTCCAACAGTCCTGTTGTTCCAGTCTATAAGCGTATTGTCTTGCCTCGCCCCGGATATAAATATCTAAAGGTAGGAGGTTTGGCATTGCATCCATAGCAGCAGGGGGTTGTTCTCATAGCCCCCGTAATACATAGGTAAGCCAGCCTTTGTATACTACTGAGTGTATTTACGGTTTGGGATTGCCGTACTTTGGTCCACCAACAAAAAGAGCCATATGTTATTTTAAGTCTTATCACATCCGTGTATAGCCAACGAGCTATTTTCGGTTTCAGTTCCCAAGACTTTCCAATGACTGGCCATTAGCATCATTTTGCTTTTGTTTGAGATATGCTGCATGTGGGTATTCCATGACAATTTCTTGTCCAGAAATATTCCGAGGTATTTTGTACCCTCACTGTATTGCAATGTTTTTCCATAGAAACGTGGACCTTGTTTCCACTTTCGTTTTTTGGTGAAAGCTATTAGCGCAGTCTTTTAGGGATTGACCTTAAGTACCCTATCCTGACACCATTGTTCCACCTGGTTTAGAGCTCATTAAGTTAGTTCTTCCAGTGTGCTTGAAAAAATTTTCCATGGGTTAAAATGACAATGTAATCTGCATAGCCCTGAGCAAAAATTCCACTGTCGTTTAGTTGGCATATGAGATCATTAACCATCACATTCCATAATAGGGAAGAGAGTACTTCTCCCTGGAGACATCACTGGGCTACCCTCATTTCCATACTATCACAAAATATGGTCGCATATGCCTTCCTGTTTCGTAACATGGCTCCTATCTATCTGCAGCTGGTTACATCGGTCCACAGCTGCCGTAAGGATGTCAACATGTTTTCAAAGGGGGTGTTGTCAAAGGCTCCTTCTATGTCCAGGAAAGTCTAGTCGAGAAGTGCAATAATACGAAAAATCGTTAGAAAAGTCAGAAAATTATGGGCAGTGGCTCACTCGACGCGAAGTAAAACTCCAAAAAAGATTTTTTTTTGCAAATAAAAATTGCAATTTTTATAAAAAAAGAAAAACGGCCTCAGATTTTTGTTAATAAATTAAAAACAGTAATTTACTTTTGGTGATTTACTGAAATAAAAAATTTAATAAATTAATGGCTTATCCGAAGATAAAATCAGTAATGTACAAAAAAAATACAAAAAAAAATTGTAAACAACGTTACTTTGAATTTTTATTTTTTGTTATGTTTAATAGTTAATAAACTAATAACTTTTTATAAACTTTTTCATAATGATTTTATTAAGTACTTATACAGTGCTTTTATTTTAAAACCAGCCAGTCTAAATAACTTAAGATTTTGCGTAAATGTAAGAAAAACAAAAAAAAGGTCAAATTTTAATTCAAGGTAAAGGTCTCAAAATGGTTTTCTGCTGTTTCCTATAGTTTTTACCCTTTTTATATCCCCCACTTCTTTAAAATGTCAAATAGCAACCCATACCTTGTGATACATGAAATAAAAACCCAAGAAAAATGCAAATCAGCCATACGAGCCCTAACCACTATATGTTCGGACGGTATTAAAATCAAAAAAATTTATAAAACATTTTATGATTTTTTTCAATTTTGTAAGTTTAGTACATTTAATCATTTTATATGAACGGGCAACATTTAGTCGCATGAAAAAACTTTTTACCAGTAACGATCAATCGATTGCCCTGCAAATGAGGATGATTAGAGTATATGTTTTTCCAGTTCTTTTGTACGGAGTCGAGAGCTAGACACTAACAGAAGCCACGCTCTAACGTCTACAAGCTTGCGAGATGTAGTTGTACAGGAGAATGCTAAGAATAAGTTGGGTGAAAAAAAACACAAACGAGGAGGTGCTTGGAAGAATGCATAAAGATACAGAAGTGGTCAATATTGTAAAACAACGAAAACTTGAATATTTCGGACGTATCATGAGACACCCAGAAAAGTATGACATTCTACATCTTATAATACAGAGTAAGATTAATAGTAAGAGACGCCCCGGCAGACGAAGAACTTCCTGGCTCAAAAATCTCAGACAGTGGTTTGGTCTCACCACTATACAACTTTTCCGAGCGGCTACCAACAAAATAATGATTGTAAACATGATAGCCAGAATGATCACCAACGATCGTTTAACGGTCATGGCACCCAGAAGAAGAAGAAGATATGAACGAGTAAATGAATACAAAAAAAATTGTCACGAAATTTCCAAGATAAAACAAGGTAAAAAAATGAAAATTAAATGTTCAACGTTTTTTAAATAAAATCGGATTAAGTTTTTAAAAATGTGTCAAAATAAAATGAAATTTAAATTAAAAGCACAAAAAAATATTGATATCAACTTCGATGCAAATCACCTCCAAAATAACTTTCTACCCCTTTTTATCCCTGTTAGGCGATGAGTTTCAATAAAATACGAAACACGTCTTCCCTTAATTCTATTAAAGAATGTTTATGCAAAATTTGAAGTAGATTGGACCAAGGAATCACGTTGTCCCATACAAACTTTGCCCCCGTTTTTTACCCCCTTAGGTGCAGAATTTCGGAAAATTCTTCCTATCGGATGCCTACGTCATACTAAGAACACACCCAAGTTTCAGGTCTCTACGATCAGCGGTTTAGGCTGTTCGTTGATCCGTCAATCAGTCATTCAGGACACAGCATTTTATATGTATACATAATAATATCTAACTCCAAGACGATTCCGGTAATTCTAAAGGTGTTTGGCATGTGCAAGATCTGAAACCGTTCTATGAGTCTCCATCTTCAGATGTGGAATAACACACTTGGTTCGTTTAGGATATTATTTTTTTTCTTTCGTTCACTTCTTGTTTTTTTTTGTTTGCGTCATCGTCGTAAATATTTAGAAAGATTCTCTCTTTTCTTTGGAGAGGGGATGTTGTCACGTGCCTATTATTTTCTTCTCCTATCTGCCGTTTCAATAGTCTGCATTTGGGTTCGTTGTATGTAGTGTTGCCTATGTAGTAGTGATAGAATTCGATTATTGATAGCTGTGACATTTTTGTCTCTCTTATTGTACTTCGCCTTGATTATTGGCCTCGATTGTAATGTTTTGTTAGATATATTATTGTTGGTTTGCTTGGGCTGGCAACTGATGCGAACGAGCGCGTTTATGAACTAGGGACTTATACATGAAAAGGTTGGCTGACGCGTGTCCCGGGACATTTTCTTGATGTCCGGTCTGAGAGCGAGGAAGGTGTCTCTTTCGTTTGGTGGCAGTGGTGGAAGTCGGTTGAGAGTTTTTGGAACGGTTGAATATTAACACGGGAGCGGAACTTCTACGGTTTCTTCTTCCATATCTGGCTGAATTTGGGGCCATCTTTATTCGATTAGGAAGATAAACCATTTAATTCTTAACTTGACCATTCTGTCGTGCCTATGTGGTGAATATTTTTGGATATTGGTGTCGAGTTAAGATCACCACTTGTGGGATTTGATGAAGTGAAGCCATCGTGAAGTACCACATGCCGTTCCATCCACATCGACGATAAATTTCAGCGTTATAAAGACTTGCCTGGTAATTTTAGCAGAAATTATTGATAATACTATTTGGTTTTTCGGTTCTTGGATCATCGATGTTACCGTGACGTCTCAGTGAGGTTTTCAATTGGTTACATGGTATGGAATTTAATTTTATCAACTTATCAGTTATGTGTTTGATATAAGTGTTTTCAATAATTTAAAAGTAACAAGTTATTCTCATTTAATTTGTACCTGCTCCCAGTGACGTCCCAATAAAGTTTTCAATAGTTTAAAAGTAACCAAATTATTTTTCGTTAAATTTGTACCGGCTCCAAGCTGAATCTGAATTTATATATCACTGAATATAATTTATGTGGATATTGTAAGGGTTTTAAAATATTATTTTTGTAGCAAGTCCATTTATTTGGTTTTTCCTTTTTTTGTTGTGTTAATCTTTTGCTATCAGGAATTTTATATAAAACCAATTATTTTCGAAATTTTAAATATTGTGAACATTTTCTTGTTGTTGTTTTTTTTGTTATTTTAATTCTCTTTTGTACCTCATTAGGTTTTTATTACTGTCTGGAAGATTGTTATAATTAATTTAAATATTATTTTAAGAAAGTGTATTAAATTCGTTTAAACCACTTTACGAAAATACAGAATTTATTGTAAAAAATCAGAACATCATTTTTACTTAATTAATATATTGCAGTAATTGTAAATATAGTTTTATTTATCTAGTTCACCATAATTGTTTGTTGTTTTTCGCGTGGCTCTGCTGGTGCCTACAAGACCTAGGGGTTTCCGGCTTGTACCGTTTTAAGTCGGTGGCGCGGCTCACTTTTAGATTTTTTTCTTCTACCCTCTACGGCTGAGCTCGGGCATAATTTGCCAGTAGAGAGACCACTAGCAGAGTACTCATTAGAGAACCAAAAAAAAAGGCGTGGCAACAGGAAAAAACGTTCTTTTTCGACATCAAAGCATGTTAGAACACCATGGAACAGAATTATTTAAATAACCTCATCTTAATGAACATTCAACGAAATTTAATTATAAACATTGATTTGTCTAGTATTATCTTTAAATTTGCCCATATTAAATTAAAAAATATAAAGCTTGCGTTTTATTTTATTATTATATAAAACCAGGGCCTCTTGGTAATATTTACTGCCGGCCTCGCGCTGGCTTAACCCAGCACTGCTGCTAGATGGAGTTTTTTTTTGGTACATGTGTTTAAAACTTTGCATATAACAATAGTTATTTTTTAGGAGTTAAAGGAACTTAAGATAATGCAATGGACCATAAAAGTAGTACAAGTTTTAAAGGGAAAACAAAACTCATTAAAGAGTCACCTTATTTAATATTTAACTTTCATAATCCTTTTCCGCGCGTGGAAGACCACCTAAAAAATGGAGAGATAGCTGAAACTCTGTCTCACAGAATAACCAGCCGAATTGAGCCTTGGCAATTAACAGACCTTAAGGTCTACTCGAAGTATAAAAAGAAGAAATTTTTCTTAATGAACCGACATATTTATTTTAAATTTAAGATCAGCACAAAAGTAGACCGTAACGTTTCATTTAATACTTAAAATTAGGTTTTACTTACATAAGGTCCTTAATAAGTTTCATCTGTCTTACCTGAAACAATAACTAAGTTACATAATATCTAAAACCAAATTTTACTAAACAATTAAAAACATGAAAAATTTTAAAATGAATTTTCTTTCTTGAATTTTGGAAAAATCATTTTGCTTACTTTCTCTACCAAGCTAATTATGTGTTTGATGACAAAGTTTGGGAAAACTCTTTCGATGGATGAATTGTTGCGATATTTAGTCTTGGGTTTGTTAATTTACAAGATTCGATACAAAAACTAAACAATTTATTCCAATCTTTCAATACATACCGATGTTACACCAGTCCGTGTAAGCTTCGTTTATCCTGACACAAGCAGTGGAATCCTCGTAAAGTGATTTCAGTGCTCGTATTAAACTACCGCTCACCCCATACATAGACAATGTCGACCACAATTCACTCCCAACCACTCTGTCATAGGCCTTTTCCAAGTCTATAAAAGCGCAATAGACCTTTTGACTTTTAGCCAAGAATTTTTTGACTATATAACGTAATGAAAAGACCTGATCTATACATCTTCTTCCTCTTCTAAATCCTGCTTGCACATCCCATATCATCTTTTCAGTTTCATTCGTTACTCTTTTAATCATATCTTTGCATACAGTTTGCTGACTATGCTAAGTAAACTAATACCTTGGTAATTCTTACAGTCCTGCTGCGAACCTTTTCCCTTGTAAAGTGGCACGATATTGGCCTTGCACCAGTTGTCTGGTACGCTATCACTCCTCCAACAAAGGTTAAAAAAGCGGTACAACAGACTAGCCCACGTTTTGTCCAGCCTTCAGCATTTCAACTGTTATCATGTCGTACCCAGCAACTTTACCCAATTTTATATTGTTTCACGCTTCCACAATTTCTGTCGTACTAATTTAACTTTCATTACAACTTTCACTCATGTCTTTAAATGGGGCCTGTAATTGTGTATCCTCTTTCTCAAAAAAACATTCGAAGTATTCATTCCATCTCTTTAATACGCATTTCTCTCCTTTAACCATATTACCATCTAGGTTTCTGATTCTTTCCAGTTGCGAGATAGTATTTTTACCTCTTTCTATAAGTTAAACAATAAACTATTTTAAAAAATAGCTTGGATATTTACTCTACAAGTCTCTCAGAAAACTATACTTCAACTTAAACTTTTAGAAACCGCGACACCGCGGTTCCCTAAATAGGTATGAAATAGTCGTTGGAGAAAAAAAACGTTTTTTTCGGGAAATTATCACGAATGCTCTAAACATCAATGGTCTCAATTGCCGAATTACTAAACTTAGCATCATGTCATTAAGATAAATATATCAAATATGTGAGTATGTGAATTTTTTGATTCTCCATTAACAACAGATTCACCGATTTTGCTAAAAATCTAATCAGTTCTAAGTTGCGTAATTATGCGTCAAATGCAATTGGTCCCACGTCGATATCATTTTTTGTTCTCAAGATAATCGAGACGAAAAATAATTTCAAAGGTTTACCATTTTTTTCAGTTTTTTAATTCTCCATAAAAAACAGCTTAACCGATTTTGCTGAAAATCTAAACAGTTTTAAGTTGCGTGATTATGTATCGAATGCAATTGGTCCCACGTCGATATAATTTTTTGTTCTCGAGATAATCGAGACGAAAAATAATTTCGAAGGTTTACCATTTTTTTCAGTTTTTTAATTCTCCATAAAAAACAGCCTAACCGATTTTGCTGGAAATCTAAACAGTTCTAAGTTGCGTGATTATGCATCGAATGCAATTGGTCCCACGTCGATATAATTTTTTGTTCTCGATATAATCGAGACGAAAAATAATTTCGAAGGTTTACCATTTTTTTCAGTTTTTTAATTCTCCATAAAAAACAGCTTAACCGATTTTGCTGAAAATCTAAACAGTTTTAAGTTGCGTGATTATGCATCAAATGCAATTGGTCCCACGTCGATATAATTTTTGTTCTCGAGATAATCGAGACGAAAAATAATTTCGAAGGTTTACCATTTTTTTCAGTTTTTTAATTCTCCATAAAATACAGCTTAACCGATTTTGCTGAAAATCTAAACAGTTCTAAGTTGCGTGATTATGCATCAAATGCAATTGGTCCCACGTCGATATAATTTATTGTTCTCGAGATAATAGAGACGAAAAATAATTTCGAAGGTTTACCATTTTTTTCAGTTTTTTAATTCTCCATAAAAAACAGCCTAACCGATTTTGCTGGAAATCTAAAAAGTTCTAAGTTGCGTGATTATGCATCGAATGCAATTGGTCCCACGTCGATATAATTTTTTGTTCTCGAGATAATCGAGACGAAAAATAATTTCGAAGGTTTACCATTTTTTTCAGTTTTTTAATTCTCCATAAAAAACAGCTTAACCGATTTTGCTAAAAATCTAAACAGTTTTAAGTTGCGTGATTATGCATCGAATGTAATTGGTCCCACGTCGATATATTTTTTTGTTCTCGAGATAATCGAGACGAAAAATAATTTCGAAGGTTTACCATTTTTTTCAGTTTTTTAATTCTCCATGAAAAACAGCTTAACCGATTTTGCTGAAAATCTAAACAGTTTTAAGTTGCGTGATTATGTATCGAATGCAATTGGTCCCACGTCGATATAATTTTTTGTTCTCGAGATAATCGAGACGAAAAATAATTTCGAAGGTTTACCATTTTTTTCAGTTTTTTAATTCTCCATAAAAAACAACTTAACCGATTTTGCTGAAAATCTAAACAGTTTTAAGTTGCGTGATTATGCATCAAATGCAATTGGTCCCACGTCGATATAATTTTTTGTTCTCGAGATAATCGAGACGAAAAATAATTTCGAAGGTTTACCATTTTTTTTAGTTTTTTAATTCTCCATAAAATACAGCTTAACCGATTTTGCTGAAAATCTAAACAGTTCTAAGTTGCGTGATTATGCATCAAATGCAATTGGTCCCACGTCGATATAATTTTTTGTTCTCGAGATAATCGAGACGAAAAATAATTTCGAAGGTTTACCATTTTTTTCAGTTTTTTAATTCTCCATAAAAAACAGCCCAACCGATTTTGCTGGAAATCTAAACAGTTCTAAGTTGCGTGATTATGCATCGAATGCAATTGGTCCCACGTCGATATAATTTTTTGTTCTCGAGATAATCGAGACGAAAAATAATTTCGAAGGTTTACCATTTTTTTCAGTTTTTTAATTCTCCATAAAAAACAGCTTAACCGATTTTGCTAAAAATCTAAACAGTTTTAAGTTGCGTGATTATGCATCGAATGTAATTGGTCCCACGTCGATATAATTTTTTGTTCTCGAGATAATCGAGACGAAAAATAATTTCGAAGGTTTACCATTTTTTTCAGTTTTTTAATTCTCCATAAAAAACAGCTTAACCGATTTTGCTAAAAATCTAAACAGTTTTAAGTTGCGTGATTATGCATCGAATGTAATTGGTCCCACGTCGATATAATTTTTTGTTCTCGAGATAATCGAGACGAAAAATAATTTCGAAGGTTTGCCATTTTTTTTAGTTTTTTAATTCTCCATAAAAAACAGCTTAACCGATTTTGCTGAAAATCTAAACAGTTTTAAGTTGCGTGATTATGCATCGAATGCAATTGGTCCCACGTCGATATAATTTTTTGTTCTCGAGATAATCGAGACGAAAACATACACACAAACACAGACGTCCACTTAAAAACTATTGTATACGGGTCCTTAAAATGTGGAGATATGTCAAAATTCGGTATTCGCAAAATCGGACCCATTACTATAACTTCCTACTGGGAAGTTAATAAGCACTTCAGAAAATGTAGTTAACGTAAAATGATTATGCCAGTTCATGTGATATAAAGTAAAGTAAAGACCCGGAAGGCACACAAAAAAAATGTCTTAAATCTCTTTGAGGGTGAAAAACCTTTTTTTAAATATATACCTCACCAAAGGAAAATTCTAATCAAATAATATTTTACACGCATTTTAATTTTGACAGGCCTCGCGAATTCTAACCGGCGAGCATCGTATTTATTCGCGGTAATAAAGGGCTGCCATTCCTATTAAAAGTAAATAATGGACCCCCGGCCCGATGTAAATAACTCAATCCTTATTAAAAGGGTCCCAACTAAAAGGCCCGCCAGGCCCGATTTATCCCGATTCTCCTGTTAATACCATCAGGAGAGACTGGGCACGAGCGACAGTTCCCGCGCGGATTATTGAATTTTTCGAATGCGAAAATATTTTGGTTTCAGATGTAAAACCGTTACGAATTATTTTTTATTTTAATAGTCTGACCGAACACGAACGGGCTGAAATGGTTTTTGTAATCAATGAAATAAATGCGTTAATTTGGTCTAAAAAAAACCTTGATCTTTTCGTAGATATGCCTAACAACATGAAGAAACAACCAAAAATCAAACTGAATTAAAACCGCTTGACAATTGATCAAAAAATCAATACTTTATTACGTGGATGCGTTCAACAATACATACACTTTTCCATGCACTAATAGTTAGATAAAACCTTGACCATAGTTCCAGCATCTTGCGTCGCGTTAAAGCAATTCTATTCACTACTATAGACAAAAATGTACTGTTGGTGAAAATTCTCCACAAACACTTAGTCTTACTTTCGTACCTACAAACTTGTATACATTCAAAAGTATCCCCCTATATTTTTTCACAAAAGTACGACAGGGTAACAGTTAAAATGCTGAAGGCTGGACAAAGGGTGGAGGCTAGTCTGCTGTACCGCCTTTTTAACCTTTGTTGGAGGAGTAGCGTACCAGACGACTGGTGCAAGGCCGTTATCGAGTCGCTTTTCCAGGAAAAAGGTTCGCAGCAGGACTGTAAGAACTACCGAGGTATTAGTTTAATCAGCATAGTTGGCAAACTGTATGCAAAGATATTGATTAAAAGAGTAACGAATGAAACTGAGAAGATAATATGGGATGTGCAAGCAGGATTTAGAAGAGGAAGAAGATTTATAGATCAGGTCTTTTCATTACGTTATATAATCAAAAAATTCTTGGCTAAAAGTCAGAAGGTCATTGGCGCTTTTATGGACTTGGAAAAGGCATATGACAGCGTGGTAAGGAATGAATTGTAATGGACGTTGTCTATGTATGAGGTGAGCGGTAGTTTAATACGAGCACTAAAATCACTTTACGAGGATTCCACTGCTTGTGTCAAGATAAACGGAGCTTGCACGGTCTGGTTTAACATCAAAAAAGGTGTGAGACAGGGATGTGTGGCTTCGCCATGGATAGGAATAACAAAACAACTTCTATTGACTAGAAATGCTCTAGGACAACAAACTGGAATCACAACAGATCACCGTTCAGTAAATAGACATCTAAAAAAGATTGGAAAGGTGGTGAATTATTCCTGCTAATTCTGCGGAAAGTGTAAATAATCTACACACCATCTGTTGATAAAATGTGAAATACTATAATAAAAAAAAATCGATCGGTATGGCAATCTCTACCTATAATTATTTTAGAAATTGTTATACAAAATCACTGATATAGACCTAAAAGTAATATAAAAAATAACCCAAAGGATAGTAAAAAAGATCTTAAGGTTAGGTGTCCAGTCGCTTTTGTCAAGCCCGATCATATTGTGAAATAATCTTCTTCTTGCTGTAGGACATGGTACTGTTTGATTTGTCATTCTAGCTCCTGTGATGTGGACGTCCAGCTGTCGTGCCATCTTTTCGGTGGTCTTCCTGGTGGTCTCTTTGTATTGGGTTACTGTGTTTTTGCCCACTTTGCTATCCTTCATGTGTCAATTTTATCGACATGCTCTCTCCATCCCTGACGTCGTGCTCGTGTCCATCTAATCACATCCTGAACTCCCGTTTCTCTTAGTGTGTCCTCATATCTTATTCTACTTTTGAGTAAGATTCCTCTTATAGTTCTCAGCACCTTTATTTCTGTTGTTCTTATTAGTCTTTTCGTAGGTGATGTCTCTGCCCTTGTTTCGGCTGCGTATGTCAGCACTGGCCTTACACTTGTCTTATATATTGGTACCAGTTTGCACAGTGGTATGTCTGCTATACGATAGATGTATTTCGAGGTAGTTTAAATCCATTTCTTGGTTTATTATGTGTTCGTTAACCATTAGTTTACACCTGATGGGGCTCTTGGCTATCACCATTGATTGGGTTTTCTGTGGGATATAATTATGTTTAGTTTCTGCGCTATTGTATAGAATCTAAAAAGTAAGCGTTGGGGTCGTCTTCAGTTTCTGCCATAAGAACTGCATCATCCGCATAACAAAGAATCCCCAAAGATCGGTTGCCCATTTTATAGCCAATCTTGGTAGTGGTGTAGCTAGCTGGGTGGATGGAGTAGCTGAGTGGGTTGCACTGTTATCACTGCCGGTCCGAAGCCCAAAAAAAGTAGAAGGGTTCACAAGTGAGGCTAGTAACCTACCTGCGGGAAAAAAGGTATTACTCACAGAACTGTCAAAACAGCCGCGGATTGTAAAATAATAATCTTTGTTTTCCAACTACCGAGCATTTTTTTTTTATGAAAATAGTCGCAAAAAGGGTAGACCTATCGTGTGGGCCGCGGACGGGCCCGCACTGCGACTATTAGAAGGGGAAGGGATTATAGAAAGGAAATAATTGTGGACACGCTTTTTAAAAAGTTGCAGGTCATAGTTCTCTGGAAAAACTGATTTTGGAAGCTTATTCGATTCCGTAGCAGCCCTGTAAAAGAAGGATTCTTGATGAAGATTGGTCTTTATAGTGTCAATCTTGAGAGTAAATGGGTGAGACTGATCAGCGTGCCGAGTTCTTCGGCCGAATGTAGCCAATAGTGGCACAAGAGTTTTTATTTCTCTGGAGCATCTGCCATGGAAATATCTGTAGAGCAATGACTGGTCGAGATGGAGGGATTTGGTTCAAGGGTATTTCCGGACATTGTGATGGAATGATTTGAGGAATTCACTTTCTTGGAAAACGTGGCACTTTGTGTTTTTTGGGCGTTGAACTGAACAAGATTGTTGGTTCCCCACTCGACGATTGCTTTAAGATCTCTATGATGGAATCAACCTGTTCCTGCCTGAGTCTATTTGTATCATTCACCGAAAGTGATCGATAGGATGTGAAAGTTGAGACAAGTATGCTATCGTCTGCGAAACTGTAAATGGGGTTCGTGGTGGTTTTCAAGAGGTCGTTGATGTGTAAAAGAAATAAGGTGGGGGACAAGATGGAACCCTGGGGGACCCCGGCATTAGTTTTAAACGCATCAGAAGAAATACCGTCAACTGCCACATGTAAGGAGTGCGACTCAGTGTCGCATAATGCCGTAGTGTGCTAATGTTTAATTGGAACATCCATTAGTTTTTAAGTCTACCAGCAGAGTGCACTAGGCTTAGTGTTGGGAGAAAGAAACATTTATTGATTATAAATGTAGAGTAAAGTTGTATATAACAATTGGTTGATAATTTTTGCAATGCTGACAAAAATATATTCCTGTTAAATAAATTGGTTTTGAGTTGTGGTTATGAAAATAAACATGTATCCACATTTTATATGCAGAATATAAAAAAATAGTAAAGTAGCCGATGTCGTACCTTCCATCCATACATATTTTTTAACAAAGTTTTAATTCACTCTTTATTTTTTTGATAAGATTACATTGAACGAAATAGAAATTATCTCAACAATAAAAAAAATTATTAACAACAATGTAAATAAATTTTTTATTAATGCCAACTTAAAGAAAAAAAACATCTTATATTTTATACTACTGAGTTGGTATCCGTTGTGCATTACGCTAAAGCAGTACTTTTTAAAGTTCCCGATTGAGCGAGGCGTTGCTGTAGCTGGAACACCCTATATTGAGCATTATGCCGCACAATGCGCTTTGTAATGTTATTGGAAAACTACCAAAAATACATATTCTTTACTTCTAAAACCACATGATATTTGACGTTATCTCCGCTTTAATAACCTTCCATTAACTGACACCTTAGTAATTTTGTCTGACATATTGACTAAGAATAATTAATTATTTGATGTTATATATATGGAAGCAAAATTCCTTGTCTGTACCTATTTTACTTGACAACTAACAACGAATATCATCCGAGAGCTCAAATAGCTTCCTTTGTTGTGTCACATTTATAAAAGTTCCGAATATGTACGTCTTTTTCCACAATACTAAAACAATTTCGTCATCCTCAAAAAATAAATTGTTGTATTTATTTAATGATTTTAACCAAACATACACAAATACATTGTAAATATTTTAGTTATTGAATAGTTTCCTCTTAAAATCACCAGTGCGCGTGAAGTCTTATTTATCTCATAAATTTTACCCATCGTTGTGTTTAAAAGAGATCAATTATTAATCTTTAATTTAAGAGGTTCTTTAAAATATTTAGTCCGAAAATCACAAAATAAATGTTACGCTAATACCGGATAAAACCGTCAGAACATTTTATATTGGAATGATCAGATTTTTAATGACAGTTGATGTCTTTTTTTTGGTTCTCTAAAGAGTACTCCGCTAGTGGTCTCTCTACTGGCAAATTATGCCCGAGCTCAGCCGTAGAGGGTAGAAGAAACAATTATGGTGAACTAGATAAATAAAACTATATTTACAATTACTGCAATATATTAATTAAGTAAAAATGATGTTCTGATTTTTTACAATAAATTCTGTATTTTCGTAAAGTGGATTAAACGAATTTAATACACTTTTCTTAAAATAATATTTAAATTAATTATAACGATCTTTCAGACAATAATAAAAACCTAATGAGGTACAAAAGAGAATTAAAAACAACAACAAAAAATGTTCACACTATTTAAAATTTCAAAAATAATTGGTTTTATATAGAATTCCTGATAGCAAAAGATTAACACAAAAAAAAGAAATACAAAATAAATGGACTTGCACCAAGAATAATAATTTAAAACCCCCACAATAACCACATAAATTATATTCAGTAATATATATATATATATATATATTTATATATATATATATATATATATATATATATATATATATATATATATATATATATATATATTCAGATTCAACTTGGAGCAGGTACAAATTTAAAGAAAAATGATTTGTTACTTTTAATCTATTGAAAACACTTAGATCAAGCACATAATAGCTGATTAGTTGATAAAATTAAACTCAATACTATGTAACCAATTGAAAACTTCATTAAGACGCCACTGTTACATCGATGATCCAAGAGACAGAAACACCAAGTAGTATTTTTAAAGATTTACACTCGAGCTTATTTCAAAAATAATTCTTTTTACGATGGCTGTCCTTCAAAATAGCAATATTGTAGGATATTTACAAATAAGTATGAATAAACGTTTTTACTTGGACACAAAGAACTATTGAGAATATTACTTTAAACAAAGTTCAGACTCGGCATATTATCCAATGTAATAAATAGTTTTCAACAGTGTACCATATTAATAAATTAAAACAAGACTTAATTGCGGTGTCGAAAACAAATCACGTCGTTTAAATATTCTAAAATAAATCACTTGTTACCTGTGGGTATACGAATTCACGAATCCAGTGGCCTACTCCTGGAGCCGGTTTGAAATATGGAACAGTACCTGCTACTTCACAATGGCTTCACTCCATCAAATCCCGCACGCGGTCCTTTTAACTCGACCCCAATAACCAAAATATCCACCACAAAGGCACGACAGAATGGTCAAGTTAAAAATTAAATGGTTCTTCTTCAAAATCCAATTAAGATGGCCCAAATACAGCCAGATATGAAAGAAAGAACCGTAGAAGTTCTGCTCACGTGTTAATATCAAATCGTTCCAATAACTCTCACCCGACTTCCACCACTGACACCAAGCGAATCCTGATCACTCCTCACTCCCACTCCAATTAACAAACACGTCCCAGCCATTAATAATTAAATCCTATCCGTACTAAGTATGCAACAATATATACAACAAACAAAAATACGGTATGCAAAACTATTTACGAACACCAGACTATCAGAGACGTAATTAATAATGAAACGGTAGATGGGAAAAAATAGGCACGTGACAATGTTATTATACATGTTTGTGAAGATACTGTATCGTATATACTATACAGGGTGGCCAGGTTAGGTTAGGTTAGGTTTTATGTGAGTGGGGCGTGGTCGCCCCTCCACCGCGACCCTTAGTAGGTCTATTGTGGCTCACCCCTAGAGGCTACAGTTCACCGCACAATCCAGCCCTTCTTACGAAGTTCATGGTTGTATAGGGTGAGATTTTTTAAAATCGGTAGGTTCTAGGTTAGTGTAAACAAATATGTTGAACCTTATTCTTCCCAGGCCGGGGCATGAACATAGTATATGTTCAGCAGTTTCGTCTTCCACGCAGCAGAACCGACAGTCCGTTTGTTGGTTCAGATATATCTTTCTGAGGTGGTATCTATAAGGGGTGGCCAACCAAAAACAAAACGGAGCCATTTGCAGGAACCTCCTCAACATTTTAGAAAAACGCTCAGGCCCGTCGATTTTTGATTAAAGGGGGACACTCTATTTCGGTATTTTTGACTCCACTGCTTTCGACCCCAAGCGAGGGTAAAAATTACCCCAAAATTTTTAAATGACAAAGGGTCTAATAAGATATTTTTAAAAAGCCCTTACAATTCTCTATATAATAGTCTTTAAATTTTAAAATTCCGCCCATTACTTATCAAAAATTAGATCTTAAATGTGAAACTTATCTTTGAAAATAATCCACAGTATGACGAAGATCATTTTTAATTTCAACAAGACGGTACTCTTTCGCGTTATGCGGCGATTGTTTGTCAGTATTTAGACCAATGTTTTTGGATTGGATTGTATTGGATGAATAGGCAGCATTGAATGGCCTCAGTGGCGTAGCGTGGGCCATTGTCGCCCGGGGCGAAACCATAATTTGCCGCCATAAAAATAATGATGTTGGTGTCGGTGAAAAAAAAAGTAATCATATGAAAGAACTACATCGATCAAAAAAAATTCGGCATCTTTGTTATGATACAAATTTTGCAAGACTTCTTGCTTATATACTTGGGAGAATAAAGTCTGCAGACGATTGAGAACAACTGAAATTCGCCCTCTGTTATTGTTCATAGGTTTTAGTTATTAATGAAGAAGTGACATGCAATACTGCTCTAATGATTATTTCCTTTTCTTGATTTTAGACATGCTCGTTCTAAAAATAAGACTTGAACGTGTATTCCGATAAATATTATTGGTTACTACAGACCTCCACAGCGATAAACGCAAGCTTGAAATTATACAATGCAGCATAAAGCTATAAAACCGGAAAATGACTCGCATCTATTTTGATCTGGACACAGGATGATGGTTCCAAAGTCCGACCGACCGACCACCCATTTGACGTTTTCAATTTTAGCATTAACATACTCGCGTATTTATAAACGTCTGTTGTATTTTCAAACCGAAATATTAAAGTTTAATAAGTCCTAAAAATAGATATTGCTCGACATATTTAGGATTTTAATGTTATACAGCACTCGCTGTGGAAATAGAAACTAAAATCGTAAAGTCGCTTTTATTGTCAATAGTTAACCCGATACGTGGACGGTTTTTGAGATATTTGTAAATTAATAAAATCAGAAGAAGAGTGCAGAAACATGTATTTCATAAATAATGTACTAGAATCTGGTCATTACATAACAGCGCAGTTGTAAATTTTAAATGGTGTCGTATGAAATTGGTTGGCTCATCAAATTCACTGCTACCGTGGGGAATGAAGAGGCTTTTCTGCTGCAGAGATTTAAACCTTGATTTAAAAATACGACTGATGAGATGCTATGTGCTGTCTATACTATACTATGGGATGGAGGCCTGGACACTGAAGGTAACCGACATGAGGAGACTGAAGGCATTTGAGATGACTGAAGGCATTTGAGATGTGGATATACCGGAGAATATTGAGAATTTCATGGGTAGAGAGAATAACCTACGTGGAAGTGATGAGACGTATGCATAAGGAGAGAGAAGTGATTTTGACAATTAAGAGAAGAAAACTGCTGTACATGGGACATGTCATGAGGGGAAAAATATCTTCTTCTTCTTCTTCTTACGTTAGGACTACGTCCTGTGTTTGCCTCAAAGGTTGCCCAAAAACAATTGGGACGATGAAGACCAGCTATCATACCATCTTTTTGGTGGGCGTCCAGTTGGGCGTGGTGTGTTGGGCCGCTTCTCTCTCACAATTTTTGCCAGCCGGTCGTTTGGCATTCTGCTAACATGGTCTCTCCATTCTCTTCTTCGGTTTCTTGCCCATCTTACTATGTCTTGGACATCACATATTTCCCTTATCTCTTCGCTTCTTTTATGGTCAAGTAAGGTATAGCCAGTTATCGATCTAAGAATTCGCATTTCCGTTGATCTAAGAAGTCGCTTTGTAGTCGTGTTCTCCGCTCTGGTCTCTATCGCGTATGTCATAATCGGTCTTACACATGTCTTATATATTCTGACCTTACTTCTGGTACTCATGTGTTTATTTCTCCAGATTATGTCTCTCAAGAATCCTGAGATTAGAGATGCCTTTGTTGTTTAAGCTTTTACTTCCTCCTTAATATTTCTAGTGCTAGTTATATTAGCTCCTAAATATTTAAAGGACATCACTTGTTCTACACTCTGCTCATAGATTGCGAGTTTACATCTTCTCGGTTCTTTGGATATTGTTAGCGATTTGGTTTTCTTGACGGATATTTGCATATTGAATTCTTCAGCTGTTTTTTGGAACTTGTGTAAGAGTCTCTGTAGGTTGTCCTCGTCTTCCGATACGATTACAGCATCATCAGCGTAGCATATGATTTTTATTTCTTTATCTCCCATTCGATATCCTCTCCCAGTTACTTTGACTTCATTTATAATTTCATCCATGATGATATTAAATAGGATTGGGCTTAGGCTATGTCCTTGCCTGATTCCGGTTGTCATAGGTATTTTATTGATTAGCTTATTTGCAGTTCTTACATATGTGTAGTTGTTCTTGTTCAATTCTTCGATGGTCTTTATTCCATTCGGATGAATTATTCTCTTTTGTAGTAGGGCCAAGACGTCTGTTAACCGTACCCTATCGAATGCCTGGGTTAGGAAAAAATATCAAATGCTACAAATAATTATGCAGGGAAAAATCCAAGGCAAGAGAATTGGTTTGGATGCAGTCATAATGAACTATTTAGAGCTGCGTTCTCAAAAATAAGAATTGCTATGATGATTGCAACCCTTCGAAGCGGAGACGGCACTAGAGAAGTGGGGATGTTGTCTTTAGTCTACTTTCGAAACTTTGAGCAGGTTTTGTAAGGGTAATTTAAATTTGGTGATCTTGCAAGTAAGTTCAAGTAAATAATTAAAACCTACAATATGAATAAACATAACACAACAAATTAAATAAATTAGAGTAACAGCTAGTTTGATAAGTAGTGTATTAAAAAAAGTTTATCTCTAAAAAACAACAATAAAGTATAAAGTTCTATTATAATGACAAATCATAAATAATGCATTATAGTTTAAATTCAGTATTGAATAATTCAAAAGCTATTAAACATTTAATGGTCTATCCATAACAGGAACAAATTATTTTCATTGCGATTTGAATAAATTTAAGAAATATTTATGTAGTCATTACAATATCAACACGATAGCTTAAATGAGAAAGTATTAATTAAAAACATGTAAATAATAAATGGGAATATTATTGCAAAAAGTTTGATCATCCAAATACATAAAAATTCAGTTTATATCGTCGAAACTACCACTTGTCTCCCATTTACACAAATTGAATATTACATTTCAACTGAAACAATTTTTTGTAAACTTTTCTCTTTCAACTCTTAAGAATCCATCAAAATATCCACATTACTTCTCTTTCATTGCTGATAACAAAAAAAAACAATCCTTTAATCTTGGGTTCGATTATTTTGAACACTCAGTACAAAAACTAAACAATTTATTCTAATCTTTTTAAACAATAAATTCTTACTTGACAAATCACTCGGAAATATATAAAACTGGTTAAAATCCATAAGGAGATCCATTTTATACACAATTTGTATTTACAGGAAAGTCATTAAAAATAACGCTATCAGACGGGCAACAAGAAAAAAAGTAAAGTTTTTTCGAAGTAACCGGTAAAAACCGATATATCTCTGTATTCCAAAGAAACAGAGATTTTATCAGTGTAAGAAGAAAAATAAAAAGGAACTCCGGACAAACCAAGGTGAGTCTAAGATTTTTTACGTGTACCATTCCAGGTTTGACATTGACCTTTAATCAGTTAATTATTTGCATCTCTCGTTGGTAAATACAGTCCGTTATATTTGCTTCTCGCTCATATTTATCCATTGAGTTTTACACGGAAACAATATGATCAATAGCGTAAATATAATTTTAAAAAGTGTTTTACCCATCATCCTTCCACATTTTTATTTGATAAAAAATGAAGGGGTAATGTGTAACAATATTTCCTCCTGAAGATGTTATTCATCGAGTTTTATACGTAAACAATACGAGCAATAGTGTAAATGTAATTTAACCAAGTGTTTTTTCCCATCATCCTTTCACATATTTATTTCGAAAGAAGAAGAAAGGATAATGAGGTTCATATTTCAATTTTCGTCGAAAACAAAATCAATCAACGGAGATCCCAAACACAGCAACAAGTCCGTCTGGAAAGGAAATATACTTTGAAACGAGTTCCGGTCGAGCTGCGCTACTTTTGAGCCCTTTTTCGAACGAATGGAAAACGGAGCCGGACGTCGGCCATTTTGGGTCCTTGCAAAAGTTTCCGCTTTGTGAAAAGGCGTTTACGGTAGGAAGAGCTTTTAAAAAAAAATGGCAATTATTGAAAATATATTGGTCGGGAAAACTGTTGAAGATCGAGTGAAAATGTTAGCCTTGAATACATAAAACGATTTTTTTCCTTCATGTGGTGTTAAAATATGATTAAAGTATAGGGTGTATCAAAAGTAACGCTATCCACGAAATACCAATAAAGCGTAAAATAAAAAAGTTATTTAAAAAAAAGGATAAGCGAATCGAACCACATTCCTATAGGAACTTGGATTAAATACTTAACCGAACTTAACACACCGGAAAATATAATAGATATCGCACAAAGCACACCTGAAATCACAACCAACGAGATGACTGAAATTGACATTGCAGACGTCCAACATGCTCTGCAAAAGCTAAAGAACAGAAAGAGTCCTGGGGAAGACAGCATTCCCAACGAACTCCTAAAATATGGTGGCGAAAGCCTGAAACAACAACTCACAAAGTTAATCCAGAAAATTCTATTTTACCAAAGAATCCCGCAAGAGTGGCAAAGTAGCACGACTATTCTCATGTTTAAAAAGGGAGATAAAAAAGTACCTTTAAATTACAGAGGCATAAATTTACTAAACACTACATTAAAATTAACAATTAAAATCTTTACATACATACATACATAAAGTCACGCCTTTTTCCCATAGGGGTAGGCAAAGACCACTTCCTTCCACTTGCTACGGTTCGTACACACATCTTTTGCTTCCTCTACTTTCATCAGTGCTCTCATGCATGCTCTTCGGTTGTTAGTACTCTTGACCTGGCCTTTGATTTGCCCATTCACACACGCCTTATAAATTTGTTTCGTCAATCTTCCTTCATCCATTCTTTCTACGTGTCCAAACTATTTAAGCATTCCTTTATCTATCTTTGTGACCACATCTTCTTTTACACCACAGCGTTTTCTTATCTCACTATTCTTAACTTTATCCAACCGAGTCACTCCGGCTATACTTCTCAGACTACTCATCTCCGCAGCATTAATCCTATTTTCATGCTTCTTCTGCCAAACCCAACATTCACTACCATACATAAGTGTAGGAACCAACACACCTCTATGCACCACCGGACGTGCCTTTACCAACCTATATAACAAGTCCATAAATTTAGAAGAAGAACAACAAGCATTTAGGCATGAAAGATTATGCACAGATGCCGTCTTTGTGCTGAGGCAAATAGTGGAAAAATCAATAGAAAACAACAAGCCTGCATACAATATCTTCATAGATTTGGTGAAGGCGTTTGAAATGGTTAAGATACATGACGTCATACAACTCCTCTAAAAAAGAAAAATCTCTTATAGCCTAATGGTGTACGCCAGGAAGACTGAGCCCATTCCTTTTTAACGTTATAATGGATGAGATAATAAAAAAGTTCGTAATATGAAAGGCCACAAAATGGGAGATAAAACGGTAATCTTCCTGTATTATGCAGATGACAGGATGCCGCATTAATAGCAGAAAACGAAGATGATCTCCAAAAACTCCTCCACCAGTTTAACCAAATAGCTAAAATACCCAACATAACTATATCCGGTTCAAAAACACGCTGCATCACAACATCAAAAACACTGTTAAGATGCAATCTTGAAGTAGATGCAGAGGTCATACAACAGGAGATGAAGTTTAAATATTTGGGTATAGAACTGTCCAGCCATGGTGACGTTGAAGCGGAAGTAAGAGAACAAACGGCAAGGGCGGAGAGAGTGGCAGGTTGTCTGAACGACTCTATTAAGAAAAACGAAAAGGTGAAAAGCAAGATCTATAAAACCGTTATTAGGCTCATAATGACATACACTGCGGAAACTAGGCCAGTAACTGAAAAAACAAAGAGACTCATGGAAACAACGGAGATGAGAATACTGAGACGAATTGATGGCAGAACTTTATGGGAACTTTATGGACCCAAAATAGGAAAAATGAATGGAGCGCGCACATTGACCGCAAGGGAAATCAGTCGTAAAAATCGCAAGAGACGAATCACCTATAGGACACAGGAGTGTGGGTCGCCCGCGAAAGCGGTGGAGCGACAATATACATTTATCGCCATACCAAAGAAATCCAATTCAAAAACCTGCGAGCAACATCAACTAATGAGCTTAATTAATCACTTAACGAAGATCTTTAGAAAAGTGAAACAGAACAGAATCTACGCAAAATGCGACTCTGAGGTTGATGATTCGCAATTCGGTTTTCGTAATGCACTCGGCACGAGTAACGCCATATTTGCCTAGCAAGTTTTAATCCAACGCTACAGGGACACAAATAAAGATGTTTACATCTACTTCATTGACTTTTCAAATGCCTTCGATAGTGTCAACTACGAACTTCTCATATTTATACTAAAAAAGGTAGGTCTCGACAGTAAAAATATAAGAATATAGCCAACCTCTACTTGCGTGTGTGAAATTGGGTAACTCCTTTACCGAAAAGGTCGAAATAAAGAAAGGTGTACGTCAGGGATGAATACTATCTTCCCTCCTATTCAACAGATATACAGAGGAAATCTTTAGGAAAGCATTACACGACGCTGATGTGGGCATAAAACTAAATGGTGAACTTATCAACAACATTCGTTATGCTGATGATACTGCAATACTTGCCAGTAGTATCGAAGAACTTCAACATCCACTGAGAAAGATCCAAGCCATCAGCAAACAGTACGGTTTGAAGCTCAATGTTTCAAAAACCAAATGGATAATTATCAGTAAACGACAACAACAATTAGAATAGCTGATACTTAACACCAAACTAGTAGAGAAGGTCGACAAACATTGCTATCTTGGATCATTAGTAAACTATCAATGGTACCAGTATATAGAAATAAGATCAAGAATGGAAAAAGCGAGAACAGCGTTTAACAACATGAAGTCATTATTTACCAAGAAAGATATATCTTTGAAGACAAAAATCAAATTAGATAAGTGCTACGTATTTTTAATTCTTTTATATGGGATAGAAGCATGGACAATGACGAACCGAATGATGAAGAAACTGGTCGCATTTTACGAATATCGTGGACCGATCACATCACCAACGAGGAGGTTCTCCGCAGTATCGGCAAACAGAGAGAAATCTCTTTCACTGTTAAAAAACGTAAAATGGAATAACTTGAGCATATAATGCGTCATGAGAAGTATCGTATCCTGCAACTCATCTTACAGTGCGAAACTGACAGCAAAAGAGCACCGGGTAGACGAAGACATTCATGGTTGCATAATCTGCGTAAATGGTACGGACTCACAAAGATAAAATAGCCATGTTAATCGCCAACGTCTGCATCGGATAGGGCACAAGAAGAAGAAGAAGACACCATAGCCATTAAAAAAATGAGCGGAGTTATTATAATAATGTGGGAAATTATGCAAAAACAAACTGAAATGGAAGTAACGAAACATGGAAAACAAATGTTAAAAAAAATAAAAGATTACGTGGAAGTTACAAAACAAAAATCGACAAGTTTTATTTGCTATAATAAATAACGCGAAATGCCATTTTAAAAGACAGAAACTCGATTTTCCGTATATTTGATCACAACCTTTCGTACATTATTTGCGCTTTGCGAGGTATGAAAAATTCAACGGATGCAATTTTTTCAGCTGATTGAAAGCTTCCTGCTTTATTTCGATTTATATCAATTGACTGCATATCAAATACAACATAACATAAGTTGTTTTTGCGTTCAATACACAAAAATAAATGTAAAAAAATACGATGAAATAATGAAAAATTATAGAAAAAGGTATTGGCTAATTGAAAAAATTCTGTTCGTCTGTAGATGATTTTGTTATCAATTTTAATTTTAATGTTCAAACTATTTATTAGCAGCTAAGTAACCTAAAGAAAATAAGATTAAAATTACGTACCCAGGGTTCCGTGACTCATTGATTTCTCGATTGGTTTAAATTTAAGGGGATGTATAGATCAGTTTACGGATCTATATAACCGTATTTTTTCCTAAATATTTCAAACTAACTAAGTTTAAAGTTCACATTGTCTGGGTACAAGAACACAGGGACATACCAGACAACTGTGATGAAGACGAGCTAGCAAGAGAGAGCACCACCCTCCCAGCTGTATCTGTCTCATCTCAGCAAGGAGTACTGATTGCAAACTGCTGGTTCCTCCTGCACAACAAAGTAGTTCAAAAAGCCAACTTGAAGTGGCAAAATGAACCCACATGCACATCATCGAAACAGATCTGGCCTTAACGTCGAACTAATGATGTTTTAATTCTATCCAGGGAGTCTATTGGAAATGTGATCATGGCCATCACAGGACATTGGGCAGGTGGAATCCATGCACGGCGCATGGGAATCGCAAAGCTACGACACGACTTCTATAGAAGCTGTCACGATGAGGAAGAGGAGGAAACAATGGTACATTTTTTCTGCCACTGCCCTGTCCTGGGCAAAAAAGGCTTTCTATAACACCGAACTTTAATAACTTATCTGACCTCAACTCAGTTAGCATTAAAGACAACACTTTTTATTAAAAGTTCGAACTTGTTATCACGTTAGAAGGGGAAGGCACCGCCGTCCATCACGGTACCACAACGGGCCAAAAGACCCAAGTGGGTTTCCTCCGAACCGCCGTTTTAACCTAACCTAATTAAAAAACTAAAACTACCAAACTACGTATGGGCGCCAAGTGATTTTATAAAAAAAACCACTAAAAATAAATTAACCCCAAATCAATCCATTCGTATTATTTTAATGTAGAACCACAAAACGAGCTAAATAATCGTCGTATTTCTGCTTTGAGGCTGTAGAAACTTCGTTCTTATCATTAAGAAACAATTGAAAAAAAAACCTACAAGTAGGTATACACACAGGTTTATTAAAAACAGGAGAAACATTGTTTACAACATTTGCTGAAAAAGAAAAGCGAAAAATAAAAAATAACATGAATTTAAAATTTCGAAGTTAACAATAATGTTGAAAGGAAAAGATTCCCACGGTGGATATCTTCTATGGGAGCAAATCCAATTTTTCCTACCATGCAAATGTCTGCGTCTTAGTTTCCAATCACAGGAAAATGATTGTTGACTTTCCAATGGAGATCATCCAAACTTATTCAGCATATAATGAAAACTAATACGCTTTTTAACATAATTGCTAAATGGGTTTTTCCCTTAAAAGAAGAAAACTAATGGACCGCTGAGTACTAAATTTTACTGCAAAGTTCTTTACATCAAGTAGAAAGCCCAAGTATTATACATAGGTATTTAACTGGAGGCCGACAAAACAAAAAGGCAGGTAACTGAAAGCCTAAGCATTGGGAAATAAGTCAACAGAAAACCCAGACGTGGGAGTTGTCGACAACAACAAAACCAGCCGACAGAAAGCCCAGACAAGGGAGCTGTCGGCAACAGAAAAGCCAGCCGACAGCAAGCCCAGACATGGGAGCTGTGGGCAACAGAAAAGGTCGATAACTGAAAAAAAATTGCCACTTATAATGATTTTCGACCAAGAAAAATATTCAACATTAACGGAGAAGGTCCCCGGCATAAAATATTTTATTTAAGTCGAGTAAACCAATCAAGCCATTAATGCCGAATTACAATTGAAACCAAGTTTAAATACAATATAAAAATTAAAAATATTCTCACCAATTAAATTATACACTTAGGAACTCCAAATACATAGTATAACTGTTCTCGACCTTTTTCGTTGTCTCAATAAACTAGCCATAAAATTTGACTGACAACGCTTTAAATAAATAAATTTTATCTACATTAATCGATTCATGGGACGGCTTGATACCAGGACCAGCTTTTAAAAATTGTTAATAACAATGTGCTTTGTAGACCTAACCAAAGCATTTGATAAAATTAGAAAAACGGATATACTAAAAATAATGACAAATAATAAAATCCCCTCACAAATAATAAATGTAATCAACGACATAAACACCAACAATACTACCAGAATAATAACGGACAAAGGAACCACAAAATCAATAAACATCAAAGCCGGTATAAGACAAGGAGATTCGCTTAGCCCTCTACTGTTTAATCTGACAATGGATCAGATATTTGTAACCATAAGAAGAAGGGAAGGTTACAAAATGGGAAATAAAAACATTAATATAATCTGCTACGCCGATGATGCAATTCTAATCGCCAACAATGAAGATAATTTACAAAAATTATTACACCACTTTAACATAACTGCAAAGAAATTTAACATGAAAATCTCCACCAATAAAACGAAAAGCATGGTAATAGCAAGGGAACCAACAAGATGCAAGCTGGAAATAGAAGGAAAGATCATTGAACAAATAATGAGCTTCAACTATCTAGGAGTAAACATATCTAGTAACCGGGATCTAAAAATGGAAACACAAACACAGACCACAAAAGCAGTACAGGTGGTGGAAGCATTGAGAACAATGGTTTAGAGAAACAGATTCATGAACATCGAAAATAAAACAAGAATTAATAAGGCAATGATAAGACCGATATTAACCTATGCAAATGAAACGCAAACTGAAACCAAAGCCACCAAACACAAAATGCGAGTAACAGAGATGAGAATATTGCGGTCAATTGCAGGAGTAACACTACGAGACAGAAAGAGAAACGCAGAAATCAGAAAAAAATGTAAGATCAAAGACGTAGTAAAATGGATGAAGAAGAGAAAGAAAGGATGGCATGACCATGTTCAACGAATGGACGAGGATAGGCTAGCCAAAGTATGTAAGAATGAAAGACCAGCCGGAAAGCGACCACGAGGGAGACCACCAAAAAGGTGGTTTGAAAGTTGGAAATCGTCCTCCATGGAAGATTAGAACAGGCAACAGGACTAAGTCCTAGTCTATAAAAGGAAGAAGAAGAAGAAGAAGAATAACAATAGGAGGAAAAATTCCCGTTACAAGTGCTACCATCTTTACGTCTAGGTCGGAAACTTTTTGTCACCCTTGTATGTTGTTTATGGTTTTGACAAAAGAAGCATGAAAATAAGAGCTATGCTGGGTATCTTTATTAGCCCCTAACCTGAACACTTCAGTCCATAACTATTTAAAATTCTAAAAATTTATTCGCGAATTGTAAAGCGTAAGCAAATAAAGGAAAAATAAATACAAATTTAATTGCATAACGAGCATATTTTTAATAAGAGCAGGAAGCACAGTAATATTATATAAAATATACAAAAAATAAACCCATCCATCATTTTATTTACAAATTCTCATCTCTTTTGACGCTATTGTTAATTCAATCTATTAGCAAATAATCCAATATATTTTATTTTAGTTCATACAATACCTGTTCATTGTAAGAACTTTTAATTAATCTTTGAAGAATAAATGAACAAAACAAAAATCCACCGCTTTAAAGCATTTACTGTTCCACGTCTAATTTAAAATGAATCCTGGAGTAACCGCAAGGAACATGAGCGCTCATTTTCAAAACCGGTTTGGAAATAAAAATAGGTCCTCTGGGACAAGCTATAATTATATTTAAATCCGTAGAAAAATTTAGTAGATACATTTTTTTACCAAATATATCTTCTTGGCATTTATTACTAATAATTTGATTGCCAAATGTCTTCTTTACGCCGATGATCAGGAATTGCAGGCGATGTGTTTATTATTATGCATGATGTCCTAAAAATCAAAGGGATGAAAGTAAGTAAAGAGTGGAACAAGTGAATGAGTTGGAACACTTGAGTTCAAAGTTTACGAGAGACGAAAAGTACGACTGTGATATTGAGCGAACGGTGTTGACAAGAAAACAAATGAATGAGGCGCTGCATAACTTTATGAGTAGCCACAACGTATCAAAAAAGAGACGACTGGCTGTGCACAGCGAAGTACTGGTTCCTACACTTATGTATGGTAGTGAATATTGGATTTGGCAAAACAAGCATGAAGGTAAGATTAAAGAAGATTGACAAAACAGATTTATAAGGTTGGTGTGAATGGGCAAGTCGGTAAAGGCTAACCTAGGCGAACGTATATCGATCAGATCAAAATTGTTTTGAAGAAAGGCTGGGTGAAAAGTACCAAGCAAAAGATGTGTGTAAGAACCGTTAGCAAGTGAAAAGAAGTGGTCTCTGCCTACCCCTACGGAAAAAAGGCGTGACTATTTGTCTGTATGTATGTATTATAAATATAAACAGTGATACACAAAATCAGCTTATTTTAAAAAACATAAAAAACAGTAAACTTTTAAAGAGCTGGCAGTAAAACTCCTACAAACTAGTAGTAAAAGTACTGACAGACAATCTACTCCGTAAACAGCTTCATGAAAAATTAATTTTATTGTTAATATAGTTATGCGCAGCTGTATTATTCTGTTAAAATATTCATGTAGGATAAAAGGACTATAGCTCATTTCACCAATATACGACGGTGTCTGATTAGTCACCGTGGCATGGACTTAAGACCTAAGATTTAATGCTTATTATTATGCTTTTGTTAAGAGATTTTATTTTTATTTTTTGCTTTATTGTGACCAGAAATCGTTGATGTAGCTCTCGATGAGTTTTTTGGTAAGAAAGAGGCACATTTTTAATTATGTTAAAAGAAAATGCAATAAAAATAAATTATCGGTATCAATTTAATAAATATGTTTAAGCATGTAGTACTTACGGTATTATCAAGCATCAGATTTATAGTAATTAAAATCGGAATCACTATCGTCGCTATCCTTATTTGGATTGTAAATGATAACAGGATTATTTGCTTCGATGCGGTTTTCACGAACCCACCATTCCTTTATTAAATTATCACATTTTGTGACACATTTTTTATAAAGATCCAATGTGATTGTCCTAATTAAATTTGCACATTCCCCAAATATACTCAATGGGATTAAATTGGCAATGATAAGGCGAAAGTCTTAGCACGCGATGACCATAACTGAGTATAATTTGATCCACTTTGTAAATTTTTTCTCTTTCGTTCATTTTAGCTATCGATAATGAATTCGTCTTGAAGAAATAGTGTGGAAATATTTTCGTTCGTTAACCATTCTTTTATTTTCTGTACCATCCAGGAGTTTGTACGGAGCATTACCTAATACAATGACAGATGGTTCATGTAACGATGATAATAGTTTCTCTTTTAACCATTTCACAAACATCTCTGTATCCATATTGTCATGATAATCGGCCGATTTTGATTTTAACGAAAATAAAAGATCCTACCCATCAACAAAACCATAATTTCTACCTGCATGCACAATAATGTGTCTTTTTTTTTCACCCTCGGTGTGTTTTATAATGTTTTTGTAATGCCAAATTCTTTTTGTTCCACCTTAAGCAAAAATCCAATTTCATCCAGATAAACAAATCAAAAGAATTCTTGTTTACAGTAAGTAAAATTTCTTAAAAATCGGTACTATACGATATTAATGTCAGTACTCACTACAATGATAACCCAGGATTACTAATTACTTTTCATGAAATCTAACAAAAATGAATCAACAAGTCAAATTAAAGCTTAATAGCTTAGTTAATTAGTGAAATTTGTTTGGATTACTAACCTACCTCTCTGTACAATAAATAAAGTCATTAAAAACAGATTTGGTTGCAAAATTAAAATAGCTAACAAACAAACAAGAAGTCCCTTATAAAATAAAATTCGTTACCTACGAAATTTGTTTAAAAAAATTAAGAGGAATTTACTTTCGTACTTCTTAAATGTACAGTTAAATGCTGGTTATAAAGTTTCTAATCCGAAACCACCGTTTATTCGTGAAATATGCTATCTAACCTTTCATGTCCCGACCTGACTGCAAAAATAAAAAATATTGGGTGTTAAAAATGATTGGCATTTTTGCACCGTACAATAGGTATATTTTTATTATACATTATTTTTTCTTTTATTAGTTATCGGGTATATGAAAATGGTTTTTTAAAGGGAACATATTTTTAAAGAACTGAATTTACTTCCGTGAAAAATAAAAGTTCAATGTAAAAAAAAATTAATTTAAAAGGTTCCATAAAATAAATGATACACATTCTCAATACCCGATCCTAAAATGCTATTATATCTCTTATATGCGGCGTTTATGATAAGCTGTGCAATAATGTTTTTTTATTTTTCTTCATTGTAATAAAACAAGAGATTTTAGACAAGATTCTCGCCACAAAGAATCCCGTGGTAATAGGTCATTATAAGTTAACGTTTTAGTCGTTTATTAAGCTATTTAGCTCATGATAATGACGACAATTTGTATTAATTAGCAAGTTTTAAAACTTTAAATCAAAAATTTTTTCACTATAATCTTTAAAATATTTTTTTCAGATATATCAATCATAAAGCTACATAAGAGTCCACATAAAAGAGAAAATTTTGTACAAAAATATCCTTGCACTTCTCTTAGTTAGTAGTTTCAGAAGAGACAATACGTATCATTCGAATTCGCGTTACCATTTACGGTTGAGGGCGCTGCGAGACATTAACAAATATGAAGGACTGTAAGTTATGTCAAAGGTAGAGTCTGTTTCACCTACAAGTTAATTTTCGTGTGAAGTGAATTCTTGAAAGGGTTGTGAAAATTAATCTGTTGTATATTGTAGGGGGGGGTCGCGAAGGCTATGCTGCCTCTCAAGCACTTTGACCTATCAGATCTTTTGGGCATAACCTTTAATTTATTCGAGGCCGGAATTCCAAAACTTCGTACAAAGTTTATCAGTTTCCTGGGAACTAAGTTCCTGACATCGGAGGGCTTTAGGAAGGTCCTTTCAGAAACTTGAGCCTTTTGCGGAAAGCGCTAGGCATTCGCAAAGCAAATTTTCTACAGTATCAGCAAAGTTCTCACCGTAGCGGCAACTATCACTCTTTGTTATGCCCATCGTTTTCAGGTGATACCTTAGAGGGCAGTGTCCAGTGAGGAGTCCCGTCACTAGTTTCAAGTATTTCTTGTTCAACTCAAGAAGCTGTATACCTTTCATTGGCGAAAGACTTACTAGCCTTTTTGCTTGCCTTTGTCCTGGCACTTTATTCCAGTGAGATTTCATTTCATCTGTTTCCCAGCGTCGGACCTCTTCTTTCAAGTGGGCTTTGGAGAGTCCACATAAGGTTTCTGGGCCGGAAAATTGTGTATTTACCCCTTCCTTGGCATGGCAGTCTGCTTCCTCGTTGCCTTTAACTCCTTTGTGACGTGGAACCCACATCAGAGTAACCTGATTGTTTGCTGCCAGTTGTCTCAGGGATTGTTTACAGTCCCAAGTCAGCTTAGACTCACAAGTGTATGACTTCAAAGACGACGTCTTACGTCAAAAGAACGAAGGCCAGAAAACCTTTTTTTATCTCTAACAAGTACTCCAACAGTTTTTTTTTAAATTGGGCAATAGAACAAGTTTTCGCGCTATTATTGTAATACAAAGCTCGTGCACTTACTTTTCGTATACTTTGCCAACTTTGATTCGGGTACACTAAACTGCTTGTGGGCCATTAAATAACCCATTTCTCTGTTTTTACCGCTTTTAAAGATTTTTCATCCCTTCTGGGAACCATATTTTATTAAAACTATCGGTAAACGAAAATATAGGGAACGTACGCAAATTTCATTTTCATAGCGATACAACGAACATACAATTAATTCAAGGTAAGGTCTAATAAAAACTACAAATTAGGTTACATACACATTCTACAAACAAAATAACAAATGGTAACTGCTATTTTTTTCTTTTTGTTGCTACCTCGGATTGAACTTTTTTTTACGAATGGTCCACAAGTGCGAAATTCCAACAGCAATATTTTTCTTTTTATTTATTCATATTTCTTCTTAATGCGATGATCCCTAAAGCATATTTTTGTTAATATCAAAGCTAGTTTCTAATAAATAACATGCAAAACTCACTCACGAGGACACATCTCAGTAATCTATAAACACGTCCAAATATAGACACAGTTGACAAATGAATTACGGAACAATATGTCATTAAATACGCGAACTGATTACAACCTGCAGAGGGCGTTAAAGCTGCTTGAGAGAGTGGGGTAATGTCCATTGTCAAAGGTTCTATTGGCGTTAGGTCACAAGGTCATAGCCGTTTCAGATTAAATTATGTTCTGTATGTATACTGCGATAATGTGGATTAAACGACTAAATTACTGGTAAACTTTGTAATGCTACATACACATTTTGTCTTTCGCCATTAAACACACAAGGGTTGTCTTTTGAAATTTTAAAACAGTCGCATATTAATAATATTTAGTACTTTAGAAATTAAAATGTTAAACATTTGTACTGTTGTTTTTAGTTTTACAAAAAATTGTCACCATGGGGATGAAAAAAACACGACATAATTTCCTCAATAAGAGTACAAGAAAGTTCCGTGGATGTTTAAATGAATGAGTATTAGTTTGTTAATACAGATCTCAAACAAAGTAAAGACGCAATCTACCTCAATACCTCTCTTCTTTGAATTGAAATATTTAAAAATTTCCACTTTTTAACTCTTTCAGCAACCAGCGTATTTGGCTCAGTTTATCTTACTATTTTTTAATTTCCCAATAAATTTATATACTATTCGTGTAGGTATAAAATGGGTATTTATTTATTTTCTGCTAATAACTATTTCTCTTTATTTTCAACTGCTATTTATCAATCAAATAACTGTCATTAACTAACTCACTGCAGGCTAATATACGTTCTCATATATTGTCATGGAACATTCTCCAAATTTCCAGAGAACACACGAATTAACAAGCTTCTGGCGCATTTGCCAAAATCGGTCATTCTCGAATAAATGAACGGACAGGTCCGGCCTTTGATATGTTGGTCGCGATTCAAAACAGTATTTTTTAAAAGTTTTCAAAAGACATGAGGAAACCAGTGGTTATTTCCTATTAAATTATAGTTATAAAGCAGTAAATATTGACCTGGGACATCGCAGGTGAAGGTATAAACAAATATAGATAAATGACATAAAATTTAAATTTAAAATCTGTTTGTTCACATGGATTAAAACGTTTGAGTCTGCATCTTATAATTAAAGACTGGATTCTATGCAAAAGGTATATTTTCATTTTTGGATATATCTCCCCCATAATTTATATATACATGTTTCACATGAAGTTTTTTTTTTTTGGTATTTTCAACATAAATGCATATGTTGTTGCATATTTGCCTTTTATTTTGCATATGTTTGCATATTTCAACATTCTAAAGCTTCGGGATTTCGGAAATTTTTGCAATATTAAAAAATCTCAAGATTCCCCTTTATAAATTAGACAGTCCAATATTTCAAACATTTCTGAAAACGTACTGCAACGTAGAAAATAAAAAAATTACATTACCTAGTTTTTCATCTCTTCGCAAAAATATATCGGTGATATTTATACTAATATTTTGGAGGATATTAAGAAAAAGACCAAAACCTTTGGACCGTTGATGTAAATACCGACGGGAAAGGTTGTCAGGTTAATTGTTGGGATTACAAATGATGTAAACTATTCTAAAAGACAATTAATTAGTGTAAGTAGTTTAAAAAGCACCAATCATGTTACAATAGCTTAATTCTTTTTACTTAAGAGAGTACCTTCTAAAAAAATTTTATGAATGGTTAACGATGCTGAATTAATTATGCTTAAATCAGCTCAAATTTCCAAATTTGATACATTCCACATGTTTGGCCCATGTCTTAAATAGGGTGGCCGAAAAAATCAGACTTGAATATCCATTAGTAAATACATACATACATAAAGTCACGTCTTTTTCCCATAGGGGTAGGCAGAGACCACTTCCTTTTACTTGCTACGGTTCTTACACACATCTTTTGCTTCCTCTACTTTCATCAGTGCTTTCATACATTCTCGTCGGTTTTTGGTACTCTTGGCCTGGCCTTTCTTTAAATTAATGTTGATCTGATCGAGATATGTTCTCCGAGGTCGACCTCCACCGACTTGTCCATTCACAATCGCCTTATAAATTTGTTTCGTCAATCTTTCTTTATCCATCCTTTCTACGTGTCCAAACCATCTAAGCATTCCTTTATCTATCTTTGTAACCACATCTTCTTTTACACCACAGCGTTCTCTTATCTCACTATTCTATACTTTATTCAACGCACCTTTATGCACCACCAGACGAGCCTTTTTTGACACTTTCTGGCTATTTATAAAGCTATACAGTGCCTCATTCATTTGTTTTCCTGCCAACACCCTTCGCTTAATGTCACTGTCATACTTTCCATCTCTCGTAAACTTTGAACCCAATACACAAATTCATTTACTTGTTCTACTCTTTCTCCCTCAATCGAAACTCCACAGTTTGTCATGCTTTCTTCTCTTTCAAAAACCATTACTTTTGTTTTGCTTGCATTTATTTTTATCCCTTTCATGGCATCATGCATAACATTAACCATCGCCTGCAACTCCACTTCAGATAACTAGTAAATAGCCTAATTAGTAAAATTAAAAAAATATTTTTAAAAGCGCCATTACGGGTGCAGGTGTACAAAGAGATCCTTCCCGGAATTCCTTTGCCACCTGAACTTGTACATGGGGTACGTGGCTTAATTATGCTACATTTCTTGCGGATCACTATGAACGTATAAGGAATTTTGTATTACAAGTTGAAAAATGTCACCGAATTGTTTTCGACCCAACTATTCAAAATAAATTGACTTATATAAAAGCAAATTTTCAAATAATTGAACAGGGTATTAAACAATTAGAAGATCCAAAATTATCATTAAATGAGAGTATTAACATTATAAGCAGTATTCAGGAGAAAATAGGAACCGTCAGGGGCCCATTTGGGAACAAAATTGAAGATAAATTGGCTGAGATTTTAAATAAAATTAAGAGATTTGCTATTTTAAAATCGGTTAATAATTTTTTGAATGGTAATGTTGGTATGAGTCCTTCTGTAGTAACTAGTTTTCTGTATGCACCAATAACATCTTGCGTTGTAGAAAGATCATTCTCGTCTTATAAACATATTTTAAGTGATCTTAAAAATAATATAACAATAGAAACTGATTGTATATTGTTACAATAAATAAGCTAGTTGTGAATGTGTTTAATTTCCTATAAAAATTAAATGCATATTATATACATTTTGCAAATTTTATTGCATATTTGGGCAATTTTTTAATGCTTATTGCATGCATATATTGGACATTTTTTGGTGCATATTTTCCAATCTCCACTTATAATACTGTTACTAATCGCGACCAACATTTTAAAGGCCGGACCTGACCAATTCATCGATCGAGAGTGCTCTGGAGCATTCACCAAAATTGATGACAATTAAATGATTGTTAATGTGCAAGCAGGATTTAGAAGAGGAAGAAGATGTATGGATCAGGTCTTTTCCTTACGAGGTATAGTCGAAAAATTCTTGGCTAGAAGTCAGAAGGTCTATTGCGCTTTTATAGACTTGGAAAAGGCCTATGACAGAGTGGTGAGGAGTGAATTGTGGTCTACATTGTCTATGTATGGGGTGAGTGGTAGTTTAATACGAGCACTGAAATCACTTTACGAGGATTCCACTGCTTTTGTCACGATAAACGGAGCTTGCACGGACTGGTTTAACATCGAAAAAGGTGTGAGACAGGGATGTGTGGCTTCGCCATGGCTGTTTATCTTATACATAGACAATTGTTTAAAAGATCTGAAAGAAAGTGCGTATGGATTAAAAATGAATGATTTGATCGTCAAATGCCTTCTTTACGCCGATGATCAAGTCATATTAGCGTTATCTGAAGAGGAGTTGCAGGCGATGGTTAATGTTATGCATGATTCCCTGAAAATCAAAGGGATGAAAATAAATGTGAGCAAAACGAAAGTAATGGTTTTTGAAAGAGAAGAAAGCATGACAAACTGTGGGGTTTCGATTGAGGGAGAAAGAGTGGAACAAGTTAATGAATTTGTGTACTTGGGTTTTAAAATTTACTAGAGATGGAAAGTATGACAGTGACATTGAGCGAAGGCTGTTGGCAGGAAAACAAATGAATGGGGCACTGCATAGCTTTATGAATAGCCAGAAAGTGTCAAAAAAGGCACGTCTGGCGGTGCATAGAGGTGTGTTGGTTCCTACACTTATGTATGGTAGTGAATGTTGGGTTTGGCAGAAGAAGCATGAAAATAGGATTCATGCTGCGGAGATGAGTAGCCTGAGAAGTATAGCCGGAGTGACTCGGTTGGATAAAGTTAAGAATAGTGAGATAAGAAAACGCTGTGGTGTAAAAGAAGATGTGGTCACAAAGATAGATAAAGGAATGCTTAGATGGTTTGGACACGTAGAAAGGATGGATGAAGGAAGATTGACGAAACAAATTTATAAGGCGAGTGTGAATGGGCAAATCGGTAAAGGTCGACCTCGGAGAACATATCTCGATCAGATCAACATTGTTTTGAAGAAAGGCCAGGTCAAGAGTACCAACAACCGAAGAGCATGTATGAGAGCACTGATGAAAGTAGAGGAAGCAAAAGATGTGTGTACGAACCGTAGCAAGTGGAAGGAAGTGGTCTCTGCCTACCCCTATGGGAAAAAGGCGTGACTTTATGTATGTATGTATGAAATGAGTAGTAATTTGGAATTAAAGAAAAATAGTTATAAGTGGAAAATAAATAGTGAGGTGGAATTCATGTATTAAAGTAAATTGTAATTTGTGAGTTATAAATAAAAACCGTTATTTTTGAGTGTTAACAAAATAATCATAATAATAACTATATCACTTAAATACCCATGAGATCACAATTTCGATTCTGCAATGCCAAAACAATATTCCATAAATAACTTGTTTTATTTCTTGTCTAATCACGTGACCGTACAACGATAACAAAAACGAAATACAGAAGAGAGAATTAGCACTGATGAATATTTATTCACCTGCTGCTCTTTGTACATAAGCTTTCAACCCAGATTGAGTTGTCAAGTTGACTAATGGCACATTTACCTCATTAGGCGCTGCTAGGCGAATCTGCCTCATTAAATGGTAAGCTGGTTATTGCAACATTTTAATTACTCAGTAAGTATTACAAGTGACAGTCGAAAAAACCATGAACGAAATAAAAAAAAACCAATATTTGTAAACGTTATAAAACTACTACTACTTTTTTTTGACTAAACTAATTTAACCAAAACATAAATCTGTTGAGCGCCAAGTAATTTTTTATAATAAAATTACCAAAAAGAATGAATAAAACCTTAAACAAATCTAACAGTATCTGTAAATTTAAATACCGACGAGTTCAACGAGCTTTAATGTTGTTGTCACCTTTTAAAATAAATAAAAAGTTGCAAGAATTAAACAACCAGTTTAATAAATAAAAAAGAAAATAAATCGAAACAATTTGATTACAGTAAAGTTATATATAAAAGAGATACAACTGGCACATAAATCAGAAACAGAAATTAGACCGTGTATTCGGGTGATGGAAATCCAATATTTCAACCAACCATATGGAACCATTAACAGGACTTATCAATCAACCTTAAATAAAGAGTAAAATACTGGTGTTAATAGGGGTTATGTCGTTGTAGCTAGTCCCTTAGTTAATTTCTTCTTACATCTGCAGCTCTTTACCTCTTAATAAAAATTTATAAACATTTTCTTTTGTATCGACATCACTACATGTTTCGCCGACGACCAAATCGTAATAGTACAGGATCATGATGATTTAAGCTATATGACTCGAAAACTTATAGAAGAGTACAAGAAATGGGGCCTCGAAGACAACATAAAAAAAACAGAGTACATGTGCATAGGTATTTTTTTTTCTTAAGTTTTTGGCACTAGCAGAACCAACAGGCCAGTATAAAGGTATTTTTCGACAGCGTGAATAGATGCAAAAATGTGTAACTGATTGTTTAAAAACCAGCTTAATTTCGCTGTATAATACCTATTTTTATTTAGGTATATGTGTGGGTCGACTGTACATCAGATAACAACTACCATTAAATTACTATTGAATTACTATTGAATTACATCTAATGTATAATAGTTATAGTTATAGTATAGATATAGTATAGTTTTAGTTGACTGTACTAACACTACAGTTTTCTATAAATTTTTACATTTCTATTCTATATATTCTGGTAGTAACTTACCGGGTGGTGCTTGTTAAAAAGTACAGATGTCGTCACTAAGGCTTTTGAGTGGTGCTTCATATGTACTTAATAGGAGTCTAAGGTTAAATGTGTTTGTTCGAAAAAACCTACCCTGTACTGATGAGGAGCAATCACTCCGAAACTAGTATACAGGTGGTTTCTTCGTGCAAATAAATTCAATACCCTTTTGTCCTATTTAACAAGCATCTGTGTATCTTCCTTCCAAAGATGGGGTGTTATACACGATTATACATTGGATGTAATTCAATACCCGTAGCGACAAATAGTCAGGGGATTAGTTGTTATCTGATGTACAATCGACCCACACATATACCTATATAAAAATAGGTAATATACAGCGAAAGTAAGCTGGTTTTTAAACAATCAGTTACACATTTTTGCATCTATTCACGCTGTCGAAAATACCTTTATAATTGACTGTACTAACACTACAGTTTTCTAAAAAAATTTTTACCTATATATATATACATATATATATATATATATATATATATATATATATATATATATATATATGTAAAATATTAAAATTAAATAAAAATAAAATATATATTTTTTAAGAAACCTTTTTTTTATTAACTAATGAAGTTTTTCGCATTGTTCTGCAACATTTAATTTTTGGGTGCTTAACGTAAACCTATCAATGTCGCAATATTTAATTTCTCTACCAGAGCACTAACTATATTTCTTTTTTCAACACTAATGTAGCACTAAATTTTTTCCTAAATATTAACTATTTTGCCGAAACTACTAAAAATATTGTAATGAAATTTTATACGAATATGATACATCTCATAAATTTGTTTTTATATCTGACTCTCATAGAGGGCGCTAGTTACACGGTTCGTACCAACTAGTATTGAACATAACTTTTTTAAGGTTAGATTTATTAATCAAAATTTTAAGTGAACTAAAACATCATTTAATTTTACACCAAAAAGGTGCTCTTGGTAAAATTTGATACTGTATACCGTTTTCTCGGAATATTTTGATTTGAAAATTATAAAGTAATGACCAAATTTTTTTTCTTCAAACCCTTTATTTTGAATACGGATGGCGTTAAGAAATTTTTTTTCCCAAGCAAACCCCAATTATTTTTTGGTTTTCTACCTATCCTAGAAACAGGGACACCTTTTTTTGAAACACCCTGCATAACATATCTACTTATTACCCAGAATATGGCAATATTCGACATTTTGATAACTTTTTTAAGGAATGTTGGTCTAGACCTTAAAAAGTTATATCATAACAAAAGTCTGTGGCAAACACACACACAAAAATCCGTATTAGTTTATTGTTTACCCCTATCCACACAAAATATTACCACATTAACGATTTCCGAAAATTGTATTATAATCTAGTTAAAATTAGCCGCCATATTGCATTAAATTGAAAAATAAAAATGCGGAGAACAATTCGCGTTGCCAAAATTGCTAAAAGAAAACCCATCCGATGATTACTAATTAACTAGCCATTTAAAGCCATTTAAACGGGTCTACCACACATTCGAGCTTTATTGCCGCAGAAGGTTGAATTTCAATTAAAAAAAAAAAGTGGCGCGATAGCAGCGACATTAAAATCACAACTTATCTAATAATCAAATAATTTTTATTCGTTGATACATCATATTATGTATATCGTCTATATTTTTAAATTATTATTTGTACGAAATTATGGAATTATGGAAGAAAAAATTATAAATGGCTATTTAAAAAACCGCTCACTAAAAAAAAGAGTGGAGATTGATAACTTATCGTTTTCACAACAGCGATGAGAATTATGTATATTTAAATAATTTAATAGAACCGCAAAAAGAGAAGAGAAATATCTAACTCCATTATAAACGGGATTACTAAAGGGATGTAGAGCTACCGCGCATGTACGCTTTTGGGGATGAACGCCAAAAAAGAGAATGGAAAACCAGGGAATGCTTTCTTACGACCCAACCGCTAAAGATGCAACATCAATCTCTCCAATACTCTTAACAATAACAATGTTCTAACGGATATTTTCCTATTTTTTCACGACATTCGGATTTGAATTCAATGTTTGTAGCAATTCATTAGCGAAAAAAGTGCATTGTGTATTTGAAGAGATAAATAGTATAATGTTATATAAAAACCTTTAACAAACTGCGATTTGTGATTTTTTAACCAATCCACTAATTATCGAAGTTGAGTGTTATTCCTTCTGTGTAGGAAAATCCTGATTTGTACAGTGGTATTTTAGAACTGGCCTGGAAGTAATCGGAGAAATCCTTTCAACAGGATGGAATTCGTAAAGTTACAAGAGCATTAAGAGTAATAAAATAGGTATTGAACTAGCCAGGAAAGTTCCCAATCATTGGCCCTGAGCTTCATCATCATCATTATCATCATACAGCCACTCGCGTCCACTGTCGCACATAGGCCTCCTCAAGGTCTTCCCACGTTTTCCTGTCCAGGGCAGTCGCAATCTAGATTGTAACAATCCTCTTTAAATCGTCGCTCCATCGGGTGGGAGATCGACCTCTGCAGCGTTTGTTGGCACTCAGTCTCCATTCCAGTATTCTCTTTGTCCAGCGATCCGCCATCCGAAAGTGTATAAAGAGCTGGGTCAAACAACAACAAACGAGATAACGAAAAAAAACTGGAACAAATGCGTGTGTTGATTCTTTCAATACCACGGGATCTAAGGATGTGACACATGATACGAATGGCAATAGTCGTTGCCTGGTTAGAATTGTAAACCTTTTGTGGAGCTATTATTTGGTACACAACGATCGGTGCAACGCGATTATAAAACAGGACGAACGCTTAATAGTTTCGATAAACCGAAGCATACACACCGCCAAAGTAGGTAGCTAATTAAAATATTCCCGCCGAGCTTAATTACCTTGTATTTTAATTAATGGAACTTTCACGAGCACACATATCCGCGGGATAGGTACAAAGGCCGTAGGACAAAGATTGAATTTATGGCAGAAAAGAGGAATCAGGAGCGGATTTTAAATTAATTTCTTACGGTTAATACACGTAAAACATCAAATCCGTAACAAATTTGAAACTGATACTTTCTCGTGCAAAAAGCTAAGGCTCGGCCTCCGCTAGCGATTTCTAATCGCGGCAACCATCAAGACAGTTTCACAATGGATGTCATTAAAACTATTTTAGTAATCGCTCTTTTACTACAAGCTAAGAGTAAAATACACAAGCATAATTACTGCTCACTAACAAGTCAAATATTATGGAAAGGGCAGTTTACAAGTTGATTGAAAATTTTGTGTGAGCTTCTTGAGTTATTACAGTATTACTTAGTGACAAAAAATAGTTTTGACGAATTGTTGGAAGTAATTGGTCCATTAATAACGTATTATTATTAAAATACGTTTAACACATCCGGTAGACTCGATAACAGACATTCTAAAAAAGAAGAAACATAAGAAGTCTAATAGTATAAGTTCAGGTGGTACCGCCACATTACCTAATCAATGTCCGGCAGTATCTCGACTTAATATTTTCAAATCGGTGAATGGAATAGCCAGCACAATCACCTGATCTTACGCAATTAGACTTTTTCTTGTGTGGATTTGAGAAAGGTATAGTACATAAAACTAAACCACTAGATTTAGCTGACTAGAATAACGCTTGCGATTGGGTCGGTCACACCACAGATGTTCAATAACTTTTATTTAAAATTAGGATGTCGCCAATACACCCACACACAACTTTTTACCAATCCGAGTCTCTCTTTCCTTTCAGAATGTTTTCTTAACAACTTAAGTCAGCAAAGCAGAACCCAAGATAGAAACTTAATATTCATAAGCCGATACGTGACCTGCAACGCTTCATTGTAAATTTTGTGTATCAATTTTTTTTACTACACTTACATATAATAAATATTGACAAACAACATTGGTTGTAATTATTGTGAAATAAATCACATTCATTTAATGTTCTACCTAATGAGGAAAAATACTTAGTTCAAATATAAAGTGGAAATTATTAATCCTTAACCAAATAATCGCAAAGTTTAACGGGTTTATTACTTTGGGATTTATTTTTTTTCGAAATCAAAACGGAATGGTTTAACGTAAAAAAAGTGTAAGAAAGAGATATGTGGCTAATTCATAGACGTGTCAAAAAAGGCACGACTGGCTGTGCGGACCCTACACTTTGTATGGTAGACTGTCGATTGTAGGGGGCTATGCAGCCTCTCAAGCACCTCGACCTATCAGATCTTTTGTGCATAACCCTTAATCTATTCGAGGACCGGGATTACGAGACTTCGTACAAAGAGCTTTAAGAGGGACCCTTCCAAAAACTTGAGCCTCTTGCAGAAAAGCTCTGCGCATTCGCAAAGTAAATGTTGTGTGTAAAAAGTCGGTAGAGGTCGACGACCTAGGCGAACCTATCTCGATCAGATTGAAACTGTTTTAAAAAAAGGCCAGGTCAAGAATACCAGGAGCCGACGAGCATGAATGAAAGCGCTGATAAAAGTAGAAAAACCAAAAGACGTGTGTAAAAACCGTATGAAATTAATAAAAGTGGTCTCTGCCTGCCCCTACTGGGAAAAGCTTGATTATAAGTATGTATGTATGAAATCAATAGCAACAGTCGCCTGGATCGTCCGCCTTTGCGGTGGCTTATGTAGATGTTTTTGTTTTAATATTGTAGTAGCAATACTTCAGTTTGGTGAAATCCCGCCTTAAGGTGCAAAATTGTTATAATTTTTCACAATCAGGTACAAAAATAAACTTTCTGCTCAAAATAGGGGACATGATTTTTTATTGCAAGAACTGGGCTATCCAAAAAAACTGATATCACTGGTAAAGATGTGTACAGAGGATACAAGATGCAAGATAAGGGTGGGACAGAGCTTCTCTGATTTCTTTGATATCAACCATGAGCTAAAACAGGGCGATTCGCTTTCACCCCAACTCTTCAACATAGCCCTAAAATATACACTTAAAAAAGCCAAGATTAAGACACCGAATGACTCTACACGATGTAGAAGACCTAGTATTAAAGCTTTTAATTAGCATACCTGATTCGAAGACCAACAAACCAAAATCATTTGTAGTCAATCAGATGTACTTGAATCTTTACCGAAAGTATGCTTCGTTAAGACCAGAAAATATGAACAGTGATCGATTTTTCTTTAAATATCAAAGTGGAAAGGGTTGTGGACAAGTAGTAGTCTTCGTTGGTCTTCTGCAACAATATTGGTTGACTCTGGTGCCGACTTAACTAGTTTAAAGAGGCATGGCGGATGAAAATCATCAAACGTTGCTAAAGAATATGTCGAAGAATCTCTTAACAATAAGGTTGAGGTGGCAAATAAAATTTTCACAGTACAAAATATTTAACAAAATAACCCTACTACCTCGCATGTTGTCCAAACTGTTTCTCATAGATCTAATAATGTTCCTCCAATTTTCAATAACTGTAAATATAACAAATTTTAAAATGTATTCTGCAATGCATTGAGCTTTTCAAAATATAAATTAATTCCTTTTTAACAACGTGTTTTCAATCATTTACATCGGGGGGACGGCGTTTAGCCTCATTTATAAAAAGAGTCAGCACATCTGCCATGATTTGTGTGGACAATGTTGATGGCTGACCATATCTTGCGAGGCTGGTTGAAGCCAGGTGGTCTTTCTTTTATGCAGGGGATATTTCGGCAATATAAAGGGCAATTTTCTTGCCAATATTGTTCTCAAGAATGAAAAAAGCTGAAATTTCAATCTTGGAGGTCCTTGGCTTTCCTTACTGTAAGAAAATGAATATATCCCAATAGTTAGGAAATCTTGACCTTTTTTAAAAAAATTTTTCTGTAATGTCAAAATTTCCTAGCGATTAGCGGAAAACAAACTTTGATTAAACGCCTATTAATTGGGTGCCTTAAAAATAGAATTACAAATGTTGGTGGTCGTTAAATTTTGATAATAACTGTAATAAAAAATTAATGAAAATTTTCAATTGTGCATAACACAGCACAATTTTAACGTCGTTTTTTAATAAAACATTCCGCCGCTAATACTTACCTAACCTGAATTTATTTTTTAATAACTCCCATAAACGAGACAAAAGATTAATAATCCGTTTTCATCAAAACCGACATCGTGAATTTTCCACATTATCATTTGTTGTCCATTTCCCTTCGAAACGATTATCGTTTAAAGTTTTCATGACACCGTAACGGAAATGAAAATGCAGGTAGAATTTTCACCGCAGACCATCACGGCAGAACGGAAAAATCGTTTAACGGGCCCGCATTTTATAAATAAAAAACACAAATTAGTTTCTATATTGATTATACATTTTAAACATCCATTAGCCACGAATGTGACGTATTTCACGATATACAGGGAGCGGATATTATTAGACAAAATAATTGCTTCGACATCTATTTGTGTAGCAGAGAATAAGTTTAAAAAAAACTTTCAGTATTGCTCGTCACATGCGCACCTCTGGGAATATACCAACTAAAACAGAGCTCAACCTTTAACCCATAGATATTAGAAGCAAAATATCTTATTAATACTGTATCCGAAACCTGGATATTATAATGATCTACGACTGTCCAAATAGATTTTATCTGGTCACTTAATGAAGACCGCCTTCAAGATCGGAACCAGAAATAATATCCTGCATAAATTGTGCGGCAAACCGTGGGGTTCGTCAGCTAGCACCTTGCGTACCTCAGCGCTTGGCTTAGTTTACCCAGCTGCAGAATATTGCGGTGTTGCTGAATAGCGCCCACACTAAAAAGGTTGATGCTCAACTGAACAACTCTATGCAAGTTATCAGTGGAACAATCAAGCCCACCCCTACTTACATGCTGCCCACTTTGAGTTAAACCCCCATACCACCACTCCGGAGGGAAAAGGCAGTTGTCCGAGAATATACAGAAATTATTATTAATCCTCAGCTCCCTATACACCAGGATATCAGAGCCCTTGAGACTAACAGACTCCAATTAAGGCACTCACGTATCTGTATAGCCAAGGACCTCCAAGAGTAAAATTTCAGCAGAGTCCACACACATCATGGCAGATGTGCTGACTCTTTTCACAAATGGGGCTTAACGCCATCCCCCCGATGTGTCTGTGGAGCCGATAGTCAGATCATTAAGCATATAGATGAGGAATGTGTCCAATAATATGTCTTGGCATGACCATGTTGCTAACATCGCAAAGTCGGCAAGCCAGAGGCTAGGTTTTCTGTGGAAATCCAGAAAGTTTTTTACTCCTGATCAACTGTTGACGACGTACAAGGCTCAAATCCGACCTCTACTGGAGTATTGCTCGCACATTTGGGGTTCAGCACCAAGGCATTCTCTTCGTCTTCTAGATTCCATTCAGAAAAGAGCTATTCGCTTGATAAACAGCTCAATTCTTACAGATACCCTTTACCATCTAGAACATAGAAGAAGAGTTGCAGACCAGTCATTGCTCTACAGATATTTCCATGGCAGATGCTCCAGAGAAATAAAAACTCTTGTACCACCATTGGCCACATTCGGTCAAAGAACTCGGCACGCTGATCAGTCTCACCCATTTACTCTCAAGATTGACACTACTAGGACCAATCTTCATCAAAAATCCTTCTTTTACAGGGCTGCTACGGAATGGAATAAGCTTCCAAAATCAATTTTTCTAGAGAACTATGACCTACAACTGTTTTAAAAGCGTGTCCACAATTATTTCCTTTCTATAATCCCTTCCCCTTCTAATAGTCGCAGTGCGGGCCGTCCGCGGCCCACACGATAGGTCTACCCTAAAAAAAAAAAAAAGAATACGACTTACGAGTCTACGAAGGGAACTTCACTAACTTCCTGACAGCAACCAATGCAGCACTGGACTACATTTGCAATGCAGATATCTGTCTGTGACAGTTTACTGTTTTTCATATTATTTATTATTCAATGTTTAATATTTTTAGTGTACTCGTCATTTATACATTCTACTTGAGTAATTGTATAAATCTTCGTGTTTTATGTAGAGATTTATTTTTATAACATGCTCCTGATGTATTGCTATACGATAAATAAATAAATCTGATATGAATTCGATTTATTCCAAGATACCATACAAGAAATTATTTAAAAACTTAAATTTGAAAATGGTGACACGAATTTTGATTTCCGAACAAAATATCCTCGACAAAACATCCCTTGACAAAATATCCCAAAGACAAAATATTCCAAGGGTAAAATATTCCTCGACATAATATCCTAGACAAAATATGCTCCAGTATAAGGGAGAATGCAAAAGAGATACGGTAAGAAGCTTATAATCATTATTGTACTATTTTAAATACCCTCGATTTTCCTGAAAAACAACAAGCTTCCCATATTAGGTAGTTTCTGTTCCCTCACCTTTCCTCCCTTTTCTTTCAGGAGAATTCCACTTCCGGAAGTTTCCCTTTCGAAAGTTTTATAACAATGCGTCACAAATTTTACAAAATTTTATAACCTTAAATAATATAGGTAATCTCACAATTTTCCTAAAAAAAAGCGCCCAAAATAGTTGTGAATATCATAAACAAACATTCAAATTTTGGCGGCAAATTGGTCGAAAGTGCTGTCTGTTGTTGGATGTTTTATCTAACACTTTTTTATTTTTATTATTGACAATCTAGTAGGTATTTATCGTTTTGAGTAAAATTATACGTTTTTTACATCACACAATTTGCTCTCCTTCATGAAAATTTTTAGTAAAATATTAACTTTTACCAAAACTAATAGACTTTATTTGCTCCCCTTCATGGAAATTATTAGTGAGTGATTTAAAAGTTGTTTTGGTAATAAAAGTATAATGCGTCTTTTTTTTTATTAATTTTGTTGTGTAATATATTTCGTCAAATAATTGTTTATGTTTACGCGATGGTGAGGTTATTTTATGATATACATATTATGTTATTATTAAATTTTCAATATTTTTGTCGCGTATTTTCTGTCAAGGGATTTTCTGTCGGGAATTTTATGTCCTGGGATCAAAATGCAGGCGACCATTGAAAATATCAGATGTCCATAGTTACCACGCTTGTTGGTTGCTGCGATTTTTAGTGAAAAAAAATATTGATATATGGGTGACTTGGGAATTGGCGTCGTGGTTGGCGCTCTAACACAGTGACAGAAAGTTATTTGTACAGAAAATTCCAAGAAAATAAGAAGAAAGTGTCCTCTAATGTTTTGGCTTACGTTTTAGGCACTGATAGCTCTTTCACAAGTTCAAGCACTCAGATAATAAACTTCAACCCACTGGTCACCTACTGGAAGTAAACCTTTTTCAGGATTTGTAATTTACGTCTAATAAACAAATGTTATTAATTTTGTTTATTTTTTATTTTAAATTTTTAAATGTATATTGACACTGAGTGTAGTTAAGAAGGCCATAATGAGAATTATAAATATGTCATAGTAACACCGTTGTACATTAATTCGTTCAAAAGAACTAACTTTTATACTACGTACAGTCAATATTATACCAGCCATTAATTAAATATGAAGGAGCATAAATAGTCCATTTCCCTTTAGATATTGACGTCCTGGCAAGCAACCAAATTTAATTCTTTCATAAATCACCGCTTTATCAGCTACTGCGGACGGGCCGTCATTTCGTTTTTATTTTTTTTTTATTCAGATGTTATTTTGTCCTTCTCAAACGGCCCGTAGACCTCGATGATTTAAAAATAAATAAAAATGCCGTTTTTCTTACTGGTGCAAGAAGACCAACGAAGACGTCAAAATTTTAGACAGTAAAACATGATTTAATACAAGTAGGTCGTATCATAGAAATTGCATCACCTATGACTGTTATCGTTTTGATCCAAAATGTGTTAAATAGTGGGATTGCATCTGTTTACCTACTAGTTATAAATAGAGACGGAATCAGTGACTCATAGTTAAGTTTTGCCCAGAGTATCCAATATTAAGTACGTATTTTATATTATAATGTCCAATAGACAGAGTATCAAACAAATGTCCAATGAGGAAAAAGTTTAAATAGTGACGTTTGCTGAAGCTGGACTTTCTTCGCATGAGACAGTAAGGAGGGTGAGGTGTAATAAATCAACTGTGGTAAGAATAATGAAAAAAATCTTTCCCAGCGATCTACAGAGTGAAAGAAAGGGACTGGAATGAAAAGGAAGACAGATGATCGCATGGAAATGAGATTATCTTTAGAAAATCGTTTTGAAACTGCTAAAGAAATATCTCGATATCTAGCAGATAGCAACTTAGCAGAAGTAAGTCGAGAGACAGTTGGCAGAAGATTGAGAGAAAAAGGTTTATGGGCAAGAAAACCAGCCAAAAAGTCATTTCTTGACAAAAAAATGAAACAATCTCGCCTAAAGTGGGCGCAGAATTTTAAAAATTGGACATATGATGACTAGAGGAAAGTGATGTTTTCGGATAAAAGTAAATTTAACATCTTCAGTTTTGACGGTGCTCCGTACGTAAGACGTCGGCCAAATGAAAGATTTGACGAATCCTGCACTATAAAAACAGTAAAACATCCGGCAAGTGAAATGGTCTGGAGACGTTTTTCTTACTTTGGAATTGACCAAATAAAGTTCATTGATAGTACGGTTAATGCAGAAAAATATAAAATAATTTTGAAAGAAAGAATGATCCCCTCAATGAATTCCCATGTTACTCACTGCGGAGACTTCATTTTTCAAGATGATTCTGCTCCATGCCATAGAGCCAAATCGGTGAGTTAATTATTAATTTATTTAAAAAAATTTATTGGCTGTAAGTTATATAATTTTTTATTGCCTTTACCATTGTGTTTTTTAAAAGGTAAAACAGTTTCTAACGGAAAAGAAGATCTCCACGCTGCCATGGCCAGGCAATAGCCCTAATTTAAATCCAATTAAATACTTGTGGATGATCATGAAAAAACAAATTAATATTGCAAACCTAAGAATAAAAATGAGCTGAAACAGGCAATCGAAAAGGTGTGAAATGGGGAGATTAGTGACAAAATACTAGTTTTTATTAATATTTCAATAAATATGTTTTTAATGTTTCTATACAATTTTTTCAAATAAACTAATATGAATTATGAATATTATTTATTTTTCAATTGGGGTATTAACCATTTTTCACGGCTAATAACAAACTCTTTTCCTTTGCAAACCATTTTAAAATTATCAAAAGGTAAGAACAAAATTGGTTTAAGGAGATCCTTTATTATTTTTAAGTGATGCAATTTCTATGACCACTACTTCAATTTAAGCAAGTTGGACGTTTAAACTGCAAGCAAGTATATATCGCAGTTGTTTAATAAAAAATGTGAAATTTTAGTTTTTTTTTACAAATTAAGTAATACCAAATGTGGTTGAAATTGACACTGCCAATTTTTATAAATTAAAAAATGATACAAGTGCTGCATTGTGCTTCTCTTGTGCCATCTTGTACTAATATAAATTTTCATACATAGTCGAGCGTTTTTTCCGTAGAGGTAGACAGAGACCAGTTACTTCCACTTGCTACGGTTCTTACACACATCTACTTCTACTATCATCAGCGTTTTCATTCAACTCGTCGGTTGCAGCACATTTTCGAGTAATAAAAAAATATATAATTTTCGTCAATCTTCCAAACTCGCTGGTGGCTAAACGAAGCATTTTCGGATAAAAGTATCTTAAGCTAAATCGATCTATTTTTCGCCCAGGTGTCTGCCATTATCTGTTGGCCACGTTTTTTCCGGACAGGTTGTACAGTGTCAAGAGTATGGTGCAGGTGTAGAGTGTAGCGAGTATCAAAAAGTTTCTTTTATCTATAATATTTTTGACAGTAGCACTGAATGCATAGAAAACGGAAAATTTCAGATTAACTTTTCAATATACTTAATTTTTGATGTTTTTTAGCATCTCTATTATTGAACTGGGACATTACTTTATATTATTTATGGAGTTTACATACTATCAGATGAATTACTATAAAATCTATGTGATCCCTACATTCAACTCCACATTCACAGTCATAATTTCCGTCTCTCGTAAACTTTGAACCCAAGTACACAATCTAATTTTTATAAAGTATAAAATACCATCAGTCAATCTCAGCAAATATTCAAGGAGAAACTTCTTCAGGCAACACTAATGCAAAGAAGCGTTTATAATGTGATGCTGCTAATCAAGGAAGAGAGACTTATCCATTTTTAGTTACCTACTTATCTTATATATATTTGTTAGCAAGAAGCAACATTTTTAACGATACTTCTTTCTCAATTCATTAATGATGAGAAAATGTATAATTTTTATAGAATCTATCATCTTTCGCAACAAATGACAATGCTAATGTTAATTCAGTAAAGAAGAATATATTAACCATTTGAGAATGCCTGATCTCATTACCAGCTGACCTTGAAGGTGATGTTTATAATATCAGTAGTAACTCTGATGTAGTAATAATGGACTGAAAACCCATTACAATTAACGATTGCATGGTAATTTTTAATTTACATATTTTTATTCGTATTTTATGGAATTCAACGTAGATACCAAGAAAAAAATTAAATTCGATAAAAAAAATAACTGTTAACAAATACATACGAAAGGAGAGAAAATCAAAATATATAAGACATGCGTCAGGTCAATATTGACATATGGTATAGAAGCGAGAGAGGATACCAACAAGACCAAAAGGATGCTACGAGTCGCCGAAATATCAGTACTGAGAACAATAGCCGGGAAAGTAAGAAGAGAACACGTAAGAAACACTGACATTAGAGCACAATACGACGTACAGGATGTGGTGAGATGGAGAAGGCAGAGGAGAAGAGAATGATATAACCACGTGAAGAGAATGACCGACGATAGACGACCACGCATTGTACTAGAGAAAAAAACAAGCAGAGACCCGTCCACCCGGAAGACCACCAAAGAGATGGAGAGACAGCTGGCAGTCCACATCTCAGGAAATATTACAGAGGCAAGTCCGGAATCAACAGATCATCTAGATTTCTAACAAAAAGAAGAAGAAGAAGAAGAACAAATACATACAAAACAAATAAGTGTTATGAGCTTTAAAAATCAATATAAAAAATGCATTTGAAATTATTTTGTTTTAAAATTTACCCTACTCTATTTAAATAAAAAGACAACACTCATTTATCTTCTTCATATTTAAATCAAGTATTTTATTTCCATATTAAATAATCAAAGTCCATAGCTTAGCAGTTGTCAGTTTTAAATATTTTAACTCCTCTAAAGCAAAAGCAGAACTGTGATGCTCTTTATTAAGTAACTCCTTGTACTTCCATACATACATACATACATATGATCACGCCTTTTTCCCGTAGGAGTAGGCAGAGACCACTTCCTTTCACTTGATACAGTTCTTACACACATCTTTTGCTTTCCCTTCTTATATTAGTGCTCGTCCTATAAATTTGTTTCGTCAATCTTTCTTTATTCATCCTTTCTACTCTTCTTTTACACCACAGCGTTTCTTTATCCTACTATTCTTTACTTTATCCAACCGAGTCTCTCCGGCTATACTTCTCAGACTACTCATATCCGCAGCATTAATCCTATTTTCATGCTTTTTCTGCCAAACCCAACATTCACTACCATACATAAATGTAGAAACACTCCTCTATGCACAGCCAGACGTACCTTTTTGGATTGTCATACTTTCCGTCTCTCATAAACTTTTAACTCAAGTATACAAACTCATTAACTTGTTCCACTCTTTCGTCCTTAATCAGAATTTCACAGTTTGTCATGTTTTCTTCTCTTTCAAAAAACAGAACATTTGTTTTGCTTACATTTATTTTCATCCCTTTGATTTTTAGGGCATCGTGCACAACATTAACCATTGCCTGCAACTCCTCTTCAGATGACGCTAATATGACTTGTCATCGGCGTAAACAAGACATTTGACGATTAAATCATTCATTCTTAATCCATACGCACTCTCTTTTAAATCTTTTAAATAATCGTCTACGTACAAGCCAAAATGCCATGGCGAAGCCACACATCCCTGTCTCACACCTTTTTTGATGTTATTTCAGTCCGTTATATATGTTATATAAGCTCCGTTTATCCTGACACAAGCAGTGGAATCCTCGTAAAGTGATTTTAGTGCTCTTCCAAAACACAATAATTTACTTACAATACTTATCAACCTTTTTAAAGTGTACACATTGCACCCTCATAAAAGATTCTCGTTTTTAAGGAAGACTAGTTTTTAAGAAAGAAGGAAGTAGGAAACTTTAAAGAGGAAAAAATCGCCAAACAAGGTAACCCACAATTTAAATAACCAATAAAAGGAATTTACCAGTTACATCTTTAATTGTTGTTTTTATTTTTCGTTTCTTTGATTTCGATTTGTTTTAAGCGTATTTGCATATTTGCGCTTCTTTTAATTTTTCAATCCCACAGTTTGCAGTAATTAAAACTTTAAAAAATGTTAAACTATAGTCGCAATATTAAAATATTTACGATTTCGTAGTATTTACACAAATCCCAGTCTGATAAAAATGTCTTTCTTTAGTCACTTTGATCGTGGACTTCAACGCGCAATAAAATTTAACGCAAAATTATCCTTCAACCGAGTCCATTCATCAATTAACTCTCTCTTTACCTTAATAACGCAAATTTATCATCCGGAGCATTAAATGAGTCGCTGAAGCATCCCGACTCGTTGCGGCATGGAGCCGATGGGATATTTCCTGGAAAACTGCCAAAACTTCTACTAGCATTATTTATTTCATAAATTAAAACTATTATTTCGATAACTTTTAAGATTTCAATTAAAACATCTCGTTAAACGAATATTGACTAATCGTATGTCAATAATTTCAATTGTTTATTATTTTATAGTTGCTGATTACAAACAAATCTAATATTTTTCTCAGTAATTTAAAGTTATAACAAATATTTAAGAAATTACATTTCCCGAACTCGGTAACTATATTTTTAAATTAATAAGTGACAGAGAAAAGAAGACCATATTACATCAGAAATGATAAGGTTCGAAGGAAAGAATTTAAAGAAAGCGCTCCATAAACTATTAAAAAGATGTTTACATGAAACAAAAATACCAACCGACTGATATAATGCTGAAGTTGTGATACTAGTGACATCAAAAACTATCGTCCTATTAGTTTGCTATCACATCTGCATAAGCTATACACAAAAATTATCAAAAACCGTCTTACAAAAAAACTAGACCTTTACCAACCCGCCAAACAAGCAGGATATATCCGCACCTTGCGCATTCGAAGACAGTATGCTCTACTGTACCCGCACAACAGATGTAGATGTCATTTTCGGTTTAGCCTATTTTCATGACATACTTTTTGAAAGACCGTTAATACCTGTGTCAAATAGTAGCCAGTCTTCCTATGCTCGCATCTTACCCACTCGCTTATTCTTGGTGTCAAAACCTTTCTCCATTGTGCAGTATCTTCTGTCACGTCCCAGCTTAACAGAAAAAAAAACCTTATTTTTAATTCTATATCTGAGTTTTATTCATTTCATTATAATATACTATCATTTAAAGCCCTAAAATTCTCGAACAGTTTGTCTCTAGTATCACCCCTGAGGATACGGGGAATAGATCCCAGGTATGGTCTGCACGTTGTAAAAGGCGACTAAAATACTACCAATCCAAAGTGTTATGCGCCTGTGAGGATGGATGCATGGTGGGAACCATGGGAACAAGGGAAATAATAGATCAAAGGAACGTGCCATAAAAGGACTGGCAGAACTGTTACCGATGAACAGGAATCAGCTAAGAATCACCAAGGGACTGTATAATGGAGGCCTGCGGGTTGTGCGACGGGGATCCGGGGGCGGTGGAGCGCGTGCTATACTGCTGTACATAGTACATAACTTGTACAAGGTACGAAGATACTGGATTGAGTGGAGCGTGGTTCTAAGTCCCGGGGATTGCCAGGCTTTGTCGGACCAGCGCCTCGAGGCGGTGCAGTGAGTCTTTTTCTGTTTCCGGGTCCTAAATAGGGGTGGAGTTTTTGGTGAGTAGACACAGTCAGTGGAGTCTCACAGTAGACGTTGAGCTCAGACTCTTCATAAAGGATTTTGTCCTCTGCAACAACAAAAAATCACCCCCAGAAAAAAATTTGAGAAGGCCCACGTCCTTGTTTTTCAACATATTGATTTCCCCATTTCTGCACTCATACCTTCATCTAATGACGTTAAGTCCCGCAGATATTTTTTAAAAGATAATTTTTATTGTTGCAAATACGAATGTCATCCGTAAATCAGTAACAAATGTATATCAACACAAAGTAATATAAATGGAACGGGAATGGTCGTAAATTTTCCTACAGGGTTTCGAGAACATTTTGGCCGAGACGGTTCGATTTCCGAATATTAAATTTAATTTAATAATAAACTTTCAAGTTGTATATTGCGCAAGGGCTGAAAACGTAAGACTACCCAGTTTGACGAGTGAACCTTTCAGGGGGTCCGAAGCTAATTCGACCGCAGGCATCAAACCTTTATCATCTTACCCTTAAGTTAATTCTTAGCTGGCCGGCGAACACAATGGGGCAGTAAAAGCTTTGGAAACTGTGTAGGTGTTTTTATTTAATTATGTTTGTTATACAAGGCGCTCGGGAAAATACTAATATTCTATTACATGATAGGATATTCGAGCAGGATTTGTTTTCTTTAATAAAATTTGTTCAGCGATTAATTAAAACTTTTTGTAACAATACACGCAGCAAAAAATATTCATTTATTTTTTATTAAAAAAAATTGTGTTTTCCTTATTTCTTGAGCATAAAATAAAAAGGAAATGATTATTATTTTACGAGTACTCAAACTTGGCTTTTGTGGTCGGTATAACATTTCGAAATCCACATGTTTTTAAAAACATTCTTGATTAACATTTAATGATGACTAGAGTTCCAGAACATTTTGGAACAGTAAGAACTATCAAGAAAGAAATTTTCCAGAATGTTTTAAAAATGTACAGCACTTTCTAGGACCATTCAGTAGGTAAAGGCACAAGGTGTTATAACCTAAGTTCTAAGTAGGAGAAAAGTGTAAATAGCAATATTTGATTACACTTTTTTTTCACCTAAATGATGGTTTCTTTTTAATTCCTATAAATGTAAGTTGAAAATGTTCACGTTTATTAAGTATTAATCAAAGAGGTTTGATTTTTCACCGTATTACGGATGGTTATAAAATATAAAAAGATATATTGGTTGGTAAAAAGAAACTCCACAGACAACAAACTGCTCCTCTATAAAAAGATACTGAAAGCCATTTGGTCGTATGATATCCAGCTTTGTGGTTATGTCAGTAAAAGTCCCATTTAAGTTATCCTATGTTTTAAAAATAACGTATAAAGGAACATCGTTGACATCTCCCTGGTACTGCAGCAACATTGATCTTCAAAGGGACCTTGATGTATAAACTGTAGACAAGACCATATCCAAATCAGCCAGTAGACAAGAAAAACGGGTGCTCCGATATCGTAAAAATAAGGTTATCCAGCTCCTTGACAATATCAGTATAGTGAGAAGACTAAAAAAGATAAAGCTTTTTGAGAAAGTTTAGTGATTGTTCTAGTTAAAAGCAAAGTATTGTACGAAAGTTGTGATACACGTTACCGGTAGTGTTACATACATTTATAGTCACGCCTTTTTCCCGTAAGGGTGTGCAGAGACCACTTTTTTTCACTTGCTACGGATCTTACACACGGCTTTCGCTTCATCTACTTTTATCAGCGCTTTTATACATGCTGGTCGGTTGCTGGTCGGTGTCTAATAATATGTCTTGGCATGACCATGTTGCTAACATCGCAAGGTCAGCAAGCCAGAGGCTAGGTTTTCTGTGGAAAGCTAGAAAGTTTTTTACTCTTGATCAACTATGGACGACGTACAAGGCTCAAATACGACCTCTACTGAAGTATTGCTCGCACATATGGGGTTCAGCACCAAGGCATTCTCTTCGTCTTCTAGATTTCATTCAGAAAAGGGCCCTTCGGTTGATAAACAGCCCAACTCTCACGATACCCTTTACCCACTAGAACATAGAACATAGAAGAAGAGTTTCAGACCAGACATTACTCCACAGATATTTCCATGGCAGATGCTCCAGAATTCAGGAAGCCAATCGCTGCGGTTTTGCACTACAAAAAATAATGAAATCTTCTTCTTCTTCTTCTTCTTCTTACGTTAGGACTACGTCCTGTGTTTGCCTCAAAGGTTGCCCAAAAACAATTGGGACGATGAAGACCAGCTATCATACCATCTTTTTGGTGGGCGTCCAGTTGGGCGTGGTGTGTTGGGCCGCTTCTCTCTCACAATTTTTGTCAGCCGGTCGTTTGGCATTCTGCTAACATGGTCTCTCCATTCTCTTCTTCGGTTTCTTGCCTATCTTACTATGTCTTGGACTTCACATATTTCCCTTATCTCTTCGCTTCTTTTATGGTCAAGTAAGGTATAGCCAGTTATCGATCTAAGAATTCGCATTTCCGTTGATCTAAGAAGTCGCTTTGTAGTCGTGTTCTCCGCTCTGGTCTCTATCGCGTATGTCATAATCGGTCTTACACATGTCTTATATATTCTGACCTTACTTCTGGTACTCATGTGTTTATTTCTCCAGATTATGTCTCTCAAGAATCCTGAGATTAGAGATGCCTTTGTTGTTTGAGCTTTTACTTCCTCCTTAATATTTCTAATGCTAGTTATATTAGCTCCTAAATATTTAAAGGACATCACTTGTTCTACACTCTGCTCATAGATTGCGAGTTTACATCTTCTCGGTTCTTTGGATATTGTTGGCGATTTGGTTTTCTTGACGGATATTTGCATATTGAATTATTCAGCTGTTTTTTGGAACTTGTGTAAGAGTCTCTGTAGGTTGTCCTCGTCTTCCGATACTATTACAGCATCATCAGCGTAGAGGTGCCTGTAGAGGTCAATAGATGGATTGAGTAGCTTATTGACTAATACAGCCGGTCCCAAGCCCGGAAAAAAGAGGAGGGTTCCAAGTGAGGCCAGCGACCTGCTTGGGTAAAAAGACAAGTGCTCCTAGAACCAAAGGAACAGAATAATGAAATCGAAAAATGTAACCCGCCGTACGAAAGTAACAATTTATCATGCAATTATAAGACCTATAACGACATATGCATGTGAAACATGGACGATGACAAAACAAAATTAGAACCGACTAAAAATCGCAGAACTCTTAGGAGGATATATCAACCAATCAAGGACAACGCCACACAACAATACAGAATTAGAACTAGCATGAAAGTGCAAGAACTATGTAACCAACCAGATATAGTAAAAATAATAAAGGCAGAGAGATTGGATGGTCCGGACATGTGAAGAGAAAAGACCAACGTGTCGTTAAACTGGTGTGGAAAGAGACCCCGGTAGAAAAACAGCCACTGGGAAGGCCAAAGATGCGGTGGAAAGATAATATTGCAGCGGACTTACGGACCCTAAATGTCCAACGACCAGAAGAACTTATGATGGACCGCAGCAAATGGAGGCAAATTGTATTGTCAGCGAAGGCCCACCCTGGGTTGTAAGCTACAGAGAGAGAGATGCTCCAAAAAAATAAAAACTCTGATACCACCACTGGCCACATTCGGCCGAAGAACTCGGCACGCTGATCAGTCTCACCCATTTACTTTCAACTTTGACACTACAAGGACCAATCTCCATAAAGAATCTTTTTTTACAGGGCTGCTACGGAATAAAACAAGCTGCCAAAATAAGTTTTTCCAGAAAACTATGACCTGCAACTTTTCAAAAATCGGGTACACAATAATATAATCCCTCCCCCTTCTAATAGTCGCAGTACGGGCCGTCCGCGGCCGACACGATTAGTCTACCCTTTTTGCGACTATTTTCAGTAAAAAAAACTTAAAAAAACATTTGGTTTAATGCCAGCAATAAATCTATTAAAAAATAATAATTGAAAATACATTTACGAAACATTTGTCGGCGGCAAAAATCGTTCCACGTTAAAAATAAATTTATTTGGAGTGTTTTTGCCCAGATGTGATTACGGAATAACGCGTTATGTCAATCTGTTCTAAATTAACGCGATTCAATATCGACAATATAGTTGGCATTCGTCCAGAAATCAACTTATCGCATATACAGTGTATGCTAACGACTAACAAAAAATTATTTTAAAACTTTTGAAAAAACTACTTAAGGATATTCCCAAAGGTCACCTCGTGTATTTTTCAGGAACTAAACAATAACATTAAATAAAATCTAACCGAGTTTTGTGTTTTTTTTCTTTTAAAGGTTGTTAGTCGTTCGTGTTGTGACAATTATTATTTGTAACTTCTAAGGCTAGAAATATCTTTAAATGAAAATAATTTTTTTTCTAACGCCCGATTTAAATGAAATAAAGCCCTCATTCTGTTTCCAGTCAAGCTTTATCTTCCCGTAAAAACCACATTAAAATTCGTTCGGTAATTTCAGAGATATGCACGGACAAACAAACAGACGGACAGACAAAAATTAAAAAATTCGTGTTTATGTTTTGGTAAAGTTTGATTAATCATATGAGCTTAGTTATTTATATTAATCGTATAGTTTTACATGGTAAATAGTAACAGTGGGTAGAAATAAATACATTACAAAATTTTTATAAAATAAAGATATAAACTGCGGTAGTTATAACAATAAATATATAAGCATAAAGTCAAATTATATTAAATGTGAATGTCGAGACCCTTTAACCATTGGATTGCTCTCGGTGTTACCTGCGTCAGTTCCTTTAATCATCCGGGGAATTTTCGATGTATACAATCCTTAAATATGTGGTGCATGGTTTTTTTTGCAGCACCGCAGTCGCATACGGGGCTGTTTGTGAGTCCCCATTTGTATAGCATGTGGGCACTTCTTCCATGGCCAGTGCGAAATCTGATAAGAGCTGTCCATAATTTACGGGGGAGGAAGAAGCCTTCTACTCGCGTGGTTGGTCGATAATGACGTCGGAGTTCGCAGGTGGTTGTTGGCTCCAAAACTCTCGCCATTTTACAGTAAAGTATGACAAGACTATTTCCTGGTCTAGCCAAGGAGGTTTCCTCGATTTAAGCCTGGCTGGGGGTATGTTTTGTGGCTGGTTATAGAGGAGTGAGTGTCGGACTGTTTGGCACTTTTGAAACTTCTCAGCAGTAGCCGCCTCTCGTCTTATTCAAGGAGGTGCAATATTAGTCAGTGAAGGCAGCCAAGGTATTGGTATTGACTTTACTGTTCCGCTAATAATTCTCATAGCCTGGTTTAGTTTTGTGTCAACTTTGTAGATATGGGCACTGTTCTTTCAAATCAAAGCACAATATTCTGCAACAGATTACACTAACGCCAGTGTAGCAGTTCGCAATGTGTTGGCGTTTGCTCCCCGTACCGTACCTGCCAGTTTTCTGATAATGTCCACCCTCGTGTTAACTTTATTGGCAGTATTTTCTAGGTGCTTTTTAAACGTGAAGGTCCTGTCTAAAGTGACACCAAGGTATTTCGGGTTAGGGTTGTGTTCTACTTGCTTTTCATCAAATAATATGTTTAATTTACGATGGGCTTCACAGTGTTTCAGATGGTAGGTATTTACTTCCGTTTTTAAAGGATTCGGTTTTAGTCTCCAGTTTTGGAAATAACTGTTCATCGTGGTTAAATCAGCATTTACAGCATCCTCACATTCGTCCAGGTTTCTTGCTTGGTATGCCAGAGCCAAGTCGTCGGCAAACTGCACTTTTACTTATAAAGGTTGAATAGAACAGGGGACAGCACGGAGCCCTTTAATAGGCCATCGTTTAAAGTGCGCCATCTACTTGCTATTTCTCCTATTCTAGACGTCTGTTTGTTAGCATGGTACGAGGGCAGTTTGATAAGTCAGTGACTTTTTGAATTTCCCGCGCAGTTACTACAAATGCAACAGTGCTGCCGTCAAGTATAATCTATTAGTATTTTCTAATTTTGAGCAATCTACGTCATGCAGTTGGTGTTTGATAGCCGTTCAAAGCAGACAACCTCGTGAATTTTTACGAAACTGGAAAAAAGTGAATTTCGTGTGCTGATTAAGCATTACTTTTTACGTAAAAAATCCATCACTGAAACTAAGGAAAGACTTGATAAATACTACGGGGACTCGGCACCATCAATTTCAATGGTTAAGAAGTGGTTTACAGAATTCCATGAAATGATATTGGATGATCGGAGAATGAAAGTGCGTGAGTTGGCTCATGCTGTAGATGTATCTCAACTGAACGGGTACATCATATTTTACACGAATATTTGGACATGAAAAAACTCTCCTGCGAGATGGGTGCCGCGATTGCTCACACTCGACCATAAGCGCAATCGTGTGACCACTTCAAAAGAGTGTTTAGCGATGTTCAGCCGTAATCCAGACAAATTTTTGCGCCGTTTTGTTACTGTGGATAAAACATGGATACATCACAACACGCCAGAGACCAAGAAACAATCGAAACAGTGGGTTGCTCGGGGTGAACGTCGACCAAAGAAGGCGAAACAGAGTCTGTCAGCCAACAAGGTCATGGCCACAGTTTTTTTGGATATACGCGGTGTCATTCACATCGATTACCTCAAGAAAGGTAAAACGATCACCGGCGAATATTATTTAAAGCTTTTGAACGGATTCGACGTTGATTTGAAGCAAAAACGGCCGCATTTGGCGAAAAAAAAAGTGCTGTTCCATCAAGACAATGCACGTGTGCACACTTGTCTAGTCACGATGGCCAAAATCCACGAATTGGGATACGAACTGCTACCCCATCCAGCATATTCTCCAGATTTAGCCCCCTGCGACTATTTTCTGTTTCCAAACCTAAAGAAATGGCTGGGCGGTAAGAGATTTGTGTCGAATGAAGAAGTCATTACCGAAACAAACGCGTATTTTGAGAGCTTTGAAAAAACCTATTATTTGAAGGGAATAAAAAAATTAGAAAAACGCTGGACTAAATGTATCGAGCTAAAAGGTGATTATGTAGAAAAATAAAATGCTTATTTGCGGAAAAAAATTTGTTTTATTCAAAAAGTCACTGACTTATCAAACCGCCCTCGTATTTATCAGGTTGATTATCTTTTTGGCATGGAATAATTTCTGCATTTCTGCTTAGTAAAATGGATTTATTTTAAAATCAAGGTTTGATGACGGATGAAATATTATCACAAATGGAGGAACGCAGAAAACATAAGAATAAAAATCAAGAAGAATATAAAAAGATACATAGAAAGGTGCAGAGAAAAATTAAAGAAGAAAAATGGCTTACGACAAACTGTGAATAAATAAAAACACTACAACAAAAACACGATAACTTTAACTTATACAAGAAAATAAGAGAGAAGGTAGGCGGATGTAATAAAAATAAAACAAGCATTTTATTGGACGAAAATAAAAACATTGTAAGAGAAACCGAACAAAAATTAAAAGTATGGGATAAATATAAAAAAAAAACTCTTTAAAGATGAAAGGCCAGAATATCTAGATAACGTAAAATCTGTCACAGGTCGAAAAATACAAAAAAAAGCGATAAAAGCTATAAACAGAACCAAATTAGGTAAAGTTTTAAGCCCTGATGAGATACCGGCAGAAGTAATAAAATTGCTAGATGACAATGGCACAGAGGTGCTCTGCGATTTATTTAACGCGACATACAACTTTGGACACATACAAGATTGGCTGAAATCCACTTTCATTACCATTCCAAAACAGCCAAATGCAAAAACCTGCGATCAACATAGAACAATGAGTTTGATGAGCCATGTCCTTAAAATATTTCTTAAAATAACACTTTTTTTTTTTATGAAAATAGTCGCAAAAAGGGTAGACCTATTGTGTGGGCCGCGGACGGCCCGCACTGCGACTATTAGAAGGGGAAGGGATTATAGAAAGGAAATGATCGTGGACACGCTTTTTAAAAAGTTGCAGGTCATAGTTCTCTGGAAAAACTGATTTTGGAAGCTTATTCCATTCCGTAGCAGCCCTGTAAAAGAAGGATTATTGATGAAGATTGGTCCTTGTAGTTTCAATCTTAAGAGTAAATGGGTGAGACTGATCAGCGTGCCGAGTTCTTCGGCCAAATGGTGGTACAACACATAAAAGAATATATCAGAAATGCAAATTTACCCTCACAAAAAACCAGTTCGGCTTCCGCAACAATGTTGGAACAAGGGAAGCGCTGCTCGCAACACAAGTATAAGTTCAACGCTGCAGAAAGAAGCTCAAGATTATGCAGACAAGTTACAGAATAGCTTATTCAAAATCCATGAAACGGCTAGGAAGAGATTGAGGTTGGCAAGTAATAAAATGAATGTTCGCTATGTCCTTAAAGCAAATTCGAAGGGATTTAAAGAAGGAGATCGAGTATGGCTGTATAATCCACAACGAGAGAAAGGTGTGTCTCTCAAGTTGACACTATCTTGGAACGGACCATATAAGGTGGTAAAAAGAATAAATGATGACAAACACAGTCTCAGAGCCACTTAGAGAGGTCAAAGCCTTACAATGGTGAGGAGGCGCAAGTATTTGAGAGGGGGATGATGTTACGAGCCGGACCTATTGTCTGTCGCGACAGCGCGTCGACCACAATTTGAGCCAATACACAGAAGACACTGGATGAATATCTTTAGTTAGTTTAAAGTCAAGTATTTTAATGTAATTGTAACGTGAATATCTAAGTGATTTCTAAAAATAAAATTTATTTTGAAGAAATCCTAGAATAAAAGTTATTAGTTATTGTACTGAGTTTAGAATTACCGAAGCCAAGGAGAAAATATCGCAACAATATTTAGCTGGATTAATTAAAATGGTATAATACTAACGACGTTAACATTTTTAAATGCTACAATAAAACAACATAGTGGCCAACACCTATTGCTTGCGTGTTTGGTTAATGGGTTTATATTTTATTTTGTAACAAAAATAAGTAGGCCGTGTTTTATATTTAAGGGATTTTGCGACATTACGCCATAATGTGCTAATTCTTTTGTTATATAAATCAACTTGACTGCGGAAATTTTTCTTCTTTTTTTTTAGCGCGTTGACTTTCAGACGACATAGATAAATTTACGCCGTGACCTTTTTTTTTGCCTGTATTGTCTTTTCTTGTACGTTTTGAAATGGTACGACAGGTGGGTGATTAGATGACATACATTAATAACGGCGTCTCGTAGACAATGTTTCAAGACAAAGATACGGAGAGGGAAATATTTGCAAAATTTATTGTAACTTTAACAAAGAAAATTTAAAAAAAAGCCGTGTAGTGTCATTGGACACCCGATAGAAACGAAGTTCCTTACGCTATTTATAAATTTTGATCAAGGCATTTTGTAAAAAAAAACAAAAACAAATATAATTGTTACTAATTCTCATACAAAAGATATATAATACTTGGCAATATTCGAATTTAACTCTCAAATCACATGTACAATAAACGAATGTAAACAGTAGATATTTTTATTAAGTTATACAATTTTTTTTTTGCTAATAACAACTGGGATGGACTTCTGGAGGAGATCTGCGGGTAAATCAAGAAGAGACAGGATACACAATGACAGAATAAGAGATATAATGGGTGCCAGACACACGATTGTTGATGATATAAGAACAAAACAATTAATATGGTATGGTCACGTCCAAAGAATGCCAGACGATAGGTTACCAAAACAAATTTTGACATGGACACCCCAAGTGAAGAGGGGAAGAGGAAAAGCAAGAAGAAGCTTGAGAGAGGGCATTGACAAAAAGATGAAAGAGACTTGCCGGAGAACTTATGGCAAGATAGAGATGAATGGCGGCTAGGAGTCGGAAGGCGTCGTAGAACGCTATAAGCCGATATATATATATATATATATATATATATATATATATATATATATATATATATACAATTTTATCAACTTACTATTTTAAATCTGTATTTTAACACATTTGCTGCAGTTTCTATTTTTCAAAACTTCATTGCAATAATAAAACAATATTCACGTATGATCTAACGCAATAAATTATATAATTATATAATAAAAAACTAAAAAACACGTTTTTAGTGTTAATCAAGTAAAAAGTAAGAAATAATTCTTAACAGAAATAAAAGTACTGACAAGAAAATTAATGTTACTGTTCTAGAAGCGTGGGGTGCTTTCATTCCGAAACGCAGAGTTAGTTTAAAAATGTCATAAATTGATTCACATTAATTTTCTCGTCAGTTATTTTATTTCTATGTTATGAATTATGTTTTACTTTGTAGTTTGATTAACTCTGAAAGCGTGTTTTTTTAGTTTTTTTAAACAATAATTTATTTTTCGCTTTTTTGTTTTACTCACTATAAAAATTATGTATTAAATGGTAAAAGCACAAAAAGAATGCATCGGCCGGGAATCGAACCCGGGCTGCCCGCGTGGCAGGCGAGCATTCTACCACTGAACCACCGATGCATTTCGTTACGTGACGATTTCTACTAAATCGCACTACCGGTAGCGTAGAAGATTGGGTTAAATGTTGGTTAATCGCAAGTTTGGGTGCATTGTTTCTTACAATTTTTAAAAAATAAACATTTACTTGTACTCTTGTAGATAATTTATTGTTACGTACCAAATGAAGCGACAACAGTCTTGATGTCACTTTTAGATTCTTAAGGTAATTCTATAATAATAATAATAATATAATTTATTGACCAATCCAACAAAAACAAAGTAAGTGTCCATATAATATAATCGAAAACAGGGAAAGGTCAAAAAGCGCATGATCAGTAGGGTACTGGTCTTCCTCAAGCGCCTGTAACTTTAATGAATTGTTGAGATGACAACCACTATGACATTATTGTTATTATTATATTTTATTATCTGTCAGAATAAACATTGCTTTACTTCTGGTTCAGACTAGCTTATATGAGGTTATGGGCCTTTTGCTGATTTAAATTGCTGATTTCGAGGCGAAATTTTCATCAGGAAATCGGCACAGATTAAGTGTGAGTCGTAGGACAATTTGAATATAGCTACTTTCAATACAGGAGGTGTATCTATTGAGAAACTTCTTGGTCACGAAAATTACAACACATGGCTGGAGACGATTCAAGCTGTTTTGGTGCTAGAGAATCTATGGACTGGCGTTGTGGATGTACAAGTTGATAGTGATGAAAAAGAAACATCTCTGGTTGATGAAGCGAAAGACAGAACAGCACGAGCGAAGATCAAATTAGCGATTGATCCTTCTCTTTATTCTCATCTCAAGGACAAAAACACCGCCTATGACCTTTGGAAATGCGTTGTTGATCTTTTTGCCGGCAAGGGTTTGAATCGCAAGGTTAGCCTGTTGAGTAAATTATGTAACATCAAGCTTATCGACTGCGAATCCATGGCTGAGTATATGCATCTGATTATTTCGACGGCACATCAAATACGTGACGCGGGCTTTGCTTTTGACGAAGAAATGGTGGGAGCATTTATCGATTGGATTACATCAAAACCGAGAACCAAAGAGCCGATATTCTCACAAAGGCTTTAGGAAAATCCAAAGTTGAGAAATTTCGAGTCCAGCTGGGTCTGAAGTCACATGGTTGAGGAGAAGTGTTGAGATGACAACCACGATGACATTATTGTTATTATTATATTTTATTATCTGTCAGAATAAACATTGCTTTCCTTCTGGTTCAGACTAGCTTATATCATGAATATCTCTGCAAGAGATGCTTCTTGCAGACCGTGACCAATGGTTTCTTTGGTTTGGTCCACCCAGCGCGTCTAAGACCTTCCTCTTGGTCGTTTACCATTGATTTGAATATAGGTAATAAAAAATTAACAATATTTCATATGATATGTACATATTTGTTTATAAGGTAGTGGAATACAGCACCATTCGCTACAAAAATCTAATAAAATACCCAGTAATTGTAAACAAAAAAAGAAAAAGGAAGGTAAAACTGATACACAGGGTGAACTATGACTTTAAATATTTGAGCACTGGTCAGTGAAGATAGAATTAAATTAAAATACGTAGCAGAAAATACTTTATTTTTTAATTTAAACAATAACAATAATACGACTGTATTAAAATCCGAAATAGCTGTAAGAAACATTATATTGTAATGTTTTAAAGTTCCGTAAAGAATTTATCTCGTACGATATTTTTGTTGCCAAGTCTTTGGATGATATCACAAATTATTTCCGGCTGCTTGCCAAACGAAATTAAGCTACTTTTCCGCTATTCAAACGACGCGTGTCTTTAAAAATATTGCTGGCAATAAAAATAAAACTACAACCGAAATCAAACGTACAACACAATCTTAATTTATGGGATTTTATATTTATACGAAAAAAAAAACTGGTTTCTCTTGACAATTTGGTAATCTGTTTGGAATATACAGTCGACTCTCGATAATTTGACACTCGTTAATTTAAGCCACTTCCGAGGGCCGGGCCCTCTTAACTATCAATTTTTATGTAATCAATAATTTGAAATTTTTTTTTCGGTCCTTTGAAAAATACTCGATAAAATGAATAAAATCAATGTTAACTGGCCCATTCTGTGATTTGAAGTTAAAGAAATAGTATCTTGCTCGCCAGCATAGGATAATTTGAAGACCAGAATTCCTTACTCTCTATAATTTGAAGCGTTTATCACGCACCTATCGGTTGTTTATATAAATGTACAGACCTGTCGATTGTTTACATAAATGAGAGTAAGTTCGCATTCCGGTCTTCTGAAAAAATGTCAACCTTATCTAAGCAAACCGAAAATGTAGAACATTCATCAGATCTACCCAAAATTACAATGTTTTTTTTACTAAAAATTGTCGCAAAATCGTGTGGGCCGCGGGCACTGCGACTATTAGAAGGGGAAGGGGTTATAGAAAAGAGATGATTGTGAACCCGCTTTTTGAAAAGTTGCAGGTCATAGTTCTCTGGAAAAATTGATTTTGGAACCTTGTTCTATTCTGTAGTGGCCCTGTAAATAAAGGATTCTTGATGGAGATTGGTCCTTGCAGTTTCAATCTTGAGAGTAAATGGGTGTGTTTTTCGGCCGAATGTGGCCAGTGGTGGTACAAGAGTTTTTATTTCTCTGGAGCCTCTGCCATGGAAATATCTGTAGAGTAATGTCTGGTCTGCAACTCTTCTTCTATGCTCAAGTGGGTGAAGGGTATCTGTGAGAGTTGTTTATCAACTGAATGGCCCTTTTCTGAATGGAATCTAGAAGACGAAGAGAATGCCTTGTTGCTGAACCCCAAATGTGCGAGCGATACTCCAGTAGAGGGGATTTAAGCCTTGTACGTCGTCAACAGTTATAAAAGGTACAAAAATTTTTAGCTTTCCACAAAAAACCCAGCATCTGGCTTGCTGACTTTGCGATGTTAGCAACATGGTCATTCCAAGACATATTATTAGACACCGTGACTCCCAAAATCGAGATAGAGGTACTTGATTCAAGGGTATTTCCGGACATTGTAATGGAATGATTTAAGAAATTGACTTTCTTGGAAAACGTGGCGCTTTGTGTTTTCTGGGCGTTGAACTGAACAAGATTGTTGGTTCCCCACTCGACGATTGCTTCAAGATCTCTATTGATGGAGTCAACCTTTTCCTGCCTGAGTCTATTTGTTTCATTTACCGAAAGTGATCGATATGATATGAAAGTTGAGTCAAGTGTGCTGCGAAACTGTAAATGGGGTCGTGGTGGTTTTCAAGAGGTTGTAAACGACAATGACCCCTTTGTTATTGTCGTACCAGCAAATGCAGAGGAAACTTATAACAATCAATTAAAAAATATAAGTTTACCTATAGAAATTGTAAATAATAACTTATTAGACATCACCAATGAAAACGAAACATAATTTAATATGGGCAGCTTGATTGAGGCTCGTCAACAACTCAGTTGACGGCATATGACGGTTCTTCTGATGCGTTTAAAACCAACGCCGGGGTCCCCCAGGGTTCCATCCTGTCCCCCACCTTATTTCTTTTACACATCAACGACCTCTTGAAAAGCAACTCGAACCCCATTTACAGTTTAATTACTAAATTAAAAACTAAAGCATTGACCTACAGATTAATATTCACACCACGACACATTTAACAATCCACTTTTACTGTAAAATCAATAAACAACAAAACTAAATCACAACAAAAGTAACTTGTAAATGATGCCTTTGACATTACTTTCAGCTCTCTCTATATTTGTTTACGTCTCGCTGCGACCTCTAGGCGCTTTATAAACTAAGCCTTTAGTTATATCGCAAATTTTTTTCAAGTAAAATGAAACGACCTCTTTAATGTTTTAATGCATTTTAAATAAAAAAAAAACGAATTTTAAAGGCCAACAAAAAAGAATGGTTCTCTTGGTGTATAGTTAAGGTCTCTTGAGATATACCCAAGCAAACATCATCAATTTTGCTCCATTTTTCCTTTTTTAAAACGTTACTCATATTTACACTGTATGTATATTTGTCGAAAGTAAACTATTATGGTAAATACCAACTTTAATTTAAATGCAGAAATGTTGAAATATTAGCATTTACAATTATATTAAATACATCAAAACTAAATATGTAAGGAGAAAAAACAGTAAACCCCGTATAAAATTCCTTTTTCCATATACCGTGTACAACAAACTAAATTTAACTGTCCCTTAAGAATAACTTTTATAATGATTAAAACTGACTCAGAAACCGTGAAGCTTTCAACTACCCACTGGCTCAGTTTTTTCATTAACGCAGTATCGGATTGAGCATACGAAATTCTTGATAAAAATTATTTACACCTGAAAATCGTATTCTCAACCGCAAGAATATTAGTATAAAAATTTTAATATATTTGTGAGCTTCAAATAATACGTATACGGTCTCGATTTTGGGAGTCACGGTGTCCAATAATATGTCTTGGAATGACCATGTTGCTAAAATCGCAAAGTCGGCAAGCCAGAGGATAGGTTTTCTGTGGAAAGCCAGAAATTTTTTTACTCCTGATCAACTATTGACGACGTACAAGGCTCAAATCCGACCTCTACTGGAGTATTGCTCGCATATTTGGGGTTCAGCACTAAGGCATTCTCTTCGTCTTCTAGAGCCATTCGCTTGATAAACAGCTCAACTCTCACAGATACCCTTCACCCTCTAGAACATAGAAGAAGATTTGCAGACCAGTCATTACTCCACAGATATTTCCACGGCAGATGCTCCAGAGAAATAAAAACTTTTGTACCACCATTGGCCGCATTCGGCCGAAGAACTCGGCACGCTGATCAGTCTCACCCATTTACTCTCAAGATTGACACTATAATTCCTCCCCCTTCTAATAGTCGCAGTGCGGGCCGTCCGCGGCCCACAGGATAGGTCTACCCTTTTTGTGACTATTTTTATTAAAAAAAAAAAATAAAAAAAATATGCTGACGACACTGTCATCCCGAGTGACAAACTAGAAGACCTGCAACATCTACCAAACTGTGTAAACGCAGAAGGATCAGAAATGGGGCTCAACATAAATATCAACAAGACAAAATTTATGGTCTTTAGTCGACAACCACATCCCGATGCTTCACTGCAGATTGTTACGAAGAATATAGACAGAGTAACCCAGTTTAAGTACCTTGGATGTTATATCACCGAACATCTAAATCCAGATAGAGAAATAAGATGTAGAATAGAGACAGCCCGAACAACATTCCAAAAAATGAAACCATTATTCTGCAATGATAATCTGAACCTAAAATTACGGCAGAGAATGGTAAAATCCTACATATGGTCAGTGTTGCTGTACGGGGCAGAGGTCTGGACCATTAAGGCCGCTACAGTTAATCGATTAGAAGCGTTTGAGATGTGGTTAACCGGCGAATGCTGAGAATACCCTGGACAGCTATGCAGACCAACGAAATGGTGCTAAACAGGGCCGATGCAACACGTTTGCTGCTAAATACAGTTAAGTGCAGAAAAATCTCGTATCTTGGACATATCTTCAGAGGAGAGCGATACAGATTCCTACAACTGATCATGATGGGAAAAGTGGAAGGACGTAGAGGAGTAGGAAGAAAGCAGGCTTCCTGGCTAAGGAATATCCGTGAATGGACCGGTATACGCAGCGCAGAATCGAAAAAGACTTGCGCAAGTAATTGCCAACGTCAGGGGGACGGCACTTATTATGGAATTATTTATAATATACACGATGTTTCGTTGTCAAAACTTCTATTGAAAAACTCATCCTATGAGTACAACTTATGATAATTATGTTTTGAATAACACATCATGCAAATGTCTACCACGGCTTCGTTTGCAGGATCGAATCTTCCAAAAAGTCCACCAATTAAATAAAGCGTTAAATGTTGTTATGTTTTTTTATTTATTTTACTTTTTACATAAAGTTTATGCCACTTCGGCCGGTCGGTCCTGCAGCTTGTTTCAGCCTTGCCCAACCGTTAACCCCAAACTTCGTTTGTAGCTCGTAAAAATGAAGGGGTAATTAACCCACATACGTTAAATTTTTCGTCGACTGTCAAATGGGGAACAGATTGAGTTATGGGATGACATTTAATTAAAAGTGAGCTTTTAATTACTGATATACACTGGTTTTATACGCGCTGATTAGTGTAATCGACCCCCTTTCGGAATCTACCACAAATAGATTAACAATGCCTAATGATTTCGCAAGGCCGCGGTCAGTTTTGGCGGTTTCAATGCCGCAAAAATATTTTTTAAAAAATAATCGCCCAACAGATATTTGCACACTTTTAGTAACTCTAGATTTTTTTAATTATTGCGCTACATTTTCCTTTGATAAACAAATCATGCGCGCCGCCAGGTTTACTTTTAGTGTAAATGTTCATCTACACACACAAAAAAGCATTTTCGCTTTTGCAGCTCCAACCACAAAATATGAGAAAATTAAACAAATCTTCATTTCTTGCTACGGCAAAAAATATATTGAACCTTTACGGAGGTTTTATACATAAATTTATTGCCGAAGCTACCACGTAGTATGAGATGTTGAAGACAGATGGAGCAGTAATGCGGTAACCCACCGCGTTTTGCCCAGCGGGATTTGAAGCAATCAAAATTGGTGTAACTATTCCAGCAACATGTAGCATTGAACCTTCATTTAGCACGTTAGGACGTCACAAGACGTGAAATCGGTCAACGCAAGGCTAAGCGGCCTGTCCATGTTTAGTGTTTACCGGAAAAGAGAAAAAGAGGACACTTAATTCATTGACAAAGCGATAAACAAATTTGCACAGCAACAATTATTTGATACAAAAAATACTTCCTAATCTTTTTCTAAGCATTTTATTTTTCGACAGAGGTTGAAAGTGCACGAATTTAAGTTGCCTTATTAATGACAAACCGATGGGCTTTCAGATAATCCCATAACTTTTTATGGACATTTTTTACATACAAATATACATACATACATACATAAAGTCACGCCTTTTTCCCATAGGGGTAGGCAGAGACCACTTCCTTCCACTTGCTACGGTTCGTACACACATCTTTTGCTTCCTCTACTTCCAACAGTGCTCTCATACATGCTCTTCGGTTGTTGGTACTTTTGACCTGTCCTTTCTTCAAAACAATGTTGATCTGATCGAGATATGTTCTCCGAGGTCGACCTCTACCGATTTGCCCATTCACACTCGCCTTATAAATTTGTTTCGTCAATCTTCCTTGATCCATCCTTTCTACGTGTCCAAACCATCTAAGCATTCCTTTATCTATCTTTGTGACCATAACTTCTTTTACACCACAGCGTTTTCTTATCTCACTATTCTTAACTTTATCCAACCGAGTCACTCCGGCTATACTTCTCAGACTACTCATCTCTGCAGCATTAATCCTATTTTCATGCTTCTTCTGCCAAACCCAACATTCACTACCATACATAAGTGTAGGAACCAACACACCTCTATGCACCGCCAGACGTGCCTTTTTTGACACTTTCTGGCTATTCATAAAGCTATGCAGAGCCCCATTCATTTGTTTTCCTGCCAACACCCATCGCTCAATGTCACTGTCATACTTTCCATCTCTAGTAAATTTTGAACCCAACTACACAAATTCATTAACTTTTTCCACTCTTTCTCCCTCAATCGAAACCCCACAGTTTGTCATGCTTTCTTCTCTTTCAAAAACCATTACTTTCGTTTTGCTCACATTTATTTTCATCCCTTTGATTTTCAAGGAATCATGCATAACATTAACCATCGCCTGCAACTTCTCTTCAGATAACGCTAATATGACTTGATCATCGGCGTACATATATAGTCACGCCTTTTTTACAATAATAATGATGGATAATATAATAATGTATTACTATATTAAAATTATAATAATAAATAATATAACAAAATAATGCCGCACAATACAATCTTCGGAACAAAGTGCATTTTTATCACGAAGTAACAATATGAATATTTGTTTAAATTATTTTTGGATTTTTGTCTCCATGCAAAAATAATAAAATAATGGCAAAATATATATTTTTTTTCACAATCTGGATCCCGTTAAAATGGACTAGGATAAAAGAAATCTCTGCTAAGATTTTTAGAAACAACTTACTTTTTGACAATTCACACAATTTGCTGTGATTCAAAACTAATGTTATTTACCTAGACCAGTGGGTGCTAAACTTTTAAGGTAACAGAACACTCACCAAACCCCATATCAAATGATTACAAATGAAAGACACTGAAATTTAAATAAGAACCAAATTTTTTATTAGAAATATTTTAAAACTTTTAACTTTTATATATAATTGCTTTACATATATACATATAGTCACGCATTTTTCAAATCTTTCAAACAATGGTCTATGTATAAGGTAAACAGCCATGGCGAAGCCACCCATCCCAGTCTCACACCTTTTTCGATGTTAAACCAGTCCGTGCAAGCTCCGTTAATCCTGACACAAGAAGTGTAATCCTCGTTAAGTGATTCCAGTGCTCGTATTAAACTACCGCTCACCCCATACTTAGATAATGTCGACCACAATTCACCTCTCACCACTCTGTGATAGGACTTTTCCAAGTCTATAAAAGCGCAATAAACTTTCTGACTTCTAGCCAAGAATTTTTCGACTATATCTCTTAATGAAAACACCTGATCAATACATCTCATTCCTTTTCTAAATCCTGCTTGCTCATCCCATATCATCTTCTCAGTTTCATTCATCACTCTGTTAATCAATTTCTTTGCAAACAGTTTATCGACTATGCTGAGTAAACTAATACCTCGGTAGTTTTTACAGCCCTGCTGCGAACATTTTCCCTTGTAAAGCAGCACGATAACGGCCTTGCACCAGTCTTCTGGTACGCTACCATTCCTCCAACAAAGGTTAAATAGGCGGTACAGCAGACTAGCTACCACGCTTTGTCCAGCCATCAGCATTTTTACTGTTATCCTGTCGTAGCCAGCAGCTTTACCCAATTTCATACTGTTCAACACTTCCACAATTTCTGTCGTACTAATTTCACTTTCATTAAAACTTTTACTCATGTCTCCAAACACTTTTTATGGTTAAATTTAGTTAGAAAAAACGTATTCGAAAATATTAAAGGGAGTTAACTTTAATATTTCTCTATAAGATTGGAATTAAAATTATTAACGAAATAACAAAATTGTTAGGTTGAAAAAAATGGATTACGGTGTAAAAAGAACACCAGTAGCGAAATAAATGGTGTAGGTGCGACACTAGTAGCGTGTGTTGCCTTTTTTACTTCGGATCACAGCATTTATGAGTTTAGGCATGCTTCTAATTTAATTTTGGATGAAATCTTAAGGAATTTGTTCCCATGTTGTGATAACTGCATTTTCATTTCCGACAGGTTTCTAGGTGTAGGTATTTAATGTTTACCATTTTTCTTGAGGTAATCCCTTAAATGTTTAATCGGATTCAGATTCTGGATTTTTGGTGGTCACTGCATAACTGGTATGCCAACTTGATTAAGAAAATCGAGTACCTCCCCAGCTATTTGAGGTCGAGCATTATCTTGTAAAAACAGAATATTCGGTTCCAAAAAAGGACCGAAAGGCATCACATGCTCTATCTTAAAATATTCTTAAAAAAGTAATTAGCATTAATGGATTTCGTACGGACAGGAACTAATTCTGTGCGAGTGCGAAAGCATGCACCACCCCAAAACATAACAGAATGACCGCCGAATCAAATCTTTACAGATATATTGCAAGAAGCGAACCTCTCTCCTGGTCTTCGCAAGACTCTTTTACGAACATCTGGATGTTTTAGGCTAACCCTAGTTTTATCTATGAATAAAACTTTTTTTCAATTATCCACAGACCAATTTTGATAATTTCGAGAAAAACGTAACATGGCAACGCTGTTCTCTTTAGGGTGCAGTTGCTGCAGTTTTTATTTGGATTGGAAACTGTATATGCTAACTTAAAAACCGAAACATATTTTGTTATTCTACGGCTGTCGCCGCTTCTTCGTCCTCAGTTTCTATATTCTTCTATAAAGAGATTGTTCCTCGGTTAAGTTTCTTGTTTTCATCGCTATATCTATTCCATCCCTTCAGCTTCTTCTAGGTCTTACTCTATTTCTCCTGTCCGGCGGTTTCCATTTCAACACTTTCCTAGGCCATCTATTCTTATCCATTTTTTTTGTGACCAAAGCAAGTCAGTTGTTTTTTTTAACTTCGTCTGAAATATTCTTTTCCATACCCATTCTATTTCGGATCTTCTCGTTTCTCACTCTATTACTACGTGAAACATCACAGCTTCTTCTTAAAAAATCCATTTCAGTTGCAATTAGTTTTCTCTTCAGTGATTCTGTTACATCCCATATTTCTGCTCCATATGTTATCACACTTGGAACAAAACTTTCACATAGTCGGCTTTTATGTTGTGCTCCTTAAATTCTTTTCCCAAAGGATTAAATTTAGGGCTTCTATGATTTTTTTACCTATATTATTCCGTTCTGTTATCTCATCCCTGCTATTGCCTCGGAATCCAGCCTGTTCTTCAGGTTTTTTATCTTTGATATGGTCTTCAGTATACGAGAATATATTCTGCCCATTGTAGGAATGACAGCAATTCCCCGAATATTATGTGGGTCATCTCGTGAACCCTTTTTATGTATGGCTGTGATATATGACGTTTGCCAGGCTTTTGGAATATCTGCACCTTAAGACACCGTTTTAACAAATTATTTAACATAACCTTCAGTTTTTCAGGGCGAAATCATACAAATTCCGAGTGTATTCCACTGGGGATCTTCTAAGTTTAGTCGTTTCGATTGCTTCCTTTACGAGGCACATTGATGTGGTTTGGTTCATTTTCCTTTAAGTACTGCTGGCTAAAATATTCATAAAAAAAGAATAAAACAGGTACAAAAAGAAACAAAATATCGGCCAACCTGAAAATGCAGTTTTTGCTAATAATATGTGGCAATAAATTTTGTTGCTGCTCAAAATACTAATGAAAAGTAAGCTGAGAGCCAGTAACAAAATGGCAATTTAAGATATGTCAAATATTTCGATCAGCAATAATTTGTTTGTTTATGCCAACCAATTATTTTAAACTTTGATGCTTGAAGGCTTTTGTTGCTCGTTCTCAGCACACTTCCTATCAATATTCTGAGCAACAAATCTTTAATCATTAAAGTTTAAAATAATCGGGTATTAAAGTGACATAAACAAAACTTAGTTGTCATTTTGTTGTTGGCTCTTTGCACACTTCTCATCAATATTCTGAGCAGCGGCTAATTAGCTTCATAGAGCTTGTTCTGATATTTATCCGTGCGAACTACTGAAATACAGCCTACATAATTGTAACACAATAGCATATATTTTATTTACAACATTATTAACAAATAAAATAAAGATAAAAATAGTAGAAGTCCTTGGTTTGCGAGTTAATTTCTACTATATTATGAATTTAACCATTCTTTCCATAAGTATCAAAAAGAGTAACAATTCGTTTGATAGTTTAACTTTTTTGCTTCACAATCACGATTTTCCTTCGGTTTTTCTTTTTCTCTAATAAAGTTCTCAAACAATCGGAGGCAACCCTTGACGAAACGAGGCAAAAAAACAACGTAGACTCGTTGAAAGCTCGTCGAGAACATCACACACCAAATTGTTTTTATTAGAAATCAAGTTTGACGACTTGTTGCTCGTGGAAAGCTTCAAGCGGGACAAAAAGTGTGCCAAAGAAAAATGAAATGTCTACTACCCGACACGATTTGAAGTAGAGTCCAGGATGGGTATTGAATTTTAATTTCCAATACATGAATTGCAGCGCGCTTAATCACTCATAAAGTAACGTGAATTGTAGGTAAGTTAGTTTGATAACCATTTAAAAAATAAAGTAATAAAATAGAGGTTAGAAAACATTCCCTATATCTTAAAGAAAAAAGTAATTAATAAATAGAATAAAAAAAAACATAAGAAAATGTAAATTTAATTTGTTGTGCAACAATCAAGGCTTGAGATTTTGTTCACAAAAAAAAAAGAAAAATCAATACACTGAATATTTATTTTTTTGTCCAAAAATAAAATACAATGTACACTTCTACTTATCATTAAATTAAAATTCAAACTATACCTACAAACTAAGGCTTTTAAACTTACTTTTTCAAAAATCAGCTTAATCGCTTTTTAGATTAACTTCCAGAAGGTATAATATACTGTTGCGGATTGTGGTCAGCGAGTACGACCCTAAAGACATTATTTAACCCAAGACGACCGCGACGTTTACAAAAAAATGATTTATGGTTTTTGTTTTTGGTAATAGCAATCGCCCGACATTAAGCAAATAATTTATAGCTGTGGGCAAAAATTGAGGACTTGTGATGTATCTAGAATGTTTGATCAAGAAAAAAATCGTTTTTAATAAAAATATTATAATAAATTTTGTTTTTGTATTGATTATTGTAAATTAACGGACCCAAAACTAAATACCTACCGTAACAAAAAAATAAATACAAAAGGTATAAATTCAAATAACATCAAAGAATTGTTCAGTAATAAATAATAAATAAATATTGCTGAATAAACAATCACTGTTGAAATATATTAATAAATTATAAAAAAATAAAAATTTAAAAAAATAATAATGGATAACTTAATGTCGAAATAAATAGTTTAAAAAAACTAAAAAAAACGCTTTTATAGTTAATCAAACTAAAAAGTAAAAATAATTCTTAACATGAGAATAAAATTACTGACGAGAAAATAAATGTCACTGTTCTAAATTTGTGGGGTGCTTTCATTCCAAAACGCAGAGTTAGTTTAAAAATGTTATACAAAGCACTCCACGCTTTTAGAACAGTGACATTAATTTTTTCGTCATTAATTTTATTCTTATGTTAAGAATTATATTTTAATTTTTAGTTTGATTAACTCTAAAAGCGTGTTTTTTAGTTTTTTAAAATATAATTTTTAAAAAAATTAACACTATACTTTTATGCAACACAAAATACAAACTATCATTTGTATTACTGCAAATTGCTAGTGGCGCCATCTACTAAATAATAGGCATTTTGGAAAGTAGAAAACTGTTGCGTACTTTTTTTTCGTTAAATAAAATATTTTCTGCATTTCTACAACACTATGACATTGAAACTGCGCGCATGCGTAGTTCACGCACTAGTCATATCTCTCTTACTCTTATGCAAAGGATCCCTGAAGAAATTTATGAATTCTGGCAAAACTAATCAGGATAATCGGATATTTTGATCGAATTATTGCATTGTTGTCGGTCTGTGACAAATGTGTGCGAAGTTTAAATTAAATCTGATCGCTTAAAGTAGGGCAAAATTTGAGGCCAAAGAATCAGTTACAAACATACAAACAAACATACAGGTAAACTAAAATAAGCGTGTTAAAAAGCTCATAGAGCAAGTGGTGCAGTTTAACTACCTAGGTATGAACATATCGCAAGTTGAGAGCATCGACATACCAAAAATGGTCGTTTCGAGAAAAAGAGAAAAAGTTTTCTGAGTGCAATATTAGATCTCCTAAATGATATTTTCTTTAAAAATTCAACTGATATTTTTACTGGAAAACATATTTAAGCTGACATGTTGCTATGCATCCAAAGTTTTTTTAACAAAAATGGTTTTAACAAAATTAAGTTGTCACAGTATTGAATGTCAGCTTTGTAACTGAAAGTATTGGTAAAATTGTATTATTTCTGAGTTTCTTAATTTTTATTGCGTTTTAAGCATTAAAAACTTGTTTAAAGAGGAGTTGCAGGCGATGATTAATGTTATGCATGATGCCCTAAAAATCAAAGGGATAAAAATAAGTGCAAGCATAACGAAAGTAATGGTTTTTGAAAGAGAAGAAATCATAACAAAACGTAAAGTTTTGATTGAGGGATAAAGAGTAAAACAAGTAAATTAATTTGTGTACTTGGGTTCAAAGTTTACAAGAGATGTAAAGTATGACAGTGACATTGAGCGAAGGGTGTTGGCAGGAAAACAGATGAATGGGGCACTGCATAGAGGTGTGTTGTTTCCTACACTTATGTACGGTAGTGAATGTTGGGTTTGGCAGAAAAAGCATGAAAATAGGATTAACGCTGCGGAGATGAGTAGTTTGAGAGGTATAGCCGGAGTGACTCGGTTAGATAAAGTGAAAAATAGTGAGATAAGAGAACGCTGTAGTGTAAAAGAAAATGTGGTTACAAAGATAGATTAAGGAATGCTTAGATGGTTTGGACACGTAGAAAGGATGGAGGAAGGAAGATTGACGAAACAAATTTATAAGCCGAATGTGAATGGACGGAAGTCGGTAGAGGTCGACCTCGACGAACATATCTCGATCGGATCAACATTGTTTTGAAGAAAGGCCAGGTCAAGAGTATGAAAAACCGACAAGCATGCATGAGAGCACTGATGAATGTAGAGGAAGCAAAAGATGTGTGTAAGAACCGTAGGGGAAGTGAAAAGGCGTGACTATATGTATGTATGTATGTATGTTAAAGAATGCATTTAGTAGCTATACCTGTTTTACCTTCTTCTTCTATAAGATGAATGTGCTTAAAAAAATGGGAAAAATAAATAATAAACATCGATTTTTTAACTTTTATAAGGTAATTTTAAAATACTATCTAAACCCGGCCACGCTTTGCTGTGGCTCAGTCTAATATCAATTTTTGGGAAAGTAAATAAAAGTCAATTGAATATAGATTTACCGAATTTTATACCCTATTTTACGTGGCTGTGACTATGCTGTGAAATGAAAGAAAAAAAGAAAAATGTTTTGCACTAAAAATCGTTTTATATTGTAAAGCTAACGAACGGACTTCATATTTTGTTTGTATAAACATAAAAGATCGGATGGTTTACTGACTCCGGAGCATGCGACATACTCGTATAATTGCCTATTAGAGAAGCATTCGTTTTCGAAATTCAAACCGCACAATTTTGAATACAACAATCTAAATGAAAGTAACTTTTGATTTTCAAAAACAACAAACAACAAACAACAAACAATTAAATTATTTTTAAAATAAAACAATTTAATTTAATATAGCATTTACTACAGCTCATTTAACCAATACATGACGGTTTCGGATTAGTCACCAAGGCATCGACTTAACGGGCGCACTGTGTTAAGAGGCACATTAGTAAATTCCCCCAAGATTTAAACTCACAAATTTCGTGTTTATTATTATGCTTTTGTTGAAAGGTAGTATTTTTATTTTTTGCTTTATTACAGAAATCGTTGATGTAGACCTCGATGAGTTTTTTGCTTTAAAATAGGCACATATTTTTCCTTGTGTAATGTTTTGAGTTGACGTAACATCAAAGACAAAATCAAAGATCACGGTATTGCAAGAGAATATTAAAACACATAAGTGCCGGACCAAGTTTACGTCAATTTAAATTTATTCAATCGATTGCACTGCTTCATTCTAGTTAATCGATTACATTTTTAAAAATTAAAATTATTATGCAGAACAGTATAATAATCAAACTAAATAATAAAAATATTTATTTAAAAGTAAATAAAACGGGTCTTTTCTAATACGTCCCCGCATTTTCAAAGTTATTCACCAGGTACTGTTGGTGTTAGGCTAAGTTAGGCTAATAATAATCGGTATTAATTGAAGCAGTAAAATTAAAAAAATTAGCCTAACCTAACTTATCGTCCCAACCCGTTTATATCACCTAACCAGTCATTCTAAAACGTTTATGAATATATTTTGTTTGTTAAATCGATGGTTAAAGAATCTTATAAAAAATCCTAGTTTATGGTACAAAAGACAAGTAAGCAGCGTAAAAAAAAAATTAAATTATATTAAATTTTAGTACTTGGCGTTTTGGTTAGTAGGAAGGATGCTTCTTCAGCAAAGACAATGACACTGTTCAACTACTAGAAGAGCGAACGTCTGAAGGGGGCAATGAAACTAAATATTTACCCCGAAAAAGCGAAATCACGTCCGTTTGTATTCTCAGAAAGTCGAAAGAAAAGGTGGGTTAAGTTTCGCCACAATACGAGGGCAGTTTGATAAGTCAGTGACTTTTTGAATTTCCCGCGCAGTTACTCCAAATGCAAGAGTGCTGCTGTCAACTATAATCTATCAGTGGGCAACTTTCTAATTTTAAGCAAGCTACGTCGTGCAGTTGGTGTTTGATAGCCGTTCAAAGCAGACAACCTCGTGAATTTTTACGAAAATGAAAAAAAGTGAATTTCGTGTGCTGATTAAGCATTACTTTTTACGTAAAAAATCCATCACTAAAACTAAGGAAAGACTTGATAAATACTATAGGGACTCGGCACCATCAATTTCAATGGTTAAGAAGTGGTTTACAGAGTTCCGTTGAGGTCGTACCAGCACTAGTGACGCCAAACGTCCAGGTCGCCCAAAAGAAGTGATCACGCCGGAAATCGTCAATAAAATCCATGAAATGATATTGGATGATCGGAGAATGAAAGTGCGTGAGTTGGCTCATGCTGTAGGTATCTCAACACTCGACCATAAGCGCAATCGTGTGACCACTTCAAAAGAGTGTTTAGCGATGTTCAGCCGTAATCCGGACGAATTTTTGTGCCGTTTTGTTACTGTGGATGAAACATGGATCCATCACAACACGCCAGAGACCAAGGAACAATCGAAACAGTGGGTTGCTCGTGGTGAACGTGGACCAAAGAAGGCGAAACAGAGTCTGTCAGCCAACAAGGTTATGGCCACAGTTTTTTGGGATGTACGCGGTGTCATTCACATCGATTACCTCAAGAAAGGTAAAACGATCACCGGCGAATATTATTTAAAGCTTTTAAACAGATTCGACTTTGATTTGAAGCAAAAACGGCCGCATTTGGCTAAGAATAAGAAAGTGCTGTTCCATCAAGACAATGCACGTGTGCACACTTGTCTAGTCACGATGGCCAAAATCCACGAATTGGGATACGAACTGCTACTCCATCCAGCATATTCTCCAGATTTAGCCCCTTGCGACTATTTTCCAAACCTATAAAAATGGCTGGGCTGTAAGAGATTTGAGTCGAATGAAGAAGTCATTACCGAAACAAACGCGTATTTTGAGAGCTTTGAAAAAACCGATTATTTGGAGGGAATAAAAAAAATAGAAAACGCTGGACTAAATGTATCGAGCTAAAAGGTGATAAAAAAATAAAAGGTTTATTTGCGGAAAAAAATTTGTTTTATTCAAAAAGTGACTGACTTATCAAACCGCCCTCGTATAACCAGAGGGATTTGCATTTGAATCGAAGGTAATTTCTCGTTTACCTTACATTTAGGTGGGGACTACTGATATAATATATATATTCATTACGTCAAAATTAAAAAAAATATATTAAAATAAGTTGATTTGTGTCTTTATTTGCTACATAACGAAAGTATTTCTGTAAATGTCAGAACAAAGATGAAGAGTGATGGAGAAAAAAAGGCGTTCGTCAAAATGTGTGTTGTCTAGTCATTTTCTATAAAGGAATCGTGTGAAGGGCAGTATCCGGCTCAAGAATAAATTGACGCGCTTCATTTGTAATAAACGAATTTTTTTTACATTAACTTTAAAAGTAAAATCCTTCGCGTCAATATTAAGATTTGTATTTGATTTAACAAGAGAATTCCTAAAGGGTGCCAACAATCATTGTAAAGTTGCTGCGCAGAATAAATTGCGAATTTTATTGGAAATTCCCTTTCTATCTGACATTGTAATCTTCAAATATTAGTGTATGAGGTTGTTTTTTGAATGCTGTTTCATCTCCAAATTTTCGAGAACCAATTGCAGATCTAGGTACGAGAATTTCCATAAAACTAAAATCTAAATATGAGATCTGAATAAATTACGGAACGTGGCTGCATATAAATGACAGATAAAATAACAAGACGTCAACGTCAAAAACACAAGTACAACGTGAAAGCTCATGTCCCAATTTAATTAAGCAAGTTTATTATTACTTTAACTTAAATGAAATCTTCATAAAACGAAAACATATCTAATTGTGCACCATTTCAAAAACAACGTGCAGCATTTCGAATATCGAGTAGTAATATTTATGGTATCAGAAGTTACCGCGAACCGATATATCTCTGTATTCTAAAAGGACAGTGAGTTCATCAGTGTAAGGACCAAAATAATAAGAACGAACTCCAGACAAACCGATGTGGGTCTAAGAATTTTTATATATATATATATATATATATATATATATATATATATATATATATATATATATATATATATATATATATATATCAATTCAGGTTTGTGTAGCGAAACATTTAACATATCGTCAATAGTCTGTAGTTATAAAATAACATAATTATCGTTGCTACACATCCTGAATACGTAGAAAATGGCAAATGTATCAATTAAGCTTCAAATCAGACTTTAAACATTTATAAGTTTTATCAAATTAATAAATATTAATGGACAAGTCGGTAGAGGTCGACCTCGGCAAACATATCTCGATCAGATCAACATTGTTTTGAAGAAAGGCCAGGTCAAGAGTACCAACAACCGAGAGCACTAATGAAAGTAGAGGAAGCAAAAGATGTGTGTACAAACCGTAGCGGAAGTGGAAGGAAGTGGTCTCTGCCAACCCCTACTGGAAAAAGGTGTGACTATATGTATGTATGTATGTATGTAGAAATATTAGGGATACGGTGACATCGAGGCAGAGGTAAGAAACCAAGCGGCAAAAGCAGCACGAACCTCAGCTTACCTGAACAATACAATCCTCCGAAACAAATATATCGGAATCGAGACCAAATTCCGAATCTACAAGGCGGTCATCCGACCTATATTAACATACACAGCGAAAACTAGACCAGATACAGCGAACACAAAGAGAATATTAGAAATCACCGAAATGAAAATCGTGCGCAAGATCGCTAGAAAAACACTTTTTGACAGGGTGAGAAGCGAGGAAATTAGAAAAACATTATAAATAGACAACGTGAAAGAATGGATACTGGGAAGAAAGAAAGAGTAGAACGATCACATAGATCGAATGAATGACAACAGAATAGTCAAAATAACTAGATACATCAAATAACTAGCGACAACCATTTTAACAATTGAACGGCAGAATATACGAAAAAAAACGAGCAATTTGCTTGTATTAAAGAAGGAAGAAGAAAAAGAAAAAAAATGGCAGCGGTGTCCAGTTTTAAGATAAATTAGAATCATTTGATAAATAATACGCATCCAATTCGAGTAGGCGGATTATACCGCATTTGTGTTATAAATTATTTATAAACTAGTTAAGCCCCCGAGGTACCATTTTTTACTAAACCAATATTTGTACGAGCTTGTTTGAAAGATTGTTAGCAAATTTGTGTTTACTTAAAATAATTCAAATTTTTTTTAATTTGTTTATTTAATAATATCTGCATTACGTCAAATTGTGTTAAATAAAAGATTCTGATTGTAGTGGTCAATGACCAGTTAAAAAATGGTAAAGATAAGTGTAATATTACAGTGATTTAGGACTTTTTATTAAAAGCATTAAAAAAATTGTTTCCGGTTAATTTACGTTGGCTGTTACTTATAATAAATAAAGGTGTAACTTACAATATTTCTGTTTTCAAAATTTTGTCGTAATCCTTAATAACGTAGACTCACCTGTAACAAAAAAGGATTAAATGCTAAATAAGTTACATATACGTATAAAACATAAAACTGCGAAACGTCACAAAAAATGAACATGCAGGCTGTTTCTTTTATCATATAGTAACATTCCAAATCGTAATAGATACGAAGACAATAACATAAACACACACACACACTAATATAATGTTCTCCATAATATAAGTCTTGTTATCTATTACCACAGTTGCTCAAGATAACAATCTGACAGAAAAATTAAAGTCCGAATTCAACGTGAAAACAAATGTCTCTATGCACTAGGGTCAGTACTGACATCCCAAAATATCTCCCGAAGAACAAAAATTACAATTTATAAAACCGTTATACGACCGACGGTTATTTATGCTAGCGAGACCTGGACCCTGACCAAAGACAATGAACGGAAATTAAGAATTTTTGAACGGAAAGTTCTACGCAAGATTTTTGGACCACTGTATAGCACAATAACACAACAGTACCGAGTAAGAACCAATCCAGAAATATCAGAACTATACAAAGATCCAGATATTATAAAGGTGATAAAGGCAAGAAGGCTGCAATGGGCGGGTCATGTGCAAAGACAGCCTGGCACACTGATAGTAAAACTGGCCTGGAAAGGAGCACCGAAACGACAACAATGGAGGCGAATAGTACAGTCGGCCAAGACCCACCCCGGGTTGTAAAACCATGAAGTAGTAGTAGTAGTTTGGCACCAGGCATTGTTAAGTAAATTATCTGCCTACGGTCTCCCAACCAAACTGCGCCAATGGATCTTGAGCTTTATGCAAGATCGCTCCTTACATGTGGCAGTTGACGGTATTTCTTCTGATGCGTTTAAAACCAATGCCGGGGTCCCCCACGGTTCGATCCTGTCCCCCATCCTATTTCTTTTACACATCAACGACCTCTTGAAAACCACCACGAACCCCATTTACAGTTTCGCAGACGATAGCACACTTGTCTCAACTTTCACATCCTATCGATCACTTTCGGTGAATGATACAAATAGACTCTGGCAAGAACAGGTTGATTCCATCAATAGAGATCTTAAAGCAATCGTCGAGTGGGAAACCAACAATCTTGTTCAGTTCAACGCCCAAAAAACACAAAGTGCCACGTTTTCCAAGAAAGTAAATTCCTCAAATCATCCCATCACAATGTCCGGAAATACCCTTGAACCAAGTCCCTCCATCTCGATTTTGGGAGTCACGGTGTCCAATAATATGTCTTGGCACGACCATGTTGCTAACATCGCAAAGTCGGCAAGCCAGAGGCTAGGTTTTCTGTGGAAAGCCAGAAAGTTTTTTACTCCTGATCAACTGTTGACGACGTACAAGGCTCAAATCCGACCTCTACTGGAGTATTGCTCGCACATTTGGGTTTCAGCACCAAGGCATTCTCATCGTCTTCTAGATTCCATTCAGAAAAGAGCCATTCGCTTGATAAACAGCTCAACTCTCACAGATACCCTTCACCCTCTAGAACATAGAAGAAGAGTTGCAGACCAGTCATTGCTCTACAGATATTTCCATGGCAGATGCTCCTGAGAAATAAAAACTCTTGTACCACCATTGGCCACATTCGGCCAAAAAACTCGGCACGCTGATCAGTCTCACCCATTTACTCTCAAGATTGACACTACAAGGACCAATCTTCATCAAGAATCCTTCTTTTACAGGGCTGCTACGGAATGGAATAAGCTTCCAAAATCAGTTTTTCCAGAGAACTATGACCTGCAACTTTTTAAAAAGCGTATCCACAATCATTTCCTTTCTATAATCCCTTCCCCTTCTAATAGTCGCAGTGGCCCACACGATAGGTCTATCCTTTTTGCGACTATTTTCATAAAAAAAAAAAAGTTATTTTAAGAAATATTTTAAGGACATGGCTCATCAAACTGATTGTTCTATGTTGATCGCAGGTTTTTGTATTTGGCTGTTTTGGAATGGTAATGAAAGTGGATTTCAGCCAATCTTGTTGTATGTGTCCAAAGTTGTATGTCGCGTTAAATAAATCGCAGAGCACCTCTGTGCCATTGTCATCTAGCAATTTTATTACTTCTGCCGGTATCTCATCAGGGCTTAAAACTTTACCTAATTTGGTTCTGTTTATAGCTTTTATCGCTTTTTTTTGTATTTTTCGACCTGTGACAGATTTTACGTTATTTAGATATTCTGGCCTGTCATCTTTAAAGAGTTTTTTTTTATATTTATCCCATACTTTTAATTTTTGTTCGGTTTCTCTTACAATGTTTTTATTTTCGTCCAATAAAATGCTTGTTTTATTTTTATTACATCCGCCTACCTTCTCTCTTATTTTCTTGTATAAGTTAAAGTTATCGTGTTTTTGTTGTAGTGTTTTTATTTATTCACAGTTTGTCGTAAGCCATTTTTCTTCTTTAATTTTTCTCTGCACCTTTCTATGTATCTTTTTATATTCTTCTTGATTTTTATTCTTATGTTTTCTGCGTTCCTCCATTTGTGATAATATTTCATCCGTCATCAAACCTTGATTTTAAAATAAATCCATTTTACTAAGCAGAAATGCAGAAATTATTCCATGCCAAAAAGATAATCAACCTGATAAATACGAGGGCGGTTTGATAAGTCAGTGACTTTTTGAATAAAACAAATTTTTTTCCGCAAATAAACATTTTATTTTTCTACATAATCACGGCCCACACGATAGGTTTACCCTTTTTGCGATTATTTTCATAAAAAAATAAAAAGTAGTAGTGGTTATCTATTACGGTTAAGAATATAGTAATGTTACCATATAATAAAAGAATCGTCCTGTATACTTAAATATACTACTTAAATTGGAAGCATCGGATATCGAAATTTTTCAGTCATAAAAAAGGTCTGTCCAAAAATATAAATTTTACCAAACTTATTTAGAATCGTAATTTTATTTTTAATAAACAGTTATTTTTTTATTCAATAAAAATTTGAAAATCTTTACCATCCTCGATTCCCGAGTTGCAGGATTTTATGACTGATTCATAACAAAATAATTTTATTTTTACTACGCCCTTGTCATTAAACGTCGAAAATCGCACTGTAAACATTCCTTGTAAACGACATTTAACAATAACGTGCACGTAATATCTCATACATCTCATCTCACACATTAAAAGTCCTGTTGAAGGTGGTCCAAAATAGAATATTCAGGAAACTGGATCTAGATAGATATCAGCGATACTCAATCTGGTTTCTGTAAAGGCCTAGGAACAAGGGAAGCACTATTTGCACTAAATGTCCTATCACAAAAATGCCTAGACATAAACCAAGACATATACGCCTGCTATTAGGCTACAATAAAGCATTTGATAAAGTTAGACATGACTAACTCATAAAAACATTGGTCAAGAGAAGGATAGATCTTAGAGACATAAGAATAATCTCTAATCCTATACTATGGCTAAAAAGCAGCAGTACGAATAAAAGATACGACATCAGAGGAAATAGAAATACAAAGAGGTGTTCGTCAGGGGTGTATACTATCACCAATCCTCTTTAAACTGTACTCGGAGGACATAGTAAATAGGGCACTTGATGATCAGGACATGGGCATTTAAATTAACGACATGACAATAAATAATCTGAGGTACAGTTATTTTAGCTGGAACACACGAAGACCTACAGACGCTAATTAACAGAATGGTCACAGTAAGTGAAGAATATGGACTATCACTAAACATAAGCAAAATAAAATATATGCTGATAACAAAAACAAATCGAGACAATCGTAAGATATATGTGAGGAACCAGCTTATTGAAAGAGTAAGGCAATACAAATACCTAGGCACGATTATTAATGAGAACAATGACAGCTCCCAAAAAATACGAGTCAGAATAGAACAGGCGAGAAGCACCTTTACAAGAATGAAGAGGCTTTTCTGCTGCCAAGATTATATGATTACCTCGGCTTCGCCTCGGCCAACAAACATGTGCTCTGAGACATTTCCTACTTTACTGCCCTAGGAGTGTAATATACTATTTATGAGTTACCAATATTCCTTCCAATATTCCTTGGGCACAGAAACCGTTACTGCAAACAAAAGTGACTGCTTTTAATATTTACTATTTTTTAACATTTAATGTCAAAATTTTTACAATTTTGAGAACGAGGTATCGATCTCTCTGTACGAATTTGCTACAGTTTTTCAAGTTGTATAGCGTCCAATAAAATATGTTGTAATAATTTAATTAAAAATAAATAAATAAAATAATAAGCAGATTTAAATCTTAAACACATTTTTCCAATAAATAACTAATCTACCAAACTAATAATCGTTCAATAATGACAGCATTCACAAACGTTTAAAAAGAAACAAAAAAATTTTTTACAGACATCATATTTCCATTAGCGTTAAATTTAAAATTGACAGTTATTTTTTAAATTAGATGTTTTAACGACAGTTATACAATTATTTTTACAATTTAAACGAAAAATTTGGGTGTACCTGTGGAAAGATGTAAATGGGCTGTTGAGAGTTTGAACATCCGCACTGTAATTTTTCTAAATTTAAACGGCGAAACCAATCGGTGGAACATTATTGTAGCAGATTAAAATTCAGTTTAAAAAAAACACATAACATACTAAGCAGTTTAATTATTTTTGTTAAGAAATATAATAAAGCTAATGCAGAACTAAATTTATCTTAACAACATTTCTAGTACTCGTAATATTTGGAATACACGTTAAAACTATTTTCATAAATCTAAATCTAAAGATATTTTGTATTGAATTTGTTTCCTGACTACCCTAATTTCTCAATAAGTAATGGGCGAAATTTTAAAATTTAAAGACTATCCTAATAGCTTTTGAAAGACATCTTATTTGACCCCCAATGTCATTTAAAAATTTTGGGGTAATTCTTACCCTCTCTTGGGGTCGAAAGTAATGGATCAAAAATACCGGAAAAAAAGAGCCCCTCTTATTCAAAAAACGACGGGTCTGAGCGTTTTTTGAAAATGTTGACGAGGTTCCTGCAAATGGCTCTTTTTCGTTTTCGGTGGTCCACCCTGTATAATAAGACGTAGCAATGCTATAAGAATAAAAATTTAATCCCGCTTTTTTTGAAGAGCACTCGTTAGTGACTTTTCTAACGAAGAGTTTTATAATTTTTGTCAAAACCTTTAACCTTTGTTGGAGGAATGGTAACGTATAATAAGACGTAGCAATGCTATTGGAATAAAAATTTAATTACGCTTTGTTTGGAAAGCACTCCTTAGTGACTTTTCTAATAAAGGGTTTTATAATCTTTGTCAAAACCTTAAACCTTTGTTGGAGGAATGGTAGCGTACCAGACGACTGATACAAGGCTGTTATCGTGCCACTTTACAATGGAAAAGGTTCGCAGCAGGACTGTAAGAACTACCGAGGTACTAGTTTACTTAGCATAGTCGGAAAACTGTATGCAAAGATATTGATTAAAAGAGTGACGAATGAAACTGAGAAGATGATATGGGATGAGCAAGCAGGAGTTGGAAGAGGAAGGAGATGTATGGATCAGATCTTTTCATTACGAGGTGTAGTCGAAAAATTCTAAATGTAAGCAAAACGAAAGTAATGGTTTTTGAAAGAGAAGAAAGTATGACAAACTGTAGTTTTGATTAAGCGAGAAAGAATGGAACAAGTAAATGAATTTGTTTGTCAAAGTTAACGAGAGATGGAAAGTATGACAGTAACATTGAGAAAAGGGTGTTGTCAGGAAAACAAATAAATGGGGCACTGCATAGCTTTATGAACAGCCAGAAAGTGTCAAAAAAGGCACGCCTGGCTGTGCATAGAGGTTTGTTGGTTCCTACACTTATGTATGGTAGTGAATGTTCGGTTTGGCAGAAAAAGCATACAAATAGTATTAATGCTGCGGAGATGAGTAGTCTAAGAAGTATAGTCAAAGTGACCCGGTTGGATAAAGTAAAGAATAGTGAGATAAGAAGAAGCTGTGTTGTAAAAGAAGATGTGGTTACAAAGATAGATAAAGAAATGCTTAGATGGTTTGGACACGTAGAAAGGATGGATGAAGGAAGATTGACGAAACAAATTTATGAGGTGTGAATGGACAAGTCGGTAGAGGTCAACCTCGGCGAACATATCTCAATCTGATCAACATTGTTTTAAAGAAAGGCCAGGTCAAGAGTACCAACAACCGACGAGCATGTATGAGAGCACCGATGAAAGTAGAGGAAGCAAAAGATGTGTGTAAGAACCGTAGCAAGTGGAAGGAAGTGGTCTCTGCCTACCCCTACGGGAAAAAGTCGCGACTATATGTATGTATATCAAAACATGACCGTAATCAGATCAATTATTTTCTAATTTTAGTTAGTGGTACATATTTTTAACAACCTTTTAAGTTGGATGTTGACAACGGCATAAAAAACCTAATTTTAGGTGATCATTCTCTAATGCCCCTAATTCTTTATTCTCAGAATCTTTAACTCTGATTTATACAGGAAACTGAAAGTTTTTCGAGATAAAAATATCGTTATAAAGAAAATTAATTAAATAATTTTCATTTTACTATAAATTATCGATCCGAAGACGGTTTTATAGGCCTCGGTTTGTCCCGCGTGTTCAAATGCTTCGTGTTCAATCGACATCATAGTGATGTTCGACCGAGTAAGAATGTTTTATGGATTTCTAAATTCGCGTTTACTTTACAACTTTAATAAGATATACGATATTTTTTTTAACGAACACCCATTTATTAAAACGATATTCGTATTCCACACACACAATCGAAACGATTGTGTTCAAATTGAACTGATTCGGATCCATTACCATTTATTCGAAAATCCAATTTCAATCCGGATTCAGCGATTATCTAAAACGGTGTATTATTTTTCGTTTTTCATTACGCCATATAATTATCTCAATCGTTTTTTATATTTACGTTTGAAAAGGAACTAGAATGCGCGTATTGTTACATCATTGACGTAGATTTTAATGGAGGATAGGGCGATGTGAAGAGCTGGAAAAAATGTTACAAGATTTTATAATTTTTTTTATATAGCTGCGAGGACAATGCGTCAATTTCAAATTAAATTTGTCAATTTCAATCGGTTACCAGAATGTTTGAATAAAAGAAGCCCGAAACGTCGATCCACCATCAGCTGTAGATACTCAATTATAATTCCAGTTAGGGTTCACTTAATACCAAGTATTGAACGTTTAATGGGGGTATACATATATTCAGACTGCTAGTTAAAATACTAAATGGTGCCTTTTATGCTGCATGTCGATTTTGTTTAACCACCATTTTGGTTTGGATGACATTTGTCAGTTGGTATTTGACATTCATAAACAGTGACCTATATCAATATATTATGGAGCAGCTAACGTGGTAACAGCGCGTTAAAAATATTAAAACATTTTATTTAAATAATTGTTTAATATATATATATATATATATTAGAGGTTTTTTTAATTTATTTGGGTAGCAGTTAGGAGAGACCAATTCAATAAAAATTCTTCTTTTTTCAGTCAAGCTTTCGAAAATGTTTATTTTCATTTTCAAGACTTCTCTATAATATTTTTGGATGAAACAAATTTAACAAATAGTACTGGAAATGAGAGTGACGATGGCTGAAAAAATCAGAGAAGTATATTAGTCTCATACAAGGAAATAAAGTCTTACATTTATATCATCATTTAAGGAAAATGACATGAAAAACAAAGTGGAATGGAATAAAATATAGAAGCATCCGAGTTAACAAAACAGCAACTAATAATAAGAATTACGGAATGCTTCTTCTTTAAGTAGTACCTATCCGTTTCGGATGTTGGCATTCATATTGGCAATCATGATCTTGTTTGTAGCTGCTCGAAACAATTCCATTGAGGTTATCCCATACTACGTTCACAGATTTCGCAGCCATGGGATTCTTCTCCTGCCAGGTCCTCTTTTTTCTTTGACTTTTCCTTGCATTGTGGACTGTAGTAGGGAGTATCGGTGTTGATTTCTTATGATATGTCGTAGGTATTCGAGCTTTCTGCTTTCTACTTTATAGTATACATGATTTCCATTTCTTTCTTCATTACGGAATTACAAATAGAATAAGTGACGTAAGAAAACCAATAAAAAAACAAAGAGGCAGGCCGGGAAGAAAATGAAGGGACCAAAATAAAGAAATAAAACTAAAAGGAAGGTGGACAATATATGAAATAAAGCAATAGCGAGGGACAGAAAAACTGAATACAGAAATAGAGATCATCATCCGATGCCCAAATGGGAGCATTAAGATTTACAGAAGAAGATGACATGGAAAACAAAGTGAGGTAGAATAAAAATGAAGATATTGGGAACTAATAGTTAGAATGGTATCTAACAGAATATTACAAAGAGAATGATGAAAGCAAAAAAACCAATCAAAAAACAAAGAGGCAGACGCAGAAGAAAATGAATAAAACAAATTAAAAAAATTGTAATAGAAAAGGGGGTGACAATAGATAAAATAAAGTAATGGAGAAAAAATAACTAAATACAGAACTGGAGAACATCATCCTAAACTCAAATAGGGTCTTAAGAATTGGTAATGAAGTAGATTAAATAGACAAAGTTTTACATTGATACCTACATACATTTGAGAAGCTGGAAAATAGTAGGCCTAATTTCTAGGGTAACGGGATGGACGAGAGGAATTTTTCTTTAAAAAAACATTCGAAGGCAAAATGGCAAACGGCAAGTATCTGAAAATTTAACGTTCTTGTATTATTAAAGACGTTAGTGGAAACGGTAACGCCTCTGTCTGGTCAGCTCAATCAGGTGTTACAAATGAGTCTCACGTAGCCGTAGAAAGCGGCCAATCTACGACGAAATTACATTTTCCACTCCTTCTGCAAAAATAATTTCAATTCCGAGTGCAAAAAAAACAGAGACAGATAGACAGAGAAAAAGAAAAACTGCATCTCACGTCAGAGGATGGCTTCAATTATTCCTATTTCCACTTAAATAAAACGTATGAAGGAAGTACTTTAGTCAAGCGGATTATTAACTTGAAAAATTGGATATTTGAAACGAATTACGTATACTTCACTCGCTCAATCTTTACTTATGCGTCAACTAATATTCATATGCAACAGGTCTTGAAGCAACAAATATAGACCTTTTGAGGAAAATTCAAATCAAATAGGTTACCAACTGTCCTAACTGTCACTAAAGTGTACATAAATGAGATTTTGTTATTTTTCTAGAGGAACAAACATATATTTAAATCTTATAAGTAAAAAATAGTGAGATAAGAGATCGCTGTGGTGTAAAAGAAGATGTGGTTACAAAGATAGATTTTTTTTTTATGAAAATAGTCGCAAAAAAGGGTAGACCTATCGTGTGGGCACTGCGACTATTAGAAGGGGAAGGGATTATAGAAAGAAAATGATTGTGGACACGCTTTTTAAAAAGTTGCAAGTCATAGTTCTCTGGAAAAACTGATTTTGGAAGCTTATTCCATTCCTTAGCAGCCCTGTAAAAGAAGGATTCTTGATGAAGATTGGTCCCTGTAGTGTCAATCTTGAGAGTAAATGGGTGAGACTGATCAGCATGCCGAGTTCTTCGGCCGAATGTGGCCAATGGTGGTACAAGAGTTTTTATTTCTCTGGAGCATCTGCCAAGGAAATATCTGTAGAGCAATGACTGGTCTGCAACTCTTCTTCTATGTTCTAGAGGGTGAAGGGTATCTGTGAGAGTTGAGCTGTTTATCAAGCGAATGGCTCTTTTCTAAATGAAATCTAAAAGACGAAGAGAATGCCTTGGTGCTGAACCCAAAATGTGCGAGCAATACTCCAGTAAAGGTCGGATTTGAGCCTTGTACGTCGTCAACAGTTGATCAGGAGTCAAAAACTTTCTGGCTTTTCACAGAAAACCTAGCCTCTGGCTTGCCGACTTTGCGATGTTAGCAACATGGTCGTGTCAAGACATATTATTGGACACCGTGACTCCCAAAATCGAGATGGAGGGACTTGGTTCAAGAGTATTTCCGGACATTGTGATGGGATGATTCACTGTGTGTTTTTTGGGCGTTGAACTGAACAAGATTGTTGGTTCCCCACTCGACGATTGCTTTAAGATCTCCATTGATGGAATCAACCTGTTCCTGCCCGAGTCTATTTGTATCATTTACCGAAAGTGATCGATGGGATGTGAAAGTTGAGACAAGTGTGCTATCGTCTGCGAAAATGTAAATGGGGTTCGTGGTGGTTTTCAAGAGGTTTTCAAAAGATAAAAAAATGCTGAGATGGTTTGGATACGTAGGAAGGATGGATGAAGGAAGATTGACGAAACAAATTTATAAGGCGAGTGTGAATGGACGGAAGTCGGTAGAGATCGACCTTGCCGAACATATCTCGATCAGACCAACATTGTTTTGAAGAAAGGCCAAGTCAAAAATACCAACAACCGACGAGCATGCATGAGAGTACTGATGAACGTAGAGGAAGCAAAAGATGTGTGTAAGAACCGTAGCAAGTGTAAGGAAGTGGTCTCTGCCTACCCCTACGGGAAAAAGGCGTGACTATATGTATGTATGTATGTATAAACTATTTCTTTTCGTTGGATCATAGAAATGTGTTACTTAATAAGCGACAACGCCGTACGGCTTGTCTGAATCGTTCCACGAGCAGAGATCCGTTCGTACTGCGAAATCGGCTATTATTAGTAGCGCTGTTGCCGAAGGTCTTGCAACGAGATTTTGGAGTATTATCGGTAATTTTCAGCATATTATTGGTAAAATTTAGTGCAATTTAGTGAAAGAAATGATTCGGTATTGCCAATTGTGTAAAAAACCGGACTGTTTAAGCTTCAGTGTTTATTTTCACAAGTAAGTTAGAACATCTCGTTGTTTACTATATCTGTATCCAGTGCTGTAGCGATGACGATTTCAATATTAAAATAAACAGGTATTATTTTAAGGCATAAGACACGAATCTAAAAACCAAACGATGTGGAAATCAATACTTTTCGAGATATTCTTAAAAAGGTCATTACCTATTTCCCTGTTATTTAGCAACTCTTATTCAGTGGTATTCTCCTTCTTTCGTTGTTATTTGAAGAACTATATACCTTCCTGATCCATTTTATAGTAATATTTCATAAGAAATCTATACATCACCTCAAATTTAATCCAATCGAGAAATTAAGGAGTCACGGAACCCTGAGTATAATATTTTAATCTTTTCCTTTAGGTTGCTTAGCTGTTATTAAATAGTTTGAACATTAAAATTAAAATTTAAAATACATTACATTCTATTTGTCCAATTAATATTAATGATAACTATTTAAGTTTTTTTTCCTTTCAGACAGTTAGGTAAATTTATTTAAAATTCTTTTTTAGTACTTTAATTTGATTTAATAATTTAGTTTACCGGGTATCAGTAAAAATGTTTGCTACACAATTAGCAGCCCTTGAGTTGGAATAATTTAGTTTTCTTAAAGTAACATTACACACGATTGGCTTTAGAAAGGAAACTTTAACATAACACAAAATTGTCGCCCAACATTTGGGGACTTAGTTTTTTAAAATTGGCACCCCACCTTTGTAGCTTTGGAAAAACAGTTTAGTTAGGGTAACACAATTTGGCGGCCAACTTTTGGGGGTTTTAAAAAAATACTTTTAGTAGGTTACAACATTTCAATTTGATAAAAAACTGAGTATCACCTATTCTCATAAATATCTCTAAATATTACCCGATAGAAATATTCTCATTTTAAACAAACAACACGTCACTGATTAGAAGCGTAGCCGTAACTCCACAATAATGTTACAGCGTTGCCAGCACGAGGACGGGACAAAGATAATCGATTGGTATTCTTCGTCATACTCATAGCCATTATCACACCGCCTCAAAAATTCTCACCACACGACTCCCAAGACTCTCACCACACGACTCAGACTACTTCCCAAGCCGGATATCAAGAAATGACACGAAATTGACGTCAACCAAGAATATTCGCAAGTCTATGTTCCACACTAAGAATCGCGTTCGTCCGTGTTGATAGCTAGCCTCATCTACACAGAAATGTAAACCAAACAATAATATAATCGATAATACACAATAATCGAGGCTAAAAAAAAACTAATCATGAAAATACCTTACTCAATCTCCAGTGATCAACAAAAATGCCATAGCCATTAACAATTGAATCTTATCACAAAAAGGTATGCAACACTATTTACAACGAATGATATATTTAAGTTACAACAAAATACGGTACGCGACACTATTTACGAGTACTTGAGGAATATAAAATTATCAGAGATATAATTATAATGGAACTGTAGAAGGGAAAAAAAAGGCACGTTACACCATTCTCGTGTAATCATTGCAACAACACAAACAGCGTTTTATGAATGGAATGTTGCGTCTCCTATGGATAATAGGTCTATGTTATTATACAATTTTACAACAGTTTTGTATAATTTATTTTAATACAACTAGGCTATTCTAATTTAATTTAAAATTTATGTTGTTATGCAACACCCTGTATGAGAGCTATTTCGTTCTGTGACTACAAAAGTAAGAAATAAATAACATCACGATTTTTCCCTTCACTCGAAAAATAATAAAAAATCGTTTTGAAAATTATAGTTATTACTTTAATTATGATAATAGACAAAGCAGATTTGTTGTATAAGCATGAAAATAAACTGGTGTGGAGCCGATCACGTTTCTAAGAAAGTTTACTTGAATGTTAGTGAGAACGAGGAAATTCTAAAATTATTTTTTAAATTTTCTACCAGCGGATTTCGATTGGATTCCGCCTAATGTAGGTAAAATTTTAAGTAAACGAGTTGGATGTACTCAAAACTCTAGGGTCATAAATAAATTCAAAATATTTCCAATATCCGGTATTACTGACACAACAAATATTTTTATTTTTAACCCTGGAGCGGTCGCGTTATCCCGTGTTACCTATGAGGTCGCGCGTTAGATTTTTTATCTAACATTGAAAAATCGAGGTTTTCAAGATTTTTGTACAGCTTAAGAGTAAGTTTAGATGCAAAAATGCAATATGATAGTTGAAAACAAATATCTTCTTTACAAAAGAAAATATAAAACAACTATACTTATCTTCTTCTTAGTCTAACGTCGAGAACGACGTGTAGTGATCACAAGTTAATGTCAGGTGTTATTACTCAGAACTCTTCTTACAGTCTCTTGCCATTTCCCACGGTCAGCAGCCGTTCTAATGGCTTCTGTTTCCTCTTGCCAAGGGGTTTGCCCTGGACAATCAGTCTCTCTATGTTGTCGTGACGAGTTATATGTCCGAAGAAGTTCAGTATTCGCGCTGATGTCAAGCTACTAAGACGGTTTGATGGTCCAATTTCGTTCAGACACATTGGTGCGATGTGTCGTCCACGGTATTCTTAGCCTTCTTTACCAGACCCACATTTCAAAGGCGTCGACCCGACGCCTGTCGGCTGTCTTCATAGGTTAGGTTAGGTTTCAGGTGAGTGGGGCGTGGTCGCCCCTCCACCGCGACGCTTAGTAGGTCTATTGTGGCTCACCCCTAGAGGCTACAGTTCACCGCACAATCCAGCCCTTCTTACGAAGTTCATGGTTGTATAGGGTGAGATTTTTTTAAAATCGGTAGGTTCTAGGTTAGTGTAACCAAATATGCTGAACCTTATTCTTCCCAGGCAGGGGCATGAACATAGTACATGTTCAGCAGTTTCGTCTTCCAAGCAGCAGAACCGACAGTCCGTTTGTTGGTTCAGATCTATCTTTCTGAGGTGGTATCTTAGACGACAGTGTCCCGTAAGCAGTCCTGTTAGAATACGCAGGTCATTTCTGCTCCATTCTAGGATCTGCTTAGTTGTGTTTCTTGAGGGTTATAACAGTAAAAACGCCTTCGAGTGGGTTAGCCCTGGTATGTCGGACCAGTACGTGAGTATTTTCCTCTCCGCCCAGTCCGAAATAATTGTTTTGGCGGCACTTGTGGTGACTCCAAAAACCGGTTCTGGTCCAGTGAACGCAGATTCGGCCCCCTGTTTTGCAAGGGTGTCGACTTTTTCGTTTCCTTTCACCCCCTGGTGCGCAGGTACCCACAGTAGGGTCACCCTGTTGTTCGCACCAAGGTACTCTAAGGATTCGATGCAATTCCATACAAGTTTAGAATTTATCTTGTTGGAGCTCAGTGCTTTTAAAGCAGCCTGGCTGTCTGATATTATATTTATGTTTTTGTTTGCTAGAGGTCTGTTAGTCAACTCTCTTGCACACAATTCGATAGCGAATACTTCAGCCTGAAAGATTGTGGCATACCTACCGAGACTGGTAGATGCCTTCATAACCCATGTCTCGGAAGCGTACCAGAAAATGGAGAACACTAGGGCATGAACCAGTGATTTTTTGGTATTAATAGATATATATATATATATATATATATATATATATATATATATATATATATATATATATATATATATATGTATATGTATATATCGTTCTTTCCATATTTTATGTAATTGGCTCATTGCTGTTCGGCCAAGTTGAATACGACGGCGAATCTCCATCTCGCAGCTGCCGAAAGAGTGAATAAGGGCACCCAGATAAACAAACTGATCTACCACTTCACAGTTGGCAATGTGATGTGGTCTGTTTGCTGTCTTATCCGATCTATCAACTATGAATACTTGGCATAGTTGATTTTTAGACCATACTCTTTTGATGTTCTCTCAAATCGTTGTATCAATTTTGTAAGTTCTTCTGCTGAGTTAGCGATCAGAAGAGTGTCGTCAGCATATCTAAGATTCGAAAAAAATTTCCCATTTAAAAGGAAATCAGAAAATTATAATTAAATTTAACTTAAAACAGAGTAGGCAAAACTAATAAAAAAGGTGAATTGTGAAGTAAACGTAAATGTATATTCAGGAGTCGTAATCTTCGTAAGCTTTTTTTTCTGTCACATTTACCGTTGTCGTAGCAGTATTTGCATATTGTAAAAGGCTTTCGCGGCCATCGTTTGTTGGTGAATGGTTTTTCGGGTATAAAGGCCTGATTTTCTACTCGACGTTTCGCCATCTCTAGTGGATGGCATCTTCTGGAGATATACTTGTCTGCTTTTTAAGGCTGATAGTCTATGACATTTGTATGTCGCGATCGCAGGTTGAATACGTTTTGGTGGGCGGGGCATATTTAATATATGTTCATAAATTGGTCATGTTCCGGAGATTCATTTTTCTTATTTTTTTGTAAGGAAGCATGCCTTGTATTTTTAAGTACAGGTACCCACGTTCTATTAATTTTAAGTGTTTCTTTGGATTTATTAAAGTTCTGCTGGTGTTTATGTATTTAAATCGCTTCTCTAAAAAGCCTCGGGTAATATGCAGATGTGGTGCATAAGATTTGGGTATCCTCGAATTTAATGCTGTGATCATTATTATTAATTGTGTGCTCTGCGACAGCAGATTTTTCTGTATGTCCAAGACGGCAGTTGGCTTTGTGTTATTTGATCCTGGTGTAAATGGACCGTTTGGTTGTTTCAATGTAGACACTTCCACAAGTGCATGGAATACGATAAACACCTGCAGAACTTAGTGCTCTTATTCTTGGCAGATTTCAGATAGTTTTCGATCTTCTTAAATAGATAGATAATGATATTTGCTTTTGCAGTTTTTGTTTTTATTCCTCGTGGCTTATGTTTTAGCCATACCATTCCGTTTTTTCCAAACATTCTTAGTACTTTAGCAGACATATCGGCAACGTTCAGAATTTTTGAGTCATTTTCAAATTTATCCGAATGTTCACTATTAGTATTTTCTTCTACATGATCTCAACGAGCTTTATCGATGTTACTATTCAAATCAATCGCTTTATCGCTACTTAAAAGTTCGTCATACCACTTGAGAAGCTGATGTTTTGTTTCGGTATCGTATTTGGTCTCGTCGTTACATTTTTCCTAACACTACACATAGCGTAAGTGGTCGCTTGGTAGATTTTATCCAACAATGATGAGTACCTTACTCTGAACAACTAATGGATTTTTTCCAACAGCGCGACCGTTCCCGAGTTAATATTGTTTAACGTTTCTTTGATTTGCAACCAGAACCCAAATCATTGCATTAAAGTTTATATATACGGAGTAAGCCACTGAAAACAGTCCACCTCGATATTTGGCAGTATTCGTCAGAATACTCCGTAACTGACTTTAGTGGCCTTCCCGTCCTATCGACGTCCTCCAGACTAAAATTTCTTTGTACGACCTGAATATAGTCGCACGATGAGGACAATCATCATCTAGCGCAAGAGTTGTTTCTTCTAAAGCCGCATACAGATCGAATTTCCAACGTCAGCCAACGGCCACCAACGGCACATGTGTCAAAATGTGAACTATGTTGGAACGCGTTGGTTTTGGTGTATACGGTGGCGGTGAATCGAAACCAATGCTTTCCAACGGAAACGTTGGCATTGGCTAGCGTTCGGTAGTCGAGCGGTACATCAAAAGGACGAATGGTTGTATCTAGTTTGGTGTGGACGCGATTTAATACCATTTTAGTCGTTGGAAAACATTTGCTTCGACAGTACGCATTTTATTATTATTTAGTATTTTGATATGGAGTCGACGGACGTGTTTAACATTAATTAAGATTTATAGGGATAAAACTATATTATGGGTTTCCACTAATTCGCAATTTAAATTGGCGAAAAAGAAAATAGGTATTTGGCAAATCAAATGAATTTAACTGTAAGATTTCAAAAGTTAACAAAAATTAAAAGTTTAACTTCGCCGTGAAAATACAACGTTTTCTGGAATAGGAACAGAAGATTTAAATCATATAAAATGGTTTGCATTCAAGCCTATGCAGTTCCTAAATATATTCCTTTTGTTAAGTAAATTATGTACAACGAAAAATCCGGAAATTGCACACAATAAATCATCATAACTTTTGCTCGATGACACAGCAAAAATTTTTTTAGTAAAACTACGAACTGCAACCATCGGTCTCCAAAGCAATACTAAAAATTCGGTATGGACGATGTTCTCAAATCCTTTCCAATTCCAACACGAACGACAGCACATGTGCAGTTGGAGTTGGTCTACGTTGGAAAGTGAGTCTGTAACCGGCTTAAGCACTGGTTTATGTTTAAACCATAAGCGAAGTTGTTCTACCACAAAACCACCCGAATATCAATTCGTGACCAAGATGCCAATGCCCGCACTTTAAACTACTGAGCCCCTGGCTTGGCGGAGCGGATAGTGTGTAAGTATGAACACGTCTCAACATGCACCAACATTCATACTACTGCGCCACATGGTTGCGTCATATTGCAAAACTTTCCTCGTTCCCTTTGTATTAGTATCTTGTATTTTAATACTTAATTTATTATTTAACGATGTAAAGTTCAATTTCTTTTTAGGTTTCAATGTCACTTTCAGCGCCAATAAATCTTAAACGATCCTTGAACTTTTTATTAGGCAACAATTATGTAAATATCCTTATTGCTTATTTAAATATTTTTCCCATATTAGAATAATTGATAAAGTATTAACACGTTTATACAGAATGATTCATCTGGAATGTCCGATCTTTATATTGTAGAGTCTAGACCTCAAAATATGATAATTCTGCCCAACTTTGGAGACCTGCAGAACATCACTTTCCAAAGACTCATTCATCCAACGAATTGCGAGGCTTTGGAACTCATTGCCTAGGGAGGTGTTCCCCGAGGCATACAACCTCCAGAAATTTAAGAAGAACACCAACTCCTACCTTCTTTCCCTTGGTTCCCACGATGTTCTCTGAACATTACAGGATATCCCTTTTCGTGAGAACCAGAACATAAAAAAAAAAACATAACTTATACAAATATTGCGAGATACCAGATTATAAAAGTTTAAATATGGATTATGATTCTCGCAATAATTCTTCGTTTTCACAATCTCTATTTTAAAATTGGCAATTTTACGTTTTTAACTTCCCAGTGGAAGTTTTAGTAATGGGCCCAATTTTGCAAATCGCGAATTTTAACATATCTCCACATTTCAAGGTTCCCACAGTCAAATACAATAGTTGGACGTCTGTGTGTGTGAATGAACGTATATGCGTATGTGCGTTAGGAATTATTTTTCGTCTCAATTATCTCGAGAACAAAAAATTAAATCGACGTGGGACCAATTGCATTCGACGCATGATTACGCAACGTAGAACTGATTAGATTTTCAGCAAAATCGTTTGAGCTATTTTTTAAGGCGAATAAAAAATCTGAAAAAAATGGTAAACTACCTAAATTTTGTAATTTATAAATTATACTATTTTTTATACATAATTTTAAGATCTTTTAAATAATATGATTATTGTATGTCAGGAATATTAGTATGAAATATATGATAACAATATTACATAAAAAGAGATAGTTTTAGAAAACAAGAATAGAAATTGGAGAATTGTATTGAGAGAAAAGCATTGAAGACGCTATAACAGTAAACAATTATTGTTAGTAATAATCAAGCATTGTTTATAACAATTGAATATTATACTAACAAGTGATTATTAATCATAATAATTAAAAAAAATTACAATTGTTACAAACAATTGAAAATAGCTCCCGCTTATGAAATGATAAGAAAATGTTTGAAAGAATACGGTTGACATAAACAGATTATTGTTAATGACATTTATAATTTGTAATAAAAAATTTAAAATTGTTTTTTATAATAATTTCAATAATAATAATTATAACAACAAAACATATGGTGTTTTTTCATTCTTTGCACTAGGAAGATAGTCGTGTGGACCTCTCCGCTGATATTTTGTCATGAGGATTGCCAATTTGGACTCTTATTTAGCATTGCTTATAGAGGAGCTACTTACACTTGGTTGTGTTTAATAAATCAAAGCAAATTTTTTTCAGCTGAACTATTAGTTAAATAATAAAAAATATTGATAAGCATTCAATTCTACAGAAAAAGTTACTCTTGTTTGATTCATGTAAATCGATTGGTTATCGAGTTATTTGCTTCTAAAAAGTTCAATTAATTTTATTTTTTTAAAAAATTTTATTCTCTAAATGTGTAACAATAAAAATATAAGAAACTTCTTAGTAAATGTTCAAAATACCCACCATTTACTTCAATACACTTTATGATCCGCTTTTGCAAAGATCTTTTAATATCGAATAACACTTGTATATTATTTTAATCACATTCGCGAATTTAACCGTAGATTAATATACAGGGTGTTAGTAAATAAGTGCGGCAAGCTTCAGAGGGTGGTTTTTGCATAAGAAATTATTGACAGTTTGCTATATAAACGTATGTCCGCAAATACTTCTTTTCAGAGATACGGGGTGTTAAAGTTTTTCTTAAAAACTGACAATTTATTTATTGCTCTGAAACCGGTCGAGATATGCAAATGAAATTTGGTGGGTTTTAAGAGGTAGTTTCATTTTTTGCATAAAAATGGCGCCCCAGTTGGAAAAAAGGCACAAAAGATTTTTTGTCACAAATTTAACGAGGAATTTAGACATGTTTTTTAATTTGAAATATTATAGTGACGTACCATTTTTTTCTTTAAAAAAATTGAGATCATTACCCGTATGCGTGCCAATGATAAACATAAAATTCTTAATTGCCTGTCAAAAAATGCGCTGTAACCACCTCTTAAACCCACTAAATTTCATTTGCATATGTTGACCGGTTTCAGAGCAGTTTAACACCCCGTATCTCCGAAAACAAAGCATTTGCGGATATATAATGATGTATTTACTGTCATTTTTTCATGCAGAATAACCCCCTGAAGTTTGTCATACTTATTTACTAGAACCCTGTATATCGTTTTTTCTTTTATTTGAACTTTTTAGAAGCAAATAACTCGATAACCGATCGAGTTACATGAATCAAACAAGTTATTTTTGTTGAAGATTTTAAGGCTTTTTAATATTATTTATTACAATTAATATTATTTTACTCATAGTTCAGCCGAAAAAAAATTGCCAATTTCCAAAGAAAAATTGTGAAAACATGAAAAATGATTGCAAAAATCAAAATCCATATTTAAACTTTAAACACCCGGTAGTTATCTCTGAAACTAGCAATATTTGTATAATGTATGTTGAGCAGAATCATCATATTTTAAGGTCTAGAATCCACAATTCAGAGATTGGACATTCTTAATAAATTACCCTGTATAGAAAGCTGCGAATTTTTAAAAATTAGCGAGTTTTACGACTCCATCGAACCTAATACCTGTGGTTTCAACAGCATTATTACTACCCATACCCATTAGTTTTAATGTATTAGTTTATTACACAAACATTTTCACATTCAATAAATACTATCGTAGCATATAATTATTAATATACTACGAGAGTTTTAAGGGGCCGCTCCCAAACGACAAAATTTTCACGATTGTAAACTACGTCTTTAAAAATAAAAGAGATGATGATAATACACAGTCACACATATTTACATTTCTTGATTTTAAAGGTCAGTATTAAACGAAGATGTTTATTCAGACACTGTGTTTTAATTTCACTGCTGGTGTCCGTGACCGAAATGCGTCTACAGGATGTCTTGCTTGACGCGGTGATAATGCATTTAAAAATTTCTCTGAAAGGTAATTTAATGAAATGAAAATAAAGGACGTACTTTTAAACACAATGATTTTGCACCTTAAACATTTTTCTTTTTAGCACACTTACATTACATTACATTACAATCGTGCAGTTGGGCCAATGGTATAGGCACCTAGATCTTTTGATCCTCTGTGAGTACCGCTGTGTCTTCAGAGCATCAGAATTCCAGTCCGCTGGTTTTGGCAAACCACAGAATTTCTGTTGGCCCTGTCTTATTTAGATCGCTTGGATCCATTATCATACGGCCCCAGGTTTGATACCTGTACACCGCTAGCATCGGGCAGTTACACAGAATGTGTATACTGCTCTCCTCCTTTTCTCCGCATAGTCGACAGTTTTTCTCGGCCGCGAGCTTAAGTTTGAAGAGGTGCGCCCTTAGTGCGATGTGTCCTGTAAGCAGGCCAGGCAGTAGCCTACTCCGGTTCATCGTCCAGGGTGCGTCAGTCCTCTTCTGGAGAGGTTTTTTTATCAGCTGTCTTGATGTTCTGCAGCCAGTATTTGCATTCCACTGAGCAATATGATCTTGTTCAAGGATTAATTTCAATAAATGTTTTGCTTCGGCAATTGGCAATCCGAACAACTGGCTTCTTGGTTCCACCAAGGTCCCATTTCTTGCCAGTTCATCGACTACCTCCTTGCCATTTATCCCTGTACGCCTAGGAACCCATATAAGAGTGACTTTGTTTACCGTCGCTAACTTAGTGAGGGCTTGCATGCAGTCCCACACCACCGATGATGTTGTGGTGTTACTCACGAGGGCCCCAATGGTCGCGCGACTGTCAGTGAGAATATTAATCTCACTGTTGGTCACTCTGTTTTCTGTCAGAAGCGTAGCGCACCTGAGTATGGCATAGACCTCAGCCTGGAAGACCGAGGCGTATTTTCCCAGTGGTATGCTTTCCCTGTGGTTGCAGGATGCTCCAAACACACATGCCCCGTAGCGTTCCTGGTACCCTGATCCATCAGTGTACCATCGTTTCACTTCTGGACTGGTCAATGGTGTTTCCTTTAACCAGTCTTCTCTGGTTGGTATTTTTGCACACTTTGTAGAATAAAGTATTTAAAATACGGCGTAGCCAACCGAAAACGAAACAGAGCCATTTGCAGAAACATCGTCAACATTTTAGAAAAACGCTCAGACCCGTCAATTTTTTATTGAAGGGGGACACTCTTTTCCGGTATTTCTGACTCCACTACTTTTAACCCCAAGTTTATAAAAGTGAGCTATTACAACTCAGAAAATCTTATACCAATTTGATTAAGTAAATTTTTCTAATAGACAAGTACTTCGTCGAATGAAAATATACTATGCTGGACAGTAATGAGACTGACTTCGTTGATCGACTGCAAATCACGCAGTTCCAGCTGTAGATCTGCTCCGCTTACGCTTTCAACAAAAATAAGTTGTGGCTGAGTAAAAATTCAAATGTCCTTTTCTTCTTCTTCCTCTTTTAATAGGACTATGTCCCGTTTTTTTCTCAGTTACAGTCCCTGCTGTGATCCGGAGCTTCAGCTCCCGTACCATCGCTTTTTTGGTCTTCCTATGGGTCGTTTGGTGTTGGGCTTCTAAGTTTTCGCCCATTTCGCCATACGTTCTGGCTTCATCCTATCTACGAGATGTCTCCATAGACGTCACCCTGTTCTTGTCCACCTTACTACATCCTGAACACCTAGCTCTCTCAGTGTGTCTAAATTTCTTATCCTGTCTCTAAGAGTAATACCTCTTATGGTCTTATGGTCTGACACATGTCTTATTAATGCGGATTTTGCTTTCAGTACTTATGTGCTTATTCTGCCAGATTATATCACTAAGAAAATCTGATATTCTCGCTGCTTTTATTGCCTGCCGTTTTGTTTCTTGCCCTAGGTTTCTGTCATTGCTTATTTCCACACCCAAGTATCTACAGTTCATTACTTGTTCGATAATATGATCGTTCACTACTAGTTTACATCTAATTGGTTCTCTAGATATTATTGATATTGGGTTTTCTCTGTTGATATTGTCATGTTATACTTTTCGGCATTTGTTTTAAAGTTTTGTAGGAGGCGTTGTAAATCGTCTTCACTTTCCGCTATTAGAACAGTATCATCTGAGTAGCAAAGGATTCTCATGGTTCTCATGTCCTTGATTTTCTTAGTCGCTATCTCACACTATTTACCATGCCTCTCGATTGTTCGAGAACGGTCCAGCGAGATCTATAATGTTCCAGTGACTCGTTCCGACCTTCAGCACTAGTTTAGAGCATTTGATCAACTGCAAATCACGCAGTTCCAGTTGAAGATCTGTTTTGCTTACGTTCTCAACAATAATAGCACTCCGACCGCACACATTTTTTTTGTTTTATAATTTTTGGTGTTGATAAACTTCTAAACTTTAATTCTAACTACGCGCACCATAAAACCATGCAGCTGTCCGAATGGATAAACCCGCGCGATAAACTTGAATACTTTTAGGCAAAGCCTTCGTGAAATGTCAACTATATGAAAAGACTCTCTTCCCCAATTATTTTTACGAACAAATTAACACGTTAAAAAACTGGGGCGACGCGTAAATAGATTCCTAAAACAGATTTTTATCGGTAAATCTATTCGCAATAATACATAATTTGTTTAATAGGGGGAAACGTTTTATCTGGCAACGAATACAAAGATTCCTATTGTTTTCTGTTTGGAACGCTATCTTGAAAATTTATACTTCAGCGAACATTACAAATTAATGTAAAACAGTGAGACTGAAGGCGACAACTGTTTCTGTAAAGGTAAAATTTATTATTTACCAAAATACCTGGAATTATGTTGACAGTGCAATTAAATGAGTAATTTTTAAATTACACGTCTCACTAAGACGGCATTTAAGTGGGTCGAGACTCGGAAGCGACTGTATTGGTAAACAAATATACTAAAAGGCAGATCAAAGTTAAACCAAATTCAATCGGGAGGAGACCAATTGGATGCACTATAATTGTTGAGTTGCTTTCTAAGGTCTACAGGGCAGTTCATCTTGAACTAGTTAAATCGCTTTCAACAGAAGCATTTTTATATTCGCTAAGACGCTTCATCAGTAGACGAGATAGACCAAATACCATTTATTCTGACAACGGGACAAACTTTCGTGGAAGTAAAAATTTGTTTAAAAAATTAAATTGGGAGGAAATTGAAAATTTTTCGGGTCAAAAAAGAATTAAATGGATATTCAATCCACCTTCGGCTTCGTGGTGGGGCGGATGGTGGGAGAGATTAGTAAGGGTTGTAAAAGAACTATTGCGTCGATCGTTGGGAAAAGCATCGTTATATTATGTTGAGTTATACACTGTGCTTTGCGATGTAGAAGCAGTAATTAACGAACGACCACTCAGCTATGTTTCCAGCGCCGATGAGTGGGAGGTTCTTAGTCCTGCAAGGTTTTTAAGGCCTATACATTCGCAGTCGTTAGGAAAAAAATTTTTGGGTGAAGTTGCGGATTTAAACGAGGTAGACGCGGCATTTTTAAAAGGTCGTTTTACACATTTGCAAAATGTTCGAAATTCGTTACGGGAAAGATTTAAAAATGAGTATCTTGCAAAGTTAGTTAATAAAGGTCACAGGAAGAAGACGGAGCAGATCAAAGTTGGTGATGTAGTTTTGGTTGGAGCAGATAATCTAAAACGGGTACTTTGGCCAATGGGAAGAATATTAGAAATTTATGATGGAAATGATGGAGTTAGCCGGGTCGCTAAAGTAAAAACAAAGAAAGGAATAACAATTAGGCCATTCCAAATGATCTATCCATTAGAATTAGGAACAGCATCAGAATCAAACAGTAAAAAAGTTATCACTACAGAAAAGAAACAAAAGAATAAGAAAAAGGAAGAGAAGAATGAAAACCCAGTCGAAAGATCAAGGTTTGGTCGAATCTTGAAGGTTCCAGCAAGGTTGGGTGAGGAATTGTGATGATTCTTTATTGACAACTTCGTTCTGACCAAATCTTGCGTCATAATGACAATAACACCATACAAAAAATATAACATGTACAGTATGAGACAATAAAATACAGCATGTCCCAACAATATTCCTGCTGATAATTATTGTAATAATTGACAATGCTGCCAACTTTCTTACAAAACGTTAAAACCAAGAAAAAACATTAAAATATTCTACCACTGTTTATTTATAAATAAAAGCATATTTATAAAGACAATTTGGTAAATATGGACATCAATCCCGATACCGTCGATTTCCTTGAAAATTTAGTATGTTATAGAGTTCAACTTGCTAAACAATAATACCTAATACCGGGTGTCTCCGTTTTTTGTTTCAACGCTTAGTCATTTAATATATTTAAATTTAAAATTTTAAAGGTTTTATAAAAACCTAATGTCCCCTTAAAGAACAATTATAACAATGTTTAGTCACTTCACGTTTCACCAGAAACTAACATAACTTTTGAAAATTAAACACCACACTGTAGTTATATTTTATTTCAGATTTTAATTCCAAGCACAATTTCCTTTTCAATGAGTATTAATGATACTTTGGATTTTGGTTTATCAACAATAAATAAAGCAATATCAATGGTACAAGGTGGCCCAAAATAAATGACCCGATCATATTTTCCTATTTTTGTTTTCTAAAACTATTTTTTTTTTATGAAATATTGTCATCATGTTTTTCATACAAATATTCCTAACATGCAATAATCATATTATTTAAGAGATTTTAAAATACTGTATTAAAAATAGTAAACTTTATAAATTGCAAAATTCAGATGGTTAACCATTTTTTTCAGTTTTTTGATTCTTCATAAAAAACAGCACGACCGATTTTGCTGAAAATCTGATCAGTTCTAAGATGCGTAATTATGCGTCGAATGCAATTAGTCCCACGTCGATATAATTTTTTGATCTCGAGATAATCAAGTCGAAAAATAATTCCGAACGCACATATGAACATACGAACAAACGAACATACGTACAAACACACGCGTCCACTTAAAAACTATTGTATTCGACTCTGGGGACCTTGAAATGTGAAGATATGTCAAAATTAAGGTTTCACAATATCGGACCCATTACTGTAACTTCCTGCTGGGAAGTTAAAAGATATTTATTTTCAATATATATTTTGTTTAATAGAAATGTGTCACATAAAAATAATTAATGTTTTACATCGGTAGCATAACCCAAAACCATGACATCAGTGATATTGCAGACCGGGTTTAAAAGTATCAAACACTCTCTTTTCGGGGTTATATAGCTCCGCGTTGAGAATCTATAGAATTTTATATTACTTAAATCTTCATTAACATAACAACAATTTTCAAATCGCTTAGTTTTACCCATATCTACTTTGTAATTGTAACTGTTGTAAAATTGTAAATATTGTCGCTTATAATTATCACTACTTACTACTCTATAGGAAAAATAAGAGTTCAAAGTTACAGTAGTGCTCACTACGAACGCTCGCATCGATTTTATTTCTAACTTCGCCCCCTTTGACATAGCCTATACGCAACATTTTGGTCCTTTGAGTCAAAATACCGCAACAGATGAAACAGAAACAAACTCAAAATATCGATGAAGTTGTAATAAAGTAATTTAATAAAAATAATTTGATAAATTTGACAAATTATAGTATCATTTGACAGAAATCTTGTTTATTGAAGCCGTTACCTAGCAACCTCTATAAACGGAAAGCGTGCGATAAAGAATCGATTATACACGCTTTTGCGTTTATTATAGATGGTTTACGATGCATACTAAAAAATAGTCTTTATTTATATTTAACATAGGATATTTTTCTGTATCTAAAAAATGATGCACCTTGACTGGACTATAAGCCTAATTTGTTTGTGTTTGGAGGACATATACGAATACCGCATTCTGTAAACTATAATTAATTTATTGCTAAAGGTTATAAATTTAGTCAGACAAAAAACTTTTGTAAAATTAACACACACACACACATCGAAAAATCGAAAAATAGTTCACATGGAAACGTGAAATGGTGATAAAGCATTTTGTACCAATAAATAATAATGGCGTGCGTGCTGCGCGCATAGTAATGATCGTTTGGGATTTTTCTAATGCGTGAATATAAAATATCTGTCACAATAAAAAAAAACATTCAATGAAAAATGTCTCATTAAAATTATTAAACACTTTATCAAACACGAATCAAAATAGTCACTAGAGATGAAAAAAACTAGGTTGTGTTATTTGTAACAGTTACCAAGTTTTCTTACAGTGTTAGAATAGTTTCGAGCTAGCCAAACTATTGGTTTTATTTCTTGAGACGATATTGACATGCCCGCCATATTAAAAATCTAATTATTCTACTCACGCTGTTAATATACATTACTTTGCAGCAAAATTTTGGGAACAATTTTAATAATTACAGTTAAATGTCGGAAAGTTATTAACTTTTTTCAAATGAAAAAAATAGCTGGGAAATTTTTTTTATTTTGACTTTCCGACATAATTTTCATTAAAAGTAACAAAATATTTTAATTATGTATTACCATAAATTGTTTAGTTTTTAAATAAAGTGAAGAACTAACATTAAATTATCGTCCGCTGCGAAATTGTCGAACGGTGTAATCAACGACAAATGTTCGCAGAAAGTGCCTAATACAATGTAAGAGAAAGTATATGAGAGATATGTCGTCACTTATTTATTGGATGTGTGGGGAGATTTGAAGCTAGACTGACAGAGTGGTTAATGACGGGCGTGAGCAATTTCGTCTTAAGAAGCGTTATTAAATAAAAAAATGTAAGTAAAAAAGATTTTAAACAGACAAATGTGTTTTATTCAATAAAAAATAAAGCAATAAATACCACGCTTTTTATTTTAGTCATGTTAGTTGTATCAGTTAAATAAAGATTAGCTTTAATGGTGGTAGGCAAAAATCACCACTGACCCGTTGTAAATTTTGGGTTAAATTTTTGACCTGAAGTGAGTATATCCTAAAATCGTAACCGCTCTTGTCTTTAAAATAACTAGGTTCTTGGGATTTCCAAATTTTATTGCCCATAGGTATAATTTTAGCTTTAACCGGGCCCTTCTTCAATTTTTCAAGACAGTATATTCCTAATTTTGAACGTGTTTGTATCTGAGATAGTTTTCCGTGTCGTTATAAAATTATTATTAGCCTAACCTAACCTAAGATGCTCTTTTGGGAAAAAAATGAGGGGGCTAAAACCACGTATGCTGAACTGGATGTACAACACGGTAGTTATGCCGTCCATAACATACGCCTCTTTAATATGGAGGCCCAAAACACAACAAGGAGGGGCCATTACAAGATTGGGTAAGGTGCAAAGACTTGCCTGTATGGGTATCACATGGACATTCAAATCAACACCAATTGCAGCCATGAAGGCTCTCCTGGGGTTGCCTTCTCTCCATCTAGTGGTGCAGGGTTAGGCAAGGCTTGGTGCATCCAGACTGCAGAATACACGCAACAACGTTGGAAGAGGACACATGAGTATCGTTCAAACTGGTATGGGACTGCAAAGAAGAACTTAGGACGCTGGCAGACCGCCAGCCAATCACGTCATACTGATAGGGGTTCCAGGACACCAGGGAATTGCAGGTAATAAAAAAGCAGACGAACTTGCAAAAAGAGATTCGGAAACTCCCCCAAACCGAAAGCAGATGCTAGGGGTACCGAAACGTATAGTAAGAGTGTATGTAAGAACTGGATTGGGAAAAAACACAAAAATTACTGGGAAAGTAGACCAGGAAACAAACACGGGAAAGAATACATCAAAGGACCGTATCACAAAAGGACGGCAGAACTGTTAGCAATGAACAGGAATCAGCTAAGAATTACTTAGGGGCTCTTGACCGATCACGCATCAGTTAAGAAGCATTTCAACAAAATGTATAAAGGCGACCTGACCTGCAGATTGTGCGGCAAGGATCCGAAATCAGTAAAACACATACTGTACTGCTGCGGGGTACTGGACAGCAGCAATTTTTGCGCAGCCATTCAGCGACCCAGAACTATATTGCTTCCACCCAGTACAGAACTTGTACAGACTTGTACAAGGTACGAAAGAACTGGATTGGGTACAATAATATAAAACCGCATAAGCAAGATACAATGAACCAACAGGCCTTAGTGTCACCGAAGGCAATAGCCATACGGACCCAAATAGGAGTGGAGTTATTAGTGAGTAGACCTGACACAGTCAGGGAAGCCTCACAGTAGACCTTGAGCTTTCAGACTCATAACCTCTCCGTACAGTGCCTACCTGGTTAAGAACTTTGAAATGCGGGGACGTATTAGAAAATACCCGTATTATTTACTTTTAATGTTCGGAAATACCCTTGAACCAAGTCCCTCCATCTCGATTTTGGGAGTCCAATAATATGTCTTGGCATGACCATGTTGCTAACATCGCAAAGTCGGCAAGCCAGAGGCTAGGTTTTCTGTGGAAAGCCAGAAAGTTTTTTACTCCTGATCAACTGTTGACGACGTACAAGGCTCAAATCCGACCTCTACTGGAGTATTGCTCGCACATTTGGGGTTCAGCACCAAGGCATTCTCTTCGTCTTCTAGATTCCATTCAGTAAAGAGCCATTCGCTTGATAAACAGCTCAACTCTCACATATACCCTTCACCCTCTAGAACATAGAAGAAGAGTTGCAGACCAGTCATTGCTCTACAGATATTTCCATGGCAGATGCTCCAGAGAAATAAAAACTCTTGTACCACCATTGGCCACATTCGGCCGAAGAACTCGGGACGATGATCAGTCTCACCCATTTACTCTCAAGATTGACACTACAAGGACCAATCTCCATCAAGAGTCCTTTTTTTACAGGGCTGCTACGGAATGGATCAGGCTTTCAAAATCAGTTTTTCCAGAAAACCATGACCCGCAACTTTTCAAAAAGCGTGTCCACAATCATTTTCTTTCTATAATCCCTTCCCCTTCTAATAGTCGCAGTGTGGACCGTCCGCGGCCCACACGATAGGTCTACCCTTTTTGCGACTATTTTCTTAAAAAAAAAAAAAAAGTAAATATTTTCAATACATACGTAGATCTGTAAAATGTGTTGGGTTTTATTTTTGCGTTTTTTATTGTAATTTCCAAAACAGTAATCTGATTATTAAAATTAGCTTTAGGTAGGGGTGTCAAAATACAATGATTATCCCTGCACAATGCACATATTATCGTATAAATAAAAGAACCATGAACGCCCGTGGCGATTCTCGGCTATGGGTGTCCAGGTACCGCCGTGGCGATGTTAGGATGTGAATTTAAGGCGTAGTAATTTTGGTGGCGATTTTTGGAAACATCGGCTTTTATTCATATTCAGGTCAATAAATAATACACTCCTAACTTAACGATATTTAAAATCCAAAATAGCGAAATAGAAAACACAAATTCAAATCCAATTTTATTCCAAAATAAAATACATCTACGGTTTGCATGGAATGTTTAACAAGTATAAGTTAACGAAAGTATGCAAAACCAACAAAACATTAGCAGGATCCGATTTGGAACACTCGTTTAAATTACATCCCGAATAATGACATCATGCTTCGTACGCATAACTTCTATTTTAAAAACGACGATGTCCGAAATACTGATGCTGTAAAAGTGTGTTAGTAACATCATAAAATGATGTTGATTTATGTACCACTGTTAAACGATGTAACAAAAACATTTAGAAAACTTTAATGTGGTAGGCGTTAATATAATTTTATAGAAGTACCCTAACATAAATTATAATGCAAAAGAAAAATTCTCAGTCGTTCCGTTATACAATGATAAGCCAAGAGAAGTGAACAAAATTACACAACAATAAAAATTTAAAAAAAAAATGTTTAAGAATACCTAAACCTTTATCAAGCATAAAAAACTGTATGTTCTTAACATTTTTGAATTTAATGCTGCAAAAGTTGAATATTCGTAAAGAAATTTATCGTTTAGTTGGACAAATGCCCAAATTTGATTTTGTTAGGATTTAAAAGCAAATAAAACAAGACACTTATCCAAAAAGATTTTTTTTTCTTATTTATAATTAAAACCCTCACGGGTTTCATTGTTAATGTGATCTCATTAAATAACGCGATCAATGAACAATTTAAATTTGACTTAATTCACTACTCAAAATCCAAACAAGTTTGTTGTTATAAAACAAAAGTGCCACTAAAACAAGCTGTGACCAAGTTAGAACTACCTAATAACCAGATATTTTCTTCTTCAAAGGAGCAATCATATCCTTGTTTCAACAGAGAAAGATAATAAGTTTTTTACCAATGCTCTATGTTAAGTTCAAAAGTGTAACTAGACAATTTTATGATCAAATATTCCATTTTAAACAAGTTAGAACCAATAAACATATATTTCCTTGTGCAATAAGGGAGCAACCACATTATCAAAACAATTTTTTTTTAATAGGAAAAGATTCGATTGTCAAATGCCTCCTTTACGTCGATAATCAGCTCATATTAGCATCATCTGAGGAGGAGTTTCAGGCGATGGTTAATGTAAGCAAGACGAAAGAAATGGTTGTTTAAAGAAAGAAAAGTATGACAAACTACAAGGAGTTAATTAAAGAAGACACAGTAAAACAAGTAAATGAGTTCTTATACTTGGGTTTAAAGTATACGAGAGACGGAAAGTATAACTAAGATAGTGAGGGAAGAGTGTTAGCAGGGAAACAAACGAATAAAGCCCTTTATAACTTTATGAGCAGCCAGAACGTGCCAAAAAAGGCACGACTGGCTGTGCACAGAGGAGTGCTGGTTCCCACATTTATGTATGGTAGTAAATGTTGGGTTTGGCAAAAGAAGCTTAAAAGTAAGATCAGTGCTGCGGAGATGAGTTGTCTGAGAAGTATAGATGTAGTAACAAAGTGAGGAATAGTGTGATAAATGAACGCTATGATGTAAAATAAGATGTGGTAACAAAGATAAAGGAATACTAAATGTGAGGATGGATGAAAAAACATTGACGAAACAGATTTATAAGGCGAGTGTGAATGGGCAAGTCGGTAGGAGTTGACAATGCCATGACTATGTCGAGTTCAAAAGTATTACAGGATAACTTTATATTAACAAAGACTCCCTTTTAAACTTTTTGCAGCAAAACCTTTCAAAGCAATCGAAAATTATTATTCTTTAAATGAATTTGTTATACATTTAAGATCAAAATGAGATAACATGATAAGAGATACATCGTCTAACGACTTTTTACATTACATTACAATCTTGCGGTTGGGCCTTTGATATCGGCACCTGTGTCACGTATATCTTTTGATCCTCTGTGACTACCGCTGTGTCTTCAGGGCATCAGAATTCTAATCCACTGATTTTGGCAAACCTCAGGGTTTCTGTTGGCCCTGTCTCTTTTAGATCGCTTGAATTCATATACATATGGCCCCAGGTTTGATACCTGTACCCCGCTAGCATCGGGCAGTGACACAGAATGTGTATACTGCTCTCTTCCTTTCCGCATAGTCGGCAGTTTTTCTCGGTCGCGAGCTTAAGTTTGAAGAGTTGCGCCCTTAGTGCGATTTGCCCTGTGAGCAGGCCAAGCGTGCTGCTTAGTCTACTCCGGTCCATCGTCCAGAGTGCGTCAGCCCTCTTCTGGAGAGGTCTTTTTATCAGCTGTTTTGATGTTCTGCAGCCAGTATTTGCATTGTCTAACGACTTTACCTATGCATAAAATTTAATGAATAGAATCTTTATAATAATCTATTGGTTATAAATCTTAGAGCAAGAAATTGGAATGGACATTTGAAGAATAAACTTGTCACTGGACACTGCCTTTTGAGGTATCACCTTAAAAAGATAGGCAAAACAGAGAGTGATAGTTGCGCTACTGCGAGAACTTCGCTGAAACTGCAGAACATTTGCTTTGCGAATGCCCAGCGCTTTTCTGCAAGAGGCTTAAGTTTCTTGAAGGGGCCTTCCTATAAAGCCCTTTGATATCAGAAACTTAGCCCCCAGGAAACTGATAAACTTTGCTCGAAGTCTAGGAATCCCGGACATCGAATAGATTAAGGGTTATGCACAAAAGATCTGATAGGTCGAGGTGCTTGAGAGGTTGCATAACCTTCACGACCCCCCCCCCTCCTACAATATACAATCTAAAACCTATAGGTTGCAAAAGGGGTCCTTTTTATTTTCTATCAAGAATACCTACAAAAGAATAATTAGGTGTATGCAATTTGTAACCAAAAAGATACAAAGGTACAAGGTACAAGTACAAGCACAAGTCCAAAGCTTAATTTCAAACGTTCACATGAGTCGGTTCATTAACGATTTTGTAATTTAGTAAATTATTAATATAAAAAGCAGTCAGGTTAGAGGAGCCCATCTTTTTTTTTTAATATTAGGTAAGGCTTTCAATTTAGTTATGAATTTAACTTTTAAAAATTATTCTCGTAAGGACAGGTAGATGTTTTTTCGTTAAAATTTCCTTTTATTAAATGTTCTTAATCCACTTTCCAATAAGATGGACCAATAGATGAATTTTGGCAAATAATATGAAATAAGCAAGCTTAACATGAACAGCAATTACAACCTACATATTTACTTATAATTTGGAAAAATAATTCAAACGAAAATAAAATTCATTAAACGATGGCACAACCGAACTAATACCTGTTCTTTGCAAGTTGTTCAACCACTCTTACAATTTGGGAGTATTTCCGTCCAATTGGAAAATTGCAAGAGTACAGCCAGTCCCTAAAAAAGGCAAAAAGACCCTACCTAGCAACTACAGACCTATCGCAATGCTATATATTATTTCAAAGGTCATGGAAAAAGCCATCAACATCGAGCTCATGAAATATCTGGAAGACTCAGGAATTATCAATGATAGGCAATATGGCTTCCGCCATCAGAGATCAACTGGTGACCTGCTCGCATACGTCTCACATATATGGCAGCTATCTATTGAAAAGTATGGAGAAACTTTAGCTGTGGCATTAGATATCTCCAAGGCGTTCGATCGAGTTTGGCACCAGGGACTCCTCGCCAAGCTTCCATCTTATGGCTTGCCCCCTCAGCTGTGTTCTCTGCTTGCTAGTTTTCTCTCAAACAGGTCTCTCCAAGTAGTGGTCGATGGAGTTTCATCTGACACTCTACTCATAAATGCTGGTGTTCCGCAAGGATCCATTCTAGCACCAACACTATTTTTACTTCACATCAACGACCTATTGAAAGCAACTTCATGTCCCGTACACAGCTTTGCCGATGAACCAGAAATGAACGAGGAAGAAATGTTAACAATATAAATATGGACTTAGCAACAATTCTCGAATGGGGATCCAATAACTTGGTAGAATTCAATGCAAACAAAACACAAGCATGTCTTTTCTCTAGAAAAGCCGATCTCACTGTGCCTAACATAACTTTGTCAGGAGTAACCATACCACTGAAGTCATCCATATCGATGCTTGGTATTACTATCAGCAATAACCTTTCCTGAAAAAATCACGTGAGGTTCATTGCCAAAAGTGCATCCCAAAAACTTGGTTTTTTGTTTCGTGCCAAGAGCTATTTCCCCTCCAGTCAGCTGCTTATGATTTATAAGGCACAGATCCGACCTGTACTGGAGTACTGTTCCCATATTTGGAGTGCAGCACCTAAACATATCCTGAAGCTACTGGATTCTGTCCAAAAAAGGGCAATTCGTCTCGTCGGTGATGCCTCGCTTACAAACTCGCTCACTTGTCTGGAACACCGTAGAAAAGTTGGCGATTTGTCTCTATTTTATAGATATTTTCATGGGCGATGCTCCTCTGAAATATCAACAATCGTTCCTCCTTTGGCAGTCTCTTCGAGATTAACCCGTCAAGTTCAGTCTTCACACCCCTTCGTGGTCACTTTGGAGACCTGCAGAACATCACTTTCCAAAGACTCATTCATCCAACGAATTGCGAGGCTTTGGAACTCATTGCCTAGAGAGGTGTTCCCCGAGGCATACAACCTCCAGAAATTTAAGAAGAACACCAACTCCTACCTTCTTTCCCTTGGTTCCCACGATGTTCTCTGAACATTACAGGATATCCCTTTTCGTGGGAACCAAAACATAAAAAAAAAAATATAAATAATTTCAAAATTATATTCGTTATTTAATATTGTAAGATGTAGTTAAAATAGATGTTTTAACATTTTGACAACTTTGTTGCCATACGTTAGAGTTATCCTCACTGAATGCTTCAGTTAAAACATATAAATTGTGAAGTAGTAATGATAACTCTATTTTTATATTAGGCACGTGCAGTAAAAATCGGTCATCCAAGTTCCGCTTCTGAATTAGTAAATATTAGAGAAAAGAAGAGGTATTAATATATTTTATCTGCAAACAATTCGCAGAAGCCGATTTAAAATAGCAGCTTTATGAAACGCACTATTTTGCAATTATTCTAATTTATTGCGTTTTATAAAGTGTGGCCATTAGCTAAAATATATATATACTGGCAGCTGGTATCAAGCTGTTACAAGCTCAATTATACTTGAATTTATATTCATTGACTGTTTCTTACTACTTAATTAATTTTTTAGTCCACAAGATGAGGATAAATGCATGCGTACAGCGTGTACCAATACCACAATATTCACTTTTTTTTTTTTATGAAAATAGTCGCAAAAAGGGTAGACCTATCGTGTGGGCCGCGGACGGCCCGCACTGCGACTATTAGAAGGGGAAGGGATTATAGAAAGAAAATGATTGTGGACACGCTTTTTGAAAAGTTGCGGGTCATGGTTTTCTGGGAAAACTGATTTTGAAAGCCTGATCCATTCCGTAGCAGCCCTGTAAAAAAAAGACTCTTGATGGAGATTGGTCCTTGTAGTGTCAATCTTGAGAGTAAATGGGTGAGACTGATCATCGTGCCGAATGTGGCCAATGGTGGTACAAGAGTTTTTATTTCTCTGGAGCATCTGCCATGGAAATATCTGTAGAGCAATGACTGGTCTGCAACTCTTCTTCTATGTTCTAGAGGGTGAAGGGTATCTGTGAGAGTTGAGCTGTTTATCAAGCGAATGGCTCTTTTCTGAATGGAATCTAGAAGACGAAGAGAATGCCTTGGTGCTGAACCCCAAATGTGCGAGCAATACTCCAGTAGAGGTCGGATTTGAGCCTTGTACGTCGTCAACAGTTGATCAGGAGTGAAAAACTTTATGGCTTTTCACAGAAAACCTAGCCTCTGGCTTGCCGACTTTGCGATGTTAGCAACATGGTCACTAGGAATAATCCGTAATAAAGAGAATCGCTATATATTTTAAAAATTACAACAAAAGAGTTAACATGACAGAAAAAATGAATAAGCTTTAGCATCTATTGTTGCGCTATAATTTTTTTATCATAGCTGAATTTTAGTTGAGCCAAGTAAAGAATCATTTTTGTATTCTGCCCTTTTCAGCCACCGCTCATACTCATGTTACCAGTCTATTGAATTTTTCCATTAAATAACAGATTCCCCCATTCAATTTAATATTCAATCTTAGTTCGTAGATAATATGAAATTTTAAAATTTTACTGCCTTAAGCTACTATATTACGTAAAAAAATTGCTACATTGTTAACGATTTAAAACCTTTTACCCGTTATTAGTTATTATCCCTAAAACAGCTCATATGTTTAAACAAAACCTCCCTTGATACGATTTAGCATATACTGCTAACATAATATTATTAGAAATATAATCCGTGTATTTCATCGTATTCATAAGACAGTAAAAGTTGTTTTAATGATAGACGAAGTGTGTACAACTGTACAAGGTTTATTATATTTTTGTTCAAAAAGATCCAATTCAAAATTTCCCAAAGGAAATACATTATCAAAGAAACTGCGCAACGTTGCGTAGCCCAACTGCATCACCCATGCACAAAATTTTGATCAAACTTTAGTTACAAGTTGTGTATTGTACGAGAATAAATCATGTCCTTAAGTGCCATTGAGTCAATTATTATCGCATGTGACCTAACACGGACTAGTTTAACATCAAAAAAGGTGTAAGACAGGGATGTGTGACTTTACCATGGCTGTTTAACTTATACATAGACGATTGTTTAAAAGATTTGAAAGAGAGTGCGTATGTATTGAAAATGAATTATTTGATCGTCAAATGTCTTCTTTACCGAAGATCAATTCATATTAGCGTTGCAGGCGAAGGTTAGTGTTATACATAGAGCACTCGACAACCAAAGGAATGAAAATAAATGTAAGCAAAACGAAAGTAATGGTTTTTGAAAGAGAAGAAGTCATGACAAACTGTGAAGAAAGAATGGAACAAGTAAATGAGTTTGTATACTTGGATATAGCTTTATGAACAGCCAGAAAGTGTCAAAAAAGGCACATCTGGCTGTGCATAGAGGAGTGTTGTTTCCTTCACTTATGTATGGTAGTGAATGTTGGGTTTGGCAGAAAAAGCATGAAAATAGGATTAATGCTGCGGAGATGAGTAGTCTGAAAATAGTATAGCCAGAGTGACTCGGTTGGATAAAGTGAAGAATAAGTGAGATAAGAGAACGCTGTGGTGTAAAAAAAGATATGGTTACAAAGACAGATAAAGGAATCTTAGATGGTTTGGACACGTGGAAAGGATGGATAGAGGAGGATAGACGAAACAAATTTATAAGGCGAGTATGAATGGACGGAAGTCGGTAGAGGTCGACCTAGGCGAACATATCTCGATCAGATCAACATTGTTTTGAAGAAAGGCCAGGTCAAGAGAAGCAACAACCGACGAGCATGTATAAAAGCACTGATGAAAGTAGAGAAAGCAAAAGATGTGTGTGAGTGGAAGGAATTTGTCTCTACCTACCACTACGAGAAAAAGGCGTGACTATATGTATGTATGTATGACCTTGATGATGTAAATGTTACCAGAAAAAGAAAACAAAGAATTTGGATAAAAAAATGACTAAAAAAAGAGCCGTCTTTAGCCATATAAGAATTACAACTATAATTCTTTTAATTTTTTCTGCCTGCGCAAACATTCCCGTTCCACAAAAGATTTCAAACATTTTTGAAACTTATCAAACAATTGCACAACGCATCAAACACTGCCATACATTGGCAAATTGTTGCGCAACAGCATGTGTCGCGCAATTTGCTGCTGCGCAATTTGTTTTATAATGTATGGACTCCTTAATGGTTCTTAGGAAAAAATAAACGCAGAAGAATATTACGTCTGACAATAAAGAAGTAGGACTGGTTTGATAAGATTATTTTTAAAATAGTACAATCTAATTTTTCTCCCATTTAATCATGTCAACTGTTTTTAAACACACTGCCTTCTTCCTTAACAAGCTCTAGAAGCCAACGTTCTCCGTTCTGACTTAAATGATGTATTTACAGATGTGATCAAAGTTCTGAATTCTAAGAAAATCTTTGATATATATATATATATATATATATATATATATATATATATATATATATATATATATATATATATATATAAAAATTTGTTGAAATCCTTAATATGGGATAGGTGGAATTGCATAAATTTTTTTTTTAAAATTAACATTAAATGTGTCTCCTTCAAGTAAGAGCACAACCAACTTAGCTAAGTCATAAAGTGAAGATGACCGTACTAATAAAACAAGTCAGGAAGTTGGGTTAACTAATTATAAAAGTTTGACAAGATGTAGCATGTGACATGAAACAAAACTGGTGAAAGAATTCGTTGATATCCCAAACTCACATCAGAGGTTCTCAAACAATTGTGGACTTTTATTATGAAACTACTCGTTGGGAATTCACACCTTCGTATTTCAGGCAAAGGTGTACGCCATCCTTTAATGCGCGAAGGAGAACAATAGAAAACATTTTAAAAATGCGCATATTAACATCCTGCCAGACAGTCAAGCGGGCACTTAATGCCTTGTACAGCACGGAAGTGACGTCCAAGCTGGTATGGGACTGCAAAGAACTGAGAACACTGGCAGACCGTAATCACGTAAAACTGATATGGGTTCCAGGACACCAGGGAATTGCAGGTAATGAAAGAGCAGACGAACTTGCAAGAAGAGGTTCGGAAACTCCCCCAAGCCAAGGACAGATGCTAGGGGTACCGAAGCGTACAGTAAGAGTGTCTGTAAAAAACTGGAATGGGGAAAACCACAAATATTTCTGCAAAAACAAATTAGGGTCTAATTTTATATTAAAATAAAGAAATATTTGGGCTTGCAAGAGTTAGTAAGTTTTTAAATTTATAGTAGGACTAAAAAGCTGAGTTTTTATTAGGATTTAAATGTTCATTTATTAGGACTTTTAAAGGTCTGCAAGTTCTGCCAATATAGGTAGCGTCACAGTTTTTTCATTCCAATTGTATGTATCCCACTTTTAGAAACTTTGTCTATTGTATTGGTTACATGTTGACTAATAGTATTGTTAGTCTAAAGTTCTATTCTTTATTTTGAATTAAGGAGTTAATTATATTGGGGTTAAAGTTATTATTGACAGCTATTTGTTTTAGGATGTTAAATTCTTGCACGTAATACACAGATATATATTTATTCTACATTAGCTACATGTGCGCATAGCCTTCTAGTTTTTTTTATTTTTTTTTATTTTAAATACACAACCCCTATTTAAAAATTTAATAAAAAATTAACACGCAGCCTTCTCACTGACTCTATTACATTTTATTGTTCTTTAAGGGCAAGTGATTTTTAAATATTATTACAATTAAAATTTCTTACACAAAAACGCAGTTAAAAAAAATAAAATAGAGTACGGTACTTATTAACGGACGTAAGAACAAAGTAAATACGTTGATGCATCGTAATAAGATAGGAATTTTTTAAATCTGTTATTTTCCTACACTAGAAAAAAATGAATAAAATGAACTTTGTATTATTAAATATTTTTTTGCTTGTTAATAAATCCATAGTAGTATTTTTAATAATTCATTTCCCAGTCGAAGGTTATTCGAAATGTTGGATTGCCTTTGAATAAAGCGCAATTTGTGGTAACCTATAATTTTTATTCTTCATGTAATATTCTTAATAAAATTTCATAAATAATCAGGAAATCCACTAGTTTTTTAAAACGTATACTTTAAATAATATTACATTGTTAAATAAATTCCAGGGAAGGCGTTACTCTAGATAACTAAATATTTTATCAACAAATATCAAACACAGCTACCCTGTACACACATATGGCAAACAGACTACAAACAGAAGAGTTCAAGGCAGTATCAAATATCAAAATAAGCCGATTAAATTCAATATCCCACTTCTTAGCTTTAGAATCTCACTTCTGATATTTGAATATGCCTCTATCAATGCTAAAATATTCACCTGGTAAACTTTAATAAACTAAGATAAAGAGAAAGAGAAAGAGAGACAGACATAGTGGAAAAGAGGAAGACAGAGAGAAGCCGAAGCGGTTTTATTTAACCATGTAATCAAGTAATCTAAAGGTTTATATAGGTTTAGAATTTAGTTCAGTCGGTTGTTGGCCAAAAATCAAATAGATTATAATCCTGCTTCAAGCCCGTTTTTTAAATTGATTAATACATTTAACAAAATTTATCCAAATTATATCCCAATTTTTATTTAAGTTGCAATTAACTAATAGCAACTAGTTGTCGTATGTGTGTTTCATCATAAATAATTTTGCAATAAGGCATTAGCTTAAGTGGCATAAAAAAAAGTGTAAAAACATAAGAACAGACCGTTTACCTTCTGATATTCTGATGCTCTTCAATATTTACAAGAAAGGTTACGAACCCCGAAGAATCGGAGACGACGTCTTTATACTTATAGCATTGAACACAAAAATTGGGGTGCATGAAAAGTAAATGGGCATCCACGAGAATGTCCTTAACACAGACTTTGAAACTAGGTTTAAAGATGTTTTGGCTATGAAAATACCACGGTGGATTATTAATCCATGAGGTGATATTGAAAAAACTGGAGTCATATTACAAAAAGAACTGATGGGAATAAGTATTAATAAAGAATTTAAGAATTTTTTATATTCCTGCATACATATAGTCACGCTTTTTTCCCGTAGGGGAATACAGAGACTACTTCCTTCCACTTCCGCTACGGTTCTTACACATATCTTTTGCTTCCTCTTCATTTATTAGTGCTCTCATTTATACTCGTCGGTTGTTGGTACTCTTGACAGCTGGCCTTTCTTTAAAACAATGTTGATCTGATCGAGGTATGTTCGCCGAGGTCGACCTCTACCTACTTCCGTCCATTCACACTCGCCTTATAAATGTTTTTCGTCAATGTTCCTTTATCCATCCTTTCTACGTGTCCAAACCATCTCAGCATTTCTTTACCTATCTTTGTAAACACATTTTATTTTACACCACAGCATTCCCTTATCTCACTATTCTTTACTTTATCCAACTAAGTCACTCCGGCTATACTTCGCAGACTACTTATTTTCGCAGCATTAATCCCATTTTCATGCTTCTTTTGCCAAACCCAACATTTACTACCATACATAAGTGTAGGAATCAACACTTCTTTATGCACAGCCAGAGTGCCTTTTTTGACACTTTCTGGCTGTTCATAAAGCTATGCAGTGCCCCATTTATTTGTTGTCCTGCCAAAACCCTTCGCTCAATGTCACTGTCATACTTTTTATATCTCGTAAACTTTGAACCCAAATATACAAACTCATTTAATTGTTCAACTCTTTCTCCCTCCTTTAGAAACTTACAGTTTGTCATGCTTTCTTCTCTTTCAAAAACCATTACTTTCGTGTTGCTTACATTTATTTTCATCCCTTTGATTTTCAGGGCATCATGCATAACATTAATCATCGCCTGCAACTCCTCTTCATATGACGCTAATATGACTTGATTATCGGCGTAAAGAAGGCATTTGCGATCAAATCATTCATTTTCAATCCATACGTACTATCTTTTAAACAATTATTTATGCATAACTTAAACAACCATGGCGAAGCCATACATCCCTGTTTTACACCTTTTTCGATGTTAAACCAGTCCGTGTAAGCTTTATATTCATACCTCGTGGAAAAGGTGTTTTAGCGCGGGTAACATAAAAAAAAACAGTTTTTATATCACTAATTGAGAAGAATTAAGGTTAAAACTAACTGAATTGAATTATTGAAAATTTGTTATTAAAGCATCATTTTGTGCAGAAATAGAAAAATTTGGAGACCTCTGCATTAAACAAATCAATAATATACTTTTGTTTTTGTAAAAACTTCTTTAGGCAGGTTGGATGGGGGTAATTTTAATGTAACGATGACGTCTGCGACAGAAGTATATTTGATATAAAAGGTGACAGCGGCTGCAAGCAGTGGTCAAAATAATATTAAAATAAAATAAATAATAACATTGTACTATTCTGTAGATTAGCGGCTTGTTTACGGAATATTTATTGTTAATTTATTTATGTATATATTTTCGGGAATTTCATCAGTCAAAGAGACAGAGTACATTTTGTACGCGAAAAATTGTATCGGCAAATTTTCGCGAATAAAATCAAATAAAAAAATAAACCATATGGAAATGAATATAATTTTTGCTTAGAGTCATATCGTAGTTTTAAGTTTTTACTTCCGTCGGCAGTCCTCATGACTGCCCGGCCTTTTTTATCCAAAAAGTACCAAATTATTTAGAAGTATTTCTTTAATTTTTAGTTTCAAATTACTTTTATAAAGTGTAAAAAAATACTATTAGCGAAGGGATTATAGAAAGGAAATTATTGTGGATACGCTTTTTAAAAAGTTGTAGGTCATAGTTCTCTGAAAAAACTGATTTTGGAAGCTTATTTCATTCCGTAGCAGCCCTGTAAAAGAAGGATTCTTGATGAAGATTGGTCCTAGTAGTGTCAATCTTGAGAGTAAATGGGTGAGACTGATCAGCGTGCCAAGTTCTTCGGCCGAATGTGGCCAATGGTAGTACAAGAGTTGAATAATCAGAAATCGACAATCCAAGCGCCCTAACTATCAAAGGAAGTTTTGAAAAGAGACGAACGTTGACAATTTTAATATCGTAATACTATACCGGAATCATCATAAGCTTAATGTAGATATATTCGTACCGTAAGACATTCTTAAGCATATTAAAGTTTGAGATATCTACGTTTACTTTTTGTATATGCTAGTTTTGGCGGATATAATTTACTGCCGTAGCAAATAGGGGTATGCAACTAATCAAAATATGGCTCGTTTATGAGAAAGTGCACTTACTAAAGTAGGTTGGATTATCTTTCACTCCTAGCTTTGGATTTCATTGCGAATATTCGTGCTACCTCATCTCGAGTTTATAGTTTTACTACGGTTAGTTTTTTGTCAACAATATTTAAACTAATGACAGTTTATTATGACTGCCATGTACTACTGTTGTTCCCAAATAAATTTAAAGTAAGTTCCTAGCTTTTACTTTTGTGGAAAATAATGTCTTTAGTTTTTGTCACAGTAAAATCTTTAGGCGCAATGTTTCTCTCTCCCTCTCGGCACTACTTGTGCAGCAATTAAAATTTGGCAAAAAGAAGAAGAAAGAAATTGTCGAGGTTGGAGCCCCAGTCAAGTTGGTCTGTGCAGAGCATCTACGTGAGAGATAATTCACAAGGTTAGACATTTTATTTATTATTTATTTACATCAAATTATATTTTATTTTTTTTGTAATTAATTTTGGTTAAAATTAAAACAAATGATATAAATAGTCAAGGGTAAATTAAAACTTTTGAGTGTTATTAGATGGATAGATAGGTTACATTTTTAAATAAACGATTGTAAAAGATTATTTTTTTAGTTGCCGTGGTGTTAGCGAATCGTCAGAAAATTCTAAATTTTTGTATACTTATTAAGGACATGGTAACACAATTACCCTTATATTTAAAGTCAACTGACCTTCTCTAACTCGAGAAAAAATTGAAGAATTAACATGGCGAGTATACACTCGCTGTAGTTCTGTACCAGTTGATTAGGTCTAGAAAAAAAAACTAACTGTCAGAAACTTTCAAAAAACTAACAGCCTTTTAATGTTTTTGTTTTAAGTTTATAAAAAAATAAAAAAAACACGAGTATAGATATTACTTTGCACTAAATTCAAACGAACTAATATAGAAATCAATATTTAAAATTATATTAAGTAGAACATATATATTTATTATGGTTAAAAAATTTCAAATTTTGAGTAATACAAAAAATAATATTATTACAATCTTTTTTATTAAATATTAAGTGAACACAGCAAAAAGTTTAACAGAATTATCTGGAATTTAAGCTTATAACTTATAAATATGAATGGTAAACAATATAAATTTTACGTGACTTAACAACATTTCTTTCAATCATATTTATTTTCGTATTTTAAGAAGCGTAGGTATGCGTATCGATACGCTTAATTTTAGTGACTTTTTATAAAAAAAAATAAATATGTAGTGGAATTTTACCTAAAACTAAATATGAAGTCATTACAGATACAATATATTGCATTTCTGGCAACACAAAAATAATATTAATATAATTATTATATTAAATATAAACACAACATATAATAAAATAAAAGTCAATAAAAAACGTAAAGACAAAACACTGTGAATTCTTGTATTAATCTATACATCTGTACATCGATTCTTCTCAAATATATCGACTAGTGGGGCATTAGTGACGTTACCGAGTTAAAACTTTTAAAAGTATGTGGAAGTATTAGTGTATGCATACATATGAAAATTGTATGGGTAACGTCTCCACGGGTACAATCTTGCAAAAACATTGTAACTCACTTCGCTACAAACTTGTGAACTTTTACCGCGCGTAAAATCTAAAAAAATTTGACAATATTGTACCACGACAACTACTTTAAGAATAACGTCTCTGATAGGTATTTTTGAACAAATCAAATTTTGTGTTGCAAATTTAAATTTTCTGTATCTGTCTTCTCATGTAGGTGCCGTCTCCGCTTTGAAGGTTGGCAATCATCATAGCAATTCTTATTTTTGAGACCGCAGTTCTAAATAGTTCATAAGTATCTGTCACTTTATAATAATATGTATGAAAATTGTTGCCCACGTATTTTTTGTTTGTCATTTGGGAACACAAAAAGTCATTATATCAGCTAAACAAGACATGACATGACTGACAATAAGACATGAATTTCCTGACTCTTTTTTTTAGATAAATAATTATTTGACTTGCTGTATAGGAAATGGCATCTTTGTGATTTGGGATAACGCTGTATTTTCAGTTGTATTTTTCTGATTTTTTTACCGAATTTTGCTAAACAAATTGTTGTATACCAACCACTACTATAACCAAAGAAACAAGCAGTTTCTGTGTTAAAAATGTTTAACAAAAAAAAACAACTTGAGCTCGATTCAACACCTAAATGGTTTTTGACTGGTCGAATACTGATATATGTGAGAATCGTCACTTGTTACGACGTTGCTTTGTTGTTTTTTAGAACAGCAACCTATTTTTGGTGCATTTGAACTCGACAAAATTCTGCAGTCTTTTCTGATGATGCTCTGTCACCAAAAGTTTGAAAGACGCGAATTATTACTAAGTTTGATCTTTATTAAAAAAAAAGAAAACCTTCAGGTAAAACTCAAAAATTTGCAAAATGTTCTAAACCTTTGACGAAACGATGAAATTCATGATTTTGTGTTGAAACGTTAAATTTTAATAAACTGTAATCTATTAATTTTTGTATCATTTATGTTTTAGTAACTAGCTTAATTAACTTTTCTGATACCTTATAATTTTTAACCCGAATTGGCATTACTTTTGATTGTATTATTACGACTATGAATTGTTAAATGAGTTATACACACTTAAGAATAACAGTTTTTATATACAACTCACAAATTATAAGTTACTTAAATAAATTAATTTTAACTCACTATCTATTTTTTACTAATTTTCCACCAATAACTATTTAACCTCATTTCCAAATTACTATTCATTAACTAACACTAACATTGATGAACTAACTGTTAATAATGAACTTTCCGTGGCCGAAACGCATTCTTATATGTCGTCATGGAAAATTCCCCAAATCTCCACACGAATCTAGAATGATCGATTTTGGCGAATGCTCCAGATTATAACAAACAAACAAATTGCAAATTTTTCGCAGCCTATTTCCAGCTTAATTAATATTAATAACTTGCTTTACATTATAAATGCATCGAACACATTAAAAATTAGTTATTACTGTGAAATGAAATTTACCTTTTATGAATTAGTCCCGTATGTTAATTAATCTTTAATTTTCAGCATTCAAATAATAAATTTGAATATGTGATTATCTTTTATACAATTCAATAGAAAACACCGAAGCAGACAATCAAACGTTAAATGAACAATGCAAAATTTATGTCCCCAATTGTTCAAATCAGGTTTAATAAAATGTTAATACGGTTTACGGATATTATTATATTTATAATGGTATCACAAACGTTTCATGCATAACACGTATACCCATGTCGTTTTGCGTTCGATGTAGGTACTTAAGATAATTTAAGTATTATTGCAAAACCTTATCTTTATTTTAAGGATGTTTATAGGTCAAGTTTTAATCGGTGGCCATTACGACGCACCACACCTCTTACCTCACTTATGTACCATAGCATCCGTGTGCGAATCAAATGTTAATATAAAGTTAAATGCTCTGCAGGCGCCGATAGTTTGGGGTTGATACGAGTGATGCGGCACTGGTTAAAAACATGATACGAGTCCTTTTTTTTACTTTTATGTAAAAATATTAACCTCGATCATGATTCGCCAGAAGACTAGTTAGCTAAAGACATGGACATGCCCTAATTTTACTACCTAGCGTCGCCAATACCTCAGAAGTATACGGAGTAGTTCCAGATAACATAAGCCAACTTAAATACGAACCGTAATCCTCAATATCTAGAATAAAAACATTGAGCAATGGCTATTTTGTGCTGATCAAACTTTTGAACCTCAATCCTCAACATCTAGAATAAAAACATTGAGCAATGGCAATTTTGTGCCGATCAAACTTTTACCCGCAAAAACAGAATACCGTTATGTAGTAGCTATCTCTACAAGTGTTAAACAAAAGGTGATATTTAATTAATATTCTGTTAAATCTGTAAGCAGCACTGAAAATAATTTTAACATTACAGGCTTCAGAATTAAAAATAAAAGGACGGAGAACTGACAATGCTTTGATTAAAAACATTTATATCTATGAGCAAGAGTGAAGTAATATTTCATCTTTTTCCAATTTTTTTTTGGTGATAATTATCAACAATTATAATTGTTTTAAACAGCAAAATATTTTAACAGTTATGTTTTATTCTCAAGAGAGATTATTAAGTTGATAATTGATGCTGTGATTATTTTAATTTAGTTATTTGTATTAAAACTTAAGCCAAGTAAGTAAAACAATATTATAAAATTTTAGTAAAAAAAAAAACTGTTTGAAAATTAAATGGTTTATATATTAATTTATAAAACATCTCTAAAAGTTAATCATAAATAAAATAATGTGTTTTGTCAATAAACTAACAATAATATCCAATAAACGGACTAGTTTAACATCGAAAAAGTTGTCAGACGGAAAAATGTGGCTTTGCCATGGCACTTTACCTTATAAGTACGCAGTTGTCTAAAAAATTTGAAAGACAGTGCGTATGGATTGATAACGAATGATTTGATGGTCAAATACCTCCTTCACGCCGATGATCAAGTCATATTAGTATCATCTGAGGAGGAGTTACAGGCGATGGTTTATATTATGTATAATGCACTAAAAATCAAAGGGATGAAAGTAAATGTAAGAAAGATAAGTCTTGCAAACTGCGAGGTGCGGATTGAAGAAGAAAAATGGAACAAGTGAATGAGTTTGTATACTATGGTTTAAAGTTAGTGAGAGACAAAAAGTATGAATGTGACATTGAGCGAAGGGTGTGAATGGGCAAATCGGTAGAGGTCGATCTCGGCGAACATATCTCGATAAGATCAATCAGATCGTTTTGAAGAAAAAACAGGTCAAGGTTACCAGCAACTGACGAGTATGTATGAGGGCGCCGATGAAAAAAAAGAAGCACCACGGGAAAAAGGCGTGACTACATGTGTATGAACAGTGTAAAACGCCTTTTTTACGTAGCGGTAGGCAGAGACCACTTGCTACAGTTCTTACACACATCTTTTGCTTTCTCTACTTTCATCAGTGCTCTTATACATGCTGGTCGGTTGTTGGGACTCTTGACCTGGCCTTTCTTCAAAACAATGTTGATCTGATCAAGATATGTTCGCCGAGATTGACCTCTACCGACTTGTCCATTCATAATCGCCTTATAAATTTGTTTCATCAATCCTGACATTCTGCAACGACAAAATTTTATTCCTATTTTGAACCTCCATAGAGTGACAGTTATAACTTGCAATTGTTTATGGGTAGTAGGGTTTTGTGATAGGTCTTCTTCTTCTTCTTTAATAAGACCTGTTGATCTGTTAATTGGGTCGCCTTAGGATCTCGTGGGATGTCGATTGCCAGCTGTCCTTCCATCTCTTCTTGGTCTTCCTGCGGGTCTATCTCCCGCTGGTCTGTTCTGGAATGCTATTCGCGGTAGTCGATCTTCTGCCATTCGGGTTACATGAGCGTGCCATTGTCGTTTCCTTTGCCGCCCCCCATCTTACCACTTCCTGCACTTGACATTCATCTCTTATAACCTCGTTCCTAACTTGGTCTCTTCGTGTCTTTCCGAGAAGGCTTCTTAGGGTTTTTATTTTTGTTAAACGCACGTACATTTTTTAAAAAGCTTCTTTATTGTTTATTTATTGCAAATATTTTACGTTAAAAATAATAAAATTATCTGACTGACAAAATTTGCTACTTCACATTAAAAACCTAATAATAATACCGTTTAGGTTTTGATCATGTAAAAAACACAAAAAAAACATTAATCTTAATAATTATATTATTATAATTATTAATTATAGATGTTTAAAATGCTTGCCCTGAAAATAAATATTCCAATTATAAATAAAACTGTCTTTTAACGTTATTGAACAAATGTGGTGTGACCGACCTAATCGCAAGCGTTATTCTTCTTAAGTCAGCTAAATCTAGTGGTTTAGTGTTATTTGCAATACTTTTCTTATATCCACACAAGAAAAAGTTTTATTGCGTAGATCAGGTGATTGTCTAGTATGGAATAACTCAGTTCACGCAAGTCATGCTGACGTAGCATTAAACGAGACGTGCAGGATTATCACTGGCTTCGTCAAACCGACACCTATCGAGAAGCTGTACCCTCTATCTGAAATCGCTCCAGCACGTGTCAGACGCAAAGTTGTATCAAGTTGTAGCACAGCAAAGGAGTATTTCCGTCCATGTGGAAAAACGATAAGGTCCAACCGATTCCGAAAAAAGGAAATGCAAATTATCGCCCTATTGCATTGCTCTCAGTCATATCCAAAGTTATGGAAAAAGCGATTAACACAGAGCTTATCAAATATCTGGAGAAATTTGAGATAATCCATGACAGACAATATGGATTTCGACAACTTCGGTCTACTGGAGATTTGCTGCCTTATGTCACTCAGCTCTGGACAAACACTATTGAAAAGTTTGGTGAATCTCGTGCAATAGCCTTGACAATATATCTAAAGCCTTTGACCGCGTTTGGCACCGAGCATTGTTAAGTAAATTATCTGCTTACGGTCTCTCAACCAAACTGCGCCAATGGCTCTTGAGCTTCATGCAAGATCGCTCCTTACATGTGGCAGTTGACGGTATTTCTTCTGATGCGTATAAAACTAATGCCGGGGTCCCCAGGGTTCCATCCTGCCCCCACCTTATTTCTTTTACACATCAACGACCTCTTGAAAACCATCACGAACCCCATTTACAGTTTCGCAGACGATAGCACACTTGTCTCAACTTTCACATCCTATCGATCACTTTCGGTAAATGATACAAATAGACTCGGGCAGGAACAGGTTGATTCCATCAATAGAGATCTTGAAACAATCGTCGAGTGGGGAACCAACAATCTTGTTCAGTTCAACGCCCAAAAAACACAAAGTGAATTCCTCAAATCATCCCATCACAATGTCCGGAAATTCCCTTGAACCAAGTCCCTCCATCTCGATTTTGGGAGTCACGGTGTCCAATAATATGTCTTGGCATGACCATGTTGCTAACATCGCAAAGTCGGCAAGCCAGAGGCTAGGTTTTCTGTGAAAAGCTAGAAAGTTTTTTACTCCTGATCAACTGGAGGACCTCTACTGGAGTATTGCTCGCACATTTGGGGTTCAGCACCAAGGCATTCTCTTCGTCTTCTAGATTCCATTCAGAAAACAGCTCAACTCTCACAGATACCCTTCACCCTCTAGAACATAGAAGAAGAGTTGCAGACCAGTCATTGCTCTACAGATATTTCCATGGCAGATGCTCCAGAGAAATAAAAACTCTTGTACCACCATTGGCCACATTCGGCCGAAGAACTCGGCACGCTGATCAGTCTCACCCATTTACTCTCAAGGACCAATCTTTATCAAAAATCCTTCTTTTACAGGGCTGCTACGGAATGGAATAAGCTTCCAAAATCAGTTTTTTCAGAGAACTATGACCTGCAACTTTTTAAAAAGAGTGTCCACAATCATTTCCTTTCTATAATCCCTTCCCCTTCTAATAGTCGCAGTGCGGGCCGTTCGCGGCCCACACGATAGGTCTACCCTTTTTGCGACTATTTTCATAAAAAAAAAAAAAATCCGAAGCAGAGCGGCAGATAGACGGCATCCTCTACACGCCCAACAACCAGAAAGGCGAAGGGAAAGGAAAAGCTTTCTCCAATACACACAACAACTGCAGACATGCCCAGAATAACGCCGCATAGAACTGTGGAAAGAACAACACCCCAATCTGAGGGCCGAACCCAGGGAAAAGCTGCCACCGGAAAAACTTCTACCATACACCACATGGAAAACACTGAACAGACTAAGGACAGGAATGACGCGCTGAAAATGCAATAGGATAAGATAGAGAATGCCTATGGACGATAAGCTGTGCGACTGCAGGGAGATTTAGAACGATAGTCACCTTCTCAGATGTTCCAATATGGGAAAGGCATGCACGATGCAGGACCTAATCGTGGCAAATGACAAAGCGATAAACGCTGCCAACTATTGGAACGGAAGGATCTAAAAGTAAAGTAAGTAGGTGATTGTGCTGTCTATTCCATCCACCGATTTAAAAATATTAGTTTGATATACTGCCGGACATTGATTAGATAATGTGGTGGTACCACCTAAACTTATGCTATTAGACTTCTTAAGTTTTTTCTCATTAAGAATGTATGTTAACGAGTCTACCGAATGTGTTAAACGTATCTTTATAGTAGTACCTTATTAATGGACCAATTTCTCCCAACAATACAAATATAAGGGTTTTTGAAAGAGAAAAATGCATGACCAACTGCTAGGTGTTGATTGAAGGAGAAAGAGTGGAACAAGTGAATGAGTTTGTTTGTATACTTTTGTACGGCGCACATTTCGAATGAAGTAGACTCTCTTTGCATCCTAATCAATGCAACTCTGTAGAATCTTCATATTTTCCAAGGTTGTAGTTTGGTGAAATACTACAGAATTAAGTTTGAATTAATAATACTAAAAAAAAATTTAATTTAAAAACAAATTTATGATTCCTATTTCACTGGATGCACAAAATATATTATTTTTAATAAAACTGAGACATAGGTACTTAATTTTTATTTCTATGTAAAGAAAAAATGAAACCAGTGGAAAAGAATATTTTGGGAATTTCAGTTAAAAATATGGCCATGATTTAAGTATTTATTATACTTTTTTGTAGTATTTTTCATTTCAGTATCAATAATTTGTTATAGGAACGCAATTTCAAACTAAATTTAATTTAAAATATTAAATAGTGTAATAGTTTTCATTTTATGTTTATTTTTGTAAATTATTCTAAAGCAGTGAGTGGATTTTTATTCCATGACTAATATTTAACCGCCATTACACCAACTGTGTAATATACTTAATGATTTGTATAGTTTTTAGCAGTGTTGATTATTATTATCTCACATGTTTACGTTTCACTGTAAAACAACTAAATTTACAGTTAAACAAAATGTTAAGTCTCGGTTTTACATAATTTTAATTGTTAGTTGAAAAATAATGTGTTTAATGTTTGGTCTATAATTGTTTTCAAATCAGTTAATTATATAAACTGTATTATTAATACATGGTTAAGATTATGACATTGCTGACTTACTAAACTTTGTAAATAGACCAATAGAGGCGCGATATATAAATTAGAACGAACAGACATAAACTAGCAAAGTATGCTGTACCTATCATCGCATTGAGATGAAATCACAGAGTAAGTTGATCCTTCATTAATTGTAATGCTGGAAATAATTTTTCCTGTTTCACGAAATCGGCAAGTATTTAGCCGGCTGCAGGTCCAGGACTGGGCTTTAATTAAATGTACCAAACCACTGAAAATATTTTTTGCCAATAATAGCAACAATTTGCCGCAAATGCCGTTTTCTTAAGCGGCATATAATAATATAATACGTTTTCCTCTATTTAGAAAAGCATTCACGAAAAATCCTTTTTTCACAATATTGTTACAAAGCGGCCCTGTTTATTTATCGGCATCCGAGCATCGACCACAACTAGGGTGCTTATTAATGACCGCTTTGACGGTTGCCGCCTCAGTTTAGCAAGGTTTTGAACACCGCGTCGCGAAGGTAGAAAGATTGTTTCGAACTCTCGAGAAAAAGGTGGAATAATATGGAATTATGATTTAGAAATATAAAAAAGGCAACGGTCGTAAAAAAAAGATAGTTTTAAAAAGTGTTTATAAGTTTAGTTGAATATCTAAGTGATTTATAAAAGTAAAATTTATTGTGTAAAAGTATTGGAATAAAAATTGTTTTGTTACTGTTTTGAGAGTTTAAAATCACCAAATCCACGAAAGAAGCAAATTTCGTAACAATATCATGAGTAACGTACCAAGTTTAATTAAGATAAACTATTAATCTATCTTGCCGATAAAACATCATCTATTCTACTGAGATATTTATTACGTAAAATAACCATTTTTTGAGATTCCTTAATAGACCGGTAGCTCAGTGACAGTTGGAGGTGACATTATTATAAATGTTTTTACCATCGAGTTTTATGCAAAAAAAAAGTGGAATAAGGATGTTACCCAAGGCCCAAGCTTGATAATCGACGCCATAGTGAAAATTGAAAATCTTAGAATTTTCACGAAACTGTAACAATTAACTTATGTCTGCCGTGTATTTCAATGTATTTTTCGTATAGGTACTACTTAGGATGAGGATGCTGCGTTGTTACGTGTTTTCCTCGCTTTTGTATGGAGTGGAGGCATGGACTCTGAAGAAGAATCACACAGACAAACTACAAGCCTTCGAGATGTGGTGCTACCGTAGAATGTGGCGTATTCCCTGGACAGAAAAGATCTCTAATTTGGAAGTCTTAAATCGGGTGAATAAGGAATGTGAAGTTATTAACACCATCAAAAAGAGAAAGCTTCAATATCTAGGTCATATACTTAGAGGACCCAAGTACGCACTTCTTCAGCTGATAGTTCAGGGAAAGATTGGTGGAAGGAGGAATATTGGAAGACGCCGTGTGTCTTGGCTTAAAAACCTAAGGGACTGGTTTAATTATAGCAATGTTGAACTCTTTCGAGCTGCAGTCAATAAGGTCTGGATAGCTGTGATGATAGCAAACCTCCGATAGGAGATGCACTATAAGAAGATGAACTACTTACCCAACTGAAAACAACATGGAAGACAAATCCAAGGGATATTAAAAGTTGATAAGCAAGGGTTAAAAATTCATAAAGAGGTGAAAAAAAACAATTAACTTATGTCTGCCGAAAGGAGTTAGATTTTGTTATGTTAGTAGATGTTAAAAAAATTAGTGGCAGACATTTTGAATGGATACTTCTATTTGTTAATAATTTTTCAAATATGATGTAAAACCAATAAATAAAAACAATTAACTTATGGATGCCGTTTGTTATATAAGTAAACATTATTGAATACTCTTTAAATATTTAATGGCGGATGTTTTCTTTGGGTTTAAATTAGTGGCAGACACGGTTAAAGGGTGAAAATTTATTAATTTTAAGAACAATTAACTAATGGATGCCATTAATTTTATTATTAATTTAGTAAAAAATACGTGGCATACATTTTCGATGTATAATGGTAATGTAATAACAACAATTAATTCTACAATGCTGTATAGTAAGGTACATTACGTATAGCTGGCGACCGTGTTATTAATATAAATTTTTAATAAAAATGAATAAATAAATTAAAACAACCGATTAAATTACGATTCTTTGCGTACATAAGATTACTTAAAAGATCAATTTTTTCTAAAAGTATTGTTAATAAATTCAACTTCTCATTACAAAACGTGTTACTATAATCAGTCTTAGTGACTTAAAATTTATAAAATACTTGTAATGTAACATAATACTTATAAATAATAGGTTTTATAGAAAAAAACATTAAGGCTTACTTTTTTATTAAATTTTTTATGAGTAAAAAAAAATATTACATAAGAACATCTAAAAATATGAAATATAAACCAAAAAGTTTTTATTCTTATTCGAAATTTTCACCATCATAATTTTCATCGTCCAAAATTAGGCTCACACTATCACTGATCTAGAAAGAGACAGACCAGTCTTCCTTCATCCATCCTCTCTACGTGTCCAAACCATCTAAGCAATCCTTTATCTATCTCTGTAAGCACATCTTCTTTTACACCACAGCGTTCTCTTATCTCTCTATTCTTTACTTTATCTAACCGAGTCACTCTGGCTATACTTCTCAGACTACTTATCTCCGCAGCATTAATCCTATTTTTATGCTTCTTCTGCCAAACCCAACATTCACTACTACACATAAGTGTAGAAACCACCACACCTCTATGCACAGCGAGACGTGCCTCTTTTGACACTTTCTGGCTGTTCATAAAGCTATGCAGTGCCGCATTCATTTGTTTTCCTGCCCTTCGCTCAATGTCACTGTCATACTTTTCTTTTCTCGTAAACTTTGAACCCACGTACACAAATTAATTTACTTGTTCCACTCTTTCTTCCTTAATTAAAACTTCACAGTTTGTCATACTTTCTTCTCTTTCAAAAACCATTACTTTCGTTTTTCTTACATTTTTTTTCATCCCTTTGATTTTCAGAAACACAAACATTTATAAGTAATGACAAACTGTATGCCTTCTAATGCACAATAAAGCAACGTTACCAAGCATACATAAAGCATATAGTTTTATTATAGTAAGACTCGTATATTATGTGAAGAGTATGTATTTTTATTCAAGCTCTCGTCTCTGTTGCGAGACAAAATAAATACCGATTTTTATGACTAATCATAATATTTTAAACGAAACAAATTTCATCAAAATACCAATAGTTTTTCGTGATGTTCGAACAAACAAACAGACATACAAACAAAATAGAAGAAACAGGATACAATTTGGACAAAACGTCGAGAATCTTCGTCATTAAGATTTGGTCCTAATTTCTTTACAGATTCTGGCCATGGCATCGTCCGTATTTATTTTATATACAATTATATTTTAGATTTATAGAGAAACACGTGTTCGTTAGCATGCAGTATCGAAATTACTCAAACAATTTTCGTAGAAATTTAAACATAAAATATGTTTTTAATAATATTATGTCTCCGACCAGGAAAAATTAAAGTTTTATGAGTGTTATAAAAGTCATGTAGTGTTAATAAAACGTAGATAATTTGATAAATATTTACTTTAACATTTACAACTTCAAAGATTTATTTGAAATTCTACGTTCTTTCGGTAAGGTTTCTTTCTGATATTATTTAATGTTAGGAAAAAAACAATTGTTTGTTTATACGTATACCGGTCTACTACCAGAGCAAAGAGGTTTACAGCTTTGCAGTTTTTTCTATAATAAATAAGTTATACGGTTTTTTTTTTCACAAGCAGTTTAACAAAAACTTTTCTATTCTATTTTCGATTTTATATTTTAAATATTTTAATTTAGGGCTGCCACGGAATGGAACAAGCTTCCAAAATCAGTTTTTCCAGAGAACTATGACCTGCAACTTTTCAAAAAGCTGCCACGTTTTTTTCGTTCTCTAAAGAGTACTCTGCCAGCGGTCTCTCTACTGGCAAATTATGCCCGAGCTCAGCCGTAGAGGACCGACTTAGACGGTTCAAGCCGGAAACCCCTAGGTCTTATAGGCACTAGCAGAGCCACACGATAAACAACCAAGATTATGGTGAACCAAATAAATAAAATTATAGCTAAAATATATTGAATACTTTACTCACACAATCAATCGAAGTACACAGTTCAATAATAAAATTATAACACATATAGTCAAAAATTAACAGCTATGGTAAATTACAACTTTATAAAATAACCATAACAGAAGTAAGAGTAACAGACTTTTCCAAGTTACCAAAAAAAAGTAAAACATATATAAATTAACTCATTATTAACACTAATTCAAACGTTTACATAGGGCTGCTAATTTACTCGTTTTAACCATTTACATAAAGATTTTCACTGCCAAAACAATCGAGTTTATTTAAAAATATTTTTACAATGGTTGTCCTTTAAAATATCAAGATTGTAGGATATTTACAAATAAGTAGGAAGAAAATATATTTTTACTTGGACATAAAGAATGATTGAGAAGATTATTTTAATCCAAGTTTAGTTTAAAACAAAACTTAATCGTGTTGTAAAAATAAGTCACGGCGTTATATATTTAAAAATAAATCACTTATAACCTTTGGGTATACGAATTCACAAAGTACTATATTGATAAACTAAAACAAAACTTAATCGTGGTGTCAAAATGCGACACGGCGTTATATATTTAAAATAAATCACTGATAACCTTTGGGTATACGAATTCACATGTACTCCTGTGGCCTACTCCTGGGGCCGGTTTGATTATGGGGCGGCACTGCTAATTAACAATGGCTTCCCTCAAATAAATCCCACTTGCGGATATTTAACTCGACACCAAAATATCAACAATGAAGGTAAGATAGAATGGTCAAGTTAAAAATTAAGTGGTTTTTCTTCAAAATCCAATTAAGATGGTCCAAATACAGCCAGATATGAAAGAAATCCCATAGAGGTTCTGCACACGTGCTAGTAACACACCGTCCCAACAACTTTCACCAACACCTCACTTCCAAGACTCTCACCCAACTCCTGACACTCATAGGCCGGAAATCAAGAAATGGCACGGAATAAACGTCAACCCAGAATCGCACTCGTCCGTGTGGATATCCAGCCCCATCCATACAGAAATGCAAACCAAACAATAATCCTATCCCTACAAGGTATGCAACACTATTTACAACGAATGATATAGTTTTTAATTTACAACAAAGTACGGTATGCAACCCTACTTACGAGTAACTAGGAATACGAAACTCATCAGAGACACAATTAATAATGGAACTTGTAGAAGGAAAAAATAGGCACGTGACAAAGCGGGTCCAAAATCATTTTCTTTCTATAATCCTTTCTCCATCTAATAGTCGCAGTGCGGGCCGTCCGCGGCCCACACGATAGGTCTACCCTTTTTGCGACTATTTTCAGTAAAAAAAAAAAAAGAATATGGCATAGAAACGCATCACATAATATTAAAAGTACAATGTAGATTTCGCGTAGGTGAATACACATCAGAGAAGTTTGAGACGTATAGCGGATTACGTCAGGGTAATGCATTATCATGTATTCTCTTTAATTTGGCATTGGAAAAAGTTGGGAGACTTTCCAATATAACCACAAATGGTACAATTTTTAATAAGTCGTGCTTAATTCTTGCTTATGCTGTCGACATTGGCATAATAAGTAGATCTGAAACAGGAGTTAAAGAAGCCTTCACAGCACTAAGAAATGCATCAAAAGAAATGGGACTATCACTTAACATGGAGAAGACGAAATATATGCTCGCAACAATAGAGCAAGACCGACGTGGACAAAACTCCCTAAGAATTGGCGAAGATGTAATAGAATCCGTCGACCAATTTGTATGTCTTGGATCCCTGGTAACCAGAGACAATAATATTTTTAAAGAGATACGTAGAAGAATTCTTAGTGCTAACAGATGTTATTTTGCACTATGCCTCAGCGAAAATCCCAAAATATATCGGGAACAACAAAGTTTAAGCTAATCAAACCAGTACTAATGTATGGGACTGAAACCTGGACGCTTACTAAAAAGGACGAAGCTGCACTGGGATGCTTCAAACGAAAGGTCCTGCGAAGGATCTTTCGAGGAGTCAACGAGAATGAAGTGTGGAGATCCAGGTATAATTTCGAGCTGTACAGAATTAATCAGGGGCCAAATATCGTAAGGTCCATAAAAATAGGGAGACTTGGATGGCTGGGACATGTGATGCGAATGAATGCCAATGACTCCTCAAGAAAGACCCTACTAGACAAACCAATAGAAAAACGAGGGCGACCAAGGACTCGATACATGGATAACATCGAGGATGACTTAAGAGTGATTGGAGTTAGAGGATGGCAAAAGAAGGCGTCAGGAACGAATGGTCACAAACTCTACAGCAGGCTAGACCCACACAAGACTGTAATGCCATAATAATAAATAATATTTCTGTTGACCATAGGTTAACCTGCTGTTACAAATATGTGAGCCTGCTCAAGTCATTTACAAACATTTTAAACAAGTTACACCAGGAAAAGTTGATTAATAAAAACACAAATTGATGGCTTTAGGCGTGTCCAACTGTAAAGAAATTTCTTAAAATTCCTAATAGGAAGTAATATTTGGTATGAATTAGAATGTTCTGGTAAATTAATTGCGTGTACGTTTTGGAAATCAAGAAAGCTAGTCAGAAGAAACTAGTAGAGCAGATTTCGTAACTTTTGCATTAATATTATTATTAATAACTAATTGTCAATTCCGCTCACAACTTTATGATATTTCATGCAAAAGAAAAAATTCAAAAAAAAAACGTTAAAGAAAAGAAACCATTCGTTTTCATTTTATTACAGTTAACCATAAAACACAAACACGTACAACAAAAACGGAGTCGCTTGTTGAATATACAATTTACTTACATGTTATTTTCGTGGGCCATGAGATATCGCGTGTCACACTATATGTATACACCGCAACAGTGCAGCCAACTGTTGATCCGGAAATTTGCCGCTCTAAAAATAATTTAAACGACTCGGTTGTATACTTAAAAATACTGACGTGAATGTTTTCGATATCTTACGAGAAAAAATAAATGACAACTAAAGCTTTATGACAGCTTTACTTTGGCAAAATATCGTGGTACACAGAGGACTTGATTCATTATGCATTAATTATTTTAATTTAAAATAAACGTTATTAAAACTAAGATGTCATTTTGTCCATACGAATAGATGTTTCAATGATGGTAACACGCTTGTTCCATGTTGAATAGCTTGAAAAAGTGTTTGGTATAAATTGGCTGCAGGTTCTGGTGATAAGCATAGTGTCAATGTGATCTACGAAGTTTCGTTTCTTCCTGAAATATGCCCCACCAAAACGTATATAACCTGCGATCGTGACATACAAATGTCACAAACCGTCAGCCTTAAAAGGCGGACATTACATCTCCCGAAGATGCCATCCACTCGAGATGGCGAAACGTCGAGAATTAACTCAGACCTACGAAGGCCTATTAACCCGAAAAACCATTCACCAATAAACGATGGCCGCGAAAGCCATTCACAATATGTAATTTTTAGTGTATGTATCACAATATGTCTAATGTGATGTTTTGGAGATGTAACTAACTGCGAAAATGTCCAAGAGTGGTTTCATCAGGTCCACACTTTGTGTTCATTGCATAATACAGTATTTTAACATTGAAATTGTTTATCGTAGTTAGTAATAAAACCTTGTAACTCTCCGGTCGTGTAAAATTTCGATGGAGACATTCAAGTATCTATTTTTGTCAGTTTTCCCGTATTATTTCAATTCCTAGATAAATATCATTAAACGTCCCGATGATTTTTTTGATTTTCCACAGGTCGCTCGATCCGTTATTGGTGTCATGTTGACAGGGCATGCAGATCACGTAAAGGAAACGCAACAGTTTTAGTACGAGTCCTGGAGAAAAAAAGTTAAAGTTTGATTATATTACTTAAATCTAGTGTATTTTTTAACTCGCGAAAAAATATTTTTTCTTTAGCTGTCTTAAAAATAAATTTTTCGGTGTGATTTATTAAATCGAGTTGTACTACTTTACGCAAACGATTCCTTTACTGTCGGGACGATTTATCGTATCTATGTGGACGGCTTTGTGTAACGGGAATTTTTCCTCAACGACTATAATAGGAAATCATTAGAGCCGGCACTGGCATAATAACGGATTTATTCTAATTCCAAAAGCCGTTCCTATTTATGCCCTTATCAAATAGTAAGCGATAACAAATTCTCGGAATGGTTCCTGACTTGCCAGCCTCTAGCAAACATAAACATTAGTATAATATCAGACATCCAGACTGCTTTAAAAGCACTGAGCTCCAAAAAGATAAATTCTAAACTTGTATGAAATTGCATCAAATTCCTGGAGAACCTTGGTGCAAACAACATAGTGACCCTGCTGTGGAGACCTGAGCAACAGAGGGAGGAGGGAAACGAAAAAGCCGACACCCTTGCAAAACAGGGGGCCGAATCTGCGTTCACTGGACCAGAACCGGTCTTTGGAGTCACTACAAGTGCCGTCAAAACAATTATTTCGGACTGGGCAGAGAGGTAAATACTCATGTACTGGTCCGAAATACCAGGGTTGACTCACTCGAAGGCGTTACTTAAACCCTAAAGAAACAGATCCTAGAATGGAATGACCTGCGAATTCTAACGGGATACTATCGTCCAAGATACCACCTCGGAAGGATAGGACTAAATTAACAAACGGACTGTCGGTTTTGCTGCGTGGAAGACAAAACTGCTGAACACATACTATGTTCATGCCCCGGCCTGGGAAGAATAAGGTTCAACATATTTGGTTATAACAACTTAATACCTACCGATTTCAAGAAAATCTCACCCCATACAACCATGAACTTCGTGAGAAGGGCTGGATTGTGCGGTAAACTGTAACCTCTAGGGTTGAGCCACAATAGACCTACTAAAGGTCACAGTGGAGGGGCGACCTATGCCCCACTCACATGATACCTAACCTAACCTAACCTAGCGATAACAACAAATTCGATTTACAATTTTTTATTAAAAGGACGGATTGTTAGCTGTAACGGTCAGATCAACAGAAAAGTCGGTGATGATTCTATTTTATATCCAGGTGCTAGATGTATAGTATAATTGGTAAGTTTATTTTATTTCTATTGTAACATTACTTTCCAAGACAAAAGTTATCTTATTTCATTGTGTTAAAATAGTAGACTGCATGTTTTCTTTATGAAAGTAATGCAGATTTTTAGTTTTTTAGTTCGTTTCGATTTTGTTAAATTTTTAATATTAAAGGTCTTGCTATTAATGTCAAAATTGTTATTTTGTTATTATTAATTTTCATTTATTATAGCGACCAACTTTTTTGATGTTTTGGAAACCCTTCCTTTTCTGATGTTATGGATTTTCGGATATTGTGGACTTTGTACAGGCTTTTTGAAAGTATGCACTCCGACCTGATGAGGTCTATTATGCCTTCCCTGTGGTTAGAGCTCCTCCTTCAGCTCCAGTTGTTTAACCAAACGGTCCTAATGTAGCTTCTCTGACTCAGGTTTTTCTTTACCTAAGCACAGAAACCGGAACTTTGCCAGTCCCTCGCAGAGGCATTGGACGTATCCCACCGTTTCTTCCTCTTCAAAGTTTTACACACTTAAAATAATGGTAAAAAAATATGTTTACCACTATCAAGTAAAGCTTCGGACTGGGCGGAGAGAAAAATACTCACGTACTGGTCAGACATACCAGGGTTAACCCACTCGAAGGCGTTTCTACCGTTTCAACCCTCGAGAAACACAACTAAGCAGATCCTAGAATGGAGTAGAAATGACCTGCGTATTCTAACAGGACTGCTTACAGGACACTGTCGTCCAAGATACCACATCGGAAAGATAGGTCTGAACCAACAAACGGACTGTCGGTTCTGCTGCGTGAAAGACGAAACTGCTGAACATATACTATGTTTATGCCCCGGCCTGGGAAGAATAAGGTCTAACATATTTGGATACACCAACCTAGAACCTACCGATTTTAAAAAAATCTCACCCTATACAACCATGAACTTAGTGAGAAGGGCTGGATTGTGCGGTGAACTGTGACCTCTAGGGGTGAGCCACAATAGACCTACTAAGGGTCGCGATGGAGGGGCGACCACGCCCCACTCACATGATACCTAACCTTGGCGAAATGAGAAGGGGGTGCCTCGAAGGCCGGAAGAGCAAGTACCGCGAAATAATGCTAACGCGGTCCCGCGGTACTAGGTACAAGAGAGGGGAGGTTTTTAGTGAGTAAAAACCCCACACTACCGGTCTAACAATTGACCGGTGTTTTATCGATGATTTTACTTCTCTCAACAAAAAAACTATCAGACATTGCTGAAATGGAAAATAACGAATTTCGTTGTTTAATTTGCATCTTATTTTTAGATGGCTATCTAAATGAGTAATTTTATCTCCACCAACTTTGAATACGTGGTGACTTTTTATTTTCTGTGAATCAAGCATGACGGGATTCAAATTAACAGCATGAACTTTTCGGTAGATTGTTTTGGTAATGGTACGTGATTTACTATTTTAAACATCGTTAAAAATTTACAGCAGAAGTATAATATTTTGTAGTTTATCACGAAATTGAATGAAACGTTATTTCCAACATTTAAATACATCGGAATGAACTAGATTTATTTTACATTGTTTCTTGGAAACTTAACCCACTTATTTTTTAATTTATTATTATTTGATCCTATTTTTAAACGAAATATCAGCATATAAAGCAATAAAGAACAAACCAAACCAAAACTAGCAGCAAATACTGGATCAATATATTACAACAAATCCTAATCCTTACATTTTTCCAATAAATTTTACATCTTTTACTAGTAGTTAAACAACACCGGTTCAAGCGCAAAGGAGTGGGGGGAGGAGTGGGGGTAGGAGTGGGGGAAGTGGCGGGAGAAGGAGTGGGGAGATGACATTGTTGACATATGACATTGTTGACATATGACATTGTTGACATATGACATTGTTGACATATGACATTGTTGACATGTGACATTGTTGACATGTGACATTGTTGCCATTGTTTACATACGGCATGTTGCCATTGTTGACATATAAAATCATTGTTTACATACGGTATTGTCCCCATCGACTCGATTAAGAGGGTTACGTAAGCACGTTGAAAAGTGGTGTGACGTAAGCGTTGAAAAAAACTTGGTTTCTCGGGGGTTTGAACCTTAATCCTTTGACTTACTAAACAGTTAGCTATACCATTCAGATAACTCGCATATTAATTTTATCGTGCAAGATTGGATATAAAAATATATATTTGTGACATCATTATGTTAAAAATAACCTTGAACTACCAGATAATAAAAATGAATGAAAATATGTTGATTTAACGTGAGTTACATGCGTCATTTCCGCTGACTTCTTTTTAAACCATTTTTGCGACTCAGCAGTTCTAGAAGCTTCCAGAAATTGCTTATCTAAAAAAATGTCACACTCGTAATTTCCTTTATTATAAAATAAGCATTATTTATCAAAATTAAAGATATAAAAAGGAGAAAGCCATACGGTTCAGTACCATTTGACTATTTACATTAAACGGTGATAGATTTGTGCGTTCAAGTGCTACAAGAAGAAAAAAGTGAGTTTCAATTATTGTTGTGTTTTGTCTCACAAAATATTCTTATTTGTAAAAATTTTATTAGATGAATTTGGAAAATTTAAACGAAGTTTCCTCCATTACAGCACGGAAACCTATAGTAAAGCTGCAGGAGCTACCAATAGGAGTTCCTCAAGCAATTTATGCTGCGAAAATAACCAAAACAACATTTGGTACAAGCGTTCTTCTTGACTTGGGTGATAAAGTCACCTTCCTACCCAACAGAGTGACTGCTACTTATGAGCCGTATATTAGCCATTTCGAGAAAGGGAAATACAGCTTATCATACCGAGGATCTTACGATTGTAGTCGTCTCCATTTGGCTGCGGCATTTGAAATTAAACAAATTTAATCCGAAACATCCATAGAAAATTAGTAAGCAAATTTTTTTTTCTTTTTTAATTATAAAAGTGGTTTATAATGTCGTCCAAAGTTACCGAAACTATTAAAAAGTTACATCAAAATTATTCCGATGATCTTGCTAATGTCTCTTTAAAATTAATTGCCAAACATATTAGAAAATGTGCGCTAGCTTTTAAAAAAATTAAATTTTCTGTTGGAGAAAAACGTAAAATTCATACGAAAATCGCTGAATTAAAACGGATGAGATGTTTAATTAAAGCGATGTCCAACAAGGTAGGTTTAGGGTTAAAACGAGGTAGTAGAGTTAAGTGGGAAGATGTGATTGCTATTTTCGACAGTAGAATTAGAACGGGAGTTATAATAAATTTACAACATAAAGAAATTAAAGATTTTTTAAAAGACGCGTTTCATTTATTTAAAAGTAGAGTTAATAATATTTTAAAAACAATTCCTATGCTAAAAATAAATACAACATTTTGGGGGGATTTTATAAAGCAGCAGTCAAGTGACGAATTATTAGATCGAAAGTTTTTCATTACTCCAAATGCTGTTGTAGATGCAGGATCGGATTTAGCACAGTGGTTTAATGATAATGTAGTCGATGTTATCTTAAATAAATTATCAGAATTTTCTGAAAAAAATAGTGGTTGGGCACTTAGTAAAATCGTTTTATTAGAAGTAGCTATAAATAAATATGAGGTCGGCAACGGTTCATCTTTCATTAAATTACCAGATCAAATTTTAAAGAAACATGCTTGCGTAAACGTTCAAAATGCAGACCAAGCATGTTTCTTTTGGAGCATCTTAAGCGCTTTATATCCAGTCACAAAAGACCCACAACGATTAAGTAAGTATCCGCATTATGACACCGTTCTAAATATAAAGGGGTTGGAAATTCCAATTAAATTAAATCAAATTTCAAAGTTCGAGAAACTAAACGAAATTTCAGTTAACGTCTATGCTTTAGAATTGATCGAAACAGAGAAGAGATCATTTTACATGGTTATACCTGCGTTTTTAACCAAAAATAAAATGAAACGTCACGTCAATTTGTTACTAATACAAGATCAGTATTTTCGGAAATTAAATGATTATGAAGCGCCACCCATCGACAATGAAAATGTTGAAATCAAATATCATTATGTTTGGATAAAACATTTGTCTAGATTAATTTCAAGTCAACTCAACAAATATGATCATAAAAAATTCTTGTGCGATAGATGTTTAAATTATTTTTCAAGCTGTGATAAATTAAACGAACATGAAAAGGTTTGTCAAAATGTTAATGACTGTAAAATTTCATTTCCTAAATATGATTATGTAGAGTTTAGAAATTTCGTTTATAAACAAAAGTGTCCTTTTTTAATTTATGCAGACTTTGAATCGCAGTTGGTAGATTGTAATGATAAGGTTTCCGAAAAAACTGTCAAATATCAAAAGCATCGGGCTTTTAATGCAGGTTACTATTTTAAATGTTCTTACGATGATAGTCTTTCCTATTTCAATAGCTATCAGGGGGATGATTGCATGCAATGGTTCGCCGACCAATTGTCAAATTTAGCCAGTTTTATTCAATCAAAAATCAAAAATATAATCCCAATGGTGGAAAAGCCTGATGTCATTAATGCCAAGGTATGTCACATATGTGAAAAGCCTTTTGGTATTAAAGATATTATTGTTCGTGATCATGATCACTTTACGGCAGCTTTTCGAGGTTGGGCGCATCAAGTATGCAATTTACAATTTCAAAAATTATTTATTGTGCCAATTGCATTTCACAATCTTTCGGGCTACGATAGTCATTTTATTATAAAAGACATTGCCAAGCGTGGACAAGTGAGTGTACTTCCCGTTAATATGGAAAAATATATATCATTCACTCAATACAACTCGGAGACTAACATCAAATTTAGATTTATAGATTCTTGTAGATTTATGGGAGCCAGTCTTGACGAATTGGTGAGCACTCTAAAAGTCGAAAACTTGCAAAATTTAAAAAAAGAATTCAGCTATTTAAATGAAGAAAATTTTAAATTAATAACAAAAAAAGGTGTTTTCCCCTATGATTATATAAACAACTTGGATAAATTAAATGACATTCAACTACCATCTAAAAAACAATTTTACAATAAACTAAATGACGAGCATATTAGTGAAGAGAAGTATGGTCATGCGCAAAACGTTTGGCAATCGTTCGGGATTAAAAACTTGGGGGAATATAGCGACTTATACCTTCGCACAGATATCCTTCTTTTGGCAGACGTTATGGAAAATTTTAGAGAGACTGCTTTGAAAGTTTATGGTTTAGATCCGGCATGGTATTATACTATGCCTGGGTATACGTGGGACTGCATGTTAAAGTATACTAAATGTAAACTCAAACTTATAAAGGATGTGGATATGATATTGTTCATTGAAGCTGGTATTAGAGGAGGAATATCGGTTTGCAGTAATCGATATACGGAGGCAAACAATGAGTATATGGAAACATACGATTCCACCAAGCCGACAAGTTATCTATTTTACCTTGATGTTAATAATTTGTATGGGTGGGCTATGTCTCAACCTCTGCCATACGATGACTTTCAATGGGTGGAAACAAATATTGACATCTCTCAGATACCTGACGATGCAGAAGAAGGATACATCCTGCAGGTTGATTTAGAATATCCTAAAGAGTTGCACGATTTGCATAAGGACTTTCCCTTTTGTGCTGAACACCGCGTACCACCCGGATCAAAATTACCGAAATTAATGACTACACTACATAATAAAGAAAAATATGTTATACATTACCGAAATTTAAAACAGGCTTTGGCGCATGGTTTAATACTTAAAAAGATACATCGCGTTTTAAAATTTAAACAATCTGCATGGTTGAAGCCCTATATCGAGCTGAACACTCGTTTAAGGACTACAGCTACCAGTTCATTTGCAAAGAATCAGTTTAAACTCGCGAACAACGCAGTGTTTGGCAAAACAATGGAAAATAAACGCTTACATAGGGTAGTAAAGTTAGTAAGTTCATACGAGGGTCGTTACGGGGCAAAAAATTTAATTTCTAGCGCGAGATTTCACAATAGATCAATTTTTGATGAAAATCTAATGGCTATCGAACTAAAAAAGTCTGAATTACTTTTCGATAAACCCCTATATATTGGAATGTCCATTCTCGATATTTCAAAAACGTGTATGTATGATTTCCACTATAATTTTATGCTCCCCACCCTAGGGGTGAACAATTGTATCATAAACTACACGGACACCGATAGTTTCTTCTACAAAATAATGAATATCAACGTTTACAAAGACATAATCGGTAGGTATATCGAAAAATTTGATACCTCCGATTATAGTGGAAATAATATATACAATATCCCGTTACTTAACAAAAAAATACCGGGTCTTATGAAAGATGAAGCCAACGGCAAAATCATTACGCATTTTGTTGGGTTACGATCAAAAATGTACGCGTTTAAAATTCAGGGAGATAAAAACGTCACTAAAAAGTCTAAGGGGGTAAAATATAATGTTGTCAAAAATAAATTGACGTTTGAAGATTACGTAGATTGTCTTAAAACATTTAAACATAAAAATATTACACAGTGCACAATTCGATCCTATAAACATGACGTATTTAGCATAGAACAATCGAAAATTGCTTTAAGCCCTGAGGATGATAAAAGATATTTAATTTCGGGATCATTTAACACACTACCATGGGGTCATTACAGTATAGAATAATTAGATTTAGAACCGTTTGCGTAGAGATATAAAAAATAATAACTTTACATATTCCTCATTCCTGATATCATTATTTTTATAATTTCATTCTGTTCCACTTTTATAATTAAAAAAAAAAAATTATATGTAACCTATTTTTATGTAATCTACTGTGTAAACTAAAATTATGTAATTATATGTGTAAGTTAATAAAAAAAATTGTTTTATTTTTGAGTTTTATTTGAGTGTAAAGAGAGATCGATATTAAAAAAACACATGCATAAATCAACAATTTTATTAAAAAAAAAAAATACAAATTATTCGTAAAATGAAATTAGCTTTGATAGTAGAGATTTTAATTGTTCCTTCAAACTTTGACTTGTGTCAATGTCACTTGATATTCCATATCAGCAATGACATCAGTTATTGAAAGACCAATTGTAATTTTTGCTCAAACATTTCCAACAGCTCGTCTCCATCAGATGCTGAATGATGCTGGTGGTGATGGTGTTAACTCGACGTCACTTACATCTAGCATACTAGCACTATCTTGACTCGACATAGCTAGATACAAACTTGAATGAGACTGAAATTAACTTCATGCATATATTTATATCCCTCTCCTTCTTTCCCAGACTTATCCGAACTGTGATTTTTGATGATGGAGATGAAAAGGCCCCCCTGACTGCAGAACTTTGTTCGTGTTTTCCATTCTATACTAAATCGACGTCTTCTATCCAACTGTTATGTTTTTTGTCGAGTCCTAACCACTTGACGTACATTTTCTTTCCCTTTCTCCTCAATACTTTTTCTATTAGGTAAATGTCGGGATTCTTGGTTTTCTGCAATTCCTCCTCATAGAAAGCACCGCTGATTGGCTGACCATGCATGTCTTCGAGTAAGTATGTTACAGGATTGGTTATTTTAACTTTAATGATTTTAAATAACTCTGTCGTCCAATTTGGCGTGTACCCTTTTTCGAAAATATGTTTGGACTTGGATATCCGCACGATATCATCAACTTTGAGCTTACGTGGACCAGCAATTTTTAAATGACTATATCTCTGACGTAAAATCTCTTTCTCGTTAGACTTGTTCACTTCAGTAGGTTTCAATCTAGTCCTACTGTGCTTGGTGTCATTATATTGTTTGGTAATTTTTGACAATACATCAATCCATCTGTATTTTCCATTCAGACTAAAATACTTGTAGAGTTTATTTTTGAGTGTTCTTATCACCCGTTCAGCAATGGCAGCCTTTTTCACAGTGAATGTATTATAGTGGTTTATATTATATTTTTTCATCAAGTTCTGAAATTTAATATTGAAAAATTCTGTTCCTTGATCTGATTGCAGATTTTTTGGTATACGATTAGCTTGGTGCAGTATATCCGCAAAAGATTTAGTGATCTCTTCACCCGTCTTAGTTTTGAGTGGGCGTGTCCATAGGTATTTAGAAAAACAGTCGATAACTACCAAAATCATTTTGAAACCTTTATTTTGATGTGCATAAGGTCTCATTTCGGCCAAGTCAATTTGCCATAAATCATCTAAGCCCTTGATGATAGTTCGTCGTCTAGGGTAAGTCTTGCGGGCTGATGCATGAAGCTCATCAACGAGTTGAATCTTGTCTGTTGAAGCCATACTATCAAAGGGTATTTTTACTATTAAGTCTATTTATTGATCCTTCGATATTTTTCAAGGCATTGATCATTTGATTTTGTAGTGCATCAATGCGGTTTGTAGAACTGTTTGCGTGACTACTGATTTTTTCATTAAGTTTCGTATTAAGCTTATCAATTTCAACTTTACTCACTTTTTCATCGAGTACCCCTCGCACTTTTTTAGTATATTTATCAATGGCCAACTTGAAATCAAATTTAATTTGTGAAATCACATCATCTACATACTTTTTCGTTGACATATGTTCACTGGCCGTTGGAGGGTTCCTCGAAATGAATTCTTCAAATTTATTTATTTTGTTGTCAATCAAATTCAATGCATCAGTTAAATTCTTTATCAAAATATCATGTGATACAAATTGTTTTCTCAAATGAGTCAATTCAATACTGTTATTGCTAGCTTCATGTGGAGCATATCTGTGTCCGAACTTGTTCAGACTCATTGTTCAAATGACTCATCATTGTCAGTGTTATTAGTATATATAGCCAGCTTCCCGAAGTTCATTGATTATGGCAACTATTTCATTATCGAGTGAGGTGTTTCCAGCTGCTTTGGAAGCTATCAACAGCTTCAAACGATCAACGAGTTCATTTGGATCATCCCAATAAATATACTCCACCGGTTTTTCATTGTACGTTAATGTCAAACCATTACCAGTCGTTGAACGTCTTCTACCTTTTCGCAACTCCATTATGAGCGGTTTTATGATTTCTGTGTATTTCCATCTCGTAGAACCTTTGAGTCTTCCATCTTTATTAATATAGCGATCACTCAATTTCAATAGCGTCCTGTAAGCTTGCACATCTTCTTCGTTAAAATCCGTAGGATCATCATAGAAGATAAGCTTATACAGTCCTGGGGTTCCTCGTATCTGTTTACCTTCAATCTTGATAAAGCCAGTCCTTTTATCAAAGTCAATTAATTGTGTTCCTAGATACCATTTTGATGTTTGGGGATCATAAGTTGGTCCATACATTGTATCTATTTTTTCACTATATGACCAATGATCTTTGATATATGGATGTGACATGACAGGATATTGATCTAGATATTCATCCATAACATTATCTGAAATATTTTGTTCAGGTATATTTTCGTGAAAAACTTCATCATCATTATCTTGTCCACTTGTGCTCGCACTTATTCTGCCTACTTCTTCCATTGGGAGAAATTGTGTTTGTTCTTGTCCTACTCTTTCCTTTTCTTCTACCTCTTCTTTCTTTAGTTCAGGTGATTCTTCTTTTTTTATACTTCTCAATGCATTATTGATCTTTGAGGATTTAACAATCTCATGTAGTGGCTCCGAAATGGGTTTGAACATTCTGATGAGCGATTCATCTTTTTCCGATCTACCTAGTTTCAATGCCAAGTACTTTTTCCTAATGGAACGGGTGAGCTCTGCAATTTTGCGTTTGCGTGCAGCTATTTGATCGTCTTTGTTTAAATCAGGATCAGAGGGGGAGGCAGCACGTTTAATCAGTTTGCTGCACTTTTTGTATTTGTGTGTGCCAACACGACTTAACGACATCATGATGGGGAATGATCTGATGGTATATGGTACTTATATTTTTATATATTTATCAAACCCTTGACGATATCTACCATCATTTATATCGAAATCTTTGACAATCACAAAAGTACCATATGCAACATTCCAACATTTCGAACACAAGCGTTTAAAGTCTTCGAAACTCATGTCTGGTGATACGTGTTCATCAAATACGTGCTTCAAATTGATTTCATCTTGTTTGAATAGTACAATCAGGTTACAGTTGTCTCGTATGAGCTGTTTAGGTATTTTCGAGTAGGTCTGACAAAGGTAGGCAGCATCAATATCCTTGTGTCTACACATTGAAAAATATTCCCGGATTTTCTGTTGGGAATCACACGCTACATCATCGAATAGGAATATAGAGTTGGGTTTTGCATCTGATGGACTTATAATATCATCATTATCCTTGAATGGGAAGTAGCCAACCTCTTTAACTCCATTCAATACCTCTTGGAGTAGTTGATATTTCGGTTGATACAATGACTTGGAGTACACGTAAACATTTTCAAATTTTGCACCATTTGGATTGAAAATTACTGACAACATGACGTTCGTCTTACCACAACCACTTGGTCCACATACTATTGCTCGAAATGAATTGGGCAATAATTTACCATGTTTACCAAGGGTCGTTGATGATGTATGAAAATCTAAATTTTCAATAGGTAACGACTGTTCTTGTTGAATAACCTTCATCTTGTGACATGATTGACGTTTATGTTATTCTATAAATATAGGTGTTACAGTTCCACTTTTATCATTTTCGATGTCTTCGTACGAGGGAGAAGGTGTTTTGAATTCCCTGATAAACAAGTTACCTTTTGAGCTCCATCTACCCGGAGGCTATCAGTATTGTGGACGTAAGTCGTATTACTGGACGATGCAAACGATTACTAATATTTCATTTATTTTGCAGCTGGAACTAAACTACAAAAACGATTGGCTCGTGGAGATACTGGCATTAATCCTCTAGACGCTGCTTGCAAACAACACGACATTGCATACTCGCAGCACAAGTCTCTGGAAGATCGTCACAGAGCCGATTCAGTATTGGAAAACGCTGCTTGGCAACGAGTGAAATCAACAGACGCCAAGTTTGGTGAGAGAGCTGCAGCCTTATTAGTTACTTCCGGAATGAAAGCGAAACGTAAGCTTGGTATGGGATGCTCATTCCAAAGACATATCGTGGGTAAAATTGGAAAATCTCTGAAGAAGAATCCCCCGACCAATCTAAAGAAGACTGCTTCGATTGCTCTGAAAGCTGCTAGACTCGCCATCAAGCAAGCTGGTGGAAAAAATAAAATCAGAATACCACGCATCATACCTTTCAATGCAAAATCTGGAGGTATTCTACCACTGTTGCCAATTTTTGCAGCCCTTGGTGCTCTCGGTAGCATTGCTGGGGGAAGTGGTGCGATAGCGAAGACAATTATCGATGCGAGGAATGCGAAAAAGAAATTGGAAGAAGATCATCGACACAATAAAGCCATGGAAGCTATTGGTAAAGGACTGTACTTGCGTAAAAACGCCAAAGGAGGTTTTGGTTTATATTTAAAAAAACAAAAAAACTCCCAATGAAGCTACCCAATAGACCGCTGTATGATACCGAGTTGTTAGAGTATGTAAAGTTCTTGAAGATACCACATTTTCGAGGCGTTTTCATGCGAGACAATTTGCCAAGCAGTGGTCCTCGTAAACGTGAAACTGCAATTCTAAATTTAGATGTGTCGAAGAATCAAGGCACTCATTGGGTAGCTTATAGAAAGATAAATGATGTCGTTGAGTATTTTGATTCATTTGGATGTCTGAAGCCACCGAAAGAACTTGTCCGATATCTGGGTAAAATCAAACTATACTACAACAACGATCAGTTTCAAAACTATAATCAGATCAACTGTGGACATCTCTGCTTGAAGTTTTTGTATAATAATGGAAGCCGTTTTAGCATTCCTACATGGTGAGAAGAGGTTGCAAGACTTTTCCGAAGATGAATTGAAGGAATTTCCAATCAAATATTTAATACAACATGCTAGACCATGGGAATTGTTGAATGTTTGGCATAAATTACCAAACGATTATCAGTGTTATTTCGATTTGAGAATTCGTTTACCATGTTTCATTCATTATAATAGGCCAGATGCCCAAACACATGTGGATGGACCTGTCAGTTCACAGTACGATTGTCACGGTTGTAATTATTTTTTGAAATGTAGAGGGGCCGTAATCTATTAATAAATAATATGATGTCGTTGATGGTTTTATTATAAATATTTCTGTACCACTCGTAATGTCATCAGTCATGTCTCAGCTGCTCACGCTGACTAGTACTACCAACGAGTTCTCTTTCACCCCTTCCACACCGATCATACTACATCCCAGGAAGAGTTATTACATAGCTGTACTAGGATTTCACACTTACCATTCCATACCAAACATTGACGGTGAAAAATTTTACTACTACGAAAATAATAATCGTTCAGTATTGAAGGAAATCAAGCTGCCAACAGGTTGTTATGAGATTGAAAACATTGAGAGTCATATTCAGATGCATTTGAATAATACAGATTTCTCATTGAAACCAAACAACAACACCTTAGAGTGTGAAATCTATAGTCGATTGCACGCCATCAGTTTCGAAAACGATAATAGTTTTGGAGAATTATTAGGGTTTTCTAAAAGGATCTTGGAGCCTGGTATAGTGCACTCTTCAGATCGACCAGTAAATATTCTTAAAGTATCTAGCTTACATTTCGATTGCAACATTACCGAAGGAGCCTTCTACGGGGACAGACCGGCCCATACTATATTGAGCTTTCCCATTACAGTCGATCCTGGATTCGCAATCAACGAACGTCCCAATACCCCCATCTATTTGCCTGTGAGAAGTAACTTAGCAGAGATCACCAACATCAGTGTTAGAGTGTTGGATCAAGATCTCAGACCTGTGAATTTCCGAGGAGAGAAAAGTACTTTGCATTTGGACTTGAAAGAACGTTAAATGGGTTTGGTAATTCAGCATAAAAGGGGACCACCCACTTCAAACCTATCAGTATCATCGAGGTCTTCCAAGGGACGTGACCAGCTCTCTCCAGAAAATATTATTTTTCTCCAATCTGTTGGATTGAAAGTAAGAGATGTTAAAACGCAAGTACGTTCATTCTGAGCAATCACCGACAACATCTGCAGCATCGTTCAATCAAATGAGGATGAACCCAATTTTCGATATTTACCGTCGACCTCAATATGATGAAACTATCCGGAAGGAAGAGTATCGATCCTACATCCCATACGTGAAATCATTCGATAATAATGATATGGTGGAGATTAATGTGAATCAAGCAGATGCATTTTTCGCGATGCATGAATCTTTGTTGGAAATTAAAGGAAAATTAGATATTGAAGGAGATGGTAACGTGTCATTGGCTCCCAATTGTGGAGCGTTTCTTTTCGATTCGTGCACTTATGTGCAAAGTGCCAGAGAGATAGAAGTGATCAGAGATCCTGGAATTGTTAGTACTGTACGAGGATTCCTTTGCTGTAAACCTGAGGACTCCAAACATTTGGCGATGGCTGGATGGACGTACCCCGAAAAACCGTTCCTGAATGCTGTGGATAAGTCGTTCAGTTTGTTGATACCCCTCAAGCACATTTTCAACGTATTCAATGACTACAGTTCGATTGTCTACGGAAGACAAACAATTCGTCTAGTTCGAGCACGTGACGATAAAGATAGCGTAATTGTCAAGGAACTTAACAATACTGGTGTAACGACTACTACTAAAGTCAAAGTTTTGATAGATAGTATGGTACTGAAGGTCAAGCATATATTTCCCAACGATGAAATCAAACTACAATTGATGCAACCCATCAAGAATGATACACCAATAATGATTCCATTCAGAAAATGGAGTCTCAGCGAATTACCTGCGCTCACAAAAAGTGCAAAGAATGAAATTTGGGCAGTTAAAACCAGCGCCGCCGTGGAACGTCCACGTTACGTTATCGTTTGTTTCCAGAAGAATATACGCAATAAACTTGACAGTGATGTCACTACCTTTGATAACATCAACATATCTAGCATCAGACTATCATTGAATGGAGAATATTGGCCAAACGAAAGAATGCAGTTGGATTTCGATAGAAACGATTATGTCACTGCCTACTACAACTATACCAGTTTCTACTCGAGCTATACACATTCCACACAAGTTCATCCAATTTTGGACTACTCAGCATTCAAAGATCATGCATTATTCGTGATAGATTGCTCGAAGCAGGAAGATAGCATGAAATCATCGACAGTGGATATAAAGCTGGAGATTGAGTCTGCTAAAGGATTTCCTGCTGATACTAAGGCCTATTGCATCATCGTGCATGATTGTCTGCTAGAGTACTTCCCTCTGACGGAGGTTGTGAAAAGCATAATATAAGTGGTCGACTACCGTTCGTGCTCGCCATTTCAACGCTGGTCATCATGAGAATCGCATTCGTTGACATTCAAGGTTTCACGCTCGATGGCGTCTTCCATCCAAAAGAATTGACAATTCAGATTGGTCGTCAAAGATCCAACTTTTTGTTCAAGCCTCCAACACCTTATGCTGATGTGAGCGGAAAAGATAAAAAAACTACACAATACTTGGAAAAATTTGTTCATGGAATATCATATCAGTCTGGAGATATTGACTATAGTGAAATGAATGCCATTTTGGAGAAATATCTACTACATTCAGTTGAGTGCATTTATGTAAGAGGAAATCAGAAAGCTGACTTTTTAAAAACAAAGTGTGCTGAGCTTGCAGTGTATCCAACCATTTACGATGTGACGCTATATGATGACTCATCATTGAATACGGAAAACTTCCAGCCCACCATTACGTATTGTCCTAACCACGCCAATGGAAAATTCATGTGCACCCAACGAAATGTTGATCAATTACATCAATGGTTTACATATGTTGTATTACCCAAGTAGAAAAATATTGTAAATTTTTGTTTCTTCAATAAATATATTATTATTCTTATTATTTAGTTTTATTAAAACACCTCGTATATCTGTTGAATTGTTTATTTTCTCATGTACTACAAGATGATCTATACTTTTTCATAGTTTTTATGAAAAAATTAATTATTGAAATGATTAAAGTTGCTAATATCAAATATAGTATTGAAAACATTTTATCATTTTTTATGTTGACATCTGTTGTCTCCTTGAAAGGTGTAGCTTGCCATTCTCTTTCCTCTTGAGTTCCATTATTAAATAGGAATTTTATTTTGTAGAATGAGTTATTTTCTTTTGGTATCTCCTTGTAAAACACCGGTAAACGTCCATCATTTACTACTTCATGTTTCATTATTGCCCATGACGATTGACTGCAGTTTTTTCTTGCATCATCGAAGCATATCTTTAGAATTTTGATATCAGTGGGCACGTTTGTATAGAATACATCATTCAAAACGGCTGTCAGAATGATTAATGATAGTCGTGACATTTTTAGAGTTGTTATCTATTTTTGACACAGGTACTTCTGGTGAAGGTCTTCTACTCTGGCAACTGAAAACTTTATCCCACAAACTCAGATTCTCCAAATGCTTCAATACTCTAGTTTTTTCTTTGTAGAAAGTTATATCTCTGCTCAACTGACGGACATGCTCACCGAATTCTTCTAGTTTCCTTCTGTACTCGTCTGAAGTCATTGTGATACTGATGATTAAATCACCAAAGTTCACGTTCTTATAGCTTTGTTAATACGTCATTTGTCATTATCATTCTATCATACTTCATAATATGACAGAATAAACATTTTTAATGCACCCTGTATATTTTACTCGTATACATTGTTCGAAAACTCAGATATCTACCAATGATATTCCTTCACGGCCTCAGAAACTCTGATTGACAGCGCTGAAAATGTTCATGCGCCCCCGTATGTATACCTATCTATATTATATCGCAGCGGCCAGCAAGCGCGACCTGAACTAATAACGCATGTCACGTTAAATCGACATATTTTCATTCATTTTTATTATCTGGTAGTTCAAGGTTTTTTTTAACATAATGATGTCACAAATATATATTTTTATATCCAATCTTGCACGATAAAATTAATATGCGAGTTATCTGAATGGTATAGCTAACTGTTTAGTAAGTCAAAGGATTAAGGTTCGAATCACCGAAAAATCAAGTTTTTTTTCAACGCTTACGTCACACCACTTTTCAACGTGCTTACTTAACCCTCTTAATCGAGTCGATGGGGACAATACCGTATGTAAACAATGATTTTATATGTCAACAATGGCAACATGCCGTATGTAAACAATGGCAACAATGTCACATGTCAACAATGTCACATGTCAACAATGTCATATGTCAACAATGTCATATGTCAACAATGTCATATGTCAACAATGTCATATGTCAACAATGTCATTTCCCCCACTCCTTCTCCTGCCACTTCCCCCACTTCACCCCCACTCCTCCCCCCACTCCTTTGCGCTTGAACCGGTGTTGTTTAACTACTTTTACTATTTAATGTAAATGCGGAATATATAATAAAACAATCATTAGAAGATCGACCAGAGGGAGCAAAAATAATTGGAATCGTGATCAATAACATACGCAGACGACACTGTAGTTATAGGAAAATCCGAAGAACAACTGCAGGCAGTGATGAGAACGTTAACGAACGAAAGCTTAAGAATGGGTTTGGAGGTGAATGCGTAAAAAACTAAGACCATGATTTTCAATCGTGGTACACGAGAACAACATATAATTATCATAATCAACAGCGTAACCCTCCAAAATGTCCATAGTTACTTATACCTGGGCAGAGAAATAAACCACCAACTTAACCACGCGAAGGAGATTAAAAGAAAGATGAAAATAGCCAGGGCAGGTTTCCTAAAAATGCGAAACATACTATCGCTAGAGGTTAGGCTAAGAACCTCCTCTTATACGGGTGCGAAACATGGACGGTGAAGCAGGAAGAACTCCGGAAAATAAACACCTTCGAAACGTGGATATATAAACGAATGCTCCGCATAGTCTGGACTACCAGAACAACAAATGCAGAAGTTCTAACTAAAATGAATACCCGCCTTCAGTTAATGAATACAATAAAGAAGAATATGACCAATTACAGCTGATACTAAAGGGAAAAGTAGAAGGTTAACGAGGTATAGGAAGTGAAAAAAGTCCTGACTCAGAAACATAAGAGATTGGACAAACATGAATGACAATGGCCTAATCCATCAAGCTCAGAACGGAGAAAAATTTGCCACGGTGGTCGCCAACCTTAATGGAAACGGCACCTAAGAGGAGAAGGACATCTTACCAAAAAAAACGATGATATTGTTACAAATCCGGTCCTGTCGGCGACCGAGAAATCGACCGCGTCTGGGGTCCGTTTTAGACCGCTTTGCTTTGTTTGCCGTCGACGGGGTGCGGAAAGGTCGAGCATCCTCTTGAAGCCGCGTCGAATGATGGAGAAACAGGTAGGATGATCTGGAACTGTGATATCGAGATATAAAAGGGAAAACGATCATAACAAGAGCAGTATTGGCTTATGTGTTTATGAATTAATAAATACAAATAGTTATATAGAGTTGTAAAAGTTGTATAGCTAAGTGAATATCTAAGTGGTTAATTAAAATAGAATTTATTGTATTGAAATAAACATTGTTTTGCTACTGGATCGAGAGTTTTAATCACCGAACCCAAAATAGAACTAAAATTCGTAACAATATGAACAATAGGCAAGATCGCAAATGAGTAGATCCAGTTTAAATGTGCAAATAATTAAAATATAACTACTAAATGATATATTTGCCTAATTGTTATTACAAATTATTCTGTAATATTTCGACGATTACCATCTAACAAATCATAAAATTTCAGGGAACATTCAAACTTGCGGCTGAGAGGCTCAATGCTAATGTCACAAGTGCTATTAATTGCGCATTTCATTGTTGCCATTCTTAATATTTCACGGAAATACCAAATAAATATCACTTCGAGTTTTCTAAAACCAAACTTGAAATCTACACACATTTAGAAATTACTAGTTCATATTATACGTTCCAGAAATATTTCATTCATTTTAAATAACATTAAAATTAATATTCTCGCCTATTGTACCAAAAAATTTACCTATATTCCATAAATTATTTCCAAACATTTTTGATTACCAATTAATAACATTTAATAAGTGTGACATAAAAATAATTATTTGTTTTGATAATGGAATAGCACACCCAAAAGTTTTATCTCTCGTTTCAGAATTTGTCAACGTAAATATTTACTTTATAAATGCATACCTATTGACTTTTTGTGCAATCCTTTAAAGCAGCGGTTCTTGAACTTTTTATTTTGAGCCCCCATATATGATTTAACTGTAACCATTGCCCCCTTATTTGCATACAACTGTGCATAGCACTTTTAATTTTACTGATAATTATTTAAGTTACCTGTTCAAGGCTTATTCCTATTGGAACAATGGGTTCAATGTTAAAATAATTATAAACAAAATTACTATTAAATCAGGACATTTATTTTTAATAATTTTTTTTTTGAAAATAGTCTCAAAAAAGATAAATCTATCGTGTGGGCCGCGGACGGCACTGCGACTATTAGAAGGGGGAGGGATTATAGAAAGAAGATGATTGTGGACCCGCTTTTTGAAAAGTTGCAGGTCATAGTTCTCTGGAAAAACTGAATTTGGAAGCTTGATCCATTCCGTAGCAGCCCTGTAAAAGAAGGATTCTTGATGGAGATTGGTCCTTGTAGTGTCAATCTTGATAAATGGGTGAGACTGATCAGCGTGCCGAGTTCTTCGGCCGAATGTGGCCAATGGTGGTACAAAAGATTTTATTTCTCTGGAGCATCTGCCATGGAAATATCTGTAGTGTCTGGTCTGCAACTCTTCTTCTATGTTCTAGTGGGTGAAGGGTATCTGTGACAGTTGAGCTGTTTATCAAGCGAATGGCTCTTTTCTGGATGGAATCTAGAAGACGAAGAGAATGTCTTGGTGCTGAACCCCAAATGTGCGAGCAATACTCCAGTAGAGGTCGGATTTGAGCCTTGTACGTCGTCAACAGTTGATCAGGAGTAAAAAACTTTCTAGCTTTTCACAGAAAACCAGCCTCTGGCTTGCTGGTCATGCCAAAACATATTATTGGACACCGTGGCTCCCAAAATCGAGATGGACGGACTTAATTTAAAGGTATTTCCGGACATTGTAATGAAATGATTTGAGGAATTCACTTTCTTGGAAAACGTGGTGCTTTGTGTTTTTTGGGCGTTGAACTGAACAAGATTGTTGGTTCCCCACTCGACAGATAATTTGCTTAATATTGCCTGGTGCTAAACGCGGTCAAAGGCTTTAAGTATATCCAAGGCTATTGCACGAAATTCATCAAACTTCTCAATAGTGTTTGTCCAGAGCTGAGTGACATAAGACAGCAAATCTCAGGTAGACCGAAGTTGTCGTATCCATGCTAATTCTTTCAGTTCCTTATAAAAATACTCTGTTAAATGAGATTTGACAATGTTTATGTTATAAACAAAGCACGTTTTCTCACTAGATGCGATTGCATTAAGGTCTAATTCTTTAGCCATGGTTTGTAGGTTTGGAAATAGCTCAAACGAACAAACTAAATTTATTTACAAATCTTTGGACTTTTTCAGTCCATTGCACACTTCGTTAGTAATTAATAATTTTCAATTAAAAACTTCAATAACTAAACTAATAATAAAAAACAAACAACAAATGTTACAAAGATATTTCACTACATTTATTTTTCAGTGCAATAAAGACATTAGTTCGTAGATTTTAAAATGTCATTTATTTTTACCTTTACCACAAGCAGTAGCTTCTAGAAATAAATTCAATGCAATAATTAGACTAAAAGATAGGCCAGTTTTTTAATCCCGGTCATTTGGGTTCTTCTATTTTACGTACATCGTTGTAAACTAACTTTCACCACATACTGCACGCCCAAGATGCAAACATTTTCTTCCTTTAATAATTCCAAATAGTTCGAGAATTTAGCCCTATTGAATAACCTCCTCATATCTGAGTTTACCGATTTAAAATACTCTCAATATTTCGAGCGCCGTTTTGCCAGACTTATTTTAAATATTTGGTCTTACGCATAACAAATCTCTAACATTCCAAATTAATTGAATAATACATTTCTCTGGATAAAACATTTAATAAAATGGATGTTTGTTACTCTTGCAACACTCTTTTTAAAAGAGAAATAAAAGGAGTAATGCAGACGGCAGCTCTTCCTCGGTAGGCACTATGGGTTCGTTTAAAAACAGAATTATATCATTGAACAGTAACTGAATGGTCCTAAAAATTAAGAGGGGGAGCCACTGCAACTTTTAAAATGTCAATGTCAAAGAGTACTTACTTGGAAAGTTGAGCAACTAAATAATGACTATTTAGATGTTATACCCAAAACTATAAGAGACTTTACCATACGATGTTGTCAAGTTGATGAGTGTTAACCAATAAATAAATAAAACATAAATAACACACCAACATTTAATAGGACAGAGTAACAGTTTCCAAAAATAATATTAATATTCCAAAGATAAAAAATGGATCCACAATTTTGCCCAATTTATTCATAACGTATTTAATAAAATAAAGGCTTTCGAAAGCATACTCAAATTTTGGAACGTTATGTCAAACAACACGTCACACTTAAGAGACCCGAAAATATGCCCAGCATTTACAAACTTAATACCGGAATTTGAATCGCGATTTAAAATATTTAGATCACAAATACCGTTCTTAGTTTTAACATTGTTTCTTCACCACTTAATAAAGAAGAGAAAACAGTTCCAGACGAGTTACAAATGAATTTATTGAATTTACAAAACAACAAGGATGCAAGAAATAAATTTAAAAAATTTGACATATGAGGTCTGGCTATTAAATAACGAGACTGCGCGCGCAAAAGGCGTTGCAGAGGGTTAGGGGGGAAACGAATGCAGCATTAAATAGCTGGAAGTGTCTACTATTTCAGTACCAAAACACGTTTTTGTCGCTGTAGTAGTATTTTTTTTATAAAGGTTAGAAACGAACGGTGTTCTGAAGGCCGAGAAAGCACCAAAGATGACCAACCCAGTCGACATCAACGGCATCGTAATGACTAAATGGGTTACAGAGTGTGAAACTGTAAACCAAACTTACTATTTGAAAGTTTCGGCAACACTGTGAGAGTGAGTTCATACAAAATGGCCGGAATTGTAAAAAAACTAGTCGTGGATCTTGCACCAGGACAACGCACCTGCCCATAACGCGCTGTCCGCGAAGCGTTATTTATCCGCTAGAGACACTCCAGTGCTCGAACATTCGCCTTAATCGCCTGATTTAGCAGTCTGTGACTTTTTCCAGTTTCCGAAGATCAATTTGCCTTTAAATGAACTTGGTTCCAGTCGATGAAAAAAGTGAAGCGAAAATCGGCGGAGCTTCTAAATGCTCTTACAAAAGAAGACTTCCAGCATTGCTTTGACCAATGGAAAATTCAAATAGAACTGTGTATGACCAGGGGAGGGGAGTACATGGAAGGGGAGCATTTGATTGTAAATTAGAAAGCAAGGTGTGAATTGTCGTCTATATATACATATATACATATATATATATATATATATATATATATATATATATATATATAAATACAAGGTGTTTCCAAAGTAATTTGAGATATTGTAGGCGGTTCATCAATTAATTTTAAGATTAAAAGTTCCTATAAGTATAAGTATAAGTTTTGTCATTATAGAGATGCGGGATGGTGAATTTTTTTACTATTTTAAAAGAAATAATAACATTATAATATTTACGCCATAAAAATATTACATTTCAGAGCATGTATTAAAAATGTGCAACTCTGGTTAAAATGAAAATTGAAAAAAAGAAAAGAGGAAAAAGATCTAAGAATCATGAAAAAAAAAAGGATGCGAGCAATATTAGGACCACTTAAAATCACAAAAGGCGAATAAAGAATTAGAACAAATGAAGGGTCCTACAAAGTTTAATTCTCAACAGAATTGCTCTCTTCATTAATGAACACATCCAGATCAGGAGGTTTCGAAAGAGGCTCAAAAACAACTGCTGTCTTCTTGGATCTAAAAGAAACTTATTAACCCAATAAGTAATATGCTGGGTGATAGGTCCACGTCGGAAACTAAATAAGTAACTTTCGAAATATAAAAAATGGATTACCACATTGTTCAACCTGTACGCAAGTGATCTCCCACCAACAGACAGCAGAAAATTTATGTATGCAGACGACATAGCTCTTTGCTACCAAGGGCAAAACTTTTAGAGTTTGAGAATAAACTGTCAAAAGATCTCAACACACTTTACTCACATTTCAAGAAATGGAACCTATATCTGAGCCTCCACTTTGCATCTAAACAACAAGCTATAAACCAACAATTATGGTTGGCAAAGGAAAATTAAAGTCTAATCCCCAACATAAATATCTGAGTGTCACACTGGATATAACTCTTGCCTATAATGAACACCTCTGTCAAACACTACAGGTAAACTGAAATCCAAAAATAACATAATTTAGAAACTTGCTGGCACTACCTGCGTAGCCAAGGCAGAGGTGCTACGAACATCATTCTAGGCAAAGAATAAAAGACTCTCTACACAGAGAATCAGATAAACCTTTGGATAATCACAATGATTGAGCGAGGATAGAAAAACCCCTATCTCCATCAAAGTCGTTTAAAAGACTGCGATAGATCAACCCAAAATACGAATCTAGAGAGCGAAAGCGGCTTAGCCCCACCAGGGAATGCGATTTTGGAGATCTAAAATCCAGAAGATTGTGTTCAGGTGACCTTAGGGGTCATACTTGTGAATATCCCTGTACTATTCAACGCTCTGGAAAAACGTTATTTAAAACCGCTCGAACTGTTACTAAGGATGTGGAGTAGAACCGTCATCCATGACACCTTCTAATTATGAGAGCACCAATAATAACACAATAATTGTCAAAATTCCAAAGGCCACATATAATAGACAGGTTCTTTTTTATTAGTTTTGGAAACCAGTGGCGTCACCAATAAATTTCACTGACAGTATAAGCTCGTTTATTACAAAAAATTCAGCACTCTGTATTCCAAAAACGACAAAACTTATTATACATATTTATGGGAACTTTCAGTCTTAAAATTGACGAATCGGCCACAATAATATTTTGGATTTCTTTGGAAACACACTGTATCGACCAATGTTTGAAAAAGAAGTGCCAAATTTGTCATTAAAAAATTTTTTTCACATACATATATCTTTTGTCAGTTTTAGTTCTATTAATGTTTTATTTTTATTATACTCGTATTATATACAGGATTTATTTTGTTAATATGTAAAGAGATAATTTTAGTTCATTTAATGTTTGTACTATCATAAATTTCACATATGCGGCCTCCACATTTTTAAATTTGTAACAGGCCAGTTGCAAAAGAGGTTGCTCATCTCTGATTTAAACCATTATTTTTTACATAAATAAAACGATTTATTGTTTTAAACAATATATATGTTGGACATAACGATGTATTATTTACATTGTTTTCATATTTTATTGTTTGGAAGTTTTTTTTGCCAATCAAGTTTTCAACGGTAGCTAATTATTATTTTTTGTTTTACTTTTTTACTTTTTTTAACATTAATATTTATTCATTGCAACATTATTGAATGCCTGGTAATTTATTTACTTTTATATTTTTATCTGTTTATGCTGTTTTGGTTAATTTGCCTTATTTGGAATAAAATAATACTTAAAATAACTGATAAATTGTATGAAAAAAACAAAACAATTTATTTGCAATTATTTATACTAATTAAAATTTTTTTATTAAGATACAGGGAAAAATTTTTTAAACATTCCTCTCCTATTTTTTGGCGCCCAAATTTAATTTTTTATATTGTTTGTCACATTTGGATAAATTAGTAGATTGCATACAACTAAAGTGACCTTTACAACATTATTATTTTCCTTGACATAATAATTAACGAAATTATAAAAATTACCATTTTATTTATTAATCGGTTATATTACAATCGTTATTTAATTTATAATAATTGTAATATTAAAATAACAGTGCAACTTTTGGTGTGTCGTATTTTGGGTTAAGTGCAATTAATAAAAAGGAAGAGTTTCAATTTATTACCTAGCCCACATTATTCGCTAATTCAATTGCTAAATAATGATTACCGTCTTCCTGTTCTTTGATCTCGTTCATTGCCTTAATAAATTGGTAACATAAAAGTAAATGAGTACTTAATCCCGTGCCTGCAAACGTTCGTCATGAATCGAGAACAAAATCCGACGAGGAAAATGAAAGTGAATTTTGTCTTTGGCCTTTAAGCTTATGACTCTCGAGATTGGTAGTAGGCTAGTAAGTCACGGAGATGTTCCACTGTTGCCAAATAGATTGTGATTCAATCCAAATTGCGGTGTGTATACTCTTAAGCGATAAAGGTTTTATTTTCTATTAGAAAGCGTGCATAATGCTAAGCGAATAAAAACATTGACAATCACATTTAACAGTAGAAATAAGTGCTCGGGCGTGTCTCGGTTAAATGTCATCTTTATTTCTTAGAGATTTTGGAGGTCCAGATGTCGAGTAGGGTAACAATATTCTTTTGTAGAGTAAGGGAATTTCCTCTGGGCAATATCACCAACTCTTTCAGATCCAGATTTCGGGCCAAGAGTTATTGGTAAAAGATAATAGAGGAACGTCTCTCATCTTCAAAAAATGATGACAATGTAAAGAAAATCGTAGAAACCTTTTAAAGATTGACGTTTAAGTATCAGAATAATAGATACAGACAGAGTGACGAATCATTAGACATTATAATATATTTGATGCAAAAGTTGACATCGGCAACCTTAAAAATCTGATTACCCCTGATCATCTTGCGTCAAAACAACAGAGTGGAGAAACTACTGGAAACATTGTAATGAAATTTTATACGAATATGTTTTAAAAGCTGGTACATCCCATGAACTTGTTTTTATATCTGATTCTCATAGAGGGCGCTAGTTACACGGTTCGTACAAAGTAGTATTGAACATAACTTTTTTCAATTTTACACCCAAAAGATACTCGATACTGAGCACCGTTTTCGGAATATTTTGATTTGAAAATTATAAAGTAATAACCGATGCTGGTATTAAGTAATGAGAAAGGTAATAATTATTATTATTATTAATAAGTATGCATTACATGAGTTAAAAAATTTTTGTCGCGTTAATGAAACCTCATCGATAAAACGGATATATGTTAAAAATTGGGATTGAGGGCTTTCCTTTCTTGTAAAGTTTCACAAAAATCCACAAAAACCTCTTTGAATCATTAGAAGTTTTGGCTATCATCTTATGTTTTTATTCTTTATCCTCTTCCAGCTGGCAATCATTCTTTATTATTTTTTTATGTCCGTACTAGTGCAAACCCACTTCAATTATGTGGGTCATAAAATGTAATAAAGCAGTTATGAGAGATGCTTAACTTACACGAAGGTCCTATTACGTGATTTTTATTAAATGACCAAATTATTAGATCATTTATTTTGTATAGAAACATCTGTTATTGCCAAGTTAGTCGAGTAAAATAGGTGTGCTTTGTTACTTAATCATAAATATTTTTTTTAAACTGACTCTGGTTCCTATACTACAAGTCAATCGTTCCCAGTAATCGCTTCGTTCACCTTTATAGGGAGTAGTTACTGCTCCATGATCATACTCGTAAAATACGAGTGCACTGCTGTAGGCACGTTTGGAAGTAATTGCATTGAATTCTCCTAAAAGATCACCCAAAGATCCAATTACAAGCAATACTTATTGGTATTATACAGGGTGTTTTAAAAAAAGGTGACCTTGTCTCTAGGATAGGTAGAAAACTGAAAAATAATTTGTTTGTTTAGTAAAAAATTTTAGTAACGCCATCCGTATTTAAGATAAAGGGCTTTGAAGAAAAAAAATGTATACACATTTATTACGATTTTGCCGAAAGTACTGGAAACATTGTAATGAAATTTTATACGAACATGTTTTAGAAGCTGATACATTCCATGAATTTGTTTTTATATTTGACTCTCATAAACGGCATTAGTTACACGGTTCGTACCTAGTAGTATTGAACATAACTTTTTTAAGGTTAGATTTATAAATCAAAAGTGAACTAAAATATCATTCAATTTTACACCAAAAAGATACTCGATACTGAGCACCATTGTTTTGATTTGAAAATTATAAAGTAATAACCAAATTTTTTTCTTCAAAGCCCTTTATCTTGAATACGTAGGCGTTAGAGAAATTTTTTACTAAGCAAACCCTAATTAGTTTTCAGTTTTTTACCCATCCTAGAGACGGGGTCACCTTTTTTTGTAACACCATGTAGAAACAATAATCAAAATTATGATAGTTGACCGAGCTAACAACAAAAGAACAGAAATAAAGAAAATAAATAAAATAGTTAGCATTTTCATTTATCTAGGTTCACTAATTTCCAACGAGGGTGGACCCAGTGAAGAGATCAAACATGAAGAAGTCATGAAATCTCTTTGGCAACAAAAGTGAGACTGGTAAGGAGCCTGGTCTTCTCAATCTTTTTCTATGGGTCAGAATGCTGGTCGCTCAAAGTAAGAGACAAAAAGAAAATTGACGCCCTGGAAATGTTCTGTTGGCGTAGAATGCTGAGAATATCGTGGACACAAAGAAGAACCAATGAATCAATACTTCAACAAATAAAACCAAAAAAGAGACTAAGAACAATAGTAGTAGCTGAAAACATCGCTAAATTTTTTGGCCTGCACATTCAGGATGGCAGAGAACAGAGAGGAATGAAGACATATTTTGTAGAGCAACTCTTGAAAGCACGATTTTTGAATACGAGATAGCGACTAAGAAGAAGAAGAGAAGATAGGAGATCTTAATGTTCAGTATACTTTTCCTCTATTTTTAAATCAATTTTTACTTCATCAGCATCCGAAAATTGGAAAATTAATATCTGACGAAGTTCGAGCAGAATCATATCAGGCTTATTGGTGTGTGTTTGAATTTTAGATCCATTTCACTATACCACGTACCTACCTCAATTTTTCCGGTAAGAATAAAAAAATTTGGTAATTTTTCAACTGCATTTTTAATTTAATAATTTTTAGCAACAGCAAATGCGAACGATCACAAACGTATTCTCCGTATGTAACCAGTAAACGACAAGATGACGAATGACGACTATAACTTTCCACGACCAGACAAATGACAGTGACAGCAAACACTGAAAATTAGTAAAGACAGCGAGTAATGCAAATGTAATCCGAGCTCTGTTTTGATAGTCATTTTATTTTCGGCGACCGTGCACATGTCTGTTGGTTTTTTTTTAGAACGTTTTCCTATTTATTTAAAACGATTTTTGGATATGTTGAATAAAAACATTTCGTTCTCTAAAAGTATGTACATTAATCACGAAAATTACCTGACAAGTTAATTTTTATTGTTAATGAGCATGGGTTGTGATACAATTAAAAATACAGGGTGTTTGGCCTTATTTTAACATGTGTTTTTATGCCATGAGTGACAAGTAGATTAAAGAGTGAGCAAAGAGCAAGGGTATGTCTACAATGTCCACAATGATATATTAACTATTAGGGAAGAACGCTGGATTTGGTTATCAGTTTTTTTATGGTAAATGGAATAACATCATTGATGAATGTGTACCAAAATACAATATGTATTGTTACAAATCCGGTACTGTCAGCAACCGAAAGGTCGACGGCGTCGAGGGTCCGTGTTCGACCGCTCTCCTTTGTAGCTGCCGACGGGGCCTAGGAAAGTCGCTCAATGTCTCGAATCCGCGTCGAATAATGGGGAAACAGGTAGGAAGATCTGGAACTGTGATATCGGAAATATATAAAGGGGAAAAATATCATAAGAAAAACAGTATTAGCTTATGTGTTTACGAATTATTAAATGTAAATAGTTATAGAGTTGTAAAAGTTGTATTGCTAAGTGAGTATCTAAGTGGTTAATGAAAATAGAAGTTATTGTATTGAAATAAACATTGTTTTGCTATTGGATCGAGAGTTAAAATCGCCGAACCCAATAGAGAACGAAAAATTGTAATAGTTAAAAACTCTATGAAATATAAGGTTTAGTTTGCAAATGAAATTAAAGAATTGTTGAAAGAGACAGAAAGGTTTAGGAAATTAAGATTTGTATCTGATATCTATGCAGTACAGTTCAACAGTTTGAGAAAAAGGATTTAAGCACTTATAAGATTAGATGAGAAACTATTTATTAAAAAAAATGGAAAATGGGTTGGGTACGGACATTATAAATAATTTTTGGAATTTTGTAAACGATAGAAAAATTATGATAGTATAGTGAACTATTTATTTAAAGAAAATTTTTGATAATAATGAAACATCAGAAGCAATTGCAATGTTCTTTGCATCTGTTTACTCAAAGACCAAGTCATCATATCAGTCATATTCTGACTGCTCTAAAAATTAAAACATATACACTCACAGTCCTTTCTTGCACTGCTATGACAAAATATATTACTTACATAAAAAAATAATGATCGATACACTATTATTGGTTATAAAGAAAAAGTTAAAATTAAATTTTTAACTATTTGTGAGCACTTGAAGCATTTGAAAATTCTTTTAAAAAAAATTCAATTACGAATGAAACTACTCAGTCCAAAAACATTTGGTAATTATACTGATTTGCATCGTCAGGGTATAAACCAACCAGGTGGATTTAGCACAAATAATTCGTCCTTGTATCTCTTGATATTCGTGTATGAAATACAAAAGATTAATAATCACGATTAACAAACGACTATCAACACATCAACATTTTTTTGTGAATACGTAATCTATTAGTGGTACTTTAGCTAATCATTAATGGAAATGAAAAAGGATTGCTTTCAATATTTAGTAATCAATATTTTTAGAATTAAAAAAAAAATTACACAAAGACGCAGTTTGACATTGGATGATGCTAATTTAATGCTAATATAAAATTAAAATAAACTGAGTAGCTATTGGAATAAAATATAATTTTTTAAAACTTACTAATTAATTACGAATTATTTGATCAAATGTTTGGTCTAGAAGGATACTGTACATTGAATTGGCTCTTGGTAAGTATGTAAAGCATTATCCTACCACATGCCAATGTGATGCAGAGCCATAACGGTTAAGCGGCAGGACTGTCACAGATACCGGTGATATCAGGGCTAACGGTACTTATTTCGGGAAAAACACGCATTATTAATTTGTCACTTAATAGATAAATATTATTAATGGACAATATATTTCATTTACGCTAATATATCAAATATATACTATTGTTTTCTAAGAGAATTGTGTTACAGATTATTTCGCCAATATATGACGGTTTCGGATTAGTCACCAAGGCATAGATTAAACGGGCGTACTGTGTTGAAAGGTACATTAGTAAATTCCCCTAAGATTTAAACCAGAAATTTTTTTGTTTATTATTGTGCTTTTATCGAGAGGTTTTTTCACCAACACACATTACTACTCTGTTGCATGGACAACTGCCTTAACATCCCTAGCAAAGTGCAACAGTTATTTTTTAAAATATTTAACTCTTTAAAGTGATTACTTAGGTTTAATATCAAAATAATTAATTGGCAACACAACAGTTTTACCTTCAATTTTTAACAATTTAAATCGCGAATAAAAATTAATAAGGTTTGTACTTAATAATTTACAGCATTGTGTCGTATAGAAAATTCCATCGTCAAAATGTTCCTACTTCAAAGTTTTTTTTAAGACAAAAATTTCCCATTACAAAAGCTTTCAAACAAAATATGTTGCAGAATGTGCAAGTATACAGAGATGGAGTCTCGAAAAAAATTAGCTCTAAAGCAACACAATGAACGCTAGCCTATTTTAAGAAGTGAAAACCTAACTGGGTAATTTTATTTTATTAATTGGCGAAAAACACGCAATGCGAGACGGATAGCTATGAGGAACTATGCGTATTACCTCGACTGTAAAAAGTAAAATGTGTAATTTTCTTTTACGGGTAGTAATCGATAAATACAATGGTACTATTAAGGCATGCTTGCTGTATTGGTTTGACTTTCTTAATTATTATTTTATCATTACAAAACAAAATCGCAATAATAAAAAAAGTTTATTATTTAAAGTAGTATTACACTAACTACGCAGCCCATTCTGCATGTTTTGCAATAGGAAACACCATGAAGAAAACAACTTCAACTGCTATTCCTAATAAACTTATGAGCTAGTGCATTCTGATTATCTAAAAAAGTTTATATTTATGTTAAAAAAAACTACCAGCAAAATTGAGCACTGAACATTACAATTTCACACAAAGAAACGGGTCTAAAGGGGACGTTCAAGTATTACGTAACGCAATTTTTGAAGATTTTTGACCCTCCGTCACCCCTATGTAACGCACCGTAACATTTTTTTGCACCCTCCCTCCCAACGTTACGAAACACACGAGTGACCATTAAGCAAATCTATTTTTTGTAACTAAACTAACTATAAAAAAAAATTAAATTTTTTGTGTGGAAAAACAATGTTACGTAACGCGTTGTTCAAACAAATCCCCACCCCGCCCCTGTAACATATCGTAACGTTCTACAAGACCCCCTCCCCCAAATTGCGTTACGTAATATTTAAATGCCCCCAAACCTAGATGCAAAGCTTAAATGTAATAAACATATTTGAAAACAAAACAATTATGTATTTATTATTCTCAGATTTCTAACAAAACCAAAGAACTGGTCTAAAAACAAGTGTTTAAATAGGGGTATAGAAATAGAGTCGTCTACATATCTACTTACATATAGTCATGCCTTTTTTTCCCGTAGGGGTAGGCAGAGACCACTTCTTTCACTTGCTACGGTTCTTACACAGATCTTTTAATAAGTATCCTTTCTTTAGTGCACTCCTACATGCTCGTCGGTAGTTGGTACTCTTGACCTGGCCTTTCTCCAAAACAATGTTGATCTAATCGAGATATGTTCGCCGAGGTCGACCTCTACCGACTTCCGTCCATTCACACTCGCCTTATAAATTTTTTTCGTCAATCTTCCTATATCCATCCTTTCTACGTGTCCAAATCATCTAAGCATTCTTTTATCTATCTTTGTAACCGCATCTTTTTTTACACCACAGCGTTCCCTTATCTCACTATTCTTCACTTTATCCAATCGAGTAACTCCGGCTATACTTCTCAGACTACTCATCTCCGCAGCATTAATCCTATTTTCATGCTTCTTACGCCAAACCCAACATTCACTACCAAACATACCAACACTTCTCTATGCACAGCCAGACGTGCCTTTTTTGACACTTTCTGGAGGTGTTATACAGTGCCCCATTAATTTGTTTTCCTGCCAACACCCTTCGCTTAATGTCACTGTATTCTGCTGTGAGTTTTACCAAAGAAATCAATTTCAAATGCATTTAAATATTCCAGAATCGGGTACTAACGAAGATTATCAATGCTCTTTGGTATATATCCTCATCGGGAACTCCAGGTGGGGACACTCGAAGAACAAATCGAGAATATTGCGTCATAAGTAGAGACTTGAGAATCAACCAAACGTCGATTTGCTTAAATTTTTGGACAATTAAAACCTAGTGCGACGGTCAAACAAGATCAAACCTTTTGAGTTTGTGTTAGTGTGCAGTGTATTGAGTATGCAGAACATGTGAAACAGTAGGCTGGACCAATGGAGAAAAAACCAGACTGAAGCAACTGAAATAATATACTTCAACTTCGAAATAACTATTAATTTTGATATTAGGTTTATTGTCATTTAACAAAAAAAGGCAATAATTAACAATCAAAGTGATGACAGTTATATGAATAACCCAAGTAAATAATACGGAAAATAATACAAGAGAATCCCCGATCGTATGCACCCTTAGACCGTGCAGCTCCAGGTATCCATGACTATCTAACTAAAAGGTTTATTGGTAATCGTGGCCTCTATATTAATAATGACTAGAGACTGAAAAATATGCACTAAATGTCCAATATATGCATGCAATATGCATTAAAAAATAAACCAAATATGCAATAAAATATGCAAAATGCATATAATATGAATTAAATTTTTAAAGGAAATTAAACACATTTACAACTATTAATGGGTTATTTATTGTAACAATATTCAATCAAATATTTTTCAATATTCTCTATTGTTAAATTATATCCACGATCACTTAAAATAAGACGAGAACGATCTTACTTAGTTACTACAGAAGGACTCATACCAATAGTTTTAGTAACATTACCATTCAACATAAGGCCTTTTCGGAAACTTACTCTGTGTCACCAACCCGATCCAATGAGATCACGTGACAGATCACTCCGATCACCTATCCGAGAACTGTAGTTTACGAACTTTAAGGTTTCGTTTTTGATCTGACTGTTAACGTCCTCCTAACCTCAATTTTTTATGTTTTCAGTCGATTAATTATTTATCATTTTGTTATAACTGAAAATCATGCAAGTCGAGGAAAATTTAGGGAGGTGTGAAGTATGTGGTTTCATTAGTCAGGAGAGTAATGTCCGACGACATATAAGAGAGTAGCCAGTAATAACAACCACAAAGGAATTAGTTTATAATATAATAATCGAACATTTTTTTTATACTAACCTTCAGTAATGCACATGCGGTGCCTATAGCGTCTTTAACGACCCTTCTCTCGAGGTGGGTTACGAAAAACGTAACCTGGGTCTATGATCGAGTCAACAAATCAAAAGTTTCCGAACACAGGTAGGCAACTCGGGTTAGGTAAACGAACGTGCAGGTTAGGGATCGTGTTAACCCGAGTAGGTTTCCGAAAAAGCCTATATTATTAACCGATTTTAAGAGAGCAAAGTTTTTGACTCCTGATCAACTGTTGACGACGTACAAGGCTCAAATCGGACCGACCTCTACTGGAGTATTGCTCGCACATTTGGGGTTCAGCACCAAGGCATTCTCTTCGTCTTCTAGATTCCATTCAGAAAAGAGCCATTCGCTTGATAAACAGCTCAACTCTCACAGATACCCTTCACCCATTAGAACACAGAAGAAGAGTTGCAGACCAGTCATTGCTCTACAGATATTTCCATGGCAGATGCTCCAGAGAAATAAAAACTCTTGTACCACCATTGGCCACATTCGGCCGAAGAACTCGGCACGCTGATCAGTCTCACCCATTTACTCTCAAGATTGACACTACAAGGACCAATCTTCATCAAGAATCCTTCTTTTACAGGGCTGCTACGGAATGGAATAAGCTTCCAAAATCAGTTTTTTCAGAGAACTATGACCTGCAACTTTTTAAAAAGCGTGTCCACAATCATTTCCTTTCTATAATCCCTTCCCCTTCTAATAGTCGCAGTGCGGGCCGTCCGCGGCCCACACGATAGGTTACCCTTTTTGCGACTATTTTTATAAAAAAAAAACAATTAAATGACTTCAATGTCGTCACCAACAAATCAAACATAAAGAAACTGTTTTTCCTGGAAAATTTAAAATATATTTACCTGCTGTTATTAAAAAAATCTGTTTCTGTAACTGTTACCCAAGATTTAAATAATAACAAGTATTCCTACAATTTAATCAATAAAAAAAGTTTTAATTATACTAATCAATATTAGCAACTAACTCTTTAAGTAAACGATAATAAAAATATTGAAACGTAGAGTGAAATGTTCAAAACTCCATACAAAGTTTCTAAATTACCATTACCTATATAAATTTGGAAAGTTTTTCAATGATTGTTACCTTGATTAAGTGTTTATATTTATATAACCGAAGAATAACACATATTCAGTGGTAGCACAAGCCAGTACACGATCATTTGAAAACAATAATTTTATGACATAAATCAATAAAATACAGTATCAGTAATTAATTTTTTTTTATAAAACTTTCACAGAATTTTGTTTTCATCAACTTATTTCTATTAAACCGTTTGTCCGTTTGCACAGGTTCACCTCAAAAGTTATTTTTAGCCATGAAGCGAGGAACTTTAGGTGCACCTTAAATTCAATCCCGTTTGCAAAAGTCGTTTTTTAAAAAATTTAGCTAAGCCTAACTAGGAGCTGACAATACCTGTAATAGACAGTCCAAATCCTATGCAGTGGGCACCTCAGGGCCGGACCACCCCTTCCCCCATACACGTTGACTGCAAAGAAGAACTGAGAACGCTGGTAGACCGTAATCACGTCAAACTGCTACGGGTTCCAGGACGTCAGGAAGTTGCAGGTAATGAGAAAGTAGACGAACTTGCAAGAAGAGGTTCGGAAAAATAAAAACAAAAACTACTGGAAAAGCATACCAGAAAACGAACACGGGAAATAATACATCAAAGGACCGTGTCATAAAAAGACGGCAGAACTGTTACCAATAAACAGGAATCAGCTAAGAATCACTAAGAGACTATATAATGGAGGCTTGGCCTGCAAGTTGGGCGGCGGGGATCCAGGGGCGGTGAAGCGCGTGCTGTACTGCTGTGGGGCGCTACGGAGGATGGGCGGTTCTTGGGCGGCTACATTGTTCCCACCCAGTACAGAACTTGTACAAATTTGTACAAGGTACGAAGGTACTGGATTGGGTGAAGTGTGGTTCTAGGTCCCGGGGATTGCCTGTCTTTATACAAAGATACAAAAACACATAGGCAAGATAAACTAGTGTCACTATAGGCAATAGCCAGACGGACCTAAATAGGGGTGGAGTTTTTAATGAGTAGACCCGACACAGTCATTGAAGTCTCACAGTAGACCTTAAGCTTCAGACTCATATCCTCTCTGTAAAGGATTTTTTCCAACTATACAAAAAAAAGCCTCTCTTAAGATTCCCAATTCTCTCTTCTTTAAAACCATAAAATAGAATATTTATAATTTTCTTAAGAATTGTGCATATTGCATATTTAAATAAAAAAAACGTCCGGGTTATCTACTACTATTTTTTTATGGAAATAATGACCACTTGCGAGAATAATTTAAAACTTGTTATACAGCAGTTTTAACAACAAATAATGTATTTAAAAAAATTCTTTCTCACACTTCTACGGTGTTGAAATGTCTCGTCTTTTAAATATTTTTTCTCTTACACGAGGTTTGGCTATTAAATACCGAGACTGATTATGAAAAAAAATTTTATTTTAAGAATTATTCTACAATCAAATGCTCTTCTTTAATGTACTCCCCTTCCCTCGCCACACACCGTTCCATTCGTTTTTTCCATTGGTCAAAGCAATGCTGAAAGTCTTCTTTTGTAAGAGCAGTTAGGAGCTTCGCCGATTTTAGCTTCACCTCTTTCATCGACTTGACCCGGGTTCCATTTAAGGTAGACTTGATCTTCGGAGACGTTAAAAAGTCACAGGCTGCTAAATCAGGCGAGTAAGGCACGTGTTGGAGCACTGGAGTGTCTCTAGCGGCTAAATAACGCTTCAGGGACAGCGCGTTATGGGCAGGTGCGTTGTCCTGGTGCAAGATCCACGACTTGTTTTTTTACAATTCCGGCCGTTTCTTACGAACTTGCTCTCGCGGTTTTGCCAAACCTTCCAAATAGTAAGTTTGGTTTACAGTTTCACTCTCTGGAACCCATGCAGTCATTACGATGCCGTTGATGTCGACGAGGACGTTGGTCATCTTTGATGCTCTCTCGGCCTTCAGAGCGTCGTTTATATTATTCGAAAACACGCGCACGATATGTAGAATTCTTACCATAGGCTTTTTTTAACAAATTATAACACTCAGCCGGAGTTTTTTTTTAATTTAACGAAAAATTTCACATTGATCCATTGATCGTGGCTTTCGTCACACATTGTTATCGGCACGAGAAAAAAACACGTTCGTTTCTAACCTCTATAGAAAAATTACTGCTACAGTGACAAATACGTGTGTTCGTACTGAAATAGTAGACACTTTCAGCAATCCAACGCTGCACTCGTTATTCTCCCTCTACCCATTTGGGCGCCTTTCGCGCGCACAGTCTCCTTATTTAATAGCCAGACCTCGTATTTCATGAATTTAAAATATTTTTGATTTCAATCTATACACTCTACAATAAAGTTAAATGAATTTGCCGTTTTAGCTAATTACAAATTAATTATCCAATAATATGAGAAATGTGCTTTTTTACAAAAATAATTTCGGTCTTTGCTTAAAATACGTTTAAAAAAAAAAGAGAACAACAAATATAGAAAAAATTATTTCTACTAAAAATTCGCCAAAGCCGTCACTGGAGTGACGAATTTAAATAAACACAATAAATATTCTTGATACAACGAACAAAAAATTACAACACGTAGATTTATTGCTCAGAATGTAATCAATTGAATATAGTAATGTGCAATCAACGTGATTACTAATCAATCCATAATTTTAATAATGAGTTTTTGTACAACCGAACAATAGAAATCTGAAAACCAATGAAAAATATATGTACAATTGTTTCTTAGAAAACCGTTGTAAAAAAAAAATCGTTATTGCGTAATGACACTAAAGAGACTATCTACAAGGTTTATCCTTTATATGATAGCGACGAAACTCAGGTCTAAATACATCAGTTAAAACCATGATAAATACAATATGGGCAACATAAAATATCTACTGAGAAGATAAGAATGTAATTTCTATAGATGTTCAAAAGTAATTAAAACAGTATACAATCGAATGCCTGATGCCGATTTATAAAAACATTGTTTAGAAGTATACGCTCAAAATAACAATGAAAGTCTAAACGCTCTTATTTGGGCTATGGCCCTAAAAGTACATTACAGTGGTGCAACAATTGTTGAAATTGCATCTGATATTGCAGCTAGTATCTTTAAAGAAATAAAGCACCTGGTGTTGGAAATCAGTACTTCCAACTGTTCAATTCCTCTTTGAGAAATTCTTTGTTTGTAAAACTACTTAGTACGGCCCTGACACCGACACAAATCAAGTAAATGTCACGCATTCATTACGTGAAAATTAGCATTTCTGATATAAATAAGGGGTCCCGTACAATTTATAAATCATGTTAAGAACGCGTGCAGTTATTTCGAGAACATTCCAATCTTCGCGCGCAATTCTTAGCAAGCGGTTATACGGAGACAGTGACCAATCAAAAACGCTTAATTTAAAACGAGAATCCACATTCAAAACGGTTTCCGGTTCTCACCCTCTTTCGCTTTCCGAACTTCAAGCGATGCAGAGCACAGCACTTCGCATATCTTCAGCCGAGGTATAACCTTTAGCGTTCAGAGCAATACTTTTAAAAAAAACACCACGTGGTAAAATGCACATAACTATAATCAAGTAAAATACAACAAACAAAAGCTAGTAACCAGTGAAATCATTCTAAAGATACAGGAGGCTTTAAAACTGTAAGCTCCATGTATTAAAATTAACAATATATTATCGATGACACGTGTTTGTTTTATTTACTGTGAAAATAGCAATTCCTGGCGATAAAAGGCAGTAAACCCGTTAATAGTAAAAAGACAGATCGAGCCAGCGATTACTGAGTTATCGAAGGATTCAACATCTCTACGCAGTAAAACGACGCAGTCCTAGAGCAAGTATATCTGAGGCAAAAGAGCCCTATTACGCCTGGTGGGGTCGGCGCCGGCGCGCACCTGTTGAAGATAAAATAACTATAGAAGCTATCAAATTTGGTGAAGATAAGCTATTAAGTTACTTTTCAGTGAATGCTTAAAGGGATAGCACCTACCAAATAAAACAACGCTATTATTACTATTATTCACATAAAAGGAGACATATCGAAATTAATAAACTATCGCCCGATCAGCCTGCTTTCACAAATATACAAGCTCATCACAAAAATAATTACCACATGGTTAAATGCCAAAATAGATGCCTATTAACCTAATAAGGCTGGATTTAGATTAGGGTTTGGAACAAATGATCACCTCCAAGTTCTTAAGATTCTGATTGAGAAGTCGGTCGAATATAATTAATCTCTAGTACTAATATTTGTGGATTATAAGAAGGCTTTTGACACAGTAAACCAGCATGAGATGTTAAAGGCACTATCCAACTGCCGAATAGACCATCGTTATACGACGCTCATAAAACATATATATATATATATATATATATATATATATATATATATATATATATATATATATATATGACAACGCTACATCATCTGTTAAAGAAAGTACAAACCAATTTCCGATTAAAAGAGGCCTAAGACAGGGCGATACCATCTCACCAAAACTTAGAATATATGTGCAAGGGAATAGACTGGGAGAAGATGGGAGTAAATATAAACGGCGAAAAGCTAACTCATCTCAGATTTGCGGATAAAATCGTCTTGATCGCGGACAGTATGAACGACAAAGCCTCAATGTTGGAAAAATTGTATGTTAACTCACAAAAAATAGCAATAAAAATCAACATGACCAAACTGAAATCACGACAAACCTTGTGCTCGGTGGAAGTGGGTGGAAAAATAGTAAGCGAAACAACTACTTACAAGTATCCAGGACATGAGATCCGTATCAGCAGGGATAATCAATCATCCAAACTTGCTCGTAAAAAAAGGGTTAACATGTGCTGCCTTTGGTAAGCTTAAAGACGTCTTCAAATCGGCACTCCCAATAGGTCTAAACAAAAAGGCTTTCACCAATGTATCCTGCCGAGGCTAGCATATGGGGCGGAAAAATCCTGCCGGTTAACTGACATTGAACGCGTTGGTGTGCAGAGGTGTTTGTTCGCCTTGTCACCGTATCGCCACCGCGCCCGCTATCGCTCTGGTTTGCGCGTCGCTAAATAATTTGTACGAGGAGATATAAATTCGGCCATATTACTTCATAGAATCTCATTTATTTATAATGATAAGCAAGCTATCGAAGCGATTTGAAATTATTTGAGTAGCTGCTTCGTTTTAAAGTAAATGCTCAAATGAAGCATGTCAAAACTGAAGGAGGTGCTTGGTGGTTCGTCACTAAGCATCTTCTCAATCGTTTTATTCGTACCAAATGAAGTAGCTACTCAAAATTGTTGAGACAAAAACGGGTAGGTACTTAGTTTTAACAATACAACCCATTATTTTTATTTTTTTATTACGACATGGTCAATTCTGGAAGACGTAATTTTTTATGAACAATAATTTTATGTTACAGATTAATATTATTTTGCAAAAAACTGTCACAAGTCATGTTAAAAATAATAAAAATTATTATTGGTTCGAAAGTAGCGAAATATTTGTTTTATTTTGTGTTATCTTTACTAATAAAAAATGAAAAAAAATAGAAGTCCAGCTGTTCAGATCCGCTGAAATATATTTCAGCCTTGAGTGAAACATTTGTTTGTCATTCCGATAAGACGCACAATATCTGCAAAGTTTTTTTTACTAAATAACCAGATGAACGTATCGTATAGCGAGTAAATCATGAACGTTTATATGTTTATCAAATTCGATGTGTGCATGTGACGAGAAAGTTTCATTAAGCAAATAGATAATAAATAAGTGCTGACCAAATATTGTTTGATTTTTACGACAATATATTGTACTACCCCCAAAAAAATATGCCTACTTTCATGATTATAAAAAGTTGGACACATTAAACTCCTTATAAATTTAACAAATAACTAGAAAATATTTTGTTGTCGAAACAGTAGGTTTAATTTGGGAATTTAATTTAAAATTTAGAGATCAAATAATTAATCAACATTCTGTAAATTATTGTAATTAGATAAATGTTTATGTAAAACTAAAATAAATGCTTTTTGATTGTTCTTTCTTTAGGTCTGAACCACCGCCAAAACATTTTTAAAGCCATTATAAAATACTAATTCAAGGAAACCAATATGTTTGTTTTTTTACTTTAAATATAGGAAGCGTCTCTTAACTTTCTACAAAGACCACAAAATGCTACTATTAAGATTTGATATTCCTCTATTTTTTTTAAAATTTGACATTTGTTATCGGAAAAACAGTAGCAGCTGAAATCGACCGAGTAGTTTTTGCAATCATTAAAAAAAATAGCTAAAAAAGAGAAATCATTAGAAGATAAAATTTGCTCAGTTATGTTTCTGGATATCGCTAAAGCTTTTAAAAAAGTACGGCACCAAGTCCTGATAATGATATTCCTAATATTTTCTCTGCAACTGGTTAAAATATTGCAGTCATACCTACACCAGGAAACATTTAGAGTTAAAATGGACTCTAAGCTCAAACCAATAGACGCAGGGGTCCCCTTAAACCAGTCCGTTTAAGCTCCGTTTATCCTGACACAAGCAGTAAAATCCTCGTAAAGTCATTTCAATGCTCGTATTAAACTACTGCTCACCCCATACATAGACAATGTCGACCACTATTTACTCCTCACTACTCTGTTATAGGCCTTTTCCACGAATAAAAATGTTGGGTTTGGCTAAAGAATAACGAAATAAGATTTATAATGCGAGTTTGAAGTCAGTAGAGGTCGACCTAGGCAAACTAGAAAGACCAGGTCAAAAGTACCAGCAAACAACGAGCATGCATGACAACGCTGATGAGAGTAGAAGAAGCGAAAGACGTGTGTAAGAACCGTAGTAAGTGGAAAGAAGTGGTCACTCCTACCCCTATAGGACAAATGCAAGACTATATGTATCTAAACTGTAGGTAGCTGAAAATTTTTGACAATTTGACTGGATAGTTTGTAAAAAAAATTTACATACTTTTTAAGAATGCAACTTAACTATAAAATGTTAAAACCAATTCTTTTAAAAATTTCACAAATACATAAAAAAAGATCAAATACGATGTCATTTAATCACTGCTATGTTCTTGTCACTAGAGCAGACCTACAATTCTATAAAAAAATATTAGGTATTGTACATACTAAAAAAAACTTATTTTATTAACCTTAATAAAATAGAGGCAGCATTTTCAAGTACCTGCTTTATGTAACGAGTGGTCAACAATTGCATGGAGTATATTTTGTCTAGTAAAAAAAATAGTTTAAAAATTTTATTTGCCATATGACTTTATCATAAATTTTGTTTAATTTAAAAATATTTAGAAATATATAGGATAACACACAGAAAAAGCAGAGCAGCATAAACTTGTGTTTTGGATTTTACATGTGGGTAAACACGTTTTCATATTTGATCTTGAATTCGTATGCTCTTGTCGTTTTTAAGATAAAAAGAATGTCGTGTGTAAAAAAATTTGGGGATATCATTACTGGCAGATAACTCACCCAAATTAGCAAAACAACAGTTTCGTGAAAGTAAAACCCCAAATAAAACCATCTTTTTTGTAACATTGGACATTATGACTATATAGAAGATGCAAAGAAGTTAGCGGAAATAGTCAATTCGGGTTCAAAAGTGGATTTGGTACCAAAAAGGCTATTTTTAGCCTGCAAATGCTAATCCAGAACTGCCTAGATCAACGCAGAGACGTATTTATATGCTTTATCGACTACGGGCATTTGATAATCTCAGGCACGATTTATTATTGCGATATTTGGAGGACTTAAACCTGGACGACAAAGACGTTAGAATAATTCGCAACCTCTATTGAAACAAAACCGCCGAAGTACGTCTACCATGTGGAGGTAAAACAGAAGAATTCCCAATTAAAAAAGTAGTAAGACAAGGATGAATTTTATCACCAATAATGTTCAATCTGTACGTGGATAAAGCCTTTCAGGAAGCACTTTAGGAGTTAAAGTTAACGGCATCCCAATCAACAATATCAGATACGCCGATGATACTGTGATCTTAGCTGACACAGCAGATGATTGAGTTTAACGCCCAAAAAACACAAAGTGCCACGTTTTCCAAGAAAGTGAATTCCTCAAATCATCCCATCACAATGTCCGGAAATACCCTTGAACCAAGTCCCTCCATCTCGATTTTGGGAGTCACGGTGTCCAATATTATGTCTTGGCATGACCATGTTGCTAACATCGCAAAGTCGGCAAGCCAGAGGCTAGGTTTTCTGTGGAAAGCCAGAAAGTTTTTTACTCCTGATCAACTGTTGACGACGTACAAGGCTCAAATCCGACCTCTACTGGAGTATTGCTCGCATATTTGGGGTTCAGCACCAAGGCATTCTCTTCGTCTTCTAGATTCCATTTAGAAAAGAGCCATTCGCTAGATAAACAGCTCAACTCTCACAGATACCCTTCACCCTCTAGAACATAGAAGAGGAGTTGCAGACCAGTCATTGCTCTACAGATATTTCCATGGCAGATGCTCCAGAGAAATAAAAACTCTTGTACCACCATTGGCCACATTCAGCCGAAGAACTCGGCACGCTGATCAGTCTCACACATTTACTCTCAAGCTTGACACTACAAGGACCAATCTTCATCAAGAATCCTTCTTTTACAGGGCTGCTACGGAATGGAATAAGCTTCCAAAATCAGTTTTTCCAGAGAACTATGACCTGCAACATTTTAAAAAGCGTGTGCACAATCATTTCCTTTCTATAATCCCTTCCCCTTCTAATAGTCGCAGTGCGGGCCGTCCGCGGCCCACACGATAGGTCTACCCTTTTTGCGACTTTTTCATAAAAAAAAAAAAAAGAATATGGAGGACGCCTACGTAGTAACGACTGCATGGAACTTTAAGAAGAAGAAGGGCTTTATGACCTATTTAATATCTGCATCTCTACCTAAAAAAACTAAATTGACAAAAACTGTTTTTAAATGAAACATATATTTTTATTTTTTCTAGCGAATCATCAAAAAACCTTAAACTTTTGTCATGCCTACAATGAATTTTGGTAATAAAATAATTTTAATTATAAAATGAAAGATTTTAAGTAATAATCATTAAAATCTTCCGTTTTATTGCCGAAATTGTTATTTTATAACACAAATCCATTTAATATTATTAATTCAATGTGTTAAAAAGTTACTTTTATGGCTATCATATTTATTTTATTTATTACTTTAATGTTATGCGTTTTACGAGAATTAAAATACAAAAAAATTGAAATATCTAAAAATCTGCTGAAGGTATGTAAAAACATGTCTGACAAAAAGTTCCGCTAAAAAAATAAAAATATAAAATAACCAAAATTTTGTCATTTCAAGTTTACTTGCAGATATTGAATACCCTGTATTTCATGTAACCAATATAATGTAAGAGATGCTGTTACTATGCTTCTACTTTTACAAAACCGAATATGACTGATTGTTTTGTTAATTTGAGTAAGTTATTTTCCAGTAATGATATCCCAGATTTTTTTATGTACAAGATCCTCGATATCTTAAAAAAGACAAGAGCTACGCATACAGCACCAATTAAATCAAATTTACACATAGAATCCAAACAACAACTTAAGTACATTCTATACAGTTTTTTTTTAAATTTAAGTTCAGTTTGTGACCATATCATATTGTTACGATAAATAAAAAGAGATCGCCGACGGAAGAGTGAAATTTTGAAGTAAATTGAGAAAATGATATTGTTATAAAAAGTATAAAGTTTTGTAATTATCTAAGTGATTTATCTAGTAGATTGTAGGTTGTATGGGGGTCGTGAAGGCTATGCTGCCTCTCAAGAACTTCGACCTAACAGATGGGGGTCGTGAAGGCTATGCTGCCTCTCAAGAACTTCGACCTAACAGATCTTTTGTGCATAACCCTTAATCCTGGGGGCTAAGTTCCTGACATCGGATGGCTTTAGGAAGGCCCCTTCCAGCCTCTTGCAGAAAAGCGCTGGGTATTCGCAAAGCAAATGTTCTGCAATTTCAGCGAAGCTCTCGCAGTAGCGGCAACATTTTCTGTTTTACCCATATTTTTCAGGTGATATCTCAGAAGGCAGTGTCCAGTCCCGTCACCAGTTTCAAGTCTTTTACATCCAACTCGAGAAGCTGTTTAGCTTTCCCGGGCGAAAGGCTTACTAGTCTTTTCGCTTGTCTTTGTCCTGGCACTTTATGCCAGCGAGATTTCATTTAATCTGTTACCCAGCGTCAAACCTCTTCTTTCAAGTGGGCTTTGAAATATCCACAGAAGAGTTCTGGGCCGGAAAATTGTTTATTTGCCCCTTCTTCGGCAAGGGAGTCTGCTCGCTCGTTGCTTTTAACTCCCTTGTGACCTGAAACCCACATCAGAGTAACCTGATTGTTTGCTGTCAGTTGTCTTAGGGATTGTTTACAGTCCCAAGTCAGCTTAAACTCACAAGTGTATGACTTTAGAGCTTTTAGTGCTGCTTGGCTCTGTAACGCCCACTCCAACCCTTTCATCCATTTTGGATCCATCAATGTACCACACTAAAGCATCCCTTCCTAGTTGAGGTCCGTTCTCTGTGCAAACTTGGTGGTTGTTTATGACCACTTCAAACTGCATTTCGAAGTCGTATCTAACTGGCATAATATCTGTCGGCTTAGACATGGATTCTAGGGAAATATTTTCCAAAATCTTTAAATTTCCAATCCGATTTCCTGCTTTAAGATTTATGTAGTAAGAATTTATTGTATAGAAATATTAAGTTATAAGTTATTCTACTAAGTGTTTAAAATAATAGAACCCAAGAGTAAATGTTGCAATAATATTATAAATGAAGTTTTTTGAGCATTATTATCTACTATTAACCCTGTACCCTGTTGACCCTTGTACGCATGTACGTGTTACTTTCTTAAATAAAAAAACACTGACTGTACAAAACATTATACTTAATTAAAAATCCAAATTACAAAAGTGGCATGTAGAAGCATATTATTATGTCTAACGATAATAGACGGTGATCCCATCAAACCAGTTATAGTGAGTGTCAGCGGGTTACAATTTAACTCTGCATCTCTTGAAATTAAAAGCTAATTTTTTTATTACTTTAAAGTGGGTATCTGTGTCATCGTGAGAAATAAATCTAATCTTTGTTGAAATCAAAACGTAATCTGTGAATCCTAATCGCTTTATTTCTTTATGGTTTACATTTTTTTTTGTATGTCATAAGGTGCAAACAGTTTGATAAATTTTAAAATTAAGTAACATATTTTTGTGTGAAATCTATTACTTATTGTTGAACGTTAAGTAATAAGCGTTCGTTATAATTGCAAGTAATGTAATGTTACTTTCCTAAACTAATCGCCTAAATAAAACTAAGGCAACAACATATTAAATCATACAAATTGCTATATTGAATTCATTCTTATATTTTTTTATGGACATTGGTTACATTAATAGTTTAAAAAAATGTATTCGGATATTTTAAAAGTGAATTAGCTTTAACATTTTTTAATGAGATTGGAATTAAAATTATTCTTAAGACTTAATAACAAAATTTTAATGTTGAAAAAATAAATTACGGCGTAAATAAAACACTAGTAGCAAATTAAATGGTGTAGGTTAGGTTAGGTATCATGTGAGTGGGGCATAGGTCGCCCCTCCAGTACGACCATAAATAGGTCTATTGTGGCTCACCCCTAGAGGTTACAGTTCACCGCACAATACAGCTCTTCTCACGAAGTTCATGGTTGTATGAGGTAAGATTTTCTTAAAGTCGGTAGGTTGTAGGTTGGTATAACTAAACCTTTTTCTTCTAAAGCAGGGCATAAACATAGTATGTGTTCAGCAGGTTCGTCTTTCATGCAGCAAAATTGACAGTCCGTTTGTTGATTCAGACCTATCCTTCAGAGATGGTATCTTAGACGACAGTGTCCTGTAAGTAGTCTCGTCAGAATTCGCAGGTTGTTCCTGCTCCATTTTAGGATCTACTTGATTGTGTTTCTCGAGGGTTTAGGTAAGAAAACCTTCGAGTAAGTCAACCCTGGTATATATCGGACCAGTGCGTCAGTCTTTTTCTCTCCGCCCAGTCCAAAATAATTGTTTTGTGTGGCACTTGTAGTGACTGGTCCAGGGAACGCAGATTCGGCTCCCAGTTTTGCAAGGATGTCGACTTTTTCGTTTACCTTCACCACCTGGTGCCCATGTACCCACAGCAGAGTCACTCTGTTGTTCGCATCAAGGTACTCTAGGAATTCGTTGCAATTTCATACAAGTTTAGAATTTATCTTGTTGGAGCTCAGTGCTTTTAAAGCAGGATAAAAACAGGGAGTTCAGTTGGAAAAACTTATAAATTATTTTTATCTAGGAGTGGATAAAAATTTGAAACAATGTAGAAACGAGATTCTAAGGTTTTTTGTTGATTATGAAATAAAAAATGAGAATTGTTAGTATGTTAAGATTATTAAAGGAGAGCAGACGTGTTTTTTAAAGATAGTAAGAAATCAGTTTTAAAAAAGAGAGTAGATATTTTTGATATACCTAATATATTGTATTGTAAAAGTTTGTTAAAAGTGTAAAGAAGGTAATAATAATTTAAAATAGCAATAAAAAATAAAAGTGAAGGGCAGTTTCCCGAAAACAGTCAACTTGGAGTTCCTGGTGAGATCATCTGAGCTGGAGGAAGGGTGTCGACCGACAGAAATAGGTAGCGAGTTTGTTTTCATAAAAAAAAACATTATTATTTGGAAGGAAAAACATTTATTTAAATATTTCGGACATAAAGTTGATAAATTTAAATTTTGTAATAATATTTGGTAATTATATTATTTTTTTAATTTGTATAAATAAAATTTTTTTTGTTAAGTTTATAAATTTTTTTAACTGAACCACTCTGAGAGAAAGAGAAATTTAATAACGGGCAGAGAAGTAAGAATTAAAATTAATAATAATAAAGTAATATTAATCGCATCATAATAATATATATATATATATATATATATATATATATATATATATACAGTAATACTGATTATTATTAGCCCAACCTAACGTCCTAATCTAACACCAACAGTACCTGGTGGAGAACTTTGAAAATGGGGACGTATTAGAAAAGACCCTAGAGCTTTTTATTAAAGTTTTATTTGGATACCAATAAAATTTTTTTTTCATACTAATAGCTTATAAACGATTAATTACCCAAGTAATTTGTTATAAAAAAGCAAAACAAAAATAGTTTATTACATATCAAGTTACATATCTAGGGCAGTAAAGTAAGAAATGTCTCAGAGCACATGTTTGTTGGCCGAGGCGAAGCCCGTGGTGTGTATACTATTTTTCTGCCTACTGTAGGCGAAAAGCGGCAACTTCGTTTTGCGTAGCGGGCCGAAAGTGACACTTTTTGCACAGTAGGGAGAAAATGTATTTTAATACATTCTTTCACAATTAAAAGACATTATCTGTGATGTTTGTTAATACTTCTGGATTAAAATTTGTTAAAAATATTATTGTGTCATCTTTTCATCTGTGAAGTAATTGCATTTTACTTAATTAACAGTGAGCCCAACACAACTAAATATGTCCGAAACGATGATAAAACACTCTTATTTTGACATTTTTATTCGCTACGAAAAAACGTATATTTCAAACTTTGGGAATTATTTCTGGAGCTAATCACCAAACGATTTATACACAATGGCCCAAGAGTCAAAAATAGGATTTTTCCGCGGGACTGAATGCAGTTTTTAAATAAAAGTTTTGCATAAAAACAGTGAATTGGTGGTAAAAATAAATAATTTTATCTCGAAACTTCGACTAATTAAAACCCATTTCGTAACAGAATAAGTAAAATATTTTATTAAACTTGAATTCATTATTCATTTATTTTTTTTTGTTTCAATTTTTTAAAATGTTTTAATTATTAAAGGTTTCTGGTGTAAATCATTTATTTTAACCAATAAACGCCGCTTAAATTTTCCAGGATGTTATTTGAAAACATAAAATTAATTGTCGCTCATTTTAAATAAAAAAAGAGCACTTTTTCTTAGAAGAAAACTTAACAAACCTGATAAATGAAAATAAAAAGAACTACGGGTATTGAAAAATCTATCAAACTTTTACCTAATTTTCTTTGGATAAAAACCATGAACTGTTTTTAAATTTAGAGCTCTGTAAATTCATTCCAATATTCTAATCGCTCTGTATCATAAAAACCAGAGCCATTTAACAAAAACGTAGATAACAATCTTAGTAAATATACTGAATGGTTTTTATGGCACACAACTTTTATTTAACATTTGGTTGTGTAAAAATATCAAGATATTTTGTTTAGTGGTATTTCAAACAAAAATAATTTAAATCCGATATCATGTTTACATAAAGTAGGTTCGTTTATAAAAAATTTGAAATCAATATTGTATACAGTATTTTACTAATTTAACACATTGATTTTACGATTTAAATTTTCACAGCCGCTTAAAACCAGTGAAAAATATTCGTTATTTAGTTTTTATGTTCACTTAATATAAATTTTAATTGTATTTTTTAAACATTGTTTGATTAGTGCCAGAATGGAATAATTACCGGCTGTAGCGATTTCTTTTACGATGTTTACTATTTTTATTGTTATAAACATCCGTTTTGGGCACGACACAGAGATATTTTAACAGTCGTCAAAAAAAGTTTGGAAAATGTTTAAATATTAATGGTTTGGTAAATATTTTCATAAATGTTTAATTTGAAAGAGTTTGGTGTTTTACGAAAAGGGACGTAGATATTGATAGTTATTGTTAATTATAATAACATTAATAAATTAAATTAATTAATTAATATCGAATATAGAATCTTCCAAGATAAAAAAAACTAACAAATATAAGGTATATAAAGTTAAAGACACCTGCCTGTTTAAGTAACTCGACTTCCTCGAAACAAATATCCAAAACGGATCCAAAAAAAAAACAGAAGTAATCCAAAAATTGCACAACACAACCGAACACTATAAACAATCAAAAAAACAACGTAATACACAGCGATTTTTTATCCAGTTCGTCTTCGCGACCACAAAAAAAAATTCAATTAAAAAAACAACACAAATATCATTTAGAAGGTAAAGCACTGTTTTTCAGTCACAAGAGACGCGCCATTCAAACTAAGTTAAGGCAGCGTGCTGAGTGCGGGAGGCGAGACTCGTCGAAATCGACCGAGTTCGAACGAGCACGAAAAAAAAGGTTTGCCATGGGATTCTACCTGTTGATTGTTGGTTGAATTCCGTTGTGGTACGCATGGGAGGAGAACGGTATTCGAACATCCGAAATTTACTTCGCGAAAATGGACATTGGGATTGTGCGCTGTTGCCGGATCGATTTGGATTTCTTTAAATACATGTATTACCCGCTTGTATTTTTTTAATGTCTATAATACTGTAGGAGAAAATGGTTAAAAAATTATACTTCACTGCCCTAGGTGTGTAATATACTATTTATCTAGCATTAGTATTTGTAAAAGTACTACTTATTTTATTGCAAAAAACGTGTACGTTCATTTCACAATAAAAGTTGGACACCGAGATAAAGCTACTTTATTTTTCTCCTCTCCTCTTAAATTTACTTTTATTGTTATCTCTCTGCGAACCTGAAATTAGACGACGCATACAAATGGGACGAACAGCGATGATCAACGAAAAAATAATATGGGAAGACAGACAAATATTGCGAAACACAAAGATAAAACTTGTACAAACACTAATATTAGCAATATTCATGTATGGTGTAGAAAGCTGGACGATCAAAGAAGCAGACAGGAAAAGAATTGACTCCTTTGAGCTGTAGTGCTGGAAAAGACTACTATGCATCCCTTGGACAGCACGGAGGACAAATGTATCCATTTGTGGTCATTAAACCTGATCGCTTCAAGTAGGGCAAAATCGAGGCCATAGAATCAGTTACAAACAAACATACAGGTAAAACTAATAAAAAGCGTGTTAAACATACACATGTTACACTGAATACATAGTTAATATAATAAAGCAAATTTTATTAAAAGAAAATTTGGTTTCATCATAAGTATTTTTGAAAAATTAACGCTATAATTTACGCAACACAAAATACAAACTACCATTTGTATTACTGCAGATTGCTAGTGGTGCCATCTACTAGATAATGGACAAATTACTTATTTTGGAAAGTGGAAAACTGTCGCGTATTTTTGTTTCGCACTAGTTCTATCTCTTTTACTCTTATGCAAAGGATATCTGAAGAAATTTATGAATCCTAGCGAAACTAATCAGGATAATCGGATATTTTGATAAAATTATTGTATTGTCGTCGGTCTTTGACAAGTGTGCAAAGTTTAAATTAAATCTGAACGCTTAAAGTAGGGCAAAATCAAGGCCAAAAAGTCAATTACAAATATACGAAAATACAGGTAAAACTAATGTAAGCGTGTTAAAAAACAAAATTTTGCTTCAATAAAATATCTATCTACAATGACTTTAAACTTGTATTTGACTGATACAATATAAAATTAAACGTCAACTAAAAGTAAAAATTCAAATGCTTGCGCTGATGTCACATTTACGACGTCATAAACGAATTTAAAAATATTAAGATTCCTTATTCTGGTACAGTTATTTTTATTGCAATAATTCATCCCCGAAATGTAAACAAAATCTTATTTTAGAAAATAATCTCATGCCACCCAGGCTGTATCCTAAAAAACCGTTAAATTCTCCAGAGATCTGGAAAGTTTCATCAAAATAAAAAAGGAAAGATGAACAAAAGTATAAAATTGTAAGGCATTTCAAATGCGCGCTATTTTTTCCGCGTAATAATAGGAAAGGATTCTGGTATTGACAAATAAAATTTAAATCGTCAATTTGATTTGAAACTGAAGAAGCATTTTCTTATTTTACTTTTATTTTTACACAATGAAAAAAATTATTGGTGGTTGGGCAGCAATGCTGAGATTTTATCGATATTCAGTATCACGATAACTAAAATTTCAATCTGCTAAATAAAAAAAGGAGGAGAGCAATATAGAGTGATTCATTAAAAATGTCCAATTTTTGAATTGTAGATTCTAGACCTCAAAATATAATGATTCTGACCAACATACCTTACAAAAATATTGCTAGTTTCCGAGATACCATGTGCTTAAAGTTTAAATATGGATTTTGATTATCGCAATGATTTTTCACGTTTTCACAATTTCTATTTGAAAATTGGAAATTCTACGTTTTTTTACAAAAAGATTGCCAATTTGGACTCTAATTTAGCATTGCTAATAGAAGGCGCTAGTTACACTTGGTTGTGTTTAGTAAATCATAGCAAGTTTTTGTTTTGGCTGAACATACATACATACATAAAGTCACGCCTTTTTCCCATAGGGGTAGGCAGAGACCACTTCCTTTCACTTGCTACGGTTCTTACAAACATCTTTTGCTTCCTCTACTTTCATCAGTACTCTCATACATGCTTGTCGGTTGTTGATACTCTTGACCTGGCCTTTCTTCAAAACAATGTTGATCTGATCGAGATATGTTTTTCGAGGTCGACATCTACCGACTTGTCCATTCACACTCGCCTTATAAATTTGTTTCGTCAATCTTTCTTCATCCATCCTTTCTACGTGTCCAAACCATCTAAGCATTCCTTCATCTATCTTTGTAACCACATCTTTTTTAAACCACAGCGTTCTCTTATCTCACTGTTCTTTACTTTATCCAACCGACTCACTCCGGCTATACTTCTCAGACTACTCATCTCCGCAGCATTAATCGGCTGAACAATAAGTAAAATATTAAAAAAATATTAAAAAGCGTTAAAATCTGCAAAAAAAGTTACTTTTGTTTAATTCATGAACTTTATCGGTTATCGAGTTATTTGTTTTAAAAATTTCAATGAATTTTAATATTATAAAAAATTTATTTTCTAAATGTGTAACGATAACAAATTAAAAAATCAGAATTAAAAACTTTAAAATGTTCACCCACCATTTACTTTAATACACTTTTTGATACGCTTTCGCAAGAATTTATAAATATTAAAAAACCCTCGTCAATTATTTTTTATCACATTCGCGGCTTCTTCTATTTTCCGTCGCAATTCTGAAAGAGAGTTTATTTTTCTTTGGAAACTAATGCTTTCATTTGCGACCAAATTAAAAAATCCAAGCAAACTCACTTCCACGACCAATTCGTCGATGCAGAAACTGTTAAAGTATTTACGAGGTGGTGGTGCTCCGTCGTGCAAAAACCAAATGTTTTATCTTAAGACTTCACTTCACTTCCAGCTCTTTTCCTCCCCTAACCAATGAAGATGGAACACTAGCAACGACTGCCCAGGAAAAAGCCAATATCTTTGCGCACTTATTTGCTGAAAATTCCACTCTGGATTCTTCGGGAAAACAACCCTTTAACATTACACCTATTGACAGTCACATGCCCGAGATCACCTTTCGCCAACGTACTATCAGAAAGATTTTGCTGGCTCTCAACACCAACAAAGCCTGTGGATCTGACGGAATCCCGCCGATTGTTCTCAAGAAATGTGCCCCCGAACTAACACCTGTTCTTTGCAAGTTGTTTAACCACTCTTACAATTTGGGAGTATTTCCGTCCAATTGGAAAATTGCAAGAGTACAGCCAGTCCCTAAAAAAGGCAAAAAGACCCTACCTAGCAACTACAGACCTATCGCACTGCTATCTATTATTTCAAAAGTCATGGAAAAAGCCATCAACATCGAGCTCATGAAATATCTGGAAGACTCCGGAATTATCAATGATAGGCAATATGGCTTCCGCCATCAGAGATCAACTGGTGACCTGCTCGCATACGTCTCACATATATGGCAGCTATCTACTGAAAAGTATGGAGAAACTTTAGCTGTGGCATTAGATATCTCCAAGGCGTTCGATCGAGTTTGGCACCAGGGACTCCTCGCCAAGCTCCCATCTTATGGCTTGCCCCCTCAGCTATGTTCTCTGCTTGCTAGTTTTCTCTCAAACAGGTCTCTCCATGTAGTGGTCGATGGAGTTTCATCTGACACTCTACTCATAAATGCTGGTGTTCCGCAAGGATCCATTCTAGCACCAACACTATTTTTACTTCACATCAACGACCTATTGAAAGCAACTTCATGTCCCGTACACAGCTTTGCCGATGATAGTACCCTCCATACCGCTTTCTCTTCCAGGGCCCCTATATCAGCCCATGAAACCAGAAATGAACGAGGAAGAAATGTTAACAATATAAATATGGACTTAGCAACAATTCTCGAATGGGGATCCAATAACTTGGTAGAATTCAATGCAAACAAAACACAAGCATGTCTTTTCTCTAGAAAAGCCGATCTCACTGTGCCTAACATAACTTTGTCAGGAGTAACCATACCACTGAAGTCATCCATATCGATGCTTGGTATTACTATCAGCAATAACCTTTCCTGAGAAAATCACGTGAGGTCCATTGCCAAAAGTGCATCCCAAAAACTTGGTTTTTTGTTTCGTGCCAAGAGCTATTTCACCTCCAGTCAGCTGCTTATGATCTATAAGGCACAGATCCGACCTGTACTGGAGTACTGTTCCCATATTTGGAGTGCAGCACCTAAACATATCCTGAAGCTACTGGATTCTGTCCAAAAAAGGGCAATTCGTCTCGTCGGTGATGCCTCGCTTACAAACTCGCTCACTTGTCTGGAACACCGTAGAAAAGTTGGCGATTTGTCTCTATTTTATAGATATTTTCATGGGCGATGCTCTTCTGAAATATCAACAATCGTTCCTCCTTTGGCAGTCTCTTCGAGATTAACCCGTCAAGTTCAGTCTTCACACCCCTTCGTGGTCACTTTGGAGGTGTTCCCCGAGGCATACAACCTCCAGAAATTTAAGAAGAACACCAACTCCTACCTTCTTTCCCTTGGTTCCCACGATGTTCTCTGAACATTACAGGATATCCCTTTTCGTGGGAACCAGAACATAATAAAAAAAAAAAAAAAAAGACGAGAGGTATATCCTCTAGCAATTTGTGTGAATGTTCTTAAAATCTAAATAAAGATAACCGCTATCCCAAGAGACCCCCCCCCCCCGGCAACAACCTGGACTGGAAAACTTGGAGAACCCTAAACCGGATAAGAACCGGAGTAGCCCCGACAAGGGCTAACAAAATAAGATGGGGCCTGCTGAATGCAGATGATATCACGTGCGAATGTGGAGAACCGCAGAACATGGAACACCTTTTAGTGTGACTCAGATTCCCCACAACCTGCACCCTCGAAGATTTATGGTTCGTCAACGATACAGCTATCGACGTGGCCCGTTACTGGACCAAAAAACTTAAATAGACTGAGGTCGCTATCCGCCATCGCACTATCAGGAAAATCATACGAAATCTTGACTCTAATAAGGCGGTAGGATCAGATGAAATTCCGACAATTGTCCTGAAGGCCTGCGCTCAAGAGCTCACCCCAGTTCTCTGTAGACTCTTCAAGTTATCATACAGGAGTATTTCCGTCCATGTGGAAAAACGCCTAAGTCCAACCGATTCCGAAAAAAGGAAAGAAGACTATTCCTGCAAATTATCGCCCTATTGCATTGCTCTCAGTCATATCCAAAGTTATGGAAAAAGCGATTAACACAGAACTCATCAAATATCTGGAAAAATTTGAGATAATCCATGACAGACAATATGGATTTTGACAACTTCGGTCTACTGGAGATTTGCTGGCTTATGTCACTCAGCTCTGGACAAATACTATTGAAAGGTTTGGTGAATCCCGTGCAATAGCCTTGGATATATCTAAAGCCTTTGACCGCGTTTGGCACCAGGCATTGTTAAGTAAATTATCTGCCTACGGTCTCCCAACCAAACTGCGCCAATGGCTCTTGAGCTTCATGCAAGATCGCTCCTTACATGTGGCAGTTGACGGTATTTCTTCTGATGCGTTTAATACCAATGCCGAAGTCCCACAGGGTTCCATCCTGTCCCCCACCTTATTTCTTTTACACATCAACGACCTCTTGAAAACCACCACAAACCCCATTTACAGTTTTTTTTTTATATGTTCTGGTTCCCACGAAAAGGGATATCCTGTAATGTTCAAAGAACATCGTAGGAACAAAGGGAAAGAAGATAATATGTCTTGGCATGACCATGTTGCTAACATCGCAAAGTCGGCAAGCCAGAGGCTAGGTTTTCTGTGGAAAGCCAGAAAGTTTTTTACTCCTGATCAACTGTTGACGACGTACAAGGCTCAAATCCGACCTGTACTAGAGTATTGCTCGCACATTTGGGGTTCAGCACCAAGGCATTCTCTTCGTCTTCTAGATTCCATTCAGAAAAGAGCCATTCGCTTGATAAATAGCTTAACTCTCACAGATACCCTTCACCCTCTAGAACATAGAAGAAGAGTTGCAGACCAGTCATTGCTCTCCAGATATTTCCATGGCAGATGCTCCAGAGAAATAAAAACTCTTGTACCACGATTGGCCACATTAGGCCGAAGAACTCGGCACGCTGATCAGTCTCACCCATTTACTCTCAAGATTGACACTACAAGGACCAATCTTCATCAATAATCCTTCTTTTACAGGGCTGCTACGGAATCGAATAAGCTTCCAAAATTAGTTTTTCCAGAGAACTATGACCTGCAACTTTTTAAAAAGCGTGTCCACAATCATTTCCTTTCTATAATCCCTTCCCCTTCTAATAGTCGCAGTGCGAGCCGTCCGCGGCCCACACGATAGGTCTACCCTTTTTGCGACTATTTTCTTAAGAAAAAAAAAAATCCGGATACGAAAAAGTAAAGTAAATAAAGAATAAAATTTTTAATTAAATTAAAAGTTCAATGAACATTTTAGAAGCAAATATTTTTTTTTTATTAATTTACCCATAGTTTAGCAAAAACAAATCATTGCTTCGATTTCTAAACACAATTAAGTGTAACTAGCGCCCATATTAGCAATGCTAAATTAGAGTTCAAATTGACAATCCGCATGCCAAAAACTGTTAAGTTGCCAATTTGCAAATAGAAATTGTGAAAACATAAAAATTATTGCGAAAATCAAAATCCCTATTTAAACTTACAACGGGTAGGTATCTTGGACTCTAGCAATATTTGTATAAGGCTATTGGGCAGAATCGTTATATTTTGAGGTCTACAATTCGGAGATTGGACATTCTTAATGAATCACCCTGAATAGCGACGTTTTTAGATAAATTAAAGACAATAAATTAAATAAAAATTTGATATTATAGGCTCTACCATAAAAAAAATTATAACAAAAAGGCGATAAAAATAAATTGCAAGTTATCCTTAGTAGTTTGTAAACCCCTTAAAAACCGTGACTACGACTTTGGATTAAGCGGAAATAGTTAAAAAATGCATACTATACATAACGTGTTTAAAGTGCAAGAATATAATTACCTCATCTTTTATTAAAAAGTTCCCAGGATCGGTAATATAAAACCGACGAAAGAAGACATCGGCTTACCTGCAAAACAAAAGAATTAATTACCTCTCAATAAAGATTTTTTTTGTGGGAAAACTTTCAATACAAAAGTTTTAATATTCACGGTTTTATTTAAGACACAAGCAGTGGAATCCTCGTAAAGTGATTTCAGTGCTCGTATTAAACTACCGTTCACCCCATACATAGGCAATGTCGACTACATTTCACTCCTCACTACTCTGTCATAGGCCTTTTCCAAGTCTATAAAAGCGCGATAAACCTTCCGACTTTTAGCAAAGAATTTTTCGACTATAAGAAAGGTACGTCAGTATATTTTGGTAATGGATGCATTAAAGAGCCGCTATCGATGCGTATCCAATGGGAAATGGGTATGCAGACGACTGTCAGACGAAGTGACCGAAATCAATAAATGAAACATGAATAACTTTACATTTCAGGGGATAAATCCGTAGACTGCCGCTCAATTATGTATTATCTTTCGTTACAATCGATAACGAATGAAACGTTCCATCAACAAATTCGTTAGATATTTAAATATTCATATCTCAAAAGTTAATTATCGAATAAATGAAAATTAATGCGCGGTTAACATGTGTGTGTGTGTGTGTGTGTGTGTGCCACCGCAGAACAAATGCGTTGCATCAATTAACCGCGTTTGATTTTTGTTCAAAAAAACAAACCGATTCGAATAACATTCATTGAAAGGCATTCAAATATTGTAATTTAAAATAAACGACAAGCGAAACAAAAGGTCTAAGTAATCAATAGCGAATTATTAACTATTCAGTAAATTTAATTTGTTGCTGTGTACCTATGTTGCAATATTTAAACAATTAGATTATCCACCGTAGCGGGAAATGCTATGAATTCTATCCGGAGAAAACTTTTTCATCAGCACCGAAATCGAGAGCTGCATTTTTCGTGAATGTTTTGTGACGAAATATTCTCGTGAATCGGCTATGGCAAAAAGTTGCAACATGCCTGATTTCGCTGCGACCCAACTCTCTTAATGAGCCACACAAACAGGCATGAACGCGTATCCACTTGCAATAGTTTAAAAGCCCTTTTACACGATCATTTCAGTTTTCACTTCCGTCTCCGTCTCAGTCAAACTGTCAGTTCATCCGTTTTCCTTGTTTCTTGTTACACGATTCGTTTAGTTGTCCGTTCTAGTCATTTCATATTTTGGCGTTTCGTCAGAATTCGAATTAAGATTGAAAGACGTGTACTTCACGTTTAGAATGTCATTATTATTATCATGGATGGAGACTGTCTCATCGCAGTTGCCTAGTACCATAATGATGGCTTGTACACTTCAACATTACCTGTCCCACCCTTTTTCGCTGTCTTTGACTTTTTTTATTTTTTTTTTAAACGTTGATCGTAGGTTAATTATTTTGCATTTCACTGTCACCAGGTGTCGCCAAGTGTAGGCGGCCTCTCCGATGTTTATGTTATGATGGTTCGGGATGTACGGTGTACATCACTGGAGAAATACCGGAAGATTGGCTGAAGTCCGTGCTTATAACATTGCCCAAAAAACAACGTGTAAACAAATGCAGTGATTACAGGTTAATAAGTCTTATGAGTAACTGTCACGTGCCTATTTTTTCCCTTCTACCGTTCATTATAATTGTCTCAGAGGAGTTTCGTATTCCTTGTTGCATACAGTACACTATGCTGTAATTCAAATATATCATTCGTTGTAGATGATGTTGCATAACTCGTAGGAGTAAGATTATCGTTTGGTTTGCAATTTCTGTGTGAATGGGACTGGATATCCACACGAACGAGGCACAGATTTGAGAAGATTGTGAGTTAACGTTTATTCCGCGCCATTTTTCTTGATTTCCGGGATAGGAGCGTCAGTCTTGGAGGCCAGGTGTCGGTAAAAGTTGTTGGGGACGGTGTGTTATTAGCACGTGTGCAGAACCTCTATGGGATTTCTTTCATATCTGGCTGTATTTGGGCCATCTTAATTGGATTTTGAAGAAAAAACATTTGATTTTCAACTCGACCATTTTGTCTTGCCTTTGTTGTGGATATTTTTGGAGTTGGTGTCGAGTTGAATAGCCGTTTTTGGGATTTATTTGAGGGAAGCCATTGTTCACTAACTGATGCCGCCCCATAATCTAACCAGCCCCCGAAGTAGTTCAGGAGTAGCACAGGAGTAGGCCACAAGAGTAGGCCACAGGAGTACATGTGAATTCGCATACCCAAAGGTTATCAGTGATTTATTTTTTTTAAAATATATAACGCAGTGACTCATTCTGATACCACTATTACGTTCTGTTCTAGTTTATTAGTATAGTACATCGTTGGAAACTATTTATTGCATTAGATATTATGCCAAAACTAAACTTGGATTAAAATAACCTTCTCAACAATTTTTATGTCCAAGTAAAAACATATTTTCTTCCTACTTATTTGTAAATATCCTACAATCTTGATATTTTAAAGGTCAAACATTATAAAGATATTTTTAAATGAACTCGATTGTTTTGGCAGTGAAAATCTTTATGTAAACGGTTAACTAGTGAATCTTCTTTGCCTTTATGTAAATGTTTGAATTAGTGTTATTAATGAGTTAACTTATATATATATATATATATATATATATATATATATATATATATATATATATATATATATATATATATATATATATATATATATGTTTTACCTTTTGTTCTTTGCCTTTATGTAAATGTTTGAATTAGTGTTATTAATGAGTTAATTTATATATATCTTACCTTTTGTTGTAACTTGGTAAAGTCTGTTACTCTTACTGCTGTTCTGGTCATTTTATAAAGTTGTAAATTTTACATTTTTGGTTTGTTTTAGCAAGGAAATTTTACCATAGCTGTTAACTTTCACTATATTTGTTATGATGTTGCTATTGAACTGTGTACCTTAATTATCTATTGTGTGAGTAAAGTATCCAACATATTTTTGCTATAATTTTATTTATTTTGTTCACCATAATCATAGTTGTTTATCTTGTAGCTCTGCTAGTGCCTATAAGATCTAGGGGTTTCCGGCTTATACCGTTTAAGTCGGTGGCACAGCTCACTTTTATATTTTTTTCTTCTACCCTCTACGGCTGAGTTTGGGCATAATTTGCCAGTAGAGAAACCGCTAGCAGAGTACTCGTTAGAGAACGAAAAAAAGACGTAGCATAACACACTAAAAGTATTACACACTAAAAGTATTCCTTAGCATTATGTATAGGAGAATACGTAACAAGTGTGAAAATGATCTGGACCAAACCCAGTTTGGTTTTCGAAACGCTCTTGGTACCCGGGAAGCAATGTTTGCCTTAAATATTGTTAAGATTTTTAGTTATTTCGTGGGTTCGGCGATTAAAACTCTCGATCCAGTAACAAAACAATGTTTATTCCAATACAATAAATTCTACTTTTATTAACACTTAGATATACAACTTTTTATAACTATTTACATTTCTTAATTCATAAACACTTTTAAAACCAATACTGACTTTCTGCTCGCTGTCCCCTTTTTTTATACCTGTAAATCATACTGTGACCTTATTATCGAAGGCGAAGTCCCCTTTTCGAACGGTCGAGAACTTGCGGGAACTTTCTTTTGGTCTCCGCGCCGACAGTCCCAGTTGTGGCCGACGCGGTTTCGAGAAATTGCTCGACCTTGCTAGACCGTTCGGCGGCCGAATCCTCGGTTGCCGACAGGCCCGGATTTGTAACAATATACTTCTTCAAAATTGTCGCGATCATCGTAAAGAAATTTTCGTATGCTTTATAGACTATGAGAAAGCATTCGACAGGGTACAACATAAAAAACTTTTAGATATATTGAGGAGTACTGGAGTAGATGACGGAGACATACGCATTATGAAGAACCTGTATTGGCGACAAAAAGCAGTGGTTCGGGTCAATGGAAAACTAAGCGACGAATGCCAGATTCGGCGTGGAACGAGACAGGGATTTATACTGTCTCCACTGTTGTTCAACCTATATTCTGATAAAATATTTAAACAGGCGTTGCATGACCAGGATTGCGGAGTTAAAATTAACGGCGAACTAATCCAATACCATTCGTTATGCCGATGACACCCCAATCTTATGTAATGATCTTCAGGTCCGTCAACGTCTTTTAGACTTGGTCAACGTGATGGGACAAGAAATGTGTCTAAACATAAATGTCAGGAAACTAAGTTTATGGTTTCTAGCCGTCAGCCGTATAATAATGCTGCACTGCAAATGAATGGTCAAAACATTGAAAGAGTTTCATATTTCAAATATCTTGATTGTTACATTACAGAGCATCTCAAGCCGGATAAAGAAGTCAGGATCGAGTCAGCTCGCGCAACCTTTCAAAAGATGAGATCGCTCTTCTGCAATAATAATCTTAATTTAAAGCTCTGCCAGAGAATGATTAAGTGCTACATACTGTTGTATGGGACACAGATTTGGACCTTAAAATCAGTAACCATTAATCGTCTTGAAGCATTTGAAATGTGGCTACATAGACGTATGCTCCGAATCCCATGAGTAGCCAAGCAGACAAATGAAGCGGTTTTAAATAGAGCAAACGCCGTCCGCGAACTACTAATAACAATTAAATGCCGAAAGCTGTCCTATCTAGGTCACATACTCAGGGGTGATCGTTACCGTATCCTTTAACTTATAATGAAGGGCAAGATAGAAGGACGTAGAGGAGTCGGTATAAGACAAGCCTCGTGGTTAAGGAATCTTAGAGAGTGGACCGGAATTCGAAGCGCAGAACAAATCTTTAGAATCGCCGAAGACAGAGCACAGCTCGCCATTGTGATTGCCAACATCAGGAGGACCTGATATGGCACAAAAAGAAGAAGTTCAGGTCCTTCTTATCCCACAAGCAAGGGTAGGATTTGTCCATTTCAATAAATTCAAAAATAAAATCGTGGTCTTTCGACATAATTGACACCTTAAAATAAAAACATACGGATGGACTGATCCGCAACGCATTTAGACGCAGGATTCTTACTAAACTGAAATGAAACGGAAACGGAATAAATAGGTCTGGCCATCCCGTCAGCTCCCTCCTTCCCGTTTCAGTTTTCCTATTAATTTTTTCTCTTTACACACAGGTTGAAATGACAATTCGACTGAGACGTAGACGGAAATGGAAACTGAAATGATCGTGTAAAAGGGCCTTCAGTCGCAATATTAAAGTCAGCTTGCTTCAGCCTTATAATTTTACTTGTTTAATTCACAATGAAAAGAAGGATACAATGAAATATCATAAAAAAATCATTTTATTCATTGGAACAATAATATGATAAATGTAAAATAAAAAACCTAATAATGTAAATAAAAAAAATTGTTGAAAAAACCTTACACTGGTTTATTATTATTTTCAGAAGTACTTATCAATTGAATGATTATTTTTTATCAATGTACATATAGTCACGACTTTTTCCCGTAGCGGTAGGCAGAGACCACTTGCTACGGTTCTTACACACATCTTTTGCTTCCTCTACTTTTATCAGGGCTCTCATGCATGCTCGTCGGTTGTTGGTACTCTTGACCTGGCCTTTCTTCAAAACAATGTTGATCTGATCGAGAAATGTTCGCCGAGGTCGACCTTTATGGACTTGTCCATTCACTCTCGCCTTATAAATTTGTTTCGTCAATCTTCCTTTATCCATCCTTTTTACGTGTCCAAACCATCTAAGCATTCCTTTATCTTTGTAACCACATCTTCTTTTACACCACAGCTTTCTCTTATCTCACTATTGAATAATAAATAACCTAATAAAAGTAGGCTGTCAGCTCGAGGCCACTTTTTGACAGACAGATAGAAGAAGCTATATTATTTGACCACTGCAACGACAGCACTATCAAGGACAAAAATGGGAACAATTCTATAGCGCTCAAAGTTTTGAGAAAAATGACAAAGGATTTTGTACATTTTTTATTTCTTTTTTACTTTTAGTTTCAATCGAGCAACTTTTTACTGCATAAATATTTTATTTAAAAATTATTGCATATCTATTTCACTTTGACATTCTTTTCACTTCATCTAAAAGTAAAAGTTCAGATATAATCCCACGACTACCAGCACCACATATATACCACATTTTTGTGGACACATTTTTAATAAAAGTTGTTTAATAAAGGTTGTTCTCCTTATCTTTTTTACCCTCCATTTTAAAATATTAAATAACCTTATAAAAAGTACTGATAAAAATAGAGGAAGCAAAAGATGTGTGTAAGAACCGTAGCAAGTGGAAGGAAGTGGTCTCTGTCTACCCCTATGGGAAAAAGTGGTGACTTTATGTTTGTATGTATAAAAGTGGCCTGTCAACTCAAGGCCACTTTTTGACAGACAGTTAAAAAAAGGAGAAGCCCTGACGTCACCCATCTTTTAATGACGCTGGCGTCAGATGACGCGAAACCATGAGTTTGCTCGCTTTGCTCGCTACCAAATTTTGCTCAGACGCGCCTAAAGAGGTTTTCACGTTAAACATTTTAAAATGTGGAACTTAGATAAAAAACTCTACCAAAAAATATTTCGGCAAAACTGAAGAATTCATTTTTTAGGCTCACGTCTTTGATCGGGTATACTGCTTTTACCTGGATGACGTTCGACCGCCAAGAAATTGTGCAGGTGCAGTACCCCACATGTACAATAATACTCTTAAGTTAAAATTTGAAAACATCAAATTGTTGCATCCTTTGGATAGTGTATGTTATTCTAGCTTATTGTCGAACAGCAAATCGAATTGTTAATTAATATTTAAAAGCTCGAATAGAGTATTACGTCCACAATTATGTGTAATAATTCAGAACGAAGCCGTCGAGGATTGGAAGATAATCAATGGATATAATTGGGAATTATAGTGTTTTATACATAAGAGAGGTCTTAATGCGTGCAGAATTAGTCACATTGTTTGCCACGTATTTTTTCGTTCTCTATAGAGTACTCCGCCAGCGGTCTCTCTACTGGCAAATTATGCCCGAGCTCAGCCGTAGAGGGTAGAAAAAAAAATAAGGTATAATATAATATACCCCTAGGTATTATAGGCACTAGCAGAGCCACACGATAAACAACTGAGATTATGGTGAACCAAATAAATAAAATTATAGCAAAAATATATTGGATACTTTATTGACACAATAAATCAAAGTACACAGCTCAATAGCAACATTATAACAAATATAGTCAAAATTAACAGCTATGGTAAATTTTCTTGCTAAAACAAACCCAAAATTTAAAATTTACAACTTTATAAAATAACCATAACAGAAGTAAGAGTAACAGACTTTACCAAGTTACCAAAAAAAAAAGTAAAACGTATATAAATCAACTCATTAATAACACTAAATCAAACGTTTACATAAGGCTGCTAATTTACTCATGTTTTTACGATTTACATAAAGATTTTCACTGCCAAAACAATCGAGTTTATTTAAAAATATTTTTACAATGGTTGTTCTTTAAAATATCAAAATTGTAGGATATTTACAAAGAAGTATGAAGAAAATATATTTTTACTTGGACATAAAGAATTATTGAGAAAATTATTTTAATCCAAGTTTAGTTTTGGCATATTATCTAATGCAATAAATAGTTTCCAACAATGTACTATATTAATAAACTAAAACAAAACTTAATCGTGGTGTCAAAATAAGTCACGGCGTTATATATTTAAAAATAAATCACTTATAACCTTTGGGTATACGAATTCACAATGTACTATATTATTAAACTAAAACAAAACTTAATCGTGGTGTCAAAATAAGTCACGGCGTTATATATTTAAAAATAAATCACTTATAACCTTTGGGTATACGAATTCACTACTCCTGTGGCCGGCTTGATTATGGAACGGCACCTGCTAATTAACAATGGCTTCCCTCAAATAAATCCCGCATGCGGATATTTTAACTCGACACCAAAATCCAAAATATCAACAACGAAGGTAAGATAGAATTGTCAAGTTAAAAATTAAGTGGTTTTTCTTCAAAATCCAATTAAGATGGCCCAAATACAGCCAGATATGAAAGAAAATCCGTAGAGGTTCTGCACACGTGTTAATATCACACCGTCCCAAAAACTCTCACCACCACACGACTCCCAAGACCAAACGACTGACTCCGCACTCAATCTCCATCGATGAACGAAAAATGCCACAGCCATTAACAATCGAATCCTATCACTACAAGGTATGCAACACTATTTACAACGAATGATATATTTAAGTTACAACAAAATACGGTACGCAACCCTACTTACGAGTACCTAAGGAATACAAAATCATCAGAGACACAATTATAATGAACTGTAGAAGGGAAAAAAAATAGGCACGTGACATGTTATCGTTTTAAAATTTAAAAAGATACTCCCAAATTTGTATTTACTTACTTACACCGTAGCGCTACATAATGCTTAAGTTCACATAGACTAACATACTCTAGATTTAGGATTTAGATAAATTTTAAGGAGATCACTTATTGGAGTGGTACTCTACGCGTCATTATCAACTAATCATAACAAACGCTTATTGCCAACCAGGCAGATTGCAGTATCCACTAAGAGTTTTTTAAAAAAAAGGCTTTCTACTTTATACACTTACGTCTCTATATTTTAATCCTCGCTTCAATATTTAGTTGTTCTAGTGATTTGGGTGTAAACTATGTATTTTACTATTTAAATTATAGGAAGATAATAGTGAAATCATGTGTTCAGACTCTAAAAGAGTATGGAAAGCGCAAACGTCAGAGTGCAAATAAAATACCGAAAACCAATGCTCAACACCAACAACAATTCCGGCAGAATAAACAAAAAAGTGAAACGTTGAATTCGAATCTTGCCAGGTATTATACATCTTTTGTATGAGAATCAGGAACAATTATATTTGTTTCTTTTTTTTTACACAATACCTTGACCAAAATTTATAAACTTCGTTCCTATCGGGTATCCAAAGACTTCACACGGATTTTTTTCTTAACAAAATGTTCTATATTAATTACTGATTTACTTCAATATTAAATTCTCTCTTTTTAAACATGCAGTCCATTGCGCTCTCGTAACACACTGTCTCGCTTTGAATTGAACACAGATACTGGTTTAATAGGGTTACTTTAAAAATATCTAAGAAGAGATTCCTCATTTAATGAATAAATTGTAGAAGTTTTGTAATGTTTCAGGACGCCATGTAGTGTATTAGGCACCTTAAGGTTACGGGAAACCCTTGTTAGAATAAAAGGAGGAACGTTTTCCTAAATACTATATTAAACTAATTGAACATTACGACTAGATGTTTATTTACAAATGTTGAACTTGAACCGAGGAAGGCAAACTAAGCAGTTCGCGCCACGACCCGTTTATGACAAAATATAAAAACACACAACTCTTGCTAGACGATTCGTTGTTTAATAAATACAATTAATTCATAAACAATGCGTGTTGACATTGGCACGTTCGTTCGGTTCAAAGAAATTCTTATGAACGGTCAACTGAGTTCGTTGGGCTTTCATTAACCCTCTTTCCATGTTTTCCTGGATCAGGGCACTACAGTTTGTTTAACTCTGGTATTCTGAACTTTATCGGAAATATCGGAAAGTTTTGCTTCTGTATTAATAATATGTATGTATTACATATATAGTTTATTGAATATATGAATATCTAGTAAACAAAAGCAGAGCGTTTTAATGATTTGTTCTAAGCACAAACCGTTTTAAATGAAGCTTTGTGCTTAAAGTTATAGACCAAAAATCAGAGATAGAGAAAATGTGTGCATTGCTGACATCTAAAACCGCGATCAAAGCCTATATACGTTTGGATAACACACACACACACACAAACATAGATGCGTACACATGGCAAACGTGAAGCACCTAATGAAATTCCTGGAAGGCTCATTGACAGCGGGAATTGAATTCAAAATTGAATTTACTTAATCAAGCGAGAATTAATTTGTTAAAATGCGGTTACAGGATATTGGCTGGATGGTGGCTTGCGATGTATTGTGTAAAAGGTTGACGTTATGGAACTGCTACCTCTGTTTGCTTGGTCCTAATTGTAATAAGCATAATTAATTTCTGCTGTATATTCAGAATTTGAAGGTTGTGCAGCTTTTAATGTAATGATTAATTTATTTAAATAATATTTTATCAAGAACCACTTTGTTTCTATATTGTTCCTTTTTATACGATTACATGGGGTATCAGGACAGATCCTTACAAAACATTTAAAATAAAAATAATTAAACAATAACAGGTCTAAGGCTTCTAAATATTGACATTTCTTTGATTTCTAAAACATGACTCATTACTGCGTTGTTCTTTAACAAAACCCAATTATTTGCCAATGTATGTCCAATATTAGATTTTATTTTATATTCAATAAAAATATAAATTTTGGTTTTAATTGTAAAGACAATAAATTATAGTTTAAAAAAACAAATAAATACGCTTTTAGAGTTAATGAAACTAAAAATTAAAAAATAATTCTTAACATAGGAATAAAAAAACTGACGAGAAAATTAATGTCACTATTTTAAAAGCGTGGGATGCTTTCATTCCGAAACGCAGAGAAAGTTTAAAAATGTCATACAAAGCACCCCACGCTTTTACAACAGTGACATTAATTTTCTGGTCAGTAATTTTATTTCTATTTTAAGAATTATTTTTTACTTTTTAGTTTGATTAACTATAAAAGCGTGTTTTTTAGTATTTAAACTATAATTTATTTTTCGCTTGTTAGTTCGATTTGTTTTACTCACTAAAAAAATTATGTATTAAATGGTAAAAGCACACAAAGAATGCATACGCCGGGAATCGAACCCGGGCTGCCCGCGTGGCAGATCAACATTCTATCACTAAACTACCGATGCGATGAATATTTGTTCTGCGCGTATGCGTAGTTCACGCACTAGTCCTATCTCTCTTACTCTCATGCAAAAGATCCCTGAAGAAATTTATGAATCCTGGAGAATCGGATATTTTAATAGAATTATTGTCGTCGGTCTTTGACAAGTGTGCAAAGCTTAAATTAAATTTAAACGCTTAAAGTAGGGTAAAATCGAAGCCAAACATACATACAAACAAATAACAGGTGAAACTAATATAAGCGTGTTAAGGAAGGAATTGTGGAAGCGTTGATCAGTATAAAATTGGGTAAAGCTAATGGGTACGACAGGATAACAGTTGAAATGCTGAAGGCTGGACATTGCGTGGTAACTAGTCTGCTGTACCGACTTTTTAGCCTTTGTTGGAGGAGTGGTAGCGTACCAGACGACTGGTGCTGCTTTACAAGGAAAAAGTTTCGCAGCAGAACTGTAAGAACTACCAAGTTATTAGTTTGCTCAGCATAGTCGGCAAACTGTATGCACAGATATTGATTAAAAGAGTGACGAATGAAACTAAGAAGATGATGGATGTGCAAGCAGAATTTAGAAGAGAAAGAAGATGTATGGATCAGGTCTTTTCATTACGAGATATAGTCGAAAAAATCTTGGCTAGAAGTCAGAAGGTCTATTGCGCTTTGATAGACTTGGTAAAGGCCTATGACAGAGTGGTAAGGAGTGAATTGTGGTCGACATTGTCTATGTACGGGGTGAATGGTAGTTTAATACGAGCACTGAAATCATTTTACGAGGATTCCACCACTTGTGTCAGGATAAATGGAACTAGCATGGAATGGTTTAACATCAAAAAGGGTGCGAGACAGGGATGTGTGGCTCCGTCATGGCTGTTTAAGTTACACAAAGACGATTGTTTAAAAGATTTGAAAAAGAGTGCGTAGGGAAAGACAATCAATTATTTGGTCTTTAAATGCCTTCTTTACACCGATAATAAAGTTATATTAACGTCATCTGAAGAGGAGTTGCGGGCGATGGTTAATGTTATGCATGATGCCCTAAAAATCAAAGGGATAAAAATAAATGTAAGCAAAACAAAAGTAATGGTTTTTAAAAGAGAAAAAAAACATGACAAATTTTGAAGTTTTAATTAAGGGAGACAAAGTGGAACAAGTAAATGAAAGTATGACAGTGACATTGAGCGAAGGGTGTTAGAAGAAAAACAAATGAATAGGGCACTGCATAGCTTTATGAGCAGCCACAAAGTGTCAAAAATGGCACGTCTGGCTGTGCATACAGGTATGGTAGTGAATGTTGGGTTTGGCAGAAGAAGCATAAAAATGGGATTAATGCTGTGGAGATGAGTAGTCTGAGAAGTATTGCCGGAGTGACCCGGTTAGATTAAGTAAAAAATAGTGAGAAAAGGGAACTCTGTGGTGTAAATGAACAAGTCGGTAGAGGTCGATCTCGGCGAACATATCTCGATCAGATCAACATTGTTTCGAAGAAAGGCCAGGTCAAGAGTACCAACAACCGAGGAGCATGTATGAGAGCACTGATGAAAGTAGAGCAAGCAAAAGATGTATGTAAGAACCGTAGCAAGTGGAAGGAAGTGGTCTCTGCCTACCTTTACAGGATTAATCTCTATGTATGTTAAAAATATAATAATATATATATATATATATATACATAATTAGAAATGATGTATCATTTTTTTTATGAAAAAATGAAAGCTGCATTAGTACTGTAATAAACTAATTGTAGTTCCATTATTTAAAATAACAGAAAATTAAACAACTGATAAAAGGACAAAACACGATATTAGTTACAGTCGTTTAGTCTAAAGGAATTAAATAGAATTAACTGAAATGACCCCTTTTAATTAGAAAAGCTTTTTAAAATAAATGGGACCATGCGGGATGCAATTGTAAATAGAGGCGACTCGTTTTCTGGGCAATCTCCCTTCAATAAAACATATATAAGTGTGTCTGTGCTTAAAGATATTTATGTCAGGGTAACAGTAATTTATAATTACAATATAACAATAAAACTATATTTTTTTTTCACAAATAAATGCAACCAATATAAGGTGAACATCCATTTCCAATACATTCGTTTTATGTAAAAAAGGTTTTACTATATTTCAAATACTTGACAGCAGTTTTGAATTTTTTAATTATGATTTTAAAAGTTTGTTAAATTTATTGGGAATCTGTACCTATATTAAAAAAATGTATATAAAATTTATTATAACAATAATATTTGTCTAAATACCCAAATACATTATAACCAAACTTGTTTTCTTCTTATCTTCAAGCTTTTGAAAGATAATTAATCCTCACAAATAAGTTAACTCCTATTTACGTTTTCATCACAACAAGGTTCTTGTCTTGTCTAACATCTTCGATAAATTTTTTTTTTAAATTTCTCTATCAATAATTAACTACTTTAGCAATATTAACATTATGAATTTCTCTCCATTTAATTTGTTTTAATTTTCCAATACTCGTACAAAGTCATTTGTAATTTACAATCAGTTTGTCATTTCCCATTGTTCCATATGTTTAAATTGTCATTTATATGACACATATATACAATTTATCGTGTTCTATGTACTTTTTGGTCATTATTTTATACCGGAGATACCTATGATTACTAGGTTATCATTAAATTTTTTTAATTATTATGTAAATCTTCTAAACTATTTCCTTACAAATAAGATGTTGATGAAATGTTCATTTTCTATGTTGACCCTTTGTAAAGAATTTTGACAAGTGAGTTATTTTTTCCAAATATTACCCTCAACAATTTTTAAGAATCTTAATTAAAAAAAATTTTCACGAACGAATTTTCACATAATTATTTCACTTTTCAGAATTCTCTCAAAAGATTGCAATTTTGCCGAAAACGTTTGAGCATTGATTTGAAAGAATTGTGTACTATCGCCTTTTGGCAGTTTGTCATATACATTAAATAAAAGTATTTTAAATCAAGTAGTCGGTGGAGCAACTTGAAATTTTTACACAACGTTCCATTTTAATAGGGACGTGTTTTTATACACTTTTTATTTCGAAGTTTCCACGGAAACTGAAAATAACAAGTGTTTTGCAATGCTTTAATAAAAACAATTTAAAAAGCGAAAGAATAAAAAATGATTTCTTATACACCCTTAAGTAGTATTAAAAAAGATTTAAAGGATTCAATAGGATTAAAAATTAAATTCTTTTGTTTTTTTAAGGAAATCTGAAAAATGTATAAATGTATGACATTTTTTCACCTACACACAATACTTCTTTCATTCATTTATTTTAAATATATCAAGTACTTTAACTATAAACGTCAATAAGTGTCACTCCCGACCAACAGTATTAATGTAGATAGTGAAAATAAACGTAAGTGCGAAAAAAGGTGTTGCTGTGACCAGTTGATTGATGCGCATAATATTATTATGATTATTTAAGGAGGATTGACGAAACAAATTTATAAGGCGAGTGTGAATGGACAAGTCGATAGAGGTCGACCTCGGCGAACATATCTCGATCAGATCAACATTGTTTTAAAGAAAGGCCAAGTCAAGAGTACCAAAAACCGACAAGCATGCATGAGAACACCGATGAATGTAGAGGAAGCAAAAGATGTGTGTAAGAACCGTAGCAAGTAGAAGGAAGTGGTCTCTGCCTACCCCTACGGGAAAAAGGCGTGACTATATGTATGTATGTATGTATTATTTAATTAAAGGTTAAAAACGAGCTCATTTTATTTAAGAAGTGATAACTATTATCATAACTAACATCATAACTATTATGTAGTCCGTTCACTAGCTTGACCATAAAAAACTATTTTTAGTAAAAAAATATTTTTGTTTTCCTTCATTCTACAACACAGCCACAGCAACGCAAAATAGGGTATGAAATTAAATAATGTGTTACTTGGTAAATCTATGTTCGATTTAATACTTTTATTTACTTCCTTAATAATAAATATCAGTCTGAGCCACTGCGAAGCGTGACCGGGTTTAGCTAGTAAATGCATAAATTGATATTATTTAGAGCGTAATATTTTAAAATCTTTAGCTCCCGTAACAAGCATTTTTTAATGAGATTAAATCGACATAAAAAAATGAGCAGTTTTTTACTTTGAAAATCGTTTCTGATCACGCTGTATATATTCAGGTCAAAAGTAATGATTTTTTTTTAAATGAATACACATAAACCCTCTTGCTTACTGTTTATGCCTCCTTTTAATAGTAATAGCTTGATAGATACCGTTATGGCTCGTAAATTTTTCTTAAAAGTCACAACAATAATAAAATTTCATAAAGCTACTATAAACTTGAAATAGTGACATCACCAACAATCGATACGACCCAATAAATCAAATTTACGATGCCAAAACAGTACTTTATCAGTCAGAAAGGAAATAAGCCGGTAACTTTAACATATTTCTATTGAAACTGCAATTCATTTCTAAATTTTTTTAATCCACTTTTCTGCCGCAAACAGCAATCAAATATATGTATATTTTTTTTTAAATGTCCATTTTAAGATTTAAACAAAATGTTGAGTATTGATGAACTATTTTGTATATTTCACCATCAAAATTACTCTTTTTTATTTGTGTTGTGAAAGAATAAAAATATACAGAAATATTATTAAAATAATGATTTATTAATCGTCATTTTTACACACTTTAAGTTACGCCCTTTTCTTGTAGGATAGGCAAAGACCAGTTCTTTCCACTTGCTACAGTTCTTACACACGACTTTCGCTTCTTCCACTTTCATCAGTGCTTTCACTCGTGATCGTCGGTTGTTGGTACTTTTGACTTGTTTATTTTTTAAAACAATTTTGATCTGATCGAGATACGTTAGCATAGGTCGACCTCTACGACTTGTCCATTCACACTTGCCTTATAAATCTATTTCGTCAATCTTCTTTCATCTATCCTCTTCGAAACATCTAAACATTTCTTTATTTATCTTTATTACCACATCTTCTTTCACACCACATTATTCCTTAACTCATTATTCCTCATTTTAACTATCAGAATCATTTCAGCTATGCTTCGTATCTTTGCAGCATTGATCTTACTTTTATGCTTCTTCTGCTAAATACAACATTTACTACCATACATATGCACAGCCAGTCGTGCCTTTTTTGACACGTTATAAAGTTATCAAGGGCCTTATTTATTTCGTTTTCTGCCAACATCGTTAGCTCAATATCACAGCCATAATTTCCATCTCTCGCAAAATTTGAACCCAAATATACAAACTCTTTCACTTCAACTCTTTATTCTATAATCAGCAGATTTTTATGCTTTCTTCCCTTTTAAAAATCATGTCATTTTTACTTTTAATAGATTTAATAGTTTTTGCTCACAAAAAATATGTAGTAATTTATGCAGTTCAGTGAACAACTAACATAAATAATTATTACTGTTTAATCATTTCAAATGATCCAAAAATAAATATAATATTTTTTAAATTGATGATTGTTACTCTTTTACGCAAAAACTACTGAATGGATTCATCATTAATATATAAATGTGTAAGTCATAAACGAATTCGTAGTACAAGTTATGTAAGCACACGAATGAGTATTACATTTTGGTATAAAGATAGATGGATGAATTCCTTTGGCGAAGAAAATGAGCTACACGAAGTACTAATCTCACGCAGACTAAGTCGGGGGTACCATCTAGGATTGCAAGAACTTCGCTGAAACTGCAGAACATTTGCTTTGCGAATGCCCAGCGCTTTTCTGCAAGAGGCTCAAGTTTCTGGGAGGGACCTTCCTAAGGCCCTTCGATATCAGAAACTTAGCCCCCAGGAAACTGATAAACTTTACTCGAAGTCTCGAAATCCCGGGCCTCGAATAGATTAAGGGTTATGCACAAAAGATCTGATAGGTCGAAGTGCTTGAGAGGCAGCATGGCCTTCACGACCCACCCTACAATCTACAATCTACCATCTAGGATAATAATGTTGATATGATTAATGACTGATTTTGTTACTATTTTGTGAATTAAAATATTTAAAATTAATAAATATTTGCATTTATTTATTTTTACTTTATTATATTAAGTAACTGACCACTATCTGTGCGAAGTATTCGCACGGGTCACCTTTAGTATGTTAAATATATTTATTCTTGTTTTTGATTTGTGTCGTATTTTGTTACGAACGGTTTGCGTACAAGCCTATAGTATAGTGCAACAGTAATACGATATATTCGTAACAAAACTACATTTGTATCTACAACATTTTCATTTTAAACTTGTCGCTTTAGCAGAAAACGTATACGAACTTTGTAAAACTATATGAAGGAATATCACATTTAATGATTATGCTTACTTTCAATTCTGCTTCATACATTTTGTAATAAGTGCTGAATCGAGTATACAGGGTGACCAACCGAAAACGAAACAAAGCCTCGTCAACATTTTAGAAAAACGCTTAGATCGGTCGATTTCTGATTAAAGGGGGACACTCTTTGCCGGTATTTTTGACTCTACTACTTTCAACCTCAAGCGAGGGTAAGAATTACCCCAAAATTTGTAAATGGCATTAGGGGTTGAATAAAATGTCTTTTAAAAGCTCTTACAATTCTCTATACAATAGTCTTTAAATTTTAAAATTCTGCCAATTACTCATTGAAAAATTAGATTTTAAATGTGAAACTTTATTTGAAAATAATTCACAGTATGACGAAGATCATTTTTATTTTCAACATGACGATACTCCACCGCATTATGCGGCGATTGTTAGTCAGTTGTTTTCCACGTCATTGGATTGGGAGAAGAGGCAGAATTGAATGGCCTCCACGATCGCCAGAATTATCGCCCCTCGATTTCTTTTTGTGGGGACATCTGAAAAGTAAACGAAAACGAGTGCCGAGAGATAATTTTATATTTTTTAAACATTTAACTCTACAAGAAATTCCCCTGAATACATTTATTTTTCCTAGCGATTTCAAAATACTACTTAAGTGTACATTTTAATAACAATTTGAACAATGCAAAAAATGTATTCTATTGACTGCGCCATCTGTTTAGCAAATTCGTTAAAGTATCGGCAATTTTCCATTCGGATAAGTTTGCAACTGTCGCCACTTAAAAAAGGTCACCAAGCTCGAAAAAAAAAATCCCGAGCGACATAGATACGGGATATTATTTAATAACCGGTTTGAAAATGTTTTTGCCATGCACTTTTTCCTGCCCGTTTTTTTTCTTTTCCCTTCAAATTTCTTAATTAGCGACTCGTTGATTTTTCAGCTGCTGCGACTTTTAATACTGTACGAAATTTCTTTGAAACTTTTACACCTCCTTGAATTTTTAAGTAATTCAATTAAGCAAAGAACTTCGATAATAATCTGATAAATTTCAGTATACATTCTGAAACTTTGCAACCCCAAATAGCAATTAGAAAACGTACAAAATATTGATCAATGAAAATAAAATGCTAAACGTTCCTTATTATTAATTAACAAGCCTACTCTTTAAAAGGAATACTTTAATGCTATTAAAAATAAAAAAAAACCAAGATATACAGGGACCTAGATTTTTTTAATACTTATAGAGGCTTTTCATTAACCCAGTTCGCATGTATATGGGTTGGTCTTCTTCTTCTTATAATAGGACCTGGTCCGTTGCGTTTAGCCCTCTTCGGAGCTCTTTAAGTGACGCTGAGCTCCAGCTTTCGTACCCTCTCTTGGGTGGTCTGCCTACCGGTCTTCGCGAGTTGGGTTTTTGCGACATGACCCACTTTGCCCACCTTTCATCAGGCATCCGTTCCACATGGTCTTTCCAGCACCTCTTGCGTGTTCTAGCCCATCTTACTACATTCTGTATTTCTAGTTCTTCTCTGATGGGTTGGTGATTAGCAGAATTAGCAAGTTCAGTGAACCAGTATTCAGGGGCCGCGACGAGGACGCTTCTGATGCAAATGGGGCGCCAATCCACACACATTGAGATCTTCTGCTTTGGCCCTATGTTTTTCTGCCGCAGTATATGCCTGTTCAGTATGGGAGCGATCCACACAATCGAGATAATTGAGACTTCCCGTCTAATAAAGGATGCTTGAAACCAACACCTACAAGCCAGCTGAACCTGCTAAGTGGTATTGCTCCTCCCAACATTAGACGCACTATAGCCAGTAGGAAGGAATGGAAAAGGCAAATGAGCGACGAACGACATCCACTCTTTAACAAAGCTGGTGCCAGACCGAGACAGTCTAGGTAAAAGTTTCCTTAACTGCGTTTAGCCACTTGAAGGCACTGCATATGATGCCGGGAATAGAATGTGGGAAAGTACATTGACCACCCCAAGATAGATCGCTTTAAATTAATCCGCAAAAGTGACTAACCCCGGACGCAAATGCCAACTGGCCTACATGGAAGAGCCTCAATCGATTGCGCACCCATGTGGACAGCTGCAAACCATGGATCATCTTCTACAATGCCCACAATTACAAAACACTTGCTAGAGCTACTCTACAAGCCATTGATTGCGCTAGTTTCTGGAGTAAGATGATATTTTTTTTTTACTGAAAATAGTAGCAAACCCGCTTTTTAAAAAGTTGTAGGTCATAGTTCTCTGGAAAAACTAATTTTGGAAGCTTGTTGCATTCTGTAGCAGCCCTCTAAAAGAAGGATTCTTTATGGAGATTGGTCCTTGTAGTATCAATCTTAAGAGTAAATGGGTGAGACTGATCAGCATGCCGAGTTCTTAAAGTGGCCAGTGGTGGTATAAGAGTATTTATTTCTCTGGAGCATCTGCCATGGAAATAACTGTAGAGTAATGGCTGGTCTGCAACTATTTTTCTATGTTCTGGTGGGTAAAGGGTATCTGTGAGAGTTGAGCTGTTTATCAACCGAATGATCCTTTTCTAAATGGATCTAGAAGACGAAGAGAATGCCTTGGTGCTGAACCCTAAATGTGCGAGCAATACTCTAGTAGAGGTCGGATTTGAGCCTTGTACGTCGTCAACAGTTGATCAGGAGTAAAAAACTTTCTAGCTTTCCACAGAAAACTTAGCCTCTGGTTTGCTGACTTTGCGATGTTAGCAACATGGTCATGCCAAGACATATTATTTGACACCATGACTCCCAAAATCGAGATGAAGGAACTTCAAGGGTATTTCCGGACATTGTGATGGAATGTTTAAGGAATTTACTTTCTTGGAAAACGATGGCGCTTAGTCGTATACCTTGCATGTTTGTTTGTTTAAAATTTTTATTTAATTGACTTATACTTTGTGACATTGTACATTAAACACATACGTATTTACATGTTATGAAGATGGGTTAAACACAAATAAATAAATAAATTTACCCGGTTTTTCAAATAGGCAGGTTAACATGACAGTTGTTTTATTTATAGAGGGTTCCACTATGCATTTATGAAGGCAATCAGTATAATCGGACAAGGATAACTGCTTTAAACGATGCAAGGCACTCTATTTATCAGATATCGGAAATCTTGGGCATTTCTAAATCATTTTTCGTGCGAATAGAACATATATATCAAGAATTTGATACAGTGGAAACAGATATCCTCAAGTGTCTAGCGAAAGAGAGGATCGTTATTTGGTGCAATATGCCCACAGACACCGCACAGCTTCAGCTCTCATTGGCCACTTTCAGGGTACGTTTCGTCCTGTTATATCGACACCTACAGTTTTAAGACGACTCCATCATGCAATTTTAAGTGCTAGAAGAGCATTACGGGTCCCCACTCTACTTCGAAGACATCGTGCAGCCTGTCTACAGCGGGCGCGAGAACACAGGGGTTGGATTTTGCAGCAGTGGAGGTGGGTGTTATTTACAGATGAAACCAGGTTTGGATTTGTGAGTGATGACAATCAGCAAAGAGTCTGGAGAGAACCAGGTCGTCAATAGCGATTTAATTTTCCCCGCGAAGTTAATGCCTATCAAGGAGGTAACGTAATGTTTTGGGGGGAATAATGTTTAACCGCCATACCTTATTAATTTGCATACCACAGAAGACATACTCACAAGTTATTACGCCAACTATCTATCCCATACGTAACGAATTAGGTGAACATTTTGTGTTTTTGAACGGCAACGCCCAACCGCATCGCGCAAGAAGGATTCAGGATACACTTGAAGCAGGACATATCAGTGGATTGAATTGGCAAGCCCATTCGCCTGATATGAATCCCATTGATTACATTGCTTGAGCCATTTACGATCAAATCAACCCACCTCAGACTGCAAATGAATTAGTCGTAGCAGCTGCAGAGAAATGGAAGAATATTTCACAGGACACTACCAACCGCTTGATTATTTCAATGCACAGACAGACGTGTCAATATGTTATTCCAACGTGTAGGAGTTCATACCGGATTAGTCAGTGTACATGTTTAATTACTTTTTTTGATTAAATTGATTTTGTCAAAAAATTCATATCTTTGTTAGTTTTTTATTTTCTAAATATCCCAGTTCATGTAAAATACTCCTTTTACAAAAAACAGATTCAGGAAACAATATTCTTTTATAAATATATTTTGTTTTTCTAACAAAACATTTCTTTAACATGGCTGAGTGGGAGTCCAATAATTTTGACGTTGTGTGGACTTGCAAAAATATGATATTTTTTTTATGTGGGAAGCTCTTAGACTAATGGGTCTTTTCTGTAGTATTTTGGTGGTTTCTTGGCAAGTCCACCGATCATTGATCTTTGTGTTGGTGTTTTCATAATAAAGCTATTTTAACACGCTTTATCCAAGAGTTTTAAGCAACATTTTAGATAACTGAGAATGGACAAAAACAATCTTGACTCCTACCTTTTAAAAACACAATAAAATAAAGGAAAGTATTAAAAGGATCTTTATTTCGGTGCAAAATTAATATCACAATAATCCTAATTTTGGAGTTGTATTGACACATTTGCATGTTTGACGTTGATCATCTCTCCAAGTGTTGCACTTTACAGGGTGTTCCATTGAGAAACGATAAAACGTCAACAATGGATAAAGGGCAACCAAGATGTTTTATCAATTTTACTCATTTTTTTGTGGGGTCATTTCGTACGAACAATATTTTTATGATATTTAGTACACACGTTTTTCTACTTCTATACAAGCGACTTTTCTATCAATCAGGTCAAAAATCCAGGTCCCGATTAACAATAATTAAACATATTTTTGGGTCCTTAAAAAACACCCTGCATTTTCGAATTTACGAAATCAGCTAACATATTTAAAAGGAGCATAAAAAGATGTATTGAACTGTGTGCTTTTTATTTTCCCACATGCTCTTTCTCTACTAAATTTCTGAATTTGCATTAAAAGTTTGATGAATTATGTATACAAGTAAGTATGCTGCTTCTCCTGGGGATGCGAGAAAAATAAAATAGATCTCAGGTATGGTCTGCCTGTCGTTAAAGGCGACTAAAAGACTCCCAATACAAGGTGTTATGCGACCCGTGCTGATGGATGCATTGCGGTGGGGAAGCACCGTCTCTAACGAAGCCTACAGAAAACCGGGCGAAATCCTGTAGTAGACAGCTTTAGTCCTGTGCAGGGGGCACCTCAGGGCCGGACCACCCCTTCTTCCATACTCGTTGACTGCAAAGAAGTACTGATAACGCTGGTAGACCGCAATAACGTCAAACTCATACGGGTTCCAGGACGCAAGGAAGTTACAGGTAATAAGGAAGTAGACAAACTTGCAAGAAGAGGTTTGGAAAAACACAAAAACTACCGGAAAAGTATACCAGGAAACAAACACGGAAAATAATACATCAAAGGACCGTACCATAAAAGGACGGCAGAATTGTTACCGATGAACAGGAATCAGCTAAGACTGAATAATGGAGGCCTGGCCAGCGGGTTGTGCGGCGGCGATCTGTAAGCGGTGGAGCGCTTGCTGTCCTGCTACAGGGCGCTGGGGGAAATGGGCGGTTCTTGGGTGACTACATTGTTCCCACCCAGTACAGAACTTGTACAAAGTACGAAGGTACTAGATTGGGTACAGCGTGGCTCTAGGTCCAAAGGATTGCCTGTCTTTTTCGGACCAGTGCTTCGCGGCGGCACAGTATGTCTTTTGCTGTTTTGGGTCCTTGCCGGGCGGTCTGCAGGTCGGGTCTCTATTGTACAATGATACAAAAACACATAGGCAAGATACAATGGGCCAACAGGCCTAAGTGTCACCGGAGGCAATAGCCAGACGGACCTAAATAGGGGTGGAGTGTTTAGTGAGTAGTATGACTGCCTGTACTAAAATGATCAGTTGTGTAGTCGTCGAAAAAATATAATATGTCACAATTGAAGAAAGTGAAGAAACACTGGCTATTCTTCGGGCATACGAATGCAGGCAATGAGTGTTCAATAGGATATCAAAGAACATTGCTTAACTTCTGTAATTCCAAGTGGAAAATTGGAAAAATTAAATGTTTAAATAACTGCATAAAACCTCAAATTTAAATTCAGAAAGTCAGTAGACACTCCATGTGGAAAAATAAAAAGTAAATAGTTTGTTTTCGGTTTTTGTGCTTTTTTTAAATATTTAAGCTGATTTTAAAAATTCAAATTTTTTTTGTGGAAAAAAAAGTATATTCAAAAGTATATTAGATTTTTGAACTGATTGATAGGCAAATCACTTAGATGTAATGTACGTAGGAGAATGTGTGTACTAAATATAAAAAAAATATAATGTATAGTTCGTAAGTTGTGACCCCACAAAGGAATAAACAAAATTGATAAAACACCCTATATCTCGATTATAAAACGTGTAAGACCCAACGAAAATGGTATATTCAGAACCACCTTGGTTCCCTTTATTTACAGTTGACGTTTTTCCGTTTTCCAATGGAACACCCAGTATAAGAAAAAGGCAACCGAGAGGTCGACGGCGTCGAGGGTCCGTATTCGACCGCTTCCTTTGTAACCGCCGACGGATCCTAGGAAAGTCGAGTAACCTCTCGAATCCGCGTCGAACTTTGGAGAAACAGGTGAAATGATCTAGAATCGTGATAAGGAGATATAAAACGGAAAAAACGATCATAACAAAAACAGTATTAGCTTATGTGTTTACAAATTATTAAATGTAAATAGTTATATAGAGTTGTAAAAGTTGTATTGCTAAGTAAATATCCAAGTGGTTAATGAAAATAGAAGTTATTGTATTGAAATAAACATTGTTTTGCTATTGGATCGAGAGTTTTAATCGCCGAACCCAAGGTAGAACTAAAAATTGTAACAATATGTTCATAAAACCTTTTTTACCCGGAATACAATCAAACAACGACTGGAAATTTTTATTTTTAATGTCATTGCCTCGATCATCGGAACAGCACCATAGGCTCAAATTAAGTCGAAGTTAATTTCGCGAATTTTCTTGTAAACCAAATTTATCTGAAAACGAATATTACCGTCGATAATTAAATAGCTTGGAGCGTGATAGCGTTGGGTTAAACTATATTTAAAGTCACAAGTCAATATGATTTAGCGATCGCAGGCTTAAGATATCTGCACAGTTTTTGCTCATGTCTCTTTGTGAATAATTGGAAAGTCTTATAGTCTGAGTTTAATTGAACAAGGCTAAAATACTATAATAAAACGTCTTCATTAGTTCCATGTATTTTGTCAATATTTTTGCTTCTGTAATAATGATAAATTATTTTTGATTACTGAAGCAACTGGTTAAACTTAAAAGACATCGCAAGATAAGTAGGAAAGAACTGTGAGTTTTGATACAATAACACAGTTTAAAGTATCTTCTTAATGGAGCGGAATTTGATTTAACACTACCAGGTCTCACAATAAAGTTTTAGGACTTGTTGGACACACAAACAATTATAACTTATAAACGTTAAAGTATTCTTAAAAAAGTCAGCTTAAATATCTGGTCTACATTAACGGGGCAACAGTTGAAAATATTTTGATAAATAGTAACATAAAAAAGGTTTGTGCGAAGATGGTTCGAAAAACCTTTAACAGGATACATTCCCTATTTTAAATTAAGGAGTTGAAGAAGGGAGGGGGTTGACAAATGACAGATATCTGTATCTTAAAAATGTGTCTTGTTTTGAAGAGAAATCGACGTGTTTCAGCATTTTCTTAAATTTTAATGAATACTGCCAATTATCGGGGTGGAATGTTTTTTGTGGCCCACTCCGTATATCATGAGCGTATTATGTTTGTATTGATAGTTCGGAATTTCTTTTAAGAAGCTTATACAATTTTCTATTTTTGATATATAATTCTACATATTTTTTTTAATGTGTTCTTTCCATCTTAGTTTGACATCTAGTTTCATGCCCAGATATTAAGCTGTATTGGCATATGGTACAGCAGTGCCTTTTAATAAGATTAGTAATAAAAGATTGTAAAAAAAATTGTAACTATATTAGGAGGAAATCTTTCGAAGTAGTGAAATTATAGTGACAATTTAAAAAGAAAGGGCCAGGGAAGTGGGCCTAAGGATCAATGAAGACAAGACCAAGTATATGGTAGTCACAAAAAACCCAAGACCACGTATTGGTCGAAATATAACTATAAATGAATATAATTTTGAAGTAGTAAAAGAATTTAAATATTTAGGAGAAGTCATAACAGCCGATAATAAGAATGAAAAGGACGTAGAATCGAGAATCATGGTAGGGAACAGGGCATATTATTTCTTGGTGACGCTGTTAAAATCAAAAAAAATTTCAAGAGAAGCGAAAGTAAAAGTCTACAAAACTATAATTTGCCCCACAATAACGAAGTGAGACATGGACGCTGAATAAACGTGAGGCTACTAAATTGCTGGTACTAGAACGGAAAATCCTCAGGACTATTTTTGGGCCTTGCAGAGATAAAATAACAGGAGAATGGAGAAAAAGACAGAATCAAGAACTATAGACATTCTATAGAAACGAGAATGTAGTGCGCTACATCAAAGCCAATCGCATAAGATGGGCTTGACATGTCCTAAGATCACACGATGAAATACTCCTCAATACTGCCTTTTGGGAAAGGCCCAATGGTAGGAGGTTGAAAAAGATTTAAAAAAACTTTTAATTATAAGCTATTATTTATAACTTTATTAATAAGCTGCAAGCAATACTCGTTAACTTCTTAAAACCAAACAGAAAATAGCTACACTGTTGACAATGTTTTAGTAGATAAAAAAATCGTAGTTTTTAAAGCTGCTGCAACAAATACTTGCAACAATAACCATTTAATGTTTAACTTGTAAATTTTCAAATTTTTCCTAAAAAAATAATCATTGTTGGATATTTAGTTTTTACTTCGAGGTTGAGTATTAAATATCAGACAGCATCAACTTAAATAATTACAGATGTATTCAATAAACTGTGTGGATCGCAACAGCTGCAGAAAACCATGAAAGTAACAAATTTGATTAGCGCGGATATTTTCGAAAGGAGCTGCTGTTTGCTTTTCAAACTTCAAACGAAAGTTTTATCACTGGTTTAAACAAATTACCGAAAATTAGTTTTCTTTTGAATTCACTCTTTGCGTGGCCCTCATACACAGCAAACGATTAAATATTTGATATTTACAAGTAAATATCAATTGAAAAAATAAACAAAAAAGTAAAATTATCATTCTAATCCATTTTTGTTTGGTTTATTATTTTCGTATTATTAAATAACATAGATACTGTTACGAAATTTACTATTTGTGTTCGATGATTTTAAACACTCAGTACAATACGAAACAAATTTTATTTTAATATTTCTACACAATATATTTTACTTTGCAAATCACTTAGATATTTACAACTGTATACAATCTTTATATTTACTTCAAATTTACTTCCTGATCAACTGTTGACGACGTAAAATGCTCAAATCCGATCTCTACTAGAGTATTGCTAGCACATTTAGGGTTTAGCACCAAGGCATTCTCTTCGTCTTCTAGATTCCATTCAGAAAAGGGCCATTCGGTTGATAAACAGCTCAACTCTCACAGATACCCTTCACCCTCTAGAACATAGAAGAAGAGTTGCAGACCAGTCATTGCTCTACAGATATTTCCATGGCAGATGCTCCAGAGAAATAAAAACTCTTATACCACCACTGGCCACTTTAAGAACTCGGCATGCTGATTAGTCTTACCCATTTACTCTCAAGATTGACACTACAAGGACCAATCTCCATCAAGAATTATTTTTTCACAGGGCTGCTACAGAATGAAACAAGCTTCCAAAATTAGTTTTTCCAGAGAACCATGACCTGCAACTTTTTAAAAAGCATCTCCTTTCTATAATCCCTCCCCTTTCTAATAAAAGAGCGGGCCACACGATAGGTCTACCCTTTTTGCGACTATTTTCAATAAAAAAAATACTTGACTTTAAACTAAACTAAAGCTTCCGTGACCGCTGCCTTTATATATTTCTCCAAATTATTACTAAAAGGAGCACGAATTTTCGTACAATATTCTCGACATTGTTTCTTTCTAGAATTTGTCGGATATTTTTTAATCGCGCCACGGCCATAAATCATGCATTCGCTTCATTGTGGTCGACGCGCTGACGCCTCAAGGCTACAATCGACAGGGACGGCTCGCAAAACGTAATGCTATTTAAGTAGGTACATATTAAAATAATTTATTGCATATGAAATATACAATTACAATTAAATATAATATAAAAAGCTATAAGTATTTTACGTTCACACTTTTTTTTTGCACCTAAGTGTACGACACTTGTGTATGCAATAAAAACTTAAGATCAGTGGAAATAGGAAACAGAGAAGACTCAATCTTTAATGAGTACCTACTAAGTATACATTTACAATTAAAAAAACATTAACACCTTTTATAACAACGCTTCAAACTTGTTGTAGTTTGCACAAATATATTTTTTACACTCTTTGTTGAGTATTTTTACAGTGCTCGATGTTCCTATTTCAAGGGGCAGTATATTAAAAACTTTTGGTGCCAAATATGTAACAAATCTTTGAGGAGTTTTTTTCAACAGTGGAATTGATACTTGTATATTATTCTTTGCTCGAGTGTTATAAGAATGAAATATTTGTTGAAGATGATGACTATTTTTATAGTAAAATGTTAAAATTGTAAGAAAATAAAGACATCTGGCATTTAAAATGTTTTCATTATGCAAGAAACTGGTTGGAAAGTACTTACTACGTTTATTTGACGTAAGGTGTTATCATATAATCTAGTTATTTCCCGCAAGCTTGAAGAATTCCAGAACGTGCAGCTTACTCATAACAACTTGCCCATAGAAAGGGTGGCAAAATTTAAGTATCTAGGAACATGGTTATCAGAAGAATGGTCATCTGATATCGAGATCAAAGGTCGAATAGAACAAGCACGCACAGCATTCCTGAAGTTCAAGAAAATCCTTACAAGTACAGATTTTGATCTGGACCTTAAAATTAGATTCATGAAATGCTATGTATGGGCAGTACTTCTATATGGTATGGAGGGGTGGACGTTAAAAATGGGCACCATGAACAAACTAGAATCCTTCGAGATGTGGATATATAGGAGAATCCATAAAATTCCGTGGACAGCATAAAAGACGAACGAAGAGATCCTCAGAATGATAAAAAGAGACCGCGAATTATTGATAACAATCAAACGCAGAAAAACAGCGTATTTGGGACAAGTCATACGAAATGAAAGATACCAATTACTTCAGTTAATAATAGAGGGAAAGATAGAAGGTAAGCGTGGTGTCGGCCGAAAGAAGATGTCATGGCTCCGCAATATCAAACAATGGACAGGACTGAATAATGCAGGAGATCTAATACATACCATAAGAGACAGAGATATGTGGCGTAATGTGATCGCAAACATCCATTAGTGGATATGCAGTAGAAGAAGAAGAAGTTATTATATATTCCACCCCATACTAGTATGCCATATCTTATAATCGACTCTACTAGTGCTCTATATACAATTAGCAATTGTTCATTATTTAGTATTTTACGGATAACGGTACATTTTGTATATAACCCTACGGATTTTTTTAACTAGTTCAATGGTATGCTAATCCCATCTAATATGTTTATCAATAGTAACACCCGAATACTTAATATTGTTCAATTCTGTTATATGTTCGGTAGAGTTTTCACAATTCAGATTGTTGTAATTAGGTCTGTTTTTTTTATATTAAGTGACAGTTTATTAAAATCAAGCCAATTTTTAACATTTTGGATACCTTTAATAGCTCTTTTTCACCTTTCCAAAAGTCGTATGAGATTATGGATTTACTTGTATTCAGATATAGTAGTGAATTTATGTACATAATATATATATATATATATATATAAATATAAATACATATATAAATATACATAATACAGGGTGGGGCACCCCATATGACACGGTCCCTGTAAACCAAACCAATAATTTTTTCGGGAAATTCCCCATTTAATTATATGTATATTGATAAAGGCTGCAAAAGGAAATTATTTTGGAGTCTACAGGGTGGCTAAAAAAACTGTGACATAACAAAGTTGTTTTTTTTTTTGGAACACCCTGTATTTCGTTACACTTTTAAATGGTTCGGGAAAAAATAATACGATTTTATAAAAGGTACTATGTAGCTAACTATAAGCGTTCTCGAGTTATTGATTTTTTTATGAAAATGCCAAGTGCAATTGGAAACTAAATAACATCGAAATGTATGGAAATCATACCTTCGAATTCTGACCAAGCATAAAAGAGGTTTTGGACTATTGATTTCGACAATTATTTGATTTGCTTAAAGAATTCTTATTGACAGTTGTTACACTTCACTTCATCGAAAATATTTACTTTTCATATTCTGACAGTAGTTCATTAAACAGACTATACAATTTTTTTTATTATTCAACTGAAACAACAAAAAAATATGAAACACAAATGTATTTAATTCAAAGTAGATGCTTAAAATGACGACCATCCTGTTGAATACAAGGAGCCACTCTCTCTATGAAAGACTGCTTAACACTTAATAATATTTGAGGCGTCACTCTTTGAAAAGCAGTCCTTATTGAGGGTTTTCTATGATTGATCCCATTATAAGAATTTATTTTCCTCATTTCCAATGATATGTTTTTGTCTATTTGCCTTTTTATAAGCTACACTTAAAGTCCTACGAAATTCATGTAGCCAATCGTTTGAGAACCAACTTGTTTGGATGATTTTGGTCTAGATATTTTTGGGCATACACCCTCGACGCCAAAAGGCAATTCTCTAAATACTAACCAATCGCTAAAATCATATCTATCCGCACTTGAATTGAGTAAGTTTTCATTTTCGACGGTAAGAATTTTTAACATGTTGAATAAATGTCGTTTCAAAGTTATCTTAAGTCAAAGAATGCATTGAAATAAGGACTACTATTTAATACAGCCAATATCTAAAAAACTATTTAGGTTAGGTATAGGGAACCCCAATATGAAATAAAAAAAATTAAATTTAATATTGTTCAGATCAAAAAAATGTGTTCTATTTGAAATAACAAAGTTATCCTTGTCCGAAATTATAAAAAAGTGACAATGATTTTTGAACATTTTGTATAATATTGAGAAACGGGTTTTATTGAAATCAATAGCCCAAAACTTTTTTTATACTTGGTTAAAATTAAAAGGGATGATTTCTATACATTTCGATATTATTTAGTTTCCAATTGTACCTAGCATTTTCATAAAAAAATCAACAACTCGAGAACGATTATAGTAAGCTACATGGTACTAAATATGAAATCACATTATTTTTTCCTGAACTATTTAAAAGTGTAACCAAATACAGGGTGTTCCATTTAAAAAAACACAACTTTGATATGTCACACTTTTTAAGCCACCCTGTAGACTTCAAAATCATTTTCTTGTGCAGTCTTATTTAATATACATCTAATGAAATGAAGAAATTTCCAAAAAAATGTATGGTTTGGTTTACAGGGACCCTGTCGTATGGGTTGCCCCACCCTGTATTATAATATATATTTACATATATATAATATGTATATAATATCTCTCGTTTAAATTTTATGTTTATTACTTTGAATTCAAACATTTTTATTTTGTATAAATTTAAATTTTTAATCCTTTTTAGTAGTTAATTAAATACCTGCTCAAACTAGATAAGAGTAGATACTTTTAAGCTATGATGTAATTCTTCTTACATGCTGAGTAACATTTTAAATTCCTATAACGATCATTAAAATATTAAAATTCATAGTTTTTGCCATCGGAAAGGACGGCGGCATTTTCATCCGGTAAAACTATTTTGCTTGAATTTTTGTTTTGCTTCATAAAATTTTGTTTCGAAACAATGAGGAAGCGTTTCAGGATGCACAAGGTTAACCACCCCAAGTTCATAACTAAATTAAGATAGTTCCGACCGTTATGCCGTGATACTCTATCATATGAAATTTCTTACCTGTTAAACAGTTCATAATCGCTAAAGTAAATTAATATTTAGTGGAGTAGGGTTATGTCGGGGAAAATGGGGATAATGTATTTTGGATATATAAAGGGATGTGAACGGAAAAAGATTATTTTATCAACATCCTCTAGTGGTAAGTGTATTCCAGTTAAGTCACCGGAAACAGCGGTCCAGTTGCTCTATAAGATTAATAAAGCTTTGTATTTTTTTATACATTTAATTATTACAAAGTAATATTAATATTTATGTATTGGAACAGCGTCAGAGGAATTGCACTTAAATAATAACGATGTCATGGGGTCATGCAATAAATATACATACCTTGGAACACAAATTGACAAAACAGGACGTACAGAGAGTGAAATTGAACAAAAAATCATAAAAGGGAAAAGGATTATAGGCTAAACTTAATCTTATGGTAAAAACAAATCTCTTATGAAAGGAAACATCTTCTTTATAATTCCGTTTTTAAAAGTATAGTAATGTATGGCTGTGAAACATGGCAAATGACAAGAACCCTAGAGAGACGTCTTTTAGCTTTGGAGATGAATTTCTGGCAAAGAGCAGCCAGGAAATCAAGAGTGGAAAGAATATCGAATGCTCGAATAAGAAAAATTATGAAGGTGGAACATACGATTGTTGATGACATTCAACAAAGGCAGTTAATATGTTATGGCCATGTAAAGAGAATGACAGATTAACGGCTCCCAAAACTAATACAACAATGGTTACCAACCGCAAGACGACGCATAGGTAGACCAAAAATCTTATGGATAAGTGAAATACAAAGAGCTATGTCGGAAAGAGATTTGCATCTAGGAGTTTGGGAGAATAGAAGACGCTGGAGGTTGGAAACCGGATCTATATATATATATATATATATATATATATATATATATATATATATATATATATATATTAATGTGACTTTATTATTATTATTGATTTTAATTCTTACTTCTCTGCCCGTTGTTAAATTTCTCTTTCTTTTAGAGTGGTTCATTTAAAAAAAATTTATAAACTTTACAAATTTTTTTTTTTTTATTTATACAAATTCAAAAAAATATAATTACCAAATATATATAAACCAAATATTATTACAAAATTTAAATTTATCAACTTTATGTCCAAAATATTTAAATAAATGTTTTTCCCTTCCAAATAATAATGTTTTTTTTTAAAAAAACAAACTTACTACTTATTTCTGTCGGTCGACACACTTCCTCCAGCTCAGATGATCTCACTAGGAACTCCAAACTTGTTGACTGTTTTCGGGAAACTGCCCTTCACTTTTATTTTTTATTGCTTTTTTAAATTATTATTATCTTCTTTACACTTTTAACAAACTTTTACAATACAACATATTATATCAAACAAATATTTACTCTCTTTTTTAAAACTGATTTCTTACTAAACACGTCTGCTCTCCTTTAATATTCTTAACATACTAACAATTTTTATTTTTTTTTATAATCAACAAAAAATGTAAGAAACTCGTTTCTACACTGTTTTAAATTTTTATACACTCTTAGATAAAAATAATTTATAAGTTTTTCTAACTGAACTCCCTGTTTTATCCTGAACACATCCGTCATTCTTTATAGTTATCCATCAAATTCTTTTTAATGTTTTTATAACCAAATTAATATTTAGGTGTCAACTATCTTTAAATTTTTATTCTTTACAGATTTATGAAATTTTTATTTAAATATTATTTTTATTAAAATATCATATCATAACAATATATATATATATATATATATATATATATATATATATATATATATATATATAATACCAGAAAAGAGTGTCCCCCTTTAATCAAAAATCGGGCGTTTTTCTAAAATGTTGACGAGGTTCCTGCAAATGGCTCCGTTTTCTTTTCGGTTGGCTACCCTGTATTTGACTTCACTTAATTCTCTGATGACTTCTATGATCTTTCTGCCTACAATAATAATTGTGTTGTTTTAAGTTTATGTTCTTCTTTTTGTGTCTAAGTGATTATTGTTTTTAATTTTCAAAATGTTGATTATTAAAAGAATGCATTTTTTACAGTTTTTCAGTCAAAAAGAAACTATATTTTATTAGAAAATACCTAAACTTTGCCGAAAGTATTGAGAAAGAGACATGAAAACATAGGGCGGTCAAGGGAGACCGATCATTAAAATTTAAAATAGCACTTGTTTAGAAATCAACCGAAGCCGGCCAACGCCTTTTTATCATCCCTGTGTGACAACCTTATGATACATTTTTTTCTACAAGCGTGCGTGATTCACCCTCTACCCGCACGCAATTCAGTTTGGAAAGTGTCATTTTCCCACAGTTGTGCGGGAAATTTTTTCCCACACTAGTGCGGGAAAAACATTTATATGATATCCTCGTAAAATATAAGTGGTGGGTGACAAAATATGAAAGTTCAAGCTTTTTTGTTGCAATACTAAGTGAGTTTGTTCAAAATCATCCATCATTTTGCACTATTTATTGAAAAAATGAACAAATATTGATAAATAAAAATGTATTGTTATGAAAATCACCCTATGTATAGGCTATGATTGATCTGATAACGAGTAGGTAACAATTGATGTTGTCATGCCGATCAATACACAAATTTGTTTGTAATTGTCAGAGTGACAGACAAAGCGTTACTTATATAAAATTTTCGATTCAGTGAAATTGCCACAATGGATTATTCATCTGATGAAGAACTTCCACAAGAAATCGTGCAAGCAGCTACAGATGCGAACTTAGAGTTATTGCCAACGAAATCTAAACAAAGGTATGAGAAGCAAAATTTGGATATTAGCAAATTTTACAAAACAACTGCATTCATTAAAAGACAGAATGTCGGTTTTCGACCGAAAAAGGCCTAAATCTTCACTCAAGAAGACGTTTCAAAATTTATGACTGAAGCACCCGATGACATATACCTCATGATTAAGTTAGTAGCAATTATTGGATTAGCTGGTGCTTGCAGACGAGAAGAGCTGACAAAACTCACCATTGACGACATAGACGACAAAGAAAACCTGATAATTGTGAATATCAAGGATTCCAAAAATCATTCCTCTAGATCCTTCGTGATATCTGAAGAAGCAAATGATGGTTATTTTTTGAACGTATACAGAAAGTATGTACATTTACGTCCAAAAGAGACTCCTCACCGTCGTTTATTCTTGTATTACAAAAGTGGAAAATGTACTGTGCAATGTGTAGGAATCAATACCATAGGAAAGATACCCTCCGAAATAGCAGTATATCTGCGCCTTCAAAATCCAGAGCTTTACACTGGTCACAGCTTCAGGCGTTCCTCAGCCACTTTACTTGCTGACTGTGGTGTGGGTATAACTAATATCAAATCCTAGGAGGATGGAAATAGACTTCAGTTGCAGAGGGGTATTTAGAAGACTCCACCAATCGAAAAAAAGAAATGTCCAACAAAATTCTCAATTTGAACACTACTTCGTCTTCCGGGTGCATTTTAGAACCATCCACGTCTATATCGATCGGCGACGATTTGATGCCTGTGCCTGCACATTCGATTTCTTTCGATAATGTATTGCCCGAGTTACCTTCTTCTTCAGGAAATCAGCCATCTTCAAAAAATATGCTGGCTTCCGCTATAAATTTACATAATGCATCAAATTGTACATTTACAATAAATATTACGAATAATTAGTGGATAGAAAATGTTACTCTTGTTAGTTGTTTCCATTTGCATGAATAAATAATTGAAAAAATGAATTTGTTTCCTACGCTTGTAGAAAAAGTATTGTTCCTAACTCATGCGGAAAGTGTCTTTCCCGCACTCGACTGCTTACCCGAACTCCGCTCCGCGTCGTTCGGGTTAACGGCAGTCGCGTGCGGAAAAGCATCACTTTCCGCACTTGTTAGGAAAATTACTATTATAAATTGGTAAAAGGAAAAGGGCGAATTTGAAATACGGTTACCCTGGTCCGAAATTTTCCGTTACGAGCTTAAACGTTATTAATTTTAAGAAAAAAAAGTTTTACATACATTATAAAAAGTTCCGTATTGTCTAAAATCTAAAATGCAACCTTTTTTTAGTCGTATACCAGGTTTCTTAAAAATATGAAAACCCAATAAAAAAGTGACATATTTGTAAAAAACAACAATGGTAGACAGATGTATTTGCATTTTAATATGAAATTTTAAAATCCTATCAATCTTTTTTCTAACAATTTTTATATTAAAAAAAATTTTATATTGCGCGAAGAAAGTATGTCATTCCAACTCGCGTGTAAGACACACATAATAGTCATATATACACCAAATACACACGTAATACACACATAATACAAACACATACATACATATAGTCTTGAATGAACTTTGAACCCAAGTACACAAATTCATTTACTTGTTCCACTCTTGCTCCCTCAATCGAAACTCCACAGTTTGTCATGCTTTCTTCTCTTTTAAAAACCATTACTTTCGTTTTGCTCACATTTATTTTCATCCCTTTGATTTTCAGGGCATCATGAATAACATTAACCATCTCCTGCAACTCCTCTTCAGATGACGCTAATATGACTTGATCATCGGCGTAAAGAAGGCATTTGACGATCAAATCATTCATTTTCGATCCATACGCACTCTCTTTCAAATCTTTTAAACAATTGTCTATATATAAGTCAAACTGCCATGGCGAAGCCACACATCCCTGTCTTACAACTTTTTCGATGTTAAACCAGTCCGTGCAAGTTTCGTTTATCCTGACACAAGCAGTGGGATCCTCGTAAAGTGAATAAATAAGTATGTAAATAAATGTTACTTGATTAAGTTATAGTTTAAATTTTATACATGTTTCATACTTTTCATGCACACATTTATTGAAATTATATTTATTTTAAATTATTGTTTCCAAATGTTTTATTAAATTATAACTGGTAAATAATTTACAATTTATTTTCTAACTGCCATACATATCTCCCATTCTTATTTGCTTCATCACGTTAATTTAAAACTATGTCGAATTTAAGAATTTGTTGTTTTACATTAAAAGCAACATTTAAATGAAAATTATGAAGGACAGACAATGGAATAATATTTTTTATGTAAAAAAACATCGATCTACCAAACTAAAAATATGTGATCATAAAAGAGATAATTATGCATGTGCTACACCGAACACTATCAATTGATGACTGATAAGGAAAAAAAAATAATAAATATTTAATTTAACATTAGATTTAACGAAAGTTTTGAGATTCACAGAATATAATTGCATGAATAATCTATGTAAAAGACGATGAAATATGAAAGTCACAGTTTTTTTAAATATTTTCTTAAAGTCACGATTATCCACGTCATATTGATGCCAAGGACAATAATTAAGTCTCTTCTTACGAAAATAAAGATGATGAGGTTTGTATAAAGTTAGTTTATGCTTGCAAACCTTTTTACTATTAGTAATTTATAATAAATCATTTGGGTGCTACATAATAACTGCCTTTGAAGAGATTTGTGACAATTCAAGGTCGTACAAAAAGGAGTTAATAAATTCCTAAGACAGGGTTGCATCCGCCTGCAACAATGAATTTGTAATTTTTAAAAAACTGTAGTTAAAAAAAATCCAAAGAGTCCATATTAGGTACGTACCTGTGGATGTGTAGAAATTTTTTGCCTTTTAATGCTTAGATAAGTTTCTTTAAAATCTATCATTTCGTTCATCCGTACTTATTACCTTTATGCAGCATGTACATCCTTTATTTTGTTAAATTGGGTTAAAATGGCGGTTCGGAGGGAACCTAATTAGGCCATTGGGCTCGTTGTAATAGCGTAATGAAGGCAGTTCCCTCCCCCCTCTGCCAGAGGGGGGAGGATGAAAATCGTGAAGTTTTTAATGTTAACTGAGCTAAGATCGGATAAGTCATCAAAGTTCAGTTGCCCTAGATTAGCAAGCCGTTTTCTGCATAGGGCAGGCCAGTGGCAAAGAAGATGCAGAATTCTTGTCATAGCTCTGCGATTCCCTTGCGCCGTGCATGAAATCCACCTGCCCATTGCCTTGTTATGACCGCGATCGCGTTTCCAATGGATTGGACAGAGTTAAAACATTATTAGTTTGACGTAGATCTAGTTTGGGCCAAATATGCTTCAATGATGTGCATGTGGGTTCATTTTGCCACCTCAAGTTGCCTTTTTAAACTACTTTACTATGCAGTTTGCAATCGGTACCACTGGCTGAGAGATGAGACAGATACAGCTGGGAGAGTGGTGACCTATCTTGCTAGCTCGTCAGCCCTACAGTTGTCTGGTATGTCCCTGATCCAGGTACCCAGATAATGTAAACTCTGAACTTAGCCGCTAGCTAAGAGTACATTAGTATTACACGACTGCCCTAGAGGTCAAGTAGACTGAGTTCATTGATTTGATAGCAGCCTGGCTGTCGCAGAGAATGATTATCTCGCGGAACTTTTGTTTATTGCGAAGTGTCCAGAAAGCTGCCTCGGTAATGGCTGTCATTTCGGTCTGATACACACTGCAGTAATCAGGCAAACAAAACGACAGGCTAAGTGAAGGATCTTCTGAGAAGACACCGTAACCTACTCTTCCCTCTAGTTTAGAGCCGTCTGTATAAAATACTGCGTCTTGAGGTTTATCTAGGTTCTTGGCCCAATCTTCTCTGGTTAGGATCGCCATCTAACATAGGGTTTAGTTAAGTATAATCGGTATTAATTTTGTAAAATTAGAGGTTACATTTAGCCAAAAATGATCCGTGCTATTTATTTTAATCATCCTAATTAGGTCAGTGTCAGGCAAAATCAAGCTCATTTTTATAATATACGTCATAGATATTACATGACGTCTTTCAAGTTTTCAAATAGTATTGTATCTTTGTAGTGCAATTATTGTTGTGTTACATCAATATATTTTTACCAAACACCGTTGTAATTTTACCTGCTGTCGTTACATCATGTTCTCTAGCTGATATTTTTTTAACACTTATGTACAATTTCTGTATTTTTCAATATTATATCACTGTGACGTATTTGTTTTGTAAGGATCACAAATCAACATCAACTGGTGTGACTTACGAGTAGGTGACAAACCCAAGAGCTTAAGATCAAGTGTTTATTGTTATTATTTTTGTTATTATTACTATATCCTCTGTAAATCCACCGAAGCCATGCCGAGCTCCGCTGTCGTTTCGTATGTTTCAGCTCATGTTTATGGATTTTCACCATAGGCAGGACCACAACATTTTACAAAGGAGATTGTTACGAAAATAAAAATATATATATATAAATCTTAAAACTGTCAATTTGTTACGAATGAAAAAAAAATTGAATATCTATTATTTACTATCTATTAACTATCTATATTTACTAAAACTTATAAAAATTATTTTCTTAATTTACTAAAACTTAAAAATTATTACTGATATCCTCAGGGGTTCGTGGATACTTGATTTCGCTATTGAATTCAGTTTGGGGAATTGTATAGGTCAGTTCACGGATCTATACAATCTTTTTTTTTTGAATACCAAACTAAAAAACTAAGAAAACCACGTAAGGGTGCCAAGCGATTTTTAGAATCAAAAATCGCTAAAAATAGGTACCCCAAACAAATTCAATAATTTACTTTACCTTAGGTACCATTTACCGAGCTAATTAACGTATTTTCACCTCCTATTTGCAAAATCCCATTCTTATCTTTTAGAAACCAATTAACAAAAAACAACCTAAAATGTATACAGGTTTATTTACTAAAACCAAAACCCATCTCAGGCATCAGGCGAACAGACGGCGAAAACATCCTCAGCAACTGCAAATTCTCGTTGACACGACGAAACTCAATGGAGACAAAGGTAAACCCCACTGGGGACTTCCACGGTTATAGTACAGCCAATGGTGAAATTCACCGGGAAAAAAAAGGAAAGAAAAAGCCAACCACATTAAATCTTCCTTCCACTCGAAACAGCAAGTCATCGGAAAAAAAGGAAAAGAAGAAGTAGAAGAAAGAAGAAGACCAACCACTAAAACAATATATAATTTAAACTAACTAATAAAAAGAAACCAATAAAATAAAATCAAATATCTCACCACTAAATAATCCTTCCCCTCGACACGGAAAGTCAGTGAATGGTGCATTTAGTCTGATTAACCTTCCACTATAATGCCAAGAATTAGACTAACTCAAGACTAAATTTCACACTTTGAGTCGAAAGACTTCCACCACTTAAATATGTATAGAATGTGACAGATCCGGCCTTTGAATTTCGAGTAGAAAAATTTAACGTTACAAGATTTCTACTGTTTCTACAAAATACCCTGTTTTGCAGACATTTTTAAATCGATACAAAAATTTAGGTTTATCATGGAAAAAAATAAGAATACGGGTTTCGCAGGATCTAGCTAAATTGTAGTCAATAAACCATTCCAGCTTTGTACTGAGTATTCGGGTGATGAGAAGTATTTTTTTCCTAACAAGGGGCCCAACTGTCGAACGGTTGCCGTGTATTTCATTATTTTTATCTAGTTGTGACAATAGATGTTAATAATGCATTTAATTACAAATTTCTTGAATTAGGAGAACCTAAAAAAATAACACCCTTTAAATAACCATAATTATTATCATTAAATAAATTTTTATTGTTATTATTGTTCTTATTAAGTAACTTAACTTTACTTTTACATTACTTTTTATTACTTTCCAATAACGTATCTCTATCGGGAATTTTCGCCACTAAAAACCTTATTAAAATAGTACCTACGTTTTAAAATGACTGTCCACTTTCAAAGTCTACTTAGGCATCACGTACTTATTCTGAAACTACTTTTAAAGTGGGCCGTTGCTTTTATCTTATAGAAAAATCTCTACACCTTGAACCTTATCGAGAAAAATGCAAAACACCTTTTTCGATATTCCTGTAGCAGTAAATATTCGGCGAAGATAACTTTTAATTGAAATTTGTGAGTCATATTTCATCTAGTTACACATAATTCTAATTAATTAGTAATTAACTCTTTTGTTTCCGCAGGATAAATGTTCTTACTGATAAATCTGTGCAATTAAAATTTGTATTTTGGATGAAAAAATACAAGAGCAGCAAAAATAAGTACGAAACCACACTTAATGTTAACTTATACACTGCGGTCCATATGTTTGGAATAAATTCATTTTTAGCGTTATTATATATTTGTTCAATAAAAACTAAAACAGGTCGATTTTTATCGTCAATTTGACAATTTACAGTATAAAAATATAACCCCTTTCTTGCACCCCCTCAAAAATTTTAAATGAGAAGGGGGGTCGTGTGGCACCTAGTTCGGAAGGGATTTTTATTCTCTGTTCAGCTAAACCAAGTTTTTCAAATTTAGTGCAATCATAACTGAAAAAAAAAAATTTTAAAAATGTAAAATGTTTATACTCTAAGTTATGTATTTGTTTAAAAAACCTGAAACATATCGATTTCTATTCTTAATTTGACAATTTATAGTATGAAAATATCACCCCCTTCTTGCACTCCTTCTAAATTATGAGCAACCCCTCAAAAAATTTGAATTAAAAAGGAGGTCGTGTTGCAATTTTTTTAAAAAGGATTTCAATTCTTTGTTCAGCAATAGTAAGTTTTTAAAATTTGGTACAATGATAGCTGGGGAAACATTTTGTAGGACCTCAGAGGTTGTTAATTTCTTCCGTTATCCATATTCATCCATATTATACATATTCAGAATAAATTTTCTCAGTTATGATTGCACCAAATTTAAAAAACTTGGTATTGCTGAACTGAGAATTAAAATCCCTCTTAAATAAGGTTACCCACAACCCCCCTTCTCATTTAAAATGTTTAAGGGGATGCTCATAATTTAGATGGGGTGCAAGAAGGGGGTAATATTTTCATACTGTAAATTGTTAAATTGACAATAAAAATTGACCTGTTCCAGGATTTTTTGATAAAATACATAATAACGCTAAAAATGAATTTATTTTATACCTATGGACCTCACTGTATATTATAACCCTAACAATATTCGCGCGTACTTTTTTGTAATCGTCAGGAAGGGTTCTTGGCAATCGTCATGTTTTGTTGACGTACTAATCCAACTCCGTCGAAATTAGCCATTCAATTGTATTTTTGTTGATTTACACTTTGGTCTGAAAAATGTGTTTAAAAGTCTTAATTTCGTGGTGTTTTAAATTAGATCTTTCTTAAATTTGTGGTAATTAAAAGAAATACTCTAGGTTAAGTTACGTTAGGTATCATGTAAGTGGGGCGTAAGATGTGGCAAAAAAGATAGATAAAGCAAATTCAAAGATGTGAGGATGGATTTAAAAGGCGAATGTGAATGGGCAAGTCGGTAGTGGTTGACCTAGGCGAACATACCATGATAAGATACAAATTGTTTTGAAGAAAGGCCAGGTCAAGAGTACCATCAACCGACGAGCATAAATGAAAGCGCTGATGAAAGTAGAATAAGTGAAAGACGTTTGTTAAAACCGTAGCGGAAGTGATCTCTGCCCATTTCTACAGGAAAAAGGCGTGACTTTATGTATAAATGTATGTATGTATGTATGAATTGAAGAGCTTTAATTACAATGTTAGTTGCAGGCGATGGCTAATGTTATGCATGATGCCCTGAAAATCAAAGGGATGAAAATAAATGTAAGCAAAACGAAAGTAATGGTTTTTGAAAGAGAAGAAAGCATGACAAACTGTGGAATTTCTATTGAGGGAGAAAGAGTGGAACAAGTAAATGAATTTGTGTACTTGGGTTCAAAGTTTACGAGAGATTGAAAGTATAACAGTAACATTGAGCGAAGGGTGTTGGCAGGACAACAAATGAATGGGGCACTGCATAGCTTTATAAATAGCCAAAAAGTGTCAAAAAAGGCACGTCTGGCAGTGAATAAAGGAGTGTTGTTTCATACACTTATGTATGGTAGTGAATGTTGGATAAGGCAGAAGAAGCATAAAAATAGAATTAATGCTGCGGAGATGAGTAGTCTGAAAAGTATAGCCGGAGTGACTCGGTTAGATAAAGTAAAGAATAGAGAGATAAAAGAACGCTGTGGTGTAAAAGAAGATGTGGTTACAAAGATAGATAAAGGAATGCTTAGAGGGTTTGGACACGTAGAAAGGATGGATGAAGGAAGATTAACGAAAAAAATTTATAATGCGAGTGTGAATTGACAAGTCGGTAGAGATCGACCTCGCCGAACAAATCACTATCAGATCAACATTGTTTTAAAGAAAGGCCACGTCAAGAGTACCAACAACCGACGAGCATGTATGAGAGCACTGATGAATGTAGAGGAAGCAAAAGATGTGTGCAAGAACCGTAGCGGAAGTGGAAGGAAGTGGTCTCTGCCTACCCCTATGGGAAAAAGGCGTGACTTTATGTATGTATGTATGTAAATTATTGACTTTTTTAAGTATATAGTGGCAATTAATTATTTAACAACACTGTACACTACCGGCAGCTTATTCTGATCAGAATGTAAATCCTACCGTATATAGATTCAAATGATCACCGGGATTTAGCTCATGTAAATTAGTTTGTTTATTTTCTTTACGCAATAGTTAATTAATTCCCTTTTGACAAAGTACGTCCGTCTCGCTTGCTCCTGAATTTTCGACACTTGATGGCGTCGGAATCGTTCGTCTTGTGTTTGCTTTAGAGATTTGCTAGGAAGACTAGATTAGGCTGACGCCACAACGTTGCGTTCGCATCACAAAAATGTGTTAAGGGTGAAATCGCCAAAGAAGGGGTTGTTTATTCGTGGGATTTAGGTAATTGGTTTTTAATTACGTGGATTTTACTTCAACTGTAACGGGTAGAGTGGTAAAAGCAACAATGCATAGTAATAGACGAAAGTAAGTTCCAATATTGAAGTTGAATATTTGAACATTTCATTCCTATTGTTTTTTTTAGTTCCTAATAAAATACAAACTACCTTGGTAAAGAAAGAATATATTGTATTTTAGCTTAAAGTAAAACAAACCAGAAGATGTAACAGTGACAAATGTAGCCTGGGGAAGACCGTATGGGAAAGGAAAATAAAATATATAACAAATGATCCTGAAAGTCCTGAAAAATAAAATAAACATTTGAAGAAATGAAGCAAAAAGCTTTTGAGGACATGTCACAATGTTTTGGTTCTAAAAATATATTTTTTTAAAGTTCTCTACATTGAAATGAATTTTTTTGTTTCCCAATTTAATGGCGCTGGCAGAGCCAAAAGACCAGATGTTTTGCATTGTTGTTTTATCACTCATAAGTAGGTAATATTCACATTTATAATTAATACAATGATTATACATGATTAAGGTGTTAGTATTTTTCTGACTAAATAATTGATAAAATATTAGGGTGTTATTCCCTCTATATATATATATATATATATATATATATATATATATATATATATATATATATATATATATATATATATATTATATTTATATATTATTTATATATTTCACGTCGGACTTACAAGCATCAATTGCTGGGTAGCACCGCTACTCACAAGGGTATGTTAGTACTTTTTACATAATAATATATAATATTATAAATACTGTTATCCTCCAAAGTTAGGTTTTTAAAATTTACATTCATTAAAATGAATTAACCGCCACTTCAATCCAACGCATATCTGACATTGAGTGACATTGAGCGAAGGGTGTTAGCAGGAAAACAAATGAATTGGGCACTGCATAGCTTTGTGAAGAGCCAGAAAGTGTCAAAAAATACACGTCTGGCTGTGCATAGAGGAGTGTTGGTTCCCACACTTATATATGGTAGTTATTGTTGAGTTTGGCAGAAGAAGCATGAAAATAGGATTAATACTGCGGAGATAAACAGTCTGAGAAGTATAGCCGGAGTGACTCGGTTTAATAAAGTAAAGAATAGTGAGATAAGGAAATGCTGTGGTGTAAAAGAAGATGTAGTTACAAAGATAGATAAAGGAATGCTTAGATGGTTTGGACACGTAGAAATGATGGATGAAGGAAGATTAACGAAACAAATTTATAAAGCGATTGTGAATGGACAAGTCGGTAAAGGTCGACCTTGGCGAACATACGAGGTTTGGCTATTAAATAACGAGACTGATAATGAAAAAGAGTTTTATTTTAAAAATTATTCTGCAATTTATTGCTCCCCTTCAATGTACTCCCCTCCCCTCGCCACACACCGTTCCATTCGTTTTTTCCATTGGTCAAAGCAATGCTGAAAGTCTTGTTTTTTAAGAGCATTTAGAAGCTCTGCCAATTTTCGCTTGACCTTCCATCGACTCAAACCGGGTCCATTTTAAGACAGACTTGATCTTCGTAAACGGGAAAGTCACAGGGTGCTAGTAAGCGAGTAAGGCGCGTGTTCGAGCACTGGAGTGTCTCTAGCGAATAAATAACGCTTCACGGACAGCGCGTTAGGGGCAGGTGCGTTGTCCTAGTGCAAGATCCACGACTCGAGAACTCGCTCTCGCGGTGTTGGCAAAACTTTCAAATAGTAAGTTTGGTTTACAGTTTTACCCTCTGAAACCCATTCAGTCATTACGATGCCGTTGATGTCGACCAGGACGTTGGTCATCTTTGGTGCTCCCTCTGCCTTAAGAACACCGTTTATACCATTCGAAAACACGTGCACGAGATAGACAATTTTCACCATAGGCCTCTTTCAACAACTTATAGTACTCAGTGGGATTTTTTTTAATTTAACCGGAAATTTCACATTGATTCATTGCTCGAGGTTTTCGTCACATATTGTTATCGGCACAAGAAAAAACACGTTCGTTTCTAACCTCTATAGAAAAAATACTTCTAAAACAACGTGTTTTCGTACTGAAATAGTACACACTTTCAGCTATCCAACGCTGCATTTGTTTTCTCCCTTTCCCTCTAGGACGCCTTTTGTAATCGCAGTCTCATTATTTAATAGCCAGTCCTCGTATCCCGATCAGATCAACATTGTTTTGAAGAAAGGCCAGGCCAAGAGTAACAACAACCGACGAGCACTGATGAAAGTAGGGAAAGCAAAAGATGTGTGTAAGAACCGTAGCAAGTGGAAGGAAGTGGTCTCTGCCTACCCTTACGGGAAAAAAGCCGTGACTATATGTATGTATGTTAATTTAAAGAACATTGTGTTTTTTGAGGCTGTCCTTCGCCCTTTCTGGTCTTGCGCTCTGGGCGGCCGCCCGTCCTTGCCCCCCCTAAAACCGGTACTAATTATTATGCTTTTTTTTATATTATAGGTTCAAAATATTACAAGCTTTGAGAGTATTCGGCAGCCTTCAAGTTTTCAATGAGGCATTGTTAAATTAATTAAAAATACCAGTTATTCTTACAACAATAAAGTAAAGCAGCAGCAGCCCATTAAATACCACCGACTCTGATATTTTCAGACTGAACAACGCGAAAAGTTTTAATTAGCCATCCTTTTTCTCCCCTCATTCGCTTTCGATAATGTACGAAACAGTTGTTGATTTGGAAAACACAAGTGAAAAGCTCGAAAAGCGAAACAATAGACTGTCGGTAGTAAATTGTAATCTATTCGAAAAGTTTCCCGCTGATTTTCCAGCGATTTCGGTCGATTTTGTGCACATTTCGAATGGCATTTTACGCCACGTTTACGTATTTCTATCTGTTCGGATAGAGGTTGGTTTATTTCATTCGAAACGTTTGACATTCATCGGCTTTTGATAATACTTTTATTTTTGTTATTTGCGGACACGAATTTTTTGCATCAATAGAGCTCGTTGATGTTGTTCAAGTAAATATTGGTTTATATTGTGCTGTTTAATGTATCTATGGGAAAAAAAATTAACACTGATATAAACGTATTGGTTTTCATTTAAAAAACGCTTTTGGAATTTAACTATAATTCAAGTACGGTAATATTTTAAATAATTATCAAGACACACACTTACAACAACACTAATTTCTTCTTCTTCATCTTATAGTGCCTATCCGGTCCGGATGTTGGTGATCATTCTGGCAATTATGATTTTGTTGGTTGCGGCACGGAAAAGCCCTGTCGTCGTTGCACGGCGGAGCCGACCTCCAGGAAATAATGGGCGTGGTAAGCTGTAGAAAATGCTCTGAGGTGTGGGCAGCTTCACAGCCGGAACCTCTATTGCCTGCTGACTTCCTTGCTCTTGGACGGCGTCGTTTTACTGCGTAGATGTTGAATCCTTCGATAACTCAGTAATCGCTGGCTCGATCTGTCTTTTTACTACTGTAGGCTAATGGGCTTACTGCCTTTAATCGCCGTGAATTTGTATTTTCACAGTAAATGAAACAAACACGTGTCATCGATAATATATTGTTAACTTTAATACATGAAGCTTACAGTTTTTTTTTTATGAAAATAGTCGCAAAAAGGGTAGACCTATCGTGTGTGCCGCGGAGGGCCCGCACTGCGACTATTAGAAGGGGAAGGGATTATAGAAAGGAGATGATTGTGGACACGCTTTTTAAAAAGTTGTAGGTCATAGTTCTCTGGAAAAACTGATTTCGGAAGTTTATTCCATTCCGTAAAAGAAGGATTCTTGATGAAGATTGGTCCTAGTAGTGTCAATCTTGAGAGTAAATGGGTGAGACTAATCAGCGTGCCGAGTTCTTCGGCCGAATGTGGCCAATGGTGGTACAAGAGTTTTTATTTCTCTGGAGCATCTGCCATGGAAATATCTGTAGAGCAATGACTGGTCTGCAACTCTTCTTCTATGTTATAGAGGGTGAAGGGTATCTGTGAGAGTTGAGCTGTTTATCAAGCGAATGGCTCTTTTCTGAATGAAATCTAGAAGACGAAGAGAATGCCCTGGTGCTAAACCCCAAATGTGCGAGCAATACTCCAGTAGAGGTCGGATTTGAGCCTTGTACGTCGTCAACAGTTGATAAGGAGTAAAAAACTTTCTGGCTTTCCACAGAAAACCTAGCCTCTGGCTTGCCGACTTTGCGATGTTAGCAACATAGTCATGCCAAGACATATTATTGGACACCGTGCCTCCCAAAATCGAGATGGAGGGACTTGGTTCAAGGGTATTTCCGGACATTGTGATGGGATGATTTGAGGAATTCACTTTCTTGGAAAACGTGGCACTTTGTGTTTTTTGGGCGTTGAACTGAACAAGATTGTTGATTCCCCACTCGACGATTGCTTTAAGATCTCTATTGATGGAATCAACCTGTTCCTGCCTGAGTCTATTTGTATCATTCGCCGAAAGTGATCGATAGGATGTGAAAGTTGACACAAGTGTGCTATCGTCTGCGAAACTGTAAATGGGGTTCGTGGTGGTTTTCAAGAGGTCGTTGATGTGTAAAAGAAATAAGGTGGGGGACAGGATGGAACCCTGGGGGACCCCGGCATTAGTTTAAAGCCTCCTGTATCTTCAAAATAATTTTACTGGCTGCTAGTTTTTGTTTAATGTATTTTACTTGATTATAGTTATGTGCATTTTACCATGTGGTTTTTTTAAGTATTGCTCTGAACGCTAGAGGTTATACCTCGGCTGATGATATGCGAAATCGGGAGCGAAGCGCTGTGCTCTACATTGCTTGAAGTTCGGAATGCGAAAGAGGGAGCGAAGCGCTGTGCTTTGCATTGCTTAAAGTTCGGAATGCGAAAAAGGGCGAGAAGCCGAAAACTGTTTCAAATGTGGCTTCTTCTCGTGTTAAATTCAGCGTTTTTATTGGTCACTGACCGTACAGCCGGTTGCGAAAAATTGCGTGCGACGATTTCGGAATGTTCTGGCATAATAAATGCACGTGTTATAAATTGTACTTCTTCTTCTTTAAGTTCCATGTACTCCTAGTACGTTGGCAACCAGTATTTATAGCCTAATTTTATCTACTGCCGTACGGAAAAGTGTTCTGGTGCTGAGGCCATACCATTGTCTTAAGTTTTTGAGCCATGATGTTTTTCTGCCACCTTGGCTGCGGCGGCCCTCAATTTTGCCTTGTATAATGTTTTGGAGAAGTGAATATTTTTCGTTTCGTAGCACATGTCCGAAATACTCTAGCTTCCGTTTCTTTATTGTTGTTATTATTTCGGTTTCTTTGCTTAGTTGTTGTAGCACTTCCCTATTGGTTTTAAGTTCAGTCCATGAGATCTTCAACATTCTTCTAAATTGTACGGGACCATTTGTTTATATCCGAATGCTAATTTACACGTATTGAATGCGTGACTTTTAGTTGATTTTGGTCGGTGTCTCAAAGAGAAATTGTACAGTTGGAAGTACTGATTTCCAACAGTCGTTACTGAGAACCACACCCTGAGATTCTTTAGCCAGAAATTTCTTCTACGACCTGGCCCACGTTTTCCTGGGATTTTTCCTTGCAGTATGTTTTGAAGTAGACCGTTTTTTCTCCATTTCTTATTATATGACCGAGATATTCGAGTTAGCGAGTTTTTATCGTGGTTATTAATACGGTGTTTTTCTCCATTCTTTGTCAGACTTCTTCGTTAGACACATGGTCCGTCCACGGAATTCATAGAATTCTACGATAAAGCCAAATTTCAAAGGCGGCAAGTTTTTGGTGGTTGCTTCGGTCAAGGTCCATGATTCTACTCCTTACAGCAAGACAGAGAAGACGTAGCACCGGAGGAGTCTTACTTTTGTGGTTAAAGTAAGAGAGTGGCTCCTAAAAATTGGTTTTATTTTAAAAAATACTGATCTTGCTTTCTCTATCCTTAGTCTTGTTAAGATTTATATTAAGACCATAATATGTACTAACTTCTTTTACTAGATTCATCAGTTGTTGTAGCCCTTCCAGACTATCTGCCATTGTATCGTCACTGACGATTTGTCAGCATACCGGATGTTGTAAAGCTTTTTACCGTTTACGGTTATTTCAGCATTTACGTTTACGAGAGCCTTTCTAAATATGTATTCCGAGTAAACGTTTAATAGTAGTGAAGAAACACTAATTTAGTTAAATTTAATTGTTACCCCATTAGAGAAGTTGATAGACTCCACCAAGATTGCCCAACACGCACTTAAAGACAGCAAATAACAATGTATACATGTAACTGTGATAAACCAAACTTATTTTAGCAGCAACAAAAAAACAATAAATGAATGGGTGGCGGGAAAAACGTTGTATGTCGATTTTTGACAATTTTTTTTTTTACGGAATAATGATCTATGTAGACCAGAGAATGAATCCCCAGTAATTTTAGTTCGTTCACATGCCAACAGAATGGGCTGTAAGGCATTTTCTCCAGTAAAATTGAGTGTTCATAATAATGGAAAAACGTTGTATGTCGTTATCTAATGGCTATGACAGCCTGTTGATGTAAGGTTACGCTATGTGAACCTTTTAGTTACCTAGTTTCTTGTTGTTTAGGACCGTTGTTGTTTCTTTACGTTAGGGTGAATTTTATTTTGTTCAAAATGAATAAAAGTTGGAACTTAACCGAAAGTGACAAGGAACGAGTAAATAATCGGAAACGTTCGCTTAATATTTCGGAGTGGAAAGACAAGAAGAGGAAGATTTTAAAGGACAGCGGACAGAAATACATTTCCAACCGAGGTAAAGGCAAGGAGATCCCGGAAAAAACTCTCCCAACTATTGAAAAGGGATGTGGTGAAACTTGTATGAGATCAGGTTGTATGAGATTGTCTATTGAAAAAGTCCATTCGTTGCATGGCCAATTTTGTTGCTGAAATATATTACTTTACGTGAACCAACGCAAAGGCGTACCGGCAAAACTGATTCGACATCAAGAAAAATGGCATCTTTTATTTATAGTTTGGATGGAGAAGAATCAGTGTGTAAGAAAACGTTGTGCCACACATTTTCAGTGACCCCCCGTCGGATCCAAGTTCTTCAGAACAAAATGAAGATGGGTGAATTAGTACCGAAGGATGGAAGGGGATTGCATACAAATCGACTACACGCAGTGAATAATTCCGTTAGAAAAAATATTGTGGATCACATAAACTCCTTCCCTCGTGAAGTAAGTCATTATAGCCGAAATGTTTCGTCTAAAGAATGTTTGTCTTCAGATCTGTCTGTCAAAAATATGTACAGACTTTTTAAGCTAAAATACCCAGCTGTTGAGGCTAGCGTCACTTTGTACCGGAAAATATTTAAAAAAGAGTCCAATCTTCACCTAGAACTGACACTTGTAAGGTGTGCGACCAACCAACCAACCAACCAACCCATAAATGATAGTGACGATGATAGTGATTACTTCTTTGTATTTTTTTCAAGAGGAATAAAAAAAATTTAATAATTTTTAATTTTAATTATTATTTAAACCCATTAATGATAGGTTTGAATGGAAAAACGTTGTATGTTGCTCTCAGCACCCGATCCAGGATATTGCAGTTACCAGATTAGTTTTTCTCCTCTACTGTAAAGTTGACATTTTTTACATACAACGTTTTTCCCGCCACCCATTCAAATAAGGAAAAACCAGATGTGTTTAACTTCTTTTTAAAATAATATAAGATTTGTTAAAAAAAGTTAAAATTATCGCACATCTTATTAAACTCTGTACATTGAGTGAATTGAAGATATCGAAGATATTAAAGTATATCTGTTCTTGGTATCGGTAAATAAAAACTAAGTAAATTCCTATTGTTCAAACGAGTTATGTAAGGACTCAGTTAATAACTCCTACCAATCAAAAAGGCAAGTTCATAAGTTAATTATGCAAGAGTGGTTCGTTCTACAATCCTTTAACGAAAGCAGCGAAAATTTGTTTAAAAAAATTTATTTTCATTATACCTACCTGAAAACATTATATTTACATGCCTATATAGGTGACTATAAAGGCGTGACTATATGTATGTATGTATTTATGTTCTGGATCACAGTTCCAATAAAAACAAATTATTTTGATCGCTTTTTTTAATGCAACAAAAAACAAAACAAACAACTTATTTTTATCACTTTTTTTAATGCAACGAGAAACAAAACAACGTAACTACGTAAAACAGAAAAGATTTTTAGTCGATTATTATAATTTAAGTCCAAAAAGAGCACTTTTGGATATGCACGAGAGCTATTTTTATCTAACACTTACGAGAATCAACTGATCGAGATTACGAGATATTTATACTTTATTTAATACAATAGTTTTTTTTACATTAAGACTAAAATGTGTACTTTATTTTTAAAGTTTCGAAACTTAACATTTATCTTTGAGTGTGAAATTTTAACACTTTTACGAGCGAGTAGCATCATCAACTTCTTTCGAGCAAGTAAAATAAAACGACTGTTTTCAAACCAAAAATTATTTGCGACTTCAAAATGTTCACTTTCGGGAGTGAAACATTAACGATTGGTTTAGAGCGAGTACTACTAACGACTTCAAAATATTCACCTTTGGGAGTGAACGACTGGTTTTAAACGAGAACTCTTGGCAAGTGACTATTTTCTAGAAAATATTAACCACATGCCCATGCTGTTTTAGCGATATTATTTACATATCATTTTAAGATGTTTAATGTTACGCAATAATTTGTAAATAAAACAATTATGCGGTAAAAAGTTGCTCAAGTAAACGTAAAAGGAAAATAAATAAATTCACAACATCCTTTGGCATTTTTCTCATTACTTTGGGCGCTCTTTTGAAAAACGGTATTCTGCTACTGTATGTTATTTCCTAACCGTAACATTTATGGTTTGTAAGGATTTTTATCTTGGTCCAAATAAAAGTCTATTATTAAATGCTGTTAATTATATTTATTTATTAAACGACTTACGTTTCGGCATAATACAAGCCAAAATCTGTTTTGTTTCATGTAAGTTATTTTATTATTTTAAATAGCTACAATTTTAACTACACCTCAATTTTTGTAGAACTTGAAAATGGCTTAGTTCAATACACTTTTAGGGACATTGGGGGATTGTTTTTCTTATCTCTAGCCTCCATATTGTGGTTTAAAGGTTTACACATTAACCAGATTTATCAAAATTGTGTACTATGTTTACTGTTAAAAAATCAGGTAAACGATCGATGCAACATTCTAGAAACCGACCGTACAATTAATCTACGGTTAACAAGCCCTTTGTTAAATCAATTTATTTTTACAACGATGGCTAGGCGGAAACAAATTGGATTAAATTAGAAAATTACCGAAGTAATAAAACAATTCTGCGAGGCTGTGACCCGACCGACAGAACGTCTCGTGTATGAGGTCATCATTGATTGTCATCAATTGGAAATAAAAAAAGGATGCTAATAAATATTATCGAGAGTTAAATGTACTGTGTCGTCTGGAATTAAAAATTGTAATATTTAATCGTGTGAGTGGGACGACCACGCCCCACTCACACGATACCTAACCTAACCTAACCTGGCTACAGGAGAAAATGACTCAAGTCTAGAAAATAATTACCCATTTACCGTAATCTACCCTTTCAGGAGTAATATTGGCCTTTGAGACAATTTATCTTTTTTTTAAGGTCGTTTAGTGTACAATCTTCACTAACTGATTGTGTTCATCGCGTAAGAAATATAATCTATTTTTATGCTCGTGATGCTGAAAATAATAAAAAAATGTACAAGTTTTAAACTCAGATATTTATAATGTTGTCGTGCTGACAGTCCATTCAAAGTTATTTGTCGCCGAATTTAATATTCACCTACTGAATATTTTATAAAATACACTGTTTACGACTTCTTTTTAGGAAAGAACTTTTACAAAGATAATATTTTGTAAAACATCGTTTATTAGACCGGTGGCTCCTAAACTTTTAAGGTAACGGAGCACTCACCAAATCCCTTTTATATTATGAAACCCCACAATTAATGATAACAAATTAAAGACACTGCAATTTAAATAGGAACAAAACCTTCTGATAGAAATATTTTAAAAAACACTTTAATTAATAATAATTGATTTACCTACAGTTCGGTATTATGCGCTTGACTGGGGTAGCATCCAATCTCGACCTGAATTTGTTTTTAGTCCAGCGTAAGCTAAAAAGCCTGTAGCACAATGATACGTTGTGACAAAAGGAAGCAAAAGTAAGCCTTTTTGGCTACTTCGGGGTATTCACTTCCAACAACAACCTCAAAACTCGTTCAGAGACACAGTCTCAAATGTGTGTTTACACTTCCACTAGGTATACAAAAAATTGTACTGTCCACTTTGTGTTATCTGAAAGGCATGGATCTTAAATCAAACATTTAAAATAAGATGCAGTACCAACTGTATTTCGTTCACTTCCTTTTTTAATAGCAACAATAGCGATTAACACAGAACTTATCAAATATCTGGAGAAATTTAAGATAATCCATGAAAAACAATATGGATTTCGACAACTTCGGTCTACTGGAGATTTGCTGGCTTATGTCACTCAGCTCTAGACAAACACTATTGAAAAGTATGGTGAATCCCGTGCAATAGCCTTGGATATATCTAAAACCTTTGACCGCGTTTGGCACCAGGCATTGTTAAGTAAATTATCTGCCTACGGTCTCCCAACCAAACTGTGCCAATGGCTCTTGAGCTTCATGCAAGATCGCTCCTTACATGTGGCAGTTGACGGTATTTCTTCTAATGCGTTTAAAACTAATGCCGGGGTCCCCCAGGGTTCCATCCTGTCCCCCACCTTATTTCTTTTACACATCAACGACCTCTTGAAAACCACCACGAACCCCATTTACAGCTTCGCAGACGATAGCACACTTGTCTTAACTTTCACATCCTATCGATCACTTTCGGTGAATGATACAAATAGACTCAGGCAGGAACAGGTTGATTCCATCGATAGAGATCTTGAAGCAATCGTCGAGTGGGGAACCAACAATCTTGTTCAGTTCAACGCCCAAAAAACACAAAGTGCCACGTTTTCCAAAAGTGAATTCCTCAAATCATCCCATCACAATGTTCGGAAATTCCCTTGAACCAAGTCCCTCCATCTCGATTTTGGGAGTCACGGTGTCCAATAATATGTCTTGGCATGACCATGATGCTAACATCGCAAAGTCGGCAAGCCAGAGGCTAGGTTTTCTGTGGAAAGCTAGAAAGTTTTTTACTCCTGATTAACTGTTGACGACGTACAAGGCTCAAATCCGACCTCTACGCACATTTGGGGTTTAGCACCAGGGCATTCTCTTCGTCTTCTAGACTCCATTCAGAAAAGAGCCATTCGCTTGATAAACAGCTCAACTCTCACCGATACCTTTTACCCTCTAGAACATAGAAGAAGAGTTGCATACCAGTCATTACTCTACAGATATTTCCATGGCAGATGCTCCAGAGAAATAAAAACTCTTGTACCACCATTGGCCACATTCGGCCGAAGAACTCGGCACGCTGATCAGTCTCACCCATTTACTCTCAAGATTGACACTACAAGGACCAATCTTCATCAAGAATCCTTCTTTTACAGGGCTGCTACGGAATGGAATAAGCTTCCAAAATCAGTTTTTCCAGAGAACTATGACCTGCAACTTTTTAAAAAGCGTGTCCACAATCATCTCCTTTCTATAATCCCTTCCCTTTCTAAAAGTCGCAGTGCGGGCCGTCCGCCCACACGATAGGTCTACCCTTTTTGCGAAAAAAAAAAAAAACAAAGTTCAAAGTCTGGGTGCCTTTACAAAAGAAATTTTGTTAAGTCTGGTACTTATTACAGTTAGTTTTTACCAAATATGTATTTCTCTTGTATTTTAGTGTATGTGGGTTTTTTAAAATTGTTAAAAAACTTTTTTTAAAATTTTCTATCAAAAGAGTATATAACACTCAAATAAGTATTTTTTTAATCAAAAAATCCTCTGTCATGTTCTGATATTAAAAAACCTGCCCAGGTTAATAAATGTCTTGATTCTTTTAATAAAGCAGAGTTAGTTATCAGATTTAACTATATCCTCAATTTTTAGTACAACTACACCCTCTAATGTACCTAGCACTGTGAAAAACATGATGCGAGGAAAAATAAAAACTCTTCCATACAAAGAGACGAGAAGTGAATATTTCCAGCTTATAATTGGAAGTTCGGCAATTAAAAAAAAATTATTATTTGAATAAAAAAAAGTAAAGTCGTTGTTTACAAGGCTTTGAAGGCACTACTTTAGATATTTTTTGAAACGAAAAGGAAAATGCGTCTAAAAATCTTAAAAGAAGTCGTTATTCAAAGGAACCCATACGCAATAAATGAATATTCAAAGGACAAAAATAAGTTTCAACACATTATTGCGTTATTTAATGTATTGATTTTAGAGATACTTGCTCGGCTTCGGTCTGTAACCAAGAAACGAGTTTGACCTCGGCGAACATATCTTGATCAGATCAACATTGTTTTGAAGAAAGGCCAGGGGTCAAGACTACCAACAACCGACGAGCATCCATGAGAGCCCTGATGAAAGTAGAGGAAGCAAAAGATGTGTGTAAGAACCGTAGCAAGAAGAAGAAAGTGGTCTTTGCCTACCCCTACGGGAAAAAGGCGTGACTATATGTAAAACAGTATTTGGGTAATGATGTAATATCAATTCAACGATTTGAAATCTAATAACGAATTAAAGAAAGTTAAAATAAAAAAAGTGCGTCATATCTTCAAATATTTAGAATTATACTTTTCCTTAAATTTTACATGAGTTAATCAGCATCCGATTTGACTTAACCACTTTTGTTCTTATCAGAAATTTCAGATTAAACTTGTTTTAAATTATTTTGGAATATAGAATAATAAAATGTTTGCCAAATAGTATATTAAGAAACTAATACATAATCGGGCCTTTAAAGTTTATGTTCGAGACGTGAAACAGAGTGGCCCGTCTTCTGTAATAATATAGCAAAATTACTTTTAGACATGGATTTAAAAAAATACAAATCTACTGATTGACGACTCTTCATTGCAAAAATAGTTTAAAATGCCTTTTATTTGGGTATGGAGAAGTTGAAAAATGAATTATTTGATGGCTCTTAAATTCGGACTTAAATTATGACTAATTCTAAAAGTGAAGCTTATAGAGAATTTGTGTTGGTTATAAAACATTTCTAAGGTAACTATAAAGCACCAAATTATAGAGAAATTGTGCAAAATATGTTGGATTTCAGGCGAATATAAGCGCACTTTCTTTACAGTCACCTGACTAATACCTACCTAATAATCTGGAAAATTACAGTGAGAAGCAGGAAGAATGCTTCCACCAATATCTAAAAGTAATGGAGGACAGGTATCAGGGTAGATGCAACCGTCACATGATGGCAGATTAATGCTGGTCTTTTAAGGAGATTCTCCAAAAAAAAAATTTCAAAAGAAAAGCTTACAAAAAGTGTTTCTCTAATTTGTAACCTTGTTTTTGCTCATTTTTCTCTTTTTACATCCATGTAAATTAAACTAATAAAACAAAACAATATTTTTTAATAAAAAAGATTTTATACTTGTTCTTTGTTTCGTATACTTACTGCCTTTTTATAGTGTAATATAAAAATAAAGATTTAAAGAAAACCAAAGCCAATATTTCAAAATCATTCATGGTTTTATTAATTGTTGGCATAAATTTACTAGAAATTATTTTTATATCAACGGCAACAAAACTGTTGATAATGTTATCTTTTTTAATTCGAAAATATTTATTTTATTTTCATAGTCGTTCTGGTAAAAAAGTCACTTTCCGACTGTAGAATAGATCATCGATATACCTTAGTAGTAGAGTCTATATATAAAAATGCTACAGCTAACGTAAAACTGCAGTAGACAACAAATAAATTCTAAATAAATAGAGAATAGAGAGTTTGGCAGGGGGACACTATTTCGCCGAAACTGTTAAGTATATGTTTAAATCTGTAAACTTGGAAAATCTGGGGTTAAACATAAACGGTGAAACCCTTACACATTTAAGATCTGCAGATGACATAGTCCTAATATCAGATCGCCTCGACCATGCTATGAACATGCTAAAACAAATAAATTCTGCTTTCCCATAAGGTCGGACTAAAAATTAATGTGACAAAAACCCAACCAATGACTAACCTTGTACTCGGTGAAGGAGTATACATAGATGGCATCCAAGTAGAAGAAACTACCTCATACAAGTATCTTGGCCACGAAATCCGTATAAACGGAGATAATCAAACTTGCGAATTGCTTAGGCGAATAGGATTAACTTGGGCCGCATTTGGAAACTTAAGACACACATTAAAGTCAGATTTACCAATCTGTCTGAAGAGAAAGGTTTTCAACCAATGTGTTCTGCCTGTTCTTACTTATGGTACTGAGACTTTGACATTAACAAAAAAGGCTGTACAGAAAATCAAAGTGGCACAGCGTGCAATGGAAATGTGAATGCTGGGACTGATCTTCAGAGATCACATCACAAACGCTGAGCTACGTAGAAGAATCAGAGTGATTGACGCAGAATAGCAATCCTAAAATGGAATTGGGCAGGACACATTGCTAGAATGCGGGACAACAGATGGACCAAAAGGATCATAGAGTGGAGGCCCAGACAGGAGGCATACAGAAGCAGGGGACGACCACCAACTAGATGGTCCGATGATATTAAACGTATCCACACAAATTGGATACAGGAGGTACAAAATAGGAGAATGTGGAAGCAATCAAGGGAGGCTTATGTCCAGCAGTGAACGAATATTGATGATGATGATGGCAAAAAATAACACATTTTTAAAAGAGAGATTATTTTATACCGAAACACATTGCGACGAAGTGGGGACACTTCAAATTAGAGTGGTGTAGTTAATAACTTAATTATTTATCGCAAATATTCATTATATTTTGTTCTGGTCGACTGGATACCGTAACGTTTTGCATTGAAATTTTTATGTTCCACAAATATTTTTCCATATCTTTATATTGGAAATGTCTGGAGTTTATAAATATTCTTCACTTTGGTGTATTCATTCAATTAATATTTATTGCAAATAATTTTTCCGTTTTAATTGTTTTAAGGTAAATATACAGAATTTGACAATTCATAACAAAATTTGACGTAAAAGCCATTAGTTAGCAACCTTTATAAATAAAGACCCGATTATGCACACTTTTGCGTTTATTATGGGTGGTTTATGATGCATGCATGCTAAAAAAATCTTTTCGTGGACTTGAAACAGCAGCATGTACATTACTACACACGTTGGTCCTTTGTGATGCGATTTTACAACAAGCCGGTAGCATGTATTTACGAATTCGAGTAACTAGTACTGATTTCGAAGTATCGAAAAGAGCATCAGACAAAACTCATTGGCATACATTAGTTATTCATCGCTTAAATCGTTACTGATTAGTTTCCGGTGATCGAGCCTTGGCTTCGTCACAATAGAACAATCATTTTGTTATAGTTGAATAATCGGAAGTGTGTGCACATCGGACAGGAAGTAACTTTCAATGTGAATTGCTGCAACTCACTCACTCACTCTGTACGATATCGTGACGCATAAAAACCGTTTTAATTCAATATGCGACGACCGTGTGACGAATATTTGGATAAAACGTGATGCATTTCATATACATTTTTTTTATTATAAGTTAATCCTACTGACTGCGCCAAATTTTATGCTGCAGTTCTTCCGGTCTTTTGGGCATTATTTACCGTTATTTACATATTTTGATTTATGTACATAATACATTTACAATCTTAATACCAATAATATGGACCAGGATAAAAAAAATCCCTCTCTGGACTGCTTGAAACAACTTTATTACTCACAATTTAAACTTCTCTCACACATTTTCGACTGGAGACCCATCACTAATTACCGAGTCGGCTGGATTAAGTATAAAATTTCAATTATTCTTAATAATTTTTTTAACGATTTCAGGCATATAACGATTGTCTTATTTTGTGTGTTGAAATTGCGTGATCACGTAATTTCAACAGTTAAATATCTCTTCAATCCATTCCTTGATTTAAAAACCTTATTATTACAATCGATAGACGCGTGCTATAGGCAACTAATTATTCACTTAGTTCCCCAGATAGGCGCGTGCTATAGGCAACCAATTATACATAAAGGTCACAAGCAAACCAATAGATACGCTTTCGTTTTGCGGTCTCTTCTTCTTCGTAGAGAGTTCAAGCAAGCTTCGCTTCAAAAACCCAAGCGGTGCCATGTAGCACTTATTTTTTAGTTCAAAGGAAATTTGCAGTACTGCAGTAATATAATAACATGTGAATCCTATTATGGATAAGTATAGTTTAAGTCGACAGCCAGCAAAGGAATTCTAACGATACACGAGACCTGAAGTTGTACAATTAATCATGTTTCAATAGACGACAAAATGGCGTCTCCATGTATCAAATTGAAGTATACTAGAAATGATATACACATGTAGTAATCAGTAAGGGAGGATAACTGAATCAGCCAGCGATCGACCCCAACTATCAAAGGAAACAACATCTTAGCATCCTACTTATCTTCTCTTCTTTTCCTTATCTACTTTTTTTTGCTCCGCCCAACATTGTGTTTACCTACTTTTAAAATATTCTATCAACCTTTTAATTTTAAGTAAGCAAATTAAACGGTTAGCAGTTTTTTAATTAAAATATTGTTTCCTGCATTAAAATAAAGTGCACGAAAACCAACAAAACAACAAAAATTATGTAAAACATTTGTTTACGCCACCAAAGAACTATTTACTTTTATAATTGTATAAACTGTAATTATTAAATGTATAATTTTTGTAATAGTTGTGTAATTTTTTAAATGTGACTGTATAATTGTTTGTCAGCAGTATCAAAAGTTAACATTGAAAAAAAACCTTTTCTTCCACCTTACTCTTTCAGTATTTCCTTAGTCTTTTACCTCCATGGTGATCATCAGAGTGTAAGGCGAACTGACGTCAAAAGTAAGTATTTTTTGGGTAATTATTGTTTGTTTAAAAAAAAATTTGACTTATTTAATTTGTCCGAAGTTCGATCGAGATAAATTACTTTGCTAAAAAATAAATCAAAGCAGTCCACACTTATCGAATTATTTTAAGATGCACTCTTTTTTTAGGCTACTTGCGCTCTGGCTATAATCATCACGCTGTTGAGATTTTGCTTACCCACACTTTATCAAAACTAGTCGAATGTTGTAATGCCTGTTTAGAATTTCGCAGGGAATCGCGGGATAAATCCCAATCAGACATTATGATTAACTTATTAGCTCGTGAAACCACGGACGGAATCGCATTAGCTCGTCTGATTAGCATTTCATATTAAGCCCAAAACATCCCGAATAGAACAATTGCATGCCGGATTAAGCGGATCGACAGCGGCAACTCCAAACGGCAGTGATCTAAACTAACACTAAACGGCTCCATACACTGGCGTGCAAAGAGGGTGGCAAGCGATGTTTAAAATTAAAGTTACGACACCCACCTAGCGCGAGTTTGGGGGTAGGCCGTTGTTTTTTATTTTTTAGATCAAAAATAAAGGCTCATAAATTTCGCATTTTCTTTACCATTCTCCAAAAGTACCGTAGTTGACCTAATTAATAATGGTAAAGAATAAAATTTTAAAATAGTAAGAATCCCTGATTGGTAAAAGTCATATGTGGGGATATCCGCCCTTTGACCCTCTACAGAGAAAGAAAGAAAAAAGAGAGAGAGAAATATGTAGTTAAAAGGGACAAGTACTACCTCGTGCACGAGTTAATTTATGATGATTTAGACCAGACGTCTCACATGATTTTTCTCAAAAATGTCCATGATGTAAAAAACAGATTAATAATGGATTTTCTGGCTCCTAGATATTCGTTCTCAATTATGAACTTTTTAAAATGTCTCAAATATGAAAAATAACTGTCTTAAGAGAAGAAAGCAGAAATATTTTGCACAAAAGAATCCTTTAGAAATGGGAACAAAAGAAATAAGAAATAATTATAAAATCTAATATAAATAACAATAAAAAAAGTATTTAAACAGTGAGTTTTTTTGTAAATACTAATCATTACGACTTAAAGTTTATAAGAGAAAGAAACAATTTACGTAGGAGTAAGTTTTACAATTTTTCAAATTAACATTCCCAATAACAAGCCCATTGGGTGGTTTCGGTGATCAGAAGTCTTTAAGACCCCAACGAATGAACAATTGTCTAAATTACAATACAGGGTTTGATCAGCCCTGAATATATGTTCTAGAAAACTTCTATGAAGCGGCGCAACCTTACTTTGGGAGTGAAGTTATAAAAACTTATGTATGGCGTTGGAAAAATGCAATGAGAAACCCGGTATAACGCACGAAAAAAAATATTTCCTGATGGTCAAGTAAACAATTATTGTTAATTTATCTTCAAGTAATTTTAATCTGCATTGACTATTTTAAATTTTTATGGAATACTTCTCCCTAGCTTTATGAACACACAGAAAGTGTCAAAAAAGGCACGTCTGGCGGTGCATAGAGGTGGGTTGGTTCCTACATTTATGTATGGTAGTGAATGTTGGGTTTGGCAGAAGAAGCATAAAAATAGGATTAATGCTGCAGAGATGGGTAGTCTGAGAAGTATAGCCGGAGTGACTCGGTTGGATAAAGTAAAGAATAGTGAGATAAGAGAACGCTGTGGTGTAAAAGAAGATGTGGTTACAAAGATAGATAAAGGAATGCTTAGATCGTTTGGACACGTAGAAAGGATGAATGAAGGAACATTGACGAAACAAATCAACATTGTTTTGAAGAACGGCCAGGTCAAGAGTACCAACAACCAACGAGCATGTATGAGAGCACTAATGAAAGTAGAGGAAGCAAAAGATGTGTGTAAGGATTGTAGCAAGTGGAAGGAAGTGATCTCTGTCTACCCCTACGGGAAAAAGACGTGACTATATGTATGTATGAATGTACTTCTACCTACCTGGCGGCTCTTATGAATGTATTGTATTCATTTACTTTAAAACCATATTTTACGTCCTATCTCTGGAGTAAACGGCAGACACAGGTATTTCTTTATTTTTACATTTTTTATATCGAAACTAAACTGTTATTAACCGCTCCATCAATAATGAAACTGATGCGATTGAAACTCCATGGAAGTTTAATAAAATAAAACTAAAAGGTCGAGTTCGTATTGTTCCTTTGCGGCGGTTTTCGTAGAAAGTTTCATTGCAGAACTTTTCAGCTATCAATAATTCAAGATCACCGATGAATTTAGTAACCTATATCACGAAAGCTTACTGCAACGTCCGATGGGATCGACAACCATTTAATATTAGCGAATTGCGTTTTTATATGCTTTACTCGAGATAACGGCGGATGATACACAGGGCGAAAATTAATATTTCATAATCGAAGACTTACGAAATTAAAACAATACTTTTAAATTTTTGCACCTCTTGAAACATATTTATCACAATTATTTCCAAATCGACATACGTAATTAGGCACCCAGAGAAATATTACCCCCTTTATTTAGTGATGCAGGGTAAGATTGCCGGAAGTAGAGGTCCAGGACGAAGGGAAACATCTTGGCTCCAAAACCTTCGAGAGAGAGATAAACAAAGTTCTTCTTCTTTTTCTTTTTCTACTTGTTAGAGATCTAGATGATCTGTTGATTCCGGACTTGCCTCTGTAATATTTCCTTAGATGTGGACTGCCAGCTGTCTCTCCATCTCTTTGGTGGTCTTCCGGGTGGACGAGTCCCTGCTGGTTTTCCCTCTAGTACAATGCGTGGAAGTCTATCGTCGATCATTCTCTTCACGTGGTTATACCATTCTCTTCTCCTCTGCCTTCCCCATCTCACCACATCCTGTACGTCGCATTGTGCTCTAATGTCAGTGTTTCTTACGTGATCTCTTCTTGTTTTCCCGGCTATTGTTCTCAGTACTTACATTTCGGCGACTCGTAGCATCCTTTTGGTCTTGTTGGTATCCTCTCTCGCTTCTATACCATATGTCAGTATTGGCCTTTCGCATAAAAGGATTAGCCCATACAGTTTTCCTTAGACATCCTGATATTATGGCTGATTTGTTAATTTGGCTTTTAGGTTCTTTACCGGGTCGTGAGCGCTGAACATATCTATGCCTAGGTATCTAAATTGCATGACCTGCTCTATGGGTTTATTATCTATTACCAGCTTGCATCTAATTGGCTCCCTAGCGATGGTAATGGTTTTTGTTTTACCTATGGATATATCCATATTCGTATACCGTTGTTACTATGTTGGCAGGGGCTTCTTTTTCTTTTAGGTTTTTTATGACATCTTCCAGCCGGACTCTGTCAAATGCCTCAATAAGGTGGACGAAGCAAATAAATGCTGGTGTATTGTACTTTATTGCTTTTTCCTTTATTTGCTTGGTAATTAAGATGGCATCGGTAAACAAAGTTATTATAGCCAATATGATTGCCAACGTTCGATAATCGGATAGGGTACCGGAAGAAGAAGAAGGTCTCTACACTTATGTATAGTAGTAAATGTTGGGTTTGGCAGAAAAAGCATGAGAGTAAGATCAATGCTGCGGAGATGAGTCTGAAAAGAATAGCTGGAGTGACTCTGATGGATAAAGCGAGGAATAGGATAAAGGATGGATAAAAAAAATTGACTAAACAAATTTATAAGGGTGTGAATGGTCAAGTTGATCTAAACGAAAGTATCTTGATCAGATCAAAATTATTTTGAAGCAAGTTCGGGTCAAAAGTACCAACAACCGACGAACATGTATAAAAACACTGGTGAAAGTAGCAAAAGCAAAAGACGTGTGTAAGAACCGTAGCAAGTGAACAGAATTAATACCTGTCAACCACTACGGGAAAAAGGCATGATGTAAATAAATGGGCTGTAAATTTGATAAAGTAATTTTAAACAACGTGTTTAATTGCGTAGATTTTTATCGGGTAAGTCGATATACAGAATTCTGGATCTGCTGGAACTGCCGATTGTGGAGTTTGGTTTACTGTCGGTGTACCTAATGACTAGCGTAACTTAACTTTACTACTTAACTACTAAATATTATTTAATGTAATGTTACGATATTTACTCCTTGGGTTCGGTGATTCTAAACACTCAGTACAATAACGAAACAATTTTTATTCTAATATTTCTACACAATAAATTATACTTTACAAATCACTTGGATATTCACAACTTTATAACGCTTTATAATTACTTCAAATACTTGACTTCAAACTTCCTTAAAACCCTTGATCTTTGACTTAGTTTATATACCTGCAAACCAATGTTCTCGACAAATCGATGCCTCTCTGGTCACTTTTCGAAATTATTGGACCTTTTTAGAGAATTATCTAGTGTCTTATTATGCCTGCGACTATCATCTCTTTTTTTCTCGTTTAGGTCGGCGCGCTGTCGCCTCAAGGCGACAGTCGAAGAGGCGGACTCGTAACAATAATATTACGACATTTAGTCCAAACTATACTAAGTGCTTGCGTGTCGTGTATTTCTAATGTCTAATAAACAATTGTTGCTTTAATTTTCGTAGCGGAGAAGAAGCAAAAGCAATTTTTCTGTCATTGGTGTCGCTCGCGATAAATAACGAATTTTAAATCGCGTGCGGACAGAACAATTTAAGTTATTCACAATAAATTTTCGTAAAATGTTGAGCAAGTTATTTTATTTTAACTTCTTATAATATTTATCATAAACTAAATGTTATTGGGAATGAAATAAATGCGCAGCTGGTTGGTAATAAAGATACTTACGTTCGTAGATATACTGTATTTGAATAATTGAAGTTCGCCAACCACCAATCGACTTTGTGGAATTATGCAATGTTGGAGAGAGCAGAAAGGCTTTTAATATTATCAAAGTTTTCGATAAATAATAATTAAGAGACGCTTCATTTTATTGTTTTAATAATTTTTAATATATAGGGTAAACGTTTAGCCAAATATGAACTGTTAGAAAAATTGTTCAAAATTGCCTATTTAAAAACCATAATAGTTTTTTTAAAAATAGTTTTTAGATGTCAAAAATTTCACTGGCAATTAGTACTACTAACCTTATATATTTAAAGAAATACTTAATATGCAACTCCTTATAAAAGAGTAGGTACATAAGAGTTACTGTGAGTATCCAAATAATTGAGAGCTCATTAATATCAATATAATCAAAACCCTAAATAAAAAAAATCATTATTTTGAAACAAATTTTATCACCTGGAAAATTTTGATATTAATTACACCTTCAAATTTTTTTCTATGTTCTGGTTCCCGCGAAAAGGGATATCCTGTAGTGCTCAGAGAAAATCGTAAAAGCCAAGTGAAAAAAGGTAGGAATTGGTGTTCTTCTTAAATTTTTGGAGGTTGTATACCTCGGCGAACACCTCCCTATGCAATGTGGTCCAAAGCCTTGCTGTTCGTTGGACCTGTAGGTCTTCAAAATGACCACGAAGGGGTGTGAAGTCTGAACTTGACAAGTTAATATCAAAGAAACAGCTAAAGGAAAACGATTGTTGATATTTCAGAATTGCATCGCTCATGAAAACATCTATAAAATTGAGACAAATCGCTAACTTTTCTACGGTGTTCCAGAAAAGTGAGCGAGTTTGTAAGCGAGGCATCACCGACCAGACGAATTACCCTTTTTTGGACAGAATCCAATAGTTTCAGGATATGTTTACTTGCTGCACTCCAAATATGGGAACAGTATTTCAGGACAGGTCGGATCTGTGCCTCATAGATCATAAGCAGCTGATTGGAATTGAAATAGCTCTTGGCACGAAACAGAAAGCCAAGTTTTTGGGATACACATTTGGCAATGGACCTCACGTAATTTTCACAAGAAAGGTTATGGCTGATAGTAATACCAACCATCGAGATGGATGACTTCAATGGTATGGTTACTCCTGACAATATAATATTAATATATATATATATATATATATATATATATATATATATATATATATATATATATATATATATATATATATATATATATATATATATTGTATGATCAATCAGATGCCCAGCTGTACGTTGTCTTTTTTGATATTGATACCAGTTTGTCCAAGCGTTGCGAAAAATGACTTTGTAGCACTAGTTCGTTTTTGCATTTGTAACATCTGAATAAACCAAACGTACCACGGTTGACATTAAATGCCATCATTTGGGCAGTCTAGTGTGTTTCTTAAAAAACATGTATTTAATAATAAAAAACAATTTTTGCGAAAGAGTTTGGTTAGGTTAGGTTAACGGGGCTATAAAAGTGCCTATAACTTTGAAAGGAGGCGTGATGCCATATGAGAAATAATTTTGGTAGGAAAATACGGAATTGTAGCCAAAAAGTAAATGAAGTGTTTTAAACAAAACAAGAAACTTTTAAGTTAAACTCTCTGAAAAAAGATTTGTATAAATATTTTCGCGGTTCTGATCAAAAATGTAAATATTCTTGTTGCAGAAACAAACAGTGACATATAGAATTATGTCTTTTATACCTATATGATTAAATTACACATCATCAACCACCCGAAATGCACTCGAAAGGTTTCAAAATAGTTTCTTTGTTTCGTCCGTCTGCCAACGACGCAGCTCATCTCCCGGCCTTGCAACATTGGCCCGCAGGTTAAGCAGATAAGACGACGACGTCGTTGGCCGAATTGAAAACGTCATGTGGGTATTCACGTCCCCGGGGCGAGGAATATAACGAAGGAAATGCACAAAGTCCAGAGGCGGTTCACGTTTTCACGACTTTTCGTCGTCATGACTTCTCATCTATTTCGTTGTAATATTCGAAGGATTAATTTTTTTATCTGTAAAAATGAAGGGGGTTTTTTTACCTTTTGCTTTAGCTGTACACCGAGTTTTATTTCCACGTCCTTTGCCACAAAGAAATAATATTACATTGAATTCTTAATGATACAAACTCATTTTACACTCACTTTAGTCCAGATATTAGTGCAGTGTAGTATTTACTATATAATTTTTAACTTCCCGAAGTTATGGTAATTGGTCCGATTTTGCGAATCCCGAATTTTGACATATATCCACATTTCAAGGTCTCCAGTGTTGAATACAATAGTTTCTAAGTGAACGTCTGTGTGTGTGTGTGTGTGTGTGTGTGTGTGTGTATACGTATATTCGTGTGTGTGTATACGTATATTCGTGTGTGTGTATACGTATATTCGTGTGTGTGTGTGTGTGTGTGTGTGTGTGTGTGTATACGTATATTCGTGTGTGTGTGTGTGTGTGTGAGTGTGTGTATACGTATATTCGTGTGTGTGTGTATACGTATATTTGTATGTGCGTTGGAATTATTTTTCGTCTCGATTATCTCGTGAACAAAAAATTATATCGACGTGGAAATAATTGCATTCGTCGCATAATTACGCAACTTAAAAATGATTAGATTTTCAGCAAAATCGGTAAAAATTTTTTTTAAGGAGAATAAAGAAACTGAAAAAAATGGTAAACTTTTCGAATTATTTTTCGTCTTGATTATTTCAAGAAAAAGTAATGATATGGACGTAGGACCAATTGCATTTGACGCATAATTACGCAACTTAGAACTGATAAGATTTTTAGCAAAATCGGACGAGCTTTAAGAAGAATAAAAAAACTAAAAAAAATAGTAACCTACCTTAATTTTGTAATTTATAAATTATATTATTTTTAATACAGAATTTTAAGATCTTTTAAATAATATGATTATTGCATGTTAGGAATATTTGTATAAAAAATATGATGACAATATTTCATAAAAAGAGATAGTTTTAGAAAACAAAAACAGGAATTGAAAAATTTTAAACTTGTGTCAGTATCGAGAGAATAGCATTGAAGACGCTATAGCAGCAAAAAAATTTTGTTAGTAATAATTAAGCATTGTTTATAACAATTGAATATTGTTACCAACAAATGATTATTGATCATAATAATTAAAAAAAAAATTCAATTGTTATTAACAATTGAAAATGGCTCCCGCTTATGAAATGATTTCTTTTGATGTAAAGCTATTCAAGCTTTCTATTTTTATTTTTATGCTTCGTCTGCCAAACCCAACATTCACTATCACACATAAGTGTAGGGACCAGCACTCCTTTATGCACAACCAGTCATTCTTTTCTTTGTAGGTTTTGGCTGCTCATAACGTTATGCAGCCTTATTTATTTGTTTTGCTGCCAACTCCCTTTGCTTAATGTCACAGTCAGACTTTTCGTCGTTCGTCAACTTTGAACCCAAGTATAAGGGCTCATTTACTTGTTCCACACTTTCTACTTCTATCAGTACCTCGCAGTTTGTCTTGCTTTCTTCTCTTTCAAAAACCATTACTTTCATCTTGCTTACATTTATTTTCATAACTATTGCCTGCAACTCCTCTTTAGATGACGTTAATGTTACCTGATCATCGTCGTAAAGGAGGCATCTGACGATCAAATTATTCAATTTAAACCATTCGCACAGTTTGTAGTAGATGCTGAGTAAATTAATATCTCGGTAGTTTTTGCAATCCCACTGCAAACATTTTCCTTTGTAAAGCGTAAGGATAACAGCTATGCTACAGCTTATCCAGGAAAGGTTAAAAAAGCGGTACAGCAGATTACATCTTTAAACTCTTCGTTGAAGCATGTGCCATACATAATCTGTTGAATTTAAGTTTAGCGCAGGCTACTATTATCAAAAAAGGATGATTACTGTTGTCGAAACATGTGGTAATAAATTATGGTCGAAGTATTTTATCATTGTATCTATTGGCACTTTAATTTTTGAAGCAAAACGATACCGCTTCTACTTTCGATACTACTCTATAGAAATGAACTACCTGTATACACTGCATTCGTGCTTTATTGTCAGGTACCCTTTAAATTCATACACGTCTTGAATCAGGATGTCTCCTAATTCTTGACTTGTCTGAAAAACAAATAGAACTTCGTTGAAATTTGCCCGAATACGTGTTTCTCAGCGGTCTTTTTGACTTAAATAAGTTTTATGCAAACGATTTATGATGGTCTTGAAAGAAACTATATATTTGGAACGGCTGCATTTGTGAGTTAGTTGTCGTTAGTGTGGGCTTCCTTCTTGTAGCTACTTGCAAAAAATGATTTCATCGTATGTTGTAGCTCTTGTGTTTTTTTTTCTCTAGTTTCTACATAACAGGCTTTCAGTCGGAAAATTACGCTTTAAGATTTACAAAATGTTTGCACCACAACTGTTTATTGAGCGCTATGTTGTAGCATGTCAATAGCTCTTAGCATTTTACACGGTTTAACTGGTATCTTTTTATGTTTAATTTAATAATTTATGAACTCAAATTAACACTACACATTTCCTTCTGTATTTGATACCGATAAAATATAGAATAATAACAAAAACATGTTTTATTAAATGTTTTTGCAAAGATTTTTATATATATATATATATATATATATATATATATATATATATATATATATATATATATATATATATATAAATTAATATCGATGGATTATTTTTGTGTTTATAATAAAAAAAACAATGAGATTATTATAGGTAAAATTTTTACTTTAACGATTCGGACAATTAAAAATTTGTCACAAAATTCGGTAACGTTACTTTGATATGCTTTTGATCGCGTAGGTTATATTTTTATTAGAGTTGAATATTTTTTATTGTTGATCTAAAAACAACCAACTATTTTTAAAAAAAATCTTTCACTAAGAAATTAAAACGCATCAAAAAAATTTACGCCAAAAACTACTTTACTGTGACTGACTATTTAATTTCAATGAGTTGAAAATGGCAAGTTAGCAACTTACGATGATTTAAGTGAAACAGCGCTTTTATTTGTAAACATTAATATGCAATGCCTTTCATAAACTATCCGCAGCCGATATTGATTACAGCGGAAACGGCAACAATCCTCTTTGTTTTTCTCATGTTTCATTGCAGCTCTGAAATTATGATGTTTTGTTTCATTTTCATCTGCATATGTAGCGATAGGCAACCCATATTACTGAGAAGTGATGCGGGTGCGGGTGAATACATATCTCAACTCCTGCAATTCTCGTTTTACGAAAATAACTTTCGATATAAATTCAAATAGATGTACCCACCCCAAACCGGTGGCAGCAAAATAGAGGGATTATTTTTATTATAATATGCATTCGGTAGTTAAGCTTTGCCTGACATTAAAGTACTATTACTGGCACTATAAAGCTACTTCATTCTTAAAATAGGACAATCTAATCGTTGTTACACTTCGTTTTTGCGCTAAGAAAACACTGCACATTTTATTAATTTTAACGATATCAATGCCTGAATTCAGTATATTAAAAGATTTTTAAAAGTTTGTAGGTAGTCAGATTAGTAATGCACCAGCGGGCATTGTTTTGGTTTACTTAGTGATAATGTATTTGTCTGGCATGAATTATGGCAAACAAAACTTTACACGTTCATTTAAATAAAGGCATTGTGAGTACCTGGATTTACGGTATTGTTTTTAGGGTTACTTTCTGGTTCTTTTAAATGTGCGTAAGGGTTCAAAAAGCAAAATCAAAGACAAAGAAAGCCTGGCTGAATTATCTGGCTATAAAAGCCAATCAAAGAACGCAAAATGCAACGATTGAGGATGTAAACAAGGCAAAACAGATGAATTTGATAGAAGGTTATTTGACGATTTCAAAACAATATTAAATTCTTCTGGAAGTCCATAAGAACAGCCAAAGGAATACTTCGAAAGTTTATTCGAGAAAGAGGATACACAAGTACAAGGCCCCATTCGGAGGCATGAGTGAAAGTTGCAATGAAAGTGAAATTAGTACGACAGAAATTGTGGAAGCGTTGAACAGTATGAAATTGGGTAAAGCTGCAGGGTACGGCAGAATAACTGTTGAAATGCTAAAGGCTGGACAAAGCGTGGTAACTAGTCTGCTAACCGCCTTTTTAAAAGGTTTGCAGCAGGACTGTAAGAACTACCGAGTTATTACTTTGCTCAGCATAGTCGGCAAACTGTATGCAAAGATATTGATTAAAAGAGTAACGAATAAATTTAGAAAAGGAAGGAGATGTATGGATTAAGTCTTTTCATTACGACGTATAGTCGAAAAATTCTTGGCTAGAAGTCAGAAGGTCTATCGCGCTTTTATAGACTTGGAAAAGGCATATGACAGAGTGGTGAGGAGTGAATTGTGGTCAACACTTTCTATGTATGGGGTGAGCGGTAGTTTAATATGAGCACTGAAATCACTTTACGAGGATTCCACTGCTTGTGTCAAGATAAACGGAGCTTGCAAGGACTGGTTTAACATCGAAAAAGGTGTGTGGCTTCGCCATGGCTTAACTTATATATAGACGTTTGGATTAAAAACATATCGTCAAATGCCTTATTTACGCCGATGATCAAGTCATATTAGCGTCATCTGAAGGGGAGTTGCAGGCGATGGTTAATGTTATGCATGATGCCCTGAAAATCAAAGGGATGAAAATAAATGTAAGCAAAACGAAAGTAATGGTTTTTAAAAAAGAAAAAAGCATGACAAACTGTGAGGTTTTGATTAAGGGAGAAAGAGTGAAACAAGTAAGTTTCTATACTTGGGTTCAAAGTTTACGAGAGATGAATAGTATTACAGTGATATTGAGCGAAGAGTGTTGGCAGGAAAACAAATAAATGGGGCACTGCATAGCTTTATGAACAGCCAGATAGTGTCAAAAAAGGCACGTCTGGGTGTGCATAGAGGTGTGTTGGTTCCTACACTTATCAGTATGGTAGTGAATGTTGGGTCTGGCAGAAGATGCATGGAAATAGGATTTGATAGAATACATTTTATTTTCATCCATGATTAACTCAATATCTAATCATAACGTAATTGGCTTGATGGTGTTCCTTTTTTTATTAATGATTATTTTTTCAATTAAAAATGTCACTGTCAAGATGATGACATTTTGGCATAGATCACTGTTGAAGTAATAACGATTGAATTCTTCTTTTATCTTTTATCTTTTATTGTTCATAATTTCAATATTTCTGTGTTAAATGTTTAATAAATAGAATTCAATGTGATATTATCCATGAATAAAGTTTAATTGAAAACTATTTTCCATGAATTGTATATTGACGTCATAGAGTGTGTCCGATATTGGTCGCTTTTTTGTCTTTGAGAAAGAAGAACTAATTTCTTCGTTTTCTTTACTGGTGAAGGAAGTGTCCAGATCAACGGTTTTAAAAGATTTAAGGGTTTTTTTAACAGTTCTTTTTCGTTTCAATCACACTTAGCAGATATAGTCAAATATAGCTGCAGAATGTCAATGTGAATCTAAATAGTTTCGATAATATTCTTAATTTAAAATATTTATATTTCTCGTATGTCAGATCTATACTCGAATATGCTTCTCAAGTTTAGTTACCTCATTACCTTAATTATATCAATAAAATTAAAATTATACAAGGAAATTTTTTAAAATTTCTTTGTTTTAAGTGCAACGGAGTGTACCCTGAAACTGGTTTTACACACACACACACAACTGCTGAAAAGCGTTTTTACCTTAGAGGAAAGACGGAAATCTGCTGTTATGCAATTTTTATAAAAACTGGTAAACAAGTTGCCTGAATTGTTGGGACAGCTTTATTTTCCTCTGCCTCGCACATCAGCCAGAAACCCACAAACGTTTTATCTATCACGACCTAGGACTAACATTAATAAATTTTCCTCACTGCGAAGAGCGTGTAACACATATAACTCTGTTTAGGATCAATGTGATATTTTTAACTGTAGTTTTGCAGCTATAAAAAAAGTACACTTTTACTAAATACAAATATTCGTTTGCTGTTTTTATATCTATAAAAGAGTTATTTTAAGTTAATCTTTGCATTTCTAATTATTTTTTTTTAAATTGTATAATTTGTGTTGTTTTTTTTTCCACTCAATGATTGTATGTAATTATGTGGAGTGGTGTAAATAAAATAAATAAACAAAAACAATATTCCAAAAGACAACATTCTCCATAAAAGTATTATAACATGGGTTAAAAGGAATAAAATTAAATTATTTACATCGAATTGATCCATTACCATTTTTAAATCAAACTCATCACGCGCTATCTACTGAAGCCGAGAAGGTTAAATGCGCAGTGGCAAAATGCTAGGAAGGGAAAAAAGCTAAAATACGTCAAAGTGATTACTTGGATTTAAAAGCCTAACTTGTAAGCGGGCGTCTTTTTGATCTCAAGAAAGGTTTTTTAAAACCTTCTTCACACAAACATATGTTGAAGTGATTAATTATATTTTAAAGCATTACTTTGTATTAAGGATAACTTTGATCTTAAAGAAGGTGTTTTGAAACCTTTGGAAAAATCTAGTGCCAGAAATGGAAAAAACTCAATTCGCTTAAATACGTTGAAGTGATTAATTGTATATTAAAGCATTACTTTTATGCCCGAACAAACTTGTTAGCGGGCGTCTTTTTGATCTTAAGAAAGGTTTTTTAAAACCTTCTTCACACAAAGCTTGTGCCAGAAATGGAAAAAACTCAGTTCGCTCAAATACTTGTATTTTAAAGAATTACTTTTATGCTTAAGCAAACTTGTTTCCGTAGATAATTTTGCCACGTAAAAAATACCAGCGTCAACATTTGTTGGCAATCAAGCGGTTTTTCATTAATTTTTACTCGGCAAAAAGAGACAAGTTTTGTACAAACGCTGACGTTTCAAAGAATAAAATGATATAATGTAAGTAAATTTTTAATTGTCAATTTCTTTATTAACAGACTTCGTATTATTTATTAATTTTTTTTAATTACCAGTGTGCCAAGCCCAATCCTGACATTATACGTTATAAGTTTGCCTGCTTAAATCGTTAAAAAGACTACAAGTTTATGACTTATAAACCACCTAACAACGTTCACCAAGTTTTATAGCTTTGTTTAAGACCTACAAATTAAAATTTATGTTTTAATTCATAATTTTAAGATCCGTTTACAGCTGCTTAGAGGGCGCGATGAATAAAACCAAACTGAGTAAAACGCGTCAACTTTTAGCTAAGAGTAATTTAACGTTGACAAGTAAGCAAAACATTTTTGAAGCAATCAATTTTTGCATATTTTTTCCAGCAAAAACATGTTTTTCAAAGACACCAATCATCTAAAGAAACAAGGAAGCTTGAAAAATGCATTCGGATGTTTCAACTTAAAGAGATTTAAACAAAATTTATTCCTTTTTTTCACTTATTTTAACAGAAATTGATTGTCAGTTGAAATGACATAGAAAGCAGTGGTACGTGTAATTGATAATGTGTTGACTGTTCTGTTAAAAAAAGAACTAAAAATAGTTCTTCAACAGGGGCAATTATCGTAAGAAGAGTCGTTTTTGGGCGAGATAATGGACTTTAATAAGAAGAAGTCAACTGGGACATGAGAGACCTATCTAAAGAGCATAAAAAAAGTTAAAGAAATCATGTATGACTACGTCAATCTTGTGTTGATCCTCTAAAAATTACTTTCGTTGATTAACTAAAATATAATTGGTGAGAACGCTCATCAACGTATCATCATTGATATGAAATAAGAAATAGGACTGATCCTATCCCAATCCCATCTAATTGTTGACAAGTAATGCTTGGTAACGCCTTCAGTACATATTTGGAGAGGTATTTGAGGTGAAGTTTTGAAGGTTAAAATCAAATGACTGCTTTATCCCTAGAAAAAATTTTTTTCCACTTTTTTAAAACAAAACTTAGCAAATTAGCAATTATTACATTAATGACTACAACAGACACTCGGGAGAGTCTTATGAGGCTGTTAAGCCTAATAATCCTACTACTATTATAAACGCGAAAGTTTGTGAGTATGTATGTATGGATGTTTGTTACTCTTTCAAGTAAAAACTACTAAATGGATTTTAATAAAACCTAACAATAATGTAGCTTGTATATTAAAATAACACATAGGCCATAATTTATAAAGATATTGTGTGAACTTATTACTATTATAAACGCGAAAGTTTGTGAATGAGTATGTATGGACGTTGGCAGCAATCAGAATCAAAATGACATTAGTTAAAATCAAATTAGCTACATAAATTTTTAATTGGCATTAGTCAATTTCAAATTGGCAGATAAACTAAATTAAATTGACACTTGTCAGTTTTAAGTTTCTTTGTCGGTGTCAAGTGTGTATTATGTTATTTTGAAAAAAATACATTTCAGTTATTTAGTATATAAATGGGATAAAGGCATTATTATCATTAATATATAAGTATTAAATTTTGATATAAAGATAGATAGATAAATTCCTTGGAGAAAAAAATGAGCTAAACAAAGTACTAATCTTACGCAAACTAGGTCGCGGGTACCATCTTGGATAATAATGTTAATATAAGACTAGTTTCGTTATTTTTTTGTTATTTAAAATATTTAAAATTAATAAATATTAAAATTTATTTATATTTACTTTATTGTATTACGTTACTGACCCCTATCTTTGCGAAGTATTCGCAAGGGTCACTTCTAGATTAATAATATATTGAATCTATGTTTTCCAATACCCTTTTAAAATTTCTTGCAATATTATCTGTATAAGCTTCGTCAAAAATATCATTTTTGACGTTGAGAGGTTTAAAATATTACTTGGTCAAAGTATTTAAACGTTCACGCAAACATTAAAATTAATACCACAGAGATCTTATGATGGAAAAAGCTTTATATTATAATAATTATTTTTAAAATTAGATGACAAATGTCTTTTAATTAATTTTGTTTCATTTTTTATTTAAAATTATAAACATTGTGGTTAATTACTACAGCAATCAAATGTGATGAACCTGCTATTTCTATAACTGAACTTTAAAATTCAAAAAATTGTAAATTGTACAAACAAATTTATTAAATACAAAAAAAGGATAGGAACTGTAAAAAAAATGTTAAAGAAATTATTTTAAAAAATACAAATGAAGCATACTTTTTTACTACTTTAACACTAACATTTATCATAATTAATTTAATTTATTATAATTAATTAATTAATTTTGTTTCAATGAAAAGAAAGTAAAGTTTCACTTCTGTCCTGGGTCCCCCTACCCAGTTTTTTTTTAAACCGATTTAACAAAGCAACAACAAATTGATAGTTAAGTAGGTATACAAAATTTCTTTATGAAGCGCGCCACTGTCTACATTTACTGCGATATTAAAAGCCCTTTTAGTTCAATAACAATAGAGCAAAACTAAAAGGTAATTACTCCAACATTGCAATTTTTGTGCAGGTGAAGAATACATCGGAATCCAAGCTGGTTGAATGCTATTGCAGTTATCGGGTATCATTTTATTCTTCTGTTTTATATTCAACCAATTTATTAAAAAATTCTACGGTTTATTAAAAATAGTTCAGAGTGTTTGAATAATTAAAAATACGTATGCCTCTTTTTTCAATAGCCGGTATCCACTATAAATCGCGAATATAAAAGATTTTCATAAATGCCACGTACAATGATCGACAGCAAAAGGAAAAATTATTTATTGCCATACTGAAACTTGATCCTTGCATACTAATAATTTCCTTCACCATAGAGTTTTTGACATTTTCAATACTTCTTTTATAATATTTATTTTAAAAATAATTATTAAAACTACACATTTTTATTTAAACCTCATAAAATCGATAAAAAAGCGACAAGAGTAAATTTATTGTAAAAAGTTTGAGTAAAAATTTTTGTTACTTGAAAACTTAAAGTATGCTGGTTATTTTTAATACAAATATATATAATACAAGGTGTTGTTTTAAAAAGACAATTTTTTTTATTTATTTCCCAAATAATTAACAATCTATTTAGATTATACAGAGTGAGTTTTAAGTATGAAACGCCTTAATTATTACGGAAACGATCGTACGATTTATACAAATTTTGAATTGTGTGGGTTTCGATCCTACGCTGGTATTTACATTGTTGTCAGATCTTCCGTTTTTCTGTAAAAATAATAAAATTTGTTATCTCGAATGGATCACCCTGCATATTTTTCTATTTTTAAAATACTATTTTTCCTGCAATGTTCGCTATACATAAATGCCACAATTTTGTAGTTAATTTTTCTGTAATGTCTAGTCTGCAACTCTTCTTCTATGTTCTAGTGGGTAAAGGGTATCTGAGAGAAAGGAGGAGCTATTTATCAACCGAATGGCCCTTTTCTGAATGGAATCTAGAAGACGAAGAGAATGCCTTGGTGCTGAACCCCAAATGTGCGAGCAATACTCCAGTAGAGGTAGGATTTGAGCCTTGTACGTCGTCAACAGTTGATCAGGAGTAAAAATTTCTAGCTTTCCACAGAAAACCTTGCGATTTTAGCAACATGGTGATGCCAAGACACCGTGACTCCCAAAATCGAGATGAAGGGACTTGGTTCAAGGGTATTTCCGAACATTGTGATATAGTGATTTAAGGAATTTACTTTCTTGAAAAACGTGGCGCTTTGTGGGCGTCTACTACTCAAGTGCGGATCTTCTTCTAACATGACACATACATCTAAAGATTTGTCTGTTTTTGTACGCCCTGATTTGTGTGAATCTTTTACTACACCAGTTTCGTTAATATTTTTAACCAATTTACTAAGAGTCGACCTTGTTATAAGTTTATTGCTGACTTCTTCATTTTTTTCCAATATCATTAAAATCCCTATCTCGGGCGTAATAAACGGATTCGTGCATATTGTCTACAGTAAAAGTTTTAACTTGGTCAACACATCGTGACGGTAAGCTTCCCCTAGATCTTCGTCTCTAGAATTTTCCTTCGATGATTAATTTTTCCATTCCCTCTGCTCTCCTGGCAATGCGTCCAAAATATTTAGAGTACTGTTGACTGACAATGGTCGACAATCTTGTTTGTATGTCCAGTTGTCTTAGAATCGATTCATTGGTGCGGCGAGCAGACCATGGTATTCAAAGAAGCCGTCTATTATAGCACCACATTTTCAATGAATCCATTTTTCGTCGATCTGCTATTTTATTGTCCAAGTACTGCTGCATATGTCGCGATAGGAAAAATAAGTTATTGGACCAGCCTAACCTTGGTTCTTGCGGTATCCCTCCAGATGCGGTACAGTTTCGCTGTAGAGTTTCTCGCCATCACTATGCGCCTTCGGATTTCGTGCTCACATTCGCCGGTGTTCGACACAATAGATCCTAGATACCCGAAGCGGTCAGCGATCCTTGTGATGTCTGGGCTATTATTGTCAGAAACCAAGATGGTAATATGGTAAAAGGAGAGGAATGCGTATTGAAGAGATGGAAGGAATACTTCGAAAGTTTATTTGAGAAAGGGGATACACAAGTACAGGCCCAATTCGAAGACATGAGTAAAAGTTGCAATGAAAGTGAAATTACTACGACAGAAATTGTGGAAGCGTTGAACAGTATGAAATTGGGTAAAGCAGCTGGGTACGACAGGATAACAGTTGAAATGCTGAAGGCTGGACAAAACGTGGTAGCTAGTCTACTGGACCGCCTTTTTAACCTTTGTTGGAGAAGTGGTAGTGTACCAGACGACTGGTGCAAGGCCGTTATCGTGCCGCTTTACAAGGGAAAAGATGATATGGGATGTGCAAGCAGGATTTAGAAGAGGAAGGAGATGTATGGATCAGGTCTTTTCCTTACGAGGTATAGTCAAAAAATTCTTGACTAGAAGTCAGAAGGTCTATTGCGCTTTTATAGACTTGAAAAAGGCCTATGACAGAGTGGTGAGGAGTAAATTGTGGTCTACATTGTCTATGTATGGGGTGAGTGGTAGTTTAATACGAGCACTGAAATCACTTTACGAGGATTCCACTGCTTGCGTCAGGATAAACGGAGCTTGCACGGACTGGTTTAACATCGAAAAAGGTGTGAGACAGGGATATGTGGCTTTGCCATAGCTGTTTAACTTATACATAGACAATTGTTTAAAAGATCTGAAAGAGAGTGCGTATGTATTAAAAATGAATGATTTGATCGTCAAATGCCTTCTTTACGCCGATGATCAAGTCATATTAGCGTTATCTGAAGAGGAGTTGCAGGCGTTGGTTAATATTATGCATGATTCCCTGAAAATCAAAGGGATGAAAATAAATGTGAGCAAAACGAAAGTAATGGTTTTTGAAAGAGAAGAAAGCATAACAAACTGTGGGGTTTCGATTAAGGGGTAAAGAGTGGAACAAGTTAATGAATTTGTGTACTTGGGTTCAAAATTTACTAGAGATGGAAAGTATGACAGTGACATTGAGCTAAGGGTGTTGGCAGGAAAACAAATGAATGGGGCACTGCATAGCTTTATGAATAGCCAGAAAGTGTCAAAAAAGGCACGTCTGGCTGTGCATAGAGGTGTGTTGGTTCCTACACTTATGTATGGTAGTGAATGTTGGGTTTGGCAGAAGAAGCATGAAGATAGGATTAATGCTGCGGAGATGAGTAGTCTGAGAAGTATAGCCGGAGTGACTTGGTTGGATAAAGTTAAGAATAGTGAGATAAGAAAACGCTGTGGTGTAAAAGAAGATGTGGTTACAAAGATAGATAAAGGAATGCTTAGATGGTTTGGATACGTAAAAAGGATGGATGAAGGAAGATTAACGAAACAAATTTATAAGGCGAGTGTGAATGGGCAAATCGGTAGAGGTCGACCTCGGAGAACATATCTCGATCAGATCAACATTGTTTTAAAGAAAGGCCAGGTCAAGAGTACCAACAACCGAAGAGCATGTATGAGAGCACTGATGAAAGTATAGGAAGCAAAAGATGTGTGTACGAACCGTAGCAAGTGGAAGGAAGTGGTTTCTGCCTACCCCTATGGGAAAAAGGCGTGACTTTATGTATGTATGTATCTACGATCATCACCTTGGTCTTAGATTTGTTTATTTTGAGACCATATACTGCGCTTTGGTTTTCTGATCTTTGCATTGGAGTTCGCGGTTTACCTTCGTCTTTAGCTATTATCAAGGTTTCGTCAGCGTATCGCAGATTGCTAATATTTTTGCCGCCAATTGCAATTCCTCCATTTCAGTTCTCGAGGATCTCTCTCATAACATACTCGCTGTAAATGTTAAAGAGTAGAAAAGACCGAATGCATACCTGTTTTATTCCAGAAGCTGTTGAAAACTCGCCTGAGAGGTTATCATTAACTCCTACCGTCGCTGTGCCGGAAGAGTATAATTACCGAATAAGGTGCGCCAAATGTTTTGGTGTTCCCTTTTCCGAAAGAATCTTCCACAGCTATGGCCATCTTACCTTATCGAATGCCTTTTTAAAATCAACAAAACACAATATTATTTTTACGTTGAATTCTCTTGCTTTCTTAATCGGTTGTTATACATTCAGAATCTGCTCTCGAGTTCCTTTTCCCGTAACAAATCCTGTCTGTTCATTAGAAAACATAACATAAAAAATATTTAGTATTTTTTAAAGATTTTAAAAATTAAAAAATATATAGGGTGATCCACATGAGAAAAACGAAAGATCTGACAAAAATATAAATACCATCGTAGGATCGGCTATATCACAGAACCCACACATTTCAAAATTTGTAAAAATCGTGCCAGACATTTCCGTTATAAATGAGGCGTTTCAAACCTAAAACTTACTCTGTATAATACAATAAATAAATATTTTGATAAACACTATTTACCTCCATCTGTATGTTAATAGCTATTTCTTTCGGCGAGTGAAAAACATTAAAACTTAATATTTTAATTATTGTTTTACCGAGTTCAACCTAATAAATTTACGGTAATTTCTCAGCAGGTATTAAAAATGAGATTGAAAATCCTCTGTATACACAAACGTGGTCTTAAGCGCCAGAAATTATATTCGTGGAGCTCTCCTACCCGTCGTGAAATTTAGCTGCAAAGGCGACCTGGCAAATAATTAAGCTCACTGCCCATTTATTATGTATTGCCTACCTCACGGCCACACAAACGCTCTAGTTATTATTCATACCAACATTATTACTGTCTTGAATAATTAAAAATACTCGAAAATCCCCTGCTTTTTCCGTAACTGACGTAAGAACGAGAATCGCTTAAATATCTCTGTTGAAAAATTATTTTATTTTTACTATTACTAATATGGATTTTTTTAAAAATAATACAGATTTTAAATGATTATTTTTTCACGTTTTTGAAACCGTTAGAAATTTTTAATTTCAGTAATTCAGTTGCGTTCTAGCCAAACAAAACATTATTATAGTGGAAATAATTCACTTACAGCGAGAATTATTCATGTACATTGTTTTTATTGAATGACCCCCCCATGACAACGTATTTTTTTAATCTGAAGCGTCGGTCATAAATTTTTAAGAAATTCGTAAAATGAATCCCGAACTTTTTAATCCTGCACCAAAGGGCACAACATTTTTAATAATAATAATAATAATTAATGCCTTTATTAATACAAATTAATATACAAATATAATAACAAAAACTTTTGGGCGAGGTTCAGTTCATACATTCATCATTAGCGTGATAATGTAGAAAAAGTATATTAATTAATATGTGTCTGCTCTTCCACCTAACCGGTTAAACCGGAATATGGCAGATAATAATATTATTTACAACCAAAGAACTACGTATAACACACTTTTGATATCAAAAAGACTAAAGTAAGAAATTATTGAACATAAAAATATAATAAAAATATTCCTACAACTTATCAAAATGTACAGCTTAACAAAACAGAACTAGGAAGGAGATTATGACACCTTATTGAAATATAATTATGTACTTATTATTGTTTAGAGAAATAGTAATCAAACAGAACTTTTTAAGTTTTTGAAGGGAGAAGTAACGAAATTCAAACGGTATACCATTTATAACCTTAACGACGCAATAAGAGAATGAGCGTTGAAATAAATATAACTATAACTATATAAGGTTAGGGTATTCTTGTGTCTTAAGTTTAGTGTATGTATATTCGTTCTAAATATGATGTTTTGATAAAGGAGAGAAAGCAGACCCTAAAAACTATCGAGGTATTAGCTTATTGAGTGCTGTACTAAAACTGTTTACAAAAATTCTAGCAGAAGAAATATCTCTAACCGGAATATGTGAAGAACAGCAAGGGTTCAGACAGAACAGGTCTACTATAGATGCTATATTTATAATACGTCAAATTACTGAGAAAGCCATTGAGTTCAATAAAGTAGCCTTCACGTGTTTCATTGACCTAACCCAGGCATTCGATAGAGTACGGTTAACAGACGTCTTGGCCCTACTACAAAAGAGAAGAATTCATCCAAATGTAATAAAGACCATCGAAGAATTGAACAAGAACAACTACACATATGTAAGAACTGCAAATAAGCTAAGCAATAAAATACCTATGACAACCGGAATCAGGCAAGGACATAGCCTAAGCCCAATCCTATTTAATATCATCATGGATGAAATTATAAATGAAGTCAAAGTAACTGGGAGAGGATATCGAATGGGAGATAAAGAAATAAAAATCATATGCTACGCTGATGATGCTGTAATCGTATCGGAAGACGAGGACAACCTACAGAGACTCTTACACAAGTTCCAAAAAACAGCTGAAGAATTCAATATGCAAATATCCGTCAAGAAAACCAAATCGCTAACAATATCCAAAGAACCGAGAAGATGTAAACTCGCAATCTATGAGCAGAGTGTAGAACAAGTGATGTCCTTTAAATATTTAGGAGCTAATATAACTAGCACTAGAAATATTAAGGAGGAAGTAAAAGCTCAAACAACAAAGGCATCTCTAATCTCAGGATTCTTGAGAGACATAATCTGGAGAAATAAACACATGAGTACCAGAAGTAAGGTCAGAATATATAAGACATGTGTAAGACCGATTATGACATACGCGATAGAGACCAGAGCGGAGAACACGACTACAAAGCGACTTCTTAGATCAACGGAAATGCGAATTCTTAGATCGATAATTGGCTATACCTTACTTGACCATAAAAGAAGCGAAGAGATAAGGGAAATATGTGAAGTCCAAGACATAGTAAGATGGGCAAGAAACCGAAGAAGAGAATGGAGAGACCATGTTAGCAGAATGCCAAACGACCGGCTGGCAAAAATTGTGAGAGAGAAGCGGCCCAACACACCACGCCCAACTGGACGCACACCAAAAAGATGGTATGATAGCTGGTCTTCATCGTTCCAATTGTTTTTGGGCAACCTTTGAGGCAAACACAGGACGTAGTCCTAACGTAAGAAGAAGTGGAAGAAGAAGATATAGATATGGAGGAGACTTTTCTTTCAACAACTTTACATAAAATAAGACCGAGTGCATATGTCGACGATTTTTCATATTGAGCCATTTAATATTTTGTAATGTATGACTGATAGACTGAAACTTGCGTATACCAAAAATAAATATCAAGCATGAATTTTGTAACTTTTGTATGCGGTTAGTATCTAAAGTATTAAAACAAAAATTATACAAGATGTCACAAAAATTTAACTTGGACAGTACTAAACTATCGCAAAGCAATGATTTAGTAAATCTGTCTAAACTATGCCGAGCTCGAAAAATAAGTTTCAAGGCTGCGTATGCCTAATAATTGTATTTTTCCTGTTCAAAACTTCAATGCATCCTAATTTAAATAACTCTTTTAGTTTATATTAAGTCGAATGATATAAATTTGTTGAAACAAAAATATAAAACCTTAAAAGTGATTTTTATTGTAACGTCAAAAAATAATCTATTGAATACCACACGAGAGTTTGATAAATTAGATAATAATTCTCCAGGCCTTTTCTTGTTGCCATTTGGCAATAGCCACTCGAGCCCTTCGGGCTTTCGTGTCTATCGCCTGCAACAAGTTTTCTTAAATCTGTCAAATTATTTTTAATTTATTTTCACTCTCTTGTGATATTACTACAGAAAATTACACTCGTTCTCACAATACAACGTGAAAAAGTCGTATTACTTATTTGACAAACCAAACTTCATTGTAGTTAACCTCAAAAAACACGAGTTTAAAAGTATTTTTCGTAAATATTTTATAATATTCTTCCTGGGGACCGAAAAAATTCAAGACTTAAATATTGGTCCATAAATAATTAAAAGCATATTACATCTAATCCTAAATTTCGATAACGATGGTCTACAGATAACATGAGATAATTACAATTAAAAATAACTTTTTTAAACAGGTATCATGTGAAAGCGTGGCAAAATGACAAATCATATTAAAGTGAAAACTCAAAAAGTAAAGTAAGAGTGTTTTCATCGAGATTTTCACTGGAATTTCCGTAAGTATATTTAATTTTTTTTTATAAGTGCCATATATTTAAATTGAAATGAGTGATAGTTGCATTGACTATGGTCAAAACGGCAGCGATGGCGCTCACCACCTGTCATGCCTTGCTTCCCGCGAGGGCGAAACATGGATTACGAATACTTTGAATATGAGGAGAGGAGTGAATGGTAAAATTGATGAAATTTACACGATGATAAAAGAAAGATGAATTTATGTTTTTTGCGTGAATGAAACCAAGCGAAAAAGGTGTCAAACCACAACACATGGACCTTATACAGCCTACTGGTCAGGAGTTCCGGAAACCAGCAGAGGTTCTCAGGGTGTTGGTGTCATACTCTTTGCTACAATGAATGAATGTGTGACTCACTTTGAATGTGTAAGCCCAAGACTCCTCTGGGTGACGCTGAAGGTTGGTCTTACTCGTATATTTTTGCTAGTGGTTTATGCCACACAAGATACGCAGTGGAACCACTCTTTAAAAGCACAAAAAGAAAGTCGGGAGTTTTGAATAGTGCGACAGATATTCTGAATAAGTGTAACCGGAATGAAAGAATTGTAATGTTGGGTAGGAGTGAAGCGTGATAGATATGACAGTGTTAATATAAATATTATTAATAATATTAAAATATTTAGTACTCACACTACACTTAAACAATTAAAATAATAATTAAACTAAAACACAATTTAAACAATGCTTCTACATTGAACAATGTAAAAATTATGAATTTTAAATTTTTAATACTGCAATAAATTTGAATATAAAAAAAATACTGTTATTTTATAGTTTTAAGTTTTCACTCCTATCGGCAGTTCAAATGACAGCCAATTTTTTTTTACATATTTATGAAAAACTAACACCTACTAGAAGCACACATCTTAAATTATTCTACAAAATTGGCCGTAGGCAACGAACGATATTCTGATTTTTACTTTTTATTTTATATTCTATGTAAAATAAACCACAAGTATATTAAAGAATTAAAATGCTATATTTTATTGCCAAAAATGCGGTTTTAAATTGGCAACTTTTATAGGTTCATTAAACTGTACTATTAATTGTATGTTGGTCATAAAATTGTTTTGACAACTGACTTATGGTCTACCATGTATTTTGGTGCTTATTCCAATCCTCCAGAACAGACTCATCTGTTATTTTTTTGCAAGTTTCGGTAATGAAACGAAATAGAGACTATGTCACAGCTAATCCAAACCGCTGCGCTATGCTCGTCACACAAAAACATTGTTAAGTATAAATAATTCAGTACGCAATTACTCGAAACCTTTTGTTTATTTTCTTATTTCTTTCTGTTAAGTGGGAAATGAGAATGAAGGGAAAAACAAAAAGGTGTTGTTGCTAACGGAAAAACCCCAACAGTGGCGGTATTAAAACAACAATTTAAATTTGATTGGCACAACAAACTGATGCACTTTAATTACAATAGTACAAAAAAAAACCTTGTAAAGGCTGTCCCATGATTCATACATACTTACATAAAGTCACGCATTTTTCCCATAGGGGTAGGCAGAGACCACTTCCTTCCACTTCCGCTACGGTTCTTACACACATCTTTTGCTTCCTCTACTTTCATCAGTGCTCTCATACATTCTCGTTGGTTGTAGTACTCTTGACCTGGCCTTTCTTCAAAACAATGTTGATCTGATCGAGATATGTTCTCCGAGGCCGACCTCTAAGTATTTCCGTCCATGCACACTCGCCTTATAAATTTATTTCGTCAATCTTCCTTCATCCATCCTTTCTACGTGTTCAAACCATCTAAGCATTCCCTTATCTATCTTTGTAACCACATCTTATTTTACACCACAGCGTTCTCTTATCTCACTATTCTTTACTTTATCCAACCGGGTCACTCCGGCTATACTTCTCAGACTACTCATCTTCGCAGTATTAATCCTATTTTCATGCTTCTTTTGCCAAACCCAACATTTACTACCCTACATAAGTGTAGGAACCAACACACCTCTATGCACCGCCAGACGTGCCTTTTTTGACAGTTTCTGGCTATTCATAAAGCTATGCAGTGCCCCATGCATTTGTTTACCAAGATTTAAATTTGTCGGTATTTGTGCGGTAAACACAACACAGATTGACAGCTGACAGTTTAGAGTTAGTAAAAAATGGAGCACTACACGAGGAAAATACGCGTTTGTTAAAAAATATTTTAAATAATAAAAGTTTAGCGGCCACACTTCGCAAATGTTGTAAAAAATATAGTCGGAATATTGATTTAACTTCGTCAACTATGAGTAATTGAAAAATTCAGGAAGACTGGATTAATTGGTAATGGCCGTCCAATAACAAGCCATTCCAATTTTAATATTGAACCAGCGTTGATGAAAGTCCAGGAAAATCGATTCGGCGTCGTCGACATGAGTTGCGAATTTCCAAGAAGCTCTGTATAGTGTATACTTACTAAATATCTGCAATTAACACCAGAACCAAAGCCTAATGAACATTCACAGCGAAAAGAGTTCGTTAAATGGATTATTGAACGTCAACAAGTGAAAGCTGATTTTACAGCAAAATCATCCTAAGCGAAGAAGCTTGTTAACTTCCCAGTGGGAAGTTATAGTAATGGTTTTGATTTTGCGAATCCCGAATTTTGACATATCTCCACATTTCAAGGTCCCCAGAGTCGAATACAATAGTTTTTAAGTGGACGTCTGTGTGTGTTTGTGTATGTTCGTATGTGCGTTCTAAATTATTTTTCGTCTAAATTATCTCGAGAACAAAAAATGATATCGACGTACGACCAATTGCATTCGACGCATAATTACGCAACTTAGAACTGATTAGATTTTCAGAAAAATCGGTAAGGCCTTTTTTTATGGAGAATCAAAAAACTTAAAAAAATGGTAAACTACCTGAATTTTGCAATTTATAAATTATTCTATTTTTAATACAGAATTTTAAGATCTTTTGAATAATATGATTATTGCATGTTAGGAATATTTGTATAAAAATATATAATGACAATATTTTAAGTTTTAGTATACTAAAATAGGAATTGGAGAATTTTAAACTCGTGTCAGTATTGAGAGAATAGCATTGAAGACGCTATAACAGTAGAAAATTATTGTTAGTAATAATAAATCATTGTTTATAACAATTGAATATTGTGACTAACAAATGATTATTGATTATAATAATAAAAAAAATTTATTTTAATTGTTATAAACAATTGAAAATAGCTCCCTCTTAAGAAATGAAAAAAAAATTTGATAGAATACGGTTGACATAAACAAAATACTGTTAATGACAATTATAATTTGTTATAAACAATTTGAAATCGTTTTTATAATTATTTTAATCATTATAATAATAATTATAACAACAAAACATGGTATTTTTTTATTCTTTCCTCTGGGAAGTTAGTCGTGTGGACATCTCGGGTCGCACCCAGACAACTGATATTTATTTTAATAAAATTGTTCCTAATATTTTTTTATTAAAAAGCCAGAGAAACCACATGTGATTTTCGAAAAACAAATACATCCACGTGTCACTGTTTGGTGCGGATTTGGGTTAAAAGGCACCATTTTCTTTGAAAATAAGGCTACCCACGTACTCTTCTATGCTAAGTTGTTGCTTCTATGGAATTTCCACACAAAAGAAAAACTCTCTAGTCGAGCAAAAAAATAAAAAAAAGCTTCCCCATAGTAAAATTACATCACGAAAATAAAAAATACCGTAGCTGCTCCATTATCACATTTATTCAATAAAAAATTATAGTCGAATCAACTTTTCACATCAAATATAATTTGACAAGACCAAAAAGGACTCTCGTACAGTGCCGAACATTTCATTTTCCTCTATTAAGGAGGACAGGACGATCAATTCCTGTCAAGAAGGGTTCTAAACTTTATCCTTTTCCCCAAACCGCGGAATATCATGTTGTTTTCGAGTGCCCAACGACACTCACTCATGAATAATGCAAGGAAGAGATACAAAACGCAACCGGTGGTCACTTAAGGAATATTTCGGTAGGCAGTGTTTCAAGTGTTCGCCCGAAAAATATATCAGGATTAAGCGTTTTTCGATAAAATGAAACGATTTTAATTCGATTGCAATTGGAAGTTTGTTTTAGTTTATTAATTAACATTTAAAACGGTTTAAAATAAGGAGGCAAATCTACTGCTATTGTTTTTATTTATTCAGGAAATAAGTAATATACAGGGTGTGGCGCGAAAAGTTTTGATTAAAAGTAATGGCGGATACAGTTATGTTAAAAATTTGAAATTACAAAGCTGTGGGTTTTGGATAACGCTGAGTTCAAATATAATGTTGTCCTAAATAAGGCACTTCCGGTTATACCGAAAGTAAACGTCAACTTTGTTATTTTAAATAGAACCTTATATTTTTTATTTTATTTTCGAATTCTACATTAAATTTGTTTAAAATATCCTATACCAAAAATAAAGTATTTTCGAGATATTTCGATATTTTTTCATAATTTTAAAAAAATCTCAGTCCACATTGAATAACGATAACTCCATTAATAACAAAGCTAGTAACGTGAAATTGTAACCAATAAACAACAAGCGCTTGCCCGTTAACTGCATAGGTCCAATTCATTGATATTTTATACAGGGTGTTTTAAACTTAGCCGCCAACATGCACAATTTAAATTATTATATTATTTACGAGGGCAGTTTAATAAGTAAGTGACTTTTTGAATTTCCCGCGCAGTTACTTCAAATGCAACAGTGCTGCCGTCAACTAATCTAATAGTAATCTATCAGTATGCAACTTTCTAATTTTGAGCAAGCTACGTCGTGCAGTTGGTGTTTGACAGCCTTTCAAAGCAGACAACCTCGTGAATTTTTACGAAAATGAAAAAAGTGAATTTCGTGTGCTGATTAAGCATTACTTTTTACGTAAAAAATCCATCACTGAAACTAAGGAAAGACTTGATAAATACTACGGGGACTCGGCACCATCAATTTCAATGGTTAAGAAGTGGGTTACAGAGTTCCGTTGTGGTCGCGTACCAGCACTAGTGACGCCGAAAGTCCAGGTCGCCCAAAAGAAGTGATCACGCCGGAAATCGTCATTAAAATCCATGAAATGATATTGGATGATCGGAGAATGAAAGTGCGTGAGTTGGCTAATGCTGTAGGTGTATCTCAACTGAACGGGTACATCATATTTTACACGAATATTTGGACAGGAAAAAACTCTCTGCGAGATGGGTGCCGCGATTGCTCACACTCGACCATAAGCGCAATCGTGTGACCACTTCAAAAGAGTGTTTAGCGATGTTCAGCCGTAATCCAGACGAATTTTTGCGCCGTTTTGTTACTGTGGATCCATTTCAACACGCCAGAGACCAAGGAACAATCGAAACAGTGGGTTGCTCGGGGTGAACGTGAACCAAAGAAGGCGAAACAGAGTCTGTAAGCTAACAAGGTCATGGCCACAGTTTTTTGGGATGTACGCAGTGTCATTCACATCGATTACCTCAAGAAAGGTAAAACGATCACCGGCGAATATTATTCAAAGCTTTTGAACAGATTCGACGTTGATTTGAAGCAAAAACGGCCGCATTTGGCTAAGAAAAAGAAAGTGCTGTTTCATTAAGATAATGCACGTGCCCACGAATTGGGATACGAACTGCTACCCCATCCAGCATATTCTCCAGATTTAGCCCCCTGCGACTATTTTCTGTTTCCAAACCTAAAGAAATGGCTGGGCGGTAAGAGATTTGAGTCGAATGAAGAAGTCATTACCGAAACAAACGCGTATTTTAAGAGCTTTGAAGAAACCTATTATTTGGAGGGAATAAAAAAATTAGAAAAACGCTGGACTTAATGTATCGAGCTAAAAGATGATTATGTAAAAAAATAAAATGTTTATTTAAGGAAAAAAATTTGTTTTATTCAAAAAGTCACTGACTTATCAAACAATTTGTTTGGTATCGGTATTCCCTAAACCTAAATTTAACCAATTTTGAGATATATCATTATCTTAGTTTAAACATACCACTACTTAATTGTTTCAACATTACTAAAGGGTAGGCTTTGGCTGTCAAAGGTTTGATAGTTAGAACGTTAATTGTTTATGTTATTTTGACAGTTTTATTTACCAGTTTGTATTTCATAGTAAATAAAGTCAAATGTAGGATTTACTAATCATGATTTTTTAAATGTTATTATTATTTACGGCAAGTGTAATAGAATTGTTGAACGGACTAGCAGAAAAAAATCCAAATCGACCAAATGCAATTGGTGATATTGTAAAAAGATTGCCCAAAAGTTGCCGTCAGTTAGGTCAATTTTAGACAAAAATTAATAAAAATAAACAGTGACATAGACATAATTATTGTTTTGGGTTATTTTACGGCCTCTCCAAATGCCTCCATTAGAGATTGTGAGAGAGATCTTACTTGATCGACGAGAACAATTCATCGCATTTAAAAAAACACACAAATGGAAACCATTATCATATCATTTGGTGCAACCCTTACAATTAGGTGATCTTCTTTGAACAATTAACGTTCTAACTATTAAATCTTTGACAGCCAAAACCTACCCTTTATTAATGCTGAAGTAATTAAGTAGTATTATGTTTTAACTAAGATAATGAAATATCTCAAAGTGGTTGGAATTAGGAATAGTGAATACCAATACCAAACGATTTGGCTTAAAAAAATACAGCGGAAAATATAATAAACTACAGGATGTTCTTTTTAAAGTAAGCATCTAATGATTGATTTAAATTGTGAATGTTGGCGGCTAAGTTTAAAACACCCTGTTTAAAATATCATTGATTAAGACATATAGAGTTAACGAACAAGCGCTTGTTGTTTATTGGTTATAATTTTACGTTACTAGCTTTGTTAATAATGGAGATATCGTTATTCCATATGTGGACTAGGATTTTTTCAAAAACAGCAAACTTTATACAAAACACTGTAACTTAAGTGCACAGCTGATGGCTGATAGTACCGACCTCTCAGAAAATTGTTTGACGGCTATCTGACGGACAAATATACCACTGCGCGCTCATTCGTCAAATCAAATAGGGCATGCTTCTGCGACTTCTTGTTACACACTTCCTGTTACTTTTCACGAAATCACTCCCTTAAATTGCAATATTGAATAAAATTTTCTGATGTAATTCCTTTCTTTAGATCATTTGCCTTAAAAAAATAATATAAAATAAAAATTGAAATATACAGATTTCATTTCTAATTACATTCGGAGTTGAACGTTCCTTACGAGGGTCCCCCGACCACACAATTTTTTTCTGTTTAACATTTTTATTCTTCCCATATTATAGGAAATTTAGTAGATCATCATTTTTTTGAATTTTTTTTGCACTTATTTTTTTTTTTTTTAAATCAAAATTTATTTTGTACAAGGAAAAAAAAATTTTCTTTTTTCTCTTTTATGTAGTTAACAAATATTTTTTTGACACAGGGTAAACTTTATTATTTCCACATCCCCTATTGTTTTTGGTAATTTTCTTTGGGGAAGATAAGGCATTAAAAAAAAAATTGGCGCCAAACTTTATTTTACTCGATTGTACTAATGGCGTAAAATACTTTTGATTAAGATAAGCTGAAAGCCTGTCAGGTTATCACCAAATAAGACAACCCATAACAACGAAACGTAAAGGCGGAATTGCCTGTTAGAAAGTTATTTTTTTAAACCAAGTTATTCGTTCATCATTAAAATACATGAACACAAATACAACCCATTTGTTTGAAAGTGCCCACCTTGCCCAAAGAGACGCTCTTGACGAAGTTTAGCAACTACTTGAATTTTTTATGGGGAAGTTTTTCAAAACCTACAAAATGATATATACCTACCTACGTACATAATGTTGTACAACAATGTCCCTGCATTTATTATTAAACGTCAACATGCGCCCCGTGTTTGGCTTTTAACTGTTAGTCCTGAGGGACGCAGTTAACTATAATGCGGTTGGAAAATTGTAAAGGGTTTTGGGTGGGCAGAAACAGAAATCTTGGTTTATTGTTCGGAAGAATACCCAACGCTCGTTATGGAAACATTGTTTTTCATGCATTTTTGAAGTTTATAAGTTATTAATGTTTTGGAAAATCAATCCCTAACTAGTGCAAATATAAAGTTAAATTCCCAACGATGTCGGGAAAATAATTTTATATTCACCTTCATCAACAGTAACTTTAACGATACAACAACTTTTAAAAAGTGAAATTAATAACACTTATAATTAAAAATAAACTCGTGGTTTGTCAGATATTAAAATATCCTTTAATATTAAACTCTAAGGCTGGTTTTTATAGTCGAGTCTCAAGTGATATATAAGGTAAACTCATTGCTTACCTAGTACACATTTTCGTTTCATAGTTACAAATTGTTGGAAATTAGAACTTCCAACTGTACCATTCCTCTTTGAGAAATTCCTTGATTTTTAAAACTACTCAGTTCGGCACTGACGCCGACAAAAAATTAGCTGAAAAACGGGCATTCATTATCCCTCCAGAATATTCCGATCACCCTCTTATCAGCTAGAAACAAAAGAGTCGTGTGCAATTTTAGAAATCAGCTATAAGATCACGTGGAAAAGACGGTTACGCTTTTGACCAATAAAAACGCTAAATTCAGCGCGAGAAACGAAGCCACGTTTTACCGGGTTTCCGGCCTCTCACCCTCCTTCCATTTGCATCCGCCGACCGAAAAACATCCAACTGCTAAAAGCACCGCACCCCGCTTTCTTCCGTTCTAACCTCCGAATAGTGAGCTCTGCAAAGAGCACCGCTTTAAAACACCACGTGTTAAAAATCATGTATATTAATGCAATCAAGAAAAATCAAAGTTAAATTCAAAGTCGACAGCCAGTAAAATTTTTCTGAAGATACAGGAGGCTTGAAACTGTAAGCTCAATGTATAAATTCTACAATATATTATTGATGAAAAGTGTGGTTGTTTTATTAACGTTTATGAACGAAATTCACGGCGATAAAGCCAGAAAAACTGACAGCCTACAGCGGGTAGACATCTACGAACCAGCCAACTGACTATTGAAGGAATCTAACATCTACGTTGAGGAAGACGTCGTCAACAGCAGGAGTAAGTCGAAGCCTCAGAGGTTCAGGTAAAGCTACCCACATCTCAGCGCAATTCTTCAGCCGCCACGCTTCTATGCGCCACTGTCGTCGTTGTCGCTTGGCGCCACAAATCAATGCACGGAACTGTCAAATGAAAATTCGAGTACTGGTTGCACTTATCTTTGGTGTTTTTTGTGATATTAGTGTCTTTCCATATTTTTACAAGCTTGGTGGTGGCTGATCGCGCCATGGCTATTCTCCGTCATATTCTTAATTCACTGCTTCCGTCGTTGGTTAGCAGAGAGCATAGGTAGATTAATGACATCACTCAGGATACCGTAAATCATTTAATATCAAGCATGATTTTAGGAGTTATGAAAAGCATTAGAAGTTGCGGCGGGCCCATTTATTATTTAAAAAATTTGTTATTTTTCCAATGTGTTTTATCATAAATCAAACACATTTTGTAAAATTTTATTAAAATTAATTGATTTTTTCTGGGTTTTGGGATATTTTTTAAAGTCAGTACGTATAGGTATTTACAAGTAAATCATGAAACAATTGTATTTTTAACTGCCCAAATAGAGAATCTCATCATCATTACCATATCTGGCTTTACAATCCCTGATGGGTTTTCGCCGACTCCACCACACTTTTCCATCTTTCTCTGTCCAGCATAATTTCCAGGCCATCTTGTAAGTTCATGGCTCTTAGGTCTTTTGCGATGTTGTCTCTTCAAACCGAGGTCGACCTATAGGATGTTTTCCTTATGGAGACGTTTCCCACACAAGCTTGACCATTCTTTCATCCGGCATTCTTCTTACGTGGCTTGCCCACTGTAGTTTTTTGGCCTTTACCCCATTTAGTATGTTACTACCCGCATACAGTTCTTTGAGTTCTTGGTTGGTGTTTATACGGTATATTCCTGTTGTTTCTTCTCTAGTTGGACCAAATATTCTCCTCAGCACTCGTCTTTCGTCGATCTTCGTATGCAGCGGTTAGTGTCCAGGTCTCGCAACCATATATAGAGGACTATAATAATTTTTAAACGTTATAATGGCATATAAACTAAATTTCGATTTTAATTTTCGTTTTTACGTATCTAAAATTTTTCTTCAAAAAAAAAACACATATTTTTCTTTCATAATTTTAAACGTTTTCATTTTAATCCCCGTATATTTATATTTTATTTGAACCCAAGTATTTCGTTTTAAATATTCATGGCACCACAATTATTATTGCTCTTCTACTCCAAGCTTGAATCGCATTGACTCCTTTGATGTTTTATCCACTTCCTAAATTGCACTCTCCTTAAATCCAATAGCATTTATTTAATTTTCAGTCTATTTTATACGATAAGCTCTAAAATAAATTAATACTTATATAACGCTTTATTTAATGCTTACAAAAAAGAGTATAAAAGGACAAACTGTTGAATATAATCAAAAAATAAGAACGGTCTAACGCGTCATTTCAAACGTTTAAATTTGTTCTAGTATTTGAATTTTCTTAAAATAATTTAGCACTCTCTTTGAGTCAAAAGGTTACAACGCGCGCGTCCATTGTTTGAATAGGGAAGCAAGTAATCATTATGGCCGTTCTCCAAATATACTTTGATGGTATTATGAAGGTCTAGATGTGTTTTTGTTCACTCAGACTTTACCCTTTTTGGATAAGTCATTATTCAAAATTGGCTCAAAATTTGTGTTGTGGAAAAGTGTTTTTTTTTAATGGGATTAAAGCAATACCGCAGGTGATAATACACTGAAAAAACATGTACTAAGAAAAAGGCAAAGACTAAAGTTAAAAATTTTCATTAAAATTATGTTGACGCATTAAAAAAAGCCTAAAATTATGCTGTGGTTTACTAAACCACGACAAGATTAACAAGTTTATTTTGTTGTTGTTTTAGCACGGGATCTTATTTTAAAAAAAAAATATAAAAATATGTGTTATTTATTGTTTTAAATATTTATCGATAAGGCTAAGCAGCCTCTTAAGCACTTTGACCTATTAGATCTTTTGTGCCTAACCCTAAATATATTCAAGGCCCGGGATTTCAAAACTTCGTACAAAGTTTATCAATTTCCTAGGAGCTAAGTTCCTGACATCTGAGGGCTTTAAGAAGGCCCTTCCAGAAACTTGAGCCTCTTGCAGAAAAGGGCTGGGCATTCGCAAAGCAAATATTATGCAGTTTCAGCGAAGTTCTCGCAGTATCGGCAACTATCACTTTCTGTTTTGCCAATCTTTTTCTTCAGGTGATACCTCAGAGGACAGTGTCCAGTGAGAAGTCCCGTCAGCAGTTTCATGTCTTTCTTGTCCAACTCGAGAAGCTGTTTAGCATTTCTTGACGCAAGGATTACTAGCCTTCTCGCTTATCTTTGTCCTGGCACTTTATGCCATTGAGATTTCATTTCATCTGTTTCCCAGCGTCGAAGCTTTTCTTTCAAATGGTCTTTGGAGAGTCCACAGAGGGGTTCTGGGCCGAAAAATTGTGTATTTGCCCCTTCCTTGGCAAGGCAGTCTGCTTCCTCGTTGCCTCTAACTCCCTTGTGACCTGGAACCCAAATATTTGGGTAATTCAATGACACACGTTTTTTTTGTCAAAGTTAATGTATATTCTTAAATAATTATATGCAAGACACAATAAATATCACCAGCAATAGTGCCAATATACCAAACAGCTTAAATAAAAGGTCACTTCTTCTCTAGGTGCCGTCTCCGCTTCGAAGGTTGGCAATCATCATAGTAATTCTTTTTTTTGAGACCGCAGCTCTAAATAGTTCATTATAACTGAATTTAAACCAATCCCCAAGGTTCTTAAACCATGAATTTTGTCTTCTGCCTATAGATCCCTTGCCTTGGATTTTTCCCTGCGTAATTATTTGTAGCATTTGATATTTTCCTCCCCTCATGACATGTTCCATGTACAGCAGTTTTCTTCTCTTAATTCTCGAAATCACTTCTCTCTCCTTGTGCATACGTCTCATCACTTCCACGTTAGTTATTCTTTCTACCCATGAGATCCTCAATATTCTCCGGTATATCCACATCTTAAATGCCTCCAGTGTCCTTATGTCGGTTACCTTCAGTGTCCAGGCCTCCATTCCATAGTATAGTATAAAAGGTCAGTACAAAATGTTTATTAAATTTTACATTTTCTGTAAAACGGAAAGTATTTGACATAGTTTGGAATAGTTTTTATGTTAACTGAGGTGGTGGAAATATACATTTTAGCTAATTAAAGAATCTCTTATTGTATCGCAAAATCATTTTCACCATAAAAGATTACGTTTGTGGTGATTTCAAAATATGGTGAAGGATCATAATTCCTTCAGCAAAATGAAAATTTACTTCCTAAATATTTTGTAGCCCATAGCTAAAAGTACTATCGGTTATCTAAGATTGTACAAGCGGAGTAAGATTCAGTTTGTAAGTCAAAAGGCGTAGTTTAAAAAAAATTATAGGGTAGTTATACAAGCTTTATAAATAGTAAGGATGATTAAATAAGATTGTTAGCCATTTACTTGTTTTAAAATAGCACATGTAATCATTTTAAAGTATGCATTATTTTTAAAGTATTAGCTTTTTTAAACTAAACAGAGAAAAAGATTGTCATTTGGAAGTTATTTACTTTATCTGAAAGTTTGAAGACGAATAGAATAACTCTTAGTTGCCAAGTGCGCTTTCATCACTAGTGACGAATATAATCGTTAATGTTATGGGAAGATAAATTTAAGTGGAAATAATTTTCGAATGGCTTCTTTGGACATTAAAATAGTCGTTTCTGTATAGCTCGCATTTGTCGAGCTAAATCTAAAACGATTTAACCGATGCATGCGACTAATTCCATAACAATACGAGCTTATTATTTGATTTCAAAACCAGTGTTAATTCGAAATTTAATTATGACAAATAATCTCCGAAACAAGTTCCCTACCGCAACTTGCGCTCCGGTTTTTAGCAATTAGTCCGAAACGCTTTTTAGGATTCTAAGCCACTCTCTTTGTGCAGTTATCAAAAGAACAACACATACACTGTCAAAAAGCAATTGTAATGTTATAAGTATTTGTGATACAACTTTCTAAATTCAAAACCAATTTCCAAAAAAGCTTTTGTCGACATAAATGCCCTGTCAAGTCCGAAATAATAGTTTTGACAGCACTTGTGGTTGCCCTTCACCCACGGGTGCCCAGGTACCCACAACAAAGCCACTCTGTTGTTCGCACCAAGGCACTCCAGGGGTTCGCTGTAATTTGATACAAGTTTAGAATTTATCTTGTCGAACCTTATTGCTTTTAGAGCAGCCTGGCTGTTTAAGATGATACTAATGTTTTTATTCAATAAAGGTATATTAGTCAGCTCTCGTGCACACAATTCGATAGCAAAGACTGAAAGAAGATCCGACTGTAAAATTCAACAGCCACATGCTATGCACTAGAGAAATCAAAACTGAAATCTCTGGATGCTTTATAAGGAGATTCGTCACCAGTGAGACCCCACAGGGCGGGGTACTATAAATACATAAATCCCTCTATAATAAAAATTTTTATTCAAAAAGCAGATTTACACGTATCTGATGGGGCGATAAAGCCTCTTTTAAACCACACCTACACATTATACAAAGAATACCCTTTTACAATTTAATCTTTCTAAACCTACACTGATCATCAAGTCAGTGAGAGTTACTTGGCAAATATATTATTATATAAAGATTATTCTATTACTGTTTTTTACATTTTGTTATGTATACATATATGTATACTGTTTTTTAATTGTATAAACCAAATAATAAAGAGTGGTTGGCTAATTTATAAATAAATAAAAAGTGCAGAATATTAAGGCGACGAACTGTGATATAATCAAATTTTTTAATAAATGTATACAAAAAATCATAAGACGATGATTTTTAACAGTGTGAAATTGGGAACTACTAATAACAGAAACATTATTTGACAAACTTCTTTACAGAAAACAAGGCATTTGTTTTATACTAATAAATTCTTAGTTTAAAGAATAATTAAAGCAAGGTACATATTAACTTTGTAATAGTCACAAAGAAAACTAACTGGAGATAAAACGAACAATACTAAAATAAAATAACATCAAGGATCTCTCAAAAAGGTATAGGAGAACGAGGGGAAAAGGAAGAGCACAAAAATAAGATCATTTTAAAAGATTTTTGCTTAGAAAACCGTTACGGAATTATAAAAAGATGTATACTTCGTGAGGTGTCATCAACTAAATTTTATGCAAAAAAATGAGAATGATGGCTCCATTTCGGCACACAGACGCCGCCAGTAATATATGCTCTCTCACACCACTCGTACATCAACGACGAAATATCCATATTTTCTAAAACACATCCAAAATGTATCCAGGATGTATGAATACATCTCCGATGTTGGACATTATGCATGCGGGCCTTTGAATGCCAAGTAGATCGGTCAGTTTAAGAGCGGCGCGGCCCCTTTTTAACCCCAAAGGGAAAAGATATGCATGTCCGAACTCTGTTTTAATGTGACGATTTTACCATAAGAAAGACGTTTTACGTATGGCAATATCTAGAGCAAAAGGGCTATTTTTAAAGGGCTATCTTTCGTAAACCGGACACGCGGGAACTGTTTAAATATTGATGAGTTCCGAAATAAGGATAAGAAAATAAATTTGGATATAGATTCGCATACGACCATAATGAAATTTTATACCACTATACAGGATGTTTCAAAAAAAGGTGACCCCATCTCTAGGGTAGGTAGACAACTGAAAAATAATTGGGGTTTGCTTTGTAAAAAATTTTCGTAACGCCATCCGTATTCAAGATAAAGGGCGTTAAAAAAAAAAATGTATGCACATTTATTACGATTTTGCCGAAACTACTAGAAACATTGTAATGACATTTTATACGAATATGTTTTAGAAGCTGGTACGTCCCATAAATTTTCATAGAGGGCGCTAGTTACACGGTTCGTACCAAGTAGTACTAAACATAACTTTTTTATGGTTAGATTTTTTAATCAATATTGCAAGTAAACTTAAACATTTAATTTTACACCAAAAACGTACTTTTGGTAAATTTGATACTGTGTACCGATTTCGAAATATTTTAATTTGAAAATTATAAAGTACTAACCAATTTTTTTTTCTTCAACGCCCTTTATCTTAAATACGGATGGCGTTACGAAATTTTTTTACAAGGCAAACCCCAATTATTTTTTAGTTTTCTACCAATCCTAGAGGGGGGGTCACCTTTTTTTAAAACATCATTACTTTATACCAACATCGGTTATTACTTCATAATTTTCAAATCAAAATATTTCGAAAACGGTACACAGTATCGAGTTTTACCAAGAGTAACTTTTTAGTGTAAAATTAAATTATGTTTCAGTTTACTTAAAATTTTTATTGATAAATCTAACCTCAAAAAAGTTATGTTCAATATTACTTGGTACGAACCGTGTAGCTAGCGCCCTCTATAAGAGTCAAATATAAAAACAAATTCATGGGATGTATCAACTTCTAAAATATATTCGTATAAAATTTCATTACAATGTTTTCGGTAGTTATGGCAAAATCGTAATAAATGTTTATACATTTTTTCAAAATTTACTAGAGATGGAAAGTATGACAGTGACATTGAGCGAAGGGTGTTGGCAGGAAAACAAATGAATATATGAATATGTGTTATAATTTTGTTATTGAGCTGTGTATTTTAATTTATTGTGTGAGTAAAGTTTTCAATATATTTTTGTTATAATTTTATTTATCTAGTTCACCATAATTGTTTGTTGTTTATCGTGTGGCTCTGCTGGTGCCTACAAGACCTAGGGGTTTCCGACTTGTACCGTCTAAGTCGGTGGCGCGGCTCACTTTTATATTTTTTTCTTTTACCCTCTACGGCTGAGCTCGGGCATAATTTGCCAGTAAAAAGACCACTGGCAGAGTACTCTTTAGAGAAATAAAAGACGTGGCAAGTGGAAGGAAGTGGTCTCTGCCCACCCCTATGGGAAAAAGGCGTTATATATGTATGTACATTTTTTCTTCAAAGTCCTTTATCTTAAATGCGGATGGCGTTACGAAAATTTTTTACTAAGCAAACCCCAATTTTTTCAGTTTTCTACCTATTCTAGAGACGGAATCACCTTTTTAAACACCCTGTATATACTAACTTTCAAACTAAAATGTATTCAGAATACGCGTTTAATTAAACTTTGAAAACATATAAAAACTTGTCGATAGGAAATGAGTTGGTCCGCCGCGGTTTCTCATGCATTTGAAAACTCTTTAAAACATGATTGAAATTAAATGATTTATAATATGCTAAGGGATGTCATTACAGGCTTCCTAAATTAAGTGGCAAAAATAAACTAGATTATTTTTCGGGGTGGATAGCAGGTTTAGGACAAAAGAAAACAAACTTCTCGCTCTTCTTAAATCGCCGACGTTTCGATCTTTCTTAAGGCTTTAAAATTCGTGAAAGTCTGTAATGTAAAATTTCTGATGTCGTATCCATCACAGAAACAGGGCAAACGTATTTACAATTACCATTAAGCAAATGAATTAATCACATAACAAAACAATATTAAAAACGACAAATTTTTCCATTCCTTCAATAATATTAAAATGACATACAGACAGCATTTTAGTATTACTGAAGGAATAGAAAAATTTGTCGTTTTTAATATTGTTTTGTTATGTGATTAATTTATTTGCTCAATGTTTGTTTTCTTTTGTCCTAAAGCCGCTATCCACCCCGAAAAATAATTGAGAAGGACATGAACCAGAATAATAAAACTAGATTATTTGGTAGTTGGGTAAATAATTTCTAGCACGTTCGATGGATGCTTATAAATAATAAACCACAGAAAATAACGCCAATTTGTATTTACAAATCAAATTAAACGGTTACCTATTAGTCCAACAATTCGTTAGTTTTACGTTGCGTAAAATTCAGAAGTCGTTTTATGTTCATTCTTAATGTTTTTTGGGGCGCTGAATACGAATATTGAGCTAAAAAAAAAATTTTTTCTGCGTTTTAAGATACTCGTTAGAAGCAGCGATTGATTTTTTGCATATAACTTTAAAGTTATGTGTGGTTTTAAAAGAATATTTAAAACTTTTTTAAAGTAGACTAAATTTGCCATAGTTCTATAGAAAAAATGATTTTTGAGATATAGCAAAAAAAATTGTTAACATGAAGTTTTAGAAAATATAATCTGGGGACACGGTAGCCAAGTCGAGCAAAAAATCGGCACGTCCGTACCATCCTTTTCTCGAAGCAGTTCAGGTAATTTTCGACCCCCTATAACTTCGTTGTGGATAAAACTAGGAGCCTGAATTTTTAGTAACCAAGCAGGCATTGTATAAACACGGTATATTTGAACCAGTGGTTTAAAAATTATAACTATGTAAAGTTTCTTAATTTTGTCACTCACTCTCTGACTGACCGATCATCAAAACTCTAAGACATAGCGGACATAACAGCTTCCAATTTAAAATACAATTAGTGTTTAGTGTATAAATCAAGGAAAAACTAAAATATTTTGCAATTTGAGTCCAGTTCTATAGATTCACCAACTGTATAAATAACTTTGTAATCCCATATAAATATTTAGGATAACAAAGTTACATTTGCAGTGAATAAATCACCGTACCTGTATAAGTATAATAAAGGAAAAAAATAAGGACTATCTACAAAAAGAAATGAGATGCCATCAAAAACATAAGTTGTCAAAAACACGTCTCGTAACTCAGTTCTTTTATCGTAAAAAGTTATGAGATCTATGTAATACCAAGTCGGTTAATTTATTCAGTCCCTACTTAAGGGTCCTTCTGTCTTATTAGTTATTACGTAATCAGCTAAGCTAACAACATCTTATAGCGACCGTTACAACATTAAAAATCTTTTATGTTTTAAATAAATAGATTGACTTGGCCATCGCATGAAAACACAATGTATCTCACAAGTAATAAGTACATATTAGATTTCTTAGTGCGATTGCCAAGTCCATCTATTTATTTAAAACAATAAAGATTTTAAATATTGATATGGTCACTATAAGATGTTGTTAGGTTAGCTGATTACTTAATAGCTTAAGACAGAAGGACCCTTAAGTAGGGACTGAATAAATTAACCGACTTGGTATTACATGGATCTCACAACTTTTTACGGTAGAAGAACTGAGTTGCGAGACTCGGTGACACTTGTTGCATTGATGTATAATATATTACTCCAATTTCTACTTACGTGCTTATTGATGATTTTACACAATCATCCATCGCCATTTCTGTTGATTTACTTTCCATATTTTTTAAATAGTTATTTCAATAATTAACTTAGTAGTAAAACATGCTTACTAATATTAAAATTACTTAAATAAAAACGATGCTTAATCAATGAAATAGCGTTGTTGTTTACACAGTAACTAGTACTACGTACTAAGGGTCGCCCAGGGGTCGAATTTTTTTTTTGTCAAAGGGTATACCTTTATAATTATATAATATGTTATTTATAAATTAATACTACTATGTGATAACTTTTATTAATTTTAAGTATTAATTTTTAAAAATATTATATAAACTTACCGCATTTTGTTCCAATAAAGATTACTACGCACATAATTTTTTACAAAAACTTGATAAAGAGCAGGTTAGCTTCGACGGCGCTTGGGTACAGAAGTTACTGACTGTGATTTTACTTAAACATCATTATCATCTATAGCATTACAGCCCAGGGTAGGTTTTAGCTGCCCGCACCACTTTTCCTCCATCTCAATTTGGACCTTTCTAGCGGCCTCTTACCTTGAGGTGTCTCTTCCCACACCGATTTAATAAGACTTGTTTTCTGACTTCTTTGGACGTGGCCAGCTTATTTGGCTTTATTTCTTGTATTATATCTGGGCTGGCATACAGCTGGACTAGTTCAGCGTTAGTTCGTATTCGGTATTGGCCTGTTTGTGGGTCGCGACAGGGGCTGTAGATTTTTCAAAGTATCTTCCACTCAAAACGTTATTTGGGTATCACTTATGGTCATGTTTCGCACGCATATGTCACTACAGGCATAACAATGGTCTTATACAAGCTGATCTTTGAAGCTCTAGAGAGGTTTTTAGACTTGAAGAGTGGTTGTAAGGCGAAGTAACATTTATTTTCTTGAGTGATGCGATGGTTGTCAGAAGAATGGTCATCTGATATCGAGATCAAATGTCGAATAGAACAAGCACGCACAGCATTCCCGAAGTTCAAGAAAATCCTTACAAGTACAGATTTTGATCTGGACCTTAGAATTAGATTTATAAAATGCTATGTATGGGCAGTACTTCTATATGGTATGGTGGGGTGGACGTTGAAAGTGAGCACCAAGAACAAACTAGAATCCTTCGAGATGTGAATATATAGGAGAATTCTTAAAATTCCGTGGACAGCAAAAAAGACGAACGAAGAGATCCTCAGAATGGTAAAAAGAGACCGCGAATTATTGATATCAATCAAACGCAGAAAAACAGCGTAGTTTGGACATGTCATACAAAATGAAAGATACCAATTACTTCAGTTGATAATAGAGGGAAAGATAGAAGGTAAGCGTGGTGTCGGCCTGAAAAAGATGTCATACATACCTTAAGAGACAGAGATATGTGGCGTAATGTGATCGTAAACATCGATTAGTGGATATGCAGCAGAAGAAGAAGAAGATGCGAGCTTGATTTTTTTATGTATGTTATTATCCGCTGTTATTATTGCCCAAGGTATTGGAAGGTTTGTACATGCTCGAAATTAAATTCGTCTATTGTCACGTTTTGACGCAGACGATCACGTGTAGGATTTATAGAGACGTGCATGTATTTCTGAAACATCTGTAAGAAAAAAAGTCCGACAAAGTGTGAGATAGCTATATGAATTTGAATGGTAATGGCAGTCGAATTATTTCTCGACTTGGTCATAACTCCACGCTGTTTACTCACCACAGTAGCATAGGTAAATGCTGTTAGATAATGCGGGATGAGGTCTTTAGCTCTTTCAAAATATCATGGGAAGAAGCGTATTCTGTAATGTTGTACACCTGTGACACTTGAACCAAAAGCTTGAATGTCATTTTTTGGAAAAAATTATCAATTTTTAAAGTGATGTATCTCGAAAAATATTTGACCATTAGAACTGCGATTTTATTAAATTGTGGAAAATTTGGTCTTCTTTAATAAAAGAGCACGTAATTTTTTTACTGGCATACATACTTGTCAAGTTGTGAGCAAAAACCGAAAAAAGTGCGAAAATTTCGATACCTATTTGCGAATATCTCAAAACACAGCAGGAAATTTTGTTAGATAACTTTAACATCCCAAAAAACATAAAAATCAATCATAAAACTGACTTTTGGAGTATTCGCAACTGCAGGTTTTTTTGGATACCATTTGAATAGATGGAATCCATCCAAAACATTTCGATAAAATATACTTTTTATTGGTTATTTTAATAGTATATTTTTGTTGTTGTGTTTTTTTTAGTTGCATAATTTATTATTTGTATATATATATATATATATATATATATATATGTATATAATTTATTATTTATAGCAGGTGGGTATATATAATGTACTTATGTATTATTGTATATTAGGGTTACCTTCATCACTAAAAATTCGTCTTCTTCTTCTATAAATATAGTAGTAGAAAACTAAAAGTAGTGCAAAAGCGAATAATTCATGCAAAGAAAACAAGGAAAAAAGGATCGCAAAAAAAAACAAGTTAGAGGAAAGAGACACTTACCTTAAAACGTCTAATACTCAATCCCCTAAAAAAACAATAGAAAGAAAATTAGAAAGAAAGGAAAACCAGTTTGAGTGCAAGAGATTCCTACCAAAAATGTCTATTTAAAAACAATTAAAATTGTTGGATTAAGTTGCTGAAAAAAATAATTAAATAACATCGCGTAGTGCAGGATTTATCATGCTAAAAAATTGAGTAAATCGTCTGTTTTATCAGAATATTTTATTGTAAATAAATTGCTATGTATACGTGTGAGCAAAAACTAAAATAAAATAAAAAGGAAAGCATCTTTAAAATATTAAATACAGTGTACATATTAAGTTTTTAATAGCCCTCGTACTTCAACTGAATCGTGTTTATTTTATTTTATGTATTGCTGAATTCGTGAAACTTATCTTTAATGCATCTGTACTTTACTTCCTAACACAGTTTATTGCAGTTTGTCTACCAATCGCGAATGCAAACTTATTTTTACTAATGTAAAAATGTGAATCATAAACTAAAAAATGTCCACTTCATTATTAAAAATATTGTGACAATTGTCTCGGTTCTGACGAATTGATTAAACTGATGGTTGCAATAGTGAATTCTTATTAAGTACTATTTTTACAATCATAAACTTATGTATACATTAAGTATTTCTATTATTTACATTAACATTAGCGTCATCTGAAGAGGAGTTGCAGGCAATGGTTAATGATATCCATGATGCCCTGAAAATCAAAGAGATGAAAATAAATGTAAGCAAAACAAAAGTAATGGTTTTTGAAAGAAAAGAAAGCATGACAAACTGTGAAATTTTGATTAATGGAGAAAGAGTGGAACAAGTAAATGAATTTCTGTACTTGGGTTCAAAGTTTACGAGAGATGAAAAGTATGACAGTGACATTGAGCGAAGGGTGTTGGCAGGAAAACAAATGAATGGGGCACTACATAGCTTTATGAACAGCCAGTAAGGGTCAAAAAAGGCACGTCTGGCTGTGCAGGTGTGTTGGTTCCTACACTTATGTATGGTGATGAATGTTGGGTTTGGCAGAAGAAGCATAAAAATAGGATTTATGCTGTGGAGATTAGTAGTCTGTGGTTACAAAGATAAAGGAATGCTTAGATGGTTTGGACACGTAGAAAGGATAGATGAAGGAAGATTGACGAAACAAATTTATAAGGCGAGTGTGAATGGGCAAATCGGTAGAGGTCGACCTCGGAGAACATATCTCGATCAGATCAACATTGTTTTAAAGAAAGGCCAGGTCAAGAGTACCAACAAGCATGTATGAGAGCATTGATAAAAGTAGGGGAAGCAAAAGATGTGTGTAAGAACCGTAGCAAGTGAAAGGAAGTGGTCTCTGCATACCCCTACGGAAAAAAGCAAGACTTTATGTATGTATGAATGTACATTAACAAAAAACGAAACTGTCTTTCTTAACATTTAAGATAAATCTAACGTAACATTTAGGATAAAATAAAACAACTTAATAAAGTTTTGTTAATGAGAAAAAGTCCATTTTAATATGCTTTTATTTTTAAGTGAAAATTTTAACCCTATGTTGGAAAAATGCAATAAAATTATAGTTTCCTAAATTTAGATGTAGATATTGCACAGTTGAATCGGTTGTTTTATTTACTAAATGATGTTTTGTGCTATTTAAATCTTGTCAAAAAAGATCTACCTGTTTGACCAATAAATTCTTTTGGACATAAAGCACATTTTAATTTATAACTTTTGATTTACTTTTTTTTTTATTTTTAGATTTGTTATTTTAGTGTTTTTTTGGTTTTAAAAGCCATTTTTGTGTCATGTTTCTTAAATTTTTCATTGAATGTTAGTGTTAAGTTAATTGTTTGTTTATTTTATTTTTTCTTGAGGAGTTTACTAAGTCCGGTTCATAACCAATCTTTACTGTAATATTCCTAAAAATTGTTATCCGACAAAGATATTGAATGCAAAATTGTTATAGCCCAATATACGACGGTATCGGATAAGTCACCGAGTCATCGACTTAACAGGCGCATTGTGTTGAGAGGTAGCAACGGAGCTCAACTGTTCTTTTCCGCAGTAAAATAAGCGTATACATTTAATATTATTGCATCTACATCTAAAACACGTCGCGGCATATTCGCGGTCCATACATACACTACTTGAACTTACAATCGGTACTATACCATTTTAATGTCAGTACCCACTACAATGATAACACAGGATTACTAATTACTTTTCTAAAAATATAACAAAAAATCTAAAAAAAATGAATTAACATTAAGAACAGATTTGGTTCCAAAATTAACCGTGCTAACAAATAAAAATATTGACTATTAATTTTCAAACAGGAAGTCACTTATAAAATAAAATTTGTTACCTACGAAATTTGTTTAAAAATATTAGGGGAATTTACTTTCGTACTTCTTAAATGTACAAGTGGATACTGGTTATCGAGTTTCTAACGATAATCCGAAACCACCGTATATTCGTGAAATATACTATAAGTGTGTATGGGTGTGTTGATGAATTATTTATAGTAGTGTCACTATGGTTTATGAAATATTGAATAATTTTCATTTTGCTCAACTATTTTCTAAACAAAATTTGTTGCCATTTATAATTCACATAAATATTAATTTTCATCGTTAAAGAGAATCTATTTTTTTTTTTTTAATGAAAATAGTCGCAAAAAGGGCAGACCTATCGTGTGGGCCGCGGACGGCCTGCACTGCGACTATTAGAAGGGAAGGGATTATAGATAGAAAATGATTGTGGACACGCTTTTTAAAAAGTTGCAGGTCATAGTTCTCTGGAAAAACTGATTTTGGAAGCTTATTCCATTCCGTAGCAGCACTGTAAAAGAAGGATTCTTGATAAAGATTGGTCCTTGTAGTGACAATCTTGAGAGTAAATGGGTGAAACTGATCAGCGTGCCGAGTTCTTCGGCCGAATGTGGCCAATGGTGGTACAAGAGTTTTTATTTCTCTGGAGCATCTGCCATGGAAATATCTGTAGAGTAATGACTGGTCTGCAACTCTTCTTCTATGTTCTAGAGGATGAAGGGTATCTGTGAGAGTTGAGCTGTTTATCAAGCGAATGGCTCTTTTCTGAATGGAATCTAGAAGACAAAGAGAATGCCTTGGTGCTGAACTCCAAATTTGCGAGCAATACTCCCGTAGAGGTCGGATTTGAGCCTTGTACGTCGTCAACAGTTGATCAGGAGTAAAAAACTTTCTGGCTTTTCACAGAAAACCTAGCCTCTGGCTTGCCGACTTTATGTTTGCAACATGGTCATGCCAAGACATATTATTGGACACCGTGACTCCCAAAATCGAGATGGAGGGACTTGGTTCAAGGGTATTTCCGGACATTGTGATGGGATGATTTGAGTAATTCACTTTCTTGGAAAACGTGGCACTTTGTGTTTGTTGGGCGTTAAACTGAATAAGATTGTTGGTTTCCTACTTGACGATTGCTTTAAGATCTTTATTGATGGAATCAACCTGTTCCTGCCTGAGTCTATTTGTATCATTCACCGAAAGTGATCGATAGGTTGTGAAAGTTGAGACAAGAGTGCTATCGTCTGCGAAACTGTAAATGGGGTTCGTGGTGGTTTTCAAGAGGTCGTTGATGTGTAAAAGAAATAAAGTGGGGGACAGGATGGAACCCTGGTGGACCCCGGCATTAGTTTTAAACGCATCAGAAGAAATACCGTCAACTGCCACATGTAAGGAGCGATCTTGCATGAAGCTCAAAAGCCATTGGCGCAGTTTGGTTGGGAGACCGTAGGCAGATACTTTACTTAACAATGCCTGGTGCCAAACGCGGTCAAAGGCTTTAAATATATCCAAGGCTATTGCACGGGATTCACCAAACTTTTCACTAGTGTTTGTCCAGAGCTGAGTGACATAAGCCAGCAAATCTCCAGTATTAATGGTATTAAAAAACAACAAAGAACATAATAGCATAATAAATTTTCTGCAAGTAAAATAGTTAATCTAATGGACATCCGATATATTTTAAATAAATTTAAAATAAAATAAATTCTTAAAATAATTTCAGTTTAACATAAAACATAACATAAAAAAGTATAATGATAAATACTTTCTAATTTTGATTAAAAACTTAATTATTATGCCTGCACCACACTATTAATGATATAACTAAAAATTGTGAAATATTTTGTAGACATTTTTGGTAGGTTGCGTGAAAAAAATAAACTGCAATAAGTACTCCAAAACCGACAATAAATCTAGTTCATGATTTTATAACATTAAAACATGAAAGGACAATTACATTCAAACATTTAAAAATTCACAGTGCGAAGGTAAAAATAATTATTAAAAGTGCATAAGAGAATAAGAAAAAGGCACAGAAAGAATTGTAATAAGAATTATCTCTCATTGTTAGTAACATAACAACAATAAAAAAAGCTTTATTTAAGTTCTTTTATTGCTATCTAAAATACTTTTTATTAAGATTAATATACCTTTGTAAGACTTTCAACAGATTCTAGAGGTGATGAAAATTGCTGTTCGTTCCAATTCTTTTGGTCGAGTTCTATTCTAGATGTGTTAAGAATAAATAAGCAAGAATTTATAAAAGAAGAACTTTAGTAGAATATAAACAAAAAAATAATGAATATTAGCAGTTACCAGGTAGCTTTGAATTGTTTACTTAAGAAGCAAAAAAATTCTTTTGTATATTTGGTATTTGTAACAAGTGTAATTGCTAGTTAAAAAATAGTTGATATTGTATTGTACTGAAATCATAAAATACAATTTCAGTTACAATTTTTAAAAATTATGCAGTAATAGTCGTGCTATTAACCAAAAATACTCGCACCCCCTAAGACATAACACAGTTTGTAAATACGAAATCAAAACATCAAATATTTATTGTCAATTAGAAATTTGATTAAGTACACATGTGTCTGTCCCATTCTCTTTTTATCTCTTTTTCCCTTAGATAATGTAAACACACATAGGTATTATTCAATTAACAAAGTATGTAATTACAACGTTAATTTCTATGTGCATAAATTAAATCAATTGTTTTTGGTTATTTTATTGAATTTTAGATTATAGGTCGACAAATTGGTTTCAAAATAAAAATAACATTTTAAATTGTTGTGATATTTGTTGAAGTTATAGGAGCGCAAAATATATTTTGTTACAGAAATATCAACAACACCACTACTGTAAATTTGCAATTTGTAAATAACATTTATGCAAAATACTTTGAAAAATTTAATGCTTTGTAGCACATATTATAAAATCTATTATTGGTCTCTATACGATAATGAAACATTCGTTCTTCCTCTTTACCACAAGCCTCCAAAGATAGCAAAATATGTACATCTATGGTCGAAACAGTATTTTGGTAACTAATGTGTGACCAACTTGATTCTTTACCTTACTTCTGTTTCCTCTCTTTTAATATTTCCTTGTTTACTATTTTAGAACTTTATAATTAAATTTTAAACTTAAATTAAAATGGTACTGGGAAAGTTTTACAATATGACGTAACCACTTGGTGCAGGAATCTGAGTGTTGGTGAATGCTGAGACGTGTTCATACTTGCACACTATCCACTGCGCCAAGCGGATGGGCTCAGTTGTTTGTCAGCTGTGATAGTGCGTGCTATGGCATCTTCGTCACGTAATGATATTCGGGTGGTTTTGTAATATAGTTTCGTTCGTGGTTTAAATATAGAGCAGTGCTAAAGACGAAATTGCTCACGCCTGCCATTAACCGCTCTGTCTGTCTCCCGACACATCCAATAAATAAGTTCGTCACTTATTTATTGGAAAGCGTGGTATTTATTGCTTTATTTTTTATTGAATAAAACACATTTATCTGTTTAAAATCTTTTTTACTTACATTTTTTTATTTAATAACGCTTCTTAAGACGAAATTGCTCACGCCCGTCATTAAACGCTTTGTCAGTCTAGCTTCAAATCTCCCCACACATCCAATAAATAAGTGACGACATATCTCTCATATACTTTCTCTTACATTGTATTAGGCACTTTTTGCGAACATTTGTCGTTGATTACACCGTTCGACGGACGATAATTTAATGTTAGTATTTCACTTTATTTAAAAACGAAATAATTTATGGTAATGCATAATTAAAATATTTTGTTACTTTTAATGTAAATTATGTTGGAAAGTCACCAAAATCATAATATTTTCAAAATAAAAAAAATTTCCCAGCTATTTTTTTCATTTGAACGAAGTTGATATCTTTCCGACATTTAACTGTAATTATTAAGATTGTCCCAAAAATTTTGCTGCAAAGTAATGTATATTAACATCGCGAGTAGAAAAATTAGATTTTTTAATATGGTGGGCATGTCAATATCGTCTTAAAGAAATGACTCTTACAGTAGGTGATCGTTGTCCACATCGTATGACTATATTCAGGTGGTAAAGAGAATTCCAAGGGATAGACTCAGTTGTTTGTCAACAGTGATAGTTTTAAATGCGTGCTATGGTATCTTGGTCACGAAATATTCGGGTGGTTTTGTGATATAGTTTCGCTCGTGGTTTAAATATAGAGCAGTGCTTTGTAGTACCATTAGCCAGGAAAATACATAAAGATTTACTAAGAACCCAAAGAACTCGAATTAACCGTTCATGGGAATTATAAACAAAATTTAATGAACTCTGTCAGGATGTTTTAACTAGCGCACGTTGTGTTTAGATTTCATGTTGCTTGTTAAAATAACTATAATCTATCTTTGTGTACATAATGTTTAGTCAGCACTTACCCGCCGGTCAAGTTCGACGATATAGTAAACAATTATAACGATATGTCGTGCGTATAATAAATGTATTTAAAAGTGTAACGTTCCTCTTTTATTATCAAGAGTTTTTCCGTAACCTTATGACGTACCTACCGACCACATGGCAATCCAGGTATGCTACATGGCGATCCTGATATACTACAGCTTAAAAGAAATGACTTTTGCAATAGGTGATCATTGTCTACATTGTATGACTATATTCAGGTGGCAGAGAAAATTTCAAAGGAGAAATTTCAGTCTGGAGGACGCTAAGAGGACGGAAAGCCACCAATTTCCAATACGAAGAAAAACGTTACTGCTGTGAGGAAAATGCTTGACAAAGACAGGCGAGTGACTTACCACCAAATTTAGAAAACCCTAAGCCTAAATGCACCAGCAATTCGTTAAATTTTGAACGATCATTTGCACGTTACGAAAGTCTGTTCTCTCTGGGTGCCGCATAGTCTAACTGAAGACCAGATGACAAATGTTGCAGGTAGACGCTGAATATGTTTGATAAAGGACGATCTCGGTATGTAAACAACATCGTGACAGGTGACGAGACTTGACTGCACTATTATGATGTGCCGACCAAGCCTCAAAACAAAGTTTTGATCTTTCATGACGAGGATACACCCGTAGCAGTAAGAAAATCCCAATCAGTAAAAAAGAAAATGATGGCTGTATTTTTCAAATCGAATGGAATTGTGGAGCGTGTCGTGTTGAATACACAAAAAACGGTCACAGCCAAGTGATACACTAAACAGTGCCTTTATAAAGTCATAGACTCTCTGAAAAATTTTCGACCAAATTCAATAATAAACATCTGCTTCTTTAATCGTGTTAATAGTGACAGAATACTGCGTCTAATGGTTCCGAAACGGTAAAAGGATTATTCAGGCACTTTCTAGAAAAAGCTCCAATAGTTTCGAATGGTGGCGATTCTTTTAGAACGATGATTTGAAAATGTTAGTTTAAAGTCAAGTATTTTAAAGTAATTGTATTTAAGAGATTTGTAAAAATAAAATTTATTGTAAAGAAATATTAGAATAAAAGTTGTTAGTTATTGTACTGAGAGTTTAGAATTACCGAACCCAAGGAGAAAATATCGTAACAATATTAGTTATCATTTTCATAAAATCAAATTTTTATGTTTAATTTCTTCCAACTATAAATTTATAGGATGTATAATAATATTTATTATGAAGGTAATCCGAAAACAATGTACTTAAAGGAAGCGACAGAACTCCGTTCGTAAATTGTAAATGAAAATGTTTTAGTATCGGTATTATAATGCATTTTAAAGTAATCTGTGCAGAGAACAATAAAATGATGACGAGCAATGTCCATAAAGCGACATTAAAATTTCCAAAAGCACCATGAACATAAATTCCGTTTTTGTAATTACCTTTGGTTTCATTAAGTTTGGCTGTAAAGCACAATCTGGAACAGTTATTAAATAACGGCATTAAATTAAATTTTCAAAATAACCGTGAAGCTTGGTTTCAAGAAATTAAAAAGTTGCGGTGGAACCAAACATAAATTGAGAGCTCCTCGCGAAATTTAACTGCCAAAAATTATAATCGATTTATCTCAAAGAAAATTCCATTCGATTACCGCAATACGGGGTGAGTAGACTGCTTTATTGGTTATCATATACGGGGTGTTTCCAAATATAAAATATTGTTGAGAGCGATTCATCATTCAATTTTATTATTATTATTATTATAACATATCAATGAAGGCTGAGGTCTAAGCCTATGACAGCCTATTTACAAAATCATACATAAGTAGCATTACTTACCATTACAAAGGACACATTTGATTCTAAATGCGGTACAGCAGACTACCTACCACGCCGTCTAGCCTTCAGCGTTTCAACAGTAATCCTGTTATACCCTTTACCAAAGATTGTTCCAGAAAACTTTAAATATTATTCTTTCAATGTAATTTTCTTTGATTTATACACAACCATGCGTTTTAATTAGGTATATCAATTTTTTTTTATTTCTTTTTGACATATTGCTACGTTCTTCTGTAACTGGGTTTCCAATTGAATAATAATTAACATCATTATTCTCAGGACGTTTCAAAAAATTACATCAGGGTAAAGAATATCAGAAAAATCGTCATAAAATATTGTTACGAAATTTACTTCTTTCTTGGGTTCGGTGATTTTAAACTCTCGATACAGTAACAAAACAATTTTTATTCCAATACTTTTACACAATAAACTTTACTTTTACAAATCACTTAGATATTCACTTAGATGTTTAACGAATTACAACTTTCACGACTATTTAAATTTCATAACTAATAAACACTTTTAACTTAAAACTGTCCTCTTCGCGGCCGCTGTCCTTTTTATTCCTCTAAATCATAATTTGACCTTTTTCTCGAGAGTACGGAACAATTCTTTTACCTTCTGGAAGCCGCTAGACGCTGCGTTCGAGATCGCGGAGACCGGCATAACAAAGCGCTCATTAATACGCACCCTAGTTGCTATCGACTCTCGGACGCCGCAAATAAACAGGGCCGGATTGCAACAATATCGACGTTATAATATCAAAATGAGAGCAGATATGGTCAACATTAGAGGAAAATATTTTGCACGACATGAAAAAGGTTTGTACGAATATGATTTCAAAAAATCGTATTTACTATGCTTGCAATGAAATTTCTTTGATTAATAGTTTTGCAAATACGTGTTTTATTTATCTCCGTGTTTCTATTTCTTTGAAATTTTAAAGTAACATTGCTACGTTATTTTATATGGATAAATATGTTTCTAGTTGGATAATAAGTAACATTATTACTCTCAGAACTCTTTATACTGCTATCCGATAAAATTTTAGGCCCAAATGATGTACTTTCTTCTGGAAAAAAAACTCGATTAATTGTGGAAACGAATTAAACAGAGATATTGTGTAAAATTAAACATACGCCTGAGTAAAAAACCTTTCAACGTCAATTTTTTTATCGATTGTTTACTTTTAGACGTCAATAAAACTCATTTAATAAATAAAACATACAAACTAAATAGAGACCAATCTAATCCAAGCACCACAATGACGATCATCAATCATAATCAATTAATTATAACTCGATTATGGATTCTTCGACAAGGACGTCAACAAAGAAACAAACTGGGTCGAACAATCGAAATCGATATGGAACAAAATCCAAAATTCACGTTTTCATAATCGTCCCTAAACAAAAATGTCAACTAGTTATCACGCCCGAGCTGATTGTTTCCGGTGGAAGGAAATTGCCGGTTCCGGTGCTCGCAGGGTGGCCATTTTCGAATATTAGTCACTCAAATGTCAGCAAACTGAAACGTCAGTGGAACTGGAAGTGGTCGTTAGCTGTCCTCGAAAAAAAAAGCCAATCAATCGGAAAAATATTACTTCGATTTTATTTCATCGCGACCAACGTCTGCTGTAGGGTTTCGATGAGACGTTTACTTTTTCCTCAAACATAGTAAAAGGATGTTAAAAAAACGAAAAAAGTTTTAGATCCTTTTAAATGTATACACAATTATCAAGGGTGTTTAAACCGATGTAAATTTTAATTTATTAATACAGGTAGTATGAAGATGAAGGTTAGGAGAGGTAGAAACGATCTTTTATAAAAGTAAAGTCCATAATATCACAAATAATGTATAGTTATTATTAGTAATTAGTGATACTAAACACAAGTACGTAGCTGGGCAGTAAAATAATTTTTGTTGTAGATACAAATTAAAATCTGTTTTTAATTTAAATTTATAACATTCTCTTTAAGAAAAAACTGAAAGTTTTGAAAAAATTTGTTCCCATTTCAGGTACCTAGTTACATGCAACGTAATAAATTAAAAATAAAATAAAAGGCCTTCATTATTATATTACAAATTTTAATTTTATTTAATCTTAAACTTAAATAAAACCAAAACCACACTACAGAACTAAAAAATAAATATTAAAATTTAACCAATAGTTATTACATATTTACTTAAAAACAAAATCACACTACAGATAATTACTCGCAAACTAGTAATGTCTAACAATGTTGCCGGCCAAAGTATTTGCTCTTCATTGATGAAACTAAGTCTAACATGATTACTAGTTACAAACGTGGTTTTAATCATTTCTGCTATTAATTATAACAAAATCAGAGAAAATTGCTAAACGGAAAAAGAGTTGGCTAACACTATTCCTATCAGCTATAGTGTGGGATGTAATGATTTGTGACGCTGTCTGTATAAAGGTGGCGCTGGAAGACGTGAGGTTAGATCTGAACTTAGTTTTAGATGAAGTAAAGTATGTCAAGGGAAAAAGATATATGCAATAATTTTAAAATAAAACAATTATGCAGTAAAATTTTGCTCAAGTGAACTTAAAAGTAAAAAGAAAATAAAAAATGCGGAACATCCTTTGTCATTTTTCTTAAAACTTTGAGCGCTTTTTAAAAAAAAGGTATTCTTTTACAGCAACGCCATCTTAATTCAATACACTTAATAAGACCTCTTTTAACACAAAGATTGTTCTTCTTATTTCTACCCTTCATATTTTGACCACTACTGACATAAGAGAATCATTAGCGCAACGGTAAAATCAACACCACTACCTTGGCTGCTTACAGTGACTAATATTGCACTTCCTTCAATTAGACGGGAGGCGGCTACTGCTAAGGAGTTCCAAAAGTGCCAAACAGTCCGACACTCACTCCTCTATAACCAGCTACAAAACATACCCCCAGCCAGGCTTAAATCAAGGAAACCTCCTTGACTGGACTAGGAAGTAGTCTTGTCATACAACGTTTCTGTAAGATGGCAAGAGTTTTGGAGCCAACATCTACCTGCGAACTCCGACGTCATCATCGACCCAACCACGCGAATAGAAGGCTTCTCCCTCCCCCGTAAACTATGGACAGCTCTTAACAGATTTCGCACTGGCCATGGAAGATGTGCCCACATGCTATACAAATAGGGACTCACAAACAGCCCAGTATGCGACGCGGTGCTGCAAACCAAACCATGCACCACATACTTGAAGATTGTATACATCGAAAATTCCCCGGAGGACGCAGGTTTCACCGAGAGCAATCCAATGGTTAAAGGATCTCGACATTCACGTTTAATATAATTTGATTTTATGCTTAAATATTTATTGTTATAATTACCACAATTTATATCTATATTTTATACAATGTTTGTCATGTATTTATTTATACCCACTGTTACTATTTAACATGTAAAACCATACGATAAATAAAATAAATAAAAGCAGGTTATTATTTTTTGTAGAAAAAATAGTGAATATGATGACAGTTACAGCAAAACAATCTGATACAAAATTTAAATTCTAAATAAAAGTTAAAATCGCAAGGCAGATAAAGTCTATGTCTTTCGCATTCATACACATCTACCAAGTTTTATTGATTATTTAAACCGCTGTGAAACTAATGCATCATGTAAAACTTCATGTGGTAGATAAGATTAAGTCGAGGCAAACCTTATACGTTTTCACAAGATGTAGGATTTATGTAATCGACAGACTTTCTTTAAAACTAATTTAGACTCTTATTGTTAGGAAACTTAGATGCAACAAAGAATGAAATTATGGAGATTTAAATTAAATGTATACTAAGGTTGAAATACGTTTCGGTTAATTTTAAACTTTACACTAAATGTCGCACAAATTAGTTCCTTAACTTCATAACTTTATTCTAATGCGAATTTCGTACAATATTAACAAAAATCACAATTTGTCTTTGTGATATACCAAGAAATAAAACAAGAAGTTTTATAGTGAAGAATATAGTAGTGTAAAATCAGTTGCAAAATCATTTAAATACATTAGTTTAAAAAAAAATAAAAAACACGGTTTTAGAGTTCAAAGTGAAAGATAATTTTTAACATAGGAATAAAATTACTGACGAGAAAATTAACGTCACTAAAAGCGTGGGGTGCTTTGTATGATATTTTTAAACTAACTCTGCGTTTCGTAATGAAAGCACCCCACGCTTTCAGAACAGTGACAATAATTTTCTCGTCAGTAATTTATTTCCTATGTTAAGAATTATTTTTTACTTTTTGGTTTAATTAACTCTAAAAGTTAATATTTGTTCTGCGCGCATGCGTAGTTCACGCACTAGTTCTATCTCTGTTACTCTCATGCAAAAGATCCCTGAAGAAATTTATGAATCCTGGCGAAAGTAATCAGGATAATCGGATATTTTGATTGAATTATTGCGGTGTCGTCGGTTTTTGACAAGTGTGCAAAGTTTAAATTAAATCTGATCGATTAATGTAGCGCAAAATCGAGGCCAAAGAGTCAGTTACAAACATACATACATACAAGATACAGGTGAAACTAATATATGCGTGTTAAAAACGAAATGATCTGAAAACCGCTTTAATCTTTGGTAGATATATTGGTCAGAGTCTGCTCAGGTTGAGTATTATTTTTTCAAATTATACAAAGACGCTCTTGACCTACATTTTAGCCATGTATTAGGACAAACAAAATAACTAAACGTTTGACTAAATTTTACTAACGATTTAATGAGCAAACTCGGACCTCTTAATAGTATTACTTTATTTTTATTATCAAAAAACTAATAAAATCAAATGTTTATGGAAAATTAATATTGTCAATATCCTTTAAATGCATTACAATTTTCCCAATTGTATTTTTAAATACCATACAGGGTTTCAACTTTCTAGGAATTTACCAGAGATTTTCGAATTAAAGCTGGCATATCCTCCCAGTAAGTTATGAATATAAAGTTAAATACTTCTACTTCCGTCTCTGAAATTATCTAGCCGTTTCTTACATTACATTACAATCTTGCGGTTGGGCCATTGGTATAGGCACCTATGTCACCTAGATCTTTTGTTCCTCTGTGACTACCGCTGTGTCCTTAGGGTATCAGAATTCCAGTCCGCTGGTTTTGGCAAACCGGAGGATTTCTGTTGGCCATGTTTCATTTAGATCACTTGGATCCATTATGATGCGACCCCAGGTTTGATATCTGTACTCCGCTAGCATCGGCAGTAACACAGAATGTATATACTGCTCTCTTTCTCTTCGCCGCATAGTCGGCAGTTTTTCTCAGCCGCCAGCTTGAGTTTAAAGAGGTGCGCCCTTAGTGGGATGTGGCCAGTGAGCCGGCCAAGCGTGCTGCTTAGTTCTGGTTCATCGTCCAGAGTGCGTTTTTCCTCTTCTGGAGAGGTTTTTTCATCAGCTGTCTTGATGTTCTGCAGCCAGTATTTGCATTCCACTAAGCGATATGTTCTTGATCAAGGATTAGTTTCAATTAATGTTTCGCTTCGGCAATTGACAATCCAACCAACTGGTTTCTTGGTTCCACCAGGTCCCATTTCTTGCCAGTTCATTGGCTACCTCGTTGCCATTTATCCCTGTATCGAAAAATTTTTATCTGTTCTAACGAGATGGTTACTTAACATAAAAAAGTGTACTTTTACAAAATTTCATGTAAATAAAATTATTTTTACGTGAGAAAAAAATTAAAAACCAAAAAATCGGTTTTCCGCCATTATCTAAAAAAACTCGAGGTTATGTTATAAAATTGTTATTTACAAAAGTTTTTTATTATCTACGACTTTTGTTGTAATTACTTTACCCTAGGAGATATCATATTGACGCAAATTTCATAAAACTGCTTTCATCCCCTAACACCCTACCCTGGGGATACGGGGAAAATAGAATAGATCCCACGTATGATCTGCCTGTCGTAAAAGACGACTAAAAGTCTTCCAATCCAAAGTGTCATGCGACACGTACTGATGGATGCATGGCGGTGGAGGAGCACCGTAGCTAACGGAGCCTACAGGAAACCGGGCGAAATCCTGTAGTAGACAGCCCTTAGTCCTGTGCAGGGGGCACCTCAGGGCCAGACCACCCCTTCTCCCATACTTGTTGAATGCAAAGAAGAACCAAGAACACTGGTAGACCGTAATCTCGTCAAACTGATACGGGTTTTAGGACGCCAGGAAGTTGCGGGTAATAAAAAAGTAGACGAACTTGCATAGGTTCGTAAAAACACAAAAACTACTGGAAAAGCATACTAGGAAACAAACACGAAAAATAATACGTCAAAGGACCGTGCCATAAATTGACGGCAGAACTGTTACCGATGAACAGGAATCAGCTAAGAATCACTAAGGGACTGTATAATGAAGGCCTGGCCTGTGGGTTATGCGGCGGGTATCCGGGGGCGGCGAAGCGTGTGCTACATTGTTCCAACCCAATACAGAACTTTTACAAACTTGTACAAGGTACGAAGATACTGGATTGAGTGCAGCGTGGTCCTAGTTCCCGGAGATTGCGTGTCTTTTTCGGACTAGTGCCTGGCGGCGGCGCAGTGTGTGTTTTGGTGTTTCCGGGTCCTTGTCGGGCTGTCTGCGGGTTTAGGTCTCCATTGTACACTGATACAAAAAAACATTGGCAAGATACAATGGGCCAACAGGCCTAAGTGTCACCGGAGGCAATAGCCAGATGGGCCGAAATAAAGGTGGAGTTTTTAGTAAGTAGACCTGACACAGTCAGTGAAGTCTCACAGTAGACCTTGAGCTTTCAGACTCATAATCTCTCTATAAAATAATTTCTTCACCTCTACAAAAACAAAAATCTCAACACCACTCCCTTTTGACTATTTCACTTTATATTGTGTCTAAAAGATTTTTTTTTATTTAGCTGCTCTTTTTAATTAATTAATTAATCCGGTTTATAGCGTCTTTCGCCTTCCGGTTCCCAGTTGCCAGCCTCTTCGGTCAGTCCAATCTCCTGGGGCTAGATTTCTTTTGGACATCGCTTTCTGAATGCCCCCTATCCATGTTGGTTTTGGTCTACCTCTTTTCCTTCGTTCTGTTTGGGTCCATTTAAGCACTAGTTTGGGTAGCCTTTCATCTGTCATACGTTCATATAAGTTGTCTTCTTTGGATTTCATCTATTATAGTTGTGTCGGTCTTTACAATTTGTCGAAATCGGTCATTTGTAACCCTATCGAGATAGGCTAGCAATCGGCGTTCTAATATTTTATTAAGTTGCCACGTTTCACAGCCATATAGAACAGTACTTTGAAAGATAGTATTATATATCATATGTTTTTTTTTCCTAGATATATTTTTTGCCCACAACAGCGAGTTTAGGCATCCTATAACTTTCTTTCCTTTTAATATCCGTTGTTCTATTTCCTCCTCAGTACGACCTTTACATGTGATTTTTGTACCCAAATAGATGTATTCCTTACATATTCCTATTTTTACATTGTCCAGATCCAGATCTGTTGTTTCTGCCCCAATACACAAATATTTCGTCTTGCTCATATTAACCGTTAATCTCCATTATTCGTATTCTAAAAGAAGTCGTTTTCCCATAAACTCCAGGTCTTCTTTATCTTGGGCCGCGACGACCTGATCATCCGCGAAGTGCAGATTATACAGAGTAGTGTCATCATTTAACTGTATCCCCATTCTATGGCACGCTCGTCTCCACTTCTTTAACACTTCGTTTAAATATATTTTAAATAGTGTGGGGGATAAACTACAACCTTGTCTTAGACCCTTAGTGACGGTGAAACTTTCAGATAGATTATTTCCTAACTTAATTTTGGATGTTAATTGCTGATATAACTGTTTAATAGCTATTATTACAGTGTTATTGATCGTTGATTTCTCTAAGACTTGCCACAGTTTTGTTATCGGGACAGTATCGTACGCTTTTGTAAGGTCTACAAAAAGTAAATGGACTTCCCTATTAGTTGTCACTCTTTTCTCACTCATTTGAACAATGCTAAAAATATGGTCCATGCATGAGCGGCCGGCCCGAAACCCTGCTTGTTGTTCGATTTCGTTTGATTCGTATTCTTGTTCTAGTAAGTTTCTCTCCACCTTAACGGAATTGGTTCCCCATTTAAATATCGTGTAAAGAGTTCTTTGAGGAATAGAATTAACGTCCGTGTTCCATTTTTCAATAGCTCTGCAGGTATGTTCTCTGGTCCACTAGCTTTTTTATTCTTCATGGAGGTTACGGCTTTCTGTATCATATTTTCATTTAAATGAATGTACTGACCCTGGACTTGGTAAACTTTTAGAGAAGTAGTTAAATATTGTTCTCTGTTCTCTTTAAGTTCTTTGGAATAGTGTTCTTTCCATTTATCTATCTGAATTAGATGAATATTAGTTTTATTAACTGAATTAGTTTTTAGCGATCTGATTAGTTTCCACGCTTCGGAAGATTTAGTCCCACCAAGGTAAGAGTTGACTTCCCTACATTTTGTTTCCCATGTCTCGTTCTTGTTGCCTTGTGTCATTCGTTTAAATAATGCCTGTTCTCTCTTGTAGTTTATTTTATCATTAATATCTTTAGTAGTTAGCCATTTCTTGTACGCCGTTTGTTTTTTGTTCTTCTGACTCTCTAAGCTATTATTCCATGTGATGTTTTTGTCATGTTTGGGTGTTGTTTCCTCTATTCCGAGAGCTTCTTGTGCTGCAGAGCGTAAGGCTTCTATAATATGTTCGTACAGATGATCAGTATCTAGCGTCAAATATTCCGGTTTTAGCTTCTGGTTTAGTCTGTTTTGATAGAGAGTTTTTCTACTGTATTCATGGAGCCCATTTAAATTATATTTAATGTGGTCAGCTTTGTATTTTATGTCCGTTGTACGTTTGTTATTCGTGTTAAAGTATATTCCAATTAGCTGCTCTTTTCCTGTTATTATTTTTTTTTTTTAAAGTATTGGCATTAGCCTAGTTTGAGAAATTCTTGGTTAACTTTTTAACATAGTATGTGGACCTTTCGTTGTTGGTACTACTTATAGATCAGTTCAGTATTCTAAATAACCAAATTAATTACCATTGGAGAAGACTGGCGTCTGTCGTTTACTCGTCTAATTTCATCTCTTTAGTGAAATTGTAAAATAAATTATTTAAAATTGATTTTCAAGCATCAACTTTTGTTATGAAACCGGTAGCGAAGTTGAAACAAAATTTAATTAAACGTAAAAGAAGTTAGTGTAGCATCAAGGCGATTATGTAAATCCAAAATATAAAGTTGAGAAATTCGTCATGCCAGTATTTGAGCACAAATACCGAACATTACATAGGCATTAGTCCTGTAGAAAGGTCTGAATCTGATTTAATCAACCAAAATACACAGAGTCACAACACCATAACTAAGATAATAACTTCGGGCATATTATTAGCGCTTTCCGAATCCAAATTAGGTAGCGCCGCCACTATGTTACAAACCGACTGACGTTGGGAGTTTTCATTCAATCAAGGAGTCAGGAGTAGTTGAGCTCGGGTAAGTTGATCGTTAAATTCGGGATCGTTGCCCCTATTGTATTAAATTTATGACGATTTTCAACGCGAACATTTTGATGATTGAACAAGAAATATCACAGTCGACAGCTAGAATCGTCACAGACAAATAATGTAGATTTGTTGATTGTGAAGTTACTATAACTTTGAACACCTGAAAACACTTTGTCATAACAATATATTTTAATAGTACACACTATGTCGACAGCGTGCAGGGTCGTAATTTAAACACGGTGACGAAAACCAACCCCCAAATTTAGCTTTATTTATGCCCATGCGTTTTTAAATAAAATGTTAAATATCTCTAGAGATAAAATAATAACAAAAGAATATTGTCAAGGATCTGTACTGCAAAAAACCGGATGTAGAATGCTGATTTAAACTGAATTGATTATCATATCATGAAATTAGCGTAACACCATTCGCAATGGACTTGGCACCAGGGAGGCATTGTTTAGTCTGAATGTACTGACGCAACGCTGCCTCGACGTTAATAAAAATGTGTACACATGCTTCAAAGACTATGAAAAGACCTTTGACAGGGTTCAACATAATTTGCTCATGGAGATTTTATGACAGAAATAAATGGACACTCGAGACAATAAAATTATTAAAAACCTATATTACAACATTGGGATTGAAAATACAAAAACTTAAGATATTGAAATTAAACCCGGAGTGCGACAAGGTTGTATCTTATCGCTGCTACTTTTCAACCTGTATTTGGAAGCTATTTTTAGAGAAGCGGTAGACCAAGAAACAGCCGGTGGGGTCGTAAATCAACAACATAAGATATACGGACGACGCAGTCTTGCTTACAGAGAACATTGAAGACTTACAAAGAGTCGTTCATGGGGTGTATACAACATGTTCTAAATACAGCCTGAAAATGAACCTGAATAAAACAAAAATTTTGGTATTTTCCAAAACGGTAAATACAAACGTCCAGCTGACCATAAACAACCAAGTTATAAAAAGAGTTTTTGCGTATAAATATCTAGGAACTATAATAGACTTTAGCAATGACTCTTCAAAAGAATTAAGATCAAGGTTCGAAATAGCGCGTATCTAAGGATGAAGCAGTTCTTTTGTAACCGATCGTTGAATCAAAGACTGAAAATGCGAATGATAAAATTATACATATTTTCTATTTTTCTTTATGGCATAGAAGCAGCAACATTGAATGAAACATCGTTAAAAAAATTGGAAGCCTTCAAAATATGGTTATACAGAAGAATATTGAAGTAGACCGAATCACTAACGAAGAAGTACTCAGACGACTAGGAAAAGGATAAGAGCTTGTGAATGAGACAAAAATTCGAAAACTACAGTACCTGGGCCACGTTACGAGAGTAGAAAGATACACTCTGTTATAAGTGATTATATTCTTTGTTGTGCCGTATCCGCTCAGCGAACGTTGGCTATCATCATAGCATTCGAGACCTTGTTAACAGCTGCTCGGAAGAGTTCACTAGACGTTTTGCCGTACCACTGTCGTAGGTTTTTTAACCATAATACTCTTCGCCTCCCTGGTCCTCTCCTACTGTTCACCTTACCCTGGATAATGAGTTGGAGTAATGCATATTTCTCATTTCGCATGATGTGTCCCAGATATGTAAGTTTTTTTACTTTAATTGTCTTCATAAGTTCTCTGTCTACTACCATTCTTCTTAAAACTTAATTATTTGTCACATGGTCTGTCCAGTTAATTTTAAGGATTCGCCTGAACACCCACATTTCAAATACTTCAATTTTCTTGCTAGCAGCTTCCGAGAGTGTCCATGCCACTACGCCGTACAGTAATACTGAGAATACATAGCATCTAACTATTCTCATGCGCAGATGTAAACTTAAAGTATTGCTTGAGAGCACATCCTTCATTTTTAGAAAAATTGTTCTTGCTTTTTCTATTCGTTGTTTAATCTCTTTGCTGTGGTCCCATTGATCATTTACTAAGCATCCAAGGTAAGTGAGGCTTTCCGCTCTTTCCAATGCCACATCGTGTGATAATGCAGGGCAAAATTGTTGGCAAACGCAGCATAGGTCGAAGACGAATGTCGTGGCTGCGCAACTTGAAAGAGTGGTTCAACTGTTCGTCAGTCCAACCTTTTAGGTAAGCGGTGGATAGAGTTAAAATAGCCATGATGGTAGCCAACCTTCTAAAAGAGACGGCACCCTAAGAAGAAGAAGATTATCATAAAACCACATCTTCACTTCTTCCACTTGATTACATATTCTCGCAAACTACCTTGTTTATCGTCAAGAAGGATTATTCGTAACCGTCGTGTTTTGTTGACGTTTCATCCCACTCTGACCAATTTATTCACGTTGATTCCTTTAAACAGTAGGTAATTCATATATACAAATCATTGGGAACTGACCAAGTAAATCATGTCGCCTTGCGGTAAAATAAATAATTAATTACAACAGGCAAGTAAGTGTATATATATGTTTCTATATTCATGCAAAAAAATTCAAGAGGTGATTGCCCGTATGAAATTATGATGGATTTTTCCTATAACAAAATATCCTTAATTCACCTCCTTCCGAGATATCACCCCTAAAATGTGGTGAGTAAAGAAAAATTACTAAAAAATATTACTAATTTAAGAAAATGTCACGTCAGGAAGACTTGTTAACTTAATATTAATAATAATATTACTAAGTGGAGATAAATAATGACAAGTATGTTGAGTTTTTTCCATTTTCTTCGTCCAGACTTATCCTCAAATTTTCACCCCTGAACCCTTCGCATTTCTCTTTCACTCTCTTTCTCTCTCTCTCACACACACACACCTAATTATTATTATTGCAATATTCACAACGCGAAATTAATTTCATAGAGCCGGGAGTTGCGGAAAAGCATCATCTATTAATGCCGTCTAGAGCACTAATATCCCTTCTACACACCCACTGCTTACCATCTTCCTTGTAAATTAGTTATTTCTGTTAATGGATATGTTTATTTCACAGAGTGGCACCCAGCTTTGCTTTCGCTTTGACTCGTGAGCTTTACGATCCTATGGAGCTTTGCTAAAACACACATCACGCAATATATGCTTCGCATGTCGTTACTGATTGTGTACAAGTTTCTTAATGCAGCTTCAACAAAAACTGTTATTCTCTTCTACTGTTATTGAATCATTATCATATCGACTCATATATGTACAAAAATAGAACAGGAATGAGCGAACCATTTTATTAATAAAATTAAAACTAAACATCTGAGTTAAACCAAACACTTATTATTATTGTTATGTTAACCCCTGTGCACCGCAATCTTAAGATATTTTATGACATTCCTTAAATAATTTATTGGGTTTCTTCTGGGTCCATTTTAAAGTATAATATTATTGATCTTGCATCAAATCTTCATTGTGTTTCATTGCCATACTTAGCGATCTTGCTCTTTTTTACGATAAGGCTTTACATTCTATCAAAAGATGGTGCACATATTCTTTTTATTTTTTAATAAGTTTGAAGGAATAATTATTCATCTTGCTCATCTTTTAGATGTTTATTGACTGGATGGTGACCTGAAGTAATTCTTTTTTATGAGTAACAGGATGTTGTCTTCATAGTATCGCCAGACCATTAGACATTCCAGTATGAAAATTTAAGGTATTTTCAGGTATTGTAAACAATTATTTGTAATAAACCTGTATTTATACTTCTTGTTTTTAATTGTTTCTAGGTGAAAAAAGGAAATGCTGACAGCCTTAAAGCCGAAATACGTTGCTTGTTTTGAAGTTTTAAAAGTATTTAATTAAATAGTATGGTTAAAATTTATTTGAGTTTTAATTTACTCTTAGTTATTTTCTTAAAAATTCGCCATTTAAAAATTTTGGGGTTTAAAGTAGGGGAGTCAAAAATACCGAAAAAGAGTGTCCCCGTTTTAATAAAAAATATACGGGTCTGAGCGTTTTTCTAAAATGTTGACGAGGTTCCTGCAAATGGCCCTGTTTTGTTTTCGGTTGGCCACTCTGTATGAACACAGTACTTATGTAATTTTTTTTTCGTATAATAGATACAGATAGTTGTTTCAGTGTATAAAGCTTTCGATAAAAGCTTCGGTTTTCACTTGACAAACTGTTAAGAGTTTGCACTATACTTTTCATTTTGTATTCATATACTTTTGTGCCATTCTGAAACTTAAATAACTTCAGCTAAACAAAAAAGTCACACTAAAAGCCTCTACAGATATACACTTCGCCGGTAAGGAATATTTACTCTTCCAAAGTTGCTAGAATAATCCGCAAGAACAAAAGCTAAGGGCGAGACAGCGATTGAAACACTTTTTCTAATGTATTCAGTATTTGTTTTGTTACAAAAAGGTTTAAAAATTTATTGTTCCTAATATTGAGATCATTTAAATGTTTGGACGGACATAAAAAGTTTAGCCATAGCTTTTTGAGGGTACTAGCTAAAAGTAAATAGTCCAATTACCTTAGCATAAGACCTATTCAAGAGGCGCACCCTTTGGCCAATTTTTTTATGGGTCGTTTGGACCTACAAAAATATAGTTCTTAGTTTTCGGTTTAAAACTCGTACATGTTGTAAAGGAGCCAAACCCCAAGAGAATCGTGCAAGATTTATCGATCTGCGAGGTATAGTATAGCAACAATCTGCGATCATCGAAAAATCTTTGCCTTTGCCACGTCTTTTTCGTTCTCTAAAGAGTACTCTGCCATTGGTCTCTCTACTGGCAAATTATGCCCGAGCTTAGCCGTAGAGGGTAGAAAAAAATATATAAAAGTGAGCCGCGCCACCGACTTAGACGGTACAAGCCGGAAACCCCTAGGTCTAGTAGGCACTAGCAGAGGCACACGATAAACAATAAACAATTATGGTGAACTAGATAAATAAAACTATATTTACAATTCCTGCAATATATTAATTAAGTAAAAATGATGTTCTGATTTTTTACAACAAATTCTGTATTTCTGTAAAGTGGATTAAACGAATTCAATACACTTTTCTTAAAATAATATTTAAATTAATTATAACAATCTTTCAGACAATAATAAAAACCTAATGATGTACAAAAGAGAATTAAAAACAACAAAAAAAAATGTTCACAATATTTAAAATTTCAAAAATAATTGGTTTTATATAGAATTCCTGATAGCAAAAGATTTACAAAAAAAATACAAAATAAATGGACTTGCAACAAAAATAATAATTTGAAACCCTCACAATAACTACATAAAGTATATTCAGTAATGTATAAATTCAGATTCAACTTGGAGCAGGTACAAATTTAATGAAAATAATTTGTTACTTTTAAACTATTGAAAACACTTAGATCAAGCACATAATAACTGATAAGTTGATGAAATTAAACGCAATACTATGTAACCAATTGAAAACTTCATTGAGACGCCTCTGTTACATCGATGATCCAAGAAACAGAAACACCAAGTAGTATTTTTAAAGATTTACACTGTTAAAACAATCGAGCTTATTTTAAAAATAATTCTTTTTACGATGGCTGTCCTTCAAAATAGCAATGTTATAGGATATTTACAAATAAGTATGAATAAACGTTTTTACTTGGACACAAAGAACTATTGAGAATATTACTTTAATCAAAGTTCAGACTCGGCATATTATCCCATGCAATAAATAGTTTTCAACAGTGTACCATATTAATAAATTAAAACAAAACTTAATCGTGGTGTCAAAAATAAGTCACGTCGTTTAAATATACTAAAATAAATCACTTGTAACCTTTGGATACACGAATTCACGAATCCTGTGGCCTACTCCTGGCCGGTTTGAATTATGGAACTGCACCTGGTACTTAACAATGGCTTCCCTCCATTAAATCCCGCACGCGGTCATTTTAACTCGACCCCAATAACCAAAATATCCACCACAAAGGCACGACAGAATGGTCAAGTTAAAAATTAAATGGTTTTTCTTCAAAATCCAATTAAGATGGCCCAAATATACCCAGATATGAAAGAAAAAACCGTAGAAGTTCTGCTCACGTGTTAATATCAAATCCTTCCAAAAACTCTCACCTGACTTCCACCACTGACACCAAACGACTCATATCCACTTCTCACTCCCAGGCCGGATATCAGAAAATGACACGGGACACGCGCCAGCCAACCTTCGCAAATCTATGTCCCCAACTCACAGTCGCGCTCGTCCGTGCTGACAGCCAGCCCATACACACAGAAAAGCAAACCAAACAATAATACAGCTGACAACACACGACAATCGAGGCCAAAAATCAAGGCGAAACCTAATACAAAGACTCCCATTCCAATTAACAAAAATGTCACAGCCATTAATAACTAAATCCCATCTCCACCAGGTATGCAACACTACTTACAACGAACAAAATACGGTATGCAAAACTATTTACAAGCACCAGACTATCAGAGACACAATCAATAATAAAACGGTAGATGGGAAAAAATAGGCACGTGACACCTTTTAATAGAATTTCCCGACGTAGTCCCACAGGGTGAAAAAAAATCGAGGAGCTTCGAATCATTATGCATAAGCGATTTGGAAAAAAAACATTTTGTTGAAAATAGATACTGTTTTTCGGCGATTTTAGATTTTTGCTTTTTAACAATAACAATTCCGACTAAAGTTGCAAAGATATCTAAAAATTCTTGGACCATCTAACGCGTTTTTGCGATATAATTGGGATGAGTCGTTACTCGTGGAACGGTATAACGCGTTGTAGCGTTATCAAAAAATACCGTTCCAATAATTCCATAATTTTTTATTGCTAAAATATAGCCCGGCAATGGCCAAAAACTCAAGACTATATTCTTGTAGGTCCAAACAACCTATAAAAAAATTAGTCAGAGAGTGCGTCTCTTGAATATGGCCTAAGGTGACTGGACTAAAAGAGTGTAGTTGTTAAATAAATTAAGGTAACTGTTTGTTCTTAGACAAAAAAATTCATAACGGTAAACTAACTTCCTCATTTCCAGTTTATCGAGCAAAAGCCTTTATAATCTTTTATAGTATAGGAGCTAGCAACGTTTGGAAAACAAGAATTTCAGGGCAGCTGATTTTTTGTTATGTCGTCCTTTTAGCTCTTTCGGTTAGAGTCTGAGCCACCTGGCTGGCGGTAGCGGTTACGTTCATTAGTGCGCACCTTACCTGTACAGGTAGGAATCCTAAATTTTAATAACATTTTAAGAAGCGTAATTTTTAATTTTTTGGCATTGGATACACACATTTTTTTATTGCCAGAAACTTTTATCACTGCTAACAATGTGCCAAATGCAAAAATTTTTTTTTTAATAAAAAATTTAAAATATTTTTGTGTAGCCAGACATTAATTCGATTGTTTAACTTTGAATAAGCCCGAAAAAGTCATAAAAACTATGGCAAAAATTTGAAAACTTTTTCCGGTCCCTTGAAAAATACTCGATAAATTGAATAAAATCATGTTAATTGGTCCCTTCGGTAATTTGAAGTTAAAGAAATAGTATCCTGCTCGCCAACATGCGATAATTTGAAGTCCAGACTTCCCTACTCTCTATAATTTAAAGCGTTTATCATGCACCTGTCATTTGTTTACATAAATGTACAGACCTTACGCTTCTACGCCCTCAAACCGGTATGAATGACGATTACTTCGCAGCTCTCACCACTATCGAAAATTCTTTGGACTATGATAGACTGAAGTCGCTCACTCGAAAAAAGATTACGGACTTCTTTTTGAAATAAAAATTTGTGAATAATTGTATTATTATATTTAATTGTTAATACATAATAAAAATATAGAAATAACAAATCACAAATTTTGATTAAACTCTTATCTACTTGAATCCCCCCTACCCCTCGTGGTTATTTGAACGCTTGTTATTTTGAACTCTTGGTAATTTGAAATTTATCTCTGGTCCCTTAAGTTTCAAATTATCGAGAGTCGACTGTATTCGGATTTCTAATTAAATAAAAATCTATTTATCTATCTATTCAAATCTATCTATTCAAATTTTTTAGTAGTCAGAGAGAGAAAGACATTTTAAAATGCAAGAGAGATAGACAGTGACGGCGGCGCAAACGGCAAGTTGACAACATGGCGTCAGTCTAAAGTCATATGTTTGTGCTCTTGTTGTTTTTAATGTTAACTTTTAAATTTTGCTGCAATGGCCAGTGATAAAATGAAATGTGTTTTTTGTAAAAGGAAGAATAATAAAATAATACTTTTCGTGGACGATAAAGTAAAAAAATGCCAGAAAGTTTTACTTAAAATACAAAGATACTGAGTTGCCTACAAAAATAAATACTACAGATGGAAATCACAGACAATGTTACAGTAGCTTTACAGCTTTAATGACAGAATACCGTAATTCGTTGTCAGAAATAGATGACAGCATTAATTTCGGTCCACTCAATAACAATTCACAAGACGATATAAATAATAGTGACAATGAATAAATGTAAGCAAAACGAAAGTAATGGTTTTTGAAAGAGAAATAAAGCATGACAAACTGTGAAGTTTCGATTGAGGAAGAAAGAGTGGAACAAGTAAATGAATTTGTGTACTTGGGTTCAAAGTTTACGAGAGATGGAAAGTATGACAGTGACATTGAGCGAAGGGTGTTGGCAGGAAAACAGATGAATCGGGCACTGCATAGCATTATGAACAGCCAGAAAGTGTCAAGAAAGGCACGTCTGGCTGTGCATAGAGGTGTGTTGGTTTCTACACTTATCTATGGTACTAAATGTTGGGTTTGGCAAAAGCATGAAAATAGGATTTATGCCGCGGAGATGAGTAGTTTGAGAAGTATAGCCGGAGTGACTCGGTTAAATAAAGTAAAAAATAGTGAGATAAGAGAACGCTGGGGTGTAAAAGAAAATGTGGTTACAAAGATAGATAAAAAATGCTTAGATGGTTTGGACACGTAGACAGGATGGATGAAGAAAGATTGACGAAACAAATTTATAAGGCGAGTGTGAATGAACGGAAGTCGGTAGAGGTCGACCTCGGCGAACATATCTCGATCAGATCAACATTGTTTTGAAGAAAGGACAGGTCAAGAGTACCAGCAACCGGTGAGCATGCATGAGAGCCCTGATGAAAGTAAAGGAAACAAAAGATGTGTGTAAGAACCGTAGCAAGTGGAAGGAAGTGGTCTCTGCATACCCCTACGGGAAAAAGGCGTGACTATATGTATGTATGACAATGAGAGAGACGCTGATGATAATTATGAAGATGCCTTCTTCTTTTGTGACACTATCATTGAGTGAAAAAATATTAATTATTTGCAATTCGCGTGTAATGATCAGGATATTTTAAATAAAAATGTAATTTTCTGTCATTATAGATTTATTCATGTTCTAATTTTATTTTCTTCGTTATGTTAATTTTTTTTTTATCGAAACTGGTACTTACTAGGACAATTACAAGTAATGCACTTTTGTAATGGTTTCTCTCTCTCTCTCTTTCTCTCTTTCTCTCTTTCTCTCTTTCTCTCTTTCTCTCTGACTACTTGCACCATACTGCCATGCTTTTATAGACTTTTTCGGGCTTTAAACAATTGAATTAATGTCTGGCAAATTAATTTTAGGTTTATTTATCCTTAAATAACATAATATTAAAATTACTTACACACAAAAATACTTTAAATTTTTTATTTTAAAAAAAAAATTTGCGTATGGCACATAGTTAGCAGTAATAAAAGTGTATGGCAATAAAAAATATATTTCTGGTAAATCTATCCAAAGCCAAGTATTAAAAATCACGCTTCTTAAAATGTTTTTAAAATTTAGGATTCTTACCTGTACAGCTGTAAGGTGCGCACTTATGAACGCAACCGCTACCGCCAGCCAGGTGGCTCAGACTCTAACCGAAAGAACTAGAAGGACGATACAACAACAAAAAATCAGCTGACCTGAAATTATCTCTCGAAAACGTTGCTAGCTCCTATGCTATTAGGATTTGTTACTAAATACCACAGGAAGCTCCATCCAGATACAGTTTTAGTTTAACTGCTAGTGTGAAAAGAAGCATAAGTTATTACCGTTCGTTGGAAGTCACCAATAATACCGCATAAAATATTTACTTTTCCAAGTTGGCATTACTCAGAATAATCCCCGTGCACGGAGGCAGAATAATCGTCTCTTAATCCTGCGACACAGGACCAGGTGGAAATTTCTAAAATATCAAATATCGTCTAAACTTATATTTTGGTTTTCTCTCTTGTATGCTTCCAGGATAAGTTAAGTGCCGAACAAGAAGTTGCGGTCGAAGCAACTTCGTGTAAACCTCTTCGTAAATAGTTTAGATGTAAATTCAGAAGAACCGGTCTTGTATCTTAGCGATACAAAATGGAAATGGAAAAACACGGATTATAACTTGTTTATTTAACTTGTAGCCATAAAGTTTGGTGTATTTACAAAAAGGTTCTATGAAAGCATTTTCTCCAAGTTACGCGTGGTTTCTATGCGGTTTTTTTTACGTACATATTTTTAAAAAGATTTTATATGTTCTGAGAGAATATTTAACTTATTATTAATTCCGAAGTGTCATTAGTTTTTAATAGGATTGACAAAATGTAGATATGCAGTAGCCCGAATAGGTTCATTTTTTTCTATTGGGCTTACCGTTACTAACAAAACAGCTTTCGTCCGTCCACAACTTTTTCTTAGTCCATTACATCATACATGATGTGTGGTGATTGTTGTGAATTTCTGTCATTATCCAGTCGGTCCAGGACGTGACTAATTATTTGTTGACATTGTTGCCTGCTGTTAGCCTCTCTTGTTGCTGTCTCTAAATTTAGGCCAGTTAAATTGCGAACGGTGTCTGTCCATCTCGTTGGTGATCGGCCTCGTCGTCTTTTACCAAATGGCATTCTCTGTACAATGAGGCGCTCCACATTATCGTGTCGAATTATGAGGCGGAAGTACCTTAGAGCCCGCGCTGAAGTTTGGCTCGACAAACGGTGCTCTTTTCTTACTTGTTTTAATATGGATGCGTTTGTTCTTCGAGTAGTCCATGGGATTCTTAACATTCTGCGCCAACACCACATTTCGAACGCATCAATTCTCCGTCTATCAGCGGCCTTGATTACCCACGTTTCCGAAGCGTACTAAAAAACTGAGAAACTGATTTTACTAGAGCTTTTTTTGTTTGGATCGAGATGTTGCGATCTTTCCATACTCTGGTGAGTTGGCTCATAGCTGTTTTACCCAGTTGAATGCGTCTACGAATTTCATGTTAACAATCCCCATTTGATTTTATTATTGACCCTAGATAGATAGCCATTATACGCTAGTAGAAGATTAAACTTTCTCTACGACCATCGCAAACCATCATTATCACTCGTTAAATTATCTATCTTATTGTCGTAATCGAATAGTCGAGCTGACAGTTCATCCGAACGAACAGAGGAGCAGAGCCCACTTATGAAAAAGCAGCTTCCTTATTTGTTGGATCCTGAATATTGAAATTAGTGATTGGTTATCAGCTGTTAAATAATGTATCAGGATCTAACATATCTAAGAAATCATATCCATTTATCAATAGATAACGCATATGTAGTTGTTATAGAATCCAATGGTCGTAGAGAAAGATTATTTTCAAACTTGAATGTTTGCTATTTGTGCAGTTATGCTCCGTGGGAGGCCATAAATACCTATTTTATTTTTATTAACAATTCCCTATACCTAACTTTTACTGGGACATTTCACTTTTACAAACAAATTTTTTTTTTAATGTTGATTTGACTTCAATATTAGCTCTTGTCTCCTTTATTATCTTTTATCAACGCCCCATAGACTTACAAGAGAGTTGTCGCTTTTATTAAAAGACCACAATATGCGAAGTTACGTTAAGAGATTAAAGCAAAAATCATCTCAGGAAGTTGAAATGCTTTGTTAGTTTTTGTGTATCGTTTCAGAGAGATCAAAAGATACGTTAATTAAGACAATACGGCTAAGAATGCGGCTCTGGAATGTTTCATTTCTTGTAGAACCGAAAATCGGTCAATGAAACTAAAGAAACCTGGATAAATTCAAGAACTTTCATTTTCACTGTCTTCATAATATAGCGGGTAAAATCGTTTTGTGAAAAGAATTTTAATTATTTCTTTACAATAATTTTATCTCTTTCAAAATAGTCCCCATTAGATATTATACACTAATGTCATAGCTTTTTCCAATCTCCAAAACTCTTTTGGAACTTGTTCTTTGGGATACGCTTTTAATCTTGTAAAACGAATGCCCTTTTAAATTCTATTTACATTTGGTAACAAAAAGTCACATGGGGCCCTGTCTGGCGAATATGGAAGCTGAGGCATCATTGCAGTGTTATTGTTGGCCAAAAGTTTACGAACATGCAATAAAATATGAGCAGGTGCATTATCGTGGTGGCCATGAGTTGTAAATCCACTTCATCACCTGTTTCAGTAGTTCACCTTCGTTGATGACTTCATTTAGCGACTCCGGAGCAATTTCCATTCACCGCTGTTTATGTTTGATATTCAACAATTTTTGAATTCATTTTGATTTAACACGTTTCATAACTAAAACATCCGAAAAACTTTCATGAAATGACACAATTAATACGCCAACACCATCGGCGATATTTCTGTTTGCGATTCGGGCATTGTTCATATTCATTTCTGTTACTTTTTGTACGTTTTCATCATCGGTTGTCGGGCGTCTAGAGCACTTATAACCTTTATCGCCTTCACTTTTTGTATGAAAAGGCTTACACCACTTTTATTGGAAATATTATAATCCACCTTTTACACAAATAAGTAATCGCCCATGGTACCAAAGTATGTCTGTCAGCTGAGAGCAGACTAAACTTTCAATATTCGCGTTTGCAAAAGTGTGGACGCCCCCTAACGAATAATTTATATAGCTAGTTAGTAAGTAATGTGTAATGTGGTAAATAAATTTGTTCTCTGTTTATTTTGCTTGTTTGTTAGTTTACTGTAAAATTGCAGAAGTATGATTTTTTTTGTTTGTGCTGTTGTTGTTTAATAATTCTTGAATATCTCAGATAAATAAAAGGTATCTGATGAAACAAAAATGGACTTATTGTCGAACTTTTAAATAATAAATATATATATATATATATATATATATATATATATATATATATATATAAAATATTTTGCTGTTATAGTGCTGAACCACAATATTAAATATTTAAATATTCATTATTTGTCAGCTCATTATTAAAAAGTAGTCTGTGTCAATGCCTGCACCGCGTTATGCCCGAGTGTCCGTCACTTTCTTTTTCAATCGTTCATCCACAATTACGAAATCAATTATATTTATCTGGCATCCTTCTTGTCTTGTATACAAGTGATTTTTTTTATGGTTAAAAATTGTGCTTATTACCATAAGATGCCACTCCAAACATACTTGAAGTAGACTTTCTACGTTTTCATTAACTCTGCCATCACCGTACATTCCCAGAACACTGTCAAATCCATCACGCTTCACTCTTACCCAACTATTAAAATCGCCTAACATTAGAATTCTTTCATTCTGGTTACACTTATTTAAAATATCTGCCACACTACCCCAAAACTCCTACCTCTCTTTTTGGGTTTTTAAAGGCTGGTTCCACCGCGTATCTTGTGGGGCATATGTTGAAAAATAAATAATGTTTATGATGCAAAAATAAAACTCTTGATACTTTCTAAAGCGGTGTAATAAAATAAACCGTTAGGTAAGGGATACCACCCCAGAGATTGAAATCAATAAACATCTGGTCTCCATATTTATCGGCCCTCTAATTTAGTGAGAAAGGGTATTTCAAAATAATAAAAGTAATTTTAGTCTCTTGTGAATATTCATACTGTTCTGATCGACAATACAAAATAGAATATACAAAGAACCAACCATACATGTTTCATTTAAATTAACCATAACCTGCGCTTATAATTTTCAAATAGCATAAACCACTAGCAAAAAGATACGAGTAAGACCAACCTTTAACCTTACCTAGAAAAGTCTTGAGCTCACATATTTAAAGTAGAAGCAAAAGATGTGTGTAAGCACCGTAGCAAGTAAAAATAGTGGTCTCTGCCTACCCCTACAGGAAAAAGGCGTGACTATATGTATGTATGTAAATATCCATTATTACATTATGTAAATTCATTTAAGATTATTATTGCTTGTTCTATGTCTATATATTGTTACAACAAAAGTCAGTTTCATACGTTTTCAATAAAACTTCAAATCAAATAAATCTTAATCTGTCAAGTTCATAAGGGCTATTCCTGACTGATGCGATGTTTCTTCTTCAGCCTTTTTTACTTGCAGACATTTCCAAGAAGCTGCATTTATGCACAAAAGGTATAGCAGCTTTTGTATTTTATTTTTTTCTTCTCATGCCACTTCGCAGATTGGCAATTATCATTGCAATCTTTATCTTAAAGAGTGAGGCGCGGAACAGGAACTTATGCTCTTCCCAAACCACAAACGCAAGTTCTTGACCCAAGATGTTTTTCGCCTTCCAGGAGCTCTCATTCCTTCAAACCTCCCTTAAATAAATGGGTTAAGCAGACGATATTCGTCACTCCTCATCACATGACCAAAATACAGCAGTTTTCTTTTCTTGATAGACAGTAAGAGAGTTTTTGTGGTATTTAGTCGGGATAACACTTCTTCGTTAGCAACCCGATCTCTCCACGATATTGTTAATACTTTTTTGAGGGTATACCTACATTCTTCTTCTTCATGTAGCTTCTCCATTATCGGAGGTTTGCTAACATCGAGGCAATCCTAACCTTGAAAACTGCTGCTTTGAATAGATCTGCAGAAGACATATTGAACCATTCTTGCAGGTTCCGCAGCCAAGATGTTCTTCTTCTTCCAATTGACCTTTTGCCCATAATCTTCCCCTGGATTATTAAGTGGAGTATCTCATATTTTGAACCTCACATTATGTGATCCAGATAGGTGATCTTTATTTTCTTTACTTCCTTTAACACCTCCAACTCTTTATTCATTCTGGTAAGCACTTCTGCGTTGGTCGTGTGCTCCACACACGATACTTTGAGCATTTTTCTGTAATTCCACATCTCAAATGCTTCTATTTTTCTTTCGTACATTCTGTTAAGGGTCCAAGTTTCTACTCCATAATACAGTACTGGGAATACATGGCACTACATTAAGAAAGCGCTAATTTTATTTTCGAGCCTCTGAGTAAGCGTCCAGCCTTTCATTTTATACAAAACAATAGAAAAAACATGATGATTTTTTTGGAGTAGAGATTAAATAAAGTGTAAAGATTAAAAACACGTAACGATATTGTTACGGATTGGGGTAAACGAATACGCGGGTAAACGAATACGCCCCTGTACTTATTATTTGCCTTGAAGCGACTTTGGGTTAATTATAAAAAGATGGTGTTTTGTATGGTAACATCAAACGCTCGACAAATTATTTATAGCCACGGGCGGTAATTGGAGGCCCGCGATGTATCCAGAAATATCGTTCGCGAGTCGCGAATTTTTACCTATTCTCTTCTTCTTCTTTTTGAAATTCCGCTCCTATCGGAAATTGAAAATCATCACCACTACTCGGACCTTATCAATCACCCGCCTGAAGAGTTCTTTGGACGTGCAACCAAACCACTCCCTCAAGTTGCGCAGCCAAGAGATTCTGCTTCTGCCAATCGTTCTCTTGCCTTTTATTTTGCCTTGAATAATTAGCTCAAGGATATTATATCTATTTCCTCTCAGAACATGTTCTAGATATTCTAATTTTCTCCTTTTTATGGTGTTACTAATTTTTTTGGCTTTATTCATTCGGCGTAGTACTTCCTCATTTGAAATCATGTCAACCCATGGTATTCTCAGCATCCTCCTATAACACCACATTTTATTTCTTGATGTTTTCTGAGTTATATCTCGGCTGCAGAGTATTTTATTCATTTTTATGAAAGCGCTGCGAGCTACTTCAATTCGACACTTGATTTCTTTTGTGTGTTCTGCTGTTTCAGTTACCCATGTGCCAAGATATTTGTAAGTGAATACCCATTCCAGTTTGTCGTTATTAATATTTATAGATGGTCTATTGTGATTTGTGCTTTGGTTTTTTGAAGTTGCCATGACTTTGGTTTTTTTATATATATTTTTTTTTATATGTTCTGGTTCCCACGAAAAGGGATATCCTGTAATGTTCAGAGAAAATCGTGGGAACCAAGGGAAAGAAGGTAGGAGTTGGTGTTCTTCTTAAATTTCTGGAGGTTGTATGCCTCGGGGAACACCTCCCTAGGCAATGAGTTCCAAAGCCTTGCAATTCGTTGGATGAATGAGTCTTTGGAAAGTGATGTTCTGCAGGTCTCCAAAGTGACCACGAAGGGTTGTGAAGACTGAACTTGACGGGTTAATCTCGAAGAGACTGCCAAAGGAGGAACGATTGTTGATATTTCAGAAGAGCATCGCCCATGAAAATATCTATAAAATAGAGACAAATCGCCAACTTTTCTACGGTGTTCCAGACAAGTGAGCGAGTTTGTAAGCGAGGCATCACCGACGAGACGAATTGCCCTTTTTTGGACAGAATCCAGTAGCTTCAGGATATGTTTAGGTGCTGCACTCCAAATATGGGAACAGTACTCCAGTACAGGTCGGATCTGTGCCTTATAGATCATAAGCAGCTGACTGGAGGTGAAATAGCTCTTGGCACGAAACAAAAAACCAAGTTTTTGGGATGCGCTTTTGGCAATGGACCTCACGTGATTTTCTCAGGAAAGATTATTGCTGATAGTAATACCAAGCATCGATATGGATGACTTCAGTGGTATGTTTACTCCTGACAAAGTTATGTTAGGCACAGTGAGATCGGCTTTTCTAGAGAAAAGACATGCTTGTGTTTTGTTTGCATTAAATTCTACCAAGTTATTGGATCCCCATTCGAGAATTGTTGCTAAGTCCATATTTATATTGTTAACATTTCTTCCTCGTTCATTTCTGGTTTCATGGGCTGATATAGAGGCCCTGGAAGAGAAAGCGGTATGGAGGGTACTATCATCGGCAAAGCTGTGTACGGGACATGAAGTTGCTTTCAATAGGTCGTTGATGTGAAGTAAAAATAGTGTTGGTGCTAGAATGGATCCTTGCGGAACACCAGCATTTATGAGTAGAGTGTCAGATGAAACTCCATCGACCACTACATGGAGAGACCTGTTTGAGAGAAAACTAGCAAGCAGAGAACACAGCTGAGGGGGCAAGCTATAAGATGGGAGCTTGGCGAGGAGTCCCTGGTGCCAAACTCGATCGAACGCCTTGGAGATATCTAATGCCACAGCTAAAGTTTCTCCATACTTTTCAATAGATAGCTGCCATATATGTGAGACGTATGCGAGCAGGTCACCAGTTGATCTCTGATGGCGGAAGCCATATTGCCTATCATTGATAATTCCTGAGTCTTCCAGATATTTCATGAGCTCGATGTTGATGGCTTTTTCCATGACCTTTGAAATAATATATAGCATTGCGATAGGTCTGTAATTGCTAGGTAGGGTCTTTTTGCCTTTTTTAGGGACTGGCTGTACTCTTGCAATTTTCCAATTGGACGGAAATACTCCCCAATTGTATTCACCGTATTCATATCTAGGCCATATTTCTTGCAGAAAATGCTTGATAACTCAACCAGATGTTGTAGATCTTCCAAACTGTCGGCGAAGATAACGGTATCATCTGCGTAGCGCAAAATGTTAATTATTTCCCCGTTTATGACAATCCCACCGGTTTCCTCTGACAGCGCTTCTTTAAAGATGCCTTCACTATATACACTGAACAAGAGAGGCGACAATACACATCACTGTCTAACACCTCGATATATCTTAATCTCCTCACTCAGATCTTCTCCGACTCGTACTGTTTGGTGCCAATAAAGATTGGATATTATTCTTATGTTTTTGCTATCGATGTATTTTCTCTTTAGTATCTCTAGGAGTTTTGGGTGTTGGGCTCTATCAAATGCCTTTTGAAAGTCGATAACCAAACCTATTCACTAAAATAGCCGAGAAATTATTTATAAAATATCACCGATAAAGGCGGTTATAACTGATATTAATACAATAAACAAGTTCCAATTAAAACCGCCAAAATCACGTAGGCATGAACGAGCTTCAATTTAAATCAAGCTAACATTTTCATCGATAGAAAAAAATGTAAAACAAATAAAGGTTAGGGCCTCCCGCATATCCCATACATACCGAGCCCAATAATCTAACATTCACGTTACTCAAACAATGTTGTTTGCAATATTTCTACGACAATACATGCCTTCCCTGGCTGTGTGCGATGTGCGTGCGTGTCGGATTTCAGGAACCAACACCAGTGAATACTAAAGTAACATTCAGAGCCGAATTGGGCCCCAAAACTTGCCCTTTTAGGTGATAAAAAGTGAAAAAGTATTGAAATGTAAGAAAGAAGACGTACTTATTATACTTTTTATTATGAGGACTGTTTCTTTACGATGAAAGACAAAAACATTTCTGGTACAATTCGTATACCTACTTTTAAAGAAATAAAACTTTTTTTCATTAAATTTAATTGCGTCCACCTGAGGTTATTAGCGACGGAACAATAGATTCTAATTATGAGGTAAGTCTAAATTTTATATAAGATTTTTATAGATTATACTAGTTAACGAAAAAAAATTTTAAGCCTATTATTAATTTTCTGACTGACTACATTAAAAAGTAACTAAAACTTCATTCTTAATTAATAAAGTTTGCTTTTGTATTTTATGCAATGATACATAAATATTTATGGTTTTCGCAGACTGTTTAAGGAGTAACGGCTTTTAATACGTAAGAGAGGAATTGGGGGGTAGCGAGTGGCATAGTAGTCACGTAATTCATAGTTAGTAAGAGCCAAAAAATTTAGTTTGACAACAAATATAGAGCTCTATAAAGGCTATACTCCCCATTCAAAGCCAAGATAAAATAAGGGCATCTCATTTCTCATGTAGTAACTGCAAACTTTAAAATATGAAGAGAATGCCTGGCCTGTTATAGGAGATTTCAAGATGATTAGTTTTCTGGTAGGAATGCAAGGGAGATACACTAAATAGCCATGGTTGTGGAATAGTACAGCACACGCAATTCACTATCAGCAGGTCTAAGCGAACTAAATTTTAAATAGGATAACAGAATGTCAAGTGTAAACCGATTGTGGAGCCCCAATCATGTTTTAATTCCTCCTTTGCATATAAAATTGTGTCTTATGAAGCATTTTGTAAAAGTTTTTTAGTCAAGATTCTGTAGCTTTTAAATAATAAAGGAATTTTTTTCCTAAATTTGCAGCAAAGAGCTTATTTTCACTATGCTAGATAACTTAATAGTCATTGGTTGCAGAACGTCCCTTACAGTACATGCTGACTTGGACCAATTTAAAGATAACTTGGTGGCATATTCAGACGAGCAAAGAAGACGTTTTCACCAGAATGTGATGGACTTTCTTCTTCTTCGACCATATTTCCATACATTTCTCTGTCGGCTGCTTTGTCTACCAACTCTCCTATCGTTCTTAACCCCGTCCAATCTCTTATATTTCTTAACCATGACATTTGGTTTCTGCCTATCCCTCTATTTTTGTAGCAGTTGATATTTTGAGTTTCGCATTATATGTCCAAAATACGATGTTTTCTTCTTTTTGACATTAAGCATTAACTCATGGACTTTAAGCAACGTTATTAAGAACAATATAATGAAAACATGGTGGGTGATTACATTTGGGGGCTAATACAAGAAAGTTCCAACTCTTATTAAGGTAGTACCAAAAATATTCATTTTTAAAGCTTGATTGTATTTGTTTTTTAAATTTGTAGATTTATTTTAACTCTGTTTTGTAAATAAAATTGATGAAAATGTATAAATTAAAGTTTGGTATTTTGTGTATTCGATTAAAAAGTGATTTACACTGTTGACAACATTGCACTCTTCACATGTCGGTGGATCACCATTAGAAAATAAATAAGAGTGTGTTAATGATATAAAACTTACAATTCAATATTTTCTCCTAACGTTCAGTAGTCTAACGTGTAAAAAACAGCATTTTTGTGATCAAGGGTCATGTTCAGTTGTTTTTCGGATCCCATCGACGACTTTTGAGACACAAATTATCGTATACCATCCAGAAATAGCTGTTCTTTAAAAAAATGTTTGCAACAACTTGAGTACAACTAGTAACTGCCTTGGAAATGCTTTACAAACAACTGATTATTGTTAGATTGTGACTCTTTGATATGTCTAAACATCGCATCAATGTATTTTTAAGTGCTTACGATAATTTTTATCTGCATTTTCTCCTTACAGATATATTTTATGTTAACCTATTAATATAAAAAGAACACAGATTCTATTATTCTGTTTGTGTTAAATTGACTGTATTAAAAAGAAAGCATGACAAACTGTGATGTTCTGATTAAGGGAGAAAGAGTGGAACAAGTAAATAAATTTGTGTACTTGGGTTCAAAGTTTACGAGAGATGGAAAGTATGACAGTGACATTGAGCAAAGGGTGTTGGCAGGAAAACAAATGAATGGGCACTGCAAAGCTTTATGAACAGCCAGAAAGTGTCAAAAAACGCACGTCTGGCTGTGCATAGAGGAGTGTTGGTTCCTACACTTATGTATGGTAGTGAATGTTGGGTTTGGCAGAAGAAGCATGAAAATAGGATTAATGCTGGGGAGATAAGTAGTCTGAGAAGTGACTCGATTGGATAAAGTAAAGAATAGTAAAAAAACGCTGTGGTGTAAAAGAAGATGTGGTTACAAAGATAGAAAAAGAAATGCTTGGATGGTTTGGACACGTAGAAAGGAAGAATAAAGGAAAATTGCCGAAACAAATTTATAAGGCGAGTGTGAATGGACAAGTCGGTTGAGGTCGACCTCGGCGAACATATCTCGATCAGATCAACATTGTTTTGAAGAAAGGCCAGGTCAAGAGTACCAACAACCGACGAGCATATATAAGAGCACTGATGAAAGTAGAGGAAGCGAAAGACGTGTGTAAGAACCGTAGCAACTGAAAGGAAGTGGTCTCTGCCTACCCCTATGGGAAAAAGGCGTGACTATATGTATGTATGGAATCCGTTCATATGGAGATGATTTGTATTCATGATATTACTATGCATTTAAATAAGGGTTTCGTTGCAGACCAGTGTTATTATTTTATCGAAGAAAAAAAAGGAAAAGTTTAGGATGGAAAAACTTTATCGACGTTGTTCCAGTTCTCAAAATTGATATTAAGAGCTCAAAATTAAACAGTTTTATTTCAACGTGCGAAGATTACAGACTTATAAGTTTAATGAGTCACGCACTTAAGGCATTTCTACGTATGGTTCATTCTAAAATATACAACAAATGTGAAGAGATGAGCGAAGAAACGCAGTTTGGCTTCATAAAAGGGCTGGGTACTAGAGATGCCCTATTCTCAATGAAACTTATAAAGTTACGCCTTTTTCCCATAGGAGTGGGCAGAGACCACTTCCTTCCACTTGCTACGGTTCGTACACACATCTTTTGCTTCCTTTACTTTTATCAGTGCTCTCATACATGCTCTTCGGTTGTTGGTACTCTTGACCTGGCCTTTCTTCAAAACAATGTTGATCTGATCGAGATATGTTCTCCGAGGTCGACCTCTACCGATTTGCCCATTCACACTCGCCCTTTAAATTTGTTTCGTCAATCTTCCTTCATCCACACTTTCTACGTGTCCAAACCACCTAAGCATTCCTTTATCAATGAAACTTCTAGTACATAAGTGTTATGACCAACGCCAGAGTGTGTTTAACTGTTTTATAGATTACCAAAAAGCGTTTGACAATGTAAAACATGACCTATTGATTAGCAGAGTGCGTGAAATAGGAATGAATGATAAAGATATTAGAATAATAAAACAACTTTATTGGGGACAGTCAGCTGAAATTCGAATCAAAAAATATCTCCCGATACAGGAATTCAACATCGCTAAAGGGGTCCGACAAGTATGCATTTTATCTCCCATGCTGTTTAATATCTACGTTGGGAAGATCTTTTAACTAGCTCTGGAAAGTGTGGCTACTGGATAAAAATAAACGGCAAACCCATCAACAACATTAGATACGCAGATGATTCTAGCTAATAATCTAGAAGATTTACAGAACATGCTAGACAGAATTGTCGAAGTAGGCGTACAGTTTGGACTGCGCATTAACATCACCAAAACTTATATGATGATTATCAGCAGGCAGGAATTTGGTAACATCAACCTTACAATTAATGGCAAAGCAATTGAGAGAGTATCCAAATTCAAAAAGTGGGAACAACTCTCAACGAGAAATGGGATGAAGAGGTAATAACGCGTGTCTGAATTGCAAAAGCCATGTATTTAAGGATGAATAACATACTCCTTCAGATAACCCTACCGGTTGATCTTCAACTACGAGTAATCAAGTGCTATGTATGGCCCATCTTGTTGTACGGTGTAGAAACGTGGTCGCTTGATGAGGATTCTACGAAGAATGCTTCGGATCTCCTGCAGCGAGCACATATCAAACAACGATGTTTTGTAGAGAGCTGAAGTAGAGAGAGAGAACTCCTAGATATCGTAAAACAACGAAAAACAGCAGCATTCTTGGCCTCGTAATATTAAACAGTGGTGCGGAATACCAGATGCAGGGTCTATATTTCTCCACGCTGAAAACAACACACTTGTCATTTTATAATGGCTAAGGGTCCCCTACGTGCAGGTATGCACATGGGACGAAAAGAAGAAGATAATATTTGGAAGAGGAGTTAAAAAAAAAATTTCGTTTCAAACGAAACACCCTAAATATACATACCAAAAAATGTTTAGTCCTTCTCTCTTTTTTAATGTTTGCGTAACGGGCCGAATTAAACGCTAAGTTACTCCAAAAAAATAAAAATTTAATTGCGATTTACAGTTTGATAACTTTTTTATTTACTCACTTTACTAGTATTACGTTTTGTAACCCAATTTCCACCATGGAAACAAAAATGTATAAATTGATTTCCTTGATAAAATTCTGCGACTACAATAATCAATAAAGAATATAGATTTTATTTTTAAAAATATAATGAACATTTTAAAAACAGTACAATATAATTATTGAAAGATTTTAAAAGTAATGTGTCCATTTATTTTTTTGAACTAAATAAACACGAAGTTTTGTTATTACAAAAATATACTACCCTGTTTAAGGATTATGTAGCGTTTTTTTAGTTTTTACCAACTCGTTTAAAATGTTAATAAAGATTCGTTACCTTTAAACTTGTGTATCTTCTTTGATAACAGAGATATCGAGATGATTCTTGAACGAAAATGTAGAAAAGGGAAACCGTTATAACGTTATGGGTAAAACGTTGACATTTATTAAAAACCATCAAGACATGTCTTCCTTAAAAATTAACCTATACCGTGAAGAGATTAAAATCCAACCAATAATTCAGAAAAAAAAAATTAAAACTTAAGCCATAATTTAGGAAAATTTTGGAGGGTGGTGTATGTATTATTTAAACCAATTAGGTTGATTTAATCATATTTATTTTCAACTGCAGATCAATTTAAAAAACGAGCGAGCCTTATTAGCCTGAACGTGAGCAAGACAAACTGGCTAGCAGTTAGCAAATCAAACAACGTGGACGGACACCTGGCAATTAACGGTCAACGAATTGAGCGAGTAGATATCTTGGGTGTCAACTAAATGAGAAGTGGGACGGCATGCAGGAGATTCGTGCCAGAATAGAACAAGCTCGTGCTTCGTTCCTGAAGATGCGTAAGGTACTTTGCAACAGAAATTTAAGTTTGCCTCTGCGCGTCCGAATGCTTCGCTGTTACGTGTTCAGCATACTGTTGTATGGAATGGAAGCTTGGACTCTGACAGATCCGATGTGCCTTTGAAATGTGGACGTACAGAAGGCTATTAAGAATCTCCTGGGTATAAAAAATGCGTAACACCGAGGTACTTCAACGCCTCGACAAGCAGCTGGAAGTTCTGTTTACACTAAAAAAGCGCAAACTGGAGTATTTTGGTCACATCTTAAAAAATGACAAGTATCGTCTTTTAAAGCTTATTATAGAAGAGAAGATCGAAGGACGAAAAGGCCCGGGTAGAAGAAAGATATCCTGGCTAAAAAACTTAAGACAATGGTATGGAGTGAGCACTACCACATTGTTGCGCCGAGCTGTAGACAAGGTTCAGATAGCGCTGATGATTGCCAACGTCCGACGAGGACAGGGCACCTAAAGAAGAAGAAGAAGCGAGCCTTACACTAGTCGCATATGATGTGTAACATTTGACATCTCATCTTAGTAATAAGCAATTTTAAAATTATATTCTGAAAAAAATGGGTCAGGTATTATTTTAAATGATTTTTCGTAACAAACAATAATTATTTTTAATGAAAATTGTATTTTATTTAATTGACAATAGGAGTGACAGAAATTAACCTCAAAATTTAAAAAAGTAAATACTAAAATATTTTATCCCAATAATTATTTATTATAACTTACTTGAATTTTTTATCAATGATCTACACTTTATTGAGACTTATTATCAACTGTAGATATTTATTTATATAGTTAACGCATATAACAGCAATCTTAATAAACAACACACCAGGAAAATTGTCTATCAGAAACAAGGATATTTAGAAGTGATAACAAACTATATACGTTCTCTTGGAGAAGAGGGCGACGTTGCAAAAAATAAATTATTTCTGCGGTATCAGTATAATAAGGAAACAAAAAATCCTGTCGCTTGAGAATAACAAAGTATTACTTTTTTTACAGTTTGTTAAACAACGATGCCCAAGCACAAAAAAATCCCGTAAATCTAAGATGTATATAAAAATAACTTGGAAAAACGGCTAGCAACAAATTCTATGCCGTTGCGTGTGGTTACAGAATATTCGCAGATCATCAGGGCTTATTCCAGATAACCTTTGATGTTATCATTCCTACAGCTCGCTAAACCCTTTCATTCATTATGTGCTAAAGCAATTGTTTGATAACTGCGATTCACATTAGTGTAATTATGATCCATTAGTCTATGTTTGTATATGTAACAGTGATCAATCGTTTCCAATCAGATACAGAACTCTTCAGTAAGATTTTAGTCAAAGCTACCTTTGGGATTGTTCGTGTAACTAAACATGCAGTTACAGGTGGTATTACAAACGATGCAACAATTAAAAAAAATTACAACGTTAAAACAAATTTTAATTGAAACTTTATTATTAAACATTACTGCATTGCCAACGTCTAAAGTGAAAACTACACACATGGAAATAATTTAAGGATATACTAGTTAATTTTTACAAAAGTTTCTTTATACACCGACCTTTTTTTATTGAAAAAAACAATTTTAATAAAAAAAAGTGGAATATCGTGAAATACTCATTTTGAACAAAGTTCCTTTCGTAGTATATTATGATTGATAAACTTATATATCCTCACACGCTTGTTTTTGCATTTTTTGGCATTGTACAACAGAACGAGCATGCGCCTTATTTTTGCTATTGTTATTTTGACAAACACGTGGACTACAAAGATAGACGTCACGTTGCTAAGTATTTCTTTGCTACGCGTCTCCTCTCCTCTACAACATAACGCGCATGCATGTTATTTTTGCGATTGTCATTTATCAAACACGTAGGCTATACAAATAGACGTCATAACGTTGCTAAGTATTTCTATGCTACGAGTCTCCTCTCCTTTACAACAGAACGTGCATGTATTTGTTTTTTCAATTGTCATTTACTGGAGATGAAAAGTATGATAGTGACATTGAGCGAAGGGTGTTGGCAGGAAAACAAATAAATGGGGCACTGCGTAGCTTTATGAATAGCCAGAAATTGTCAAAAAAGGCACGTCTGGCAGTGCATATAGGTGTGTTGGTTCCTACACTTATGTATGGTAGTGAATGTTCGCTTTGGCAGAAGAAGCATAAAAATAGGATTAATGCTGCGGAGATGAGTAGTCTGAGAAGTTTAGTCGGAGTGACTCGGTTGGATAAAGTAAAGAATAGGGAGAAAAGAGAACGCTGTGGTGTAAAATAAGATGTGGGTACAAAAATAGATAAAGGAATGCTTAGATGGTTTGGACACGTAGAAAGGATGGATGAAGAAAGATTGACGAAACATATTTATAAGGCGAGTGTAAATGGATAAGTCGGAAGAGTCAGATCAACATTGTTTTGAAGAAAGGCCAGGTCAAGAGTACCAACAACCGACGAGCATATATAAGAGCACTGATGAAAGTAGAGGAAGCGAAAGACGTGTGTAAGAACCGTAGCAACTGAAAGGAGAAGTGGTCTCTGCCTACCCCTATGGGAAAAGGCGTGACTTTATGTATGTATGTATATTTTGACAATGACGTGGACTACACAAATAAAAGTCACGTTGCTAAGTATTTCTATGCTACGCGTCTTCTCTCCTTTACAACAGAACGCGCATGTACGTTATTTTTGCAATTGTTATTTTGACAAACACGTAAACTACACAAATATAAGTCACGTTGCTAAGTATTTCTATGCTACGCGTCTCCATTCCTGTTCAACACAACGCGCATGCGCGTTATTTTTACGTTTGCTGTTTCGTGTTTCGTGAGCCGGTTACATTCTTTCTGTCCATTTACGCTAACTGCAAACCCCTAAACCATTAAGAATTATATAAAAACCCATTTCAAGTCACGGCGCTTACACCCAGTAATAGTCAACCGGCAAACAACTCCACATGCCCAGGAAGAAAAGTATCCAGATAAGTAAAAATTTTCGAGTGTAAATGAAAATTGAACTTTTAACTAAACAAAGTAGTTATTTGCAAAATTAATTCTGTGTAGTTATATAACTTCTTTGGATCTATACAACGGATAACTTGCTGACGGTGAGGATAAAGTGAAGGTGCGTATTCGCAGATTAAAATTAACTCATGATTGCTGCCCCATAACACTTTCTGCCAATTCCTAGGGGCCCTTACCGAAATTAAAACCCCCATCGACTAAGTTATTTCCGTAGGTAATCACTTTAAGAGTAATAAATTTACCTTTAAAGGGGTTCCTATTTATTTATTCGGTTGAAAATAATTAGAAATCGTAGCGATATTTATGAATTATTTGCCATATTGGCGGTTTTTTAATAATTTATGATAATAATTTACGAAGGTTTTTCGGGAATATATTTGACAGTAAATTATTTCACAATCTATGTTTATTATCATCTTGGGTACGAAATTGTTGGATAATTAAATTTCGTAGCTAAACAAGTAAAAAATGAAAAAGAAGTTAAAAATATTGCCAAACAAAAATTTCCGTACATAATTTTTGAAACAGTAACTAGAGGAATGAAAATAGAAAGCTGCATAAGAGTAGATTGTAGAGGGGGTCGTGAAGGCTATGCTGCCTCTCAAGCACTTCGACCATCAGATCTTTTGTGCATAACCATTAATCCATACGAGGCCCGGCATTCCGAGTCTTCGTACAAAGTTTATCAGTTTTTTTGGGAGCTAAGTTCCTGAAGAAGGCCCCTTCCAGAAACTTGAGCCTTTTGCAGAAAAGCGCTGGGCATTTGCAAAGCAAATGTTTTGAAGTTTCAGTTCTCGTAGTAGCGGCAACTATCACTCTCTGTTTTGCCCATCTTTTTCAGATGATACCTCAGAGGGAAATGTCCAGTGAAGAGTGCCGTCAACTGTTTCAAGTCTTTCTTGTGCAACTCGAGAAGCTGTTTAGCTTTCCTTGGCGAAAGGTTTACTAGCCTTTTCGCTTGTCTTTGTCCTGGCACTTTATGCCAGTGAAATTTCATTTCATCTGTTTCCCATCGTCGAACCTCTTCTTTCAAGTGGGCTTTGGAAAGTCCACAGAAGTGTTCTGACCGGAAAATTGTGTATTTGCCCCTTCCTTGACAAGGCAGTCTGCTTCCTCGTTGCCTTTAACTCCCTTGTGACCTGGAACCCACATCGGAGTAACCTAATTGTTTGCTGCATAAGAGTACTTTGCATTAACAGGCTTTGTATAACTATGAAAGTAATAATAAGTACTATTTCATCTGTATGATGCTAGCCGTTGAACAAAACAGTATTTTTACGTAATAAATATATAAGCTTATTTGCATGTGCGTACACACTGTAAGTACATGCTCAAAACAAGGATAGCAATCCAAATATCCAATGTTCTCTTTTTATTCCTCGACAGCTTCCACTTGAAAAAGAGATCTAATGGAAACTCTGTGGTTATTCACTTTAAACTATCCACCGCTTTTTATTGTTATTATCGCATTAAAAAAAAATTCAAATAAAAGTTGTTTGGCTATAAATGAATTTTGTAATAATGCTATTAACAGTTTCGGAATACAAAATATATTTTTCAGCACATAAAAAATTGCAAAAGTAATAAGTAATAAAGATGAAAAAATGCATTTAGTTTTTTTCTTATAACTTATAAACTATTGATATAATTAAAACAAAAATATTTAAAGAGGAGGAAATTTTCAATAAAAAATTCACAGCTACCAAAACTCTATCTCCATTATTTATAATTTTAATTTAACGTGAAGTAAGAGCGCGACGCCTTAAAAGCGAGTACAAATAATTTTTTTATGGTATTAAGTATCAATAAAAAAAATGAAAAGTTAATGGTGTATTCTGAACACTTCAAAGAATTTAGTTCCGTTGGAAAAAATAAATTGATTTTTTACCAAGTTAGGTGATTGTTAATTAACAAAATTTTATGGGATCTTCGCTATCATTAAAGACAACAAAAAATGTTTAAATAATTGGCCAAATGTTTTTTGCTTTTTGTAGCTTATCTTATATATGTATTTACTTAACAAGATCACGTCATGAAATTTTTTAAAATGTTAATATTTTGTTTATTATAATTTAACAAATATAAGTTAACAAATATACATTATGTACATACATACATACATAGGGGTGAGCAGAGACCACTTCCTTCCAATTGCTACGGTTCTTACACACACATTTTGCTTCCTCTACTTTCATCAGAGCTCTCATGCATGCTCGTGGGATGTTGGTACTTTTGACCTGGCCTTTCTTCAAAACAATGTTGATCTGATCGAGATATGTTCACCGAGGTCGACCTCAGCCGACTTGTCCATTCACACTCGCCTTATAAATTTGTTTCGTTAATCTTCCTTTATCCATCCTTTCTACGTGTCCAAACAATCTAAGCATTCCTTTATCTATATTTGTAACCACATCTTCTTTTACACCACAGTGTTCACTTATCTCACTATTTTTTACGTTATCCAACCGAGTCATTTCGGCTATACTTCTCAAACTACTTATCTCCGCAGCATTAATGCTATTTTTATGCTTCTTCTGCCAAACCCAACATTTACTACCATATATAAGTGTAGGTACCAACAAACATCTATGCACAGCCAGACGTGCCTTTTTTGACACTTTCTGGCTGTTCATAAAGCTATGCAGTGCCCCATTCATCTGTTTTTCTGCCAACACCCTTCGCTCAATGTTACTGTCATACTTGTCATTTCACGTAAACTTTAAACCCAAGTACACAAATTCATTTACTTGTTCCACTCTTTCTCCCTCAATCAAAACTTCACAATTTGTCATGCTTTCTTCTCTTTCAAAAACCATTACTTTCGTTTTGCTAATATGACTTGATCATCGGCGTAAAGAAGGCATTTAACGATTAAATCATCCATTTTCAATCCATACGCACTCTCCTTCATATCTTTTAAACAATCGTCTATGTATTAGTTAAACAGCCATGGCAAAGCCACACATCCCTGTTTCACATTTTTTTTTATGTTAAACCAGTCCGTGCAAGCTTCGTTTATCCTGACACAAGCAGAGGAATCCCCATAAAGTGATTTCAGTGCTCGTATTAAACTACCGCTCACCCCATACATAGACAATGTCGACCACAATTCACTTCTCACCACTTTGTCATTATGTACCTATAATAGAATCACAGAATTGTAAAAAGCGATTTTATGGGCCTTTCAGGTAGTTTCATAAAAACTGAGAAAATCGCTATTTTCATATATTTTTTAAATAACTAATTTATTTGTTTATTATTTTTTTCCTCATTTTGTTGAAATATTTTGGTTAATTTGACTGGTTTATTTTTAAACTGTTCAAATTTCTTTCAAGCAATTAAGGGTTCGATGCAAAATGAAACGTTGTCAGCGTGTATAATTTAACTTTAAGGTATCTGCATGGATGTAGTTATATCTTTCTCTAACAGTAGATAAAAGACGAGATCAACAATGACGTCGCAAATTAAAGCTACGTTATTGGCAACAACACAATTGAACAGGTAGTTTCTGCGTTGGATTTTATCTCCAAGGCGGTTTCATAGACGTGCTGCAAGGGTTTCGTAAAGCAAAGACCGGAATTTTTTGTATTATTAGGGAAAGGCCTTTTAACGTTTAGTTTTGATTGTATATTTTTACGTGCAGTACTTATCGTCGAGACTCATAGTTTTGAATAATAACCATTATTTCTATTTCTTCGTTGATCTTCGATATAATTAGAAGTGTGAATTACAGTAATTTAGCTTCAATTAAATTTGGTCACAAATAATAAATATGAGTGAGAATAGTAAAAGTAAATCGGATATCAAAAGGAAACGTCACAATTTAACACCCGAAGAAAAAGCCATGATCAGAAATGTGTTTGAAGGACTTCGAGCCAGAGAACAAAATATGAATGTTAGTAAGGTAGTTACATTATGTAGTATTTTCGCAAAAGTTTTCGAAGCAGATTTGCTTGCTAAGAAAAATATTAACTTCAATAAACCAAAACTAATGTTAGTTTAATTGCTATTTACATTAAATAATAAAGAAACTAGATAATTTTTCTCAAACTTCAAAATATATCTCTCTGGTTTCCACAAAGCAATATGTATCTAATGAAACTTTTTTTTTATTAGTTACGTGTAAGACATCAAAATTCGACGCAAAACTCGTGTTGACCGGTGTTATAAATGACTTAATTTTTCACTACATATCAATAAAGTTGTTCATTTTCCCAGACTGATTAATCTTCTCTACTTGGGGACATCGTCATTTCTATCGCAAATTGGCATTTACACCATCACGTTGCGTCAGTAATTATCGAGGATCATACATTGTTCACAGATATTCCTCGCACGCTAACCTTTGACCGTCCAAGACTATACATCGAATACATACATTGATGTTGTTAGTGATGATTTAATATTTAGTAAGGGCCGTTATGAACTACGTAATGGATTATCGATCTTTGACCATAGCAATTACAGTATACGAATTCTGAGATCATGTTCCCATCACAGAAACGCAATATTCTCCGCAATCTCCGCATATCTGCACGGAAGTAATAATTACGTAAAATGATTATTTGTCGAGATTCCATCTGTCTTTTATTTAAGGTACGATATCTTAAACTCAAAGAATGTAGCACTTTTCTAATGGTGTTATTGGTTTTTTATGGAAAACCCGGTAATTATTTGATTTTATTTTAAATCATATGAAAATAGAAAACAATGGTATTAAAATAAAAATTATACACCTTTTTTTTTATATTCTCCATCATATAGTGATCTACACTGACCAAAACTTTCTAATTCCGCTTATATTATGGAAGACATTTCTCAATTATTGTACTTACATTTGTTATGGAGGGTTTTAAAATTTTTGTCAAAACGTAAATCCTTTTAGCCACATCCTAATAAGATCCATTATTTTTTAATTTTAATTGATGGTACATATTTTTAATCACTGTTTAAGTGAATGGTGACATTTATATAAAAATATCTAATTTTTGTTGTACATCCTTCTTCTTCTCCAATTTTTTTGACTCTCAGAAGAAACTTTAATTCGGATGGAATCTGTATAGAAGTACCTAAATACGTATTTATTTAAAAAATAGGTCAATATAAATTATAAATTTAATAACAACTTTCTGGGACCACATAATTGTCATTAATTTTTAAGTTCTCCAAAAAGCCATTTTAAAAAAATCCAAATACAACACTGGAATAACAAAAAAATCACTTTAACACAACGACGCGTGCCAAAACAACAAATAGAAGCTAATAGAAAATAAACAAATTTAAGCAACAATCACTTTAATGGGATATCACTTGTCCATCTTGATTATTAATAACAAAAAATTAGTGTAGTGTCAACAAATCAACTTATGTATGGTAGTGAATATTGGGTTTGGCAGAAGAAGCATGAAAATAGGATTAATGCTGCGGAGATGAGTGGTCTGAGAAGTATAGCCGAAGTGACTCGATTGGATAAAGTAAAGAATAGTGAGATAAGAGAACACTGTGGTGTAAAAGAAGATATGGTTACAAAAATAGATAAAGGAATGCTTAGATGGTTTGGACACGTAGAAAGGATGGATGAAGAAATATTGACGAAACAAATTTATAAGGCGAGTGTAAATGGATAAGTCGGTAGAGTCAGATCAACATTGTTTTGAAGAAAGGACAGGTCAAGAGTACCAACAACCGACGAGCACATATAAGAGCACTGATGAAAGTAGAGGAAGCGAAAGACGTGTGTAATAACCGTAGCAACCGAAAGTTGAAGTGGTCTCTGCCTACCCCTATGGGAAAAGGCGTGACTTTATGTATGTATGTCAACAAATAGAAAACAAAGCACGTTTAATTAAGCGAATCAGAAAAACGAACATTTGGAAGTGATGACAATCTATATACCATCCAATGCACAATAAAGCAACGTTGCCAAGAATAAAACATAATAATAACAATATAATAATTGCGCCAAAAATCCAGTCACTTATGAATAACAAACTGCAACGAACTTATTACTTTTTTTGTAGTTTGACAAGTGAGCGCTCCGATATTTACAAATGCGGTGTCATTGTGGGTATATATTGGATAATTTTAATTATAATAATATAAATGATAATTTTGCTAAATTAAAGAACAGAAGACAAAATGTTTAAATAATGTTCATTAATATTAACGTACTTACTTTTATAAACTATCTTGGCTTCTATTTAAATTATCTCTTTTATTATTTAATTTACCCTTCATTGGTAAAATATTATATAATTTAAGTATTAACCATAAAGCTTAATTAAAACAATTAATATATTACGGTTATATTGTTTATAATTAAAATATATATATATATATATATATATATATATATATATATATATATATATATATTATAAAAAATTATAATATTATTGATGTCAGTGAATAAGCATAAAAATACCTAAATCTGATTTTTAAAAACCAGCTAATTTTGCTGCTTGATACCTATACATATAGGCATACATTTATCAGAAAACAACTACTTTCCTGACAACATTGAACATTGAATTATATATAATAGATAATCGTCTATTCGAAGGGCAAGCGTGAGTTTGCAAGACCTTCCCTATGCTGATGAGGGGCAACACCCCAAAACCGGTCTAAAGGTGGTCTCTTCGAATGGATAAATTTAATAATTCTTTCTTTTACTTTACAAGCATTTGCAAATCACCCGAAATAGGATCATGCACGATTATCTATCAGATGTAATTCAATGTTCATCGAGGCATATTGTCAGGAAAGTAGTTGTTTTCTGATATATAGCCGACCCATGTATAGGTCACATGCGGCAAAATTAGCTGGTTTTTAAAAAATCAGATTTAGGTAATATTATTGTATAACAACTTTTGATAGACATTTAATACAATAATTTGTTTTTATTTAATTTATAAACAGACTTTTTAATCTTTACAAAAAAAACTCAAATTTATTTATCTTTTATTTACAAAAATTTAAAATTTGTTTTAGTACATTATGTATTTACTTTTTCTTTACTGATTGTTTTATATTTTTTGTGTGCTTTATTTCTTGAATTATATCATAAATATCAGAGAAATGAAAGTTAATGTAAGCAAGACGAAAATAATGGTTTTTAAAAGAAAAGAAATCATGACAAACTGTGAGTTGCTATATGAAGGAGAAAGAGTGGAACAAGTAAAAGAGTTTTTATACTTGTGTTCAAAGTTTACGAAAGACGGAAAGTATTATTGTGATATTGAGCGGAGGGTGTTGGTAGGGAAGCAAATGAATGGGGCGCTGCATAAATAAGGTGTAGTAACAAAGATAGATAAAGGAATGCTTAGTTGGTTCAGACACGATTAAGATTGACAAAACATATTTTTAAGGCGAGTTTGAATGAATAAGTAAACTTGGGCGAACGTATCTCGATCAGATCATAATTTTAAAAAAAAAAAAGCCAGGTCAAGAGTACCAGCAACCGACGAGCATATAAGAAAGCGCTGATGAAAGTAGAAGAAGCAAAATACGCGTGTAAGAACCGTAGCAAGTGAAAAGAAGTAGTTTCTGCCTACCTTTATGGAAAAAAGGCGTGACTATATGTATGTATGTGTGTAGGTAATGAAGGGGGCCAGGTAAAAATAAAATGTCTAGGGTTCTAAAGTGGGGAAATCTGACCTTGTCAATTCATTTACACTGTAGTTTTAAAAAATTTAAATTTCCATTTTCTGCAGACTTTAATAATTCGCTCTTGCTAAATAATTTAACTTGTTGTAATGACAGTTTATGCTAATTAACGGTTGATACGCACACCAACTGTTGATCTTTTATTTAAATACCTTATATATTTTCCTAAATGTATATTTCCTTTAAATATTTCATCCAGCTATTTGTTTTCGCCGAGGGGATTAACCCATATCTGTAACACGTCAACTGCCCCGTTGACTCGTTGAATTTTTTATTGCGTTAGTAAACATATTGTCCGCAACACACCGCTACTGGTTGATATATTTATAATGTACGACGTTGTACTGACGTTTATGAACAAGACATGTTCCCCTTTGCGACAAAGTTTAACCTTCGTATCTCCCGAAGGATAACGTTTGAATAACGGGGTTAGGTCGGTAATAGCCCGCTTTCCGTGTGGTAAATACCCATTTTTTATTTTAGGACAATGTTTGTATGCATACGTTTTATGTAAGTAAGGATTAAACTTTGTGTTAATTTCAATGTAGAATCGTACAGAACTTTGTGACATCCGTTTTGCTTTGTTGTTTATAACCATTATTAAATAAATCTTGGTCTATACGAAAATAATGAGGGAACAATATTCTTTAGTATTGGTTGGGCTTGAATAATTAATTTGTTATTATTATCGCCGTTGTGAATTCATGAATTATTTCTGTAAATCTTTAAGTTTTTGTTAAGTTTGGCAACGCCGCCCTATAACTGATGATACTAAATTGTAAGCTTTATTTGGATTATTATTGTTTTTTATGTATATTTTTAATTTGACCTCTTTCAATGGTTAAACCCCTACTTAATTGGAATTTGTTTATCAATTTTATAATAAAAATTTTTGTAGCATACAAAGAGCCTGTCACGTGCCTATTTTTTTTCCTTCTACAGTTCCATTATTAATTGGATCTCTGATATTTTTTCCCTTCTACAGTTCCATTATTAATTGGATCTCTGATAGTTTTGTATTTCTCAGGTGCTCGTAAATAGTTTCGCTTACCGTATTTTGTTGTAATTTAAATTTATCACTCGTTGTAAATAGTGTTGCATACCTTGTAGTGTTAGGATTTAATTATTAATGGCTGTGACATTTTGTTAATCGATGGAGATGGAGTGGGGGTTTTTGTAATTAGATTTTTGCTTTGATTTTTGGCCTCGATTGACGTGTGTTGTCAGCTATATTATTATTTGGTTTGCATTTCTGTGTGGATGGGCTGGCTATCAACACGGACGAGTGCGATTATGAGTTTGGAACATAGATTTGTGAAGATTGTTGGTTGACGCGTGTTCCGTGTCATTTCTAGATTTCCGGCCTGGGGGTCAGTCGTTTGGGGAGAGTTTTTGGGACGGTGTGTTATTAGCACGTGTGCAGAACCTCTATGGGATTTCTTTCATATCTGGCTGTATTTGGGCCATATTAATTGGATTTTGAAGAAAAACCACTTAATTTTTAACTTGACCATTCTATCTTACCTTCGTTGTTGATATTTTGGATTTTGGTGTCGAGTTAAAATAGCCGCAAGCGGGATTTATTTGAGGGAAGCCATTGTTAACTAGCAGGTGCCGTCCCATAATCAACCCAGCCACAGGAGTAGGCCACAGGAGTAGGCCACAGGAGTAGTGAAGTCGTATACCCAAAGGTTATAAGTGATTTATTTTTAAATATATAACGCCGTGACTTATTTTGACACCACGATTAAATTTTGTTTTAGTTTATTAATATAGTACATGTGAATTCGTATACCCAAAGGTTATCAGTGAATTATTTTTAAATATATAACGCCGTGACTCATTTTGACACCACGATTAAGTTTTGTTTTAGTTTATTAATATAGTACATTGTTGGAAACTATTCATTGCATTAGATAATATGCCAAAAAATATCAGAGATCCAATTAATAATGGAACTGTAGAAGGAAAAAAAATAGGCACGTGACAAGCCTTACTTTATTTATTCATTCTATTGTTATAAAAAAAATAGAATCATAAAAGAATTATTATAACAACAGGTAATTAAAACTGAATCTGTAAACAGTAAAGAAACACAATTAATTTACCGATATTAAAATAGGTAAATGTTGTGATTTTATAATTTCTCATTGTAAATAATAATATTATGTTGACATTTTTCAAAATAGAAAATCATTTTTATTAACGAACTTTGATATCATCAGAAACATCATCGAGTGTTAATATTACAAAAATAACTGATGATACTGAATTGTAAACTTTATTTGGATTATTATTGGTATTTACGTAAATAACACGGTCTTGATAGCATTAAACTAAAAAAAAAATGTTTCTATAATTTTAATTTTGTCCAATATTTGTGTATTCCGTCTTTATTGCATCCTTTTCGTATAAAACTCAATTATTTTTTTCAATAACATTTAATTTCCATGTTTCACATCTGCCAGGCGTGATGTGTCGGCTCACTTTTTTTTAATATACAGTTCACAGTCAAAACAGGTTAAGCTACGCGACTCTGGTTTCACGACTTAAGGTTACGCTGATGGCCTTGTCGTCACCATTAGGGGCAGACATGACAAAGTAATCTCCAATCGCATGCAAGTGGCCCTAAACACAATCACAAGCTGGTGCGCAAAGGAAGAACTCAATGTCAATCCTAGCAAAACAGTGCTGGTTCCATTCACCAGGAGGTAAAAGTACGAACTTAAAAACCCCAACTCTGAAAGAAATCCAGATTACTTTTTCCAAAGAAGTTAAGTTAATTAATCCGCAGAAAGTGCAGCGGCTAGTTTGTCTGGAAATCACAGGGGCACCATTCACGTGCCTTGCTGCAGACGTAGAGATTATGCTGAACCTTTCACCATTGTACTTATGTGTAATGAAAGAAACAGCATTCAGACTGACCAAGACAACACATCTTAAAGCAGGAAATCGGAATGGACATTTGAAGATTTTAGAAAATATTTTCCTGGAATTCATGACTAAGCCGACAGATATTATGCCAGTTAGGTACGACTTCGAAATGCAGTTTAAAGTGGTCATAAACAACCACCAATTTTGCACAGAGAACGGACCTCAACTAGGAAGGGATGCTTCAGTGTGGTACACTGATGGATCCATGATGACACTGATGGATCCATGATGAATAAAAGGGTTGGAGTGGGCGTTACAGGGCCAAAATTTAGGCTCTCAAAACCCCTTGGTAACACCCCAACCATCTTTCAAGCAGAATTACATGCCTTAGAGACATTTTTATTTTTCTCCTGTTATTTAAATAGTTAACGTTATATTTACCTTCACTATAATCCATTTTTAACAAACAAGGTATAATCTACGCGTTGTTCGATTAGATATTCTTCTTAGGGTATGACTGACTTTTAAGGTTTAAATACAGAGTAAGTGTCCCCGGTATTCAGCCGACAAACTTATGAAGAAACAAATGATACTAAAGTGGTCCCATGACAGATTATTTGCTGTTCCTATATTGATTTAAAATCAGCCAGAACCAGACAAGTTGATTTGAAAACTATTACTACTTATTGCGGATTCTTCGCAAACAATTATTTAAATTTTAAAACTAATCGTTGTAGTTAATAACATTACTTTCGTCGCATAGTAATTACAACTTAGAGTAATGCCTAAATTAATATTAATTCGAAAGCAGCAACCCTTTACCGTACTCTTCTGTAAAATTAATCCAGCAATTAATAATACGGTATTCGTTACTGGTAGGCCAGTAAGGAGTCAGATTAAATAACTTAAGCCTGATTGAATATGTAACGAAAAGATAATAAATTTTATAATTTAAAAACATCAATTTTTAAAATGATAAGTATATTTAAATTCTTTCATCATTCAAAAATAATGCTAACATTTCCTGTCGGGGTTTTAAATGTAATGAAGAATTTATAACAATATTTTTCTACTTTTAAAAATTCACGATTTTTCCTTTTTTGCGAACTTTCACAAACATACATAAATATAGTCACGCCTTTTTCCCGTGAGGGTTGCAACGGTTCCTGTACAAGTCTTTTGATTCTTCTACTTTTATCAGCGTTTTTATACATGCTCGTCGGTTGTTGGCACTCTTGTCCTGGCCTTTCTTTAAAAGTATTTCGACCTGATCGAGATACCTTCGCCAAGGTCGACCTCTACCTACTTGCCCATTCACACTCGCCTTATAAATATGTTTCGTTAATTTTCCTTCATTCATCCTCTCTACGTATCCAAACCATCTAAGCATTCCTTTTTCTATATTTGTAACCACATCTTCTTTTACACCACAGCGTTTCCTTATCTCACTATTCTTCACTTTATCTAACCGAGTCACTCCGGCTATACTTCTATTACTACTCATCTCCACAGCATTAATCCTATTTTCGTGCTTCTTCTGCCAAACCCAACATTCACTAACATAGATAAGTGAACTGCACTGCTCTACGCACAGTCAGTCTTGCCTTTTTTAAAACGTTAGGGCTGGTCATTTGTTTCCCAGCCAACCTAATCTTTGAATCCAAGGATACAAAATTTGTTTCTTTACATATTGATGGTAGGCTTTTATCTAAAAATATTGTTTTTAATCTCAAAAGTATCTACATATATTTCATTGATATTAGGTCGGATTTTGAATATCAGGTCTGGCCTCTGCATTATTGTCTGGCCTGAAAGCGGGGTGCTCTGTGCTTTTATAACCGCGGGCGGCAAAAATATTCGTTGTAATGTCAGAAAGAACTAGAAAGAATTTTTGTTCTTTCGGGTAATATTTGTTGGGTATATTTAAGAATCACGGGCCGTGAGTTGAATATAATTTAGAAAGTGATATTATTATGAAAAGTTATGTGAAATATCTAAGTGGTTTATCAAATAAGAATTTATTGTATAGAAAGATTAAGATAATATGTTTAGTTTTTGTACTGAGTGTTATAAATTATTAAACCCAAGAGTAAATATCCTATCAAAAGATTGTACTTGATTTTTTTTACAATTTTTGGTATTTTTTTCACCTGAATTTTAGCGTTTTTAAACTTCTTTAACAGAAAATTCTACACAAATGATTTTCAGTAAAAGACAATTTAATAATTTGTTCACTGTTCTAAATCGTTGCATCAAAACTTACTCTTTAAAAAAATCTATTCGTCGGCCAAGTAATGTTTTCTCAAACCGCTCCCAAAAATAATTCTTTACCTACTTATCTGTCACATTAACTCTACTATAGAAAGAGAAGAGGAAAATTGAGTCAAGGTATGCTCTTCCACCAGGACAACGCTCCGGCCCACTAAAGTTGTGATGCAATAGCTGCCATTCACAATGCGGTATTTGAAATTTTTGAACAACCCCCTTATTATCCAGATTCGGCCATCAGTGATTATCATCCATTCGCTTTGCTGATGATAACGAAGTGATGTCGCTTGTAGATGAATGACTGAAGACATTTCAACACCGATATACCCAGTGTATAAACGTTGCAGGTGACCATGTTGAAAAATCAAATCAATTTCATTCTTCTCTTGTGTTTGCTTCTATGTACGCGGCTGATCATAAATATTTAAAACATTGTGTACACTGCTTATTCACGTATAAACCTGGGGCTACATGATAATGGATCCAAGTGATCTAAATGAGACATGTCCAACATAAATCCTGCGGTTTGCCAAAACCAGCGGACTGGAATCCTGATGCCCTGAAGACACAGCGGTCACAGAGGATTAAAAGATCTAAAGTAAAGTATATAAAGTGCCCGAAAACATGGCAGAAGTTGAAGCATGCGCAAAATTTTTTTTAACTATTAAAAAGTCTACTGGAATATTCGCACTTCTTCGTACGATTTTAAAAAAATTTAATTTCATAGGTGGTTACTTCGAATAGATAAATTTAATAATTCTTTCTTTTACTTTACAAGCATCTGATATCACCCGAAATGGGATAACGCACGATTATTTATCAGATGTAATTCAATGCTCGTCCTAGGCATATAACCAGGAGTGTAGTTGTTTTCTGATGTATAATCAACCCACATATACCTATAGAATAGGTTAACATACAGCGAAACTAACTGGTACTTTAAAAATTAGTTTTATACATTTTTATATTTATTTTCGCTGTTAAGAATTTTTACAGTTTTCTATAATACCATTATAGTAACTATTTTTATACATTCAGAAGCTATTTATTGGTTGGAGCTTGCTAAAATGTATAGTCTTCATGTATATTTGTTAAGAAATGGAATTGTTAATTTGTATCTTCAAAGGGCAAACATAAGTTTGTTAAGACCTACCCTATGCTCTTGAGGGGCAACACCCCGAAACCGGTCCATAGGTGGTGCTTCGAATGGATAAATTTTATAGTTCTTTTTTTTATTTTACAAGTATCTGCGTATTACCCGAAATGTGATTATGCACGATTATTTATCAGATGTAATTTAATGCTCGTCGTAGGCATATAGCCAGGAGTGTAGTTGTTTTTTTTATGTATAATCGACCCACATATACCTATATTTTAGGTGAACATGCAGCGAAATTAACTGGTACTTTAAAAATCATTTTTATACTTTTTTATGAATGTAATTCGGACGAAAACGCATCCAGAGGACGACCAGCCTAACCGTTTTAATATAATCAAAGTTTAGTTGATGTTTTCGTTCGTATTTTGGAGTACCTACATGAAATGATACATGGTATAGTTTTTGGTTTAATTAGTTATGTAATTCCACTTAAACTGCAAACTAAAAATAACAACCACGCAAATTAAAACCTACTTGATGCATAAAAGCTGTTACGCCAATTACAGGACCTAATTAATATAGTGTTGTTTGTTTTGTCTAGGAGCAACGTCAAAACGAATGTAAACAATTCTCTAACTTAATATTTAGTTCGGACAGAACGTAAAAGGATCATTACGAGTTATACAACGTTACATTTTCCAGTTATGCAAAATGTAAATTCACTTGTTGAACATATAAAATAAGATTAACAATTTTGTTTAATTTTAACCAATTTTCATATTATTCGGCAAAGACATCATGAAGATGGAAAACACGTAGCAAAATGAAAAAAAGAAATTTTATAATTTATTACTAAAACATCAAAGCGGTGGAGAAATTAAAATAAATTGACCAGCAGATCTAAAAGAAAATCAAACATAAATGTTTAGGATCTGCTGTTAATTATCAAATTAGCCCATACGATTACTAATAATTGATTTCTTCACTTCCGATTATCCGATTTCACAGTAAAATAAATTCAAGGTTCAATATCTCGAGAAATATCAATCTGAGCAATTTGATTTTTGGGATCTTTTTTGTGGGGAATTAAATTTCCTACAAATTTGTCAAGTACATTTTTTCTGTAGGTCTTGTAATTTATAAGATAATGGGAAAAAACGAGAATTCTATGAAAAATCCAGGTTTAGTGACCCGTACTACCTCGCTGGTATAAGTTACGATTTTGCCGCAATCGGCACTTTTGTAGAGCATACAATTCTAAAAAAATCCTGACTTTGGACAAAGTGATACCATACAATGTCGCTGAGCTATAAAAATTTAAAAAAAAATAAAAGTTTACGTGTATTTTAAATGGAAAATCTTCACACGCTGTGAGCAAGTACTTAATATTAATATTAAGAGCTCAAATTTTCAGGGAATTTTTTTTGAGGTATTTCCAACAAAATGTCAGGATGGGAGCGAAAAAAAATATTCGCAAAAAAACACTTTACTACCCTATGTTCTAAAAATCCCATCCAGAGAATATTGGGCCAAGAATCTAGTTAAACCTCATGGCGCAGTATTTTTTACTAACGGTTTTAAACTAGAGTGGAAAGTAAGTTGAGGTGTCTTCTCAGAAGACCCTTCACTTAGCCTGTCGTTTCGTTTGCCTGATTACTGCAGTGTGTATCAATCCTAAATGACAGTCATTACCGAGGCAGCTTTCTGGACACTCCACAATGAACAAGCTCAGCGAAATATCCATTCTTTGCGACAGCCAGGCTGCTATCAAATTACTAAACTCAGTCTACTTTACCTCTAGGACAGCGGTGCAAAGCCGAGCAACCCTAAATGAGCTAGCAGCTAAGTTTAGAGTTCAAATTGTTTAGGTACCCGGCCACAGGGACTTATCAGGCAACTTTAAGACGGACGAGCAAGCAATAGAAGGCACCACCCTCCCAGCTGTTTTTTTTTTCATCTTAGCCAGGAGTACCGATTGCAAACTGCCGGCTCCTCCTGCACAGCAAAGTACTTCAAAAAGCCAACTTCTTCTTCTTCTTCTTCTTCTACTTGTTAGAGATCAAGATCTTGCCTCTGTAATATTTCCTGAGCTGTGGACTGCCAGCAGTCTCTCCATCTCTTTGGTGTTCTTCCGGGTGGACCGGTCCCTGCTGGTATTCCCTTTAGTACAATGCGTGGTAGTCTATCGTCGGTCATTCTCTTTACGTGGTTATACCATTCTTTTCTCCTCTATCTTTCCCATCTCACCACAGCAAAATAAACCCACATGCACATCATCGAAACAGATTTGGCCTAAACTAGAGCTACGTAGAACTAATGATGTTTTAACTCTATCCAGAGAGTCCATTGGAAATGCGATCGCGGCCATAACAGGTCACTGAGCAGGTGGATCCCATGAACAGCGCGTGGGAATAGCAGAGCTACGACACGACTTCTGTAGAAGCTGTCACTATGAGGCAACAATGGCACATCTCTACCACTGCCCTGCTCTAGACAAAAAATGGCTTTCTATACTAGGGCAACCGAACTTTGATGACTTATCGGATCTCTGCTCAGTTAGCATAAAAGACCTTACCCTTTTCATTAAAAGTTTCAACTGGTTCTCACGGTAGAGGAAGAAGGCATCGTCATCCATCACGGTATCACAACCGGCCAAAAAGCATTTGTGGGTTCCCTCCGAACTGCCGTTTTAACATAACCTAACCTATTATGCAGCTGCTCATTTATTTGTTTTCCTGTCAACGCCCTTCGTTTAATATCACAGTCATACTTTTCACCTCTCGTATACCCAAGTATACAATCTTTCACTTGTTTAACTCATTCCTCTTCCATAAGTTTGTCATGATTTTTTTTTCTTTTAAACACTATTATTTTCATCTTGCCTATTTTGACTTTCATCCATTTAATTTTCAGGGCATATAATATTAACTATGGTCTGCAATTCCTATTTAGATTATGTAAATATGACTTGATCAACGACGTACAGAAGGCATTTGAGGCTCAAATTCATTTTCAATCCATACATACTTTCTTTCAAATCTTTTTAACAACATCCATAAATAAGTTAAACAGCCATGGCGAAGCCACACATCCCATACTAAGACCTTTTTCTGCGCGACGTTTATCCCGACACATTTACTGGAATCCTTATTTCGTCTAAAGTATTTTGTTAAATAAAATTTTTCGGAAAGTGAGGATGATGAAATTGAAAACAGTTGAAGATCTTATGTAATGAGAAAAAAAAATCATAATTTTATTAGCTCGTGACTTGTTTTGAAATTTTCATCCTCGAGATTAATAGCCATCATTCACGAATATACGGTGGTTTCGGAATATCGTTAGAAACTCGATAGCCAGTATTCAACTGTACATTTAAGAAGTACAAAAATAAATTCCGCTAATATATTTAAACACTTCTTGTTTGGAAATTAAGGGTCAATAGGGTTTAAGTTTAAAAATGGGTACAACCGAAAGGCTTCGTGTAAAAAAGCTAGAGTCGTGTACAAAAGAATTTAATTTTTAAGAAATTATACTCACTGTAGACAAAAATGCTCTTCATTTGTTTATCTGGACAAAACTTGGATTTTTGCTAAAGGTGGAACAAAAAGAATTAGGCAGGACGATAACATAAAGTCTATAAAACACACCGATGGTAAAGGAAAAGGACACATTATTGTGCATGCAGGTGGAAAGCATGGTTTTGTTGATGAGGCGGATCTTTTTCGTCAAAATTAACTTAGCCGATTATCATGACAATATGGATACAGAGATGTTTGTGAAATGGTTAAAAGAGAAACTATTACCATCGTTACATGAACTATCTGTCATTGTATTAATTGCTCCGTACCATTCGGAAATTTTAAATAAGCAACCGACAAACTCCTAGACGGTACAGAAAATAAGGGAATGGTTAACGAACGAAAATATTTCATTTTCAGAGTATTGCTTCAAGCCGGAATTATTATCGATAACTAAAAGAAAGAGAACAAATTTACAAACTGGATCGTGTGATTATCATTGACAATTTAATCCCATTGAGTATATTTGGGGAATATGCAAAACCTATTATGACAATCACATTGGTTCTAATGGTTACAGTTACAGGCTGTTTTGGAAACCTGACAACGAGTTCGTTATACTGCCACTCCTGAAATTTGGGAAAAATGTGTCACAAAATGTGAAAATTTAATAGAGGACTGGTGGGTTCGTGAAAACCGCATTGAAGCAGTTAATCCTGTTATCATTTACAATCCGAATGAGGATAGCGACGACAGTGATTCCGACTATGATGACTATAAATCTGATGCTTGATAATACCGTAAGTACTACATGATTAAACATATTTATTAAATTTGTACCGATAATTTATTTTTGTTACATTCTCTTTAAACATAATAATATGTGCCTAAGTGCCTATTTCTAACTAAAAAAATCATCTAGAGCTACATCAACGATTTCTGTTCACAATAAAGCAAAAATAATAATAAAACCTCTCAACAAAAGCATAATAATAAACAAAAAATTTTCGGGTTTAAATTTAAGTGGAATTTACTAATGGACCTCTTAACACAGTGCGTCCATTAAGTCGATGCTTCGATACCGTCGTATATTGGTGAAATGAGCCATACGCTCGTTAAAGAATTTACTATTCAAAGCCGTTGTGGTAAAAATTAACACATTTTTAGAAGAGAAATTATTTAATCTCTCACATACGTTGTAGTATCTCTTCTGATATGTCAGACGGAAATATCCTTTAATCAAGTCCCTCCAACTTTAATTTGGGAGTCACGGTGTCTAATAATATGTTTTGGCATGACCATGTTGCTAACATCGCAAAGTCAGCAAGCCATAGGATAGGTTTTCTGTGGAAAGCTAAAAAAGTGTTTATTCCTGATCAACTGTTGACGACATAAAAGGTTCAAATCCGACCTCTTCTGGAGTATTGCTCGCACATTTGGGGTTCAGCACCAAGGCATTCTCTTCGTCTTCTAGATTACATTCAGAAAAGGGCCATTCGGTTGATAAACAGCTCAACTTTCACAGATACCCTTTACCCACTAGAACATAGAAGAGTCGCAGACCAGACATTAGTCTACAGATATTTCTATGGCAGATGTTCCAGAGAAATAAAAACTTTTATAACACCACTGGCCACATTCGGCCGAAAAACTTGGCACGCTGATCAGTCTCACCCATTTGTTCTTAAGATTAACACTACAAGGACCAATATCCATCAGGAATCCTTCGTTTACAGGGCTGCTACGAAATGGAACAAGCTTTCAAAATCAGTTTTTTTCAGAAAACTATAATCTGCAACTTTTCAAAAAGCGGGTCCACAATCATCTCCTTTCTATAATCCCTCTCCCTTTTAATAGTCGCAGTACGGGCCGTCCGCGGCCAACACGATAGGTCTACCCTTTTTGCGACTATTTTCACTACAAAAAAAAATGTGCATACCGTCGCTAACTGTTGTATACATGTCAACGAAGTAGGGACACTTCAAATTAGATCTTCTTCTTAATCATATCTTCATTGCTGAAGAGTTGTGACATCATGTCTATGAGCATTGATGAGTCGATTGTCTCCACTGCTGTCGGTCTTCCGCTACTCTTAAATTTGTCTGCAAGGTTTGCCCTGTAATCTCTTTAATTTGGTCTATCCATCGTGATGGAGATCTTCCTCTTGACCTTTTACCTTCCACTTTGCTCTGCACGATAAGTCTTTCTAGATTGTCTTGATCTCGTCTGGTGATGTGTCCGAAGTAACCCAGAATGCGACGCCGGCAACTGGTGGATAATCGATCGTTGATTCCTACTTCGCTTTATACTGACACATTGGTCCGGTATGCAGTCCAGGGTATGCGAAGCATCCTCCGCCGGCACCACATTTCGAATGCATCTATTCGTTGCCTGTCGCTCGACTTTATTGTCCAGGATTCGGAACCATATGAAAATATCGAAAACACTAAGGTGTTAACCAGGGCTCTTTTAGTGTTCCTGGTTATGCAATCGACTTTCCATATCTTGGATAAGTTTGACATTGCTGTCCTCGCTAATACTATCCGTATTCTTATTTCTGTTTCGCACCCTCCCTTGCTGTTTATTAGCGATCCTAAATAGATGAATTCCTCTACTACTTCAATTCTATTTTGCAGATTTCTTAACTGTATGGTGTTACTCCTATCAAATTAGATAGTTGTAGTTAATTACAATGCAACAGAAGTAGCTTGGCGGGCGAAGAAACACAAAATCTGCGCACAACGAAAACATTCGAATAACAATTCGATTGGCGACGACGAAATTTTCAGTAATCGTGAGTCACAAGTACAATCGGAGGAAGAAGTTTACGAATGTGAAGTATATTCAGCCGAATATTTGTTATTTAAGAGGCTAGTCGCCCGACAAGCTACTTCTGTTGCACTGTACTTGATTATTTATCGCGAATATTTCTTATATTTTGTGTGGTGGTCGGCTGGATACCGTACACCTCAACGTTTTGCATTGAAATTTCTGTTTCACAAATAATAAGCTTTCGTTGAAGAGAATAAAAAAAGCTAAATCAAGGAAGGTTCTGACATAGGTCAGGTTGTGAGGATATATGTATGTATATAAAACTAGATGGAAATGAATAAAGTAGAAAAATTATGATTGCTATATTCCATGATAGTAAGCTTTATTTAGGATTTTCCTCGTGACATTTTTAATGAGATATGTGCAGCATGACGATAAGAGCCTTCTATTCGGTTTTTAAAATTCTCCGTTCTGCATTCATTCCATTAGAGCTAAATCAAATTATCTCATTTTCAAGTAATATGCATAAAAAAGAGACGGCGTAAAAAGAAAATCATGTCCGGTATGAATTTTCCTATGTAAATGATATTTTTTTTAAATCTCTCCGTTACGATACACAAAATAGATTTATGGAAATTCACGCATCACCGAGATTTCAGATTTCACCAAAAGGCACGACGAATTTCATTACATTTTTTACGGGGATCTTATTCTCTTTTTCCGTATTAATGATAAATGGATTTTTGACGGGGTTTTACGATGAAAACAAACCATTTTATTTTTTTTTCTATTAAGGAGGTAATCTACTTAAGTTAGAATGATCCGAACCTTCAAGAAGCAGTAGAACCCGGTTAAAAAAACTAATATTTGAGTGATATTCCCGCAATCAAATTTAAAAATTTTATTTTAAACATGTGAAATCGGATAAAAATTCTTTTAAATATTGCACGTAAATAAAAAAAAATTGTATAGTAGCTATTTTATGTATCGCAATAATTCACTCTAAAATTTTTGAAAAACTCATAAAAATATTTAATAAATTTTTCAGCAAAACTGACAAACGTTTCTAGCAACGTTTCAGCAAAATGTTATGTGTCCATTATTAAAATCTACGTAATTCGAATCTTTTTTTTTACGACACCTGCGTGGAAAGTTCAAATTTTTCAGGAAAGTAAATGCCTCATTTTTACCCGGGTGAAAATTTTTTTATTAAATGTGCGCATGTGTCTATCTTTTTTCCTTGTCAGATATAAATAATTATAACTGCACCCCAGCTACAGATAATAAATAAAGTAAAGTTTAACCTTTACTCAAATTAATAAATTTTAAAAAATTTAGGTTATAAGATTTAATTAATTTTTAATGCATATAAAACAGAAGAGGAGTATGAAACATACATCAAATTTGACCCATATTTACATGCATTACATTTTTACGGTTGGGCCATTGGTGTCGGCACATATGTCACCTAGATCTTTTGATCATCTGTGACTACCGCTGTATCTTCAGGGCATCAGAATTCCAGTCCGCTGGTTTTGGCGAACCTCGGGATTTCTGCTGGCCCTGTCTACTTAGATCGTTTGGATCCGTTATCATACGACCCTAGGTTTTATACCTGTACACCGCTAGCATCGGGCAGTGACACAGAATGTGTACACTGCTCTCTTCCTCTTTTCCGCATAGTCGACAGTTTTTCTCGGCCGCCAGCATAAGTTTGAAGAGGTGCGCCCTTAGAGCGATGTGTCTTGTGAGCAGGCCAAGCGTGCTGCTTAGCCTACTACGGTCCAGAGTGCGTCAGCCCTCTTCTGGAGAGGTTTTTTATATCAGCAACAGGATTAATTTCAATAAATGTTTCGTTTCGGCAATTTATCACTGTATACCCAGGAACCCATGTAAGAGTGAATTTGTTTACCGTCGCTAACTCAGTCAGGGCTTTCATGCAGTCCCACGCCACCGATGATGTTGTGGTGTTACTCACGAGGGCCCCAATGGCCGCGCGACTGTCAGTGAGAATATCAATCTCACTGTTGGTCACTCTGTTTTCTGTCAGGTGAGTGCGCTGGTGCACCTGAGTAAGACATAGACCTTAGCTTGGAAGACCGAGGCGTATTTCCCCAGCAATATGCATTCCCTGTGGTTGCAGGATGCTCCAAACACACCTGCCCCGTAGCCTCCCTGATACCCTGATCCATCAGTGTACCATCGTTTCACTCCTGGGCTGGTCAATGGTGTTTTCTTTAACCAGTCTTCTCAACCCATAACTTAATCAAGTAACATTTATTTGCATACTTATTTAATACCAACTTTCCCTTACAAATGTGGTAAAAAGAAGTATGCGCACCACGGAAAGTATGTCATCTCAATCCGCGCGTTTTTCACGAGGGTAAGAATGACATACTATCTTTCCTGGATGCGCGATATACTATTTATTCTTGTTTACATGCTGCATATATTTTTTTGGAGAAAAAAGTAAATAATTATTTAAATAGAATTACTTAAAAATATAAATATTGCTTTTAGAACATAAATAAATAAAAATTTAATTTTGAGCTGTTTCAAAAATTTGTTATTGCATAAAGATGTGACAATGCTTTTATGTAAAAGCATTAATGAATTATCAACAATGACAATTTATGTGCCAGTGGCAAGATTCGTATAATTAAGTACCGTAAAATGGGGTTAATAGGAAATGTAGGATAAACAGGAACGAAACTTTACTGAAAAACAACATCTTTGTCTAAGTTGCAATACTCGTCATTTTTCACTTATGATTGCACGAGAGGTTTGTTTTTAATCGGGTACATTTGGGTTGTTTAATGATAAAATGTTGCCCAGCAATTAGACGACAATAAATGTCAACTATTAAAAACGCGACACCGAAGAAGGAGAGTTTTTAGGTCGTCAGTTTTCGAGTCAAATTATTAAAGAAAACAGTTTAGAATTTGAACAACACAAATTTAACTGATATAAATACAAACATCGAATGTAATTCGGCAGGAATATTTAATGAATAAGAAATTTAGAAACATATTAATGCAATCTTTATTTATAAAACATTAAAAATAAACACATGTTTATTTAAATGTACAAGTATTAAAAATGCAGTTATTGAAATTCACGCTAGGAACAGTGCGGGTGCCACAGCTAATCGTTTCTGTAGTATATGTTAAAGTTTTTTAATTCAAAAACTCCCACGTACCAATTTAAAATCGAGTCGGACCATAATTACAAACTCGTCCTTCATCTTGAATTTAAAAATTTTGGCAAACAAATCATACACTTCTTTACTTTAAAAACTCCCACGTACCAATTTATAATCGAATCGGTCCATAATCACAAAACTAGTCCTCCATCTTAAATTTAAAAATGTTGACAAAAAATCATACCTACTCTGTTACTCCGAAAACTCCCACGTACCAATTTAGAATCGAATGGGACCATAATTACAAACTCGTCCTTCATCTTGAATTTAAAAATGTTGGCATACAAATCATAAACTTCTTTACTCTAAAAACTCCCACGTACCAATTTATAATCGAATCGGTTCATAATCACAAAACCAGCCCGCCATCTTAAATTTAAAAATGTTGACAAAAAAATCATACCTACTCTGTTACTCCGAAAACTCCCACGTACCAATTTAGAATCGAATGGGACCATAATTACAAACTCGTCCTTTATCTTGAATTTAAAAATGTTGGCATACAAATCATAAACTTCTTTACTCTAAAAACTCCCACGTACCAATTTATAATCGAATCGGTCCATAATCACAAAACTAGCCCGCCATCTTAAATTTAAAAATGTTGACAAAAAATCATACCTACTCTGTTACTCCGAAAACTCCCACGTACCAATTTAGAATCGAATGGGACCATAATTACAAACTCGTCCTTTATCTTGAATTTAAAAATGTTGGCATACAAATCATAAACTTCTTTACTCTAAAAACTCCCACGTACCAATTTATAATCGAATCGGTCCATAATCACAAAACTAGCCCGCCATCTTAAATTTAAAAATGTTGACAAAAAAATCATACCTACTCTGTTACTCCGAAAACTCCCACGTACCAATTTAGAATCGAATGGGACCATAATTACAAACTCGTCCTTTATCTTGAATTTAAAAATGTTGGCATACAAATCATAAACTTCTTTACTCTAAAAACTCCCACGTACCAATTTATAATCGAATCGGTTCATAATCACAAAACCAGCCCGCCATCTTAAATTTAAAAATGTTGACAAAAAAATCATACCTACTCTGTTACTCCGAAAATTCCCACGTACCAATTTAGAATCGAATGGGACCATAATTACAAACTCGTCCTTTATCTTGAATTTAAAAATGTTGGCATACAAATCATAAACTTCTTTACTCTAAAAACTCCCACGTACCAATTTATAATCGAATCGGTCCATAATCACAAAACTAGCCCGCCATCTTAAATTTAAAAATGTTGACAAAAAAATCATACCTACTCTGTTACTCCGAAAACTCCCACGTACCAATTTAGAATCGAATGGGACCATAATTACAAACTCGTCCTTTATCTTGAATTTAAAAATGTTGGCATACAAATCATAAACTTCTTTACTCTAAAAACTCCCACGTACCAATTTATAATCGAATCGGTCCATAATCACAAAACTAGCCCGCCATCTTAAATTTAAAAATGTTGACAAAAAATCATACCTACTCTGTTACTCCGAAAACTCCCACGTACCAATTTAGAATCGAATGGGACCATAATTACAAACTCGTCCTTTATCTTGAATTTAAAAATGTTGGCATACAAATCATAAACTTCTTTACTCTAAAAACTCCCACGTACCAATTTATAATCGAATCGGTCCATAATCACAAAACTAGCCCGCCATCTTAAATTTAAAAATGTTGACAAAAAAATCATACCTACTCTGTTACTCCGAAAACTCCCACGTACCAATTTAGAATCGAATGGGACCATAATTACAAACTCGTCCTTTATCTTGAATTTAAAAATGTTGGCATACAAATCATAAACTTCTTTACTCTAAAAACTCCCACGTACCAATTTATAATCGAATCGGTTCATAATCACAAAACCAGCCCGCCATCTTAAATTTAAAAATGTTGACAAAAAAATCATACCTACTCTGTTACTCCGAAAACTCCCACGTACCAATTTAGAATCGAATGGGACCATAATTACAAACTCGTCCTTTATCTTGAATTTAAAAATGTTGGCATACAAATCATAAACTTCTTTACTCTAAAAACTCCCACGTACCAATTTATAATCGAATCGGTCCATAATCACAAAACTAGCCCGCCATCTTAAATTTAAAAATGTTGACAAAAAATCATACCTACTCTGTTACTCCGAAAACTCCCACGTACCAATTTAGAATCGAATGGGACCATAATTACAAACTCGTCCTTTATCTTGAATTTAAAAATGTTGGCATACAAATCATAAACTTCTTTACTCTAAAAACTCCCACGTACCAATTTATAATCGAATCGGTCCATAATCACAAAACTAGCCCGCCATCTTAAATTTAAAAATGTTGACAAAAAAATCATACCTACTCTGTTACTCCGAAAACTCCCACGTACCAATTTAGAATCGAATGGGACCATAATTACAAACTCGTCCTTTATCTTGAATTTAAAAATGTTGGCATACAAATCATAAACTTCTTTACTCTAAAAACTCCCACGTACCAATTTATAATCGAATCGGTTCATAATCACAAAACCAGCCCGCCATCTTAAATTTAAAAATGTTGACAAAAAAATCATACCTACTCTGTTACTCCGAAAATTCCCACGTACCAATTTAGAATCGAATGGGACCATAATTACAAACTCGTCCTTTATCTTGAATTTAAAAATGTTGGCATACAAATCATAAACTTCTTTACTCTAAAAACTCCCACGTACCAATTTATAATCGAATCGGTCCATAATCACAAAACTAGCCCGCCATCTTAAATTTAAAAATGTTGACAAAAAAATCATACCTACTCTGTTACTCCGAAAACTCCCACGTACCAATTTAGAATCGAATGGGACCATAATTACAAACTCGTCCTTTATCTTGAATTTAAAAATGTTGGCATACAAATCATAAACTTCTTTACTCTAAAAACTCCCACGTACCAATTTATAATCGAATCGGTCCATAATCACAAAACTAGCCCGCCATCTTAAATTTAAAAATGTTGACAAAAAAATCATACCTACTCTGTTACTCCGAAAACTATTTTGTTCACAATTGTATTTAGAAGAATCGGATCAGAATCACAAGCCGCCATTTTGTTTTTTCTGCAATAAAATTTTATTTTTACATGAATTGTGAACACCTGCCAAAAGTTAATGAAAATTCATGTTTTAGTTATGCGAAAATTAAATAAATTAATTAAAAAATAAACAAAAAACAAATATGTAGTAAAAATATTTCATCAAAACCATTTTTAAAAATAAAGAAAAACGCTTTCAATAAATATTTATTAACCTGGAAGTACAGAAGTGTATTTATTTTTTAAAAATAAAACCAATATCTAAGACATAAATTCATTAAAATTGTTGCATATTTACTGTACTGTAATAGTTTAATAATTGTGTCAGTTGTAAAATAATGACCGGGTTATTATTAGAAGCGTCACAATCTCTGATTGGTCGATTTGACAACCTCTGATTGTTCGATTCGATTAAGCGCATAGTAAAGGACGCGCAGAAGGTCTCCTATCTGTTAGTAGAGATGGGCGATAACGTGATTTTATCGTCATTAATTAATTATCGCATAATTCAAATAGATTTAATTACATTCTGAAAAAATTTAAAATAGTTTAATTTCTGGAACGGACATTTTTTGTAGTAAAAAGATTCAACTCTCGTTTAATAAAATTTGTTTGTAGTATCATTTTGAATGGATCTGGTCGTGCACATATTTCATGCGATTTCTCTTTTTAAATCTTTAAAAAACATATTTTTAAATTGCAAAACCTGTTTTTGTATGTAGCTGTCGCAGTTTCGCTCACTTTATTTGTTTCCGGGGGGATTATTTTAATCATACTTTAAAAAATGACGTTGAAATGCTTCAAATTTAATGTGGTCATCTTATAAAACAATTTTAATTTACACTACATATAGTGTGAAATAGCCAAATGAAATTTAATTCATTATTTTGTTTCGATTGAGGAAGAAAGAGTAAAACAAGTAAATGAATTGGTGTACTTGGATTCAAAGTTTACGAGAGATGGAAAGTATGACAGTGACATTAAGCGAAGGGTGTTGGCAGGAAAACAAATTAATGGGGCACTGCATAGCTTTATGAACAGCCAGAAAGTGTCAAAAAAGGCACGTCTGGCAGTGCATAGAGTGTGATGGTTTCTACACGTATGTATGGTAGTGAATGTTGGGTTTGGCAGAAAAAGCATAAAAATAGAATTAATGCTGCGAAGATGAATAGACTGAGAAGTATAACCGGAGTGACTCGGTTTAATAAAGTAAAGAATAGTGAGATAAGAGAACGCTGGGGTGTAAAAGAAGATGTGGTTACAAAGATATACAAAGGAATGCTTAGATGGTTTGGACACGTAGAAAGGATGGGTGAATGAAGATTGACGAAACAAATTAAGTGAAAGGAAGTGGTCTCTGTCTACCCCTATGGGAAAAAGGCGTGACTATATGTATGTATGTAATAAGGCAAGATTCATCTCAGATATTTTAAAAACTGGTTTTTTAAAGAGTGTACCTACTGTGAGAACATTTTAAGTAAAGAAACTGGGAAAACCACCGGAAGAAAATATTCTACTTTTAGAAGATGGCAACTTTAGTTACATGTTTTGCCAAAAAATACAAAATCACTTATTCAACACTAGGGTCAGGGAATAATTTTGTCACGAATATATCGCAGAACAATTTTTAATTTTGCTACAGCATAGAAAGAGGTAAAAGAGCAAACATAAAAAAATTATTGGTGAATTTGGTTGATGGCCATGATGTAGATAGATCCTTTTTCATAGGATTACCGAAAGCAAGCGCGTCGGCATCGACATCAAACATTAACGTCACTTTACGACGAGTGTCCAAAGACAATTGAATGGAATTTTGTTTGTGTTTTGTATTTTTTATTTATATTTAAATACATACAGTGTATTTTTAAAAAAAGTTTTGTGATAAAGCTTAAACCTATTTTTATATAACGGACTTTCGGCTTTAACGGACACTTCCTCCCCCCAATTAGTTCGTTATATCGAGGTTTTTCTGTACTTACGTCCATTTATATTTTATCAGTATCAGTTTTTTCAGAGAACTATGATCCACAATCATCTCCTTTCTATAATCCCTCCTACTTCTAATAGTCGCAGTGCGGGCCGTCCGCGGCCCACACGATAGGTCTACCTTTTTTGCAACTACTTTTAGTAAAAAAAAAATTCATTAGTGCATGTTTTACACGTCCAAATCAGCACTGGCAGCTCACGGCTCTTTGTAGTTTTACTCTCACAGCCAAAGGAGGGGAGCAGGGATTTAAAAAAGACGGGAAATGTGCATATGGTAAAAGGTTGGGAATCTATGCTTAACTGCAATGCAACTAAAATAATTGGAATTTTAACATGTAATTTTTTTTAAAGTATTGGGAGAAAATGTAAAATTTAAAGACCATTGTAAATAGAATTGTTCAAAAGACATTTTATTCGACCCCCAATGCCATTTAAAAATTTTGGGGTAATTCTTACTCTCGCTTGAGGTTGAAAGTAGCGGACTCTAAAATACCGGAAAATAAATTCTCCCTTTAATAAAAAATCGACGGGTCTGAGCGTTTTTCTAAAATGTTGACGAGGTTCCTGCAAATGACTCTGTATCGTTTTCGGTTGGCCACCCTGTAATATTATTGGTTATCATTATTAGTTGTATGTAGGTTCAACAGATGGCATTATGGCGATAACTGCGTACAGCGTTGCCAACCTTTTCAGGCGTGTACCTTAAATAAGTTTCGGTTCACCCACTTTCCCTTAATTCGGCTAAATGTTAGGTCCTTAATCATAAATAATATCCAGCAGCAAAAGGCGTGTTATATTACATAACGTTTTCTGTTCGGTTTTAAAACATCAGCGAATCCATCATTTTAATTGTATCACGTAACTCGTTCAAGTTGGCTTATCAATGGGAACAAAACAGAATATAAGGAAAAAAAATAATGGTTTAGAAAAAGACGAAACGTGACGTTTTCAAAGGTAGCCCGTTAAAATAGAAGAGGCGTAATAAAAATTCAAATTTTTAAATTTACATTTTAAATGCTTTTTCATACATTGTGACGACGAGTGAAGCATAAAGGAACCGCTGGTCTTGCGTTTACTCACCGATAGAATTGTTTAATGGTCACTGGCGAATGGCTAATGGAACAATTACGAAAATAAACATCAAGTTACAATCACCCTAAACAAAAAAGTTTTCAAATTTGATTCTCTGTTTATTTTTTACGTAAATTATTACCAACATGTTTAATTTAATTAATGTTAACAAAACTATAAATCGGAAACATGCACTTCCCATTTTATCGGTGCACAAAATTCTCCAAAAAATTTGGAGTGTTACTACCAAATATCTTAAATTCCTTGATTGCAAAACATGCATTTGTCAGCGCCATTGCAAAACTGTTTCCTGTTCAATAGGTTTCGGTACAGTTATTTAATTAAAACATACATAACAAGGTAGGAATCTTTGACTGTACTTTAGTACGAGATTAAAAAATCAACAAGAATCGACAGCTTTGTCAAAACGTTTGATATTTGTAGGGTCGATTTTCGGTAATCCGAGTTTAACGTGCTGATCTACCAACACTTTATTAGTAAGGAAACAGAGTCAAATTTATAATCAATATTAGGAATTATTATATTTTGTTTAACTTATTTGAAAAAGAATGCGTATGGATTAAGAAAAACATTTTTTTTGTTGTTGCCCTGGATATTTCTATAATTTCAAGCACACAGTTTACAAATATATTCATGAAAGTACTGTATTGGCTCTGGTTTTTATAATTTTGGTTATTTATAATATTAAAAATAATAAACAATTTACGACGGCTCATCTAAACACGAGTTGATAATAAGTGGTTTCTGGTTCTCGCTTTCTGCACATTTATTTCGCGCAAACATGTAAGTGATGTCCCGCACTCCTTACTTTGTTAAACTGTTATTATTTAACAAGATTGTAAGACGCATGACGCGCGTTTGGGTAAGTTTGGGTTCGTATGCCCTCAGAAACTATGATATTGCCAAACTCGCAGCATTTAATACATAAACAGCTCAACTAGAACATAGAAAAAGAGTTGCAGACCAGACATTACTCTACAGATACTTCCATGGCAGATGCTCCAGAAAAATAAAAACTCTTATACCACCACTGGCCAAATTCGGCCGAAGAACTCGGCACGCTGATCAGTTTTACCCATTTACTCTCATGATTGACACTACAAGGACTAATCTCCATCAAGAATCCTTCTTTTACAGGGCTGCTACGGAATGGATCAAGCTTCCAAAATCAGTTTTTCCAGAAAACTATGACCTGCAACAAAAATCGGCTGCACAATCATCACCTTTTTGTAATTCCTTCCCATTCTAATAGTCGCAGTGCGCGGTCCGCGGCTCACACGATAGGTCTATCTTTTTTGCGACTATTTAAAACAAAAAAAATATATCTACAAGAGGCAGTAAATATGAAGATGGAAGATCAGCTCCACTGTTGTTTCTTAAAATTTTGTTGTTGTTTTCCTGGATAATTCTGCAGATTTCTATAATTTTAAGGTCACGGTTTACAAATATATTCATGAAAGTACTGAATTGGCTCTGGTTTTTATGATTTTGGTATATAAATAATATTAAAAATAATAATCAATTAACGCAGGCTTTTCTGAACACGAATTATTAATAATTTTTTGGTTTCTGGTTAAAATTCGGTTTCTGCACATAAATTTCGCGCATACATACATAACATGATTGTGCAAGTGATTCCCCGCACTCCTCACTTTGTTATCATTATTCAACAAAATTGTAGGACGCATGACGTGCGTTTGGGTAAGTTGCTAATGTGAGGATTCGTAGTAGACGTTAAAGGTTTATACGAAATAAAACGTGGAAATATTCAGCTTTACAGTCTACAAAATATTCTATCTTGCACAATGAAGACCCTTCTTGGCCTATTTATGCCTCAAAAATGGCTCAGAAACTATGTGATGTTTAGTTGCCAAACTTGCAGCAATAAATACAATCTACAAGTGGTAGTAAATATGAAGGTGGAACATCAGCTCCACAGTTGTTTCTTAAAATAAGCTCAGCGATTTAATACGAAATCAAAATTTATCAAAACAAGCATCAGAACTTCTTGCATCAAGACTCAAAGAAAAAAATTTATTAAAACCAAAAGTTACAATAACAGCATACAGAACAAGGAAAGTAAAATATTACTTGTCTTCTGTAATACATCGCAAAATTACTTTTAGACATGGGTGCAAAAAAATACAAATCTACTTATTGACGACTCTTCATTGAAAGCTGCAAAAAAAGTTTAAAATGCGTTTTAGTTAGGTATAGAGAAGTTAAAAGCTGGAATATTTGATGGCCCTTAAATACTGACTTTATAAAAATTATGACTTATTCTGAAAGTAAAGCTTGAAAAGAATTTGTGTTGGGTATAGAACATTTCTAAGGTAACTATAAAGCACCAAATTATGAAGAAATTGTTTAAAATATGTTGGAAACCTTCAAGATTTCAGAAGCGAAAATGAGCGCACTTTCTTTATAGTCATCTGAATATATTTTCTGATAATCTGGGAAATTATAGTGAGGAGCGGGAAGAACGGTTTCAGCAAGATCTAAGAGTGATGGAGGACAGGTATCAGGGTAGATGGAACGGTCACATGATGGCAGATTACTGCTGTTCTTTATAAACAGATTCGCCCAAAAAAAATTACAAAAGAAAAGCTTATAAAAGGTATTTATCTGATTTGTAACATTGTTTTTGATAATTTTTCTCGCTTTTTACATCTATGTAAATTAAATCATTAAAACAAAACAATATTTTTCTATAAAAAAGATTTAGTGCTTGTTTTTTTTTATACTTACTGCCTTTTTATAGTGTAATATAAAAATGAAAATTTAAAGAAAACCAGAGCCAATATTCCAAAATCATTCTTTAACACATGCATCCTGCCTGTCGCAACATATGGTCTTGAGACAAAGGCTTTAACCAAAAAGTACACCAATAACCTTAGGACAATGCAAAGGGCCATGGAACGGGCAATGCTTGGCTTTAGCTTACGAGATAAAATCCGTAACGAAGAAATAAGAAGAAGAACGAAGGTAGTGGATATAATACAGCGAATGGCCGAGCTAAAGTGGCAATGGGTTGGACATGTTGCCAGACATGGTAACATACAGCGAAAGACAGAACAGCATGGAAACAAATGCAAGAGGCCTTTCTTCAGGAGTGGACAGATAATGGCTGACAAAGAAGATCGAGAAAATATGAGTGGTGCGTTTATTTTGTCCAGAAGTTTATCTACTTACATAAAATAAAAAAGGCACATTTTTAAAAAAAATTCTAATAACTTGGGATTAAAATTTTCAAAATTGATTTTGTTGCTATTTAATTGGATTTTTAATACATCTTTTCCACCCTCTGAAATACTTTTCCGGTTTTTGATCATCCTTAAAGTTTGTTTGGAATTTAAGCCATTACTACGTGAGTTTATGATTATTTCTTTTTATATTTTCGAATAAGACTAATTATTATAACAATGTATACCACAAAGTATTTCTCGAATTTATTTTTTCCGAAGCTCGACAATCTCTTAAACTTCGTGGAAATCTAGGAAGTCGACTTCAGACTCGAAGAGGAGATTGTTATAAACGTAAAAATTTGAAAAATACAAAAACTCAAGATAAAATATCGCGAAAGCTTATGTTTCCAACTTAAATGCTCAGTTAGCATTATTCTAATAGAAATCGTACAGTTTTCGTCTCTCGGGAAACTGCAATTCACTGATATGCAGATGGGAAAAGAAAAGTTTAGTCCAAGTTTTTCTGCAGGGGAGAAAATCTTGCATACGTAACAATGATGAAGTTTGCGCGAAAATAGAAACTTGCATAATATTTACAATAACAGCTAATCTAACTTATGAAGTTTTTAAGGAAATTTTTCCTCGAGTTTATAGGATAGTTTTAAATTTCCTTAAACGTCGTCCGCGAAGGATGGATCGTTGTCGGTTTTTGAAAGGTTCTATTATTTCGAGAAAATAAGATTTGCGGTATACTTATTTATTTTATGTGGCTGTCTGCCTTGGGAGTTTATATACAAAATTAAAACTATATTTTTCCTACATAAATAAGATTTAATCTTTAAAAACATTTTGCATTTAGTTCCAAAGTAATTTAACAAATTATTAAACATAACATAAATCATCTCTTTTATTTTTAAACCACAGCAAAACAACTAAGTATTTTAATTTAAAACTTTATTTTAAAAGCTACGTCATTTTTAAAAGAAAGATCTAATTATTTGTGGGGCTAGTTAATTCTACGTTCTTATTAAATGTACTTCTAGATGTTATAAACGTGACCACACATTTTTTTTTGTATGAGGCTTAGTTGCCAAGTTATGGGCTTCTAAAAATTGACGTTTTAAACGAGAGGATTTTTTGAAAGCTGTTTTCCGAATTAAACAAATTTGCAATTAAATATTAAACGTGGTGATTTCTATAGAAAATTTACTGTTCTTTTTAATTTTTAAAACAGATTTAAATTTTTTTTGGTAATTATACAAACAGATACACATCTCCGAATTCCTTGAAATTTTAGTATGTTATCAAGTTTGTTATCCTGAACAAGAATATATGAATATATGTATATATATATATATATATATATATATATATATATATATATATATATACCTGTATACCAGTTTCGAAGTGATTGCTCCTCATCAGTACAGGGCAGGTTTTCTCGAACAACTACATTCAATCCTAGACTCCTATTAAGTACACATGAAGGACCACGCAAAAGGGTTAGTAGTGACATCTGTACTTTTTAACAAGCACCACCCGGTAAATAACTTCCAAAAACGGAAAATACTATAATGTGCAAAAATTATAGAAAACTGCATTAATGCAGTAAACTATAAAAGTATTGTCGGTATTAAAAATATGTAGGTAAATACAGCAGAATAACTCTTACACCTAATTTTCGCTGTCGGACTTCAAAATACTTTTATAGTTTACTGCAATAATGCAGTTTCATATAATTTTTGGTATTCTCCGTTTTTGGAAGTTCTTTACCGGGTGGTGGTTGTTAAAAAGTACAGATGTCGCTACTAACTCTTTTGCGTGGTCCTTCATTTGTACTTATTAGGAGTCTTGGATTAAATGTAGTTGTTCGAAAAAACCTGCCCTGTACTGATGAGGAGCAATCACCCGAAACCGGTTTACAGGTGGTTTCTTCGAGCAAATAAATTCAATAGCCCTTTCTCTTATTTAACAACCACCTGTATATCTTGCTTCCTGTGATGGGGTAGTATACACGGTTATATATCAGATGTAATTTAATGCCTGTCGTAGGCATATAGCCAGAGGAGTATTTTGTATTCTGATATTTCATCGACCCACTTATACCTATATATAAAACATATGTAGGTAAAGACAGCAGTTATAATTCTTACATATATATTCAAACGCAAAGATACCTAAAGGTTATCTTTAGGTAAAGGGATATATTTAGGTATGTTTTTGCGTTTGAAGAGTTAAATAATTGTAATGATTGTGATTGTAATAAGTTAATCTTTGAAAGAGATAAAAGGGGGCCAGGATAAGACAATGCAACACCCACCCCCACCCCCACCCCCGGCCCCTTTCAACCCTCTTAACCATCAATTTTTATGTAATCATTTAATCAAATTTAACGATTGTTGTCGTGACTACATAAAAATCGATAGTAAAGAGGGGTAAAAGGGTTCGGTAGGGGGGAGGGTTAAAAACTTTAGACTAACTTCTTACATTAGAATAATAAAATACATAAACAATTTAATAATATGTGAAAACCTTTCGATAGGCTTCTTCTTCTTGATGTGGCTTATCTTCAGTGGACGTTGGCGATTACTATTGCCCATCTTATTTTATTTGCTTCAGCCCGAAATAGATCCATAGATGTCATTCCTGTCCATTGTCTTAGATTTCGCAGCCGCGATATTCGTACTTCATCTTTATCTTCGTTAAATTTTCATCAAAAACAAGTTATAAATTTTTCGTCAGTCCATTTATGTTACATTTAGACAGTTACTTACGGCAATACGGTCTTTGTAATTCTGTTAAAATCTTCTTTGTCGAAAATTTATATCTATCTGTATAGTCTATCTCCAGAAATTACCCTGTAATGAAGTTTATCCACTTTTCCGCGCTAATTTTCCCGTTATAATAATTTTAATACGGCCGCATCGTGTCATCAAAAAGAATTTTTAATTTGTTTAAGTCCGAGCGGTCGACCGACCGTGCACAAACGGCTTTATTCGATTTGCATGCCGAAACAAACATTTTTATTTAGTTATGTACCTTTTTTTCGGTCCCAGCCCGATTTTCGACGAAATTTAATCAGCACGATATTGCCATTGTCGCACCGGTCGACGCCATGTTTCCACTATTTTTTTGCTATTTTTTATTGTTTTACAACCGTTTATTCGACCGCACAGTATCTAACACATTCAACAGTGTTTTTATTTTATTTAAAAAAAAATTGTTATTTTTGGTACCTAAATGTTTAATAAAACTTCTGGGCAAAATTAAATATTAAATCACACAAATTACTATAATCAATTAATTTCAATAATTAACTTCTCAGAGGAAATAATAATGATGTGTCCGATTTTGCGAATCCCAAATTTTGACATATCTCCACATTTCAAGGTCCCCAAATTTAATTACAATAGTTGTTAAGTGGATGTCTGTGTGTGTATGTACGTATGTGCGTATGTTAGTATGAGCGTTCGGAATTATTTTTCGTTTCGATTATCTCGAGAACAAAAAATGATATTGACGTGGGACCAATTGCATTCGACGAATAATTAGGCAACTTTGAACTGATTAAATTTTCAGCAAAATCGGTCAAGCTGTTTTTTATGGAGAATAAAAAAAATGGTAAACTTTCGGAATTATTTTTCGTTTTGATTATCTCGAGAACAAAAAATGATATCGACTTGGGACCAATTGCATTCGACGCATAATTAGGCAAAATCGGTCAAGCTGTTTTTTATGGAGAATCAAAAAACTGAAAAAAATGGTAAACTTTCGGAATTATTTTTCGTCTCGATTATCTCGAGAAAAAAAATGATATCGACGTGGGAACAATTGCATTTGACGCATAATTAGGCAAAATCGGTCAAGCTGTTTTTTATGGAGAATCAAAAAACTGAAAAAATGGTAAATTTCAGAATTATTTTTCGTTTCGATTATCTCGAGAACATAAAATGATATTGACGTGGGACCAATTGCATTCGACGAATTAATGGTGGAAGTGCGACACTGGTAGTGTGTGTTGCCTCCCCCACAAATGGAAATAAGTAAGTTTTGCAATATGACGCAACCACGTGGCACAGGAGTCTGAGTATTGGTGCAAGTTAAGACGTGTTTATTAGGGTGTTTCATTTTTAGGCGATTATTTTTTTCGGTCCTACTTGAAAATCTGATAATTTATAGAAAAAAAAATATTCCCGTTGGAAAAAAAATTCTAAGTCAATTAGAGGCTTTGCTCATTCAAAAATTCGATTTCTCATATAAATAACACGGGAATTTTTTTTTTCGGTTTTAATTAAATTTTGGATGAAATCTTAAGAAATTTGTTCCTATACTTCTTCTTCTTTAAGTTTCATGTACTCCTAGTACGTTGGTAACCAGTATTTGTAGCCTAATTTTATCTGCTGCCGTACGGAAAAGTGTTCTGGTGCTGAGGCCATACCATTGTCTTAAGATTTTGAGCCATGATGTTTTTCTGCCACCTTGGCTGCGGCGGCCCTCAATTTTGCCTTGTATAATGTTTTGGAGAAGTGAATATTTTTCGTTTCGTAGCACATGTCCGAAATACTCTAGCTTCCGTTTCTTTATTGTTGTTATTATTTCAGTTTCTTTGCCTAGTTGTTGTAGCACTTCCCGATTGGTTTTGAGTTCAGTCCATGAGATCTTCAACATTCTTCTATATGTCCACATTTCGAAAGCTTCAAGTCGTTTGCACATACTGTTGGTAAGTGTCCATGCTTCCATTCCATATAAGAGTATACTGAATATATAGCAGCGAAGTATTCTTATTCGTAGTGTAATTGGGAGGTCTCGACTTGTCAGTACTTTTCTCATTTTGATGAATGCTGATCTGGATTGTTCTATTCTGCAGCGGATCTCTTGGCCATTATCATTTGACTCGTTTAGGTAACATCCTAGATATTTGTAGTGCTTTACTCTCTCTATAATGTCATTGCCAATTCGTAAATTTTGTTGGGTGTTGTTTGGGTTCTTACTGAAAACTAGTCATTTACTTTTCTTTGTGTTGAGCGTGAGTCCCATTGAAGAACTGTGGGTGACTACTGTGTTTAGCATGTCTTGTAAGTCGTTGATGTTTCCTATACTGTAATAACTGCATTTTTAAGTTTCCTCAGGTTTCTAAGACATTAATCTAATAGAATGTTGAATAAAATTTCCAAGGCTCTAGGTGAATATTGGTAGAAACTATTAATTAAACCTTTTAAAAAATTGCCCATTCCTGTTTATTTACAAGTACATTTGCCTATAGGGTATTCGAAAACTTTCCAAGCACCCTGTATATAGGGTGTCACGTTAAGCCTAAAATATACGTACACAGGCACACAAAATGTAATAATTTGCGCAATATCGGTATTCTACCGAAATATTTTGATCTTAAATTCAAGTAAATTGCAAAAGTAATTCTATCATCTGTAGAAGTGAAACGTCAAAACAACCACTTTGGCAAATTTTTTCTGCATTAACAGCTTTCTCGACAAGCTTATTCGAAAAAAGGGCACATATACGCTTATTAAATAAATAAAAAAGTATCTTTATTTAAATTTTTCTTCATGTAGAAAGCTTTTATTTATTCTGAAACAATATGGCATCTTACTTTGAAGTAGTGAGATATTGAAAATAAAACTCCCAAGACAGATTCGACTCGCTTTCAAGCACTAAAGCGAGAAAACATAAATTATTTAACGATATTTCTGAACAAAGAGAATTCGTACTTTTTAGTTAATATTAGTACGGGAAACACGTTATTTGTCATGGATATTATTTGCTTAGTAGGTGTGTATGTACGCGTTAAAAAAGCCTTTCAAAGCAAGAATCTGTCACGAAAATCTAAGGTTCTCCTGTACAGAACGGTAATTAGACCTATCATCATGTAACGGAAGTGAAACATGGACACTGACGAAAGCGAGTGAGTATAAATTACTGTATTGCGAACAGATTTTGAGAAGAATCTTTGGACCACTATTCAACCCGGAGACGCAGAGATATCGCATAAGAACTAATCGCGAACTAAATCAACTCTACCAAGACCCGGATATTGTAAGTGAGATAAAATCCCAAAGGTTACGGGCAACACATGTACAAAGACAGCCAGATAAACGTTTTCTGTGGAAAGCTAGAAAGTTTCTTACTCCTGATCAACTGTTGACGACGTACAAGGCTCAAATCCGACCTCTACTGGAGTATTGCTCACACATTTGGGGTTCAGCACCTCTTCGTCTTCTAGATTACATTCAGAAAAGAGCCATTCGTTTGATAAACAGCTCAACTCTCACAGATACCCTTCACCCTCTAGAACATAGAAGAAGAGTTGCAGACCAGTCATTGCTCTACAGATATTTCCATGGCAGATGCTCTTGTACCACCATTCGCCACATTCGGCCGAAGAACTCGGCACGCTGATCAGTCTCACCCATTTACTTTCAAGATTGACACTACAAGGACCAATCTTCATCAAGAATCCTTTTTTTACAGGGCTGCTACGGAATGGAATAAGCTTCCAAAATCAGTTTTTCCAGAGAACTATGACCTGCAACTTTTTAAAAAGCGTATCCACAATCATTTCCTTTCTATAATCCCTTCCCCTTCTAATAGTCGCAGTGGCCCACACGATAGGTCTATCCTTTTTGCGACTATTTTTATAAAAAAAAAAAAGTATGGCAAAGCAACCCGCTCGGAAGACCACGGCTAAGATGGCGTGACAACATCAAAAGCGACCTTGATGCCATGGAGTATGAAATGGATACCCAACTAATGACGAACCGAGAGGAATGGAGACAAATAATCCGGTCAGCCAAAACCCACCAACGGTTGTAGTGCTACGGAGTAGTAGTAGTAGTAGTAGTAGTAGTAGGTTTTACTCCATTATTTCATCGAATTCTATCGAATGAAAAGAGTCATTAAGGTAACTATTTTATGTCTCGTTATAATTTTTAAGCTCTTGTTACTTCGACTAGGATCAAGTATATTTTTCAATTAGCTTCAATAACTGTTGTCAGGGAGGTGGTATAAAATTAAATTGACTACAACAGTTATTAAAGTATATATGACATATTAATGACAATGTAAACGTTGAATTATGGAACAATGAGAATTGACAAACTGATTTTAATTTGTAATTTAAAATCAGTTTGTTTGTTGATGAAATGTTCATTTCCTATGTTGACCCTTTGTAAAGAATTTTGACAAGTGAGTTAATTTTTGATTTTTCCAAATACTAACCCCAACAATTTTTAACAATATTAATTATAAAAAAAATTTTTACGAACGACTTTTCACAAAATTAATTCACTTTTTAGAATTCTCTCCTGATGATGGCAATGTTGCCGAAAACGTTTGGGAATTGATTTTAAAGAATTGTGTACTATAGCCTTTTGGCAGTTTGTCATATACATTAAATATTACAAAGTACATAAATCTTTTTCTAAATTGACTATAAATTGGTTAGCAAAACGGTTCGCGTTTTCTTTTTAATTATGTAAATATTATTTGTGCATTATCCAAGGTAAGAAGAGAGAATATATTTTTGCAAAAATCCAAACCAAATCACGATTTAAGTAAAAAAATTCTCCCAACATAAGCAATGTTTTACATATTAGACAATAATATGGTATGATTTTACTGGGAGTTCAAAAAAATCACAATTTTTAATCGTGATTAATGTGGTATGATCTATTTCAAGTATTTTTACGTGTAAAATAATAAGAAATGGTTTTTTTGTTTTAAGGCGTCTCGTACTGATTTGGTTTATTTAATTGGGCTTGCAAGCTTTGGCTCCTTTAAGTTTTAAACATTACTTTTAAAGGATCAGATAAATATCTTAGACTTTAACTGTTGGACTTAATAAATAACAAAGAAAATGCGTTTTATCTAATTCAGTAGAAGAATGGCAGAAAATAGAAAGAATATTACAGGAAGAATTGGAATTATCAACGGCTCAATTATAAATTATTGAAAAACGAAATAAACAAGCACTAACGTTCTTTCATTTTAAATACTTTTTGGATTCAATAAAAACCAAATTTAATTTGGCAAGCCTTAAATGCCGTATAAGAAATGTATGGATTACTACCATTTATAATAAAATAGAACCATTTTTAGCAAATATGTTGTCACGTGCCTATTTTTTCCCTTCTACAGTTCCATTATTAATTGGGTCTCTGATAGTTTTGTATTCCTCAGGTACTCGTAAATAGTTTCGCTTACCGTATTTTGTTGTAATTTAAATATATCACTCGTTGTAAATAGTGTTGCATACCTTGTGGTGATAGGATTATTAATGGCTGTGACATTTTTGTTAATCGATGGAGATGGAGTGGGGTTTTTGTTATTAGATTTTTGCTTTGATTTTTGGCCTCGATTGTCGTGTGTTGTCAGCTATATTATTGTTTGGTTTGCATTTATATGTGGATGGGCTGGCTATCAACACGGACGAGTGCGATTATGAGTTTGGAACATAGATTTGCGAAGATTGTTGGTTGACGCGTGTCCCGTGTCATTTCTTGATATCCGGCCTGGGAGTTAGTAGTTTAGGGGGTCGTTTGGTGTCAGTCTTAGGAGTCGGGTGGTGGTGAGAGTTTTTGGAACGATTTGATATTAACACGTGAGCAGAACCTCTACGGTTTTTTCTTTCATATCTGGCTGTATTTGGGCCATCTTAATTGGATTTTGAAGAAAAACCATTTAATTTTTAACTTGACCATTCTATCTTACCTTTGTTGTTGATATTTTGGATTTTGGTGTCGAGTTAAAATATCCGCATGCGGGATCTGATGGAGGGAAGCCATTGTTAAGTAGCAGGTGCAGTTCCATAATCAAACCGGCCACAGGAGTAGGCCACAGAAGTAGGCCACAGGAGTAGTGAATTCGTATACCCAAAGGTTACAAGTGATTTATTTTAGAATATTTAAACGACGTGTTTTGTTTTTGACACCACGATTAAGTTTTGTTTTAATTTATTAATATGGTACACTGTTGAAAATTATTTATTACATTGGATAATATGCCACGGCTGAACTTTGATTAAAGTAATATTCTCAATAGTTCTTTGTGTCCAAGTAAAAATGTTTTTTTCATACTTATTTGTGAATATCCTACAATATTGCTATTTTGAAGGACAGCTATTGTAAAAAAGAAATATTTTTAAATAAGCTCGATTGTTTTAACAGTGTAAATCTTTATGTAAATGGTAAAGAAAAAAAACGTCAGTAAATTAGCAGCCGTACGTGAACGTTTGATTAAGTATTATTAAAAAGATGACTTGTATACGTTTTTTTTGGTAACTTGATAAAGTTTGTTATTCTTACCTTTGTTTTAGTTATTTTATGGAATCGTAAACTTTGGATTTTTGATTTATTGTTGTCTTATAAAGTTGTAAATTTTGAAGTTTCTATTTATTGTTAGCTGTTGATTTTGATTATATTTGTTTTAAATTTATTATTGAACCGTGTGCCTGGATTTATTGTTGGCTGTTAATTTTGGCTATATTTGTTATAATTTTGTTATTGAGCTGTGTATTTTGATTTATTGTAGGAGTAAAGTATCCAATATATTTTTGCTATAATTTTATTTATTTGGTTCACCATAATCTTAGTTTTTTATCGTGTGGCTCTGCTAGTGCCTATAAGACCTAGGGGTTTCCGGCTTGAACCGTCTAAGTTGGTGGCGCGGCTCACTTTTATTTTCCTTTTTTTTTTCTTCTACCCTCTACGGCTGAGCTCGTGCATAATTTGCCAGTAGAGAGACCGCTGGCAGAGTACTCTTTAGAGAACGAAAAAAGACGTGGCAATGTTTTCAAATGAGGTAATATACCAACGTTAATGTCTTATAGTAGAGGGTTTCATAAAATGACAAATTTTTTTTTCTGTAGTGAAGGTTTTTTTAATATGCTGATTAGATAGAAAAAGTACTTTTTACATTTGGACTCGTTCACTAGTAGACAGTAATTATGTTAATAACACTATAAGTTGTGACTAGTATTTTACAAGCTACTTTTGAATGTGAAATAAAATAAATAAATGGTATTAATAATATCAGATTTTATTTTTATTCTAATAATTGGTTAATATTAAAAAAAATCTCGTTGATTAAATCGTAATTCAAATCGGGCGAATTTTGCTTTTACCTAAACACACACAACGAACACCCTTTGAAACAAATCATGATTAAAAATGTATCGACTCATTATGTTTGCTATTCCACTGTACGTAAAACATAATTTCCATTAACGCAATACGCAAACCAGCATACAACTAAGTAGCGCAACAACAACTACACAAAACTATGTGCATTGTTACGTACACTGATACTGACCCAAGCATTGTAAAAGGCAACATTTACTGGAAACAAAAGGGCCCACGTAATAATACAATGCCAAAGGAATTGAACCGAAACAATGGTTCGCTTTGACAACTAAAAATTGTACGGTATGTGTGTATGTCTAGTCTAAAACGATTGGCCACCAACAGCGCAGTGTTACGGGAAAGTGGGAAAGACCAAACAAAGACCTTAAGTACATTTAAGCAATCACGGGACCTTTTTGCGACCGAAATAACGATTTTAAAGGAATGTTGTGTATTATTACACGGACCTGCTCTTTTTGCTATTTTTTTTTATTACTTTACTTTCAAAATCAATGGACTACCCAAGTTGACGACACGCGATGCACGGTTTTAAACCGATCTAAAAAAAGAAGAAGTTTCTCAATTCGACTGTATTTTTTGTACCTTGGTGAGAGTTGTTGGGACGGTGTGTTATTAGCACGTGTGCAAAAACTCTATGGGATTTCTTTCATATCTGGCTGTATTTGGGCCATCTTAATTGGATTTTGAAGAAAAACCACTTAATTTTTAACTTGACCATTCTATCTTACCTACGTTGTTGATATTTTGGATTTTTGGTGTCGAATCCGCAAGCGGGATTTATTTGAGTGAAGCCATTGTTAATTAGCAGGTGCCGCCCCATAATCAAACCGGCCCCAGGAGTAGGCCACATGAGTACATGTGAATTCGTATACCCAAAGGTTATCAGTGATTTATTTTTAAATATATAACGCCGTGTCTCATTTTGACACCACGAGTAAGTTTTGTTTTAGTTTATCAATATAGTACTTTGTGAATTCGTATACCCAAAGGTTATAAGTGATTTATTTTTAAATATATAACGCCGTGACTTATTTTGACACCACGATTAAGTTTTGTTTTAGTTTATTAATATAGTACATAGTTGGGAACTTATTTAGACACCACGATTAAGTTTTGTTTTGGTTTATTAATATAGTACATTGTTGGAAACTATTTATTGCATTAGATAATATGCCAAAACTAAACTTGGGTTAAAATAACCTTCTCAATAATTCTTTATGTCCAAGTAAAAATATATTTTCTTCCTACTTATTTGTAAATATCCTACAATCTTGATATTTTAAAGGACAACCATTGTAAAAATATTTTTAAATAAACTCGATTGTTTTGGCAGTGGAAATCTTTATGTAAATGGTTAAAACATGAGTTAGTTAGCAGCCTTATGTAAACGTTTGAATTAGTGTTATTAATGAGTTAATTTATATATGTTTTACTTTTTTTGTAACTTGGTAAAGTCTGTTACTCTTACTTCTGTTCTGGTTATTGTATAAAGTTGTAAATTTTAAATTTTTGGTTTGTTTTAGCAAGAAAATTTTACCATAGCTGTTAATTTTGACTATATTTGTTATAATGTTGCTATTGCTGTGTACCTTAATTATTTATTGTGTGAGTAAAGTATCCAACATATTTTTGCTATAATTTTCTTTATTTGGTTCACCATAATCTTAGTTGTTTATCGTGTGGCTCTGCTAGTGCCTATAAGACCTAGGGGTTTCCGGCTTGAACCGCCCAAGTCGGTGGCGCGGCTCACTTTTATATTTTTTTCTTCTACCCTCTACGGCTGAGCTCGGGCATAATTTGCCAGTAGAGAAACCGCTAGCAGAGTACTCTTTAGAGAACGAAAAGACGTGGCAAACAATTAACATGTTTAATAATCTAAAATTATTCTATTCTCAGCTGGAAAGTTTCAAGAAAATTGAAATTTTGCTATTGGCATTTAATCAATTTTGCAGCAAAGCCATTACTGTACCTTCTCTATAAGTATGAACTTCCTGTATATTCTGCAAATCGTGCTTTGGTACTCTCCGCACTCTAACAATCTTGAGTCAGATTGCTTCTCGTTTCTAAAATACCAATGACTTTCAGCATTTGTACGCGTTTTAACTAACGCCTTTCCATGTTTAATGAAAAAATTTTACTTTGAACTCAAATCAATATACCAACACATATTTTTCAGTGTTTGAAACCAATAAAATATAGAGCTGTAACAAAAACACGTTTTTTTATTGTTAAACTAAAACTATCATTTAAAAAAAGTACCTCAAGTAATGCAAAATACAGTAAATATAAAATATTCCTGTTGTAATGACAAACATAAAATTTTTTCTTTTTCATGTAAGCGTTTTTTCCTATTTATTAAAATAAATGAGTTGACCAAGAGAGGTAACACTTAATCTTACTGTATAATACGTTTGTTTGCATTATCTTTGGGGTGAGCTGACTGCTTCCGATAATTTAGATGATGCACAAATAGAAACACAGAACCAAGGGAGCATGTTTGTTTAGTTAACTATGTAGAAACTATCCTCCATTAGTTCAACGACGTTATTATGTAATTGACATTTGTATATTAATGTGGAAATGGTGTACCTTCCCAATACTACGATGTGTTGTCGGCAGAAGTGGACTGCGAAAGATTTAATTAAATGCATAGTAGTGAAAACTCTCCGAATATTTAGAACTGTCCAAGCGAATATATTTTCACTCCCCATTTGCAAAACTGCCGGTTATTCTTATAGTATGTAGAGTTACTGAAAAAGTAAGAAGAGGTTCGACGCTGGGAAACAGATGAAATGAAATCTCACTGGCATAAAGTGCCAGGACAAAGGCAAGCGAAAAGGCTAGTAAGTCTTTCGCCAAGGAAATCTAAACAGCTTCTCGAGTTGGACAAGAAAGACTTGAAACTGGTGACGGGACTCCTTACTGGACACTGCCCTCTAAGGTACCACCTAAAAAAGATGGGCAAAACAGAAAGTGACAGTTCCCGCTACTGCGAGAACTTCGCTGAAACTGCAGAAGATTTGCTTTGCGAATGTCCGCGCTTTTCTGCAAGAGGCTCAAGTTTCTGAGAGGGGCCTTCCTAAAGCCCTTCGATATCAGAAACTTAGCCCCCAGGAAACTGATAAACTTTACTCGAAGTCTCGGAATCCCGGGCCTTGAATAAATTAAGGGTTATGCACAAAAGATCTGATAGGTCGAAGTGCTTGAGAGGCAGCATGGCCTTCACGACCCACCCTACAATCTACAATTTACTAAAAAAGTCCTCTTGAACGTAACGTCAGGCATCACTCAAAAAATCAGCAATTCCTTAAGTCGTATTTCTCGTTCCAAGAAAACAACGTGATAATTTTGTTAATATTATTGGTCGTGCAAATAGTTAATATAACACTGTTTAACAGTGGTTTTGTTGCCCTTGATATAAAAATAATTTCTAGTAAATTTATGCCACCAATTTATGAAACTATGAATGATTTTGGAATATTGGCTCTGGTTTTCTTTAAACCTTCATTTTCATATTACACTATAAAAGGGCAGTAAGTATAAGATAGAGTATAAGATTTAACGATTTAATTTACATAGATGTAAAAAGAAAGACAAAATTTAGCAAAAACAATGTTACAAATTGGAGAAATACTTTTTATGAGCTTATCTTTTGTTATTTTATTTGGGAGAATCTCTTTGTAAAGACCAGCAGTAATCTGCCTTCGGGTGACGGTTCCATCTACCTGATATCCTTCATCACTTTTAGATCTTGGTGGAAGCATTCTCCCTGCTTCTTATTGTAATTTCCCAGATTATCAGGAAATATATTCAGATGACTGAAGAGAAAGTAAGCTCATATTTGATTCTAAAATCTTGAAAAGGTTTCCAATATCTTTTGCACAATTTCTCTATAATTTGGTGCTTTATACAGATGTTCTATAACCAACACAAATTCTCTCCAAGCTTCACTTTCAGAATTAGTCATAATTTTTATGAAGTTTGTATCTTTTATTAATGTCAGAATTTGAGGGCCATAGAATATTACAGCTTTCAACTTCTCCATACCCAAATAAAACGCATTTTAAACTGTTTTTGCAGCTTTTAATGAAGAGTCGTGTCAATCAGTAGATTGTATTATTTAAAAATATGTCTTAAAGTAATTTTGCGATATTATTACAGAAGACAAGTTCTTTATTTTCGCCAAAAAATGGTAATATTTCACTTTCCATGTTGTAATTGTTACTTTTGGTTCTAATAAATTACCAGAAACCAAAAACTTATTGATAATTCGTGTTCAGAGGAGCCTGCGTAAATTGTTTATTTTTAATATTATAAATATACAAAAATCATAAAAACCAGAGTAAAACCATTCAGTACTTTCATGAATATATTTGTAAACCGTGTCCTTGAAATTATAAAAATCTGCAGAAATATCCAGGGCAACAACAAAACATTTTTTTTGTTGAGCTATGTAATGCATGATGCCCTTAAAATCAAATGGATAAAAAAGAATGTAGGCAAGACAAAAGTAATTGTTCTGAAAAAAAAAAAGCATAACAAATTGCGAGATGCTGATTTTTTTTTTTTTATGAAAATAGTCGCAAAAAAGGTAGACCTATTGTGTGGGCCGCGGACAGCCCGCACTGCGACTATTAGAAGGGGAAGGGATTATAGAAAGGAAATGATCGTGGACACGCTTTTTAAAAAGTTGCAGGTCATAGTTCTCTGGAAAAACTGATTTTGGAAGCTTATTCCATTCCGTAGCAGCCCTGTAAAAGAAAGATTCTTGATAAAGTTTGGTCCCTGTAGTGTCAATCTTGAGAGTAAATGGGTGAGACTGATCAGCGTGCCGAGTTCTTCGGCCGAATGTGGCCGATGGTGGTACAAGATTTCTTATTTCTCTGGAGCATCTGCCATGGAAATATCTGTAGAGCAATGACTGGTCTGCAACTCTTCTTCTATGTTCTAGAGGGTGAAGGGTATCTGTGAGAGTTGAGCTGTTTATCATGCGAATGGCTCTTTTCTGAATGGAATCTAGAAGACGAAGAGAATGCCTTGGTGCTGAACCCCAAATGTGCGAGCAATACTCCAGTAAAGGTCGGATTTGAGCCTTGTACGTCGTCAACAGTTGATCAGGAGTAAGAAACTTTCTAGCTTTCCACAGAAAACGTTTATCTGGCTGTCTTTGTACATGTGTTGCCCGTAACCTTTGGGATTTTATCTCACGTACAATATCCGTACCCTCTGGCTTGCCGACTTTGCGATGTTAGCAACATGGTCATGCCAAGACATATTATTGGACACCGTGACTCCCAAAATCGAGATGGAGGGACTTGGTTCAAGGGTATTTCCGGACATTGTGATGGGATGATTTGAGGAATTCACTTTCTTGGAAAACGTGGCACTTTGTGTTTTTTGGGCGTTAAACTGAACAAGATTGTTGGAGAAAGAGTAGAACAGGGGAAATAAATGGGGCGCTGAATAACCTTATGAGCAGCTACAACGTGTCAAAAAAGGCATGACTGGCTGAGAATAGAGAAGGCTAGTTGCTATATTTATGTACGGTAGTAAACGTTTGGCAGAAGAAGCATAAAAGTAAAATTAATGCTGTGGAGATGATTAACCTGAGGAGAGACTCTGATGGATAAAGTAAGAAATAGTGTGATAAAGGAATGCTTAAATGGTTCGGACACTTAGTGAGGATGGATCAAAGAACATTGACGAGACTGATTTATAAGGCGTAATTATGTGTATGTAGGTAAAGTAATTTAAAAAATGTAAGGAATTCCAAACAAACGTTAATTAAACGAAGCACGCGAAATTGGGTACAAAAAGAGAATATGAACACGTAAATATACACAGCACACCATAAAATTGAAAAAAATATAATAGATTACGTTCGAGACAGTTAATTGATTTGTTTTTGCAGACCCGAAAATAATTTACATATCAGTTTCTAAAACGGAACAAAAGAGCGAACGCCTGCTTCATTACCATTTACTTCGGACTAAATCTGACGGTATTAGTTCAAACGAGACAGTGCCAACCATTTAGAATACAGAAGATGCGACTATAGAGTGTCATCGATATACATCTATAATTTTTTTTAAATTAGGTATTGCCGGAAACAATAGGTCTCGTAATAATTTTTCTCGTCGTGCTATTTTTTTGCATCTTTAACAGAGCTAGGAATATTTTTAATACGAATTAAACAATTCAGTACACAATGAAATCATCATTGGCATTTAATGGAAATCCAAGAATAGACTAATAATAAAAGACAAACAATAGAACAATAGGCAGCACCAAAATTATTTTTAACCGACTTCAAAAAATGAGCAGGTTCACAATTCGACTGTATTTTTTTTTGTTTGTAACCTCAGAATTTTCGACTGCGTGAACCGATTTTGATGATTCTTTTTTATTTGAAAGCTGGTGCTTCTTGTGTGTCCCATTTTAATTTGGTCCAGTTCTGATAATGGCATCTATGAGAAAACCATATAATAAGTCTTTGAAGTCGGTTTTTTTTACGTTTCTGCTTACGGATTATTGTTTTACCAGTTGATCCATTTTAATTAAAATTTTTATTAAAGACGTTTCTGGTTTCTGGTACTGTGAGCATATTTTAGTTTTACCTTGGGTAGGGAGCTAACCTGATCCAAGAACTTTCCTCCTTTATCCGGGCTTAGGACCGGCAACGCAACTGTTGGGCTACTCAGTTCACCCAACAATCACGCAGGCGCATGATGACATACACTGCAGAAACTAGGCCAGAAACTCAAAAAACAAGGAGACTCATGGAAACAACGGAGATGAGAATACTGAGACGAATTGATGGCCGAACTTTATGGGACAGAGAGAAGAGCGAAGACATAAGAACCAGATGTGGGGTAGAGAACATCAACGAATGGACCCAAAACAGGAAAAAGGAATGGAGCGCGCATTGACCGTATGGGGGATCAGAGAGTCGTAAAAATCGCAAGAGACAAATCACCTATAGGACACAGGAGTGTTGGTCGCCCGCGAAAGCGGTGGAGCGACAATATATAAGGCTGGCGGATGAAGATAAACATGCTTTAAGCCCAATTAAAAAAAAAGAAGAAGAAGATAAAAAGACGTCCAACAAATTGACGTTTCATCTACAAAATATAAAAATGATATAAATAAAATAAACTTTCTGCGTTCATAGTACCAGAACCAGAGTTTGAATTTATCACAGGTGCTGCCAAAATCATTAATTCGGATTGGGCGGAGAGAAAAAGAAAGACTCACGCACTGGTCTGATCTACCAGTTTTGACACATTCAAAGGCGTTTTTACCTAAACCCACAGAAAAACATAACCAAGTAGAATCTGAAATGTAGAAGGAACGACCTGCGAATTCTGACGGGACTGCTTACAGAACATTGTCATCTAAGATACCACCTCGGAATGATAGGGCTGAACCAACAAACGGACTGTCAGGTTTGCTACGTGGAAGACGAATCAGCTTAACGCAAGGTTTAACATATTTGGTTTCACCAACTAAGAACCTACCGATTGCAGAGAAATCTCATACAACCATGAACTTTGCAAGAGAAACTGGATTGTGCGGTGAACTGTAACCCGTAGAGGTGAGCCACAATCGACCCGTCAAGGGTCGCAGTAAAGTGGCTGCATTATAACGGCAGGAAGCCTGATCCAATGGCACACGATACAGTAGCAGCATATATTTTTTTATCATTATAACGAGCTATCATGAATTGCTGCAGACTACGTCTTGTACATAACCAACTCAAAATGACTCAATAAACCAAAATCTGGTGAACCAGGTATACTTTCAATTAATTAGATCGGATAATTAGTATGCTAAAAGAGCTGCATTGGAACTGTTAAGTAACAAGATGCTGAAAATGCAACCGTCACTTTGAGCTAGTTTGGCATGTTCATTTTTCGATTCTGTTAATTATGATTCAACAATGTTTACGGTCTTTTCAATATTATACAGGGTGATTCTTTAGGAGTTTTATTGAAACGTTTTAGAGAAACTTAACATAATAAAAAACTGAAAATTTAAGGTGAAAGGTTTTCGGATATGCCGAATTGATCTAAAATATTTATAACTTCCAGCTACTTCCGGTTATACCGGAAGTTGACTATAACTTGCTTATTTTAAATAGAACACCCTGTAGCGGTTTATTACGTATTTCGATAGCTAATCTATAGGGTTTTGCTACCTTACACTGAGTGTTTTACGAGATACGACTGTTTTACTATTTTACTACAGTTGGTCATTTTGTTAATAAATTGATTATTATTGTACAGGGTGATTTAAAACGCTTATTTAAATATTTCTCAATTTTCTTAAATGGATCACCCTGTATTTTATAACGTTGGTAGAGAGAACTTTTACTGCTCTTTAAGTTTCGTTAACAACACTCCATACCTAAATCAAACCGTTATTGAGTTATTTAGCTTTTAAATTATGAATTGTGAGTTAGTTAAAAAAACGGTTAATTAAAAAAAACACAGTGAAAAATATTTAATTAAAATTTAATAATTTAAAGCTTTAAAGCGTTGATGCTGTCAACTGTCAACTAAATTAAAGCAATATTTTTGTTTTCCATGACACTCTACAATAACATAATACAAACTCATAATCCATAGGTTAAAAGTTGAATATCTCAATAACGGTTTAATTTAGGTATAGGAAGTTGTTAAAGAAACTTAAAGAGCAGTAAAAATTAAGTTATAAAATACAGGGTGGTCCATTTAAGAAAGTTAAGAAATCTTTAAATATGCGTTAGAATCACCCTGTACAATAATAATCATTTTATTAACAAAATGACCAAGTTTAGTAAAAATACACAATACTAGCAAAACATAATGCAAAAAAATGTTATATTATAATGATACCGAGTGTCAAATCGGACACTTTTTCGTGATAAAAATGGTCATATCTCGTAATAATATACAGGGTGTTCTATTAAAAATAAGCAAGTTATAGCCAATTTTAGGTATAACCGGAAGTAGTTGGAGGCTCTAAATATTTTAGATCAGCTCAGCATATCCGAAACTTTTTATCTCAAATTTTCAGATTTTATTAATTATGTCAAGTTTCTCCAAAACGTCTTATTGGAACTCCCAAAAAATCACAATGTATATCCTAAGCTTAATTTTTTTATTTAAGCTAGACAAAGCTTATATTTGGGGTAGAGTTATTTTGTATGTTATTTTAGTATTTTCTGTTTTTTTTCTAAAAACAGTTTAAAGTAATTTCCGGTGTTCTTGTGTCCAGAATATACTGACCATTGTAAGTGTTTTAATTGACACCTTGTTTAAATTTTAAACCTCGCAAATTTAATTTAATTACTAAAATAATAACCAAAATTTTAAATACTTAATTTGATTAAAAAGGTTGAAATAATGTAACCAGAATAAATAAAACGTCTTCTCAATGTATACTTAGTTAATCATTTTACAATTATATTATATTGGCAATATACACTTATGTACATTCAATAAAATTTCGGACGAAACTTGATTTAGGTAATTCGTTCGCCAAACCGATCAATGATTATGAGTTCATAAAGTAACGTTAATTAGAAATATTAGACCAGCCCCTTCCAACAGCAAATAACACCCAACATTACAGGGTAGAAATGCCACAGGGGATGTCTATCAGGTTCATTCGGTTAATTGATTCAATTTAATGGATTCAATGGGAGGTTGACAAGGAGGGCTAAAAAAACATGTTCATTAGTGTCGCATTAAAAATTATGGGATAGCATCTGTCTACCTTATTCGGATAATATTTATTATTAAACCATGACTAGAATAAAAGACACATATAGTTACAGTGCAACAGAAGTAGCTTGGCGGGCGAAGAACACAAAATCTGCGCACAACGAAAACATTCGAATAACGATCCGATCGGCGACGACGAAATTTTCAGTAATCGTGAGTCTCAAGTACAATCGGAGGAAGAAGTTTACGAATGTGAAGTATATTCAGCCTAATATTTGTTATTTTAGAGGCTAGTCGCCCGCCAAGCTACTTCTGTTGCACTGTACTACCTTTAAATTCACTCACTTTAAATTTTCTTTACAGGCGAGTAGGCTATCATTAAGATGAATGCAGTGATAAAGTAGTTCCAGCGTGCTATAGTGCAATCAGAGCATTTCCTATAGGGAAAAATCACGTAACGCGAGATGGCGCTGTAAATTACAAAATTTCAGATCGAGGTGTGAACAAAAAATATTCTGTCATTTGATCACTTGTAAAACCACAGTTTTTATTGAAGGAAATTTTAGTTATCTCAGAGATTTAAGTTAATTTTTTTGTGTTAAACTATTGGATTGAAGCTGGATTTAAGGTTTATTTTCGACGTTTCAGTTTTATTTTCGCTGGATTCTCGTTGAATGCCAGTAAAGACCAGGTGTTTTCAGGTATCAATTTTGGTTTGTTTTTGAAGTTTTTCAGTTCTGTTGTACCTGGAATTCTTGTTACAATGCAAATAAAAGTCGAAATATCAATTTCGGATATATTATATTGTGTGGGTAAACGTGTTCGACCAATTAAGGAAGGTGAAGAGATTTTTAAGGCTGGCCATATCATTTTATGTTGAACTGATGGTCTCAATGAAAAAATCATAAAAACCATCTTTCAAACGCTTTCTCGTGTTTTGTTGAAGTTACTATGAATAATCACAAATAAAATGATGGATCATTGGACAACAATATCAAACTTACCACTGAAAAAATCATCTTTCACATAGTGCTTGCTGCAAACAAACATAAACTTTAAGATTGGTTTTCCTATCTTTAAGATCATCTTCCATTTCTGAGCTGTCTCAGGATTTGAAGAAAATTTATGCAAAGATATAATCGAATTGCTATATGTAGAGCAATGTGGAACAGAGCATATTTTTTGCGATTTTATATCCATATCACCTTTTTCAATCCTTTGCATTTTCAGATTTTGTAGTTTATTAACACCAATTCTTCACAACATATCGTTCAAATTTAACACTTTTAATTCTTAAATTGCTGAAAATAATATATAAAGTTTACTTTTTACCCATATAAACAAATCAGGTTAGCTTGTTCACACCTCGAGAAGTTCATATGATCAATAATAGATGTCACCCACTCCGAGATTTTTCCCTATTGTCAGAAACTAGAATTCTCGACACACAGATACTTACACTTACTGATCTGGCAACGTTGCTCCGAACATGTTATGATTTATCTACATTGGCCTAGCTTATGTATTGTTTACATCACATTTTATATTTTACAAATAATCAATATTAAATAAAAAGTGCCTAAACAATTAAGACACAAAGGACAACTTATAAAAGAAAAAAATTAGCCAAAGAATTAAATTTTACTTCTAGTATGTAAAAAGCTAAATGCGAGTTAAAAGAAAAAAAACGTGAAAAACCTAACCTTGAAGGAAGACGTATTGTGATGTATAAAGAGCGCACAACGTTGCCAGATCTAAAAAATTAACTAGTTAAAATTAGTAAACCGATTTTGATGATTCTTTTTTTATTTGAATTTGGTCCACTTCTGACAATAGCATCCATGAGAAAACCATATAAGTCATTTTTTCATATTTTCTTAGTTTTTTTATTAAATTATGTCGAGTAACTGTCTTGAAATATCGGCTAATAGATAGGTGGACCGATCACAATTATTTATTAGCATAAAATTCACCCGTTGAAAAAAAATCTGGTACGCCTCTGTTTATCCAAACATGTATCGTAGATGCAATAAAAAAACTCATTTTTTTGTTGTTGTTTACGATACGTAACATTTGTGTATTTCGTTTAATTGTTTGTTATTACTCATCCACTTCAAGGTTAAATTTATTTATAATGGGAACTTGCAGTTTAAATGTACACTTTAAATATTGCTGTCATTAATTAGTCAGATAGGCCACCCACCGTACCACGCATTACGTAGATATTTTGAAATGTAATAAGTAAGAGCATAATTAAAGAAAGAAATATGAAATAGCATTAATAAACGATATAAATATTATATATAATTTTTAGGTATAATAGGTATAATAGGTATTTTAGGATAATAATCTGTTGTGCAAAAGCGTGTTGTTCATGCGGCACGCCACACTTTTCTTGCTATTATTTAAAATACTAGACGTGACATACAATTTTACACCGGTGATGAGTTAAAACAATTAGTTTTCTATAATATATTGCACTAAAAAACCATGAGCATTTAAATCTAAGGCTGTCAAACAGACTTTTAGGAGAATTATTAATGTAAAATTTTGAATGTTTACAAATTTACTTGGTGGACTTACCTAAGCATAATGCAGCGATGTCAGTCAATGCAGTTGTAAATTAGGCCGTACTAACACAGGAAAAGTCAATTCTAGCACTACAATGCAATTAAACAGTCTACAAATTCGGCTTAAAACATAAAAATAGCAGCACTCGTTAACAAGTGGTTAGCAAAAATGGCGAATCAAAAAACAAAACACTTACACAGATAGTACGCTGAACCGGCAGATAATTAAGCTCTCAATATGTTATATCACATACAAAAATACGTTTTAAATACTGTTAATGTTACAATTTGGTCCGAAATCAGGTTTAAATTACGTTTGGTCCGCTGAAAAATCGACTGCTGTCATTCCGTCTAGAGAAGGGTGTGCGTCACGGTCGGTAAGATAGGAATCTATCGATCGCGGATGACAGAGGCAGACGAGACTTTATTAGTCCATATGATTTGCCAGTTATCATTTTCGCGCCCTTAACGGGAGTTTCTTCTTCGACAACGTCGTCTGTACCATATTTACGAAAACGTTAATTCGAATTTTAACAGTTTACAAATTTGATATTCAATAATGAAAGTATTTTGAAATGCAGTTAGATACTGTTGATTGCTCTTAAATAATATGCAAGCTGAGAATTTAATTTAACTCTTTATTTGTTCGTTGACAACGTAAAATTATTTAGTTTATTCATCACATTACCAAAAAAGTAATGGAACTTTTTTGGAGCACAAATGCCGTCTTGAGTCACTTATTGCCTTGCCTAAGAAGTACTGCAAAAATGATCTGTATAAACTCGTACCTTGTAGCACATTTATAACGAATGTGAAAATATATTAATAAAGCAAATAAATTCTAATTCATTTATCAATGTTAATAGAATACATTGTGGAACAGCCAAATGAAATAAAATCATTATTTCCATTATTGTACATATTTATAAAAAATCCTAAAACACATCAATATAAGATTATAAAAAGACATTCTGCAACGAACAAATTTTATCTCTACATTGAGTGACAGTTATAACCCCCAAATTTTTCAGTGGAAAGTAGGACCTAAATGGTCTTTATTCTCTACTTATAATGTTATTGTTTTTAAACTTATAAAAATTAACGAATAAAATCAAATCATCTCGGAGTGGTTAAATGTGCAACAACACACTCCCTAAAAAGGAGTCTAATAGAGTAAGATCAGGCGATCGTTCTGGCCATTCTAGCTTCGCCTTCCTATCTACCAATTTGGATATGAACCACCCTATTTAGCTGACTTGGGAAGGAAAATAATACTTAATTAGGTCGGTCACACCACAGATGTTGAATGACGCTTAAATACAGTTTTAATTAAGATTAGAATGTTGCCAAGACGTTCGCAGCGAACATTATGAACGTACCTACCCGCATTAAGATTCATTTTTTTTGTATCGTTTTTTACTTGATTAAGATCTAAACGATATTACTTATTAAGTTATTAATATATTGCATCGGATTTTTTCAATCAGGGGATTTTATTTTTCTAAATGTTAATCTTACCAATAAATTTCAAATTTAAAACATTTTTGAATAGAAAATGAAAAGGACCTTAAGATGTATCACAAGCCTCTACTTTACATTTAAAAATTTGGGGGTTATAATTGCTACTCGAAGGGGGTTTACTGTTGGGATAAAAAAATTTCTCCCTACTGTGCAGAAAGCGTCACTTTCGGCCCGCTACGCAAAACGAAGTTGCCGCTTTCCGCCTACAGTAGGGAGAAAAATAGTATACACACCACGGATATTAAAGTAAGAAATGTCTCAGAACACATGTTTGTTGGCCGAGGCGAAGCCTAGATATGTAATATACTATTTGTCTCTACTGTAGGCGGAAAGCGGCAACTTCGTTTTGCATAGCGGGCCGAAAGTGACGCTTTCTACACAGTAGGGAGAAAATTTCGAGAAAAAATAGTATACACACCACGGGCATTAAAGTAAGAAATATCGCAGAACAGATGTATAATGACCTCGGCTAACAAACATGTGCTCTGATACATTTCTTACTTTACTGCACTAGATATGTAATGTACTATTTCGTTGCAGCCGTTCCAGAGTGTTTAATTATTTTTGTAAAAAACTGAACGTAATATATTTATGCTGTATCACCTTTCCCATGTACTTTTTTTGTTTTGAAAATGGTATTTTTCGAAAACCATCTGGAAATTAACAGGGATGTTATGGAGCATCGTAACCGTAACCGAATCCGATATCAAAATTTCGAATAAGGGCAGAGTATAATGAGACATGTTCCGAGTGGTTTTTGTTTTTGCCCGGAAAGGAGGACACTCTTTTCCGATATTTTCGATTCCACTACTATCAACCCCAAGCGAGAGTAAGAATTACCCCAAAATGTTTAAATGACATTGGGGTTCGAATAAGATGTCTTTTGAAAGCTCTGACGATTATCTTTACAATAGTCTTTAAATTTAAAAATTCCGCCCATTACTTCTTGAGAAATTAGAATTTAAATGTGAAACTTATCTACAAACAATCACGAACGGTAAAAATGTCATTCATTCGAGTTAAGTACGCCAATGGTATAAATTTAGTACCTAGTACCTAGTTTTTGCTTGCACACAATTCGCCACAATTGCCTCTATTGGTACGATTCAAACCCAAGAGTTTTTCACGAGGTGCATACACAGCAACCGGAGAAATTAAATGTATGGGCTGGCATTTGCGGTGAACGACTGGTGGGTCCTTTTTTTCTACCAGGCAATTTGACTGGTGAAATATATTTGCAATTACTGGAAGTCGCTATTGACCCTGCCTTGACTGATATATTTGAAAATAATCCACAGTATGACGATCATTTTTATTTTCAACAGAACGGTGCTCCTCCGCATTATGCAGCGATTGTGTGTCAGTATTTAGACTAACGTTTTCTACGGCATTGAAATGGGAAAAGAGGCAGCATTGAATGGCCTCCGCGATCGACAGATTTAACACCTCTCGATTTTTTTTGTGGGGACATCTGAAAAATAAAATCTATATAACACAACCAACGACGTTGGAAGATTTGTGTCAAAAAATCGTTGACAAGTGCCGTCGAATTACTCCGAAAAGAAGTTTACGAATGTGAAGTATATTCAGCCGAATATTTGTTATTTTAGAGTCTAGTCGCCCGCCAAGCTACTTCTGTTGCACTGTAACGTATATGGCACTGTACAGTCCCACGGAAAGTAGCAATTATCCAGAACCGTGCGAAATACTTTCCGCCCGCATGCAGATAAGCTGTTAAATGCATAATTTCTATTAATATTTATCGCTGTCAAACTGTCAAATATATAATTTTTATTAAAATTTACCTATGTAATTTTTAAATCTGAAAAAATCTCTTTGAAAAGTGTAATTTTTTTATTCTCGTAATAAAAAAAATGCACTTTTAAACTTAAAAAAGCAGGTATCTACAATACCAACGTATCGCAGACATGCACAACAATATCATGAATACTGACAATGATAATGGTAGTGAGTGTGTATACTCCACCAGAAATCATCGAGGCAGCAAAAATATCCTCCCTAAAAATCCTACCAACAAAATCAAGGGCAAGCAATGAACGTGCACATGAAGAATTTTTCAATTAGAGAAAAAGAAAAGAATTTAAATATTTATTTTCAAAAAATGTCCTTGCTTACTTGAATGATTTATCGAACAAAGTAAAACCAAATACATTGTGGTCACACTAATCTATGCTGCGCACTACTTTGTACATAAATCACAATGTAAATATAGCTATATATCTGAAAGTAAAAGCATTTTTAAAAAGAAAAAATGATGGATATAAACCAACGAAGTCAAACGTTTTAAACACCCACCAAATTAACGAATTCATAATAAGTGCTCCTGACAATCAGTTTCTGTAAACTAAGGTGAGTTTGAAACAATTTCTTGCTTAAATATTTTACCAAGAGGTACATGTTTATTTTTAGATTGTTTTAATTTTCGGAATTTCGGGGGCATGTCGCAAACAAGAGTTAGTTAGAATTACTGTGAATGATATAAAAGATCTGAGCTTTGCTGCTATAATTAAGATTAATAATACAGAAAACTTTCAAAAAGCTTTGCTTTACAGAGGGTTGTACGACAAGGATGCCTGTCTCCTACCCTATTTAACACTTATTCTGAAAGTCTCTTTAAAAAGGCATTAAGCAAAATAAAGGATGGTGTAATCAAGAACGAAGAACTGATTAACAATTTCAGGTACGCAGACGATACAGTTCTTCTGGCAGATAGTGCTGAGTGCCTTCAGAGGATAATAAACACTGTAGTCAACGCCTGCAGTGAATATGGTCTTAAATTAAACTGTAAAAAACCAAAACTATGATTATAAGTAAAAACCCAAACATAACAGCCACTTTTATGGTGAACAACACGCTATTGGAAAGAGTAAACAGATTTTGTTATCTGGGATGCAACTTACTTGATACATGGGACCACTCATATGAAATAAGAACTCGTATTGAGAAAGCAAGAAATGCCTTTAGCCGACTGCGTAAAAGTTCTTTGTAATTTTTCGTTAAGAATCGATGTAAGAATAAGAGTCCTTCGATGCTATGTGATCTCTGTGCTACTATATGGAGCAGAAAGTTGGAGCCTCACTTAAAACGCCTATAGGCGACCGGAAGCATTCGAAATGTGGTGCTACCGGCGAATGCTGCGAGTTTCATATGTACATCATGCCACCAATGACGCTATTCTGGAAAGACTTAGGAAAAACAGAGAAATCCTCAATACGATTAAATATAGAAAACCGGCGCATTTTGGGCATATAATGCGCAACGCGAAGTACCGGTTGTTGCAGCTCATTTTACAAGGCAAAATTAACAGCAATACCTACTTGAATTTTTAGCCTAATATTTAAGTAGAAAAAAGGTCTTGTTTCTAATAATAGTAATTTTACTTTTTGAAAAAAAATATGTTGCCATTAATTTTAATATTTTGTGAACTAATATCTCAGATGTTAATTATATTTGGTAAAATTATTGCGTGGAAGTGCGAAAGTGATTTTTCACACTCCTGTGAAAAATGTCACTTTCCGCACTCTATATCCGTATCCAGATCCGAAATTTCATATCCCTAGCATGGATATGAATAATGACTTTTTTTTTACTGAAAATAGTTGCAAAAAGGGTAGAAAAGTTGCAGGTCATAGTTTTCTGGAAAAACTGATTTTGGAAGCCTGTTCCATTCCGTAGCAGCCCTGTAAAAGAAGGACTCTTGATGGAGATTGGTCCCTGTAGTGTCAATCTTGAGAGTAAATGGGTGAGACTGATCAGCGTGCCGAGTTCTTCGTTCCGAATGTGGCCAGTGGTGGTATAAGAGTTTTTATTTCTCTGGAGCGTCTGCCAAGGAAGTATCTGTAGAGTAATGTCTGGTCTGCAACTCTTCTTCAATGTTTTAGTGGGTGAAGGGTATCTGTGAGAGTTGAGCTGTTTATCAACCTAATTGCCCTTTTCTGAATGGAATCTAGAAGACGAAGAGAATGCCTTGGTGCTGAACCTCATAGACATAGACTTACTAACTTGACATTAAAATAGATGACAGTATGTCAGTATTTTAAAAGTTTGCATGGTTATGTGGCTATTATTGTAATTTAAGAACAGGCATTTAATTATACCAAGCACTTCAAACAAATTGAATGCCCTTTATATTACCAGTTGTTTGAATTTCAATATAAATAATACAAACAACAAATAGAATGTTCCTAAATTTTTTTTCCACAAATAAATGTGACAAAGAAATGTGCTTTATTCATTTGTTAATGGTTGTCAACAAAATAGTGTACGCAACACGCCCGGAAACTGTTTTTGGAATCGCAGACTTCTAGGACTCGTTCTGGAATCTTGTATATTGGTACAAAAAAAACAGTATTTTCCAGACTTCTTACTATTACGGTTAATACAGAGAGTAATAAAAAACGTTGTAACGATTTATTATATTTCAAGTCGTGTGTTACATTTTTTTTGGTTACTAAACCAAGAAAACTTTGACAGTGTATAAAGTTATGCATAATATTGACGTCAAATTTGCATAGTACTTTTTCTTAACACCTTTAACAAATCTACCATATAAAATGAAAACTATAGCCGTTACAAAAAATGTCTTCAAACAGTTTGGTATACTTGCTTGTACCGTGATTTGCTTAAAATTATGTAGTTTATGATTCGTCACTGTAGAACCATCTCCACCAGCACACTTTCATTCTATCCCAAATGTTATCAAAACTGAAAAAAATTTAAATACAAAAATTTGGGGGAGCCTTAAAAATATGAAGATAAAAAATATTTTTCTAAAAAATATAAAAACAATGTCTAATCTAATTAAAAGTGTCACGTAACTAGAACTTGCTCAATTAGGTAATTATTGAGGAATAGTATATTACACACCCAGGTCAGTAAAGTAAGAAATGTCTCAGAGCACATGTTTTTTTTACCGAGGCGAAGCTATTTCTCCATACTATGCAGAAATCGTCACTTTCGGCCCGCTACGCAAAACGAAGTTGCCGCTTTCTGCCTACAGTAGGGACAAATAGTATATTACATATCTAGGCTTCGCCTCGGCCAACAAACATGTGTTCTGAGACATTTCTTACTTTAATACCCGTGGTGTGTATACTATTTTTCTCCCTACTGTAGGCGGAAAGCGGCAACTTCGTTTTGCGTAGCGGGCCGAAAGTGACGCTTTCTGCACAGTAGGGAGAAAAATTTGTTAATATTTTTAAGTTATTCATAACTGCAACTAAAGGAATCTAATAAAAGTATTAATTCCTAAAAACAAAATATTTATACAAGAAATATACAAATATTTTCTATATATTTTCTTATTTCCAAAAAAAAATTAGTCTTAACAATAATTATAAATATATACCAACTAAAATGTTAGAAGGTCTTAGTATGAGTTATGTAGTTATGTGGTTAATGTGCTCAATAAATAACAGCTAGTTGTGTAATTAGAGAAACCAAATGTTACTATAGAAGATGGACTTTAAATGAAGGACAAACTCAGAAATTAGTTACCTACTTCTCAAACAATCAGTGATATTAAAGTTTCCTGTAGTTTGACAATTATTTATCATAGCACATACAGTACATACAACGTTTGATATTTATCAGACATTATTTGAACAAGACAATAAAAAGTTAATTTTAATTCCAGGCGAATCTGAAGTTTCCAAAATATTCACATGGTTACAAAAAATTATCCTTTGTGTTCTGTAGAAAATTTCTCCCAGTGAGTTCACTGTAGGTACATTTGGTCAGCTCTAGGTTTAACGTTTTAAATATTTATGAATAAGTTAGATATTTATTACTTTGATTATTATGTATGTCACTGAAATATATTTTTTTCTACAACTGCTATGAAAAGTAGCGCATTTTTCAAAGCTTACTTAATTTCAAAACCAAATATTGCTCATACTGTGAACAATATTTTTTCTCACGGCACTTTGCCCACACCACACATATTTATAAGGAGAATTAATAAAAATCGACAAAAACTTAGTTGGCTGCTATTCAGCTTTAAATAGTTATCACAACTGTCAAATTATAGAAGTTTTTTCAATCCTAAAGGTAGTTTTCATTCGTACTTTGATAAAAATCGCAATTTTCATTGAATATTATTTTAATGGGACATATCATCATCATCCAGCCACATTTGTCCATTCTTGAACATAGGTCTCCTCTAAGCGTTTCCATGTCTTCCTATCCTGAGCTGCAGCAATCCAGTTGAATGATATTATTTTTATATTATCTGTCTAGCGTGTCGGTAGTCTTCCTCTGCTTCCTTTGTCGGCTCTAGGTCTCCATTCCAGAATCCTCTTTGTCCATCTTCCGTCCTTTCACCTTGCAATGTGTCCTGCCCATCGTTATTTTGCCCTAATAATGTGCTCAATAATATCATCCACTTTAGTCCTTCCTCGCAAGACATATACCTATTTATAATAAATAATATGGATTGTAAATTGTAGGGGGGTCGTGAAGGCTATGCAGCCTCTCTAGCACCACGACCTATCAGATCTTTTGTGCATAACCCTTAATCTTTTCGAGGCCCGGGATTCCGAGACTTCGTACAAAGTTTATCAGATTCCTGGGAGCTAAGTTCTTGACATCGAAGGGCTTTAAAAAGGCCACTTCCAAAAACTTAGCCTTTTGCAGAAAAGCGCTGGGCATTCGCAAAGCAAATGTTCTGCAGTTTCAGCGAAGTTCTCGCAGTAGCGGCAAATATCACTCTCTGTTTTGCCCATCTTTTTTAGGTGATACCTCAGAGGGCAGTGTCCAGTGAGGAGTTCCGTCACCAGTTTCAAGTTTTTCTTGTCCAACTCGAGAAGCTGTTTAGCTTTCCTTGGCGAAAGGCTTACTAGCCTTTCATTTGTTTCCCAGCGTCGAACCTCTTCTTTCAAATGGGCCTTGGAGATCCCACATAAGGATATTTGCCCCTTCCTTGGCAAGGCAGTCTGTTTCTTCGTTGCCTCTAACTCCCTGGTGACCTGGAACCCATATCAGAGTAACCTGGTTGTCTGCTGCCAGTTGTCTCAGGGATTTTAACAGTCCCAAGTCATTGAATATTATTTTAATAAGACATATACCTATTTATAATAAATAATATGGATACTGTCTAATAAAATCGTGAACTCTATTGAACAACCACTCGAACTCTTTACTGAAGTGGATACAGAAAATGCACCTTATAGGAATGATCAACCCTCAACTTTTACAATTGATAAGAAAATTTACTAAAAAGAAATGACATTCCGGGTTTAACCATTCAAAATTGTACAAATTTTACTATTAACTATAATTTTTAATAAATTATTTAACTGTTAAGGTAGGATACTTGTTATTGTTGTTATTTTAGTTTTGCTAACTATAAAAATAAATATTAAGGAACATTACTAGTATTCTTTAAATTTGTGCAGTTGTAGGAAAAGTATAGTATGTAACATATGGGGAAAGTACTTTTTTTTCACTTGTGTGTTTGTTTCATTCGTGAGTTGAACTTTCCGCACTTGTTGCACAATATACTATTGTGATTTACGGATATTTTAAAGTCATTTAAACATGTTAATAAAATATATTTATTATACAGAAAGAAAAAACGTTGACGTTATCACCTTACTGTTTGCAATTTACACTGAAGAGTGCTCCTGGCATAGAAAATTATTAGTCAGACAACTCTATATTTTCTGTCAAATTTTTGTTGTTAAAATTTCAAGGAAACTTTGTCTTATTTTTGGAATAGAATAAGGAATGAAGGGCACATAGAGAGGCAAAATTGTTCAGACTAATGTCTGGGCTAAAATAAATTATAGTTTAGTTTAGTTGTGGTTAGGGTAAACACGATGAATTCTTTGTTTTTCAAAGGGTTCCATGAATTTAACCAGTGCCTGCATCATTGAAAAACAGTTCTCCCCTTTATAGTTTAAAAAAAAATATGAAAAGGTTCGTTATTAATCAGTGATTTTTTTTGATTGCTATATCGTTAACTGGCCAATTGTTTATTCTTAGTTATGTTTGTAAAGATATCTAGTTTTAAGTGAACAAATATGATTTGATTTTTTTAATTTTGTATTTTTCTAATTTCATACATTAATTATGGATAAGGTAATGCTAACTTTTTTTTTCTTTAAAATTTTTTTGTTAATTTATTGTATACAGTCGACTCTCGATAATTTGACACTCGTTAATTTGAATCTCTCGATAATTTGAAAACTTTTTCCGGTCCCTTGAAAAATACTCGGTAAATTGAATAAAATCATGTTAATTGGTCCCTTCAGTAATTTGAAGTTAAAGAAATAGTATCCTGCTCGCCAACATGCGATAATTTGAAGTCCAGACTTCCCTACTCTCTATAATTTAAAGCGTTTATCATGCACCTGTCATTTGATTACATAAATGTACAGACCTTATGCTTCTACGCCCTCAAACCGATATGAATGACGATTACTTTGCAGCTCTCACCACTATCGAAAATTCTTTGGACTATGATAGACTGAAGTCGCTCACTCGAAAAAAGATTACGGACTTCTTTTTGAAATAAAAATTTGTGAATAATTGTATTATTATATTTAATTGTTAATACATAATAATAATATAGAAATAATAAATCACAAATTTTGATTAAACTCTTATCTACTTGAATCCCCCTCCCCCTCGTGGTTATTTGAACGCTTATTATTTTGAACTCTTGGTAATTTGAAATTTATCTCTGGTCCCTTAAGTTTCAAATTATCGAGAGTGACTGTATTAGGATTTCTAATTAAATAAAAATCTATCTATCTATCTATTCAAAGTTTACTAGAGACGGAAAGTATGATTGATACTAAGCGAGTGGTGTTGGCAAGGAAACAAATGAATGGGAGCCTGTATAGCTTTATGAGCAGCAGGAACGTGTCAAAAAAGGTACGACTGGCTGTGCATAGAGGAGTGCTGGTCCCTGCACTTATGTATGGTAGTGAATGTTGGGTTTAGCAGAAGCATGAAAGTAAGATCAATGCTACGGATATAAGTAGTCTAAGAAGTGTAGCCGGAGTGACTTTGATGGATAAAGTGAGGAACAGTGAGATAAGGGAAAGCTATGGTGTAAAAGAAGATGTGGTAACAAAGATAGATAAAGGGATTCTTAGATGGTTTGGACACGTAGAGAGAATGGATGAAAGATTGACGATTGACAGATTTATAAGGCGAGTGTGAATGGCCAAGTTGGTAAAGGTCGGCCTAGGCGAACATATATCAATCAGATCGAAATTGTTTTAAAGAAAGGCCAGGTCAAGAGTGCCAGCAACCAACAAGCATGCATGAAAGCGCTAATAAAAGTAGAAGCGGAAGACGTGTGTAAGAACTGTAGCAAGTGGAAGGAACTGGTCTCTGCCTTCCCCTAAAGAAAAAGGCGTTATATATGCACAAGTATATTTTAAAGGTGGGCAGTCAACTTTTAGAAAATTATTCCTTTTAATTAGGTTTTCAGTGGAAAAAAACACCCAATAATCGAATTATGTAAATGGAAAATTTTGATGTAAGAATAAATTGTAGAAAATTTTCGAATAAATAAAAACAGTATTGTGGGGAAGGAAGGGGTCGACCTCGGCGAATATATTTCGATCAAATCGACATTTTTTTAAACAACCGACGTACATGTATGAGAGCACTGATGAAAGTAGAAGAAGCGAAAGATGTGTGTAAGAACTGTAACAAGTGAAAGCAACTGGTCTCTACCTTCCCCTACAGAAAAAGGCGTGACTATATTTATATATGTACACGATGCTCAAGTAGATTTTAAAGGTGGGCAGTGAACTTTAAGAAAAGTATTCCTTTTAATTAGGTTTGCAGTGGAAAAAACACCTGTTTACCATGATTTTTTTCTGGTAGTAGTTTTCCAAGATATAAATGCAATCTGTAGGAACAATTTGAGTCATAAAACTCAAAATTTAATAACGTACTTAACAAATTTTAAAGGAGTGTACTGCATGTAGGAACATGTATCTCTAAAGCTAATTGAGTCACACGCGCAAACACAAATTTGGTTATTTTTATTCTCCAGACCAAATGAACCCTCAAAGTACTCAATGTTACGAAAGTCCTAAGGTGTAAATCACTTGAAATGTAGATATTTCATGTGCTGAATAGACTAACTAACTAACATCTAAACAGTAAAAGTCAGGGTCCAAAGATTCATATCTTAGTTCATTTTTACATAGTAAGTACTTAAAGTTTTATTTGGACCAAACATACCTATAACAGAATACAAATGTTGGTACCTATTAAAAAATAAAATAATTATCACCAGTCATCGCCTGGCAAGAGCTCAGAATTTAGGACAAGAACAACAATACCCCGACATATATTACTTTAATCCAATTGAGCAACTTTGGAATGCTGGAAAAATATTTATGGAAAATTTTTGATAACGACCTATCATGGAGAATCAGCGAGTTTTTACAAATAAAAAACTGTAATAAATGTTGTATCTAACTCTCATACCTATCCATTGCAGGCCGGACATCCAGAAGAGCAAATCTGTATTTGTCATCAACATTGCCCCCATCATAGTAATCTATTACATATCTCACGTCTTTTCCACATCTGTCGACTATCCAGTCATGTCTATCAAATGGTAATTCGTATCCCATAAGCTGTCTTATTCTCGCTCTTGGACTATAATCTTGTGCTTTTCCACCAAAACTTTTTAATCTAATAAAAATTAATTTATTTTAAATTTTAACACTAGGGATATGTGTAATGAAATAATCACAAAAATAGCAATAAATTAAATGTAATGTCACAACATTCATTAGTTTTTTTTCCAGTTTAATGTTTTCAAAAAGCAATTATGAATTTTAAAAATATATACACTCGTGGACAAAATTATTGAATATTTTATATTATCACTTTTATTTTAAAATGATTTTGAATTATCTCCGTAAACTTTTTTAGTTTTTTATCTGTTAATGTTATTCATCTAGTAGGCATATATAGTCACGTGTAAAGTAACTAAGTAACAGTAATTCGATTTTGTATTTTTTTCAATTATTAACAACAGTATGCCAGCAATCGGACATTGCAATGAAGTTGAAGAGGTAAAAATTGTAACTCTACATAACGAAGGATTGCAGCAAAACATTATCGCATGACATCTTGGAAGTAGTTAATCTATCGTATCGAAAATTTTACAAAGGTTTCAACAGACTGGACTTTATGTCCAATGACCCGATCAAGGGTGTAAAATGTCTACAACAGCAAGAGATGACCGCTTTTTGGTTCTTAGTTCTGCACGAAATCGCACATTGACATATACGCATCTCAGATATGAGCTACTAAATGCAAGACATGTTAATGTTAGTTTGAAAACATTTAGACTAAAATTAAAAGAAGCAGGTTTAAAGCCAAGACGGCCTGCCAAAGTTCCACATCTTTTTAATATTCATAAAATTCTTCAATTAGAATTTGCAATAATTCATGTTCAGTAGAATATCGAGCAATGGAAAAATATTCTCTACGACTGAGACTAAAATTCAATAATGGAAGCCAGATGGACGAAACCACGTCTACAGAAGAGTTGGAAATGGTACGCCAGCTGCAATCTTATAGAGAGGGTAAGTTTTGAAGGTGGCAGTTTAATGTTTTGAGAAGGTATAAGTTGGGAAGGACGTTCTAAACTTGTCGAAGTGATTGGATGTATGACTAGTGACTTGTATGTTAAAAATATCCTACAAGAGTATGTTGTGCCATGTGTTGGCCATATTGCATACAAAAGATTTTTACTAATGCACGAAAACACTCAACCACATGCAGTTAACATAGTGACCTAAATTATGTCTAGATTGAAACATTAGATTGGCCACCGTATTTAGACTTGTACCTGATCGAACACATGTGGAATCATCTCAAATGCAGCATACGATAAACAAATCCCGTATAAGAGCTCAAGGAGGAAATGCTCATTACTAACTATGCCCTTATTTTAATCAAAAATATAGTACTTGTCTTACTAGTGACATTAAAGTTTAAAGTACATATCCTTAATTAACTTAATTTTGTTAACATTAAGTAATAATTATTTTTTCACGATTCCCTACACATAAAAACTAAATATTGTTCACTTAAAATTTAAAAAATAAATTGTTCTTCCTCGTTTAATGGCTTGATTTATTAGAATTTATATTTTCCAAATAAAAATAAGACAATTTTTGAAATATTCGATAATTTTGTCCATGAGTGTATTAAGGCTGCCTTTCTTTTAAGCTAATATTGTTCATCTCTAAAAACCTAGATATTTTGTATAAAATTAAGTTGTTTAATTCCTTGCTACAATTAAAACAAAATGATTGTCAAATCTTTACTTTAAAATGCTTCCTTTACTAATGAACACCAATACTTTTTAGATGACAGAAAACATTGTTTTAAAAAAAGAGAATGTCCTGTTATAAATAGTTTGTTTTATTAATTAATGTAATTACTTACTTTGGACTTCTACATTCATGAATATGCAATGCTTCCCATTTTAGAACTTCTTGCCATGCTTGTTCATTATTTGCATTGTGAATTTTAATTATATTATTCATATCCTCTTGTTTAATTTCTTCTTCTTTCCATCTCCAACCTTTTCTTAACATAGCATTCCAAAACATCTACAATGAAAGAACCTAATTTTTAGTCATTTAAATATTGATGTTAAATAAAAAATACATTAATAGTTTTACAGGACAAATGACCACAATACACAATGCTAATAATCTAATCTATCATATGATGAAGTCGAACAGTATTAATTACACTACTTTATTTTGTACCTGTGCACTAGGGTATAACCAAAACTGCTCTTCTCCTTCTTTAACAATAGCTTTTGGGATCGAGGATAATTGACGATTTGTAGACAGTGCAAATGGTTGCCCAGGTGATGGCTTTTGATTTGCTGGTCCCATCTATAAATATTTAAATTATAAAGATTGAAAAGTCAAAAATGTATGGGTCAAAACTTTTACTATGATAAAAAAATTAGGTATATGTTATTAACTTCATAAATTTGCATAAAAGTTTTCAAACACTACTTATTTAATTAAAATATATATATATATACATTAAATGTAATTGGTCATAATAAATCACAATACACACATAAAATATACAGTACCATATTTAGAGGATTAATTTCTTCATTTTCTTGAATTGGACATCCTGAAAATGCCGCTGCTTTTGATGTTAACTTTTGGTGCATAGGACATTCTTCTGGTATTTCATCTTTAAAATTTTGAAATTTTTGTCTGTGTGTTTCCAACTCGACAGATTCATTGGAATTTATTAACTGAGAAGCTGTTAGATTAGCTATTTCAGTAGCCGAAATTGTATTACCCATTTCTGTAATTAAAAACATACAATTTACCACATGATATTGCAGTAGGTACATGTAAGGTTATACAATCCTTACATAATACAAATTTTCCTTGCATTATAAAGAATGTTGGTAATTTTGTTTCTTACCAGTTTCGTCTTGTTATAACTTTTAAAAATTCCTATTTTATTTGTTTATTTAACAAGTTATATTTTTCTTTCATAATTTCAAAAATCGATCAAGAATGACAATGAAGGTGACAAGTGACAGATATGGATTATTCGAGTCTGATTGGCTGAAAATTGAATGTGATATAAATCAATAAATACTGTCACCAACACATTTTTCCGATCTGGCAACTTTGTGTGTAGTATGTATATGATGTTGCATATGTTGTAGTAATAAACACCTTATTTTTAATTTGTTAAGGCTTTGTATTAAGGTTTGTTGGGTGCCGTTAACTGGTTTCGGAAGGAACCGCTCCCCAGCTTATTATTATTATAAGAATTTAAGAATTGATAAAAATTTGTTTTTATTCTTTAATAAAAAAAAATTCCATTCGATTTAGAAATAAATAAGTATATTCACAAGTCATACTTATTCTGTCTTTTTTTCCAATATAGGTACCAGGTTATAAATAGTTAATGAATTGTAAAGTATGAAATGTTGCCATGAATTCAGCAAATATTACACCTTTGTGGTGAGTTGTAGGTGGATTGCGGCTGAATAAAAAACGCACTTTTGTAATATCGACTCAACCAACCTCTTTTGTTTGGCTGCAGTTTTCTTGTCTCACAAATTGAGAAACAGAGTCTATTGTTTTAAGATTTTAATATTGCTGAGACCCATTTGTCACATTTTTATTGTGATCGCACAATTTCGCAGTGTGAACAATTGAATTACATTTATGCAGGCGCTAAGTGTCAAGGCGAAATAAAATAAGTACCGTTTTGTTGCTAAACAATTGAAAGTTAACTATTATTAAGGTTATTAAAATATTAGCACAAGCATATCTTTCATCAACTACATCTCGTCCCATATCATTAATGATCTAATTTATTGAAGAATATTTTACATTTAAAAAGTTAAATAACGGTTTTATTGTCCGTAAGCATTTTATGATTAACAAAAAGTATTAAAAGAGGCAGAATAGTACCGTTATAAGCAGCAGGAATGAAATATTTAAGACGGATACGGAGGGATTACTACAATATATAAATTAAGGAATGTACACTTACGACGACAAGACCTAGAACTACGAGTACACTTGTTTGTGAAATACATATTGAACAACAACAATTGAGGGGTAATTGGTGGGGTAATTTTAAAGAATAGAAGAAACACGGCCAGTTAAAAGTATTTGTGATGCACAAATAATAAAAAACAAAAAATAAGAAATAACCCCAAAAAACAATGAGATAAAGTAATTAAAGAAATATTGGAACGAAAAAGTACTGGTGGCGCATTCAGTATGAAGATGATACGACCCAGAGTAATGCGGCACGGACTAGAAACTTGATATGAGATCTGTTACATTTAAGTGTAAAGTGTAACCTTGATCAAGCTTGGTTTAGCTGGCTAGTGGGCTCAATGCCAAATAGTCAGCCAGCTGCAGTGTGGGCTCCTCTATCCCGACCGCTTTTTACCAAACACCAAATAAAAAGAATTGCTACTTAGGGAAAGAAGATTAGCTAGTAATATGAAATACCTAATGGGATAAACTTGTTCATAGTGTGCAGATGCTTATTTTGAAAACCACACACCATTAAATGGCTATGTGAATCTTTAATTAGGTATTTACATACTATCATAATCTTACCTTTCCTTATCCTATTGTTTTGTCTTCATCGCTCTAAAATGACCGATTCAATATGAAGTAATAAAATGTCGTGCAAAATTTAAACGACGAATTTCTTACACGTTCTAATAAACAATTACCTACGTTTATAATATTCGTAGCATAAAAATAACATTTGAATTGCATCACGACGCACACACTAAGTATCAACGGTACCTTCTTCGAATCATTGTTATTTATAAAATGATAATGATCATGTAACAGTAAAATTATTAACTAACCACATAGCTTCTTTAAAGTAGAATATTTAAATGAAATGAATACATAATCAGTGGTTATTTTTACATTAATGGCAAAAATAAATACATGCGTAGGTACACTTTGGATATTATTTGTTCATGGGTTTTTTTGCAACGCGTCAAGTAATTATCCAGTTACGAGAAATTGATTTGATAGATGGTTAAAAAAATCTTAATGAATAGTTTTACAATTAAAATCTGCTTCAGCAACAGAGCTTTTCGCGATTCGAACCTAGGATTCGCGCCATTCTCATACAGACAAAGTAGATAAATCTTAACCTTACTTCTAAATAACAAACACAAACACACACACGCACACACACACATGCCTGAAAGAAGAGATTTTTTAAAAGTGGAAACAGCAACGACTGGTACTGCTTCCTAAATGAAAAAAGCCACCGGAAGAACCGTCATCTTACCGTCCACTTTGCATGTTGGATACATCGGGTAAGATATTTGAACACATAATCCATCAAAGAATAGAAGCAGTTGGCGATCCATTCCTGGGGGACAAGCAGTATGGATCCCGAATAGGACGGTCAACCCTGGACGCGATCAACCTGGTTGTTAACACGGCCAAGGATGCAATCGCAGGAACTAGATGGAAGGGTGGTAAGAAGAAATATTGCCTGGTGGCCACCTTAGACATAAGGAACGCCTTTAGCTCCGCCAACTGGGACTGCATCATGCAAGCCCTTCAAAAGAAGAACGTACCGGGATACCTACGTGGAATAGTGGCTAGCTACTTCACGGATAGAGTCCTGAGATATGACACGAAGAATAGCCCAAGAATCGTCAAACTCGTAGCGTATGCAGACGACGTAGCCGTAGTGATCGTCGCCAAACACCTTAACGAGATTACCCATATGTTTAACCTAACCCTTCGAGCAAGTTAACCGTTGGATGAATTTAGTGAACCTGCAGCTGGCCAAAGATAAGACCGAAGCAGTGATTATTACCAGCAGAAAAGTGATGGATACTATCAAGCTGAAAGTCGGCAAACAAGAAATCATATCAAAACCATTTATTCGATATCTGGGAGTGATGCTAGATGTTCGACTAAACTTTAATTATCAAGTTAATCACGTGAGTGCCAAAGCATCAGCAGTGAAAGCTAGCTTAGCACGACTAATGTCGAACGTCGGAGGCCAAAAGCAGAGCAGAAGGCTATTGCTGTCATCAGTGATCACATCAGTGCTCACATATGAAATATCCATTTGGGCCGATGCACTAGAGACGCAAGAATCATGGAGAAAGGCTGGACCAGTCTACCGTCTTAGTGCTCTAAGAGTACCCAGTGCCTTCCGCACAATATCTGAGGAAGCAGTGTGCGTCATTTCCGGAACTCTGCCTCTCAGAGTCCTAGCTGAGGAAAGACGGAACCTTTACCATCGAAAGGGGTCAACCACACTAAGCGCTGAAAATCTTAGAATAGAAGAACGCCAACAAAGCATCGCTCGATGGCAATTACAGTGGGATCCCGCAGTTAATGGTAGGTGGACGCATCGTCTCATACCAAGGATCGACGTTTGGCTAAACCTGAACCAGAGAATCCTACCAGGAGCATTAGTAGAAGTAATGTTGTCATCAAACGCTGCCTGGAACGCTATCAGCACATATGCCACAGAAGTCCTTACAGACCTGCGTTTCATTAAAAAAAGAGAGCAAAAGATAATAACTAGAAGGAAGGGAGAAAGAACCATGGCTACCAGAAGGAAGAGTAGTAGCTAGTTCCTCTAACATCTTGAGTCCGACATACCCAGGCAAAACATCTAAGCCTGGAATACGTAAATGTATTTACTTACGCTATATTAAAAAAAAAACACAATCAGAAAAAAAAATCGGCAATTTTTTTTTAGTTCAGTTGGTTTTGCTGCCCCTAAATTTGGCCTCCGTAGGCAATTGCCTACCTTGCCTACCGCTTAGGGCCAGCACTAAAAAGAGTAAGACTTGGAGAACGCACGTCCTTATACAGCAAGGGTTATTACAAGATTCTTGCAAGAAATTTACGTTACCCTGCTTTCATGGCCTTCTCGTTTTCGGACATTACATCAGTATGATCGACAATTGACCGGGTAGTTTATCCCAACCACCAAATTACATGGTTGACCATCGTTACTGTATTTAAGAAGCCCGGAAGTTATTTTTAGGATACATAATTAATTATTTAATTTCAAGCATGCCTCGAAATGTTATCAAATGCATAAGAAACCACGGCGGATTCACTCACTATTGAATACCTATTTAATAATATTTTAGTTTAAAAACGTATTAATTTTTTAAAAGTAATTAAACACACATTCCGTGTAAACTTTATTAAAAGGTATTAATCTTACTCGATGTTCGAATTTTTTTTGAAAGTCAGTAGATATTAATACCAGTTCGCGTAATTATTTAACATGAATCTAAAAAGTAACCGTGTCGGTCTGACCCACAATATTTGCTGGCTCATCATTTAATCTTTGTCCCCACTTGAAATATTTTTCTATCACCGACTGGGTAACTACTCTCGAGATGTTTCTGTGTTACGTAAGTCCACTTCCTGTATAATGATACATCATTGTCTTTGGTTTTGTAGGATTTTCACTTCGGGTACTCTGACAATTTTTGTTTGTTGAAATTACTTTCATTACGCAAATTGTTACCAAATGGTTTTCTGTCTGGGTGTACGATGTCCACAAGTAAAAATTAACTTATTTTAGAAAAATATCCGATTCGACAAATAAAGTAAAATAAATACATAAAAAACAACAATATCATTTTGGGCTAGGTTACAGAACGAGAACTTAAATATCAAAATTTATTGCTTCCTCTCACTATCTAATAATTCAAAATTTATGATCATCAATAAATTAAAAGTAACTAAAATATGTCCCTCAATCTCGATTTTGGGAGTCACGGTGTCCAATAATATGTCTTGGCATGTTGCTAACATCGCAAAGTCGGCAAGCCAGAGGCTAGGTTTTCTGTGGAAAACCAGAAAGTTTTTTAGTCCTGATCAACTGTTGACGACGTACAAGGCTCAAATCCGACCTCTACTGGAGTATTGCTCGCATATTTGGGGTTTAGCACCAAGGCATTATCTTCGTCTTTTAGATGTCATTCAGAAAAGAGCCATTCGCTTAATAAACAGCTCAACTCTCACAGATACCCTTCACCCTCTAGAACATAGAAGAAGAGTTGCAGACCAGACATTACTCTGCAGATATTTCCATGGCAGATGCTCCAGAGAAATAAAAACTCTCATACCACCACTGGCCACATTCAGCCGAAGAACTTGGCACGCCGATCAGTCTCACCCATTTACTCTCAATATTGACACTACAAGGACCAATCTTCATCAAGAATCCTTCTTTTACAGGGCTGCTATGGAATGGAATAAGCTTCCAAAATCAGTTTTTCCAGAGAACTATGACCTGCAACTTTTCAAAAAGCGTGTCCACAATCATTTCCTTTCTATAATCCCTTCCCCTTCTAATAGTCGCAGTGCGGGCCGTCCGCGGCCCACACGATAGGTCTACCCTTTTTGCGACCATTTTCATAAAAAAAAAACCTTAAGCGCCCAGCGTCACGGGTTAACATACTTCAATCATGCTCACACTTAGGCTATCGTAAAATCTGCAAAGACCGATCATCTTGTGGGGTTCCCGTTGACAAAATTCTGGAAATAATTCTCTCCCCCCTATCACTGCGGTCACCCTAGTAAACAAGGAAGGTTGTTTAATGATGATGTCGATGAATCTGATTAACTAAAAATAATCCGGTTTCTGCTTTTAAAAATTTAATCTTTTTCTGAAGCATCTTAAATGCACGTTGATTTAAGTTTAATCGATCTGGACAGCTCTTTTTACCTAAAGGGATACAGCAAAAATATTTAATTTTAATTTTTTTTTTGCCTTCCTGAAATAAATACATGCAATTGTAGTCGTCAACAAGATTTTTCCGACGCAATATTACTATTGTTTGCGAAGAAAATCATTTACTCTTTATTTTAAAAATAATCTTGCTTATTTTTTAAATCTATTATTCTTTATATAACTCTTACTATTATATAGAAATTTTTGCTAAAAAAAGTAATTCCAGCCCTGCACAAAAATATTCGATTATCCAAAAATCTATTTATATATAGGTATCATCCGTGGACATCCTTGAAAAATTAAAATACATAATTGTTTGGTTACATTTTCAGCTTGAAACGGATTGACCTTATAAAATTTATCGAACTTGTACCGAAAACTCATCGAATAACTATTCTTGGTCACAGGTATTTTTAAATGACTTCACCTTTTCCTTTCATTTTTTTAAGATAAGATTTGTGTCGAAATTGACAATTTTGATTTTGGACATAGTAAGTAGACAGTCACGTTCTTTTTGCAATCGAGTACTAAACCAAAATATTTTGGTGGGTTGTTTAAAAGAGATATAATGAAAATTGAGCAAAACTACTCACTAAGCAGTTCAAACTATCTCAAACGAAGGGCAACATCTAAACAAAAGTATTAAAAATTAATTCACAAACAATTTTAGGATAGGAAAAACTAAAATTATATAAAACATTTATATACATCAAATTCTTATGGGGCATAAGAAGGCGCACTTAACGAAACTGGAAAAATATAAAATAAGCACCCTCTACTTGTGATACAATATTAATAAGTAGAAACCGACTAACAAATAAATTAGATGCCTATCAACCAGTGGAGCAGGCAGGATTTCGAAAGGGATACAGCACTATGAATCACTTGCAGACCATTCAAATGTTAATAGAGAAGACAACAGAATACAATGTACCACTTCATTTCGCCTTTATAGACTTTCATAAGACATTTGATTCTGTTGAAACATGGGCTGTCCTGCGTGCGATGGATGGAGCAAAAATTGATTTAAGATATTCTACCCTTCTTAAAAATATATACAGAAGCGCCACTTTCCGCGTAAAAGTTACAGAAGAGCTGAGAACCGAAAAAATTTCAATTAACAGGGGAGTTCGCCCGGGTGATCCTATATCACCAAAACTTTTTACGTTGACCTTGGAAGACGTTTTTAAAATGCTACCATGGGAAAATAAAATTGTAAACGTTGATGGTACCTTTTTAAACCATTTACGCTTTGCCGATGACATAGTGCTTATTAGTTCAGATATACAGGAGCTTAAGAACATGCTAGAACAACTAAATGAAGCTCCAAATAACGTCGGACTAAAAATGAATTTATCAAAAACAAATATAATGAGCAGAACTGAGGAAAACATAAGAATAGCAGACAAAACTTTGGATATTGTTGATAAATATATATATAATAAATATATATCTTGGTCATGTCATTAAATTGGAAAAGGAAAACCAAACGGCAAAGATAAAACGAAGAATAAAACTGACATGGATAACATTTGGAAAAAGTCTTTAACACATACATCCTGCCTGTCGCAACATATGGTCTTGAGACAAAGGTTTTAACCAAGAACTACACCAATAAACTTGGGACAATGCAAGGGGCCATGGAACGGGCAATGCTTGGCGTTAGCTTACGAGATAAAATCCGTAACAAAGAAATAAGAAGAAAAACGAAGGTTGTGGACATAATATAGCGAATCGCTGAACTTAAGAGGCAATGGGTTGGACATGTTGCCAGACTAAGTGTGGACAGATGGGTATCAAGGCTTGTATAATTGAGACCACGGCAAACAAAGAGGAGTGTCGGCAGGCCACAGAGGAGATGGTTGGATGATGTTAAAAAAATTGCAGCAGGAAATTGGTATCATACAGCGAAAGACAGAACAGCATGGAAACAAATTAAAGAGGCCTTTGTTCAGGAGTGGACAGATAATAGCTGACATAGAAGAAGAATAAGCACATACATTCATATAGTCACGTCTTTTTCCGTTCGAGATAGGCATAAACCACTTCTTTCAACGTGCTACGGTTCTTAAACACGTTTTTGTTTTCTTCCATTTTTAATCAGCGCTTACATACATGCTCGTCGGTTGCTGTTACTCTTAACCTGGCCTTTCTTTAAAACAATTTCTCTCTGATAAGGATACGTTGGCCAAGGTCTACCTTTACAGACTTATCCATTCACACTCGCCTTATAAATTTGTGTGATCAATCTTCCTTTATCCACCCTTTCTACGTATCCGAACCATCCAAAAATTCCTTTATCTATCTTCGATACTACATCTTCTAACACACCATAGCGTTCTCCTATCACACTATTTCTTACTTTATTCATCGGAGTCACTTCAGCTATACTTCTCAGACTGCTCCTCTCCGCAGAAAAATGATCATACTTTTATGCTTCTTTTGTTAAACCCAACATTCACTACTATACATAAGTGTGAGGACCAGCACTTATCTATGCACAGCCAGTAGTGCCTTTACTGACACATTATGGCTGCTCATAAAGTTAGACAGGGCCCCTATCAGGGTCCCTACCAACACCCTTTGCTCAATATCACAGGCATACTTTTTGTCTTTCGTAAACTTTGAACCCAAGTATACAAACTTATTTATTTGTTCCACTCTTTCTTCTTCAATCAGCACCTCGCAGTTTTTCATGCTTTCTTTTCCTTCAAAAACCATTACTTTTGACTTGCTTACATTTACGCTTATCCCATTAATTTTTAGGGAATCATGCATAATATTACCCATCGTCTGCAACACCTTTTCAGATGATGTTATTATAACCTGATCATCGGCGTGAAGGAGGCATTTGACGATCAAATCATTCATTCTCAATCCATACGCACTCTATTTCAAATCTTTCAAACAACTGCCTGGGAATAATTTAAACAGCCATGGCGAAACCACACATCCCAGTTTAACACCTTTTTAGGTGTTAAACTGGGACGCAAGCTGCTTTAATAACTGAAGTCGTAAAATTAAAAATTTGTTTGTACAAAAGAGAACAATGGGAAAGAGAATTGACAGAGTTAAATTCTATGAATTGACATTCAACAAAGAATTTAATATGTAAGCACAGCACCCGAGCCAAATTAAAAAAAAAATAATGTATACTCCCCTTATAAAATGCAGTAAATATCAAACGAACCGTTAGTCCACGTTGACATGATCAATGTGCGTCAAAATCTCCGTTGTTTACCAATGAAATCATCGAATTGTAAACATAAATGCATTGTATTGGTCGAAGGGTTACGAAGGCACAAAAGCTATAAAAAATGTTGTTTGTCTTTGAAAACCCATCAGTGGCGTAGTGTGTGGTGTGTTGGTGTGTGTAATTTATAAATGTCATTAAATAAATAGAAATATGGCGTTCTGGAGACTATTAGCGAATAAAGATAATGAAATTGAACAGTGTAGTGAGATTAAAGACAGGTATGAATTTAACAATACAAATTTTGTAATACAAACACAACAAGTTATTTTAAATATATACGAATGTTTATAAAAGGATCCATTCTAGCACCAACACTATTTTTACTTCACATCAACGACCTATTGAAAGCAACTTCATGTCCCGTACACAGCTTTGCCGGTGATAGTACCCTCCATACCGCATTCTCTTCCAGGGCCCTTATATCAGCCCGTGAAACCAGAAATAAACGAGGAAGAAATGTTAACAATATAAATATGGACTTAGCAACAATTCTCGAATGGGGATCCAATAACTTGGTAGAATTCAATGCAAACAAAACACAAGCATGTCTTTTCTCTAGAAAAGCCGATCTCACTGTGCCTAACATAACTTTGTCAGGAGTAACCATACCACTGAAGTCATCCATATCGATGCTTGGTATTACTATCAGCAATAACCTTTCCTGAGAAAATCACGTGAGGTCCATTGCCAAAAGTGCATCCCAAAAACTTGGTTTTTTGTTTCGTGCCAAGAGCTATTTCACCTCCAGTCAGCTGCTTATGATCTATAAGGCACAGATCCGACCTGTACTGGAGTACTGTTCCCATATTTGGAGTGCAGCACCTAAACATATCCTGAAGCTACTGGATTCTGTCCAAAAAAGGGCAATTCTTCTCGTCGGTGATGCCTCGCAGAACATCACTTTCCAAAGACTCATTCATCCAACGAATTGCGAGGTTTTGGAACTCATTGCCTAGGGAGGTGTTCCCCGAGGCATACAACCTCCAGAAATTTAAGAAGAATACCAACTCCTACCTTCTTTCCTTGGTTCCCACGATGTTCTCTGAACATTACAGGATATCCCTTTTCGTGGGAACCAGAACATAAAAAAAAAAAAAAAAAAAAAAAAAAAAAAAAAAAAAAAAAAAAAAAAAAAAAAAAGGACAATATTTAGCAATCTGATAATTCAATCATAAAAAGAATTGCTAAATTAACTAAAGTAAATAAAATTTCTATTTATCGAATAGTCACGAAAGGGGTTGCTGTGGATCATTCACAGAACCAAAAAACGTACAGAAAAACAAATTTGTTGACAAAGGTACTCAAGATTTTATACGTAGAACACTTTATAGTTTATATAAGGAGAACAGGATTGCGACATTAAAAGAAATACAGCAAAAGCTAGCAGATTATCCAGAATACACTTATACCATTTTAGAGACAGAATCGTCAAGAATTCCTTGCTTTTTTTGACACGTTCTGGCTGTTCATATAGTTATGCAGACTAGTTACATAAATCACTTACACTTAATAATGTGCCAATTTACTGGCTGCTAAAAATCAAGTTGTTTGTATTCGAATATCTTCCCCAGCACAATTCTATTTTTATCCATATTCGTCATAAATCATGTGTATATAATTGCAACTGACATCAGTATTTACTGCCTACGCTAAGTACATAAAAATTATTATGCAACGGTATATATGTAATTATATTTGAAGAACAGATGTATTAATTTTAGCTTACAGAAATTAATATTTACATATTATATGATGTAATAAAATAATTTAATAATATTATTACATTTTAATGTGTATTAAATCATTGTTAAACTTTTATCTTTCATAAATAAATGCTAAACTCATCTGGAATAGGCTAATGAAAATCTCACTTTACAAACATGACAAAAAAAATATTATAGATACAAGAATGTATTTTAAACAATAATAAGCAGGTTTACTACCTATATATTTTTTTAATTAAATTAATATTTTTACCAAAAGTAATCAAGGTAAGCAATCCAAAATTGAACATTAATTTTGGTAGGTGTACTGTTAATAAATGTGTAAATACAACTACAAAGGGTAATACATTACTAAAGAAGTTTTTGTAGATGATATGCTAATATCGAGGAGTGGGAAATGACTACAAGATAATAAAACATTTGGAATAGAACAATGCTAAAAAGTGAATGAAACTAAACAAAAATATCAACAAAGTAGAATGGTTTTAGGAAAAACTACAATCTCACAGTTTAATTAATAGAACACAAAAAAATGACATTTATGTAAAATATTACCGTTTGAGAAGAAGTAGACAAAACAAAAATATAATGCAAGACTTGGTTTTTCAAACTCCACATCTTAACATAAAATTATCGCTTAATAAGGAAAGTAATTATTATTCAGGTAAATAAAGAATATTTTATTTTACATTAGAATATTGCACATATAATCACAGAACATTTTTCATCCAAAACAACTTATGGCTTTCACTATTGACGTGTGAAGAATTCTATCTGCTCACTCTAAGTATTTGGTTAATTTAAAAAAAAGAAAGTAATTGTGCCCGAAGTTATTTAACAGAAATTGATATTTCTTACCAAATAGGTACAATGCAATTTATCATGCACACATATCTATATATATACAGGAAAATTTCCTAATAATTTTGTGATTTTAAGCAGCATCGTCTTAAAAATTGGCAAATTTGTGTTTGATGGCTTGAAAATAATGAATTTTTTGCTGAATTTAGCACTATTCATACAGGGCGTTAGTTACACCCTGTATAAAGGGTAAATTACAACATATCTTTTTTGCCTAATGAGTTATGGCTAAAATGACTAGAAAATCAAAAAGGCAGTTCAATTTTGAATAAAAAAGGTAAAAAAGGAATCGTTAATAGGAAATCTTCTGGTCTGCCGTTATAAGCCGTTTCAGGGCATTCCTCCACGAAGTGTTAGGTTTCTAGTCAGCAAGCCCTTAGAAAAGCTTTTGGTAGCATTATGGTTTTGACTCTGATTGGCTGGTTGTTTGAGTGTGACATGGTCAAGAAAACCTTCTTGGTTTGTCTGACCACCAATATTTGCTAATTCATAGTTCATTTAGCGTTACTCAGGGTGCACCACGAGAAGGCGAACTAGCTCTACACCCCAGTTTGGTAGTGATCGGATTTACAGAATAGATGGGAAGGGGATGTAATAAAAAAATATTAAAAACGCCAATATTAGTGTCGAATTCATAGTTTTTTTTGTCACTGAGTTTAATAGTGACATTTCAATTTTGTAAGCACACCTACAAAAGGGGTGAAAAGGGAATAGAATATAAAAACTATAAAAAACGCTAATATTAATATCGAATTCATAGTTTTTGAGGTCGCTGAGTTTGATAGTGATATTCCCAAAGCATGCAAGCCAACTTTTAGGCAGGACAACGTCTGCCGGGTCCGCTAGTATTTAAATAAAGTGCACAAAATAAACGAATGAGGTATAAAATATTTTAACTTCCAAATTTGTAATTTGCGTAACTCAATCGTTTTATAATTGTAAAAAACAATAATGTGTTGTATTGGTTAATAGAAATTTTCATTATTATTTAATCAAACTTTCGTTAAACTATGTATAAGATTAGATTATATAAATGTACTCGTATGTAAAATATATTAAAATATTAAGATTTATTATATTTATATAGATATTTATTAAGATGTTAACTTAATTAATTCAAGCAAGATTTTACCTTCCTTTTTAATTATTTGAAAATAATTAACTAAAAATAAAATTTCTTTCGGTCTTATGCATATCAACTAAATTACTTCATTACCACTAACATTTTTTCCTTTATTATTTAACACCTCTATAGCTGCCATACATTTATGGTAATCACTTAGGGCAAAGTCCAAAAATTAGGAGTATTTGATAAACACCGAATCTTAGACGTTAATTATAACAATCTTCTTGATTTCTTTTTTTATTGTAATAGCCTGAAGCTCCAGATAAAGATCTTTATTCCGAACATATACAAACGAGCGTTAAGATCGCTTCTTGGTCCAGGAGCATAATTGTATAATTGATTTCTTTACTACAGCTGAACTTACCTCTTTATTAATGATATGGACTTGTTCTTTGTGATAAACTGATGAAAGTTTCTTTAATAATTTCTCATATTTTAAAACAAGAAAGAAGAAAAAAAGACGCCTTTCGAACATTAGGTATAATCTATGCAATAATAGCAATTGAATTTTTAGGGTTTATTGTTTGAGCTCATCATATATTTACGGTTGAAATAGATATAGATACATGAGCTTATTTAACAAAGAGTACATACGAAGAATTTCTAAAGTTAGTGAAAATGAAGAAACTTTTTTTTGTTCTTTAAGGATAAATTGGCAAAGAATATACGAATAAAACCGAAGACAGCGATGTAATCGAAATAGGAGTACAAGAATGTATCCTCTCACCCTTATTATTTAACCTATACTCAGAAGAGATATTTAAAGAAGCACTTGATGACATAGAACTGGGAATATCTGTAAACGGCCAACGATTGAATAATATAGGGTAAGCAGACGATACCGTAGTATTTGCTAACAATATTGAAAGCCTACAAGAACTCATGACAAGATTCAAAGATACCAGTGAAAAATACGATACATAGATAAGACCAATTTATGATAATTCGAAAAGGAACCAATGTACCGTGCCAACTTACTATCAGAAACCAGCAAATCAAAAGAGTTGCTTCATACACGTACCTAGGCACAACAATAAACGAAGATTGGGACCATTCTCGTGAAATTAAATGCCGAATTGAAAAATTCTGAGCGTTGTTTCTAAAAATGTCAAACCTTTAACGACCTTAATCTCACATCAAAAGTAAGAATGCTTCGCTGTTACGTGTTCCCAGCGTTGCTTTATGGAGCAGAATCATGGACACTCACTCAATACTCCACAGAAAAGCTTGAGGCATTTGAGATGTGGCTATATCGGCGAATACTTAAAATACCTTGGACAGCCCCACGTCACAAATGTTAGAGTGCTCGAGAGAATAAATAAAGATATGAGATCATAAAGCAGATCAAGACTAGAAAGCTTGAGTACTTAGGTCACATAATGCGGAATGGGAAACGTTATGAACTCTCACCTTCTAGGACGGAGGGGAACTGGCAGGAAAAGAATCTCTTGGTTAAAGAATTTAAGCACCTGGTTTGGTACCACAATGACCGACCTTTTCAGGGCAGCCATTTCAAAGGTTCAAATGCCATAATGATCGCTAATATCCGTTTACGGATGAGTACTTAAAGAAGAAAAAGGCAAAGAATGTAATAAACATAAATAATCTAAGTTGTTAATTTACTCAATTTCTCCAAATTTTATTTGACTTTTTTACAAGAATAATAGTAAGAATCAAGAAATTACATCAAACATAAAGGACCCTGGCTAGTATAAAATCTAAATCAAAAATTTACCACAACCATAATGTTTACGTTAATTTGACAATCAATTACAATGGATGATTTCCCATTTAATACGTATATAAGAAAAGTGTGTTCTTCAAATTTTGCAACATTAGTCACGATCCAAAAGGCATGACACACTCTTCGTTTTATTGAAACAATAGACCTATTCATTTGTTATTTCGCAGGTTGATGTTATTTTTAAAGGAATTTAGGTGAGTGATTTATTGGGAAATATTTTTTATAACAACAGATCAAATGATTGAGTAACTACAATGCGGAGAAATGTTCACTTCCAAAGACGAAATTTCGACCTTTCTGATTTTGTTGAATGTCACATTCACCAAAGTTTATGTTACGGAATGACTGAATTAATACACACTTGGAATAAATCTAAGGATATTAATTTATAATCAAATATTATTGAAATGGATCATTTAATATCTTATTTAGACCAACATTGAATAACATTATATTTTCTAATGTATTTAATTTGTAAAAAAAATTAACAAAACCATTTAAACGCCAAGAATTGTTTTTTAATATAGTTGTATTTTAAACAATCTTTCTGAACATTAACTTGTAATTTATTACTTGAAAAAGCTTATATTAGTCAAAAATTTTCAGCTAAGAATTCTAATTTTTTTTTTTTTATGAAAATAGTCGCAAAAAGGGTAGACCTATCGTGTGGGCCGCGGACTGCGACTGCGACTATTAGAAGGGGAAGGGATTATAGAAAGGAGATGATTGTGGACACGCTTTTTAAAAAGTTGCAGGTCATAGTTCTCTGGAAAAACTGATTTTGGAAGCTTATTCCATTCCGTAGCAGCACTGTAAAAGAAGGATTCTTGATGAAGATTGGTCCTTGTAGCGTCAAAGACTGATTTTGGAAGCTTGTTTTATTCCGTAGCAGCCCTGTAAAAGAAGTATTTTTGATGGAGATTAGTCCTTGTAGTGTCAATCTTGAGAGTAAATGCGTGAGACTGATCAGCATGCCGAGTTCTTCGGCCGAATGTGGCCAATGGTGGTACAAGAGTTTTTATTTCTCTGGAGCATCTGCCATGGAAATATCTGTAGAGCAATGACTGGTCTGCAACTCTTCTTCTATGTTCTAGAGGGTGAAGGGTATCTGTGAGAGTTGAGCTGTTTATCAAGCGAATGGCTCTTTTCTGAATGGAATCTAGAAGACGAAGATAATGCCTTGGTGCTGAACCCCAAATGTGCAAGCAATACTCCAGTAGAGGTCGGATTTGAGCCTTGTACGTCGTCAACAGTTGATATTCTTATTCTTATTATCGTATGTCCTTTTTTAAAACTGATTATTAAATATATTAGTTAATTGACTGCCATGATTACCCTAAAACGAATCTTTCGCAGTAAAAACCTTTAAAACTAAACATTCTTTCATCACATCCTCGTTAAATTTAATTTTTTGAAACACCCGGTAGAAAATCATACTAAAATGGGTAAATATAATATAATGTAAGACCCCATTAGTGCAACTATGGAAGAGAAGTACAAAAACACCCCACACTATAGTTTAATTTCATTTGATCCTTTTCCATTTAAATTTATTCGCAGAAGTCTGGGTACGCACAAGTGGAGTGGAGAGACCGTAGTAGTGAAATTATATGCAGATATCGATTAATTTATTATTATCAGGACATGCTAATCTTGGATACTATAAAATCTGGTATCACAATTAAAGTTAAAAGATATCCCACCAAAAACATTTACATGTAAAATGTTGCCAAGACGAGACCATGCGGCTCGCACTCTCAAAAAATTATCAGATCTCATGTAGAGCCAAGCTTCTAACTCTACACGCCCTTACTGTTCAAGCTTTAACTTCACAAGCTCTACACCTTAGTCAAAATATGTGGCTTGGCCATTTCGCTAAATTCACATGGGTGTAAGGTTAAAAATGTATTTACTGTTCATTACTTTTCTGTTATACAATAGTTCTTGTAGTAACGAAACGGCCATATTTTGACTAAGGGGTAGAGCTTGTGAAGTTAGAGCTTGTACAGTTAAGGTGTGTAGAGTTGGAAGCTCTACAAGAGATCTGATAACTTTGTGACAGTGCGAGTCGCATGATCTCATCTTGGCAACATTGTACATGAAAATGTTTTTGGTGGGATTTTACTTCTTTTTGTACGTTGCTTATGACAATATTTTTTTCTTTTTTTTTGATATTTTTTTGGGGTGTATTTCTTGCACATGAAAGGTGCTATTTTTATAGCCACTCTCTATCTTTGCCTTTTTTCTTTGTTGATTTACTATTTATAATAAGTGATAGATCAGGGCGATACTTAGATCTTAGGCGATTATATTCGACTATAAATAACTGTTGTGCTTTAATACCACTAAAGTCAATATTTACATTAATATTTTCCAACCAAACTTATGAATGAAATTTATTTTATTACTTATGTAACAAGTAGCCCCTATATTAAATTTCAGACCTTCAGCATCCAAATTTGCGGAAGTCTTATACAAACTTCCATCCCCTAGTTTAAGAGGTTGAGGGGTAAAAGTTCCAATTTTTACTATTTTGTTGTTGTTTGTGTACTAATACTAGCTTAAATACAAAATTTCAGCTTTCTAGGACTTCAGGAAGTACTCTAAAAATTTTGATGATCATCAGTGAGTGAGTTAGTGACGAAATCGGGGTTTTTTAGATATCAATAAAATCTAAAGTATAAGAGCTATGCAATTAAAACTTAATATGTTTAATAAGTTCACCATTGACATCATATTCCGAGAATTTTGTTAATCTGGTATAATCCAAACCCATGTTATGAGGATTCAAAAAAACGACGAAGCGCTTCGAGAAATGGTAGGTAGAGCCCTTGCACTTCGCTTGGATCGTCACAGTTGTGCCCCCAGATTTAGATGTGTCTTAACGTTTACATGTCTTAGTAATATAATGTGCATGATATTGCTGGACCCCAGTATCCCATACTGTTCAAAATCTGCTTGGTCGTATCAGTCGTTTCCCTGACGGCCCTTACTCGTTCTTTTTCGTTTTTCTGTATAGTATTTTTTAAAAATTTTAATTATTTTTAAAACCAAATACTTGTAACCATACATCCCCTACGCACGCACGACCTTGTCTAAGACAACATGGAAGCGTTTATTCAAATGTTCCATTTCTAAATCTCAACTCTAAACTTTCCCATAGCGATAGGTTAAAAGGTCGCAACGAGCCGGAGAGAGAGAAAGTGAAGACGACACACGAACCCAGTGAGCTATGGATCTCTGATTCGAATCGCGTATAAATGAAAACCGAGAGATGTCTAACCCAGTTCGAGGTACGTACAGAAAATGAAGAAGAGAAGGAAGAATACTTACTTTACCCACGCAAAAATTGTTCGTCGTGACAATGCTGTGTGAAGTGTAGTTATAAATGTTGAAACGACAGAACGGTGGCGATGATAGATAGATGCAAAAATGTTTTCGTTACACAGTACGTCCTCATTAAAGAAACATAATATAAGTTTTGGAGTTCTGTACGTTTGTACATACATATATATAGTCACATCTTTTTCCCGTAGGTGTAGGCGTTGCTACGGTTCTTACACACATCTTTCGCTTCTTCTACTTTCATCAGCGCTTTCATACAGTCGGTTGCTGGTAATCTTGACTCCAGCTATACTTCTGAGACTACTTATCTCCTCAGCATTAATCTTACTTTCATGCTTCACCCAACATTCGTGCCAGTTGTTCTTTTTTTGACACGTTCTGGATGCTCATAAAGTTATGCAGTGCCCCATTCATTTGTTTCCCAGCCAACACTGTTCGTTCAATGTCACAGTTTCAGTCTCTCGTAAACTTTGAACCCAAGTATACAAAACTTCACTTGTTCCACTCTTTCTCCTTTAATCAGTTCCTCGCAGTTTCTCATGCTTTCTTCTCTTTGAAAAACTATTACTTTCGTTTAGCTTACATTATCTTGGGATAAATGTATAGTATCAACCATCGCCTGTAACTCCTCCTCAGATGATGCTAATATGACCTGATTATCTACGTAAAGGAGACATTTGGCGATTAAATCATTCCTTCTTAATCCATACGCACTCCTTTCCAAATCTTTTAAACAACCGTCTATGAATAATATAAACAGACACGGTGAAGCCACACATCCCTGTCTAGTGTAGACTCCGTTTATCCCGACACAAGCTATTTCGTTTATTGTGACACAAGCAATGGAACACTCTTAAAGTGATTTCAATGCTCGTATCAAACTACCAGTCACCCCATATATACGAGTAGACAATGTCGCAACAATTTATTCCTGATAACTCTGTCTTGGTCATTTTTCAAGTATAAAAAAGCGATAGACAAACATGTTTTCCTTGATTGTTAATAATAATTAGAGCACAATTATTTAAAATTAGAAAGTCTTAAGGTGGCTTTCACAGAAATTTAAAAAGATTTTTCTTTCGATTAGAATACCGCAACTTTGCATAATATTTCAATTTAAGTGCATAATTTTAGCAGCGATGATCCACTAAAATACATGTTACCATGCTAAAAATGATCTCGAACTTTGAAATGTAGTTGTGCAATTTCTTCTTTACTTATTAAAAATCTATTGAGAGGCATTTATCTGCTATTACGTTTAAATCATTTGTAGTGTCCTGTCAGCGAAGAATCAGTATTTTGTTTGCTTAATTAATATTTTAACAGTAAATTGCAAGCCTGCTTAAAAATACCAACTAAACGATTGGCAATTAGTAAACATTGTTACGTTAACAAACAATATTGATACGTATCTTCAATCCGTATGTCAAAATACGGTTGGAGCTTGTCAATAAATCAAAGTTTGTACATTAAGTGTTAATTGATAATTTTAACATTTCACGCTTTTAATATATTGAGTCAATTAATATATGAGCTCACTGATTTTTGCAGAAAAATTAATAATATAATATCTTTTATTTGATGAAAAATACGGTGGTGACAATTGAATGAATATTCAATTTAAATTTTTTTATTAAACCTACCTAAAAACACTATATTTACATGCCTATTTAGCGAAAGTAGGCTTTTTTTACGGTGCACTAGAGTCATCAGCTGTTTACCTGCATGTCAAAATAAAATAATATGTTATTGACAGTTCTCTAAAAATCGCAAAATTTTTGTTTATTATCTTAGCAACGGGGTAAATAACGCTTGCGTTTTGACAATTTTTTAATATTTTTAGTGATAATATTTTAAGAATTTGTGGTTTTCAGGTAGATATAATGAAAAATATCGTTCATTACACGTCCATAAATGCTTTTTCTGTGCTTGCACTTGTCGCGCGCACGTAAAAAGTCCATTTTCTCGACTCCCAATGAGATATACTATTGTTTAGAAATTTGACAGAATATTAGTAATTTTTTTAAATACTTGTCCTTGTCCTTCTAAAATAAAACCTCTAAAGCGATGCCTACCGTTGGATGTTTTCGGAGATGATATATAATGTTGTTTACCTGTTCTCTACATCCCATCGCGAACACTGCGTGACATATTTTTTGATATTTCTGTTGTGACTAATACTTGGAATTTTAATTGAAATTTGCAAGCCATGTCCTGCCTTGTTATTAAAAAATTTAATTACAATAGCAATTACGTCTTTGGTCAAGGTAACAAAAACACCCACTTAACCACACTAAATGTCAAACTATACATTTTAGCCCGCTAAAATTTTCGCACGTAAGTACTTCTTTGTAATCGTCAAGCGGGGTTAATCCAGAATCGTCGTATTTTGGAGTTATAATCCCACTTCATCAAATTTAGCCACATGGAATGCCTTTCATTTCTATACGTCTCCTTAAATAAAAATTTGCGATGTCTGTAAATTTCGGCTATTAAAAAAATATATTAAAAAAAGATGCTAAAATTAATTGTTAATAAATGTTTTGATTTTTTATCAGCCAAAATGGTTTACTCAGCATAGTCGGCAAACTGTATGCAAAGATATTGATTAAAAGAGTAACGAATGAAACTGAGATGATATGGGATGTGCAAGCAGGATTTAGAAGATGTATGGATCAGGTCTTTTTATTACGAGGTATAGTTGAAAAATTCTTGGCTAGAAGTCAAAAGGTCTATTGCACTTTTATAGACTTGGAAAAGGCCTATGACAGAATGGTGACGAGTGAATTGTGGTCGACATTGTCTATTTAAGGGGTAAGCGGTAGTTTAATGAGCACTGAAATCACTTTATAAGGATTCCTCTGCTTGTGTCAGGATAAACGGAGCTTGCACATACTGGTTTAACATCGAAAAAGGTGAGACAGGGATGTGTGGCTTTGCCATGGTTGTTTAACTTACACATAGACGATTGTTTAAAAGATTTGAAAGAGAGTGCGTTTGGATTGAAAATGAATTATTTGATTGTCAAATGCTTTCTTTACGCCGATGATCAAGTCATATTAGCGTAATCTGAAGAGGAGTTGCAGGCAATGGTTAATGTTATGCATGATGCCCTAAAAATCAAAGGGATGAAAATAAATGGAAGCAAAACGAAAGTAATGGTTTTTGAAAGAGAAGAAAGCATGACAAACTGTGAAGTTTTGATTGAGGGAGAAAGAGTGGAACAAGTAAATAAATTTGTGTACTTGGGTTCAAAGTTTACAAGAGATAGAAAGTATGACAGTGACATTGAGCGAAGGGTGTTGGCAGAAAAACAGATGAATGGGGCACTGCATAGCTTTATGACAAGCCAGAAAGTTTTAAAAAAGGTACGTCTGGCTGTACATAGAGGTGTGTTGGTTGCTACACTTATGTATGGTAGTGAATGTTGGGTTTAGCAGAAGAAGCATGAAAATAGGAACAATGCTGCGGAGATGAGTAGTTTGAGAAGTATAGCCGGAGTGACTCGGTTGGATAAGGTAAAAAAGAGTGAGAGAACGCTGGTGTAAAAGAATATGTGGTTACAAAGATAGATAAAGGAATGCTTAGATAATTTGGACACGTAGAAATGATGGGTGAGGAATGGATTGACGAACAAATTTATATGGCGAGTGTGAATGGGCAGCATGTATGAGAGCGCTGATAAAAGTAGAGGAATCAAAAGATGTGTGTAAGAACCGTAGCAAGTGGAAGGAAGTGGTCTCTGCCTACCCCTACGGGAAAAAGGCGTGACTATATGTATGTATGTAAATGGTATTAAAAAATAATAGTTGTATTAATACAATAATATGAACCAAAATGAAATTCTATAAAACTTAACCAATAGGTAGGTACGTAACAAATGAGACATACAGATTACTCCTCATATTTCTAAATTGATCGTGTGAAATGATTGGCCAAACTACGATTAATTTTTTCTTTTAATAAATGCAGCACAGTAAGGTTTTATCATTGCTTTTCGTTCAGGCAAAATTGGCATTTCGATATCCGTTACATTTGCATTACTATGGTCGTAAAATTATCTCGCACACTGTATTATAAATTGGTATTTATTAATTGTAAGATTTTAACAAATTTCTATGCCACCAACAAGAAAAATATTTAAAGTACAGTTGTATTCATAGAAAATGGGTATACTAAAATTGTTATAGTGTAAATTAAGCAACGTTGGATTCAGGAGGGGTCTTTGAGAAAAAAAGTTTGTACCGGTCCGGCACGCATTCCCCCCCTCCCTGAATAAGATGATGCATTTCTGGGATATCTAATGGCAAATTTTTTTAAGACTATAAAAAATACTGTCATTGACACATAATTTTCTGGGTCTCAAACTACTGGTATCAAAAGAGTCAAATAATCTAACTTTCGGGAGTTGATACCAAGGACATTCAGATTATAAAAAATCTTTGCTGGAATCAAACAGCAAATATCAAGCATGAAGACATGAAGGGGCAGGACATTGTTATCACTAAGGGAGTTAGACAGGGTTGCATCCTTTTACCACTGCTGTTCAATTTAAACTCCGAAGAAATATTTGTAGAGGCACTGGATGAACAGAATAAAGGCATCAAAATTAATGGGGTACCAATCAGTAATCTCCGCTATGCAGATGATACTGTCTTGCTGGCGGATAATATCGAAGACTTACAGATGATGCTCAATAGAGTAACTACAATAAGCAACCACTTTGGACTTAAGATCAACAGAAATAAAACCAAATTTATGGTGATAGTAGTTGGAATATCCAAAATATCGATCTACAAATAGGAACCGAATCCATCGAGAGAGTACACCGCTACAAATATTAAGGATACACAATAAATAATGAATGTAACCCTAATTTAGATATTAAGATCAGAATTGAAATAGCAAGATCAACATTCATAAAAATAAGGAAGCTCTTGAGTAACCGCAACCTAAGCATTGGTACCCGATGGAGAGCCACGAAATTTTATGTGCTCTCTACGCTGCTTTATGGCGTGGAAGAGTGGACTTTAAAACTAACGACAATAAGAAAATTAGATGCTTTTGAAATGTGGCTATATAGACGCATACTAAGAATTTTTCCGTAGGGATAGACAGAGACCACTTCCTCCCACTTGCTAAGGTTCTTACACACATCTTTTGCTTCCTCTACTTTCATCAGTACTCTCATACATGCTCATCGGTTGTTGGTACTCTTTACCTGGCCTTTCTTTAAAACAATGTTGATCTGATCGAGGTCGACCTCTAACGGCTTGTCCATTCACACTCGCCTTATAAATTTGTTTCGTCAATCTTCCTTCATCCATCCTTTCTACGTGTCCAAACCATCTAAGCATTCCTTTTTCTATCTTTGTAACCACATTTTCTTTTACACCACAGCGTTCTCTTAACTCAATATTTATCCAACCGAGTCACTCCGGCTATACTTCTCAGACTACTCATCTCCGCAGCATTAATCCTATTTTCATGCTTTTTTTGCTAAACCCAACATTGCATGGAACCAACACGCCTCTGTACCCCATAGAACGCTTTATAAATCGAGGTTGACGGAAAAACGGGATCAATAAACTTTTAATTATTAGTCGAATCAGTCACATCACTTTTGTTTATTTTATTTTAAAAAGTTATTTAAAAGCTATTATTTAGCTTAATTAATCTTTTAAGTTATATCTTACATACACAAACGCTTCCGGTAGATTCCTAGTTAAGCTAATTGATAGAAAAATATGTGTGAAGATATATATTCCAATCAGCACTCTCCTTAAAAAGACAAAGTAACTTTTACTCTTTTCTTTGTTATTACACAATTGATTCACCTATGATGATACTGTCATGAGAACTTGTCAATTTTCTTTCTCGAATTAATATTGTCTTGATTAGCGTGCGCATGGATTAATTTATTTTTTATTGAACACGCAAATGTCAAATTCGGTTTGTTCCAAAGGAACATTGCACATTGGTATTAGAGTTTTGTGCAGATGGTATGAAAGATTAACATTTTCTTGCAGAAGGATAAACATATTTATATTTTTAAATACTGTATAAGTCACGTACGGTTTGTCCAGAATTATGAAATCCGTTAAGCCATCTGATCATTCAAGGTTTGTAGTTACCTTATTTGAAATACGCCGGTGTAATGATTTGATTTCAATAATTTATCTTACTTATTTACTACTAGTGAGTTTTTTTGGTTAATTTATTTAAAATACTTGATTTATCGGTTACAATTTGCTTCTTTTACATTTTAACACCTAAAGCGCCATTTGTATCGTTTTGGAATACAAATGAATATTTTAACTTTAGGCTACCTGTATTGAAAAACATTCAACGCATGTATCACATTGTATAAAAAACTTTTAAAGCATGGCCTGTTGGTCCAAAATTTAATTTTGGACAGCCAATTTACTTTTGGTGTAATAATTATATAAAAAAACTTCTTATACAATATATTAGAAGCAATAGGCAAAAAATATGGCTTGAATCTAAATAAAAATAAAACAAAAATTATGGTTATTGAAAGAACCAACCAAATAAACGACCATAACTTAGAAAGCTATGAGGTGATGACACAGTTTATCTATCTGGGCTCACTCATTACTAACAAGGAGGGTGCAAAAATGAAATTAAACGTCGACAAGCAATTGCTAGAAGCTCAGTCATAAAACTTAGAATGATATGGAAAGACTCCGCATTTAGTGGCAGGTATGCCACAATCTTTCAGGCTGAAATATTCGCTATCGAATTGTGTGCAAGAGAGTTGACCAACAGACCTCTAGCAAACAAAAACATAAATATAATATCAGACAGCAAGGCCGCTTTAAAAGCACTGAGCTCCAACAAGATAAATTCTAAACATGTATGGAATTGCATCGAATCCTTAGAGTACCTCGGTGCGAACAACAGGGTGACCCTACTGTGGGTACCTGGGCACCAGGGGGTGGAAGGAAACGAAAAAGCCGACACCCTTGCAAAACAGGGGGCCGAATCTGCGTTCACTGGACCAGAACCGGTTTTTGGAGTCACCACAAGTGCCGCTAAAACAATTATTTCGGACTGGGCGGAGAGGAAAATACTCACGTACTGGTCCGACTTACAGGGCTAACCCACTCGAAGGCGTTTTTACCGTTACAACCCTCGAGAAACACAACTAAGCAGATCCTAGAATGGAGCAGAAATGACCTGCGTATTCTAACAGGACTGCTTACGGGACACTGTCGTCTGAGATACCACCTCAGAAAGATAGATCTGAACCAACAAACGGACTGTCGGTTCTGCTGCGTGGAAGACGAAACTGCTGAACATATACTGTGTTCATGCCCCGGCCTGGGAAGAATAAGGTTCAACATATTTGGTTACACTAACCTAGAACCTACCGATTTTAAAAAAATCTCACCCTATACAACCATGAACTTCGTAAGAAGGGCTGGATTGTACGGTGAACTGTAGCCTCTAGGGGTGAGCCACAATAGACCTACTAAGGGTCGCGGTGGAGGGGCGACCACGCCCCACTCACAAAAAAACCTAACCTAACCTAACCTAGTGGAAAAACAAAACTAAAACTCATCCAGAGCCTCATATATCCCATTGCAACCTATGCCGCCAAAATATGGACGCTAAAAATGTCCGACAGAAGAAAGATTGACTTCTTTGAGATGTGGGCCTATATAAGGATGCTGCGCATACCCTGGACGGAATATCACACCAATGCGTCTATTCTCGATGAATTGAAAATCCGAACTTGCCTTTCATCCAAAATCAGCAAATCATATCTGAAATACTTTGGTCATTTGTCACGAAGAACCGATGATTTAGAGAGACTTATTTTGTTGGGGAAAGTGGATGGAACTGTTTGTATGTATGAATGATAAAATAAATGAAATTAAACCATATAATTAACAAGAGTCACAAAACACCTCAAATAAACATGTTATTGACTAATTTTATTTGTTATAACGTTACTATCACAAACAATGAATCATTTTGTAAACTGTGCAATCTGAAAATTGACCGGTAAAAAAATCACAAACTGTTTTGGCAGTTACCAAACTATTAGTAAAATGTTTGGGAACATCGTACTACATGTTTGCAAAGAGTAACTCTTGTTACTTGTAACTCTCAGGATATTTCAAGAGGCGTTGGATGAATGTGACGAGGGGATATCTGTCAATGGGATTAATATCATCAATCTGAGGTATGCGGATGACACGGTTCTTGTTGCCGACTCCCTGGAAGGACTGCAGGAACTGGTAAGCCGCGTGACGGCTGCAAGCTCAGAGGCCGGACTTAGCTTGAACGTGAGAAAGACAAAGTGGCTAGCAGTTAGCAAATCAAACAACGTGGACGGACACCTGGCAATTAACGGTCAACGAATTGAGCGAGTAGAAACTTTTAAATATCTTGTGTGTCAACTTAATGAGAAGTGGGACGGCATGCAGGAGATTCGTGCCAGAATAGAACAAGCTCGTGCTTCGTTCCTGAATAAGGTACTTTGCAGCAGAAATTTAAGCTTGCCTCTGCGCGTCCGAGTGCTTCGCTGTTACGTGTTCAGCATACTGTTTTATGGAATGGAAGCTTGGACTTTGACAGATGCGATGAACAAAAAATTGAAAGCCTTTAAAATGTGGACGTACAGAAGGCTATTAAGAATCTAGTGGGTAGAAAGAGTGCGTAACACCGAGGTACTTCAACGCCTCGACAAGCAGCTGGAAGTTCTGTTTACACTAAAAAAGCGCAAACTGGAGTATTTAGGTCACATCTTAAGGAATGACAAGTATCGACTTTTAAAGCTTATTATAGAAGGGAAGATCGAACGACGAAGAGACCCGGGTAGAAGAAAGATATCCTGGCTAAAAAACTTAAGACAATGGTATGGAGTGAGCACTACCATATTGTTCCGCCGAGCTGTAGACAAGGTTCAGATAGCGCAGATGATTGCCAACATCCGAGGAGGACAGGGCACCTAAAGAAGAACTCTTTGTTGGAACGTTTTGAAGTATGCTGTGCACAATCCGAACTATCGTGGACTGTTTCAGACAACAGTGGAAACAAACCTTTAGTCAAAGTATCACATTTATCATGGCACTGTATTATTCCTCTTTAATATTTTTTAATTCTATTTACTCAATTTGGACTTCTAAAGAATTTGCATACAATTGCCATTAAAACTTCGAACACCTATCTGGAAATGACACATTTGATATACGAAAGATGAACGTCCTTGTTATAGGTAAACGTTTTATTTACAATATTTTGTTTAAAGTTAAATTACACTAAATAATGAAAAAACGTAATGTGAATAAGAAACCAATTTCCTCAATAGTTAGGTAAATACTGAATAGCTACAAACTATCAGAAGCAGTTATCATCTAATTTTTGTTTGTAAACAAATGTAACTTTCACGACGTGGTATTATTTTCCATAAAAATTCTAATTCGGTCTCGAATTTCCGTAATCTACAATTTGCCATCAACGAACGGGTAAAGCACAACCGACTACTCGATGCTTAACATCACAAACTGGGTCAAATAATTGATTCTCCTACTCGTTTAGCAATCGATATGAATCAAACGAGAATCGGCAGCGACTTCTAGATCATTCCCGGGATTTGATTGCGCAGTTTAATCGAGTTTCGAAGAATATTGCGATCGAAAGATGATATGTGTTAGATTTGAATATTTTACGCTATACTTTTCTACAAATTCTTTCGATTTATTTATCAATAGTTAAGAAAATGATATTAAATTTGTAAAAAAAAATTTAATGATTGCGCAGGCCACGTCAATACTTCTTCTTCCTTCTTTAATGTAAGCAATTTCCTTGTTTTTCTTCGTATCCTCGTTCAATTGTTAAAGTTGTCGCTCCATCTCTTGCGGGGTTTTCCAACGCTTCGTCGCCCTGAGTGCGACTTGTCTCTAGTTATTTTGACCATTCTGTCGTCATTCACCCGGTCTATGTGTTCGTTTCACTCTCTAATTCTTCCCAGTATCCATTCATTTACATTGTCTATTTTACATGATCTTATATTGTTCTCTGCGTATCGAATGTTGCTTATGGTTTTGCCTCCTATCTTTATTCCTTCGCCAGATTGTGTTACCCCTTTAAATATATTCTCCGTGTGGAGGTTAAAAAGTGTAGGGGACAAAATACAACCCTGTTTCACTCCTCTCTTTACAGGTATCTGAGTAGTCTCCTCTCCATCTAGTGTTACCGTGGCGGTGCCATTCTATCCCTCTTGAGATTGAGATAGATTGCAAACGACTTTAACAACAATAATGTTGCCATAATAACTTAAATGGTTGTCCTCGTATGTTATTAAATAATAAATCTCTGCCTTATTGATCTTATGTGATAATATATAATTCATTTAAATTAATTGTTTAACGAGATATGTAATTGTGAAAGATTAACAGATTGATCGTCGACGAATTAAAATTGAAAACAAGCTTCTACATGTCATACAAAAAAATGCAAGCTACTCAGATAATAAACTCGTTTACACTGTTCTCAGCTTTTTATAATACTATTTATGTAATCGCGTACATTTTAATAACTACTATAATTTTAACTTCTTTTGATAGATTCCCATCATCATAATGAACAGTTGTTTTTTGTTGACATATATTTACTGCCAACCTTACAATAATTATGAAATGTTTTTGCAAAGACGTTTTATTATTATTTGCTTTATTTAATTGTTACAAATTATGTATTGGATGTGGTAAAGATTTCCTGTACAACAAATTTTACCGATATGGGGGATATAATCGGACAATTTCCAGTTCAGTTAAATAATAAATTTTTAATTACCACGCACGTACCTACAGATGGGAAGACAGTAGTCTAAATTATACAATTATACAAGGAAAATACCCTTAAATCAAGTCACTCCATCTCGATTTTGGGAGTCACGGTGTCTAATAATATGTCTTGTCATGACCATGTTGCTAACATCGCAAAGTCAGCAAGCCAGTGGCTAGGTTTTCTGTTGAAATCTAGAAAGTTTTTTACTCCTGATTAACTGTTGACGACGTACAAGGCTTAAATCCGACCTCTACTGGAGTATTTCTCGCACATTTGGGGTTTAGCACCAAGGCATTCTCTTCGTCTTCTAGATTACATATTTCCATGACAGATGCTCCAGAGAAATAAAAACTCTTATACCACAACTGGCCACATTCGGCCGAAGAACTCGGCATGCTGATCAGTCTCACGCATTTACTCTCAAGATTGACACCACAAGGACTAATCTCCATCAAAAATCCTTCTTTTACAGGGCTGCTACGGAATAAAACAAGCTTCCAAAATCAGTCTTTTCAGAGAACTATGACCTGCAATTTTTTAAAAAACGGGTCCACAATCATCTCCTTTCTATAATCCCTCCTCTTTCTAATAGTCACAGTGCGGGACGTCCGCGGCCCACATGATAGGTCTACCCTTTTTGCGACTATTTTTAATAAATGACCCATCATTTGTAATTCAAGAAAACTTTTTTTCATTCATTTCTAAAAAGTGCATGGATAATTTATTAAATTATAAATACAATTTAAAGTACATTCACTTGTTTTATTTAGAATGTCATTTCTTTAAATTGCATTTGTTGCCACATGAAAAAAAATTGCAAAATTAATGAACAGCTAAAAATTACTAAACCGATTAACAATTACAAAAAAAGAAGATAATAAACGACCATGAAATTTCTTTTGTCCATAAATAGAACTAGGGATATGAGAAGCAGAAAACGATGACTTAATTACCTCCTTGTCTTATTAATGTCTAAAATAATAAATGAAGGCGGATGATTACTATTTGTTAACACACTTTTTACTCGATATTACTGTATATTACGTTAACAAGGAGGAAAGAATTGGTACAATGTCCTTTGTCATTTTTCTGTAGATTTTAACGCTTTTTAATATTTTTTTATTATTTTACCTATAGTTCAGTCGAAACAAAACGTTGCTTTGATTTACTAAACACAACCAAGTGTTACTAGCGCCCTTTTTAACAACGCCAAATTAGAGTCCAAATTGGCAATCTTCATGCCAAAGAACGTTAAATTGCCAATTTTTAAATAAAAATTTTGAAAACATGGAAAATTATTACGAAAAAAAAAATCCATATTTAAACTTTAAACACCCAGTATCTCGGAAACAATATTTGTAAAGGCAAGTTGGGTAGAATCATCATATTTTAAGGTCTAGAATCTACAATTCAGAGGTTGTATATTCTTAATGAATCACCATAAATTTTTGGAAAAACAAAAAGAAAACAATTTTTTAAAAGTAATATTATAATAAAATATTTTGTTTAGACTTTGTTTAAAGGAGACTGATTCTGGTAACTTAACACTTACTTTTTCTTTGTGCAATAAGGTGATTTTTTGAATATTAAGACAATTGCATAGGGATCATCCCCTCTTTTAACCCATTGTATTAACAAAACTAAAGCCACCAAGCTGCCATTATTGTACATAGAATAATCCCTTGTACTTGCTTATTGTAGATCCCGAAATTTTATTTTTAAAAAATCAACACGTCCTGTTTTTTTTATCCTATAACTTAGAATTTCGGAATATATATTTTCTTTGACTTGTTTTTATCGTGATAATGATAAGTATTTAAAATTAAGGTGTTAAAATCGGAACATTGAAAACCATTTGGCTTTACGTTTATAGTGTTTGTTCTATAATCTACAATTTGTCGTTGTATTTTGGATGGCATGACTAGGGTTCGTGCAGTCACTTAATTTAGCAAAAACGTATTTAGTCATAAGATTTATGATTAGATACAAGATCTAGTAGATAATATGAATTTATGAGTCTATTAATTTGCAGCCAAATCATTTCACCATTTGATTTTCCTAAGGAATAAAATTGATCAATAAACTGATAACCTTGCAAGAGTGAGACAATTTTTACCTTTTACTAAATCTTTTACGCCATTTTAAGATATACAGGAATTGATTAATCGTCATTCGACAGAACGTTATAAAAATATGCATCAGCTATTAAATTTCAGTTTAAAGAGCTAAAAGATCGTGTCATCCTTGATCTTCAATGTTCCATTCAAAAACAAAAATACCCATCAAAACAAAATCAGCGAGCGTATTCACACGGGAATCGAACGCGGGCAAAGAGAAGTCATCATCATTAAAGGTTGAAACGTCAAATAAAAAATCACGAATAGATTGACCTTACGCGAAGAATACTACTTTCACTTGTTTCAGGAGATTCACGGCGACGTACTCCTTTTCACGAGCCGATCCTGAGCTCAATGATCAATGGTTCGATGTAGAAAATGAACATTTTCACGATTTGATTAGACGTCACCCTGCATCTTTTCGCGACAACTAGTGACATCCGAAACCACCAGGCTGCGGCAGCATGCCAGAGCCTCGCTGGCCTACTTAAACTATCGAAGGTTAATCAATAAATTAATCAATCAAAAATATTTTATTGTCAAAAATTAAACATCTTGTTGACAAAGCATGAGAATACAATAAAATAACTATTGAGTAAAGCAATTATTGATTTCGATTAAAAAAGTACAAATAAGATAAAACTTAACATAATAAGTGAAATCTTTTTTAGGCACGTTAAGCAACTTTTGGTAGGGGTAAGCTTATGATTTCGCGTCATCTCGGTGACGTCAGCGTCATCGACAGATGCGTATTTTTGATGTAGAAGTTGACAGCGGCTGTCAGCAGTGGTGAAAATAATTGTTGAATATTTTCTTTGCATATTTCAAAATGGGTCTTTATTCCACTATCCAAAATGTAGACTGCCTTTAACACGATTATATGCTAATCCCGGCAACTCTGTGAATGTTCTTCCGACGACTAGATCTAAAGGTTGCGCATTATTCGGTCCAACCAATGCTTCCACTTCTTTCTCTCCTTCATCTAAAACTATTTTAATTTTAACGTACTGTGTACTGTGAACTGAAGAATTAACTTCAAATCCGCATAATTTCTGGTCTACCAAATAAGTATTCAGATTACTATTTTTAAAAACTTCCTTCTTTATAGAGCATACAGCACCGCCTGGATCAATAAACGCTGTAACATACAAATCATCGTTTAAATAAATATCTCTTATAAACTTCGAACTTCTGGGGACTTGGTTTGTGAAGACTGGTCTTCAGACATAGAAATCAAATGCCGGATAGAAAAAGCGAGGAGCTCATTCCTGAGATACAAAAACGTCTTCACGAACTCTGACTTTGACCTCATTCTCAGAATAAGATTCACAAAATGTTACGTAAGGTCCGTACTGTTGTATGGTATGAAAGGCTGGACATTGATGTTAGCACAATAAATAGGGTGGAAGCATTTAATAAAATGTGGATCTATCAAAGAATCTTGAAAGTTGGGCACGATAAAACGCAGAAAAACAGCGTACCTGGGACATGTGTTAAGCAACGAAAGATGCCATTTGCTCCAACTATTAATAGAAGGAAAAACAGAGGGAAAAAGGGGTGTAGGCAGAAAAGGAATGTCGTGACTCCGAAATATTAAACATTGGACAGGAATAGAAACCATAGGAGAATTAATTCACACCACCAGAGATAGGGGAAAATGGTCAGAAGTGATCACAAACATTCATTAATGGATAGCAGCGGAAGAAGATAAACTTCGAAATTGAATCATTTTCATTATTTGAACTAACGATTAAGAATGAGGAGTACGACAGGGATGTTTTAATCCCCCCTGCTTTTCAAGATTTACTCAGAATGTATCTTAAAAGAAGCAACAGAAGGTTGTGATAAGAGATTACTAATAAACGGCAAATGGGTAAATAACATCAGATATGTTGACGACACAATAGTTTTTGCAGATAATTTGAAGGATTTACAAACATTAATGAACCGCATAACAGAAGTCAGTAATAGAAATGGGATAAATCTTAACATAAAGAACACCCAATTTATGACAATTCATAAACATCCAATCCTAAATGCCTAAATAATGATTAATCATCAGGAGATAGAAAGAGTCAAACATTTACATATCTTGGCACCAATTGAAAAAGCCAATGGGATCACTCAATAGAAATAAAACAGCGAATAATAAAAGCAAAAGCAGCATTCATTAGGATGAGACTTATTGTCAGGAGCCGAGACATATCATTAAAAACAAAATGCCGTCTGCTGAAATGCTACATATTCACAGTCCTGCTCTACGGAATGGAAGCATGGAACTTAACTGTGGCATCTATGAATCGGCTCAAAGCTTTCAAAATGTGGTGTTATAGGCGCATCCTACGCATATCTTGGACTGACCGAGTTACCAATGTGGAAGACCTGCGCAGATTGGGAAAAAAAGGGGACCGGAAGAAGACGTATTTTCTGGCTGCAAAACTTACGGAAATGGTACCACACAACCACCACTGAACTGTTCCGCGCTGCGGAAAACAAGGTCAAGATAGCCATGATAATCACCAACGTCCGGAACGGATAGGCACTATAAAAAGAAGCAGCAGAACAATTAAGTACTATTAGAACTAGGTTGTGAAGCTGGATCATTGATAACAACGGATGTTCTAGAGCGACGTCTTGGACAATTGGCTTTTAGATGCCCCACTTCTTTGCAAAAAACAGTGTCTTCTCTCAAGCCTTTGTTGCTCTCGATTCACCAATAATTTTGTTTTAATTGATGAACCTGACGAAAATCTTTTGTTCAAACTCAACAGACTGCCCGACTGCATTAGCTTTCTTTCCATCAGATGTATATGAATAAGAATTATATTTGCTGAACCTGACTTCTGACTGACTTCTATTTATACTAGATTTACCATAAATTTTTTAAAATCGTACAATTTTATACAAAATATCATCAGAATTATCGATTTTGGTAGCAATGAGACCTACTGTTATGTCTTTATTATTCAAACTAATCAAAATTTGTTCTTTGGAATTTTCAAAATCAAATTTAAGAGATTGGCAAATCGTAACTTTGTCATAAAAATAAGAGGAAATAGATTCTGATTTAACCTGTATTCTCTTTTTTATTTTCTCCCAAAGTTCATACTTGTTTACCTTCAAGTTAAAAGTTATATAAAACTATTTTTGAAGTCGTCACAATTCTTGATTGTTTTGGACTTTTGAACCATTTCTTTGCAGTTCCCATCAAATGAATTTTGGCTGTTTTCAGTTTGAATTCTTATGGCCACTTATAAAGCAAAACTGCGCTCTTCATTGTCTTTAACCAGTCCAATGCCTTCTTTCCTGACTTTCACCATCAAAGTCTTCGATGCTGTGACTAAAATCGAGCATCACCTGAAACTGTGTTTGAACCTAGGTTTACTTCTTCAATAGAGGTAAATTTGAAGCGACGATCTTAAACGTCCTCCAAGAAGCCCTTAACACAGTATACAGATGGTGCGAGAGGAAACAGATGCCTGAAACCCCCGAAAAACTGTAATTATTCCTTTTACGAAAAGGAAAAAGCTAGATAAGCTTCGGTAGCCTGTCCTATACGGAGAGAGCATTCCATTTGCGACGGAAGTGAAATACCTGGGTGTAGTTCTGGATAAAAGACTCACCTGGAACGCCCATCTGGAAAAAACAATAAACAAAGCCAGGTTTTCTCTCTGGAATCTCAGAAAAGTATGTGTAAATCTTGGGGAATGAACCCCAAACAGATTTACTGGATTTATCAAACAATGATAATATTTATGGTCACATATGGTTCAGTAGTCTGGTGGACCAAAGGGTTACAACAGACAGCTAGAGCAAAGCTTGCTGGCCTTCAGCGGCTGGCATGCCTGGCCATAACTGGAGCTATGCCCAGCACACCAACGGCAGCGATGGAACACCTCCTACATCTCCCTCCCCTAGATATTCTCTTAGAGAGGGAGGCCAGGATAGTTTCCTATAGATTCCTGTCTTTGGAAAAGCAAATAAATGGAGAGCAACTCGGGGATCACTCCGGGATACTGAGTGAAACAAAAAACCACCAAATTCTCGGGATGGTTACTAACTTGCTAGCCACAAAAACACACGTAGAAAAGTCGTTCAAAGTCCTCTTTCCGAAGAGAGACGAATGGATAAGGAGACAAATCCTCTTCCCAGAGACTGAATACGTAATGTACACAGACGGCTCAAAAACCCCAGATGGAGTTGGGGCCGGTGTTTTCAGCAGGAAACCAAAGATTGAAATATCTACCAGTTTTGGCAGGTATGCCACAATCTTTCGGGCTGAAGTATTCGCTATCGAATTGTGTGCAAGAGAGTTGATCAACAGACCTCTAGCAAACAAAAACATAAATATAATATCAGACAGCAAGGCCGCTTTAAAAGCACTGAGCTCCAACAAGATAAATTCTAAACTTGTATGGAATTGCATCGAATCCTTAGAGTACCTCGGTGCGAACAACAGGGTGACCCTACTGTGGGTACCTGGGCACCAGGGGGTGGAAGGAAACGAAAAAGCCGACACCCTTGCAAAACAGGGGGCCGAATCTGCGTTCACTGGACCAGAACCGGTTTTTGGAGTCACCACAAGTGCCGCCAAAACAATTATTTCGGACTGGGCGGAGAGGTAAATACTCACGTACTGGTCCGACATACCAGGGCTAACCCACTCGAAAGCGTTTTTACCGTTACAACCCTCGAGAAACACAACTAAGTAGATCCTAGAATGGAGCAGAAATGACCTGCGTATTCTAACAGGACTGCTTACGGGACACTGTCGTCTAAGATACCACCTCAGAAAGATAGATCTGAACCAACAAACGGACTGTCGGTTCTGCTGCGTGGAAGACGAAACTGCTGAACATATACTATGTTCATGCCCCGGCCTGGGAAGAATAAGGTTCAACATATTTGGTTACACTAACTTAGAATCTACCGATTTTAAAAAAATCTCACCCTATACAACCATGAACTTCGTAAAAAGGGCTGGATTATGCGGTGAACTGTAGCCTCTAGGGGTGAGCCACAATAGACCTAAGGGTCGCGGTGGAGGGGCGACCACGCCCCACTCACATGAAACCTAACCTAACCTAACTACTTCTTCAGTAGCTTAAGGAATTTCTCTTTACTTGCTTATCTTGATTGTTCCATCATTTGCATCATATTTATGAATTTTTTTATAAAATCCATTTGATTAAACGTCAAAATAATTAGATACAAATTTTTCGCTGCAGGCTCCGATTTTGTTACAATAGATCTTGCTGCTTTTTCAAGTATTTGTTTAGTAAATTTTTTTCGTTTTAATCCGCTTTTTTGACTGTTTTTCTTGACCACTTCTGATTTATGTTGGAAATATTTGGTACCAATATCTCTCAGGAAGTTTTTTCGGGTTTCAAGAAAATGCAAATCAATACCGAAAAACTGTATGAACAAAACTTAACAAGAAAAATACACGACCAGATGTTGAGGCAACAGTGGCTAGCTTTTTTTAAGATAACAGTATTGCCATGGTCTGCGCAATCACCGGACTTAACTCCAATAGAGCTTGTATGAGATGCTTCAGCAATGAGTTTTGAATAGTAGCAGAAATTTTCAATAATTATTTCAGATAGCTGTACTTCAACAAGAAATGAACTTAATTTCGGTATTTTTAAGTCCTTTTATTTTTCGTTAAAAATATTAAAAACAAAGTAGGTTGTGGTTTAAATAAACTTTATCTAAATTTGATAAACATCTAGAGATGTTGATGGCTGTATACACGTGTGGAATATTACAGAAATGAAAACAGTTGTATAACGTGTAAAATTTAATTTATTTATGCATAACGCGTTTTCAATCCAATCTACAGGATCATCATCAGTGCATTAAACTACAAGAAATATTAAGCTAGTTAAACTTAAATAAATTACATAATGTATTACAGGAGTTATATTTTTTACAAAGATTAATTTTGACAGGTTGAAATATTTTTTGAAGGTACGTTTATATCTGAGGAACAGAAAATCATTTTATTAAGCTGAAGGCTTTAAGTTGTTAGTGAAACAAAATTTAATTTATTTTTTGAAAAAAAGTTGATAAAATATGAGAAAAATGTTGATAAAAATGCTTAATACGTACTGTCAATGTGAATAAAAACATCCATGAACAACATAGTACATCAAACTCGACATATTTTAAATATCCATTATGCTATCTGATTATTTGAAATAAATTATTAGCCACTATTTAGGGCTTCGGCAGAAAGACATGTTAAATTACATTTTACAAAAACCTGTGATTTTTATTCAACATGTAAGCTTCTACTAATGACATCAGAGAGACTGGCGTATGTCAATCACGAACAGAATATTGTTAGAAGGTGTAAAATCAAACTATACAAGAGACAGAGGGGGTAACAAAAAAAATTTATCCAAACTAACTATTAACTGCAAAACCTTACTTTATTTAAAAATTTCAGCTTACAGCCGATTATCCTAATTTTATGTATGTAGATACACACTTTTTAACAAGTTCTTAACTGTAGATGTCCACCATGTAAAAAAATAATTAAAAATACCTCACAACTGAGCAGGTTATTAATAACAAGTGCAGTTTATTTGTATCAGCAATAATATTAATAATAATAATAATAATGCATTAAACTCATAATTATTACTAATATGAATTAATCAACACGTATTTATAACAACAATACACGCTTTTCTTGCTGGTTGTGTATTAAAAAATGTTCTCATTAATTATTTATTTTAATTCGGTAGAAAAAAAATTGCCTTAAGAGAAATAGCTAATTTTATTTTTCGCTATATATATATATATATATATATATATATATATATATATATATATGTCTAACCATAGGAATATTACTAATCATCAATTTTATTATTAGCTGTTACTTCACACAGCGTGAGAACACTTTTACATGCTTTAGCAGCCTATAACATCTTTGAAGGAACATGGAGATCATCTTGCACCATTCTAGCCGACCTTCAGTCAATAAATACCCGTTTAGGATTATTTTATCACACATCTTAGACTGAATTCATTCCACTATAAATTAAAAATATGATAATAATTATAAGAAATAATTTTAGGTATAACGAACAATTTCCAAAAATATTGCGTCCCTTGACTCGCTTTTTGCATTTTTCGTGTTGCACTTCTTGTGTGGAGCAGCCTAAATAAGAAACAAAAAAAACTAAACATTAAATTTTTAACAATACTTTAAATACAAGAACTATCCAGAGTTAATAATAAATAATAAGTGACAACCTGAATAGAGTTTATTATTCATTAAACACATTAGTTTTGTCAAAATAAAGGCTTAAAAACAGTTTTTTAAACAACATCTTTTATAGAAAAGAACTCTATACAACTTTTGTGTGTCACTTACAACGAAGATTACAATTTAGTAAACGATGCTTTTACGTGCATACGTGTCGGCCATGGTGGCTGCTCAATAGCTGGGGCTCTTATTTAGATACATCTTTACTAGCAAATCTCTGTACCACCATGTTTTGGTCTTTGTTAGTGTAAATAATAGAAATACCCAAAGAAGTTATAATTGACTGTAAAAATAGTATTTAAACAAGAATTCAAAATTTCTTTTAATTTATAATCTACTTTCAAATAACACTCAAATCAGGTCATCTATAATCTACTTTCAAATAACACTCAAATCAGGTCATATTAGCATTATCTGAGAAGAAGTTGCAGGCGAACTTTATGAGCAACCAGAACATATCAAAAAAAGCAAAAGTGGCTGTGCAGGAGTGTAATAGTACGGGGAAAAGGCGTAACTATATGTAAGTATATCCAAACTGTAGAATAAGCGGTCAATCTTACAAAAACGGAATATATGTGCATCGGGGAACACAACAGAATCTGGTCTTGGAGGACAACCAGAGTATAATTAAACTATGCGAAAAATACAAATACCTCGGAATGTATATCACGACAGACGAAACTACGGATTAAGCCCTAAGGGAAAGAAGTATACAAGGAAGAAGAGCCATCGGTTTACTAAACAGAGTATTGTGGGATAAAAATATTTCAAAACATAACAAACACCGAATATACAATAGTATTGTCAAAAGTATGGCAGTGAGGTATGGCAACTAAAACAAAGGTCAGAAAAAGCTTTAGAAGAAACAGAGATGGACTTCTGGAGGCGTGCAGCAAGAATATCTATACTGAAACAAATTAGAAATGACAGGATCAGAGAGATTATATAATTGGTCAAAGCATTGTAAAGGATATTAGAATAAAACAACTTAAATGGTATAGACATGTGCAGAGAATGAACGAAGTCCGTTTGCCAAAGAAAGTCATCAACTGGAAACCCCAATGAAGAAGAAAGAGAGGAAGACCTAGGAGGAGTTGAAGAGAGGGAATAGACAGAGAAATAAGAGAGAGAGAGAGGCTTGGAAGAGGATCTCTGGGAGGACAGGGATCAATGGAGACTGGGAATCGGTAGACGTCGAAGAACGTTCTAAAACCGATGTATATATATATATATATATATATATTTCCTAGTTTAGCCGTTTTCTATCCTTTGGATATAGGCCCCTTTCAAATTTTACCATTGGCTTTGGTTTTGCGCAACTCGATACCAATTTAAGCCTGCGACCTTCTTTATCTCGTCGTCGTACCATCTTTGCTGGGGTTTTCCAACACTTCTCCTCTCTTCCCAAGGTCTCCATCTGGTGATATACCTGCTCCAGTTTTCTGTATGTCTGGCCACGTGTCCTGCCCATTGCCATTTTAGGGAACCAATTCTTTTTATTATGTCGGAGACTTTGGTTTTTTCCCTTATCCATGTATTTGTTTTGTGGTCTCTCAGGGAAATTCCTAAAATTCGTCTTTCCATGGCTCTCTGATGTACTTCCAATTTATGTTTGATTTTTCTGGTTATTACCCAGGTCTCGCAACCATACGTGACAATTGGCAGTATACACTCGTTATAGACTTTTGATTTTAAATTCATTGGGATATTCATGCTGAAGATGTACTTTAGTTTGCCGTAAGCTGCCCATCCCAGTCTAATTCTTCTATCAATTTCCATTTCTTGATTTTGTTTGCACGGTGTTATAGCTTGGCCAAGGTATATGTATTTTTCTGTCTTTTTTATTTTGCTGTCATGAATCGGTATTGTTTCGTCTGCATCTGGTGTATTTGTAATAAACTGGGTCTTTGTGTAGTTCAAGTGTAATCCTACTTTTGCAGCCTTATCTTGTAGATCTTCCAACATATATATCAATTCCTGTTTGTCTTTTGCAAATAGTACAATATCGTCGGCAAATCTTAGATTGTGTCACAATATATATATATATATATATATATATATATATATATATATATATATATATATATATATATATATATATATATAGAATAAGATCCATAAAAAAAGGAAAGTTTTAGAATAAGGCTTATGTCTATTATTGGCATTCACAATTTTACTGCACTTAAAGCAGAATTATAAAACATCTCGTTTTGAAAATATTTGGCCTCATTTATAATCAAGTCTAATATTTGGGTGAACTCCATGAATTTAAATATATTGGGAAACAATTTAGCAAGCTTACTGTTCGTAATAGACAATATGTAAGCATCACAAAATGGTTATACCTATAATTAATATAAATGGGGATTGGGGAATTGCAAGCAATTAAAATATACTGCCTGACTATTTATCAATTGAAAAACCTCATCTTTCGTAATATTCTACGATATTTTTATGAGTACATTTTCAAAATGGTCACTGTTGGGGGACATATTAGTGATTTATTAATGATAGGAATTTAACCGAAGATTTGTCGTTTACAGTAATAAATTACATGCCTATTTGAAATTCAATAATAATATATTTGCGATAAACATATACTTATAAATATTGTAATGATGCAATTGTGTTTGTCGAGAAATCTAACAAATAATTTATTTAAATGGAATTTACAATGTGACCCCTTCTTTACCAAACTTTACATGAGTTGGTATTTTTAAAAAGTGACCTTAAAGGTTGCAAAAAAAATTAAGGTGAGATTTTAATTGATTATTATTGATAATATTAAGTTATTATTTTAATACAAGGTACAAGTTTAAAATCATGGTAGCTCATAGAAGTTTTGATCAATAAAAAAACATTTTAATATTATTATTAAAAGCAATCTGGTGGCCGTGCAAAAGTATGTTACTTATATTTTAACTAGTACATAATTTTGTTTTAATATAGTTGGTATAAAACAACTTTAATAAATTTTATTTTACCAAACTTTATTTTTAGATTCATACATACATACATATAGTCACGCCTTGTTTCCGTAGTGGTAGGCAGAGGTCACTTTCTTCGTCTTGCTACGGTTCCTACACACATCCTTTGCTTCCTCTGCTCTCATACATGCTCGTCGGTTGTTGGTACTCTTGACCTGGCCTTTCTTCAAAACAATGTTTATCCGATCGATGTTCGCCGAGATCGACCTCTACCGACTTGTCCATTCACACACGCCCTATAAATTTGTTTCGTCAATCTTGCTACATTCATCCTTTCTACGTGTCCAAACCATCTAAGCATTCCTTTATCCATCTTTGTGACCACATCTTCTTTTACACCACAGCGTTTCCTTATCTCACTATTTTTCACTTTATCCAACCTAGTCACTCCGGCTATCCTTTTCAGATTACTCATCTCCAGCATTAAGCCTATTTTTATTATTTTTTTGCCAACAACAACATTCACTATTATACATAAGTGTAGGAACCGACACTCCTCTATGCACAGCCAGACGTGCCTTTTTTGGCTGTTCATAAAGCTATGCAGTTTGGATTCACATACATTAAATGGCACTTACATGTCATATACTACATAGGAGAAACTTCAAGACCATTTTGAAAATATACAAACGTTTCCAAGACAGAACCAAAACCATTTTTTTCTAAAAAAAGTTTTTTACTTAATTCGTTTTAAAATTACATTAAAAATAAAATAATTTTTTTAAAAAAATAGCGACTTTTAAAATGAACAATGGCATATTCATTGTTATACATACATACATAAATATAGTCGCACCTTTTTCCCATTGCGGTAGATAGAGACCACTTTTTTCACTTGCTACAATTTCGATTTGATCGAGATACGTTTGCCTAGGTCAACCACTACCATCAATCCCATTCATACTCGCCTTTTCTTTCATACATCCTTTCCAAGCATTCCTTTATCCATCTTTGTTTCTACATTTTTACACTATTTCTCACTTTTTCCAATCCTCAATTTTTCATCAGAGTCACTCCAGCTATACTTCTCAGACTACCTATCTCCGCAGAATTAATCCTATTTTTATGCTTCTTCTGCCAAACCCAACATTTAATACCATACATTTGTGAAGGGACCAGCACTCCTCTTGTCGCAGCCAGTCGTGCCTTTTTCGATACGTTTTGGCCCCATTCATTTGTTTCTCTGCCTACACCCTTCGCTGAATATTACAGTCATCATAGTCTCTCGTAAACTTTGAACCCAAGTATAAAAACTTATATACTTGTGTTACTCTTTCTCCTTCAATCAGCACCTCGCAGTTTGTCATGCTTTCTTCTCTTTCGAAAACCATTACTTTTGTCTTGCCTACATTTACTTTTATTCTTTTGATTTTTGGGGCATTATGCATAATATTAACCATCGCCTGCAACTCCTCATCATATGATGCTAATATGACCTGATTATCGGCGTAAAGAAGAAATGTGACGCTCAATTTTTTCATTCCTAATCCATACGCACTCTCTTTCAAATCTTTTAAACAACCGTCTATGAATAAGTTGAACAGCCACACATTCTTGTCTAATATTTTTTTAGATGTGAAACCAGTCTGCGTGAGCTCCATTTATCCTGACACAAGCACCCCGTAAAGTGATTTCAGCGTTTGTATCAAGCTACTGCTCACCTCATACATAGACAATGTCGACCACAATTTATTTCTCACCACTCTGTCATGCGCCTTTTCCAAGTCAACAAAAGCGCAGTAAACCTTTTGACTTTTAGCCAAGAATTTTTTGGCTATGGTTCGTAAGTAAAAGACTTGATCCTAACATCCTAATTCTCTCCTAAATCCCGCTTGCACATTTCATATCTTCTTATCAAATCATTTTTCATTTGCTATTGTCATGCCGTTTGTAGACTACAATCCCAGTATGCGTCCTTAAGGCATAGTTACATTTTTTTTTCATAGTTTTTGTGTCCAAAATTCTGCTGAAACTTTAATTTCTTCTTGTAACATTGCAGCTAATACTTCAATACGTTCAGCAAGTTCAATCATTTTCACTGACTGGTATTTTCTCACTGGTACTATATGTAAACAGATTAACACGAGCTAGTAAACTAGCGCTAGTTACTGGTGCTAGCTTGGCTAGCACAATGTCAACGCGCCTTTGGCATGTTGTCCCTCCATATGAGTCTTGGTCGCCCCAGTGGTTTCTTTTCGACCGGATTTTCTTCCCACACTGTCTTGATTAGTCGGTCGTCAGGTGCTCTCTGGACATATGCAGCCCACCTCAGGCGCAATGATTTTATGAATTTAATAATGTTCGGTTTTTATATAGTTCCTGGACTTTCGCATTTGTCCTTATTCGATATTGTTTGGCGTTTGGGTCCTTGACGGGGCCAAGTATTCTCCTCAAGATTCTTCTTTCAAATCGCTTTAGTAGGAGCTCATTATGCTTCGAAGGGTTTAAGTTTCGCAGTCATATCAGATAATCGGTTTGATTACCCCAGCCACCTGAGAGTTACACGCTTGATTCGGAATCAGATTCCGGAAGTACTTCACCAGAAGCCGGACCAAGCTACATCCCTAGTTCCCATGATTTGCCTGATACACCTCATTTAATCACTTAAGGTGAATAAAATGACTTTGATCGTGACTTGGACCTTCCGAAAACAAAAGCGGTACTTCTCGGATCCCGCCTGCAGCAGTGGAAGCTCTTGAAAAAAGGAATGAAGGTGTCCATCTACAGGAAAAGGCAATCGACTCTCACAAATTTTTTTGCAGTGGAAGGTGATTTAGTATTTTGCCATGACATACCTGGCCTAATGACCGAACTAAACTTACCATATGCGCCCTATGAATGGAGACTATTCATAGATTTGTCTAAAACAAGTCTAAAAGCTGTTTTACTTTTTAATGGAAACGAGCATCCATCGGTTCCTATAGGTCATTTGGTAAATATGAAAGAAACATATGACAATCTTAAGATGTTGCTAAGATGTTTAAAGTACGAAGATCACAAATGGAACATATGTGCAGATTTAAAAGTGGTGGCGTTACTGACAGAACTGCAATCAGGATATACAAAATACTGTTGCTTTTTTGTGTGAATGGGACAGCCGTGCAAGAGAAAAACATTATAAAATTAAGGTTTAGCGTTCACGTGACACAATACAAGTTGGCGTTAAAAATTTGACCCGAGAACCATAAGTTCAGAAAAAAAAAGATATATTTACCTCCACTTTACATTAAGCTGGGTCTGATCAAAAATGTTGTTAAAGTACTGGATAGAAAAGGAAATGCTTTCAAGTATTTAAGAGACAAATTTCCACGTATAAGTGAGGCCAAACTTAAAGAAAGAATTTTTGTTGATCCCGAAATTAGGCAATTGTTTAAAGATGCGAACTTCAGGCAAATTTTAAGTGAAAATAAATGAAATGAAATGAAATGAAAGTCGGGCATGGAATGCATTTGAAAGTGTTTGCAACAATTTTCTTAAAAATAATAAATCAGAAAATTATCGTGAACTCGTGAAAGAAGTACTAACTTTAAAATGCAACATGTCACTAAAACTTCACTTTCTTCATTCTCATTTGGCCTTTTTTCCTGATAATTTAGGAGCAGTATCAGATGAGCATGGAGAACGATTTCATCAAGATATGTGTCTCTATAAAGAAAAGGTATACAGGAAAGTGGAGCCCGAATATATTAGCTGACTTTTGCTGGACCCTAATACGAGTCACATCCAGGAGTTCTGATAAAAGAAAGACGTTAGAGAACTAAATATTAAATTTATCAAAAAAATTTTAAAAATGTTTATACTGTACCTAAGCTAACTGTTAATAAAATGTATTATACGTTTTTAATTGTTTAAATTTAATAAATCGGCATTTAAAGGGGTTTTTATTGACTTTTTCTTAATATCAAAGCATTTGCCCCCTCCTTATCATTGGAGGCTGATATCGAAAATCTGAGGCCAGATCCGGATTTAGCTGGCCAAAATACATAAAATCCAGCCAAAATCATTACAGGGAGGAAAAAAAGGTTTTAAAATGTTCGTCGGTGAATTGGTATTTTGTGTTACGAATTATATGTCTTTGGTACGCTGTTTTTCTTTTCTTGATTGTCGTTAGTAGTTCTCTGTCTTTCTTCATCCTTCTAAGACCGTTCTTATTTGTTTCTCGTGCCGTCCATGGAATTTTAAGTACTCTGCGGTATATCCACATTTCAAATGCTTTCAGTTTGTTCATTGTGGTCGCTTTCAAGGTCTATCTCTCCAGTCCATAAAACAAGTACTGACCAGATGTAACACTTTATAAATCTCACTCTGAGGTTCAAGTCAAAGTCTGCGTTTGTGAGAACGCTCTTAAATTTCACAAACGCACTTCAAGCTTGATCTATGTGTCATTTTATGTCTAAATCGAATGTCCAGTCTTCATTATACTGAATAATAACATGCAAAGTTTTTCATAAATACGTCTATTTCCCGTTAAAAATTTCTAACCACCAAAATTCCATTAAACAACCTACTTATTAATGCATTTTATTTTACTTTGACACTTATCCAAAAAACTGAAATTTAGCGCAAATTATAGGGATCAAATAGCCATTAACAATCAACGTCGATATTAATGTAATTACCATAATTATGCATGTGCAGAACTTCAATAAGATAGTACGCCAAGACACGAAGAAGCAATCAATAATATCTCATTGATACAGAACGCTTTAAAGGTACGATACTTTTAAATTAAGTATCTACTTTTTTTTGCGTACATCCTAGTTTGAATTTGCATCCGGGTAGCAGTGGCGTCGAGTGACCCCCGTAAGGAACGAAGTTTCGTACGTCTTTTCTTCAACTCCGAATGTAATTCGAAATGAAATTTGTATATTTCAATTTTTATTTTATATTATTTTTTCAACGTAAATAATCTAAAGTAATGAATTACATCAGAGAATTTCATTAGATCTTTCAGGAAAAATATTTATTCATAAAAAATTATGTACAATATAGTAAATTATACATTATTATTACATTACATACATACATATAGTCACGCTTTTTTCCCGTAGGAGTAAACAGAAACCACTTCCTTCCACTTGCTACGCTTCTTACACACATCTTTTGCTTCTCTACTTTCATCAGGGCTCTCATGCATGCTCGTCGGTTGTTAGTTATCTTGACCTGACCTTTCTAAACAATGTTGATCTGATCGAGATATGTTCGCCGAGGTCGACCTCTACCGACTTCCGTCCATTCACACTCGCATTATAAATTTGTTTCGTCAATCTTTCTTCATCCGTCCTTTCTACATGTCCAAACCATCTAAGCATTCCTATATCTCTCTTTGTAACCACATCTTCTTTTACACCACAGCGTTCTCTTATCTCACTATTTTTTACTTTATCCAACCGAGTCACTCCGGCTATACTTTTCAAACTACTTACCTCCGCAGCATTAATCCTATTTTCATGCTTTTTCTGCCAAACCCAACATTCACTATCATACATAAGTGTGGGAACCAACACACCTCTATGTACAGCCAGACGTACCTTTTTTAAAACTTTCTGGCTTGTCATAAAGCTATGCAGTGCCCCATTCAACTGTTTTCCTGCCAACACCCTTCGCTCAATGTCACTGTCATACTTTCCATCTCTCGTAAACTTTGAACCCAAGTACACAAATTCATTTACTTGTTCCACTCTTTTTCACTTAATCAAAACTTCACAGTTTGTCATGCTTTCTTCTCTTTAAAAAAACCATTACTTTCGTTACATTTATTTTCAGGGCATCATGCATAACATTAACCATCGCCTGCAACTCCTCTTTAGATGACGCTAATATGACTTGATCATCGGCGTAAAGAAGGCATTTGACGATCAAATCATTCATTTTTAATCCATACGAACTCTCTTTCAAATCTCTTAAACAATCGTCTATAACAGCCATGGCGAAACCACACATCCCTGTCTCACACCTTTTTCGATGTTAAACCAGTCCGTGCAAGCTCCGTTTATCCCGACACAAGCAGTGGAATCCTCATAAAGTGATTTTAGTGCTTGTATTAAATTACCGCTCACCTCATACATAGACAATGTCGACCCCAATTCACTTCTCATCACTATTACATTATTAATACTTAAAAAAACGTATTAGATAAAAAGCATGTTTGGGAATATTGTGTGACGAGTTTAGGGAAATGATGCACAATTAGAGTTAATGTTAACTTTGTGTATTTATCGAAATGAAAGAAAAACTTGGCAAGAGAAGCAATGTGCGTCAGTGTTGAAGTTCTTCGATAGACTGTTGGAGTTCGTTGAGAGACTGTCGAAGTTTCTTGAGAGACTGGTGGAAATTGACTGACTGATTGACTGAAGACGACTGAATTTGTGTGCCTCTCTCTGTTCTTTTTATCTACTTTCCCCCACGTCGGTCAGTTTTATGACAGTCTTTCGATGTTACATAACTTGGCGAAAAGGCCTTTTTAGAATCGTACCGATTTACTGTGGTTGTACGTAAGTAGTTGAAGAGGAAAGAAGATTTTGGTCATAAAAATTAAAATCGTATACGTGCGTTATTGCAAAGGAGCAGAACTTAGGGTCGTAAAGATTAGGGTCGTATACGTGCTTTCTTAAAAAGGACACGACTAAGATCAAAAAGGTTTTTAGTGAAATTAGTTGTTGGAATTTTAGGGAATTCAAGTTTAGTCCTCTGTGCATAAACTGTATGTAAGAAATCAACCTCAAAATTTAAAAAAGCTACATACTAAAATATCGTATTCGAATATTTATTTATTATTACTTACTTAAATTGTTTTTCAATGATTTGCACTTTATTGAGACTTATTATTAACAGTAAATATTTATTTATATAGTTTACGCACATAACAGCAAACTTTATACACAACACTGTGACTTAAGAGCATAGCTGATGGCTGACAGTACCAACCTCTCGGAAAATTTGTTGACGGCTATCTGACTAAATCTGAATAGCGCGCGCTTTCGCGACTATTACATACCTCCGTCTCATTTCACGAAATCACTTCCACAAATGCAAGAAAGTGAGAGCAAAAATGTTACACATCAAAAATAGGTAAGTTTTTACATACATAGTCACGCTTTTTCCCATAGTGGTATGCAGATATCACTTCTTCTATTTTCAACAGCAGTTTCTCACTTGCTCGTCGGTTGCCAGCACTCTTGACCTGGCCTTTCAATTTTGATTTGCCTTATTTCAATCGCCTTATAAATCTGTTTTGTCGATCTTCTTTCATCCATCCTATCTACGTATCCGAACCATCTAAGCATATTCTCACTCTAGAGTGTAAATGTTGTCATTATGTTACTAAAAATAATTTCATAATGAGTATATTCCAAGTATGGTCGTGGAAAAAATTAATTTAGGTATTTTTTGAATACTTTCAAAATGATATATTCAATTGCAAAACTAGTTGGGATTTTTTTCATATTTTGTTGACATTATGACAGTATGTCCAGCAGTGGACGAGCCAAGCTGCTAGGATTATAATATAATGAACTAGCATTTAGGATAGAGGATGGTTAATATGGTAGTTTATTACATCAACTGTCGGCTTATTCTGTGCATCAGTGAATAAAGTTCGTATAGCCATTATGCTCGCCAACATCCGGAACAGATAGGCATCAATAGAAGAAGAAGATGTTTAAAATAGTTCTGGAATCGTTTGTGTAAATATAGCCCTTTTATAACCGTATTATTTTTGTTTCCTGTAAACTAAGCAACGATTCTTTTGCTTATATAGAAAGTGTTGATAAACTCGTAATAACACAATGATCTTTAAAATCGAGATATTTTCTACAATTAAATATCAACTTTTCCGTCATCTTTTGAAGTTTGTACGAACATGTAGCATTATAACAAGTCTATTTTATTTGAGAAAGTTACAATTATTTTCGAACCATTGTCTCGTAGTTTCATTGTTAACGCGAAGTGTAACTATTTTAAATCAGCTGTCATATTTCTTTTGCATCACCGATATTATAATTTTAATTAGATTACAGTAAAATTCAACTGGGTATCCAGCCGCTGCACATTTAATTTAATTTTTAAATAAAATATGTTTAGTAGAAAGCACGTCAACTTTTACTCAAAAGCACATTCGACTTATTCAACAAGTTTGAAAGTCCAAAACTTTTTTCTGCTCCTCGAATGTTTCATTAGTTAAAGCATTTTTTCTTGCTTTATGATTTATGGAAAAATCAGAGACATTACTTTTTGTTGTTGTCGCTTTGGATCTGTAGTGATAAAGTATTTTGATAGCAGAAAAGTATAAAAAAGAAAATTCATAATCAGGGTCTGAGTGATACCAAAGAGTGATATCTAAAACTAAGTATTTATAGGTTTGCTAAGTATATCTCCCGAATTGGCGGCACTAATGTAGCTGGATCTATCTGATACAAGCATGGTCAAATTTAATATTTTGACATTCCCTAAGAACGATTCGACAAATGAAAATTATTGGATTTGTTTACCGTCAAAAATGTCGTTGATAATTTATCGATTTACTTAATTCTTGATATAGCGAAGAAGCACCATCGCTGGTTTAGTCATTTTAATTGTGGTAGTCATCCGTTAACAAAATTTTTTTCGGGAGGTCGTCCAAAATTGCTTGTATTGTAAGAAAATATTGTTATGCTGATAATGAAGGATCATCATGAACACAAATTGTGAGATGGAAACATTCCTATGCATTACTTTTATCAGAACGGGGAAGCAGACTGGGCCCACTTAAAAAAAGAGGTCCGGCGCTGGTAAACAGATGAAATGAAATCTCACTGGCATAAAGTGCCAGGAAAAAGGCAAGCAAAAAGGCTAGTAAGCCTTGCGCCAAGGAAAGCTAAATAACTTCTCGAGTTGGACAAAAAATAGTTAAAACTGGTGACGGAACTTAATGGACACTGCCCTCTGAGGTATCACCTAAAAAAGATGGGCAAAACAGAGAGTGATAGTTGCCGCTACTGCGAGAACTTCGCTAAAACTGCAGAACATTTGCTTTGTGAATGCACAGCGCTTTTCTGCAAGAGTTTCAAGTTTCTGGAAGGGGCCTTTCTAAAGCCCTCCGATGTCAGGAATCTCGGAATCCCTGGCCCCGAATAGGTTAAGGGTTATGCACAAAAGATCTGATAGGTCAAGGTGCTTAAGAAGCTGCATAGCCTTCACGACCCCCCTAACAATCTACAATCAACCTTTATCAGCATAAGACAGTGTAGGTCCTCCAAGATAAGCCAAATCAAAAGTTGCTTATGCACGAAGCCCTTCAAAGTTAATGATCATCTGTTTTTTCGAAAAAATGGACATATCGCAACTTTGCCTTTAGAAAATCGCAGAACTATAATTTCTAAGTACTACACAGCATTTCCTGGCCTAAATTCTTCGGAGATGGATCATTCTTATCCATGAAAATGCGCGGTCAAATAATCTGATATTTGAGCACTCAAAACATCGCGTTGATGTGTCATTCGCCAAACATTTCCGATGAGAGAGTTAAATCGGCTGCTGGCGTGGTGACCGTCAGTTTTTCGTCCTACCCAAAAGACCTTGGCTGTAGAAACTAAAAAATGAGCTCGAAAAATGAAGAAAATTGCTGATGACATATGATAGTTACCAAAAACGATGCGTTTTTAAAAAAAATTATGAGTTATTGTTTCGGTTAAAATTGTTAGTCACAAATTTACAATACTTAAGCATTCACATTTAAAATATCAAATAAAAGTATGAAAAAAATGTAGCATATTTATATTGAAGTACAAGTAAGACTAATGAGTAAATTTGTAAATTGTTTTTTATTTTTAAAATGATGCTATTGCTTTTATTATGTTTGGTATATACGTTTACAAACTTTATTAGCGTAGCTAAAATAAAAGAAATTCTTAAATAATTTTTTTTTACTACATTTGTAATATGCGTACTGAGTAATCATTTCCTACCGATCCTACTTTGTGATCCATCCACATTTTATTACCATTATCAGGAAATTCATTATCTTTATAGATCTTCTAATTGTTTGATAATTCAGTGTAAAGATATAGAATCACGTTTGCAATAAATTTTATTGACCAAAATAAGTACTCTTTCTCTTTTTTTAATATCTCTAATACCTAATTAGTAAATTTTCCAAATCTATTGTTTATTGTTGCTAGTACCTATACTTAAATGTACTAATCAGAAATACATTCACCAATAGCAAAGATGATAAGTCGTTCTTAAAAACTTTCTACAGATTATTATTACACATTACATTATTTTTGGTCATAATTGTGTAAGGTTTTTGTAAATATGATAATTTATTTAAAACGTATCTGTGTTGTTTTGGTAATCTACTACAGGACCCGACTTGGCCTAGATTAGGTATCATGTGAGTGACTGCGATCTTTAGTAGGTCTATTGTGGCTCACCCCAAGAGGTTACAGTTCACCGCACAATCCAGCCCTTTTCATGGTTGTATAGGGTGAGATTTTTTTGAAATTGGTAGGTTCTAGGTTGGTGTAACCAAATAAGTTGAACCTTATTCTTCACAAGCCGGGGCATGAACATAGTATATGTTCAGCAGTTTCGTCTTCCGCGCAGCAAAACCGACAGTCCGTTTGTTGGTTCAGACCTTTTCTTCCGAGGTGGTATATTAGACGACAGTGTCCTGTAAGCAGTCCCGTTGGAATTCGCAGGTCATTTCTGCTTCATTCTAGGATCTGCTTAGCTGTGTTTCTAGAGGGTTTAGGTAGAAAATCCTTCGAGTGAGTTAACCCTGGTATGTCGGACCAGTACGTGAGTATTTTCCTCTCCGCCTAGCCCGAAATAATTGTTTTGACGGCACTTGTAGTGACTCCAAAAACCGGTTCTGGTTCAGTAAAGATTCGGCAGATTTGGCCCCCTGTTTTGCAAAGGTGTCGGCTTTTTCGTTTATCTCCACCTCCTGGTGCCCAGGTACTCACAGCAGGGTCACCCTGTTGTTCGCACCAAGGTACTCTAGGGATTCGATGCAATTCGATACAAGTTTAGAGTTTATCTTGTTGGAGCTCAGTGCTTTTAAAGCAGCGTCGCTGTCAGATATTATACTTATATTTTTATTTGATAGAGGTCTGTCAGTCATATATTGTTTATTGTTGCTAGTACCCATACTTAAATGTAGGTACTAATCAGAAATACATTCACCAATAGCAAAGATAATAAGTCGTTCTTTCTACAGATTTGGTAAACATTATTTTTGGTCATAATTGTTTAATGTGTTTGTAAATATGATAATTTATATGATAATATATGATAATGTGTTGTTTTAATAATCTACTACAGGACCCGACTCGGCCTAAATAATTTCAATATCAGATTTTCGGTTTTTTTAATTATCAGAATTTGAAAAAAATTAAAAAAAAACAATACTAAATTAAATTAAAACATGAAAGAAAGTAATAAATATTTTTAATTGCAAGAGCATTATTAATAGAAAATAAACTTACATTTATACCGAGTTTAAACTCGTTATTGAGGATATTAATCAGTTGTAGGTTAAGTGAAATCTTAACTGGCTTCTTCCTCTTCTTTGTCTGTTTTTTATAACCAAAATAATTAAATAATAGTTTATTATGGTGATTCATAACTATTGGGACCAAAATATGCCTTTATAAATTAGTGCCGTGGGAAAAGATACAAGGCGTTAAATTTGAAATTTTGTTTTCATTTTTTGCTGGTAATTTAACTGTAAATGTACAAATTGTTATCAAAATCGGCAGAGAGGCATAACTTTAGACAAAAAATATTTTATTTTATATATTATTCAACATTTTGTTATAAGGGGCGCTATGTGAATGATTCCTGATAATGAAATCGATTGGTAACTTTTTTGACGAAACTTTTTAGTAATTTTGTTTTAAAAATATGACGCAGACATCATTTTTACGTAATATTAGTACTCCTGTTTAAACACGATAATTTCATCCGTTTTCGGGAAAAACGCAATCGAACAATTCAGTCTCAGAAGGGGATTTCAAGTAGTTAACAGAAACAAAAAAAACTTGTAACGTAAGGCTTCTATTTCGACGATAAAGCAGAATTAAACACAATTTAACATAAACAGAGCGAACTCACAAACTCTACGTGGCCTCCTCTGACTTTAATGCCTTTTCTAATTCTTTTAATAATGGGCTTTCGGACTTCAGAGAAAATATTATTCTGTCTCCTTATAAAATTAGCCGCATTTTGTATGTTTTTTTTTATGAAAATAGTCGCAAAAAGGGTGGACCTATCGTGTTGGTACTGCGACTATTAGAAGGGGGAGGAATTATAGAAAGAAGATGATTGTGGACCCGCTTTTTGAAAAGTTGCAGGTCATAGTTTTATGGAAAATCTGATTTTGAAAGCTTGTTCCATTCCGTAGCAGCCCTGTAAAAAACGGATTCTTGGTGTAGATTGGTTCTTGTAGTGTCAATCTTGAGAGTAAATGGGTGAGACTGATCGGCGTGCCAAGTTCTTCGGCCGAATGTGGCCAGTGGTGGTATGAGAGTTTTTACTTCTCTGGAGCATCTGCCATGGAAATATCTGCAGAGTAATGTCTGATCTGCAACTCTTCTTCTATGTTCTAGTGGGTTAATGGTTTCTGTGAGAGTTGGGCTTTTTAACAACCAAATAGCCCTTTTCTGAATGAAATCTAGAAGACGAAGAGAATGCTTTGTTGCTGAACCCCAAATGTGCAAACAATACTCCAGCAGAGGTTGGTTTTGAGCCTAGTACGTCGTCGACAATTGATCAGGAGTAAAAAACTTTCTAGCTTTTCACAGAAAACCCAGCTTTTGGCTTCCTGACTTTGCGATGTTAGCAACATGGTCATGACAAGACATATTATTAGACACTGTGACTCCCAAAATTAAGATGAAGGGACTTAATTAAAGGGTATTTCCGGACATTGTGATAAAATGATTTGAGTAATTTACTTTCTTGGAAAACGTGGCGCTTTGTGTTTTCTGGGCATTAAACTGAACAAGATTTTTGGTTCCCCAATCGACAATTGCTTTAATATCTCTATTGATGAAGTCAACCTGTTCCTGCCTGAGTCTATTTATATCATCCACCGAAAGTGATCGTTCCTTTAGAGTTCGTATCGTAAATTAATTTTAATGGCATAAAAAGACTTTATATATTCCCAAACATAAAAATCAAGCGGGTTATATTTAGGACTTCTTGTTGGCCATTTAAAATCACTTTCTCTGCCAATCCATAGTTGAGTAAATATGTCACTTGGATGATTTAATTTTTTATGAATCACCCCCTATAATTTTGTAAAACATGGACTTATTTTTCACCTGAATGTATTAAGTACAATTTATAAATGCATTTTCAGTGTCTTAAAAATATGCAAAACAAAATCAAACATTTTTTTTTATACATGCGATTCGGTCGAATTCAAATAATGTTAAAAACATCTTATATTCTTGCATATCAGTATTAAACTCCGGTTTATTTTCTTTTAAACATGCAAATACATGCGCATCCTTGAAAAATAACGATCACTATTCAAACATGACTTCTATTCGAATCTAATTATAGCAAAACATATAAAATAAATCTATACAAAAAAACTAATGATCATCAAACATTAAACATATTATTTTAGAAATATTTTATTTTATATCCTATTTTATAATACGACGAACGGTGTTTTAAATGTTAATCTGTTCGTGTATTAGTTTTAAACATTTGATGGATATAAAAGTATAGACACGTACTTTGAACTAGGAAAATTTTGATTTTAATAAGAAATGAATTAATAAGAATGAAATTGTTTTTACGAAAATCGGACTAACGGCACCGGACTTACAATCGTTTTAGTGGACCACCATATAAAGAAATCGGGGGTTTATATTTTCCCTTTTTCTACACGAAAGAAATGATTACTCAACTTCGATATCTCTTTGTCAGTCGTATTATCAAAGCTGAGAGGTCGTGATTCCATGATTCTTTAATTTGTGTTGTTGATGATCTGTTTTCATAGTTTTCTATCTTCTGTGTCTCTAATGGTTGTTTTCAAGGGTCTTCTCATAATTTTTTTTATCTGGTCTACCTATCTGGTGGAAGAGCGACCCCTTGTTCTCTTGTCTTCTGTTTTTATACCCATAGTATTGTAGAATTTGTCGTCGGCATATTGTTGCAGTCGATATTTTATGCCTATTTCTTGAATAACTTATACGTTTGTCCTCCGTGCTGTCCAAGGGATGCACAGTAGTCTTTTCCAGCACCAGAGCTCAAAGGAGTCAATTCTTTTTATGTCTGCTTCTTTGATCGTTCAGCTTTCTACACCATACATGACTATTGCGAATATTAGTGTTTGTACAAGTTTTATCTTTGTGTTTAGCTATATTTGTCTCTCTTTCCATATTATTTTTAAATTAGTCATCGCTGTTCGTCCCATTTGTATACGTCGTCTAATTTCAGGTTCGCAGTCTCCCTGGCTATTTATCAAGACATCCAAATATGTTAGGCTGTCGGTTCTTTCAATGTCTGTTTGTTTTCATCTTGTAACTGTTAAAGTTAGTTTCCTCTATCTACTATCATTATCTTGGTTTTGTTTAGGTTTATCTCGTATTCCAGCGTTCGGCTTTCTTCTGTTAATCGTTGTAGAAGCTGTACCATTTCCTATTCGATGTAAGTGGACTAAAAATAATCACAAATTCTGCGAGGTGCTGATTGAAAAAAAAAATTGGAACGAGTGAGAGCTTGTATTCTTGGGTTTAAAGTTTACGAGAGACGGCAAGTATGACTGTGATATTCAGCGAAGGGTGTTGGCAGTAAAACAAATGAAAGGCGCGCTGCATGGCTTTATGAGTAGCCAGAACGTGTCAAAAAAGGCACGACTGGCTGAGCATAGAGGAGTGCTGGTCCCTATACTTATATATGGTATTGAATGTTGCGTTTGGCAGAAAAAGCATAAAAGTAATATCAACGCTGCGAAAATGAGTCGTCTAAAATGTATAGCCGAAGTGACTATGATGAAAAAAAATAGTGATATAAGGCAACGCTGTGATGTGAAAGAATTTGTGGTAACAAATATAGATAAGGGAATACTTAGATGGTTTGGACTCGTAAAGAGGATAGATAAAAGAAGATTAAAGAAACAGATTTATAAGGCGGTTGTGAATGGACAGGCCGATAGAGGTCGACCTAAGCGATCTAACTCGATCAGATTGAAATTGTTTTAAGGAAAGGTCAGGCCAAGAGTACCAGCAACCGACGAGCATGGATAAAAGCGCTCATGAAAGTAAAAAAAGCGAAAGACGTGTGTAAGAACTGTATATATTTTAGAAATTATTCATTTTCGATAAGCAAAATAGTTCGCACGCCTATGATATCGCGAAATCTATACGCACTTTATAAGTAAGTTTTGTAAAAGTGCAATAAATCATTGTACCAAAAAATGATGAATATACGTTTTCCGACCATAAAGCCGAAAATTGTTCGCGATAGTTATCTGGTACTACATGAAAATTTTTAAAAATGATCCACATCCTCCGATTATGGCATCCTTACGATTCGAGGATATTATAATAATAGAATTAAAACCGAACACTTTTGTTAAACTTCGCGTTTCGTTTAGGCAATTTCATCAGAGTGTACAATTCAATTTTGATGCGATTGATATCGAGTTAAACAACCAACGATTCAGCAATCCCATCGTTGGCCATCTGATAAAAGCAATACACGGTTTTATATTTAAATAATAAATAACAGTTAGGCTTGATCTACACTAGTCATAGTGACAAAAAATCTACAAGGTGCATATACTGTTTAACAAGTTATTTAAAGCTTTCATGTCAATTTTTAGTTATCCGACCTGCTAACCCTGATATATCATAATCGGTTGATTCAGTCAGTCATGTATTTATTTATCTTATGGCAATTACATCATATAAAAATAGCATATAAAATAAGAACACAAATTTGTATAGAAACGCAAGCACATTAAACAATACAGACATGTAACAAAGAAGCACCTACTTAAATAGTCATATATACTGTTACAAATCCGGTCCTGTTAGCAACCAGGAGGTCGACGGCGTCGAGGGTCCGTGTTCGACCGCTCTCCTTTGTAGCTGACGACGGGGCCTAGGAAAGTCGCGCAATGTCTCGAATCCGCGTCGAATAATGGAGAAACAGGTAGAAAGATCTGGAACTGTGATATCGGAAATATAAAAGGGGAAACGATAATAACGATTATTAGTATCAGCTTATGTGTTTACGAATTATTATATGTAAATAATTATATAGAGTTGTAAAAGTTGTATAGCTAAGTGAATATCTAAGTGGTTAGTAAAAATAGAAGTTATTGTATTGAAATAAACATTGTTTTGTTGTTGGACCGAGTGTTTTAACCGCCGAACCCAAGATAGAACTAAAAATCGTATCAATATGTTATTAAAAAATAAAATAGTGTTATTATGTTAAAGTTTAGACTTATAGCTGTTTTACGGCAGTTAGCTGTCACAAGTTTATGTCCAGATTATTGATACAGTCTATGACCGCAGGTGTAGGAGTCAAGAAGTCTTGATGCCTTCCCTCGTAAGCTCTCAGTGGGCATTCTTGGCGGAGATGGCAGATGGTTTGTTTTTCATGTCCACAGTCGCATTGTGGGGAGGGAATCTTTTGGCATTTGTAAAGAAAGTCTGCACATCTACCGTGATTTGTTTTTAGGCGGTTCATTGCAGTCCAAGTTCTGCGAGGGAGATCGTGTCCAGGTGGCTGATTCTCGATACACGGTAGGCCCTGTTGTTCTGGGCCGGCAAACACTTCTCACTCTCGTCTCCACTTCTGAGTGACGTCGAAGTTGTTCTCCGAGAGCCTTATGGCAGTTGAAACAGTAGGGTGTCTAGACTTCAATCTGTTTATAAGACTTGGCACGTCTTGGTGCAGTGGGAGCTGCGCCGCGCCGCCTCTGAGCAAAGCGCGCCGGAGACCCCAAGTTTGAAGTTCTTGTCAAAAGAGCACTTTGCCCCTTTGCCAAGTTGCCAAAGCCCCAAGTGCATCTTGAAGAGTTGCACTTGCCACCACCCCCAGTACACATTGTACCAGGCTGTCTCTCGTACCGATTTCCTGATGTCCAGAGGTGGCCGATGAAATCAGCGCACAAGTACCTAATGCAGTGCAGGACACTTTTAAGTTGGAGTCTTAACTTGACTAGAAGTTACATAAATTATTTTCGAATTTTGCTTGCAATTAAATTTACTTTTTGACTGAAGGTACGCAATGTTAGAGTTTAGATTTGCTTGAACAAATTCTCCACTATTTGTTGAGAAGAAAAAAATTTATTACATATCCTTCGCGTGTTGTTTGTTCGATGTGTTGATGGATTCGGCTTGCTGTACTTCTTTCTTCACTTGGTTCTTGTGGTATATGTAGTTGTGATGATCTGAAAAAGAGTAAAATCTGGAAGATAATCTAAAATAATATTATTTTGTCTTTTTAATTTTCTTGCAGCTGGTGCTTGGGTCTCAGGTATGGAAGCTGCGGATGTTCCATGATCTTTTTGAACCCTTTGCATAAGGCGTTTGGAAGCTTTTATTTCGCTTATATCACAGATTACCTAACGCACAAATGCGAAAACCAGCTAAAGATCAAAGGATTTTCTGATTTATGTATGGACATTTAAATGGTGATTGCATTGTTGCCACTATCGTTTCTCAAATTATTTAATAACGTTTCTGTGTGACCGAGGCTTACGTCCGAACATCCCGAACGCACACGAAAGCTCTTTAAATACACACGAGGATATTTAAATTGGTTTGAATGTTTATCTCTCTCGCCGTAGGACTTTCTCCCTCAACTTTCACATCTGTTGTTAACCTTTGCTTAAACTATTAGCGTCATAAAAGAACAGATGTTTAATACTATTTTAATTTGAAGCTAGTTAAAAAAGTCGTCAGTAATTTTTGCCTAGCTGATTTTAAGTTTTAATTTGTCTTTGCAATCGTCTGGCTGTGCATAGAGGTGTGTTGGTTCCTACACTTATTTATGGTAGTGAATGTTGGATTTTGCAAAAGAAGCATGAAAATAGGATTAATGCTGCGGAGATGAGTAGTTTAAGAAGTGTAGCCGAAGTGACTCGGTTGGATAAAGTAAAAAATAGTGAGATAAGAGAACGCTGGGGTTTAAAGAAGATGTGGTTACAAAGATAGATAAAGGAATGCTTAGATGGTTTGGACACGTAGAAAGGATGAATGAAAGAAGATTTACGAAACAAATTTATAAGGCGAGTGTAAATGGACGGAAGTCGGTAGAGGTCGACCTCGGCGAACATATCTCGATCAGATCAACATTGTTTTGAAGAAAGGCCAGGTCAAGAGTACCAACAACCGACGAGCATGCATGAGAGCCCTGATGAAAGTAGAGGAAGCATAAGATGTGTTTAAGAACCGTAGCAAGTGGAAGGAAGTGGTCTCTGCCTACCCCTACGGGAAAGGGCGTGACTATATGTATGTATATATGTAATCGTCTGTCACTTTTTTCTGGTAGATCTTCGTTTTTTTGTATAAAGGTGTGACATAGTTTTCATTTGTAACACTTGTAACATGTAAGACAAAACGTAGATTCGTTGTCAGACTTTTAAAAACAGTAAAATAACAAGTCCTGAACAAGCTTATCTACTTTACAACTGGGACTAAACTATTGGTACACGTTCAACCCTGGTACTGTGATTCATTCGGTAAAGCGACGAAAAATAGGACCAGTTGCAACTTTTTAATCGCTAAGATTGTTTAGCCGCAAGTTTGTGCACTTCCATTTGAAATAATAAGCTATATCTTTGCGGCTAAAAGATCGCGCGATAAGAAATCACTAGTGTATGGCTGGCCTTACGGTTGATTGTAATGTGTATTTGATGTTTTCAATATTAGCAGAACAATATAATGGAATTTAATATTACAACCATCAAGCATGAGAGTACTCTCCTTGAGAACAATATTATGCAAATCAATATGCCGAATTGAATGTATTTGGATGAGCTATTGTTATTGTAAATCTATTTTTATCTTTTTTTCTTAAATAATAACTTGGTACTGAATAAAATATTTGTCGTAAGCTATTTTTAATACTATTAAACGTGAGACATAAACTTTGGTATGATTTTATAAAATCAGTAAAAAATTATTTAATAACAAAAAAATGAACAGTAATATATAAGTATAAATATATAATAATTATATAAGTATAAATATGTTTCTCCCTACTGTGCCTCTACTTAACATTTAAAAATTTGGGGGTTATAATTGCTACTCGAAGGGGGTTTACTGTTGGGATAAAAAAATTTCTCCCTACTGTGCAGAAAGCGTCACTTTCGGCCCGTTACGCAAAACGAAGTTGCCGCTTTCCGCCTACAGTAGGGAGAAAAATAGTATACACACCACGGGTATTAAGGTATGAAATGTCTCAGAACACATGTATCATGACCTTGGCTTCGCCTCTGTCAACAAACATTTACTCTGAGACATTTCTTACTTTACTGCCCTAGGTGTGTGATATAACATTTTAGCTAGTTTTATTTTGTTTTTATTTAACAAAATATGTCAGAATTTAGACAGAATTTACACATACCATGCATGAAACTTAATATTTTTCGATTTTAAGCATTTTATAATTTTTAAAATTATGCGATACTTTTTGTGTCAAGCGTGCATTTTCTTTTTCTTATTTTGGCTCATAACCCTTGGTGGGTTTTGGCTTGTTTAACTATGTTCCACCATCTGGTTCTATCTACCACTGTTCTCCTCCAATATTCTATTCTCAGAGTTTTTAGGTCCTCCTCCACATCGTCTATCCACCTTTTTTTGGGTCGCCCTTTCGGTCTTGTTTTTTGAGGTTTCCATTCGAGGATTTTTTTCACAATTCTCTTTTCCCCCATCCTGTATACATGTCCTAACCATCACATCCTTTGACTTTTTATGTATCTTGCTATATTCTCTCCTTCGATAAGTGCATCAATTTCGTGATTCATTCTTATTCTCCACATACCGTTTTCATGTATGGGGCCGTATATTCTTCTAAGGATCTTTCTTTCAAATATTCTCGATTGATTTTTATCGTTGTTTGTTAGTGTCCGTGTTTCACATCCATAGATTATTACTGGTCTTATAAGCCTTTTATAAATTGTGATCTTAGATTTTCTGTTGAGTATACTACTCCTTATTAGTTTTAGATAGGCGTAGTAGCATTTATTGCCTTTTAGGATTTTTGCTCTTATTTCATCTTGGACGTTACCATTATTGGTAATTTTCGTGCCAAGGAAATTAAAAGTCTTGACGCTTTCGATCAGACCGCCGTTACAAGTGTGCATTTTAATTTAGTAATATTGTAAAAAGAAAAGAGGGGTGATTTTTGTATGAAGTGTATTTATTGTTTTTTAATAATGCAAAGCGCTTTCGACTGATTCATCGATGATCTTCAGTGCTTCTTGAAAGGAAATACTTACTTAAGTCAAAAATTTTAGAATTTAAAAACCATGTGAATATGTCTGGTGTTTCACCTGATGTGTCAACTGTCAATGATTAAAGTGATGTAGCCAACTGTAAAAAGTAAAAAATTTAAATTTGAATAAAATTTGTTTATGAACAGACTCACAAAAGTATAATTTAGTAAAAAATCCTTTGAGTAAGGGGATGGAAACCTCTATACAAATTCACTTGAGTGTTCAAGCAGTGTTTGTTAATGTAAAGTTCTTTTGAAATTTATAGTTTGTCAAACAAATCCAGTCTCAGGTAATTTTTATTGCCTATGATGTGTAATATTTTTAAATTTCTGTTGGGGCTGAAGTTGTGGTTGTTGAATTTCAAATGGTGTCCAAAAGCAAATCTGAAAGAAATGTGCAAGGAATGGTTTTTTGACTTTATACAAAAATCACTCCTCTTTTCATTCGATAAGTGTATTCAGCTCCCCACTTTCATTCAAGTAAAATTGTGTTTATATTGACACAAAATTATTGCTTAAATAACGTTTCCAGGACTAAATAATTAAATTAAGAGGAAAATAATATGCTAAATATTTTTATACAGCCAGGTTAAAATGCAATTCCAAAGCTCATAACTTACAATAAAATGCAAACGCGCATTATCTAACTAGTTACGTGTGGAAGCATCCGCGAACGTATATCTTTGCGACTATCCTTCGCAAGTATGCCCCCCTCGACCCCCTGGCAGCCCCCCTCAAAGGACATCCTTTCACTATTCTTCGGCAATCTTCAAGATGCATCTTCTTCGGTGTATGGAAGTTCAGTCGAGCTTTGACTTACCACGATGAAGGGTGCTAGTGTTTTGGTTTTCTTAGGTGAGTTCAGTGATACTCGATCTCCAACTTTCCTGATTCGAGGATCCCTGATGCTTGTGGATTATTTACATGTAGTTGGTGATCTATTTTTAAGTTATTTTCGGGATATTTTTAAACGAAATAATTTTAAAAATATCTTTGAAGGTGTCTTAACATTTTTTATATGTATCTTTTTTTATTTTTCCGGTTAAATGCAAAAGTTAGGGGGTTGAAATTAGTGTATTTTTAAGGTTTATAAAAGGGCACATTTTTTTTATAAATTGGATACTCTGAGCTGTTTTTTAAAAACCTCACCCAGTAAAATATATATACTTAATATTTATTACTTACATAAAATAAAGAATTTGAACCCCTTTTGGGGAATAAAAATTTGCATATATATATATATATATATATATATATATATTTATTTTTTTTTTAAATTATCGTAGGTATTTGAAATCTCATATAAAACAATTTAAATTTGGGTCATTGGCAACATTTTTAATTAACGTTAAGCATTTTGCATTTTGATTTTTTTTATTTTATTATTATTATTTTATTTATATTTATTATATTATATTTAAATTAAAACAATAACATCTAAATATTTTCTATTTTTAGGTAAAAAAAAATTACGTGAATCCATTTTAATTAAACAAAAATTAAAATTAAAATCTGATTTAGCACAAATTTTTTTTTTAATAATATATATATTTTTATAACTTTAATATAAAATAAAGTATTAAAATTTCTATGAGATAAAACAAAAAAACTTTAGAATTAAGTAAACCTCAAGACGTATCAAAAACATATTGTTTATAAATTCATTAGTTACTTTAAAGAATTAATTCCGGTTTACATTAAAATGGATAACAAAACTGACATGATTAGACATTCGCGTTTTTGATAAAATATAAAGACATAACTGTCAGCTATGTTAGTGACGGAGAAATTACAGTGTTCTATCATACTGACTGGCAAGGCAGGAAAACAAATGAATGGGGCACTGCATAGCTTTATGAACAGCCAGAAAGTGTCAAAAAAGGCACGTGTGGCTGTGCATAAAAGAGTGTTGGTTTTTAAACTTTGTGTGGTAGTGAATGTTGGGTTTGGCAGAAGAAGCATGAAAATAGGATTAATCCTGCGGAGATGAGTAGTATGAGAAGTATAACCGGAGTGACTCGGTTGGATAAAGTTAAGAAAAGTAAGATAAGAGAACGCTGTGATGTAAAAGAAGATGTGGTTACAAAGATAGATAAAGGAATGCTTGGATGGTTTGGATATGTACAAAGGATGGATAAAGGAAGATTGACGAAACAAATTTACAAGGCGAGTGTAAATAGACAAGCCGGTAGAGGTCGAACTCAGCGAATATATCTCGAACAGATCAATATTGTTTTAAAGAAAGGCCAGGCCAAGAGTACTGATAACCGACCAGCATGTATGAGAGCACTGATGAAAGTAGAGGAAGCAAAAGCTGTGTGTAAGAACCGTAGCAAGTGGAAGGAAGTGGTCTCTATCTACCCAAACCGGGAAAAAGGCGTGATTATATGGATGTATGGAAATTCAGTTCATAATTGGACCACTGTTCATATTTGCACAATCTCCCCAATATGACATCTTTTTTAAAATAATTGTTTTCTCTAACAACTAAATCCATTGATTAAGAAGTTTATTTTCTATATCTTTCTGTGTATTCGTGAAAATTCGTCGTTATAATTGGGTTAATTAGTGTACAACAAATAGTTTTAAAAATATCTGTACGATCTGATTTAAAAATAGTTTTAAAACGATCTTCTTCGCCACGCTTCAAAAACCTATCTTATCTTCTCTTCTTCTTTGCAGAAATGATGTACTTTTTTTATCATCAATAATAGGATGTAGTGCTACCTTATCAAAAGATTGGTTTGTTTTTTGTAATTAGAGAAAACAGTTAACATTTGATTTAAAAAGTAATAAACATTAAATTTTACTAAAAAAGTATTGCCAAAAATCAACAGCGTCATCTAGTAAAATTTCAAATGGCGTTCACATACAGCTGCAAAAAATTTAATGAATATCTCACGCATAACTAGTTAAATAACCATAAAAATAAATACGACCAATTAAAATGTAATTATTTAATACCTATAAAGTAAAAAACTATCATTAACGAAAATACTATCCAGAGAATATGTTTAACTACTTTCTATAAAAATTATAAACAAGTAATTATGTAAGTTTAATTAATTTAAATATGCTGATCTTTATTTATTAAAATAATTAGTAATTCCTTAACGTGAACATCTATATTTTTTTTAGTGAGGTGAAAATAATTAAATAGACGAATATATATTTATTTAAATCCAGAAACTGTCGGAAAAAAATTCGAACACTATAAAGAATGTTTAACTTTGACCCGCGCTTATAAATAACTTACGAAACTCATATTGTATGTAAAATAAAAAAAAATGAATGTTTATGTAACGAAGTTTCACACATAACAAGATCTGCCGATAAGCATCTTGTTCTCACAATAGTTCTTGCCTGCTTACACGACTTGTCCTGATGAATTAAGGAAGCCGTAAAATTATTATCAATTAACACTTAACACTGGGACTTTAGTAACGTTTATATCACAACAACGTTTTGCATAATGGTCGTTTCGCTGCTGTGTTAGAAGTACACAATATTTTCTTGGATAGCAATGTCATAATATTTTCATTAAGAAGAGAATGCGTTAATAAATATGGGCGAGATGTAAATATAATGGGCTGTATTTTCTAATAAGGGATGCCAAACATTAACCGATTAAACGTCTATGGTAATCTGAAATAGTACATATAAAAAAAGGTTACGACCCACCTCGGTTTCGCCCGCAGTTTCTTTTTATTCTTTTTCTTACACTGATGAATTAACTGTCTCTTCGGGATACAGAGATAGGTTATATCAGTTTTTTATCGGAACACTTCATTTTTTTAGTTGATCTTGTTGTCCGTCATATAAGTCACGCCTTTTTCCCGTAGGGGTAGGCAGAGACCACTTCCTTCCACTTCCGCTACGGTTGTTACACACATCTTTTGCTTCCTCTACTTTCACCAGTTCTCTCATACATGCTCTTCGATTGTTGGTACTCATGACCTGGCCTTTCTTTAAAAAAATGTTAATCTGATCGAGATATGTTCGCCGAGGTCGACCTCTAGCGACTTGTCCATTCACATTCGCCTTATTAATTTCTTTCAACAATCTTCCTTCATCCATTCTTTTTACATGTCCAAATCATCTAAGCATTCCTTTATCTATCTATCTTTGTAATCACATCTTCTTTTACACCACAGCGTTCTCTTATCTCACTATTATTTACTTTATCCAACCGAGTCACTCCGGCTATACTTCGCAGTCTACTTAACTCCGCAGCATTAATCCTATTTTCATGCTTCTTTTGCCAAACCCAACATTCACTACCATACATGAGTGTAGGAACCAACACACCTCTATGCACAGCCAGACGTGCATTTTTTGATACTCTCTGGCTGTTTATAAAGCTATGCAGTGCGCGCGAAAATTTAGAGACGAAATGTCATTCGAAAATCAAACACATACTGGGCGGATAAAGGGTGTTGGCAGGAAAACAAATAAAGGGGTCACTTCATAGCTTTATGAATAGCCAGAAAGTTTTAAAAAAGGCACGTCTGGCTGTGCATAGGAGAGTGTTGGCTTCTACACTTATGTATGGTGGTAAATATTGGGTTTGGCAGAAGAAGCATGAAAATAGGATTAATGCTGCGGAGATAAGTAGTCTGAGAAGTACAGCTGAGTAAATCGGTTGGATAAAGTAAAGAATAGTGAAATAAGAGAACGCTGTGATGTAAAAGAAGATGTGGTTACAAAGATAGATGAAGAAATGCTTAGATGGTTTGAATGGATGAAGGAATATTGACGAAACAAATTTATAAGGCGAGTGTGAATGGACAAGTCGGTAAAGGTCGATCTCAGCGAACATATCTCGAACAGATCAACATTGTTTTGAAAAAAGACCAGGTCAAGAGTACCAACAATCGATGAGCATGTATGAGAGCACTGATAAAAATAGAGGAAGCAAAAGATGTGTGTAAGAGCCGTAGCAAGTGGATGGAAATGGTCTCTACCTACCCCTACGGAAAAAAGGCGTGACTAAATGTATGTATGTATGTATAAATGTACATGCAGTTTTCGAAATTTTCAATCAGGCGATCGGGCTTGACAAGTAATTGACTGTTGTATCGTTTCCAAGATTCCAAAAATTTGTTCATCCTCTGTACAGGGTCGGTATGCCTTCTTAGTATACATACTAACCCATTTCACTTAATTAAAAAATAAGTAAAAATTGCTATTTTCACAAATTTTTGGAGTGACGTGTTTTCTATGCTGCCCAGTGTTTTAAAAAATATACTGGAATTGAAATTTAATGTAAACGCTGAGGGTTGTAAATAGACAGTTATGTAATTCTTCCGGGTTGTAAATCCAAAAATCACATAACCACCGAGAATTAAACGTTGACTGTAGATATAAAGAATGCTTTGCAGTTAGCTAATTGGCACATATTACAAATGGCTTTATTCTAAAGTGACTTATTTTCAAATGATGCTTTTGGCGGTTTCAGAGATGATTTCAGAAATTCGCGAGCTTTCACGCTCGATCGCTTTCACTTCAAAATCGAACTCCTGCTCTTTCTGATGTGACGTAAAGACGTTGTTATTGTTTAAAACTGACACAATCGTCATGTTTTGTACAAAGTAATGAAAATATTGGGATTTTATAAAAAAATAATACTGAAAATATCCAAATACGTAAATGTAAAAATAAGAAATAAAAAGAGTCAAAATGTTGCTCGAACCAAAGCTGAATTAAAAATAAAAACTGATCTCTTATCAAAGTGATAAGTTTTTAAAAGAAAACTAGTGTTAAATTTAACTAAAATTAACCCATGAGCGTCACGCCGGTTATTTGTTAAAAATAAAGAGTGTGGCGCGAACATTTAATAATAATAAATAAATGAGATCAATAGGAATGTTTTTTTTTGCCAGTAAAAAAATATAACAAATTTTTGGAACCAAAAAATATTAGCAAAAATTTTAGTTTTATTTAACAATTAAAAAACTATCGGTTTATATTATCAGGATATCGTGCGAAACCGATGGAGTTTGTTTGTTTACCCACCTTACATCGAAGAATGAGAACTGTGTAAATATGTTTCATCGGTATTAATTATATCTGTTCTTTCCTGACGATTCTGTTTTATTCTATACGCTTTAATCTTATAACATAACTTTCCACTACCATATGTCTATAATCAGGTGTTTTGTGCAACTGAAAACCTAATTTAAAGAGTACTTTTCGAAAAGTTAACACTTAAAATCTACCTGTGTATCGCGTACTTTTTGTAAAAATTTTTGTTGCCCATTGCTTCCGTAATAAAAAAAAATTAATTCTTTGTCCTTATCCTTTTAAATAATACTTTTAGTTTGACGCATTGGTTAGATGTTTTTGGAGATTCAGTACTAGGTGGCTTACTTGTCTTTACTCCTCAAGCCCCATCGTTAACACTGCGAAACATCTTTTTCAATATTCCTGTCGCAGTCAATACTCGGCGACGATAACCTTCAATAAGATGTTTCAAACCATGTTTCGCCTCGTTTTTAATAAATTTAATTACCTTAGCAATTACCTCTTTAGTTTTCGCATAGTAGTTCTTACCGTTCGACTTGCCCATTTTAAATTCGTATTTTAAATACAAAAAAAATGCAAGAGCAGTAAAAAACACTAAAATTTAGGTGCATACTTTTAATCCCACTCCTTCGAATGTAGCCTCGAAGAGTATCTCTCAATAGTTATGTTTGTCTACCGAAATTTTAACGATAATTGAACGCACTTAAAGTATTTATTTGCGTTACACTAAATTTTAACCTATACATTATTGCACCTACCCGCTTAAATTTTAGGTGCATACTTCTAATCCCACTTCTTTAAATTAAGCCTTGAAGAGTATCTCTTAATAGTAATATTTGTCTACCAAAATTTTAATGATAATTGATAGTATCTAAACTATATTTTTGTACTGTTAGAATAACTAATATTTTGCAATAAATTATGATTGTTTTAATTTTGTTGATTGATCTTGGTAATAAAGTTTGGGTAATTTGAATAAAAAGTATAACCTAACTTAATATCGTATAGTGGAATCTCTTTATAAATGAAATTGCAGGAAAATTTCATTGTTAGTGATTAATGCAATTAAAGGCGCGTAATCAAATAATACTGCTACATCGTCCAATCTTGACCTCTTTGTTTTAAATTATCTTCGTTGCACATTGCTTCATTTCCTTAGATCTAATAATCTTCAGTCACGAAGTTTTCCATTTTATTATTATTTAAATTATTTGCCATTTATAAGGTTACCGCTTCATGCAATTTTTTTTTGCGAACAATTATATTTTTTAAAATTTTTATTAGTGGCATATTTGTACAAATATACTCCTCAACAAAATTAACGCACCATTTTAATTAATCTAAATATTTACAATATAAACACAATTTAAAACTAAGTTACATTGAAATAATAATAAACACTTACAAGTAAGTCCAACATGACATTAAGTTGCCTTAGTGTTTCTTTAAAAATTTGTTTTTGCTGGAAATGCATAAATGAGCAAGCATAACTCCAAAATAAAAAAATAAAAAAATCAGTCAAACAGGATAAATGCATCTGGGTCAACACTAAGACCGTGAAGGCCCTCTTCTACTTTTTATCACTGCATTCATGCGTCGAGACATGCTTGATATCAAATGTTCAACGAAAGCTTGCGGATTATTCTTCCATTCTTTATTAACGGACTCTATGAGTTGGTTGTGATTAGCAACAGTGGGTCTACGACTTTGAATCTTTGTTTTGAGATAGTCCCATAGTTGCTCTATAGGATTTATGTCTGGTGTTAGGTGGCCACTCTAATAATGGAATATTAATATCATTTAGGTAACCAATAACCTGTCTAGCCACATGGGGACGAGCGTTGTTGTTCAAGTAGCACTGCAACCCTATGTGGGTCTTGGCTGCAAGCACAATTTGCTTCCATCGACTATTTTTAGCATTGTTTCCTGTTCATTTTCAATGCCCATCTTCCGCATATCTGATAGAGCATTGTCTCTTCATCTCATTTTAGGTCTTCCCGGTGGTCTTCTGCTCGTCGGTGCTTCCTGCCATGCTATTTTCCGCATCCTGTCATCCGGCGCTCTGTGTACGTGTTCTGACCACGACAAGCGTTGTCTTGCATTAATAAAAAGTTCAACAAACGGAGCAAAAGGCATTACATGTTCGACAATAATGTTGTCTAAGTAATTTTGGGCATTTAAAGACCTCGTACGTATAGGAATCAACTCCGTACGAGTTGAAGCAAATTCTTCCTTAAAACCCTTAAAACATTTTAGAGCCACCACCAAAAGGTACTTTAGGAGAAATATTGCAGCTGGCAAACCTTTCTCCTCGCCTTCGCCAGACACGCTCACGATTATCTGAAGCTTTTAGGTTATCTCTGGTCTCATCGGAGAACAAAACCCGTTTTCAATCATTGATGGTCCAATTTTTATGTAATTTTGCAAAATTTAATCTCTAAACTTTGTGTTTTCTGGTAAGCAATGGTTTTTTAGCTGGTTTCCTGAAGCTCAATTCTGCTCCATGTAAACGTCTTCTAACCGGTAAAAACGATATCGCGATATTTCGAATATCTACTAGTTCATTTTTTAGCAAATTGCTGGTGATTCTTGTCTCTGAGAGCACGTAGTATAAAAAAAACGATCATCAATTTGATTAGTGCATCGTTTTCGCCCTTGCTCTGGTCTTCGATAGTATGAGCCTGTTTCATAATGTCGTCTCACCATGCGACTGATGCTGGAATGATGTCTTCCAAACAAACCTTTAACATGTCGCATTGAATATGCTTCATCCAGGAGAGTCGATGCTTGCACTGCCTCCTCCATCGACAAATTTCTTTGGAGGTTCATGTTTCTTATTTGATTTACTCGCAAATGAACCTTCAAACATGCATGTGATAAAAACAATCACAATAAAAAGCTTGCTTCTTACACTTTGCTTTAATCGGCACTTTTTATGAAATTTTTTAAACAGTTTTAGTCTAAAACAAAGTTTAATACGAATTATTGTCAAAACAAGATTATGTGATACTAAATAACAACTATCAATGTCAAACAAGGTCCATGGCCTACTTGACGTCCAGTAAGTTATCAATAAATAAAGATTATTGAGAAAATATGAGTGGTACGTTAATTTTGTCCAGGATTTTATTTGTATCTGCAAGGAATGAATAATTACTATAAATTAACTAAATAATTTTTAGGTAATTAAACTGTTTATTTGCAGGGCTATGCGCAGGTTGGGCCAATGCAGTTTTCTTGAATCACAGGCCGTTTCCAACATACAGCCTGGAAAATATGCCAGCCACCTCATTTTCCTGTAGAGAAAAAATCCTTGGAGGATATTATGCGGATGCTGATACTCAATGTCAAATGTTTCACATTTGTGTCAAAGTCGCTGGAATAGGGGTAAGTAAATAAGTTTGTTTTAATCATTTACCCATTTTTTAATAAAATTAAAGTATATTTGTAATAAAAATTTATATTTTTTGATAAACTTTGTTCATATGCTTGATTATTTTGGAAATCCAGTAGATGCAATACTTTAGATTTTGCACCAAGCTATATACGCTTAGTTTTAAAAAATATTATAAAAATGTTATGCATATATGTTCTACTTATGTAATTACAATTATATTTGGTCAAATAAATAAAATTCAGTTTAACTTGTATGTCATGAGCATTTTTTTTAATAAAATAATATTACTTAAGGTTTGGAGCTACTAATTAGTTCTTCACGAATTTTGAAGTATCTAATGGACTGACAATCTTTCATGATTTTTAAAATGTAATTTATATTTTATATTATTTTAATTATACGGCTAATATATATTAAAATGTAACATATTTAATTTCGTAACACACGCATATATCATTTTTTAAATTAGAGGCAATAGGACCGGTGTCAGAAAGGAGGTTGCTTAAATTTATGAGTAAAGGAAATTAAGAAACTTTTTTATTATCACCCATTCAATTAAAATTAAAAATTAATGTTATTTTTTGGTATTTAAAAAAAGAGGAAAATTAAAGTGATTTTGTTGACGTTAATAAAAAATAAATTAACTTAATGAACCATTTATTTATTCCGAGTTTTATTATATTATTTAATCTTAGGTTCGATTATTTTTAAAACTCAGCAAAAAAACTAAACAATTCTTACTTGACAAATCACTTAGATATTCACAAACTCTAACCAAATTACTTTCTTAATTTACTTCAAACTAAACTAAAAACTTTCGTGACCGCTGTCTTTTATACAGGGTAGCCAACCGAAAACGAGAGCCATTTGCAGTAACCTTGTCAACATTTTAGAAAAACGCCCAGGCTGTTCGATTTTTGATTAAAGGGGGACACTATTTTTCGGTATTGTTGACTCCACTACTACTAACCCCAAGCGAGGGTAAAAATTACCCCAACATTTTTAAATGGCATTGGGGGTCGAATAAGATGTCTTTTGAAAGCTCTGACAATTCTGTTTACAATAGACTTAAGTGATTAAATGATCAAACTGATGAGCGCCCGCTTCCATACAATAATAAAGATTTGTTCAAAACGTTTACGCACATTTCGAAGAATTACCGGAGTAATTCGACGGCACTCGTCAACGATTCTTTGACGCAAATCTTCCAGCGACGCTGTGTTTTATAGGTTTTACTTTGCAGATGTTCCCACAAAAAGAAATCGAGGGGCGATAAAACTGGCGATCGTGGACGCCATTCAATGCTGCCTCTTCGCCCAATTCAATGCCGTGAAAAACGTTTTACATTTAAAATCTAACTTCTCAATAAGTGGTAGACTTAATTTTAAAATTTAAAGACTATTGTATAAAAAATTGTAAGAACTTTTGAAAGAAATTTTGTTCGAACCCCAATGCAATTTAAAAATGTTGGGGTAATTTTTACCCTCGCTTGGTGTTAAAAGTATTGGTATCAAACATATCGGAAAAGAGTGTCCCCCCTTAATAAAAAATCGACGGGTCTGAGTGTTTTTCCAAAATGTTGACGAGGTTCCTGCAAATGAGTCTGTTTCGTTTTCGATTGGCCATCCTGTATACCAGCGGTTCTCAAACTTTTGTTATTCACGCCCCCCTGTTTTAATTTAAAAAATGTTGCGCCCCCCAATCCGTAGACCTAGGAATTTGGACTAAAATAGGCAACATTGTCTCGTCGAGAGCGCCAAAGATGCTGTCGGAAAGTTCGCGGCGTTCGTGCCACGTATTCAAGCTTCCTGATCTTTCTCGAACTGTCTGAACGCGACTATAAATACAGAAGCGCACATACGGTATTCTCAGTCTCTCAGTGAAGGTGTTTTAACACTAAGCAAGCATTATTGTGAAGTGTGAGTGTATAAGTAGATGTAGTATGGATAAATTTTTAAAACGAAAACTTGAGGATGACGGGGCTTGTACATCGACAGGTTCAGGTGGAAATCGTCCGAAATCTAAAACAAGAAAATATGACCCATCATACCTAAATTTGGGCTTTACTAGCCTTGAAGTAGGTGGCGAAGAAAAACCACAATGCGTTATCTGTTTAAAAGTATTGGCTGCAGATAGCATGAAACCAAATAAATTACAGAGGCATCTAGAAACGCTGCACAGAGAATATGTCAATAAACCGCGAGATTTTTTTGTGGAGAAACTCAGATTGTTTAAAAAACAAAAATCCAGCTTCCATAGAGTACTGGCAGTAAATGAGAAGGCTCTCTTGGCATCATATAAAGTGGCATACAAAGTAGCTAAATGCAAAAAACCGCACACTATTGCAGAGCAACTTATTTTACCCGCTTGCAAAGACATTGTAGAAATAATGTTTGGTGAAAATTTTACTTCACAACTTAACAATATTTCTCTGTCAAATGATACAATCTGTCGACGAATTAACGATATATCAGTTGATATGCAGCAGCAGCTTGAATCTGAGCTTACTGGAAACTTGTTTGCTATACAACTTGACGAAGCAACTGACTCTAGTAATGATTCCCATTTGATTTGCTACATTAGATTCTGTCAATGTTCTAAAATATGTGAAGATTTATTGTTTTGTAAACAGATTGAAGGAAGAACTACAGCCACCAAGTTGTTCAAGATTACAAATGATTCTATTACTAAAATGAATTTGCAATGGAAAAATTGTGTTGCGATTTGCACCGATGGAGCTCAAGCCATGTCTGGTAAATACAACAGTTTACCAGCGCTAGTAAAAAAGGAATCCTCAGAAATTATCTGGACGCACTGCATGATACATCGGGAAGCGTTAGCATCAAAATCGCTAAGCCCTGGACTAAACATGATTTTGACAGTAGTTATTGAAGTTGTTAACTTTATAAAAACTAGACCACTAAAAACAAGGATGTTCTCTGTTCTGTGTGAAGATATGGGAGCTGAGCATCAATCTTTGAATTAAGAAGGGAAATAGCGATATTTTTAAGCGAGGAAGGTCACAAGCATTCAACAGATTTTTTCGACAAATTATTTTTACTGAAGCTTTCTTATTTAGTAGATATTTTTGAAAAACTTAATATACTTAATCTTCAGCTGCAAGGAAAAGACGTAAATATATTTGATTTAAGTCAAAAGATTGATGCTTTTTGTAAGAAATTGCAGTTATGGCATAACAAATTGAAAGAAAACAGTTTGGAAATGTTTCCCACATTTTGCGATTTTGTGCAAGATTCCCCATTGGAAGATATTCATAAAGCTGTGATGCTAAAAACCATAGGAAGCCATTTAGAAAACTTAACTGAGAATTTCAAGCGATACTTCTTTGCAGAGAAAGATATCAAGTTGTCAGACTGGAGCTGGGTTTTAAATCCATTCGAAAATAGACCTGTCGGACTATCACTTAACTGAGAATTTCAAGCGATACTTCTTTGCAGAGAAAGATATCAAGTTGTCAGACTGGAGCTGGGTTTTAAATCCATTCGAAAATAGACCTGTCGGACTATCACTGCAAGAAGAAGAACAACTGATAGATATTTCAACAAATCCCTTACAAAAATCAAACTTTGTTAACAAATCTTTAACAAACTTTTGGACTGAACTTCCGAACGACTGACTACTCCGTTATAAAAGCCAAAGCGCTTAGAATTCTGTTGCCTTTTCCAACGTCCTACCTTTGTGAAACTGGATTTTCTGCACTTGCTGTCGTGAAATTTAAATACAGAAATAAACTTCAAGTAGAAAATGAACTCAGAGTGGCCATCTTTAACATAGAACCAAATTTAGAGAAGTTGTGCGCCTTAAAACAAGCTCATGTTAGCCATTAGTCCTTAGAATGTTTCTTTGTCATCATTAAGTAAGTAAAATTTCAATAAAGATTTTTTAAAAATCTATCTGTAGCATTTTATCATTACCATTTTATTTTTAATCTGTACTGCGCCCCCCCCCCAATCATTAGGGGGCGCGCCCCACAGTTTGAGAAACGCTGCTGTATACCTACAAATTATTACGCGAAAGAGCGAGAATTCTCTTTCGTTATCTCCGAAATTGTTTGACCTTACTAGATGCCTTCAATCATTAATTAAACGGGGGTGTTTTTGGTGGCGCAAAAGGAATTTGATTTACCGCCTAGGACAGAGGTGTATTTAAATAAGAATACATAAACTATAGTCTATAATATGCACGTGTTTTGAATAAAAAAAATCGTGAATTAATTTTGTTTATGCATTTGAAAAATTAAATTATTATTTATCAGAAAATATTTGTTTAATAAAATACAAAAATATTAAATATATATATATATATATATATATATATATATATATATATATATATATATATATAGTGAATGTTTTTTCGACTGTACTTATAGTATTATTTAAAATTTACGGGTATTTAGTCTAAGTTAAAAAGAAAAACTCTTTATTGTCTTTTTCAAGGATGCAAAATGAGTTAAATTAACGAATATGGGTATATATCATACGTATAATCTTTTTGACGTCAGTTCCTGTGCTGTCGAATGTAACACCCAAGTATACGTATTCTTGCCAAGATGGTATTTGTTCTCCATTTTCAAGTACCAAATTGTTCGGTTCTTTGCCTTCACACAGTTAGTCCCCACTGGTTGTATTCTTCTATTAGTTTTCTTATCATGTACTGCATGTCCTTTATATCATTTGATATAACGACCTGATCATCGGCAAACTGTAGTGTGTAAATACATCCGTTATCCAGTTCAACACCCATGCCATGAACTTTCCTTTTCCATTGCTTTAATGCGCATGCTACATATTTACATTTACATTTTGAAGAGAGTTGGTGAAATGCAGCATCCTTGTCTTAGTCTTGGTAACTAGAAATTCTTTGGTTATATATTTTCCCATTTTTATTCGTAATCTTGTGCTTTTATAGAGTTCTTTTACCGCATAAATTAGAGTGTAATTAATACTTGATTTTTCTAGAGTATATATATATATATATATATATATATATATATATATATATATATATAATTCTGCTGTATGTCACCTATATTATAGGTCCATTTGGGTTGATTATGTATCAAAAAACAATTACTGCTTTGGCTATATGCCGCGACAGCTATTGAATTACATCTGATACATAATCGTGTCGAAAAATGTTTATAGTCTACTATAATAATATTATAGTTTTCTATTAATTTTGCAGATATATATATATATATATATATATATATATATATATATATATATATATATCCATAAAAATAACACCCAATTATAAGTTAGACTTTAACAAAAGATAATTATGTACAGCGACTACACCAGAGGCAAAAACCTGTTAACCTAGTTAAACTAATAGTATTCCTTTTTCATAATAATTTGTAATGCCATAAAAACATAAAGTCAAAGCACTATTGTAATAGAAGGTATCATAAAAAAAAAATGCTTCCAATATTATTTTTTATCCAAATTTATACCATGTTTAAATATGTTAACGTAATGCATTAATTGCTTAATAACACATTTGCCCAATGAACAACGAATCATCAACATCATCGATTACTATAATCATCCAATCACAATTTTACCACTATACCGAAAAGTTTATGAATTAAGATAAAAAAATTATAGTTATATAACGCGGTTACTTAAAAGAGTTTTACTTGTCCATCTGTCGTTCAGAAGAGGTCGCAGTTCATACGCGTTTTATCTGCTTTGCATATTTGGTTCCAAGATTATTTACTTTAAATGCTGATAGACTGCGAGTTTATTTTGTTATGCCCATTATGAAATCAAGCTAACGTCGATTAAACAATTACATAATGTCAGTAAAATAATTTGTAAAGTAATGAGTTACCAAACTTCGACATATGTTTGCAGTAATAATAAACTGTTGAAGTTATGCAAACTGAAAGGCAGCAGAGAAAATATCTAAAAGAAATGGATAATTAGGTAAAATTATTCAGCGCTGTATTAAATTCAACCACAGCTATATGGAAACGTTTATCTAATAATTTCGCATTGGAAATGGACTCGAGAAGATTTTTTACTTTAGCTGATTTTCCACAAAACTTTTAATAGTTACAAACATTATTGTGGAAAACTCTACAAGGGTGTAATTTACATTACGAGGGTGTATACCTAGTTATATTAAAATCTTATACAGTGGGGTAGCAATCGGGTGTTTTTAATTCCCTTTTTCTACACGGGAGACATTTTTACTCAACTTCGATAATAGTCGACTGGAAGTAAACACAATTTGGCTGGTTTTTTAAACGCACAATGCACTTGTACCGTTAGTGAACTGCTGCAAGCAATGAAATTAATTCAAAGCCGCGTTATTAAACACAAAATATATTTCTCTCTTCAAAAGCACAATGCACTTGTACCGATAGTGAACTGCTGCAAGCAATGAAATTAATTCAAAGCCGTAAAAAAATACGAGTTAAACTAACGAGATGAAAAAAAACTAAATGACTCGTCACTATTGACGGTCGGAGGAATACCACTATTGCGTCGACTCGAGATAGCGCGTTAAAAAAAGAAACTTACTACTGCGCCCACTCGAGACTGCGCATTGAAGAAGGGAGAAATGAAGCCGGGTGCTATGCTGGCCAGTGACATCGCGGGTGTAAAGGTGAAATTACAAATGTTTTCTAATATTTGTAGTTGGTTGCGACAGTTAGGTAAAAAGGGCGTGCTCAGAATCTGCCTGGGGCTATACCAAAGGTTTTAAAGACGTTGGCTTGTAGGGACGGATCAAAAAAGGATTTTAAAATGGAAAAAAAATCAAACGAAATATAACGAGGTATTTTTTTGTAAATATAAGTCTTAAATGTAAAAACGGTAAAAAAAGGCAAAAAACTCAGAACCTCCATGCTTTCAGTATACAGTATAAGCCAGTTGTTTGTTTTGTTTTGCCTAGCGTAGTGGATTTGACTAGTGTGTAGACTAGACTTTCTTAATGACATCGTTGATGAATCGATTGGAAGAGGGGTTACGATTAAATGGCCCCAACAATCTCTACATACAACACATGTTTATTTCGCAAAAATTCGTGTTGAGCCTTTGAAGACACGAACTCAATCAGAATTTGAAAAGCCACTGTCCAAGTAAATTTGCAACATTTTCTAATTAGTGTTTAAAAGATGCAATGTTTGCTTAGAACAGCACTGAGAATACTAAGCATCTTTTGAGTTTCATTGATATGCAATAGTATTTATGTGTTAATAATAAAATTGTTGATATTCCTATTTTTGACCACTGATTTATTTATTTGTCCGCTCTAACTAAAATGTTTTAAATGTTCGAAACTGCATGAGCAATTTTTTTAATGATACTCTTGGATATATTTGTAGAGCAAAGAAAAATCGAACGACATCTTAAACATTTTTGAATACTTTAAAAAGTCTTTAAAATTATTAATCAAATGAGATAAAAGCACTACAAAAATATTTACAATATTGTTTGGCATATATTTATAAAAAGTCATAAGCATCTTCACAATTTTCTTTTTCAAATTTTTAAACTCAAATTTATACCAAATACTAAAATTCCTTTTACCTAGGTATCATGAGCTATGTAATTACTTACAACTTTTACTGACGATACCAAATGATGATAATAATTTTTTATACCTTCTAATTACGTTAAAATGTTAATGGCATTTCATAAAACAATATCTAGCGATGCCTCGCTCGTGGTGAAATATCATTAAAACCATTTTTCATACCAAAGATCATCTTCCAACTTGTAAAATGATATCTAATAATGTCGCAGCCTTGGCATATAGAAAGGAATAGAATGCGGGTACACCATTTTTTTTATATTCAATATTGATCCTTATTATTAGAATTAAATTAATATTTCAATAGTAAATTTTATAAAATATGTCGCTACAAAGTTAATGATTAGGTAACTTTTACAGTGTATGCGATCATCACTGAAGAAGTAATAAAAGTAAAAGTTACCTAATCATTTTTAATTTAATTTGATAAAATGTGTGTACAAACTAATTATTAAATATAAAACTTTATACAGGGTGGCCAAAATGGAGGCATTTGCAGGAATCTCGTTAAAATTTAAAAAAAACGCTCGGACCCGTCGACTTTTGATTAAAGAGGGACACACTTTTTCGGTATTTTTGACTCCACTACTTTCAACCCCACGCGAGGGTAAGAATTACCCCAAATTTTTTAAATAGTTGGGGTTCTAATAAGATGTTTTCTAAAAGCTCTTACAATTCTCTATACAGCGGTCTCTAAATTTTAAAATTATATCCATTGCTTATTGAGAAATTAGATTTTAAATATGAAACTTATCAGCAAACAATCACGAACGGTAAAAATGTCATTCATTCGAGTTAAGTACGCCAATGGCATAAATTTAGTACCAGCTAATAAAAAACAAGAAATAGAAAAGCCTGTAGTGAAGTTGCAGTTTTGGGACATGTTCATCTTGATCCTACGTTGAGTACGAGGCAGCTGGCATTTGTGTCTCGGATCAATCGAACTAGCATCCAAACCATTTTGAAGACTGATAAATTCCATCCATATAAAATACGTTTAATCCATAAACTTAATGAGGATGATTATGACCACCGTTTGCAGTTTTGCGAAATAATAAGTGCGCGAGTAGGGAACGATCCACAGTTCCTTTTTAATATCTGTTTTTCCGATTAATGCAGTTTTTTCTTGCACGGGACGGTAAATCACCTCAATTCCCACTATTGGTCCGATTTAAACCCAAGAGATTTTTACGAGAGCGTACACAGCAACCAGAAAAATTAAATGTATGGGCTGGCATATGCGGTGACTGGTGGGTCCTTTTTTTCTACCAGGCAATTTAAATGGCTAAATGTATTTGCAATTACTGGAAGACGCTCTTGACTCTGTCTTGACTGATATGTATTTGAAAATAATCCACAGTACGACGAAGATCATTTTTGTTTGCAACAGGATGGTGTTCCTCCGTATTATGCGGCGATTGTTAGTCAGTATTTAGACTAACGTTTTTCACGACATTGGATTGGGAGAAGAGGCAGCATTGAATGGCCTCCACGATCGCCAAATTTATCGCCCCTCGATTTTTTTTGTGGGGACATCTGAAAAGTAAAATCTATAAAACACAACCAGCGTCGTTGAAAGATTTACGTCAAAGAATCGTTGACGAGTGCCGTGGAATTACTCCGGAAATTCTTCGGAATGTGCGTGAACATTTTGAACAGTATTTTTATTAATGTATGGAAGTGGGCAGTACTCAGTTTAAAAATTTAATAATCAATTAAGTAGATAGTAAGTAGACACTAAAATAATTGTAATTTTAACATGTAATTTTTTTCAAAGCATTGGAAGAAAATGTAAAATTTAAAGACTATTGTCAAGAAAATTGTTAGAGCTTTTAAAAGACATCTTATTCGGTCCCCAATGCCATTTAAGAATGTTGGGGTAATTCTTACCCTTGCTTGGGGTTAAAGTAGTGGTTAAAAATACCGGAAAAGAGTGTCCACTTTAATCAAAAATCGACGGGTCTGAGCGTTTTTCTAAAATGTTGACGAGGTTCCTGCAAATGGCTCTGTTTCGACCTGCATTATGACTATAAATAGTAATAAAGGAGAATGAGCATTTTTAAGCCCGTTTTGAAAATAATGCATTTTATTGTTTCAAGTTTAAGCTCCTAAATTTTTTCGCGACGGAACATGATCAAAATATTATTTACTTATGGGGCATTTCATGTGAAGGGGACAGCGAAAAAAATGCAAAAAATTCGTTCATATTAGACCTTAAAGCTCCTCTTGATAGTATTAACGAGAACTCACTTTTTTTTGTATGAAGCTTAGTTACTAAGTTATGAGCTTCTTAATACTCGTAATTACCGTTTTTAATGATACGATTTTTTGTAAGCTGTTTTCCGAATTATACAAATTTGCAAAAAAATCAAAACGTGATTTGTATAAAAAATTTACTGTTTTTTTTAATATTTTTTCAATATTTTTTCATTTTACATCATAATTATAATAATTTTGGTCATTTTTTTATTTTAATTACAAAATAAAGATAAATGGGATCTACATTAGTTGGTACCTGGCGTTTGCTTAGGTCGGATGGTTGGCGCGAAAACGCTTTAAAACATTGATATGCTGCATTAATTATGCATTGTTTTCGTGCTAGTTATTCAAAAAAAAAATGATTAAAGCTATACCTTTAACTATCATAAAAATAAAAATGTTTACGTTATGAAAAAACACAATCATCGTATTTCAAACAGAAGCACTCCTAAATTAATTGAATTCGGTACTATTATAAGGAAACATAATCTATTACTAATGATTTTTTAAATTTGTATTATTTCATTCTGTAGTTGATTTATTAACATTGTCGATCTACATTGATACTCTTTGGAAAAAGCTGATTATTATAGTGGTAATGGACGTAAATTTCTTTTGAAAAATTTAATTAGTATACAAAACCAATTAAAAAAAACTTTTTTCACGAATACTAGCAATTGATTGATCTATTGAATAACAAAAAAGGTAAGGCTACTATTATACTTTTTGATCCATGAACAGTGTTGCTTTGTAATTTTTTTAATGATACCAAATTTCAGTTGCTACCTTATCTTTACACAAATATATCTTTTATGAGAAACTCTCAGTAAAAATGGAAGGTAAAAATCCAGAATTAATTAATGAAGCATTGCTATTTGTTTATTAATGATAGTATCACGACTCTCGAATTGTTTTATAACCGGATGTTGCTATTGTTATTGGCACAATAAAATACCGATAAATGGACAGAAATCAGTGAAAACTTTCTTTTTTGACAGTTAATTCGTATCTCGATTGGATTAATAAAGGCTATTAATATTTTATTGTTTCATGGTCTACCGAATTCGATAAACCAACAAAATTTGCTGTGGTTTATCTGGATTACATTATTTAATTTGCGTGTATGTACTGTTACGATCACAATGGACGTCCCCATTCCCGAATAGTTTGTTTGTCCATGGTTAGGTTTGGTTAAAACAGCGATTCAGAGAGAACCCACTTTCTCAACAAATAATATTTTTATCAGAACATTAAATTAAATTTTTTAAGTTATAATTTGTTTCAAACTCTTAAAATTTGCTTATTACAATATTTTTTAAATGTTTTTCCTACAATGCATAAGTGCTTCAAAACATTATAATTGCAACAATGAAACGATGTAGATTAACCTAACCTAACCTAACCTACAGCAGCCAAGCAGATTCCTATCGGCCAAAAACTTGGACGACCAAAGAAGACCATCAAGGCCCTTTTGCGGGATTAATTTAATATTGTAGCACACATTTTCTCAGCATTCTTTTATTTTATTTACATTTTTCTCTTTTATTTGCATTTTTTATAACATGATTGTGTGCTTAACCTAAACTATAAATAACCCATAAATAAATATACTCGTCTTTTGAAATAATGCAATTTTATTAAATTTTAGTTCTTAAAATATAATATTTTATCGCTCAAAATATGATTAATTATTGCTCACTTAATTATATTCTATAAACGAAGATATCTCTCATTCTATTAAAAATAACGCTCGTTTAAATAAAGTTAAAAAAAATACTTCTCTCGCATAACCAAAAGTGCTCTTTATAAACACAAAATTGACCTTAGACTTTTTTTATTTTCCGTTGTAACGTTTTTGTTTTTGTAATATTAAACAAAAGTGATAGAACCATTTTTTTTTTTTGGAATTTGTGATCCAAGATTTAAAATAAAAAAAGTGCAAAGACTCTACAGAGTGAACCAGCTAAAACTATGGAGATATGAAAACCCCTACGGTTGAGTGACGATAGAAAAACCCCTCTTTCCATTAAAGTATGTTTTTCACATTTTTACCCTTTACTTATGTCTAAATATTATTTCGTATATTTGATAATAAAACAAGAAAGTTTGGAAATCGATAAGCAAATAAAAGAAAAATAAAGATTTAGGGTTGTTCTTGTGCCAAAAATAGTCATTTGATAATATTATAAAAGGAATGTTTGCAATTTACACAATGAAAACATTAGTTCAATATTAATAATTAATTTCAAATATCCCAAATTAATTTGAAGGCTGGATTTTTTATAAGTACGGTCAAATTTCTCGAGACACATTTTGTATATTTTTTGCTCTATTAATCTTTGAAAAATAAAAAAAAATATATAAAAAAATATTTTTTAAACCCTTGATAAAAACATTACTTACGGATTATAAATAACATTCGTTCAATTAATTTTTTTTTTGGAATTTATTTTATTTTAATTGTTATTAAATTGTTTGTAACACATTGTATATAGTTTTAATACAATTATATAAAATTATATTAAACACATCATTGATTGTCCCAGATTAATGTACAGAGTGTCTTAAGTTTCTTATTGATATGATCCTGAATTTAAATCCGAAAACAATATTTTAACAAACATCAAAACTTTAGTTTCAGTTATGTTAACAATTGGGACGTACCGTGTAAACTTATATTTAGGGTATACAGCATACTTTAAACAATAACGTATATAATTTCTGCCTTTCCTCTCTATATGTTAAATTAACATAATAAAAATCAACTAGCTGACATAATTTTTTATATTTGTTACCCACCTAAAATCTTATTGATTTACGAGTATGTCACATTTTTTTTGGACACACATTTACCGAAATTTATTTATGCAATTAATAGTTGCTTTTAATTTATTTACTTTTATGATATAAGTGTCTTCTTATAGATAGATACAGATAGAATATATTGCATTTTTGGTATCACAAAAAATAATATTTATATAATCTTTATATTAAATATAAATTAAACACATGTAATAAAATGGAAATTTCCACTGTAAATTTACGTATCGATCTATACTGTACATCGATTCTAGGGGGCATAAGCGACGTTGAGCGTTAAAACTTTTAAAAGTATGTGGAAGTATTAGTGTATGCATACATATGAAAACTGTGTGGGTAACGTCTCCACGGATACAGTCTTGCATAAAAATTATGACTCACTTCGCTACAAGCTTGTATACTTTTACGGCACGTATAATCTAAAATTTTCTGACAATATTGTACCACGACAACCTCGTTAAAGATATTTTCTTTTGCAAAAATGCATAGCTGAAAACAGAAAACATTATTCATGAACAGGGATTGATGGCTCAACGTATTTGTAATGGTTATTGCATTATTCATTGTGTTGGGAAATCTTTAGCCTTGTGGGTACATCTCATCATTTCGTCGTTGATCCTTTTAAAGAAAATAATTCAATTATTTATGATTTTATGGATAAATGTTATTAAGTTGGATTTGAACATGTGACATAATATTATCGTAAAAGAAGTAATATATACCCTACCAAATAGATATAGTTCCATTAAAAAAAATAATTGGTGGTGATTAAATAATTTTTTATTGCTCATGAAAAATGTCCAATTAGGTACTTCTTTTAAAAACATAATTCGATGTTAAATATTTAATTTTAAAATGCTGATATAATGAAATCCAAATTTTGTCACATCTTTTATTTGCAGACAAAAAAAAAACGTTTCGCAAAAACAATATCTTGCATATTTTAGTACAATAATATCTTATTAAAATTGGACTAGTCCAACGATTTCAGAAAGTATTGTAAAAATGTTTTGCAAAAATAGGTAATGTACGAAAGTGTTCAATTTTTTTCTGTAATTACTGTCCTTTATCGTCTCTGTCTAGACACGCGGTAGCGTGTCAAGCCAAGTTCAAGCTAACAGAATGGCGAGCTGTACCGTGTGTAATATTACACGAACCATTTGGAGCCACTTTTGACCCCCTCATAACTCAAAAACTATTTTACATAAACATGTCAAATTTGGCTCATATATTGAGACTTGCGAGATACATATGTCTTTTAAATTTCATAAATTCACCTCAAACGGCTATTTGGATATTAACGTCCAAAAATCGTCATTTTTATCACTGACTGACCTAGAAAGTTCAAATTTAGCATCCATCCTTTCTACGTGTCCAAACCATCTAAGCATTCCTTTATCTATCTTTGTAACCACATCTTTTACACCATATCGTTCTCTTATCTCACTATTCTTTACTTTATCCAACCGAGTCTCTCCGGCTATACTTCTCAAACTACTCATCTCCACACAGCATTAATCCTATTTTCATGCTTCTTTTGCAAAACCCAACATTTACTACTATACATAAGTGTAGAAAAAAATATTATAAGGACCAAATAAAGAACTTAGTCAGATTGGTAAATAGCAGAATTGTTAGAGGTAATTAGGAATTGAGAGGGAAATTACGATTGGTAAAATAGTATTGGCGAGCGGCAGAATAGCCGAATGTCAAAATTGACTTTCCTCATTCATATGGATGGTTTTCATCGAATAAATACATTATAAGTTTTTTTATTTCTCTTATTTTTTTTATGCATTTATAATTTTCTTTATGTAATATTTTGTTGCAGTCGAATTGTTTTCGACTACTTCTGTTTCATTTTTATTAAACTGGGTTAACTTTTTATTTATTTTAAAAAAAAAACAACATTGAAGCTCGTCTAACTAGTTACATTCAATATTTAAATGTACAAATACCTACTGGTAAATTTGTTCGAGGTTTACATTATTATTTTTATTATTTTTTGTGGATAATTTAAAAAAAACTTGGCGATCAATGGCATTTTAGTTCAGATATTTTTAGAGCATTTCAGTTTGAGTAAAATTAGTTAGAAAAAAGAATATATGGATCCGCGAACTGATCTACCTATTACTCGAATTGAATTTAATTTCTAGAAGTCAAAATCACATCCCTGACAAAGAGTCTATGGAAATTTTTTTACTTAATCATTTTTAATATAGACTACTCTTTCTCAAAATAAAGAGTAGGTTACACCCTGATTTTTTTTGTTTGCTTATTTATTTTGTTCGTTCGAGAATCACGCAAAGCTTACAATTAGATTAAAATATTTGTTTACAATCAAAGACTGCACAGTCCATGCAAACGAAGTCGCAGGCAAAAGTTAGTATGAAACCAATTGCTTGCAAGTAGCCCTAAACACAATCAGAAGCTGGTGCGCAATGTAAGGACTTAATGTCAATCCTAGCAAAACGGTGCTGATTCCATTCACCAGGAGGCGAAAGTACGAACCTAAAATCCCAACTCTGAATGGAATTCAGCTAACTTTTTCCAAAAAAGTTAAATATTTGGGCGTAATAATATAAACTGACATGAAACAGTAAACTTAATTCTTTCCAGGGCTATAGCGGCAAGCTGGATATGCCGCAAAGTCTTTGGCAAGACATGGGGTCTGAAACTATAAATGATCTACTGGTCATGCCAAACGATCATTAAACCAATGGTCACCTATACTTCATTGATATGGTGGCCAAAAATGCAACAAATTTCGGCACAAGTCAAGCTGCAAAAAGTGCAGCGGCTAGCTTGTCTGGAAATCATAGGGGCAACATTCACGTGCCCTACTGCAGCCGTAGAGGTAATGCTAAACCTTTCACCATTGCACTTATGTGTAATAAAAGAAGCAGCAATCAGTGCCTTCAGACTGAGCCAGACAATAAATCTTACAGCAAGAAATTGGAATGGACATTTGAAGATTTTGGAAAATATTTCCCTAGAATTTTAGGCTCTCAAAACCACTTGGTAACACTCCAACCATCTTTCAAGTAGAATAACATGCCATAGAGATATATGCCCAAGAGTGCATCGAAAGAAACACCCGAATGGCAGAAATCTTTGTTTTATCAGATAGCCAAGCAGCACCAAAAGCTCTGAAGTCATACACTTGTGAGTCTAAGCTGAGACAACTGGCAGCAAACAATCAGGTTACTCTGATGTGGGTTCCAGGTCACAAGGGAGTTTAAGGCAACGAAGAAGCAGATTGCCTTGCCAACTAAGTGGCAAATACACAATTTTCCGGCCCAGAATCCTTCTGTGGACTTTCCAAAGCCCACTTGAAAGAAGATGTTCGACGCTGTGAAACAGATGAAATGAAATCTCACTTGCATAAAGTGCCAGGACAAAGACAAGCGAGAAGGCTAGTAAGCCTTTCGCCAAGGAAAGCTAAACTGCTTCTCGAGTTGGACAAGAAAGACTTGAAACTGGTGACGGGGCTTCTCACTGGACACTGCCCTCCGAGGTACCACCTTAAAAAGATGGGCAAAACGGAGAGTGATAGTTGCCGCTACTGCAAGAACTTTGCTAAAACTGCAGAACATTTGCTTTGTGAATGCCAAGAAAAGGCTCAAGTTTCTGGAAGGGGCCTTCCTAAAGTCCTCCGATGTCAGGAACTTAGCTTCCAGGAAACTGATAAACTTTGCACGAAGGTTTGGAATCCTGGGCCTTGAATAGATTAAGGGTTATGCACAAAAAATCTGATAGGTCGAGGTGCTTGAGAGGTTGCATAGCCTTAACTACCCCCCCTATAATATACAATCTTGTATAAAATAAAGGTAATCAACTTCGTGTCATCTAAAATACTTTGCCAAGAAAACACAATGTTTTAAATTTATATTTATTATAGGTAGATAAAAAAATTGTTTAAATAATTAAATGTATACCAAACTTGTAATTACAAAAATCGTAAATAATTAATTGCTTATGCTCTTTTTTAGTAAATCAATTTAATAAATTGGGTAACCTTGTAAGTCAATGACAATTGAATTGGTTCATATTAGTTATATAGACACTTAATAATATTTTATTATTATAAATAAAAATTACTAATATTTATTACTTGCGTTAACCTATCCAAAAAATTACATTGATGGTTAACTTTTTCAATATGGGTACTCGTATATTTATTAATTTAATGTGTTGGAAGTACCTACAAATCATTGCAACATTTGCCTTTACATAGTTATGTCACTTTTTTATTATACATCTTCAGTCGTAAAGGAATTTCTACGGAGGTAGCTTGATTGATGGCGTATTGTTTGTTTTATGGTGATTGCGAATTTATCTTACCACGTATATAGGTATCTATTAATAATATTACGGGCGGATATAGAAATTTACAATTGGTTGTAAAATCTTCCTTTTTTTTATTGATCTAAATAATTTACTTTCATTGCTGTTGCTGGGATTTGTTTAAGAAATAACTCTACTACTTAGCTGTCATAGTAATTTGGGAGTGCATCTCCATCGGATAGCTTTAGCACGTGCAGTTCAACCGTAGCCTCATCAGTTGGCTTCTTTTCTTCAAGATCCGTGTCCTCCACGAACGTTGGCTATCATCATCGATATCTTTACTTTATCTACTGCTTGTCGGAATAGTGACGTTGTGCTGGTTTCATACCATTGCCGGAGATATCTGAGCCAGGATGTTTTACGGCGGCCCGTAAAAGAATCATGCAAAATAAGGTTTAGCACCTATGGTGGACTGCATACGTCTAAAAGAAATGAATTACTAATCTAAAAAACAGCCAAAATAGTTTATAATGTCCATAACCTTAAAATAAAATCCGAAACTGCAAAGAGAGACATATGTACGGATAATATTAATGTTAGTAGTATGACTAATATTGTAAGCTTACATTGAAATTATCAATACTGACTTGGAAATGTCAAGTACAAGTGGCTTATCAATAGTTTCAGTTTCTAACAAAAATACCACTGCTACAGTTAACATGCATGTACTTCATTTGGATTATAAATCAGATAATTATTTGTCAAGTTCTTCTGAAAAGTTTTTTGTACACGACATCGATAAATTCCAAAGAAATTTGACGTTAATTCTGATTTAAATTATTTTAAATGGTAGGTAGTGTAGATACCTACTTTGATATGTTAGATTTAGATTTTGTTTGTAATGAAAATACCAGATTGGGTTTGTTTTTGTTTTAAAATTTATAGATTTATACTAATATATTTTTATTTTAGGAGCAAATTTTTATTTTTTGTTTGCATCTAAAATATATAAATTAATTTCAAAAAGTTGCCAACATATCTGTTTTAGGGTACTCTTTTTATTAAGGAAAAACAATGTTTTTAAAAAAACAATATTTTAAAAAAAAACAAACCGCTGTGTTTTACCATGTTTTAAATTTTTATTTTTATTTTTTATTTTTTTTATGAAAATAGTCGCAAAAAGGGTAGACCTATCGTGTGGGCCGCGGACGGCCCGCACTGCGACTATTAGAAGGGGAAGGGATTATAGAAAGAAAATGATTGTGGACACGCTTTTTAAAAAGTTGTAGTTGTAAATCATATGTAGTAATCTAAATATGTGTAAATTATATATAGTTGTAAATTATTTTAAAAGGATTAATGAATATTCATGGTAGAGTCTTAGCATCCAAAATACAGTGTATTGGCAACTAAAGGATTCATTATTCAGAAATATATTTTACCCCGTGCAAGTTCCGACTTGGAAATGTTAGAAAATCAATAAGAATTAAAATCCATAAGATTTCACATTGAATTTTCATTTTCAGATACAGGACTTCCGATTCTTGTGCCCCAACGGCACTGCATTTGATCAAGATCATCAGATATGTGCAGAATGGGAAGACATAGATTGTGATGCGACCACTCTCTATTACTCTAGCGATAATTTCGATTTGTACCGCATAGGATCCGGTGAGTATAACTACCACGTGTAAAAAATAAAGATAAATTTTATTCCACATTTTGTATTCCACCAAAAAGATGCTAAAACACCGATAAATTAAGTCTTATTATCATCTCGCTGTTAAAACGATTGTAAAGCCTTGCTTCGTGCTTTTGATGAATTATTTTGATTTATTTCTTAACCGTTTTTATATTGAGGTCCTTTGCAGATTTGTTTTTCGAATATGCTAGGGAGCGTCTACGATGTGCCTAAGTACTTTGTGTTAGAATGTTTGGGTCAATACTAAGTTGGTTAATCTGGTACAGCTCCAGAGTTGCAAACCATAGGTTCACTTTTTCCATTTTTCACAATTTTTAAAACTGAGGTTAATTTAGTTTTACCAATACCCATCGCATTACATACACGCATAAGAACAGATAAAACTGATAGCAACGGACCTCCACTGTCCTTTTCCTCAGTAATAAGTATGTACATTTATTTACTATTAATGCATCTACATCTAAAACACGTCGTGGCATTTTCGCGGTCTATTAGGTATACATACCCTACTTGAAATTACAATCAGTACTATACGATTTTAATGTAGGTAGCCACTACAATGATAATCCAGGATTACTAATAATCTTTTTAAAAATCTGACAAAAATAAATCAACAAGCCAAATTAAAGTTTAATAGCTTAGTTAATTAGTGAATTTTGTTTGGATTTCTCACCTACCTCTCTTATTATGTTCAATAAATAAAGTCATTAAAAACAAATTAGGTTGCAAAATTAACCGTGCTAACAAATAAATATATTGACCCCTAATTTCCAAACAAGGAATCCCCTATAAAATAAAATTTGTTACCTACGAAATTGGTTTAAAAATATTAGGGGAATTTACTTTGGTACTTCTTAAATGTACCTACAGTTGAATACTGGTTATCGAGTTTCTGTTACCACCATATATTCGTGAAATATGCTATATGTTTTTTGTTACAGAGATTAATTCCTCTTTAAATATTGTTAGAGTTTTGCAATTTGACTTATTATGTCATAAGTTATTGTATGTTTTCAATTTGGGACAGTTTGTAAAGATACTTGTATTTTAAAAAAATTACATCTGGTTTATCGAACACGCGATATAAAAACAGAAAGAACATAAAGATGATTTAACCATTTGATTATTCATACCAAAAAAATGACACGAATAAACAGTTCTCACCATTATTTTAAGAGATATGATTATTTTCTAAACACTACTTGGTCATTAGGTTGTTGTGTAGTTTGGAACTTAACAACTTCTTAAAAAAACGTATAATTTTAACCTATCCCATTCGGATATTAAGTTAAATTACTGTAAGTAATACCTCTTTATTTTTATTGTACCTACAAAAAAACTTATACGGCTAGTTTCTGCTTATTAAAAAGACAACATCAGACGAAAGGAAGGAAACATGTCTGGAGTTATTAAATAAGATCGAAAACAAAATAAAATTTATTATTAAAATATAAATTTTATAGAAAACTATAATATTAGTTTTGTCAGCGAATAAGCATGAAAATGTTTAAATCTGATTTTTAAATACCAGCTAATTTTGTTGCATATACATATAGGCATACGTGAGCCGACTATATAACAGAAAGCAACTACTTTCCTGGCAATGTGCCTCGTCGAACATTGACTTATATCTGATAAACAATCGTGCTTGATTCCATTTCGGGTGATATGCAGATGCTTGTTAAGTAAAAGAAAGCATTATTAAATTTATCCACTCGAAGTGACCACCTATGAAATGGTTTCGGGGTGTTGCCCCTCATCAGCATAGGGTAGGTCTTGCCAAACTCACGTTTGCCCTTGCTATATAGTTGACCCACGTATATCTACATGTATTCGCTCCGTGCGTGACTGCAGCGCCATGGTTTTAGTGAACTAAAGGACGCTGTCACAGTTTTTTAATATATAAATGAATGGGAAACTGTAATTAAAAATTAATTTTTATTATTTAAAAAAATTTTGTTGCGTGTCAAACCAAGTGACAATTAATCTTCACTCCTGTAAATTTGTTATGCAAAAATTACCGATAAAATTTAAGCATAAATAATAATTTAAAAACAGTATAAAAGCTGTGGCGTTTACTATAGTAAACAAAATAAATTATAACCACAGTAGATCACAATTTAAATAATATTGGCAAGCAGAAACAGTACATAGTTATGAAATAAATATGTGTATATTTGTGTCAAACTTTCAGATTTAAAGCAAACATGGATATAATTATTATTTTTTTTGTATCATCTTCATTGAGTATCAGCGACAGTTCTTACCTATTAAATAAACAGTAAATTCATGTATGTTTTTGTAAATTAGTTTTCCAATTCGCTTTGTTAAATATGCTACATGTTGGTTTAATTTTATGTTTTTATCTATAATAATTCCTAAATATTTAGTATTTTTAACTCCATTTGTGCCTTAATATTAATGCAATTCACTACACAGCAACTGCGGTGGCCGTTTTTACCCATTTTTTAAAAATTATAACAAAATTTATAATCTAACGTGTTGCTAGATCTATCATTAAAAATATCGTTCTTTATTGTCCGAGTTAACCGCTGCGTGCGCTGGTGTCCACTCCGGCCTCTCCATTTTATTTGGATCATGATGGAAAAGAAAATCTTTTTTAGTTATTGTTGTATGGAAAAAGACGAAAACCAGAAATAATTTTGGATTTTAAATGGTTTCATAATGGATAATTATTTTGTTTTCTCGAAAAGAGAATATTTAAGATCATTATGTGCAGGATTATTAAGCGTACTCAATTATGTAATAATTATCTTACATTAATATTTTAAATAAATCTTTCTTTTAAATTAATATTTATTTTATGATAATTTTTATTAAATATATATTTTTTATCAAAAGTTTAATATTATTTTGTTTCAAACATTACATTGTTTTTGTTTTATTGTTACGGCAATATTTGGATATTATCTTTATAACATTTGGATCACCATTGACACCATTATTATGTTGGTTATTTTTTTGTTGTATCAGACAGAACAAATTTTTTTTTAAATATTTCTTTTTGACATAGTGTACTCTTTGTTACTTTTTTCGACCTCTAATGTTGTTGGTTAATTTTCTTTTGAAAAAATTCGACGCTAGAAGGTTGGTAGGTCAAGAGTACAAATAAATCCAGGCTACCAATTTTATTTTTTTTGCGTTCCAAGACCACCAACCATCCTTGATGGCTGAAATAAGCAGCTTGTCAGGTTTTCACCTAGCAAGGTAACCCTAACAACGTAACCTAAGGAATTAGCAGGTTATCTATTGTCACTTGCTGCTTTTTAAAATAAACACTGCGAAACTGAGAGATAAGATTTTTTGTATAAAATTCCTGTTCGACGTATTTAACACCAATAACACATTTAAAATTCCATTGTTGCATCTTTTTATTATATGGACGCTAAGTCGTAAAGTGGCTTATTTCAGAAGCGTAACATCTTCTAAGGAAAATTATGCTCGTTATTCCTCAGTTTCAACACGAAATTATTCAGCTCGGCCGCGATTTTCGCAACTGTGATACAAGATTGACGTTCGGCATTGCTGAACAAAACAGAGATATCTCCGGGGTATTTCAAAAATGTAAAATGTAATGTTGATGTATATTTTATATGGTAATTTAGAAGTGTGTGCAATATTGTATCTCTTTCAAATGCATTCTTTAACCTGAATAATGACAGTGGCGTAGTTATCTCCGTATATATGTTCGGTTAAAATATTGCCTAACAAGGGTGCATATAATAATTGAAGACTCTTTAAAGGTTGTAAATGGGCACATCTTTTATTAAAATATATTTTTAAAAAGCACATACATAAACTAAATCACAGACAGATGCAAAGCATGCCACAATTACTATAAAATTAAGAACATACAAATGAAAGTGTCTTATACAGGGTGTTTCAAAAAAAGATGACCCCGTCTCTAGGATAGAAAGAAAACTAAAAAATAATTGGGGTTAGCTTGGTAAAAATTTTTCGTAACGCCATCCGTATTCAAGATAAAGGTCGTCGAAGAAAAAAATTTATACACATTTTTTGCGATTTTGCCGAACTACTAGAAGCATCGTAATGAAATTTTATACAAATATGTTTTAGAAGCTGATACATCCCATGAATTTGTTTTTATATCTGATTCTCATAGAGGGCGCTAGTTACACGGTTCGTACCAAGTAGTATTGAGCCGAATGGCCCTTTTCTGAATGGAATCTAGAAGACGAAGAGAATGTCTTGGTGCTGAACCCCAAATGTGCAAGTAGACCTCAAGTAGAGCTCAAGTAGACTTCAAGTAGAGGTCGGATATGAGCTTTGTACGTCGTTAATAGCTGAACAGAAGTAAAAAACTTTCTAGCTTTCCGCAGAAAACCTGGCCTCTGGCTTGCTGACTTTGCGATGTAAATAACATGGCCATGCTAAGACATATTATTAGACACCGTGTCTCCCAAAATCGACCTAAAGGGACTTGATTCAAGGGTATTTCCGGACATTGTGATAAAATGATTCGAAGAATTCACTTTCTTGGAAAACGTGGAGCTTTGTGTTTTCTGAGCGTTGAACTGAACAAGATTGTTGGTTCCTCACTCGACGATTGCTTCAAGATCTCTATATTGATGGAGTCAACCTGTTCCTGCCTGAGTCTATTTGTATCATTCACTGAAAGTGATCCATAGAATGTGAAAGTTGAGACAAGTGTGCTGTCGTCTGCGAAACTGTAAATGGGGTTCGTGGTGGTTCTCAAGAGGTCGTTGATGTGTAAAAGAAATAGGGTGGGGGACAGGATAGATCCCTAGGAAATCCTGGGATTGGATTTAAATGCATTAGAAGAAATACCGTCAACTGCCACATATAAGGAGCGATCTTGCATAAAGCTCATCAGCCATTGGCGCAATTTGGTTGGGAGAACGTAGGCAGATAATTTGCTTGACAATGCCTGGTACCAAACGTGATCGAAGGCTTTTGATATATCCAAGGCTATTGCACGGGATTGACCAAACTGTTTTATTTCAAGCAAATTTATGCTTTCTTAATATTTTGTTTATTGTTTGTTTATTCTTCTTCTTCTTTCTACTTTAATGTAAGCAATTTGCTTGTTTTTCTTTGTATCCTCTTTCGTTCAATTATTTTAGAAAGGTGTGTCAAAATGAAAATTTTTACCTTAAAAATGAGATTGGTCATAACATTTTATTTAAAAAGTAAGCTTACATCTTCTTTAATTAAACAATAACAATAATCCAAATAATAATTGGGAAAAAAAAGGTGTAGGGTCACTTAAACCAACCAAAACTCTTTAATAATTGAGTTGACATCGTGCAAAAATCAAAATCCACGACAAATCTTTTCCGACGCATTTTAAGTATCTTTTAACAAAAAAATGTTAGTTTAAAAATAAGAAAGAGCACATCATTTTTGTTTAAAAATTAAGCTTAATACCCTCTTTAATACAACAACAACATGAATCCAGATAAACATAGTGACAAAAAGGTGCTAGCTTCCTTTTACCAACTAAAACTCTTTATTTATTGAATTGACATCGTGCACGAGTCAAAATTTATGACCTATCTTTTCTGATACATTTTAAGCAAATTTACCCTCTTACTTAATATTTTGTTGTATCAAAAAAAGCTTGTTACCTTAAAAATGAGAACTTTTGTTTAAAAAATAAACTAACATCCTTTTTCCCACCAACGATTTTTCTAATATCTCCCACAAAAACAAAGTGTATGACAAAATCAAAAACATCATTGAGATGTAAACTGGAGGTAGATGAAGAAGTTATTTAGCAGGAAATGAAATTTAAGTATCTCGAGCAACAAGAATAGAAGGTTGTTTGAATAGTATAATATGGTGCAATAAACACATATGAATTAAGGCCAAGACTACAATCTGCAACACAATAGTAAGACCTATCATAACTTACACGGCAGATACTAAACCAGAAACATCGAAAACTAAACGACTATTAGAAAAAACCGAAATGAAAGTACTTAGAAGAATTACTGGTAAAACACTTTTAAACAGGGAACGAAGTTAAAGTATAAGAAATACATATGGATTAGAAGACAATAATGACTAGGTATTTAACAGAAAAAAGGAGTGAAATAAACACATAAATTGGATGGACGACAAGAGAATAGTAAAAATTGCTCTGATAAATTCTCACGGAGGCGCAAGGGCGTCCTCGAAAGAGATAGAGCGACAACAATGCAGAGCAATAGGCAAAATGATGAAGAATTAACGGGCGATTCACCTAAAGTCAAAAAGGAAGAAGAAGAAAAATACTTTTCTACGATAGCAATTTTTTTTGTATTAGGAACATTCTAGTGCTAGTAAATATATACCGGATATAAAGAATTAAAGCATTACTAAAAATTTACCCAAAAATTGTTAATTTAAAATTTCTGGATCTTGGCATTGCCAGTGAAATAAAATTATCAGAGTTTGCGATTTTGTTAACACCAATTTTTTAACATTGTTAATGTTAATGACATTGATCAAAGGGTGTTGGCAGGAAAACAAATGAGTGGAGCACTGCATAGCTTTATAAACAGCCAGAAAGTGTCAAAGAAGGCACGTCTGGCTGTGCATAGAGGTGTGTTGGTTTCTACACTTATGTATGGTAGTAAATGTTGGGTTTGGCAGAAGAAGCATGAAAATTAATGCTGCGGAGATGAGTAGTATGAGAAGTATAGCCGGAGTTAGTCAGTTGGATAAAGTACAGAATAGTGAGATAAGAGAACGCTGTGGTGTAAAAGATGTGGTTACAAAGATAGATAAAGGAATGCTTAGATGGTTTGGACACGTAAAAAGTATGGATGAAGGAAGATTGACGAAACAAATTTATAAGGCGAGTGTGAATGAACAAGTCGGTAGAGGTCGACCTCGGCGAACATATCTCGATCAGATCAACATTGTTTTAGGGTCAAGAGTACCAACAACCGAAGAGCATGTATGAGAGCACTGATGAAAGTAGAGGAAGCAAAATATGTGGATAAGAACCGTAGCAAGTAAAAGGAAGTGGTCTGCCTACCCCTACGGAAAAAAGGCGTGACTATATGTATGTATGTTAATGTTTAATAGGTACCAAACAAAGACAAATATTTGCATAGTTTTTTTGGTACATTTCTAAAACTATTTGACAATTCTGATGCAAAAAAGTGTTTCTAATCTGCGTCACTGATGTGATAAGAAATAAACATAGCTTCTTGTTCGGTAAGCACCTCTTTAAATACTTAATAGAAAAAGTGAAAGTCTAAAGGCCGTACGGCGGATGAGACTCAAAAGGTCGTATATATATAAGCGTTGAGGATAGGAAGTCTTCGATGCTTTGATGAATAATTACTAGTCATGTAATAGTTAAAGATTCATTTTGTCTGCGAAGAAAATGAGATTCTTGACACAATTCTCATGGACAAAACGATGTTAAATTTTTACTTAAATTGTTTTTCACTGTTTTTTCTATTAAATAAAAATAGCTTCACCGCAATTTTAATTTTAGTATTTAAAAAAATATCGGGCATATAATTATTACTATTATTTAAATGAGATATTGTTTTTAAATAGTAATTAAAATTAGGTAATTGATAAAACGTATTATTATATTCAATCTGGCGATCCGTTCTAGTAATCTACTATTCCATTTTTCTATTTTAATGGTGAAATAGTTCAATATATAGAAAAGCGTAATACACTACCAAATTTAAAACAGCGCCCAATACACAGATAATTTCAAAAATATTAAATAAAAAATAAATTTCCACTGTAGGAGAAAGTTGTTTTGAAAACATAAAAAATTATTGTGAATATTATCACAAATTTAATAGAAAATACATTTATGAACAGCCAGAAAGTGTCAAAAAAGGCACGTCTGGCTGTGCATAGAGGTGTGTTGGTTCCTACACTTATGTATGGTAGTAAATGTTGGATTTGGCAGAAGAAGCATAAAAATAGGATTAATGCTGCGGAAATGAGTAGTATGAGAAGTATAGCCAGAGTGACTCAGTTGGATAAAGTACAGAATAGTGAGATAAGAGAACGCTGTGGTGTAAAAAATGTGGTTACAAAGATAGATAAAGGAATGTTTAGATGGTTTGGACACGTAAAAAGGATGGATCAAGGAAGATTGACGAAACAAATTTATAAGGCGAGTTAAATGAACAAGTCGGTAGAGGTCGACCTCGGCGAACATATCTCGATCAGATCAACATTGTTTTGAAGAAAGGCCAGGTCAAGAGTACCAACAACCGACGAGCATGTATGAGAGCACTGATGAAAGTAGAGGAAAAAAAAGATTTGTGTAAGAACCTTAGCGGAAGTATAAGGAAGTAGTATCTGCCTACTTTTACGGGAAAAAGGCGTGACTATATGTATGTAGAATCTACAATCGAGAGATTGGACATTCTCAGTGAATCACCCTGTATACAGAGATAAAAAGAAAAATAAATTTTTTATTTCATAAAATTACCATATGTAATACCTACTGTTTGTCAGATATAACCCAGCAAATAAAATCAGTAGAGTGTCACGATCGTAACCATCAAGTAAATTTTGATGATCATACTTTCGCAGTGCAGGATTTCAGGAAACAATATTTTATTACTATACATTTATTATTCGAAATGATCCCACGTTATTACCTTATGGCAGAACCCGCTTTCTGTTCTCATAATTATTGTTGAAAATTATTCTTGCCATTACATAACTGTAGTTAAATTCCTTGTTTGTTAATGCATGATTTTATAATGGCGAGCAATTTTGTAGGTTTTAAAAATCGTTTTGATGATATTCCGCTACCAATTTTATCTTTTCTTAGGCATCTGTCGTTTTGGGTACCTCAGTTATCTAGTTTAGTAATTGTTCTCTAATTTATATATTTTAGTGGACCCGGCAGACGTTGTCCTGCCCGAACGTTGGCTTTCCTGCTTTAAAAATATAGCTATCAAATTCAGCGACCCCGAAAACTATAAATTCGACACATATACAGGGTGTTTCAGAAAAAGGTGCCCCGTCTCTAGGATAGGTAGAAAACTCAAAAATAATTGGGGTTTGTTTTGTAAAAAAATTTCGTAACGCTATCCGTATTCAAAATAAAGGGCGTTGAAGTAAAAAAAATTTAGTTATTACTTAATAATTTTCAAATCAAAATATTCCGAAAACGGTACTCAGTATCGAGTTTTACCAAGTGTACCTTTTTGGTGTAAGATTAAAAAAAATTTAAGTTCACTTGAAATTATAATTAATTTAACCTTAAAAAAGTCATGTTTAAAGCTACTTGGTACGAACCGTGTAACTAGCGCCCTCTATGAGAGTTAGACATAAAAACAAATTTATGGGATGTATCAGCTTCTAAAACATATTCATAAAAAATTTCATACAATGTTTCCAGTAGTTTCGGCAAAATTGTAATAAATGTGTATACATTTTTTTCTTTAACGCTCTTTATCTTGAATACGAATGGCGTTACGAAAACTTTTTGCTAAACAAACCCCAATTATTTTTCAGTTTTTACCTATCCTAGAGATGGGGTTACCTTTTTTTAAACACCCTGTATATCGGCGTTTTAAATGGGTTTTTATTCCATTCCTATACCACTTCTTTCGTAGTGTTGCTTACATAATTGGGAATGTCACTATTAAACTCAGCGATTCCAAAAACTATAAGTTTGACACTTATATCGGTCATTTGTGATATTTTTAAGTTTCAACCACCTCTTACTCCTTTTGTAGGGACTTATCGAGATAAAACTATCCCATCTCTGAAGTTGGAGCAATAAATACACATTAACAAAATTTAGTTAAAATCTGACTATGAATTCGACACTAATAATATCAACCGTTTTTAATAGTTTTTATATTTCACCCCTTTCCTACCACTTTCGTTGATCAGATCGCTACCAAACTTCACAGAAACACCTGCGGAGCTAATCTTAAGATTGGCTACAAATTTAATTAAAATCGGTCAAAAGGTATTTCAGTTTTTGCGAGACTAACGAACGGCGATTTATTTTTATTTTATAGATATTTTTTAGCTATTCTTTAGTATTTTCCTTAACATTTTTCTTTTTAAACCACCACTGTGATTTAATGAAAGATAAGTTAGCTTGACGACCTTCAAAAATGTATACCTATACTTTTTCGCGAACAAAATTTACACTATCTCTTTGATAGATAAATTTGCAAAAATCTTTTACCCCTTTCTGGATTTTTTAGCTTTTATTTACAATTTTCCCTATTATTTTTTTGTGTAAACCACAACTGTGTTTTATTGAAATATAGGTTAGCTTGACGTTCTTTAACACAATAAATTTTATTTTATTTGCGAAAAATTGTCCATATAATTTTTCGCACATAACTCGCGAAAAACTATTAAAGCAAGGAAAAGGAAAAATAGGTTAGCTTGACGTCCTTCAAAAATGTATACGTATACAGATACACACATGGACTTTTATTTATATTTTTTAGCTTTAGGATTTTCCCAATTATTTTTTTTTAAACCACCACTGTATTAAAGCGAACAAAACAAAAAAAAATCATTAAAATTGGTCAAGCCATTTTTGAGTTTTAGCGAGACGGTGATTTATTAATATATATATATATATATATATATATATATATATATATATATATATATATATATATATATATATACCAACTGGCACTTTTTTGGATTTTCAAAATTTAAACACGTAATAATCCGAATTCATTATTTCTAAAATAGAACTGTTTGGCATTCCAACAAAACAGATATTGTGTGTGTGAAATAGCACAATAAAAACTTTTATGTAGCTTAATAACTCTTTTTAAGTTAGTTACTCTTTTTGAACGCACCTATAAATATTTGTCAATGGTGACAAATGACAGATCAACTTTACAACCTTCCAGATAAACTAATAATAGTTAATTTTAAAAACGGTATAATGGTGACAGAATGACAGGTAACTTAATATTCTTTCGTTTGACGTTCGACAGACAACTGAAAGAAACGTCAAATGTTTGACAGGAAAGTAGGTAGAACAGTTTATATGGAAAAATGAAATTGTTGTTTTTACTATCTTCCTTGCAATTTTTCCATATTTTTCCATCACCGTTTAAACCTTCCCTGGACTACGACAAACATTTCAAAACCAAAATCAGCTAAATCGGAACGATATTTAAAAATCTTTAACTAAACCCCCATTTTCATTAAAATTATTTATATGTTTACCTAAATATTTTTAAGAAATGGTTTTAATTTTTGTACTTTCTGTATTTCATTTTTTTTAAAAATAACACCATAGCTTATTATAATCAATTTTTTTTATGTTTTAGGTTTTGAATCAAAAGCTCACAAATATGGTGAAGATGAAGAACCGTTCGCACTTCAGAGAGCAGAAACGGGAGATGCAAGAATAAATCGAGAACAACAAACAAAGATAGTTGATCAAACGAAACCACCCAAAAATTACTACAGAGCAAGACAAGACTTTAACAATAACAATAACAACAACAATAACAACAACGATAAAGAAATCTTTAAGAGTTCCAGTAGCTCCAACTTTTACAACAACAGAAATAACGGTAAAGAAAAGGATGAAGATTACGATGATAATGTAAATATCAATCAGAATCAAGACTTTGAACAAAAAAGAAAAATTGTCAGAAATAAAGTAAGGAGGCCCGTACAAAGGAAAAACAATCAAAATCAAGAATATAATAGAGAGAGTCAAAATAAAAACACCGAATCCAGTAAAATCCAAAACAATAACTTAAACAGAAATGAGTATAGAAATAACCAAAATAATTACAACAGAAATCAAAACAATGACTACAACAGAGATCAAAATACTGATTATAGTGGAAATCAAAACTCTGATTACAGTATAAGTCAAAACACCGATTTCAACAGAAATCAGAACACTGATTACAGCAGAAGTCAAAACACCGATTATAACAGAAATCAGAACATTAATAACAACAGAAATCAAAACACTGACTTTACCAGAAATCAAAATTCCAACAATAACAGAAACGATTACAACAGAAATCAAAACACCGATTATAACAGAAATCAAAACTCTGATTATAACAGAAACCAAAACAATAGAAACAACAACAGAAATACAAACAACGATTACAACAAAAGCAATCAAGAAGAAGTAGTAACTCAAACTAAACGTCCTACATCCAGGTTTACTGGATTCGTCAACAATTTTGCTGGCAGCTATGAACCCACAACGACCAAGCCATCTTCTACAACTCTAAATTCCGAACAATTTACAACCGCTTTGAATAACTACAGAAACAGAAATACTCAGAAACGTCCCCAAACAGAATACACAGACAGTGCTGTATATACAATAAGTACTCCTGCACCTTTTAAACAACAGCAACAATACAATTCACCACCAAGCAGAAGTACTTCAAATGCTCAATATACTTCAGCACCTTCAAAAGCGTCAGAAAACTATCCTAAGCCAAGCACCGTTTCCGACGACCATTTTGATATACCTAAGATAAGACCAACAACAAATCAAGATTACAACACACAGTATAATGCACCCAAAGCGAAACCAGCAAGCAGTACTGCGACGCAATTTAATACATACAAAACAACTGTTGGCCAGTATGAAACTGGCAAAACTAAGCAAACTTTTAAAACGACACCTTCCATAAAAACCGAGAATTATCCCAGCAACAATCCTAAATATAATACCAACTTCGAAAAAAAACCGACAACTCCTTTTAAGCAAACCGAAAATTACCCAACAACTTTAAGTCCCAAGCCTTTCAGCGTTACAAACAATTTCCCTACTACGTTCGCACCACGAACTAACGCTGGTTACAGCCAGTTAGCTCAGCACACAGCTTCTCACAATCAAAACAGGCAGAATACTCAGAGCACGCAGAATGTATCTCAAGGATCTTTTAGCACAGCTAAGAGCACTCCGTTTACTCAATACACACCTACGGTTCCGAAACTAAGCTCAACGACTCCTGTCAGCAGGTGAGGTTTTTTTTTTATTTTAAAATTTTGTTAGAAAACTGAAACTCAACTTGCCTTTTTTGCTTTGAAATAAGCGCCTAAAACATCGTAATTTTAACTGAAGCTTTCAGCTTTTTGATGAAATGTTCTATAACATTCAAATAAATTTTAATGCAACTGTAGGTCCCAATTTAGATTATCCAAAGCTGCAGATAATTTGTTGGATATAAAAGTTTTAAGGTAAGCTTGCAATGAAAAAAATAAATAATTTGTTTCATTCGAGTTTAACAAGCTACTATAGCTCATTTCACCAATATACGACGGTATCTGATTCCAATGCATCAACTTAACGGGCGCACTGTGTTGAGAGGCACATTAGTAAATTCCCCTAAAATTTAAACCTGAAAACTTTTTGTTTATTTTTTTGCTTTTGTTGAGAGGTTTTAAAAGATTTGAAAGAGAGTGCGTATGGATTAAAAATGAATGATTTGATTCGTCAAATGCCTTCTTTACGCCGATGATCAAGTCATATTAGCGTCATCTGAAGAGCAGTTTCAGGCGATGGTTAATGTTATACCTGATGCCCTGAAAATCAAGGGGATGCAAATAAATTTAAGCAAACGAAAGTAATGGTTTTTGAAAGAGAAGAAAGCATGACAAACTGTGAAGTTTCGATTGAGGGGAAAAGAGTGGAACAAGTAAATGAATTTGTGTGCTTGGGTTTAAAGTTTAGGAGAGATGAAAAGTATAACAGTAACATTGAGCAAAGGGTGTTAGCAGGAAAACAGATAAATGGGGCACTGCATAGCTTTATGAACAGCTAGAAAGTGTCAAAAAAGGCACGTCTGGCTGTGCATAGAGGTGTGTTGGTTCCTACACCTATGTATGTTAGTAAATGTTGGGTTTGGCAGAAGAAGCATGAAAATAGGATTAATGCTGCGGAGATGAGTAGTATGAGAAGTATAGCCGGAGTGACTCAGTTGGATAAAGTACAGAATAGTGAGATAAAAGAACGCTGTGGTGTAAAAGATGTGGTTACAAAGATAGATAAAGGAATGCTTAGATGGTTTGGACACGTAAAGAGTATGGATGAAGGAAGATTGACGAAACAAATTTGTAAGGAGAGTGTGAATAAACAAGTCGGTATAGGTCGACCTCGACGAACATATCTCGATCAGATCAACATTGTTTTAAAGAAAGGCCAGGTCAAGAGTACCAACAACCGACGAGCATGCATGAGAGCCCTGATGAAAGTAGAGGAAGCAAAAGATGTGTGTAAGAACCGTAGCAAGTGGTCTCTGCCTACCACTACGGAAAAAAGGCGTGACTATATGTATGTATATGAGGTTTTATTTTTATTTTTGCTTTATATCGTTGATGTAGCTCTCGATGAGTTTTTTGGTTAAAAATAGGCACATATTTAATTATGTTAAAAGGGAATGCAACAAAAATGAATTATCGGCACAAATTTAATAAATATGTAGTACTTACGTTATTATCAAGCATCAGATTTATAGTAATCACAATCGAAATCACAATACTATACGATTTTAATGTCGGTACCCGCTACTTTAATAACCCAGGATTACTAATTATTTTTCTAACAATCTAGCAAGCCAAATTTTTTTTTTTTTACTGAAAATAGTTGCAAAAATGGTAGACCTTTTTGGTTGCAAAAGTAACCGTGCTAACAAACAAACAAGAAGTCCCTTATAAAATAAAATTCGTTACCTACAAAATTTGTTTTAAAATATTAGGGAGGAGTTTCTAACGATAATCCGAAACCACCATATATTCGTGAAATATGCTATACCATACATATTCTTGTTAGTTTCATTGTCTTTCATTGACTTTGGCTGCAAGGCAATTTTAATATTTGCTTTTTGGTTTCATAAGAAGTCTTTTTCAATAAACATATTCAAATAGTCCTTTCCAAAATCATTTCAAAACATAATTCAGTGATCCATCCATACGTACCCACCTATTCTTTTTTAGTGTACTTAACCTTAAAGACTATATTTTATTTATTTTTTGTTGCAATGAAGTGCTATAAAAGATGTTAATGTTTACAGATCCAGTCGCTTCGACGAAACCCAATACGATGATGGGTCCTACAGCTCGAAGTACGACTACGATGGCGATAGAAGAGAGGACGAATTCTTGAAAACGGCTCACAGTCAAAATATCGCTGCAAGCAGAAACGAATTACAAAGAACAACAAATACAAAACAACAAAAAACAACGCAAACCCTATCTCAATCATCACGTACCACTTATGACGTTTCAAAAACCTATCCATCAACTCCAAAAGTAACGAACGACGTACCGAGAACCTTCTCTTCCACAACTAAGGCTTCTCAGACTACGGAACCGCCAAAATCTAGTTCACAGCCTGCTAGTAAAAAACCTGCGCCGAAAAAGAAGGATTATGATTATGCTTACTATGACTCGGCTGTAGCAAGCGAACCCGATTATGATATTGATACCGAAATTAAAAAATCGACAGCGAAAAATTAAGAGTATTTTTGTTATGATTATTGTTATTCCAATACGTCAGAAAAACGTGTCCACAAAAATGTATATCAAAGAGAGGTATTAAGTCCTAGGACTTGCATCTCTCTTTTACTAACCAGACAATAGTTGTTGATACTAATACACCTAAATTTGCTTTCGCACTGCCACTAGTTCAAGCACTTTCTAAAAAAAAAAAAATTTTTTGATAACTATAATTCAGTTTTACAGGTTTCTAATATTTTTGATTGCTGTTAATACCAATACCAAAGTTTGCTTATCAAACCACATAAACTACTTACCACTTGTATCTAAAAATCCACTTAAGAAGGTTGAAGCGTTAGGCCAGTGTTTCCCAACCTTTTTGTGCCCTACCCCACCTTAACCTTTCTAAAATTCTTATGCCCCCTCCCCCCCTATGTAACATACATAATTTTTTATAATAAAAAATTGAATTGTTCACTTAGGAAACTTAGATGATAGGTTTTAGGAAGAAATCACTAGGAAATTGTTAACGAAACACAGTGAGTAAATTTTCAAAACATATAATGAAAAACTGAAATTCAAATTCCAAATAATTTTAATAAACATTTTTCTATATTAATTTAGTGAGATCCTTGCGCTTGATGCTTGCTGCATAGAGATTTTATATTAAGTACCAATTTGGTTAGCTTCAGTATCAAGTCTCCACGTTGAGATATATCCAGCCAATTTCTTTTTTTACCAGTAAATCATTAACGGGACTAAATCCACATTTAGCTAAAAATGAAGATGGAAACGGTAGCAATAGTTTTCTTGCACATTTGGTTGAATTTGAGTATTTGATTTATGTTTAATCGCAAAGCCATGCCATCGCTCCTTTTATAATAAATAATGTTTTAACTGACTCATTATTTTGCAATTCTGCGAGTTCTTCTTTATACTGCATATTTGATATATCAGACAAATCCTCTAACATTGGCTGCATCATCAATATTGGAATAGAAATTTGTTTTAAATCAGAAAATCTTTCTTTTACATCAGCCGATAGAATATTCAGATGATTGACAATAACAAGTAAAGCGGTATCAGTTACTTCACACTTTTCTGAGCCAACGAAACTGTTCAAAGTTTTTGTTGTTAATATGTTTCTGACATAACTCAATATGGGTCAAGCGAAATTATACCTAATAATTATTTACCGCATTTGTTTAAGAATTTGCTTTTTTCGTTAAATTTGGCACCGAACTCTAACATTGCATTTAAGTCGCCCGGGGCAAAAGGGTTAAACTCGTCTATTTTCGAATTACCCCCCTTAACAATCAAATTGCCCCTCTGTGGGGCGTAGTCCCCACGTTGCGAGACACTGCGTTAGGCGAAAATAATGAAAAAATTTTAAAATATCTTATAAATCTAATGAAACTGTTACATTTCTTATGGAAAATATGTCAACTCAACTTACAATTGACCCCTTTTTGTTTTATAACAAACTAACAAATAAAGTCAGCTGTACAAAAGTAAACTATGTTAGGCATAAATATTTCACAATTATTTTTAAAAGATTTAAAAGTGAATAGAAAACTTTTAATTAACAAAACAAAATATTAAACATTTTCAATTCACTAATTTTAATTCTTGATTTTTAATTAATTTTATAATTTTTACTTATTAAATCATAAAGTTTGCTGTTTTTTTAATTTTTTCAACTAATAACTTTAATAATTATTGAAAAATAGTAAATAATTGTACATTTTTATATTGTTTTTTGTCCTTTTTGTTATTAAAATTGTTATTAAAAAATCTAATAAACAAACATTTTCGCCTAACGCTTCAACCTCTTCAAATCCGGAAGTAAATGAATTATGTAGCACCTCTTGGGTTTAATGCTTCATTTATTGCACAGCATGCTTATCATAGTTGCACATACAACATAGTTACGGCAAAAATTCTTTCACTGTAAAGCAAAACTCAAAATGTAATAAAAAGTGTCACTCAATGATAATTAAAAAATGTACCTTATTATGAGTAGGAAAATTTTAAATAATATAATATTTATAAAAGTGTTGTTGACTGGCTTAAATTTAATTTTACTTTTTGAGTAGAAAAATAAGTTATTACTCGATCTATAACGCATTTGAAATTTTACTGCAACATGACATTACCTCGGCACTGATGATACAACTAACACTAGAGAAACGTCGCGAGATGGTATCGCTGTCATCTAACCTCTATACAAACTTTATCCATTTTAAAGTATTTTTTTTTATTACACTCAGTATATCGCGATTTTATCGGTAAGGATTAGTTTTAAATAATTTTATTATATTTATACCCAAGTATAATACAATTTTGTGGAAACTTAGCTGACTAAAAGATTTCTTTTACAAGATTAAACAAATATTTTTAAATAAGTACAGTAAATAAACAAATAAAATCTTGTTAAAGAAATTGCGTTTTGAAAATGAATTAAGGCAAAGGTTATATTTATTAATCTATTATTGCATTAAAGTACTGTCAACAATTATAAGAAGGGGTATTAAAATCTTGAAAATGTACACGTAAAAAATATTCATACTTATATTTATTTATTCTACTGAAGAATTTATTATTACTGCCAATATTTGATCAGTGTTATTAAATAAAATGATAAAAATGCTTTGCCTAATTTCGTAACAAAAGTCTGTGTTTAAAATTTATAATATTGTTGGGAGCCCATAGAGCAGTATTTTTATTAATTAAAATTGCTGAAAAAGAGAAAATTATTTTACAATGTTAGATTAAGAATGTACATATTGTATTTTATAAGAATAAAAGTATTGTTACTTTTTTTTGTTTTTAAATTTTATGTTACATACAGGGTGATTGATTAGTGTAAAAAAGCTCAGTAGCTCTGTTATCATAAGAGATACCAAAAAAAACTGTGTATAAAAATTGTAGGCAGCTTTAAGCTTCACATTTCAAATTTTGTTACAATGTTACAGGGTGTTTCATAACGCGGTGCCAGATCAAAGTAATGTTTTATTAAATGAAACAATCTATATTTTACCTTAAAATTAAAATCCGCTTTACCTCCACATTACAACAATATAAGATAGTATGTTATACAGTTATTAAAAAAGTTATAACCAATTTCTATGTGAAAATCTTAACGTTCAAAGTAAGCTGGTTTTTAAACAATCAGTTACACATTTTTGCATCTATTCACGCTGTCGAAAATACCTTTATAGTTGACTGTACTAACACTACAGTTTTCTATAAATTTTTACATATATATATAAAACGTGGTAGCTAGTCTACTGGACCGCCTTTTTAACCTTTGTTGGAAAAGTGGTAGTGTACCAGACGACTGGTGCAAGGCCGTTATCGTGCCGCTTTACAAGGGAAAAGGTTCGCAACAGGACTGTAAGAACTACCGAGGTATTAGTTTACTCAGCATAGTCGGCAAACTGTATGCAAAGATATTGATCAAAAGAGTAACGAATGAAACTGAGAAGATGATATGGGATGTGAAAGCAGGATTTAGAAGAGGAAGGAGATGTATGGATCAGGTCTTTTCCTTACGAGGTATAGTCAAAAAATTCTTGACTAGAAGTCAGAAGGTCTATTGCGCTTTTATAGACTTGGAAAAGGCCTATGACAGAGTGGTGAGGAGTAAATTGTGGTCTACATTGTCTATGTATGGGGTGAGTGGTAGTTTAATACGAGCACTGAAATCACTTTACGAGGATTCCACTGCTTGTGTCAGGATAAACGGAGCTTGCACGGACTGTTTTAACATCGAAAAAGGTGTGAGACAGGGATGTGTGGCTTTGCCATAGCTGTTTAACTTATACATAGACAATTGTTTAAAAGATCTGAAAGAGAGTGCGTATGGATTAAAAATGAATGATTTGATCGTCAAATGCCTTCTTTACGCCGATGATCAAGTCATATTAGCGTTATCTGAAGAGGAGTTGCAGGCGTTGGTTAATATTATGCATGATTCCCTGAAAATCAAAGGGATGAAAATAAATGTGAGCAAAACGAAAGTAATGGTTTTTGAAAGAGAAGAAAGCATGAGAAACTATGGGGTTTCGATTGAGGGAGAAAGAGTGGAACTTTGTGTACTTGGGTTCAAAATTAACTAGAGATGGAAAGTATGACAGTGACATTGAGCGAAGGGTATTGGCAGGAAAACAAATAAATGGGGCACTGCATAGCTTTATGAATAGCCAGAAAGTGTCAAAAAAGGCACGTCTGGCGGTGCATAGAGGTGTGTTGGTTCCTATACTTATGTATGGTAGTAAATGTTGGGTTTGGCAGAAGAAGCATGAAAATAGGATTAATGCTGCGGAGATGAGTAGTCTGAGAAGTATAGCCGGAGTGACTCGGTTGGATAAAGTTAAGAATAGTGAGATAAGAAGATGTGGTCACAAAGATAGATAAAGGAATGCTTAGATGGTTTGGACACGTAGAAAGGATGGATGAAGGAAGATTGCCGAAGAGGAAGAGGAAGATTACCGAGACAAATTTATAAGGCGAGTGTTAATGGGCAAATCGGTAGAGGTCGACTTTGGAGAACATATCTCGATCAGATCAACATTGTTTAGAAGAAAGGCCAGGTTAAGAGTACCAACAACCGAAGAGCATGTATGAGAGCACTGATGAAAGTAGAGGAAGCAAAAGATGTGTGTACGAACCGTAGCAAGTGGAAGGAAGTGGTCTCTGCCTACCCCTATGGGAAAAAGGCGTGACTTTATGTATGTATATATATATATATATATATATATATATATATATATATATATACATATATATTCTGCACAAGGAATATTATTTCTCCATTAACTGTTAACCATTATGCCTCTTTCCATAGGTGCTTCTAAAAATATATATTCTAAATAAAGGTTGAATAAAAGACGTGACCGAACACAACCCTGTCTCACTTCTATGCAGATCTTTATAGCGTTGGTTGTCTTGCTTTTAATTTTTATTTTGGCTGTTTGACTCCAGTTAAGGTTTTTAATACATTGGATGTTTTCCGGGTAAATGTCCTACTGTTTAAGGATATCAATAAGTTTGTGGTGTGGTACTCTGTCAAAAGCCTTTTCGTAATCTATTAAGTACAGGCATACGGGTTCTCTCTGGTCATAGCAATTTTGTACTGGATCTTGTGCTCTCTTGTGCTTGCGCGCACGCACGGAAAAAGTTTAGTTGGTAAATTTTTTTACCAAAAGGAATGTACTTTATTAAATTTATATATTTAAATCAACTGATACAGAGCTAATTTTAGTCAGTAGTGACGACAATGAAAATTTCATTTTAAAAAGAACTAACTGAAATTGTAAGCCATGCAGTTTATTCGTAACCTTGTAAATGTAGTTAATATCTATGTATAAGCTGACTGATGTACCGGGCTGCAAACTTGCTCTATCGTTGTCAGTTGGATTTTTAAAGCAAAATTACTTCTGTTTCAAAATCAAATTAAAATTAAATCAAATCAATATTAGCTTTTATAAGAAACTTAATTGTACAAATAAAAATAACTAAATAAATTTTTTACTAGGTATTTTTTTCTTGTTTTTATGAAAAGGAGAATACGACTAATGGACAATAAAATTAGCGGAATTAACAATTTGCTGCCTTAGTTCCTGACGAGTATTTATTACTTGCGAGTGATTTTATATGCACCCAGAAATAGAAATCTTCTTCTTCTTCTTTTTCTTACGTTAGGACTACGTCCTGTGTTTGCCTCAAACGTTGCCCAAAAACAATTGGGACGATGAAGACCAGCTATCATACCATCTTTTTGGTGGGCGTCCAGTTGGGCGTGGTGTGTTGGGCCGCTTCTCTCTCACAATTTTTGCCAGCCGGTCGTTTGGCATTCTGCTAACATGGTCTCTCCATTCTCTTCTTCGGTTTCTTGCTCATCTTACTATGTCTTGGACTTCACATATTTCCCTTATCTCTTCGCTTCTTTTATGGTCAAGTAAGGTATAGCCAGTTATCGATCTAAGAATTCGCATTTCCGTTGATCTAAGAAGTCGTTTTGTAGTCGTGTTCTCCGCTCTGGTCTCTATCGCGTATGTCATAATCGGTCTTACACATGTCTTATATATTCTGACCTTACTTCTGGTACTCATGTGTTTATTTCTTCAGATTATGTCTCTCAAGAATCCTGAGATTAGAGATGCCTTTGTTGTTTAAGCTTTTACTTCCTCCTTAATATTTCTAGTGCTAGTTATATTAGCTCCTAAATATTTAAAGGACATCACTTGTTCTACACTCTGCTCATAGATTGCGAGTTTACATCTTCTCGGTTCTTTGGATATTGTTAGCGATTTGGTTTTCTTGACGGATATTTGCATATTGAATTCTTCAGCTGTTTTTTGGAACTTGTGTAAGAGTCTCTGTAGGTTGTCCTCGTCTTCCGATACGATTACAGCTTCATCAGCGTAGCATATGATTTTTATTTCTTTATCTCCCAGTCGATACCCTCTCCCAGTTACTTCATTTATAATTTCATCCATGATGATATTAAATAGGATTGGGCTTAGGCTATCTCCTTGCCTGATTCCGGTTGTCATAGGTATTTTATTGCTTAGCTTATTTGCAGTTCTTACATATGTGTAGTTGTTCTTGTTCAATTCTTCGATGGTCTTTATTACATTAGGATGAATTCTTCTCTTTTGTAGTAGGGCCAAGACGTCTGTTAACCGTACCCTATCGAATGCCTGGGTTAGGTCAATGAAACACGTGAAGTCTACTTTATTGAACTCAATGGCTTTCTCAGTAATTTGACGTATTATAAATATAGCATCTATAGTAGACCTGTTCTGTCTGAACCCTTGCTGTTCTTTACATATTCCGGTTAGAGATATTTCTTCTGCTAGAATTTTTGTAAACAGTTTTAGTACAGCACTCAATAAGCTAATACCTCGATAGTTTTTAGGGTCTGCTTTCTCTCCTTTTTTGATAACTGGTATCAGTATGCTCTCTTTCCATTCGGATGGAACAACCTTGACAGTAAGTATTTTATTGAAGAAAATCTGTAATTCGGCCAATAAGCTTTCACCTCCATATTTGATCATCTCATTCTTAATTTAGTCAATGCCCGAGGCTTTTCTGTTTTTTAGTTTTTGGACCATGTATCGTATTTTCTCCAAGGGAATAGTCTTTTCTTGTTGTTCGTTAACATTTCCAATGTCAGGCTGTATTTCCTGTGGTGGTAAGTTGTTTTCTGTCGGAGTGTAGAGTTTTCCAAAATATTTTTCCCATTCTTCCGCCGCTATTTTTGTATTTTGTATACACTCATTTATTGGTTTTTTCCATATCTCCATATCGTTAGAAAATGTTTCCCAATGTTCCCTTTTGATTTTCCGAATATTCTCGTTGATCCTGTTTCTTACGGCTTTATAGTCATTATACGTTATAGCATTGGATATGTATTGTAGGTACGATTTTCTTTTCTCTTCGGCCAGTATCCTAATTTCTGGCTTAAACCAGGGCTTTGAATTTGCCTTTCTTAATGGTTCTTTTTCCGCATGCTTCTTCTACTGCTTCTAGTATGTTAGTTTTTAATTTGGTCCACGCTGTTTCTATGTTGTCAGTTTCTTGTATGTAATTTGCGGCAATTTTCCCTGCTAATCTTCGTTGGTACAGATATTTAGTTGACTCTTCAGATAGCGATTCTATATTCAATATGGTCGTTGTTTCGGTGGGTTCTTAACGGAATCTTTGGGTGTTTGTTTTTATTTTTGCCATTACAAGACGATGGTTGGTTCCAGCATTGGCGGAAGTTAAAGCTCTCACATCCTGTATCGTTGTTGGGTGGATATTTCTGTTGGTTATAATATAGTCGATGATTGACCTTTGACCTCGTGTGTTTTCGAATGTGAAATAGAAATCTAAAGGATTACATTCGGGACTTCAAGGCGGCCACGAAAATTCACTACCTCTGCCAATCCAACGATGGGGGAATTGATGATCGAGATAGTTCCGCACTGTCAAAGGATAATGAGGTGGTGCTCCATCCTGAATGAACCACATATCTTTTCTTCTATCAATTGGTAATTCCTCTAGATCATTCGACATAATTAATACACATTGAAATCAAAATAATTGTGCAGCTTCATTTTTAACCCGAAATATCTCGAAAAATAATAACTATCGCCATGGAGAAAGAGTACAATATTTACGTAGAAAGTATTGGAAAATTAAAAAAAATGTGATAATATTGCTATTTTGCCAGCGGCGTAGAATTTGGGAAAAATCAACTAGTACTTACAAACCGTAGCAAGTGGAAAAATTAATCGTGTAGCATTAAAAACAGCGAAATAAAATTATCAAATGCTTTAGCCAAACAGCGTTTATTGTACAAATTTATTTAACTTAATATATTAATCTATGAGTATTTATAGGTAACAAAACGTTTTATTTTCAATAGTTACAAACGCAATTTTTTTCATAGCATTTTTTATAAAGTTATATAAAAACCAGCTCATATTTATTACCAGTAAAAAAAACCAACACGTTTATTATTTTCGAAATATATTTGTAAACAAAATTCAACGGTTTCATTTACTGGTGATTCAATATAATGTACATTTAAATAAAATTTAGTTACAGTAATATTTACAACTTAGCTTTTGGTCAAAGTTAGAAAAATGATATTAAAAAGTAAACTTTAACATGTACCCAAAAATGACCAAAATTAAAATGTTAAAAAAATAAAAATATGTGAATAAATTTTGTACAGATGTTAAAAAATATACTGTTTTTTTCCTTTTCTATATTTTAGTAAATATCATCACCACAGACCTTGTTGGTAAAAGTAAATAAAACAGTAATAAAGCTTTATTCATTGTGGACTTCAGTAAGTCCTGAGATTCTATAAATACAGCGATATTTAATTTGTTGGCGAAATTAGGAGAAACCGGTTGAAAATTAAATAAAATCACGACAAATCTCTAACAAATGTACAGTCAAAAGTAAAATTTATGAGAACCTTTTGAGGTCAAAACAGAAGATGGGCTTTCCCCACTACTCTTTAACTGTGTGCTGAAGAAGGTTTTAAAAGTGAGAAGAAAAAAATGGAGGGGGAAGGAATTCCATAAACAGAAAAAAAAGAAAGAAAAAAGAAAGAAAAAAAGAACGACTGTTCTTTGAGTTTGTTCTTCATGAGCGATATTTAAATTTTACTTATAAATTTTTAAATTATACTTTAGTATCCAGCTCCTCCCACAACTTAAAACAGCAATATTTTCCAGTATATTAACTAAAATAAAAATAGAACATCATTTTAAAACTATACGACATTCAAGTGCAGTAGTCACTCCGACAATATTTTTTTATTTCAATTATTAGATTTAAGAACATCGTTTGGGTTTCGTTTTCGTACAAATCAATTTTTCGTCGTCGAAATATGTTTTTAAATCGCAAACGAATTTCAAATCGAGCAACTGATTTTTGCCGTAACCTTGCGTGCAGTAATGGAACAACCTGCAGTCCCTCAGATCGGGATAAAATTTGTCGACCTCCTTTCCGAAGCAATTGAAAAAGAAGTGTTTGTGCGTGGATGTACTTTGATAAAATGGAGTCGTCACGATTGTCCTTTCAGCTTGTGTTGGCACCACGCTCTTCCTCAAAGGATAGTCAGTCAGGACGTAGTCATTTTCCTCGGGATTTTTAAAACTTTCAGTCGTAGTTTCTACACCTGCAAAATACATCGACAAACTAAGTATTCTCTAAAAAATTTATTTTAACATACAAGCAAAGAAATTAAAAAAGGTACAAATTTACTTTATGGGACTCACCAAAAAAAAAGACACCAATTTTTGACGATGCGGCTTGAAAAGCTAAGTCAAATGACTACCCTCTCAGGGTGAGGAAATGCCCCCTTTAAAATAGAAACACATTTTTTATTTTATTTTTTATATTATATATATTTATTTATTTTATATGGCGCACGCCGTACGGTAGTGCCACTAGTGTCATTCGACGCAAACCAATCTTTCAATTTTTAGAAAAACATTTTTTTTCCCCCTTTTAACTATAGATTTTTATGTAATCATAGACAACAATCTTAATAAAATTTAACGATTGTTGTCTATGATTAAATAATAAATAAAATAAAAAATGTGTTTCTATTTTGAACCGGCCGTTTAATCAACTTGGGAGAGTTCTTTCGACTCGTTTGGTCATACTGCGTCGAATGACACTAGTATCACCATTATAAGTATTTGTCATGAGGAAGAGACGTTTCTAAAAATTAAAATTTTTAAAAGTGCTGTAACTTTTGAAAGGGCCGTTTGCTCAACTTGGGAGTGGTGCCAATCGACTCGGTTGGTCATGCTGCATCGAATAACACCATCGTACAAACTGCCCAAACGTTTTGGACGAAGAAAATGTGCCTCTAAAAATTGGAAAGTTGAAAATTAAAAGGGGCATAACTTTTGAAGGGGGCATTTCCTCACCCTGAGAGGGGTGTCATTCGACTCAGCTTTTTAAGCAGCATCGACTAAAATTGTTTTTTTTTATGAGTCCCTTAAAGTAAATTTAAGCCTTAAAAAAATATATTTTAGCTAACTCTTTGTGTCTTACTTGTTTTCCTTACAGCCGCCACTATATCATCTTTAATGTTTTGCTTCCTGGATTTGGGTCTTCTTGTAAATTGATTAGTACTAAATCTGTGCCTATATCCTGATCTCTGGTAGTTTGATAGTCTTTTTATGGTTGGTTTTCCACCTCTTCTTGGTTTTAAAGTAGTGGTTAACTCTGTTGTGACAGTTTGGGTAGATTCCGTTGTGAACGGGTCTGGTGTACTTGATTCAATGGTAGTCTGTTCAAAAGTTGTTGGTATCTGGGAATATTTATCCAAGTAAGTTGTACTTTCAAACGTTGTAGTCGAAGTTTGTGGTAAATTACTAGTAGTATCAATATTTTCGCTTAATGTTACAGTTTCAGTTGTAATTTCTTCAAGTTTTGGTTTATTTTCATCAGTTAAATGCTCCTTTTTATCATTAAAAGACTTTTTTAACTTCTTTTCTATTTCCAATACAAGGTTATTTTTATTTAACTCAATAATTTCTGTAGTTACTGAAGGTTCTTTTGTAGTACTTTCTTTCATTAAATCTACCTTCTCTTCCCCTTCGACTGACATACTGACAAAATTCACTCCAGATATTTCAATAGGCAATGTGCTTTCCTCCATTATTGTTGCTTCCGTAGTTATTTGAATTAATGTAGTAGTAACATTATAATCTACTTTAGTTTTATCTTCATTCGTTAGTTGTTTATATATTTCAAAAGCAACTACACTTTTAGTGTTTGTTTCAATACCTTCGATCATCCTTCTTAAATCTTCTGTTTGCCATGTTGTTATAGAACTATGCACAGTTGTAGGAGAACCAAAAACAGTTGTTGGAGAACTAGACACAGTTGTTGGAGAACTAGAAACAGTTGTAGTGTCCCTATACGTCCGAGTAGTTGTATCGTATCCTGTAGTTAATAGATTTTCTTTCAGTTGCTTCTTTTTTGTGATGTGAATTGATTCCGTACTTGGTACGAATAAAGTCGCGTGAACATCTTCATACGTGAATTTTTTAGAATTGATATCAGCAATTTTCGTAACTTCAGTTTTGATTTTATTTTGATATTCACTTAAAGAAAAATCAATATCATTTGGATACGCGTTTTCTAAATTTTTCGTCTTATTTTCTTTGACTACATTTGCAAACCTTGATCTTCCTCGTTTGGTAATTTTCGTTGTTGATTCTAATATTTCCGAATACGGTTCCTCACGATCAATTTTCGCATTATCTCGTGTAACATTTTCACTCAAGTTTGCATAATCCAATGATTTAATAATTTTGTCTTTTGATTGCGCTGAAACGTAACTGCCATAGTTTACCTCTGTAGATTTAGGGGTATAACGAGCTTTTTTTCTTGTAAATGCCGATTCTTCATGTACATTTTCTCCGAACTTATGTTTACCTCTTCTTGTTTTATTTTTTCTTTTCGGTTTCTCAGTAGTTGTAGTCGACGAAGTAGTTATAGTATATTCTGTGTTATCAGTAACGTTTTCGTTTTCTTCAACTGTCGTAATAACTTTCACAATAGTCTTCTGAGTTACTGGTTCCAAAGTTGTTGGAGCTTCGGTTATTGTTGGTATGAAGTCAGTTTCAGTGTTTTCAAAGTAGGGATTAAAGGTCGAAGTTTGATAGTGTACTGTTCTTAAATAATCATAATCATCTTTGGCTCTATAAGGTTTTTCGATTAATTTTTCCAATGAAGCATTTTCTTTATCTTCCTTATTTATCGTTTCGCCAAATCTTCTATCTTTTTGAGTAGTACTTTTTCTGTTGCTCATTGATTTTGTCGTACTTAAATAACTTGTATCGGTTGTTAGGGTGTTTTCGAAATCAAATCGAGGCGTTGACGTTGATTCATCCAGAGTTGGTTCATTCGTACTTTTTTGTTTTTCGGGATGCTCTGTAGGTGTAAATATTGTCGTGTCCTTATGACTAGAAAAATTGTATTCTTCCTCTTTATCACTAGTATCTTCAAAATCGTTAATAGGTGCTTCTGATGTGAATTCGCTTCGTTCTACTGATCTATCGTAATTTCTTTCTTTATAATACAATGGTTCGATGTTATCATCTACATACTCATCTGATGTAGAATATTTTTTATTTTCATCAACGTTTGCATACCTGTCCTTATGTTTTAAATGTGAGGAATAATTTTCTTTAAATTCCTGCTCTTTATAAGTCAGTGGTTCATAATTGTCATTAACGTAATCTTCTTCGGTGTGAAATACTTCATCATTATCAGGGTTATGCTCAATGGTAAATTTTTCGTGGACATTATTAATTTTGCGCTCCTCTTCGTGACTAACCCTCGAAACATCACCATCAATTAAACTATACTTAGTTTTTTTACCAAAAGAGTCTTTAGTATTATACACCACGTCAAATCCATCATTATCATCTTTTTCTTCATAACTGCTGGATTCCGTCTCGGGAGCTAACCCGTAGTTAATCGAAGAAATACCTTCCGTATCCAGAGGAGTACTTAAAGGTGTAGTGTATCGAGCCGGATTGGTTTTTTCATTTTTGTACCAATCGAATAGGAACTTCAAAACGTGTAACGCTTCTTCGTCTGTTTTAATAATATCCGAATAGTTTATCTTTCTCTTGGATGCACTTTTGTCTTCATCGAGACTTCTTTTTCTTCTAGCGGATAACTTAGGAACGTCTAGGTAAAAAGGATCCAGAGCCACGTCCTCATCTTTGTATTCGTCGTAGGTGCGTGGTGGGGTTTTGAAGAGTTGAGCTGCTTCGATTGTTCCCAAAGAGTAGTTTAGTCTTCTGCCGCTCGCGTCGCTGACACTAGCACTTGCGCTGACGACTATTCTAGGAGGAGGAATATGGTCCTTAGTGTATCTATAAAATAAAATTGATTAGCACTTAGCTATAGAATGACATGGAAAAACATATCTATCGTTGATCAAATTTTCTCCCTCAAAACTATTCTAGAGAAATGCTATAAATTTAACATTTACATACATTAACTCTTTGTTGATTTTAAACAAGCTCACGACAGAATAAACAAAATAAAGTTGTTTAGAGTTGTTTAAGAAAAGAATAATTCGATGACTTTCTCCAAGCATTTAATAATTTCATTTGCATTGTAAAAAGGGTTTGAAGTTAGAAAGGGGCTGAGATAGGACGATCCATCATCAACTAGTCTGTTTAACATATGTATGGAATATGGAAAAGCATAATTCTAGGGAACATTTTCGGCGCAGTTTGTAAAGACGGTCAATGTTGGATGAGAACAAATAAAGACGTTTACTACAAATATAATTAAATAGATATTGTCACAATTTAAAGGAATCTAATGGCTTGGACATGTAGTGAGGATGGACGAAAACAGAACTATTGGAAGATTGTTGGTGAATGTTTTTCGGGTATATAGACCGTCGTAGGTCTGAGTTTCTAGTCGACGTTTCGCAATCTCTAGTGGATGGCATCAAATATGTCCCGCCCACCAAAACGTATACAACCTGCGATCGCGACATACAAATGTCATAGATTGTCAGCCTTAAAAAGCAGACAAGTATTTCTCCAGAAGATGCCATCCACTAGAGACGGCGAAACGTCGAGTAGAAACTCAAACCTATATACCCGAAAAAATATTCACCAACAAACGATGGCCGCGAAAGCCATTCACAATATGTACTGGAAGATTATTAAAAGGAAACATATAGCCAGACTAAAAGAGCAAGTAAAAGTAGATCGGAAACTGCTTGACAATAATAATTACAAGAGAAACATTACATTAAAATCTTGTTGTGCCTTTGGTATCGGCACCTATGTCACCTAGATCTTTTGATCCTCTGTGACTACCGCTGTGTCTAGCTGTGCTCATTGCCCCCGTTGCAGCCCGCAAGTATTTTCCTTGCAGGCTTCTCAACAGGTTCACAGCCCCGGCCCCTTCCGCCCTTGGCCACCAGACTACTGCTGCATACGATAGTGACGGTAGTAATACCGCCTGATATAACCACAGGCTTACCCTCGGTTTTAGACCCCAGGTTTTTCCCATGGCTCTCTTGCATGCCCACATTGAGGCATACATTTTCTCCTCTTTACTTCGAGGTGTACGTTCCACTTCAGTTTTGCATCCAGGTGTACTCCTAGGTACATCACTGACGCGGAGTATTTCAATTCCTGATTCCATAGCCTCTTACTAATAGTTCGTCCACCACTGGGCACCACAAGAGAGGCGATAATACGCCCCCCTGAGGACATCCACCAGTGGGGCGGCCTTTTAGTTGATATTCTTTGTCGCTGACAGTCAGTACTCTACCTTTCAGCAAATTTTCCGTCCAATCAATAAGGTTTGCTTCCACCCCTTTGTTGGTCATTGCTCTCCTTACGGACTTGTTAGAAGTGCTGTCAAGAGCAAGAGAAAAAAAAGCCAATAAAAAAATGGAAATATTCTTAAAGAAGGTCAAGCACCACTATAATGATTATGACGACCCTTAATTGTTACCCCATTACCAATTTTTTTCTTTATGAATTTAATAGATATACAAACGGTATGGGCGTATTTTTTAAAAAAAATATTTTGGGTTTCCGGTACTTTTAGGATATCATAGTTGTTGTGCTTTTTCATTATTCTCTCTTAGTAACTTCAGTTTGTACAACCTTTTTTGCTCCTTCCTGTTTTGGAGAGAAAATGGCGCTGGGGAGCTGAACGTCAAAGCTGGCAAGGTTGGCAGAACTGGCAGTTGCACTTTTTGTGACGTTTTTTCGGTATGTAATACTTCGTAATGATTCTGCTGATTAGGTGCGGGTGGTTTCAATGAATGCACAAAGTAGTTTATTGTTGTAGATGGCTTTTGTTGCTGGTAGTTGTTGATTTTTGGAGTGCTTGAAGCGTAATCATTGCGGAAGGTACTCGACTTGTATTGCTGGGCTTTTGGATTATGTAGAGCAGCTGAAAACAATCCAAAAAGAATTTTAACTTTATTAAATCCAAATATTTACATCTAAATATAAGTTTAAAATAAATTCTAAGTTTGATTTACAAATTATAAGACAGGTCTAGAAAAAATGGTGTCTTGTTGGTTATTAGGCAGCTGGGGGTTATTTTCAAAATTATTTCCTGCGTAGAATTCGAATCCAAGGTCAGAATCGGGCCAATAAGTCAGGATTTTAAGATGTTTGAGGTTATGTATTCAACAATTGGTCTAAGCTATTTTCGAGGTTAGGTACATGATACCAAAAATGTTTTCATGGTGCGTAATTTAAAACTACCCTTACCCTTCATAATAAGCTATTAAAAGGTGAACTAACATTTTTTCCTGTAAAGTTACGACTATTTTGAGTTATAAAATATATTACAATTAAGACATGAGCATTTATACATAAACCCATTAAGGCATTTTTTACCAGTTAATTTACCATAAAACTTTGTACTTGGTGGTTTTTGAGGTCGATACCTAAGTATGGGTGAATACAGGGTGTTTCAAAAAAAGGTGACTCCGTCTCTAGGATAGGTAGAAAACTAAGAAATAATTGGGGTTTGCTTAGTTAAAAGTTTTCGTAACGCTATCCGTATTCAATATAAAGGGCGTTGAAGAAAAAAAAATTGGGTATTACTTCATAATTTTCAAATCAAAATATTCCGAAAACGGTACACAGTATCGAGTTTTACCAAGAGTACCTTTTTGATGTAAAATTGAATGATGTATTAGATATAAAAACAAATTCATTGGTCTTATCAGCTTCTAAAATATATTTCATTACAATGTTTCCAGTAGTTTCGGCAAAATCGTAATAAATGGGTATACATTTTTATAGACTTGGAAAAGGCCTATGACAGAGTGGTGAGGAGTGAATTGTGGTCTACATTGTCTATGTATGGGGTGGGTGGTAGTTTAATACGAGCACTGAAATCACTTTACGAGGATTCCACTGCTTGTGTCAGGATAAACGAAGTTTGCACGGACTGGTTTAACATCGAAAAAGGTGTGAGACAGGGATGTGTGGCTTCGCCATGGCTGTTTAACTTATACATAGACAATTGTTTAAAAGATCTGAAAGAGAGTGCGTATGGATTAAAAATGAATGATTTGATCGTCAAATGCCTTCTTTACGCCGATGATCAAGTCATATTAGCGTTATCTGAAGAGGAGTTGCAGGCGATGGTTAATGTTATGCATGATTCCCTGAAAATCAAAGGGATGAAAATAAATGTGAGCAAAACGAAAGTAATGGTTTTTGAAAGAGAAGAAAGCATGACAAACTGTGGGGTTTCGATTGAGGGAGAAAGAGTGGAACAAGTTAATGAATTTGTGTACTTGGGTTCAAAATTTACTAGAGATGGAAAGTATGACAGTGACATTGAGCGAAGGGTGTTGGCAGGAAAACAAATTAATGGGGCACTTAATAGCTTTATGAATAGCCAGAGAGTGTCAAAAAAGGCACGTCTGGCGGTGCATAGAGGTGTGTTGGTTCCTACACCTATTTATGGTAGTAAATGTTGGGTTTGGCAGAAGAAGCATGAAAATAGGATTAATGCTGCGGAGGTGAGTAGTCTGAGAAGTATAGCCGGAGTGACTCGGTTGGATAAAGTTAAGAATAGTGAGATAAGAATACGGTGTGGTGTAAAAGAAGATGTGGTCACAAAGATAGATAAAGGAATGCTTAGATGGTTTGGACACGTAGAAAGGATGGATGAAGGAAGATTGACGAAACAAATTTATAAGGCGAGTGTGAATGGGCAAATCGGTAGAGGTCGACCTCGGAGAACATATCTCGATCAGATCAACATTGTTTAGAAGAAAGGCCAGGTCAAGAGTACCAACAACCGAAGAGTATGTATGAGAGCACTGATGAAAGTAGAGGAAGCAAAAGATGTGTGTACGAACCGTAGCAAGTGGAAGGAAGTGGTCTCTGTCTACCCCTATGGGAAAAAGGCGTGACTTTATGTATGTATGTACATTTTTTTTGCTTCAACGCCATTTATCTTGAATACGGATGACGTTACAAACATTTTTTACCTAGCAAACCCTAATTATTTTCAATTTTTTACCAATCCTAGAGACGGGGTCACCTTTTTTTGCAACACCCTGTATAAAGTCAGATTTTTTATATTTTCGTTTCCAAATGGGGTGGGGGGGGGGGTGGGTTTTGGGGTCACTTATTACGAATATGATGTCAAAAAAAAGAAATTTTTATTTCCAAGATTGCAGATTACAAAATAATCAAAATTCCTTAAAAATGTGTACCCAGGGGTTTTGGGGGTTAATGTTAATACTTATGACGTTGATGGGATATATTTAATTAATTTAATTCGTAACTTTACAAGAAGAAACCGTAAGTGACCGCTTAATAACTTATGTTTAATGTTAAAAGTTATATTAAATGATGCAACTAGAAAAAAAGACCAAAAAATTTTTTCGGCAACTGTCATAAAATGTTTACATTTTCGTTAAAATCTTAATTAACGAAGTAGCTCTTTTCTGTCACTCAGCTGATAAATACTTTTATGTTCTAGAACGTATATGTCGAACAATTGGTCATATGTTGGGAACTTATTTAGGAATTTATTAATTGAATACTCAACATACGAGTACATTAGTTTCAATACATAATAATAATAATAATAATAAAATATTATCCGAGACTTACATAATTCGCAAACTCTTCTGGTAAATAGTTATTATCACTTTCAGAGCTCATTTCTAATTAAACACTTTAGAACAATGACTTTATAGCTGTAACACTCAGACACGTTACGAAGGTCATGTAAACAATCCCACCTACTAGATCGTCTTAGTTCAAACACAAAATATCAGTTAAAAATAACAAATACTTTTATTCTCATATTAGTTTTAATGCAGTTTTCGAAAAAATATTGTTTGCATCTCGAATGCGAAATGCTTTTGCGTTATCGAATGGTTATTTTGCCTCGCTAAAGCTCGGCAACATAACTTCCATTTTTAAACGCAAAAGTATCATTTCGCATACTAGAAACAAAAATAACTATTATGCATCTTGTACATAATCTTAAAAGTAGCCTAAAAAACCCATTGTTGAGTACATAACCTCGAATACCTTAAAATCATGACATGATAGCACAATTTTGACCTTAAATTCGAATTTTACGCTGCAAAATACTTTGGAAATGACCCATAGTTGCCCGACAACAGAACCGTATAGACCTGTCTAATGCATGGTCCCTAAGGCTTTGGTAAAATATTTTGGAAATTAATAACTTTTTAAATTTCCAAAAAAATAGTCATGCAGTATTTAAAAAAGTACCCACTTATACAACATTTCACAGTTCTGTTAATTCGTTTAATTGTATTAGAAAGTCGAAAATGTAATAGAGTATTTAAAGAGACACAAGGCGATAGATAAAATGAACTTTAACACTTCTGGTTATTAAAACGTCGAAACACTACACGACATGTGGTTATTAATTATGTTCGCGAGCAGATACAAACAACGTCATCAATTTTTTATTATGCAAATTGATACAAGACATTGATTTTAGCGCATCTACAAAACAATCGCTAAAAATATCATTTGAAGAATATTCACACACTATTTATTATATAATAATTTAATAAACTTAATAATTTAAAAAGGATTAAGGTTAATTATTTATAATAATTAAAGATCATAAATAGGTATAACAATTATATTCCTTATATTGTTTGTTATTCTTTCTCATGGTTAAGTACTCGTATATATCGATAACTGAAGCTGTGAATGTGTAATTATAAAAATAAATTTAATTTTTACTATTATTAGTTAGTACAAAGGTACAAACTTTTTGTCTTTTTTTTTAAGAAATTACTTAACCTACCTCATTAAGGAAAATTAAAAAAGCTGATTATTTGTATAAAAATTTTATATTTATTATTTTGTAGCTTATTGTCCTACTTTCTTAGAATTAAAAACCATAATAACATATTCGATATCCTAAAAGTGAAATATCATAAATAGTGTTCTGTTACAGGTACCTAATCAAAGTAATTAGTTTTTTACAGTGGTACCAATTTTATCGAATTTGTTTATCGCGTCACGGAGTGAGACATTCGCAGTTATTTATTAGTAACTAAGTACTATGTAACTTACAAGTTACTATATCTCACTCCGCGAAGAGAACAATAAATTCGATTTAATTATCAAACTAGTAGTTACTTATGTCTATAATCAAGATATCTCGAGACATCTTCATAATCGAATGATTCTATTTGTATATCCCATAATCACCCACCACTATATTTTACTGCAATTTATGGAAGGTAGAGGTAAGGAGAACCATTTCATATGGGGGACAAGTTAAAAAAATGTCCACTTGTGAACTGTAAATAACAGTGCAAAAACCGACCTGAATGGCGCTAATTTAGCAAAGGTGTATGATGTGAATATAGCAGTTGTAAACGTAGTGAAGTGTGCTGAGTTGAAAAATTTAATGTTTTGGGTGACTTAAGTAGTCCAAAATAATTTACCAAGTATAACCTTAATAAACTTCACCAAAAAAGAACAATGCAAGGAAATGTGATGAGCATAGGCTTATTAGCCTTATAAGTCACACCCTAAAACTATTCCCAAAGATCATACACCAGAAAATATTTAGAAAATGATAACAAATCATCAGTGACCCACAGTTTGGGTTTAAACAAGGTATGGGCGTGAAAGAAGCCTTGGTTGCAACGCAAGTACTTGTGCAAAACTGTTACGGTCAGAGAACAAATGTAATCATGTGCTTCATAGACTCCGAGAATGCCTTTGACAGGGTACAACATAAAAAATTCCAAGGCAGATGGATATTGACCAAAAGGATATCCGATGTATTGCAAATCTATATCTGAACCAAACAGCCCAAATTAACATTTATGGTGAGACAACTAACACAGTTGAAATTCGTAGAGGAGTCCGCCAGGGATGTGTTTTCTCACCCTTGTAGTTTAATCTGTATTTCAAATATATTTTTCAGGAAGCACTTGAAGATGTTGAGATGGCCATCAAAGTTAACGGGATGTGGATTAATAACATCCGATATGCGGACGATACCGTTCTAATCTCTAATAACATGCATGATCTTCAACACCTAGTCAACTTAATAGGAGAACACTGTAAAAAAATGTGCCTTGAAATAAACACGAAAAAAGAAAAATACATGATAGTGACCCGTGAACCTGACACTTTCAGAAACTTCAGTCTAACATACGGAGGCGAGCCAATTGAGCGTGTAAACAAGTTCAAATATCTCGGAACATGGCTTAATGAAAACTGGATATCCAATTTAGACATAAAATGTCACATAGAACAAGCTCAAAGTGTGTTTGTGAAATTTAAGAGCGTTATCATAAATGCAGACTTTAACTTAAACCTCAGAGTGAGATTTATGAAGTGTTACATCTGGTCATTATTTTTATATGGACTGGAGGGATGGACTTTGAAAGCGACCATAATGAACAAACTAAAAGCCTTTGAAATGTGGATATACCGAAGAGTACTTTAAATTCCATGGACGGCAAGAGAAACAAATGAGAACGTTAGAAAGATGAAGAAAGACAGAGAACTACTAACGATCAACGATCAACTACGACAATCAAGAAAAGAAAAACAGCGTACCTAGGACACACAAAATACCAATTATTACAACTAATTATCAAAGGAAGGTACGAAGGTAAGTGAGGAATGGGAAGAAAAAAGATGTCATGGTTACGCACACACGCTAAACGCAAGGTTATGCGCACTATTTAATAAAATTATGGTGACAGGGAAAGTACCAAAGGAATGGAAAAGCAGCTATACCATCCCCATTTTCAAGAAAGGAGATAGGAAAACACCAGACAACTATCGAGGAATTACATTACTCAATACAACACTAAAAGTATTAACATCTATTCTAAGAAACCGTATAGAACAACAAATTCCCATACAGGAAGAACAGCAAGGATTTAGAAAAAATAGAAGCACAACGGACGCAATATTTATGATTAGACAATTGAGCGAAAAAGCAATAGAATATGATAATCCAATGTATCTGTGCTTTGTAGACCTAACCAAAGCATTTGATAAAATTAGAAAAACGGATATACTAAAAATAATGACAAATAATAAAATCCCCTCACAAATAATAAATGTAATCAACGACATAAACACCAACAATACTACCAGAATAATAACGGACAAAGGAACCACAAAATCAATAAACATCAAAGCCGGTATAAGACAAGGAGATTCGCTTAGCCCTCTACTGTTTAATCTGACAATGGATCAGATAATTGTAACCATAAGAAGAAGGGAAGGTTACAAAATGGGAAATAAAAACATTAATATAATCTGCTACGCCGATGATGCAATTCTAATCGCCAACAATGAAGATAATTTACAAAAATTATTACACCACTTTAACATAACTGCAAAGAAATTTAACATGGAAATCTTTACCAATAAAACGAAAAGCATGGTAATAGCAAGGGAATCAACAAGATGCAAGCTGGAAATAGAAGGAAAGATCATTGAACAAATAATGAGCTTCAACTATCTAGGAGTAAACATATCTAGTAACCGGGATCTAAAAATGGAAACACAAACACAGACCACAAAAGCAGTACAGGTGGCGGGAGCATTGAGAACAATGGTTTGGAGAAACAGATTCATGAACATCGAAAATAAAACAAGAATTTATAAGGCAATGATAAGACCGATATTAACCTATGCAAATGAAACGCAAACTGAAACCAAAGCCACCAAACACAAAATGCGAGTAACAGAGATGAGAATATTGCGGTCAATTGCAGGAGTAACACTACGAGACAGAAAGAGAAACGCAGAAATCAGAAAAAAATGTAAGATCGAAGACGTAGTAAAATGAATGAAGAAGAGAAAGAAAGGATGGCATGACCATGTTCAACGAATGGACGAGAATAGGCTATCCAAAATATGTAAGAATGAAAGACCAGCCGGAAAGCGACCACGAGGGAGACCACCAAAAAGGTGGTTTGAAAGTTGGAAATCGTCCTCCATGGAAGATTAGAACAGGCAACAGGACTAAGTCCTAGTCTATAAAAGGAAGAAGAAGAAGAAGAAGAAGGTTACGCAATGTAAGACAATGGACCGGACTGAGAACGATAGATGACCTAAAGCAAACATTAAGAGACCGGAATAAAATGGAAAATGTGGTCGTAAACATTTAATAATGGATAAGCATGAGAAGAAGAAAAAGAACATAAAAAACTGTGATATAAACGTGGAAAGTGTTTGTTTTTTGTGAACTTTAATACTTTGTTGTGATTTTATGTTTTTTGTCATAAAACTTTTTAAAATAATCGAAAGATTTTCTTTACTTACTTTTCTACCCCACTCTACGCCAACTTTTCCTTTTCGCTATCTTTAAAATTTACCCTCTTGCTACTGTAGCGCCACCCTAATTTAACGCTTTTCGATCGACACTTTTTCATACACAGAGAAGGTTTTCGTTACCTCCACCCACCCTACTGCAATTAAAACTGATCCAGCAAACCAACGATCTATTTTTCTGTGATAAATTTAAAAAAATGGTTAAAAATAAACTTTGTTGTTACACTAGATAAACGTTTGCAGTTTTTTTCTTGGTTCGGAGTTCTTATCCGATTTTGGTTAGTTTTAAGTAAGGGTTTTAAAAAAATAAAAAAAAGTAGGGTGTTTCATTACTAATTGGAAATATAACTATAGAATCCTGAACTCAAAATATGAAGATATAACCCGAATCACCTAGATCAAATGTGTCTCGTGTCTGAGTTACAGGGTGTTATATTTGAAATTTTAAAAATTATTTGCGCCCAGTACTTTAAAACTATTCAAAGTATTATTTTAATATTTGGTTGGGAGTGTAAGTACTATACACCCTACTAAATTATGTTAAATGAAGGTTTCTGACTAATACCAGAGGCGTACGACAGGGGCAAGTGACTGGTTGATCCCTCCCAAATTCTACTTCACTGGCGGAATTGCAATTTTATCACAATTTTTCGGTTTTCCAATACTTTCAACGTGAATATTGTACTTTTTCTTCATGGCGATAAAGTTATTATTTTTCAAGATATTTTGGTTTAAACATAAAGCTGCACAATTATTTTGATTTCAACTATTAATTATGTCGGTGTTTTGGGTCATTTAATAGCATTTATAACGCGAATAAAACTTTATAATCAAAAAAACAAAATTTTATTTATCGACATTTTTTTAACGAATAGATGCATCAAACAATTTAAAACAAATTGTTGTTTTAAATATGTCTTAATCTAAATAAAAGAACAATGTTATTAAGAAGAAAATATTAAACAGCACATAAACAAAATTTAGAAACCAAACAAATGTTCAACGTGACCCCCGTTTATCTTAATAAGTTTATTCAAATTTTATTTGCGTAATAAATACATAAATACAATCAAATGACCCAAAACACCGACATAATTAATAGTTAAAATCAAAATAATTGTTCAGCTTCATGTTTAACACGAAATATCTCGAAAAATAATAACTTTATCGCCATGGATAGAAAGTACAATATTTACGTAGAAAGTATTGGAAAATGGAAAAATTGTGATAAAATTGCAATTCCGCCAGTGGCGTAGAATTTGGGAGGGATCAACCAGTCACTTGCCCCTGTCGTACGCTTCTGGTAGTAGCCAGAAACGTTCATTTAACATAATTTAGTAGGGTGTATAGTACTTACACCAAATATGACAATAATACTTCGAATAGTTTTAAAGTACTGGGCACAAATAATTTTTAAATTTTCAAATAAAACACCATGTAACTCAGACAATAGACACATTTGATCTAAGTGATTTGGGTTGAATCTTCATATTTTGAGTTCAGGATTCTATAGTTGAAATATTTCCTTGGTAATGAAACACCCTGTATATCCTGGGACCCATCGATTGATTATTTTTACATAAAAAGTGTTTTATTAACCTGCGTATTCCTGACTGGGTCTAAACTCCGTTCGAATCCTATAACTCTCGGGCGGTTCAGTGTATTCCCCAGAATCCTCCTGACTAAACGTGAATCCATACTCGCCCTCGCCTGGTACTCCTGTGTTGTACTTAATTTTCTGCGTACTCGAACCGGTATTTAAAATTTCCCGCCTGGGATCATCGAAAGCTACGCGATGCGTAGTCACTACTAGCTTATTATCAAAATTAGTCACTTTTTTATCACTGTAATACGACACAGATTTCGTCCTTATGTCCGGTGGCGCTCCGGGATGCAAACTGATGTTGATCTCTTCGGGGTTGAAACGAATGTCGGTGACAATCGGATTAATAACGGGGAAATGATGAGAAGCAATGTGGTGGTTGTTGTTTTCCGATGGAATGTTATTGTTTACTGACGGAATTCGGTTGAATAAAGTTGTGGCCGTTGGCGGGCTGGCTGATGAGTAGAAAGGAGCGCGCGTCGTTTTTCTTGGGGGGTGCGTCGTCGTCGTCGTCGTAGGTAACGTAGATTTAATTATTAAAGGTTGTTCAGTCTCATTTTCTAAAAAAAATATATTGTTACTTTTTATTAAAATTCTTTATTTAAACTTGATTTTTTATGTTCGATATTAACACATAATGCAGTCCACATCATAATATCAAAGTACAAACAAATTAATTTACAATTGCTTAAATCCTATAACACTATTCTAAAAATGTAAAAGGATCATCCATATTATCACTCCAAAAGTATTTCTTTTATAAGTAACCGTTATTATTTAATATATTATATTATCCTATTGACTGCGCCATGTAACAATGTCTATTTCTTCAAAAAAAAAATTGTGATATTTTATTTTCTAGATTAACACACAATGCTTACAGTTGCAATCTAAGATGTCCCGACGAGCGAGACCTTTTGCTGACAGTGTCGCATTACATCCGTAGCTGTCAACGTCAAGTGACGATCTATTTTACTTTTACTACAATAGCATAAAAACTAGGTATTATATAAGTAAAAAGAATAAATACCTTCTATATTAGAGGATTGACTATGTCCATATAATTCTAAATTTAAACTATAAAATTGTTCAGATTTTGTACAGTCAACTTCGTCTATTCTTTCGCAGACTCGAGTCTCCTACAAAATAAAAATAAATTGTGATTAATAAAAACAAAAATAAAAATGTAACGCTAATCCTTGTTAGACAAAAACGGTTAAAAGCGGTTTAAAACTTCCTTATTTAAGTTCAATAGTTTTTATTTCTACATTTGTCTTAATATTTTTAAATACATAGATATGGTCACGCTTTTTTTGTAGAGGTAGTCAAAGACCACTTCTTTTCACCTGCTATCGTTCTTGCACACTTCTTTTGCTTTTTCTACTTTTATCAGCGCTTTCATACATGCTCGTCTATTGCTGGTACTCTTGACCTGGCGTTTCATTCATCCTTTTTACGAACATTTACGACCATACATAAGTGTAGGAACCAGCACTCCTTTATGCACAGCCAGTCATGCATTTTTTACACGTTCTGGTTGCTCATAAAGTTATGCAGGTCCTCATTATTTGTTTTATTGTCCATACTTTTCTTTTAATATCACAGTCATACTTTCTGTCTCTCGTAAATTTTAAATTCAAGAATACAAACTCTTTTACTCTTTCTCCTTTAATTAGCACCTTCCATTTTGTCACGGTTTCTTCTCTTTTAAAAATCATTACTTTCGTCTTGCTTGCATTCACTTTTATTTCTCTGATTTTAAAGGCATTATGCATAATATTAACCACCTCCTCAGATAATGTTAAGATGACCTGATCGTTGGCTTACCTAAAGAAGGAATTTCTTAATCTATACGCATTTCATTCCAAATCTTTTAAACAACTGTCTATAAATAAGTTATTTAGCCATGGCGAAGTCACACATTCCTTTTTGGCACCTCCTCAGATAATGCTGCTATGACCTGATCGTTGACTCACCTAAATCATTTAACCATTAAATTATTTATTCTCCATCCATACACATTTTATTTCATATATTTTAAACAACCGTCTATAAATAAGATTATTGGTCATGGCAAAGCCACAAATTCCTGTCCAACACCTTTTTGGATTTAAAATCATCCTGTGAAAGCTCTGTTTACGCTGACACAAGCACTGAAATCCTTGTAAAGTGATTTCAGCTCTAGATTTTAAGCAACCAATAACCCCAATACTTGTTTTAAAGTATTTGTCCAAATCTTTCCAAATCTTCTGTTAGAATGGTCTCTCTCTCTGATGATTCGAGGTCTATGTCATCAGCATATATAAACTTTCTTGCCTTGATGTTTGGTAGATATGCTGTGTAAATGTTAAAAAGTAGAGGTGCCAGGACGGAGCCTGGAGGAAGTCCATCGTTCAGTTTATAGCACTTGCTTACTTGTCCGTTTAAGTGTACCTCGAAGAGTCTATTGCTATGCATGTTGTTAAGTAGAGTAGCCATAGTTTTTCAAGAGATGGCTCTAATAAATTTAAGAATCATGCCTTGATGCCATATTGTGTCATATGCGGAGGTTAGATTGACAAGTACTGCTACTGTTTTCTTGTAATCTATATGTGTCGTCAGTGCCATCACCTGATCACAGCAACTCCGGTTAGGCCTAAAACCTGCCTGTTTGACGGGCACATGTTGTAGAGCTCTTGTCGAGATTCTGTTTTACACGAGTCGCTCACGTAGTTTGTAGCAAATGCTCAGGAGTGCAATTGGCTGGTAATCTTCTGGGTGGCTGCCATCTTTCCCGGGCTTAAGCCCGGATTGGATTAACAGTACACACACCAGAAGGGTTGACGTTCAACTAAATGATACGATGAGGACAATTTCTGGCACGATCAAATTCTCACCTCTCCAGTGGTTACCAGTACTGTTCAATATCCCTTCCCCTTACATACGAAGACAGGCTTCTCTGAAAAGTGAATGGCTCAAATGCTGCAACAACTTACAACTGCCCATCCACCAAGACTTTACGAGACAGCATACACAGAGACTAAGGTCCCGGAAACCAGCATAGACTTCAGCTGAAACACTCGTACGAGAAAACTTCCAGCTGAAGACATCCTGGATGAACGAATGAGCTGCTTCAACCTTCAATCTTATAACAGTTTCCACAACTCAGCCAGCCGGATTCAACCTACCAAAGAAAACATGGACAGCGCTGAATCGCGTACGCACTGGGAGATGTGAGTACCTGAAACACAAATGGGGCATCTCCGAAAACCCTGTATGCGACTGAGGCCACCCAACTCAAACGATCCATCACATTGCATTAGGGTATCCAATACGAAGGTTCCATGGCTCAATGCACAACATACATGAAGTCAATGAGAACGTGGTAATACGGCTGTCAAGTCTCGTTATACAATTTAAATGCTAATACCAAATTTATAAATGTGACTGAATAATATTACTACCTTACATATACATATTACACATTTTATTTATACTTTATCTTATGTTAACTTATACTTTGTATTTGTATCTTATCTACAGTTTTGCTGTATTTTGCATGCCAAAAGTAAAAAGACATCTATTGTACTAATTTTAAAAAATGGTTTTTTTTGTCTAAACTAATAATATATGTTACATGTAGCTTTTAGTTTTGTATTTGTACTTTCTATTAATATTTTAATGCATGATTTTACCAACAGTAAACTAAACCTATACTTTATTTCAATAACTTTTTGCATGATAGCGTTCTTATTTTGGTGGTAGTATTACTTTAATTCAATTGTTACAAGACCCAATTAACCTCTCAGATGATGATAGTAATTATATTTCTAATGTAATGTCTTATGATCCAGATAAACAAAAAGATCACAACAAAAAGTTAAAAAAAAAAACTTTGATAAACATACAGTGTCGAATTGTTAAAAGGATAAATTCATTACATTAATTATTGTTCATATTAATAAAAAATCCCGAAACACTTTAATTTTAGATTATTCATCCTTGCATTGAACCCACTTAGAATAAGCTATAATTTTAAAATTTTTAGGAGAAAAATAGGGGCTAGTGATTTAGAATGTCTTTATATTATATTTTTTATTTAATAACAAATATTACCGATAATAATAATGATGTACCACATTAACTTTTTTAATTAAAGGTAATAGCAGTGTTATTAAATAATATTTACCTGATCAAAAACTGTTCCATTCAGGCACAAAAATCTAATATCCATAGGCTCGTCGAGTTGGCCAATAGTGCAAACGTGAAACATTTGACAGTTCGTTTCCAAATCCGCATAATAACCTCCAATGACTTTTCCTACGCATGAGAAATTTGTGTCTGGAAGATTGTCGAAGTCCAAAAACTTAAAAAAAAATTACAAAAATTAAAAGCTAGAGGTAAGTAATAGAAATATACGTTTATATATTTTTACAATTCACAGAAAGTGCCCAAGAGAAATGTCATACATTATACTAAAAAATTTCGGACAACTTATTTACATACGTGAAAAAATTTATTCAAATAATTCAGTAGGTATTGGTATTTTATATTACCCACAAAAATCTCAACATTTCTTACTGAGACAAAACATAACCAAGATAATGGTGGTATATTTTATTTTTACTCTTGTATTCTTCGTTACTGGGTACTTTAAATATACAAAAATTTTAAAAATTAAAAAATAGTAGGTATAAACAGTGGGCAAAGAAAGAAATTAAAATCGACAGCTCTTATCTAAATCATCTACGCTTTGCTGATGACATTGTACTTATTAGTTGCGACAGAAACGAACTATGCTAGAAGATCTAATGCACATATCGTCGGCAGTGGGACTCGAGATGAATGTCAGCAAAACTAAAAGGAGAACATTTGGAAATTCAAGGCCAAATAATAGAAAACGTAGATCAGTACATATACCTTGGACATGCAGTAAAGCTTGGAAAAGAAAATCAAACGGCAGAGATAGGCAGAAGAGTAGCTTTGACATGGTCGGCTTTTGGAAAGCTCCAATATATATTTAAAGATGCCAATATGCCAATATGCCAATACGCCAATATGCCAATATGCTTGAAACGAAAGGTATATTAAACTTGCATACTGCCAGTCTCAACTTACGGTCTAGAAACCACCACATTAATAGAAAAAAGTGTAAAAAGAACCAAAGTCACCGATATCATAGAGCGTGTCGCACACCTTAAGTGGCAATGGGCTTGACATGTGGCTAGACAAAACGACAGCAGATGGACAAAAAAGTTTATTAAGTGGAGACCCAGAGAAACAAGAAGAAGCATAGGTAGACCTCCAAAAAGATGACTAGATGATGTGAAGAGAACAGCGGGGACCCATTGGCAGCAAACAGCTCAAGACAGAAACGCATGGAAGAGATTAGAAGAGGCCTTTTTCCTGCAGTGGGTAATAATTGGCTGAAGAAGAAGAGGTATAAATATTCGGTCAAAGTTGTTTTATTATTAACGACTCATGTTTACGATTTCCTTTTATGAGCAATTAGGTCAAAGCAACAGTAGCATTGACATTGTCTTTTGTTTTTTTAATATGTGATTGTATATACTTAATTATTAAGTAAGGTATTCAGATAGCCATCAACCTTACAGGAAAAAATTAGCTGTATTAAAAGTATATAAAGAATTCAAATTCTTACAATATGGTTTCATTGTGAGTAGATAGAATCTGTAAATATGTTAAGTGGTTTTCAACCATTTTAAGGTTTTAAAAAAATATACAGGGTGTTTCAAAAAAGGGGACCTCATCTTTAAGATAGGTAGAAAACTGAAAAATAATTTGCTTTGTAAAAAAATTTCGTAACGCCATCCGTATTCAAAATAAAGGGCGTTTCTGTTAAATAAACCATTTATCTAATATGCAGTTAACGAAATTCAAACGACTTTAACACTGACAACTACTGTCATGCAGTCAGACAACAATTTGCTAAGGGCAGGCGTTTTACACAAAAGTAAACAACTTTTTATTTAAACTTACAATAATAATGCCATATTTATACTGAGCTGACTGCGGAAAAAAACTTTTTCACCAGCGGCAGTTTTACTTTTCCTTTTTCCTCCGCCGTGTTGCCATGAAAACGCTAAATAATACGATTGCATTTCTAACAACACACAAAAATTATGAAATAATTCTTATAAAACTGATAAAAAAAAATGATTTTAAACGTCATTTTTATTTGATAAAGAAACATTAAATGTACAATTTGTCAATGTTGCATTTTAAAAATTAAAAGCATACAATAATGTAGAGTGCTCGAGTGTTCGATTCTCGGCAAATGCATTCTTTTTGTGTTTTTACCATTTAATACATAATTTTTTTAGTAAATAAAATAAATCGAACTAAAAAGCGAGAAATAATTTATAGTTTAAAAAAACTAAAAAACACCCTTTTAGAAATAATCAAACTAAAAAGTAAAAAAAAATTCTTAACATAGGAATAAAATTACTGACGAGAAAGTTAATGTCACTGTCAAAAAAAAATTAATGTCAATCAATGTCACTGCTTTGTATGATATTTTTAAACTAACCCTGCGTTTCGGAATGAAAGCACCCCCACGCTTTTAGAACAGTGACAATAACTTTCTCGTCAGTAATTTTATTCCTATGTTAAGAATTATTTTTTACTTTTTAGTTTGATTAACTCTAAAAGTTTTATTGATAAAGATAAATTTGAAACACTCACATCCTTTTTATCTGATATATTTTATTTGAGTATTAATAATGATCCAGCGCAATATATAAAAAAATACTGTACTACTGTTTATTCGAGATTTTTGGACAATATTGAATCTCTATAATATGTATCTTATTAAAGTTATGATAAGTCAATAATTTCTATTATAGAACATAGTGATGAGATCTAAAAATGTCTTTTCATTTAGTATTTATCTTTACATAATGTATAATGTATGTTTCTACGTATGTATATATTTTTTATGAATAAATATTTTTCCTGAAATATTGAATAAAACTTTTTTATGTAATTCGTTTCTTTAGATTATTTGTCTTGAAAAAATAATATACAGATTTAATTTCGAAGAAAAAACGACCGCACAATTTTTCTTGCTTAACTTTCTAGTAAGTTTTCTTTCTTTGAAGATTAGTTAGTAATTAATAACAGAACTTTCTTAAAATACCTATTATATAATTTTAGCCTTGGGTACCTTAATGTTAACCGTTTGATCTTCACAGTTGAAGACACTTTTAAAATTACATACCACTTCAAATTCGTCCTAAAATAACTACCATCACGTTCCATACAAAGAGAAATTATTGCATAAACGCATATGCGGACGCAAAAATTCAGTTAAATAATTGTCGAATTTAAATAATTTATTCTTACAAAAACGATATGAATAAAGCAAGAGAGAAAAACTAATTACGACAGGGATAAATATGATGGGTAAATATTTAAAAAAAAATTAATGTAGTATGAATTTATGAATAAAAAAAGGAAATCAGCACATAGGATTTTTTATGGAAGATAAAATCTAAAGGTGATAAAAATATCTCCGACGAACCATAAGCTCCCTACAACGTTTGCGATAATATGAATCCTCAGCCATTTTTCAATAACAGAATCATGGGCGTTACTTTTGGAATAATTTAGGTTAAAATAATCATATTTGTACGAAACAAAGAATTTCCAGCCTTTCAATTTAGAATAATGTTAAATTTTTGGCTTTTTAAATGACTGTTACATTAAAAGTTAATTTTCTAAACACAAGCAACAATTAACTAAAACAATACTGAATAATGGCATATGGTATAGAAGCGAGAGAGGATACCGACAAGACCAAAAGGATGCTACGAGTCGCCGAAATGTCAGTACTGAGAACAATAGCCGGAAAAACAAGAAGAGATCACGTAAGAAACACTGACATTAGAGCACAATTCGACGTACAGGATGTGGTGAGATGGGGAAGGCAGAGGAAAAGAGAATGACGATAGACTACCACGCATTGTACTAGAGGGAAAACCAGCAGGGACCCGTCCACCAGGAAGACTATCAAAGAGATGGAGAGACAGCTGGCAGTCCACATCTCAGGAAATATTACAGAGGCAAGTGCGGAATCAACAGATCATTTAGATCTCTAACAAGTGGAAGAAGAAGAAGAAGAAGAAGAAAAAGAAGAAAAAGAATACGTAAGGGAAGGAAGGAAGGAAGCTGGAAGCTAGAGGCAGGTATTAGCAACACGCAATTCGGATTTAGAGATGGCTTAGATACTCGAGAGGCACTGTTTGGTTAAAATGTTTTAATTCAAATGGCCAGGGACGTAAACTGCGATGTTTTCACTTGTTTCATTGATTTTGAGAAAGCGTTCGATAGAGTTAAACATGATAAGCTAATATGCAGATGACACTGTATTGATTGCTGACAGCGCTAAAGGACTTCAAAGACTGATAGATAGGGTGGTCAACATATATCAAGAATATAACATGTGGTTAAATATATCAAAAACTATAATTATGATAGTAAAAACGACAAAAATTACCAATTCTTTTTGAATGAATCCCTACTACAAAAGTACCAACAATAACGTACTTATGAGCAAGCCTGAACGAGAAATGGGACCATTCTTACGAAATTAAAGTAAGGATTGAAAAAACACGATCATCATTTAACCGTATTAAAAGGTTCTCTGTAGCATGAAAACAGTAAAACAACGGAAACTGTCATACTTTGGGCATATAATGCGGAACAACACAAAATACATGCTGCTTTAACTTATAATGAAGGGTAAATTCGATGGAAAAAGATCGCAGGGAAGACGTCGAATATTATGGCTAAGAAACAATGAAAACAATGGACAGGTCTGACATCAATAGAATTATTTCGATCTGCCTTGAACAAAATCAGATGGGCCAGACTTATCGGTGCCGTCCACTAAAGATAGGGCACATTGAGAAAAAGAATACGGATTAACGACAATTCGATCTAATTTTACCAACAAACTAACTCAGAAGCATAGATTACTGCGTTATTACTAACTTCTAACTGTCTGTGTAAGCTTTTTAAACTTCTTTTTCTTATTCTTAAGGTGCCGTGATTGCTTGTCGATCGTAGGCTCTCATATTGCACAGCATATTAACAATCACAGTCTTATTTTCAGCGGCGTGGAATAATTCACTGGTAGTTTTTCTAAACCACTGGCGTAGATTTTTAAGCCAGGAAGTACTACGTACGTAAATTGACTCAGTTGTTGGTAAAATAAATACTTTTCGAATACTAAGTAGAAGTTGATGAAATGTATACTTACAGAATGTGTGTTTAATTTTTCAACTTTACTGATTACATTTTGTAAATAAATGATTAACACGTTGAGCCCCTGCGCGGTCCATAGGCAGGCAACTGAACTTTCCTCACAACCCAGCGCGGGCCTATGGACCGCAAGACGTATTTTATTTCAAACCTTCTCCAAAGACCAAGGGACCGCCATTTCTTGGGTTTTACAGTTGGGTTTGACCGCCCTGGGTCCTTGAAACATTACCTTACACTTGGGCTGTTTGATTTTTGTTTCCTGATTTTTTACTTCATCGTAAACCCAAAAAGCTTACTTTTATATTTTGGTTAGGTTTTTTCGACATAATTTAAATAAACTTGGATTATAACATATATGTGCCATGTTTACATTACCTGTACATATTTTCATAAATTTTTTTATATTTGGGTACAAAAAATTATTTTGCAAGTTTCATACTGCAGTAGGGTGTAATTTCAAAGAAAACAAATGAAAAGATTTATTTCGAATGAAAAGTGCAAAAAAATTCATATTTTTTGTGAGCGGTCCAAAGGCCTGCTCTGGGCTCTGAGGAAAGTTGTATCGATAAACTTTCCCTCGGGTTTAGAGCGGGCCTATGGACCACACACAAAAAGCATAATTTTTTCGCACTTTTTATTTCAAATGAATTTTTTCATTATTTTTTCTTGAAATTACACCCCTTATGGAGACTAAAATAGTGCAAAAAAATTATTGGGCCAGTGGGAAATTTCATCGATTTTGGTTGGGGCACAACGTGTTAAAAATAATTTATGCAAAAATAATGTATAATTAATTATCTCTGTAAATTTCCTTGTTTTTTATGGTAAAACTAAACTGTAATTATAAAACGTAATGTAAAAAATTTAAAATATGTTACTACTTTCCAATTCCAATTGATTTTACGCATCAAAAGGAAAATATTTGTGTGCACGATAATAAACTTACTTTTAAAGAAATCCAAAGACTCAGTAAAAGTTTTTCAATTTTAATAAAATGTGTACAGAATGTTTTTTTTCATTACACAAGTCAACACGAAGTTGGAGTCTGAGTTCAATATGTTTGATTTTGATTACATATTTCAAACTAATGAAAGAGTTAGCTTTTGTAGCTAACAAAACGAAATTTGAAATTTTATGAAAATTCTCTATTTTTAAAAATTTATTTATAAGTATATAAAAATAAAACAAACTTATAACCACATTTACATTACTTTTGTTTACAAAACAGAGTTTAAAATAATTTTACAAATACAAAAAAAATACAAACAAGCTTTAAAAATGAATACTTTTGGTACTTCTTCTCGTATTAGCTCCCAAATGTTATCACCGATCATGTTCTCATTAAATTGTCCTTGATAGCATTGAACAAAGTCCATCACATCCTGGTAAAAACGTTTTCTTTGCTCTTCTCCAATATCTTTATATTGGTCCAAGTAAGCATAAACTTAAAAAGACATTTTGCAACCCATAAGTTTAAAGTTATCAAGCATAGTGGAAATAAGCTCTTGTAATTCTCAACTTTTTTATTTCCAAAAAAATCATGGATTTTTGCTTTCAGACTGCACCACGCTTCGGGCTTAATATTCTGTTTTTATATATGAAATTCAGTCCGTTTTGACCAAGGATGCTGGTGGCGGTAAATTAAATTTGCTCTATTATCCCAAAAAAAAACATGAATATTTATTTATCATTGTATAAAGTAATTTATTAATTAAAAATGAAATTTTTAGTTACTTTTCTATGTAGACAATAAGAAAATATTCATTGAATAAAAGACTTGTATTATACTTTAAGGGTTGTTACATTTAAAAAAAAACAAAGTTAATAAATATTGCATTTGATAACTCCTCGAGGCATGCTTGCGTTTTCTTGTTGAAAAAGGGGTTGAATTAACCCTCATATGTGTAGCAGTGCAATAGACTGCAGTAGGTATTTACATTCATTTTTCTGTCAATAATAACTGAAGGTTACCTGCTACTGTATATAACACCGTTTAACAGAAAAATCCTCTTTATAAAAATATCGTGTGTTTTGTAACATTTGGACTTAAGCTACTGTACAACTGACCCCCAAATGTTTATATTGGCCTCAAATTTCTTGGACATGACATACCTGGCCTAATGACCGAACTGAACTTAACATATACGCCCGAAAAAATGGAGACTATACATAGATTCGTCTAAAACAAGTCTAAAAAATGTTTTACTTTTTAATGGAAACGAGCATCCATCGGTTCCTATAAGTCATTCGGTAAATATAACAGAAACATTCGACAATCTTGAGATGTTACTAAGATGTTTAAAGTGCGAAGATCAGAAATGGAACATATGTGCAGATTAAAAAGTGGTGGCGTTACTGACAGAACTGCAATCAGGATATACAAAATACTGTTGCTTTTTGTGTGAATGAGACAGCTGTGCAAGAGACAAACATTATAAAATTTAGGTTTGGCCTCCACGTGGCGTTAAAAATTTGACCCGAGAACCATTAGTTCAGAAGAAAAAATATATATACCTCCACTTCACATTAAGCTAGGTCTAATTAAAAATTTTGTTAAAGCACTGGATAGAGAAGGAAATGCTTTTAAGTATTTAAAAGAAAAATTTCCACGTATAAGTGAGGCCAAACTTAAAGAAGGAAATTTTGTTGGTCCCCAAATTAGGCAATTGTTTGAAGATGCGAACTTCAGGAAAATTTTAAGTGACAATGAAAGTCGGGCATGGAATGCATTTGAAAGTGTTTGCAACAATTTTCTTGGAAATAATAAATCAGAAAATTATCGTGAACTCGTGGAAGAACTACTCTCAGCCTATCATATTTTAGAATGCAACATGTCACTAAAACTTCACTTTCTCCATTCTCATTTGGACTTTTTTCCTGAAAATTTAGGAGCAGTATTAGATGAGCATGGAGAACGATTTCACCAAGATATTGCCTCCATAGAGAAAAGGTATACAGGAAAGTGAATCCCGAATATGTTAGAGCACTAATACGAGACACATTCAGAAGTTTTTATAAAAGAAAGACGTTAGGCAACTAAATATTAAACCGATCAAAAATTATTTAAAAATTTTTATACTGTACCTAAGCTAACTGTGAATTAAATGTATTTATTATACGTTTTTAATTGTTTAAATTTAATAAATCGGCATTGAAAGGGGTTTTTATTGACTTTTTCTTAATATCAAAGCACATGTCCATCCCTTATCATTGGAGGCTGATATCGAAAATCTGATGCCAGATCCGGAGTCAGCAGGCCAAAATATATAAAATCCAGCCAAAATCATTCCAGGGAGGAAAAAAGCGTTTTAAAATGTTCGTTAGTAATAATCGCACTCCATACCATCAAACCCCGTGTAACAGCCGTATGCCTCTCTACAGGAAATTCTAAATTTCTACGTTCTTTGTGTTCTAAATAAAACCTTCTTTAAAGGTTAATCATAATTATTTTATCTTAAAATTTTGTGAAAATATTTTTTTGACATTTAAACTATCAATATTTGTTTAATTTTTTTCAACAAAATTTAATTTTAAGACTAGCGATGGATTAAATTGTATGTGACATATAGACTAAATTATACAGAGTGGCCGATAATTAGCAGTTAATTATTGCTACTTTTAAACCATTATAACTTTTTTTAATTCAAATGGAAAAACCTGTATTTTATCACACATTTTATGACTTCTATAGGCTAAAAATTTGGAGAGTAGTACGTCAGGAAGATACGTTGTCTCAAAAACTGTTTATCACCGTCCTAGAATATGTTTTCAAAAAGCTAGATTGGTACAGAAAAGGTCTAAAACTAGACGGCCAAAGTCTGTCAAACTTTCGGTTTGCAGACGACATTGTCTTACTAGCTGACAACTTGGAAGATATTAAGTTTTTTACTATTTTTTTGGGCACTATCTTTTAGTCGACCCCATCATCATCCAATGAAAGGCCCATAAGATTTACTGACTATTTATATTCAGACAACGCTTTAGGAATACGGTATAATAATAATAATAATAATAATAATAATAATGGTTTATTTGTCAATCACATACAATACAGTAGTATAAGGTAAAGATATACAAATAAACAGAAATAACCACGAAGTAAAACGAGTTACTTGTGTATGATATAAGAAGACAAAATATTTAAAAATATGATAATAAACTATATAATACCTACAATATAATAATATATACAAACTTTACAAATTTACAAATACTATTGATTATAGTTGATTAATTGGGTAAGAAGTCAGGGATAGTTTTAAATAATTTTCTTTATTTTTCGAATAGTTCCCACATGACCTCACGTGGCAAAGTTAAGACAAAGTTTTTGACCTTTCGTTTAAACAGGGACAATTTGAGTTCCTCTCTTATATCACAATGGAGTGAGTTATAAATTTACGGACCCAGAAAAGTATAACATCATTGTCCAATACTTTTTTGCATGTTAGGCGTAACAAAAATTGATTTATGTCGAGTGTCATATATGTATGTATTATAAAAATTAATTATTGTTTATAAAAAACCTGGCAACGTAATACTTTTGGCAGATAGAAATGAAAGTAAATAAAATATGTTTATCGTATGTCTACGCTATGCACTTTGAAATTTTCTCATAATTCAAATTTTTTCGTTGCACAACATACTTACGTAACTTTCCCACCAATTCAGAAGTTTGTTTTAAAAAATATCGCTGATTGTTTTCATTTTTGGAAATCGATTTAGTTTTTAAAATAAAGCGTTAGTAATTGAATTGCAACTAAGCAATTTGTTTTCTACAGGAGCAATTGTTTTTAACTAATTTTAACCCGTTAAAAAAATCAACGGTTCGGGTGTTGTATTAATAAATTTTTATCGTGCGCGATTGTATTTTCTCATAAAGGTTACGATTTATATAATTGTATGTAAATACTGTTAGCCAAACTATTAAAAATAATTATGAATTCAGAAACATTATGTTAATTATTTTCTTCTTTTTTACTTTCCTTCGATCGTGAGAGCTTTCAAATCGTAAATATTTATCTTTTTTTGTTCAATTACCAACCGTTTATCGAAAATTTTTCATCTAAATGGTGACAATTGGTATTGTAGTTAAAGTGTGTTTTCTATAACGAATAATTTGCTAGATATAACCCGGTAGTCCCAGTGAATTGCCAGCAGTTTTAAGTCAATAACTGAACAAAGTACAGTTAATAAAATAAACAATAATAACCCTGAACAACAGTATCAAATTTATACTTTTATTCTAGCAGTTGCCCGCCACTTCGTCCGCGGGAAATTTAGTTTTATCATACTATCTTTGCGTTACATTTTTGCGGTTGGGCCATTGGTATAGGCACTTATGTAACCTAGATCTTTTTTCCTTTGTGACTACTGCCGTGTCACAAGGGCAACCGAATTCCAGTACGCTGGCTTTGGATTTGGTATCGTGCGAATAATCGTATCAGCTAAGAAAAAAAGATTTATTTAGAATCACTTTAATTTTATTTATATTTACAGATTTATCATTTATTAAATATATTTTTTTCAAGCACAAGAAAGATATTCTTTTCTTACCACTATTTCTAACTCTTTGGATTAAATTTTTTGAGAGGGAAAGAAGATGCAAGGACGAATATACCTAATTTTGACAATAATAAGTCACATTTTAATTTATTATTTGTAAAAATTAATTGGTAAATGCACTCGGTTTGTACACATTACATTCTTGCGGTTTGGCCATTGGTATCGGCACCTATATCACCTAGATATTTTGATCCTCTGTGAATACCACTGTGTCTTCAGGGCATCGGAATTCCACTCCGCTGGTTTTGGCAAACCACAGGATTTCTGTTGGCTCTGTCTTATTTAAATCACTTGGTTTCATTATCATGCGGCCCCAGGTTTAGTACCCGTACAACGCTAGCATCGGGCAGCAACACAGAATGTGTATTGCTCTCTTCCTCTTCGCCGCATAGTCGGCAGTTTTTCTCAGCCTCCAGCTAAAGTTTAAAGAGGTGCGCCCATTGTGCGTGCTGCTTAGCCTACTTAGGTTCGTCGTCTACAGTGCGTCTGCCCTCTTCTGGAGAGGTTTTTTATCAGCTGTCTTGATGTTCTGCAGCCAGTATTTGCATTTCACTGAGCGATATGTTCTTGCTCAAGGATTAGTTTTAACTCATGTTTCGTTTCGGCAATAGGCAATCCGACCAACTGGCTTCTTGATTCTTGGAATCCATGTAAGAGTGACCTTATTTGCAGTCGCTAACTCAGTGAGGGCCTGCATGCAGACCCACACCACTGATGATGTTGTGGTTCAACTCACGAGGGCCCCAATGGCCGCGCGACAGTCAGTGAGAATATAAATCTCACTGTTGGTCACTCTGTTTTCTGTCAGGTGCGTGGCATACCTGAGTATGGCATAGACCTCGGCCTGGAAGACCGAGGCGTATTTCCAGAGGGGTATGCTTTCCCTGTGGTTGCAGGATACTTCAAACACACCTGCCCCGTATCGTCTCTGGTACCCTGATCTGTCAGTGTATCATCACTTCACTCCTGGGCTGGTCAATGGTGTTTTCTTCAACCAGTATTCTCTGGTTGGTATTTTTGTTTTATAGTTTTCTCCTATCAAGGTCGTTTTGTAAAAGTATATTAAATTATATTAACATCATTTTTAAGCCAATAAATAATTGGCATTGTAATGATGTTATTCAAAACAGTGTTACACAAAAGCTAGACCGCATTTTGGATATCGTGATCTAATTAATAGTCATTTATAAGAAACCGTATATCAAATATATGAAAGCACCGACCACAGGGCTTGCACGATATGTAAAGGATACAAGAATGTGCCCCAAAGGTGCATTCAATAACACATTTTAAATTGCTATCAATGGTTGGCCTCACTAATTTAATGCTATTTGTTTTAAATTGTACGAAATAGTACAATTTATAACTGTAATATCGAATGATAAAGAGCTGAAAGAGTTTAAAATATTTTTTTCGACAAAACTCTAATTCAGTTTTCATGATTATAAAATTCGTGATACTTATGACGTGATATTTTAGCTGTGGATTGTAAAAAGTTCTGCAGTTAAAAAACAAAATAAAAATTAAACATAAAAATCACAGTTTAAGTATTTTTCCTGATAAACTAAAATGTGATTACTTGTAATAAAACTTGAATATTCCAGTGTGATCCAGAAACCAAGAAACAATCACTAAGAATTAATAAAGTCAAGATGAGCAAATTTAAAATGAAAATGATGGTCTTCTGGATTGACTTTCCGGATTTTAAATTTTTAGGCGTCAAGCAAGTTAGAATTGTTTGTAGTTGGACGCCAGAATTTTTTTTTTAAAAGTATAAAATTTTAAAGTTTATTTGCTATACGAAATCAGTTTCCTTCTATTTTTGACGGAGCAATGAAGCCGAAAATGCAAAAATTGTGTAATATAAAAAAAATGTATTTACAGTTTTAACCCAGTCGTCCTTATTATTTTATTACTATACAGGGTGTTTCAAAAAAAGGTGATGCCGTCTCGATTTTGTTGAAACTACCAAATAAATTGTAATGAAATTTTTTACGAATATGTTTTAGAAGCTGATACATCCCATGAATTTGTTTTTACATCTGACTCTCATAGAGGGCGCTAGTTACACGGTTCGTACCAAGTAGTATTGAACATAACTTTTTTAAGGTTAGATTTATTCATTAAAATTTTAAGTGAACTTAAACATTATTCAATTTTACACCAAAAAGGTACTCTTGGTAAAACTCAATACTATGTACCGTTTTCTGAATATTTTGATTAAAAATTATGAAGTAATAACCGATGCTGGTATAAAGTAATGATAAAGATATTAATTATTATTTTTATTAATTAGTATGCGTTATGTGAATAAAAAAATTTTTGTCGCGTAAACGAGACCTTATCGATAAAACAGATACATGTTAAAAAATTGGGATTGAGGGCTTTCCTTTCTTGTAACGTTTCACAAAAATCCATTCTACAGTTTTGATTACTTAACCTCTTAAACAATAAATTATAAGAACCTCTATATATTTTTTTATGGTCATCAAAGTTTATAAGTACAACTCATTAACAAATGAAATACTATGATAAGTTTCTGTAGAAGCTGTTACGATAAGAAAGAGAAGGAACAATGGTACATCTTCTTTGCCACTGCCCTGCCCTAAGCAGAAAACGGCTTTCTATGCTTGGAAAACCAAACTTTGATGACTTATCTGATCTCAACTCAATTAGTATCTGGACAAGTGAAGAAGCGCATGCAACATTATATAGATAGGCAGGGAGAGTACTTTAAAGGGGAGCATGGTTAAATTGTAATAATTTAAAAATAAAGTAGCTTATTGTATTTTACTTTCAGATCTTGTACTTCCCCTGAGCCGGCTTTTTGACATCTTTATTAAAATATTTTTTTAAAAACGGTTGTGTCAGAAAGTATTTGATAAGATGACCTGTATATAAACCTGATCTTGTGGAGTTAAAGTCACGATAATGATTCCGTTTTAATTAATTCGAAAGGATGTGTTTAACTTACGACTAAAAAGGTAGGCAAAGTAAAAGTCCTCGCCCATTTCTTTCATCAGCTACTTACTTTAACCGAATAAATTCACGATTTCGTTATAAATTATAACAAAGTCATATCGGACTCTTTACGTAATAGTTTTAGATCGTTAAGATTTCAGATAAATAAGCAAAAAAACGATATTCGCCTATTACGGTGAGTAATGGTGCATTCTTGGACACAGACGAAACTGTTTACATGACAGTCACGAAGTCATCTAGATGGTAATCTTAACAGTTTGACCGGTTTGACTTTTTCGCGCTGCCCGCAACACGCGTTCACTTCATTAGGATAAAAACTGTTGCACTACGTTCTCAAATTACTACAATAATTGGCGTGTTAAAAATGTTCCGCATTCTTTTTATTTGACTTACATAACTAACGCGCATTTTTTTAGCATAAAAACGAATTAAACTATTAACCATATTAATTTACAATAGAGACTTTATCTATACGTTTTATTTACGCAAACTTTCACTTTAATTTAGCCAAAAACACAAACTGTTCCTCGTCCGAGACAAAAAGTGTACTTATAAAAAGTTACTGACGCCTTTAACTACCTTCCAAACCGTTTTTTATGTTTGTACTAACCCAAAACGACAACAAATACTTTACCAGCAGTAGTAAGTCAGTAACAAGGGTTCCAGGGTTCCATTTTGTCCCACACCTTATTTCTTTTACACATCAACGACCTGTTGAAAACCACCACGAACCCCATTTACAGTTTCGCAGATGATAACACACACCTGTCTCAACTTTTATATCCTATCGATCACTTTCGGTAAATGATACAAATAGACTCAGACAGGAACAGGTTGATTCCAACAATAGAGATCTTAAAGCAATCGTCGAGTGGGGAACCAACAATCTTGTTCAGTTGCCACGTCTTTTTCGTTCTCTAAAGAGTGCTCTGCTAGCGGTTTCTCTACTGGCAAATTATGCCCGAGCTCAGCCGTAGAGGGTAGAAGAAAGAAATATAAAAGTGAGCCGCGCCACCGACTTAGACGGTTCAAGCCGGAAACCCCTAGGTCTTATAGACACTAGCAGAGCCACAAGATAAACAACTAGATTATGGTGAACCAAATAAATAAAATTATAGCAAAAATATGTTGGATACTTTACTCGCACAATAATTCAAGGTACACAGCTCAATAGCAACATTATAACAAATATAGTCAAAATTAACAGCTAGGTAAAATTTTCTTGCTAAAACAAACCAAAAATTTAAAATTTACCACTTTATAAAATAACCAGAACAGAAGTAAGAGTAAGAGTAAATTCCTTAAATCATCCCATTACAATGTCCGGAAATACCCTTGAACCAAGTCCCTCCATCTCGATTTTGGGAGTCACGGTGTCCAATAATATGTCTTGGCATGACCATGTTGCAAACATCGCAAAGTCGGCAAGCCAGAGGCTAGGTTTTCTGTGGAAAGCCAGAAAGTTTTTTACTACTGATCAACTGTTGACGACGTACAAGGCTCAAATCTGACCTCTACTGTAATATTGCTCGCACATTTGGGGTTCAGCACCAAGGCATTCTCTTCGTCTTCTAAATTCTATTCAGAAAAGAGCCATTCGCTTGATAAACAGCTCAACTCTCACAGATACCCTTCACCCTCTATAACATAGAAGAAGAGTTGCAGACCAGTCATTACTCTACAGATATTTCCATGGCAGATGCTCCAGAGAAATAAAAACTCTTGTACCACCATTGGCCACATTCGGCCGAAGAACTCGGCACGCTGATCAGTCTCACCCATTTACTCTCAAGATTGACACTACATGGACCAATCTCCATCAAGTACCGGTACTGCTTTATTTGTTTAGTTTTTACTGGCTTGATAAACGAACATACTGATATGCGACTTGTATAGAAATCAGGGTTTTGTTCAAAACAGCAATTTTTTCGTAACAGCTATAATTTTATTTTAATACACTATTTGTCGTATTTAACTTGGAAGTTATGAACGAATAACGAATAACGAATAACGAATAACGAATAACGAATAACGAATAACGAATAACGAATAACGAATAACGAATAACGAATAACGAATAACGAATAACGAATAACGAATAACGAATAACGAATAACGAATAACGAATAACGAATAACGAATAACGAATAACGAATAACGAATAACGAATAACGAATAACGAATAACGAATGACGAAGCGAATATAGGATTAGCGAATAAAGGATTAGCCAATAACAAAATAAATGAATAGTATAAGGCTTTGCGCACGTGTTAATAAAATTTAGAACAAATAGGATAGTTGAATATTTTAAAATGCAGAATTAGTTACCCATGAATAAAAACTAGAAAGCTTTTTTATTTATGCGGCATTTGTAATTTTTTTTCTTTATAACTTTGCTGTAGTCGAATTTATGTTTCGACTCGTTTTTATTTTCATTTTTTTATTTATTAAACTGGTTGTTACATTTTTTTATTTATTTCAAAAAAAGGTGACAACTCGTTCAACTCGTTAAAATGTACAGAGGTTAAATTTGTTTGAGGTTTTATTCATTAATTTTAGTAATTTTTATTATTAAGAATTACTTGGCGCTCAACGGCATTTCAGTTTTAGTAAAATTGGTTCAGATATTTTTAAATATAAAAAAAAAGAATTGATAGATCCGCGAACTGATTCATCTGTTTTCTCGAATTGAATTTATTTGAGAAGTCAACAGTTTGAGATATTTTGGTCTCTAGGCGAAAATTTAGTGAGTGACAGTTATTATCTAATGTTTGTTAGTTTTAAGATATAATTGGTAGGTCGTTTTTATTGTAAAGCTTTTCCATAAAAATGTTATTTTTTTTTTACTAAAAATAGTCGCAAAAAGGGTAGACTATTAGAAGGGCATTATAGAAAGGAGATGATTGTGAACCCGTTTTTTAAAAAGGTGCAGGTCATAGTTCTCTGGAAAAACTAATTTTGGAAGCTTGTTCCATTCTGTCGCAGCCCTGTAAAAGAAGGATTCTTGATGGAGATTGGTCCTTGTAGTGTCAATCTACAGAGGTATCTCACTGATAAATACTGCCTATAAGGTATTGGTAAATATCCTGTTGGAGAAATTAACACCATTCGCAGAAAACAGTCTGGGGAAATACCAAGCGGGTTTTTTAAGAGAAAGATCAACTATCGATCAGCTTTTTGTCTTAAGACAACTCCTAGAGAAAGGATGGGAGTTCAATAGAACAATACATAACCTTTTTATAAACTTCGACAAGCGTATGACAGTGTGGAAAGAACCCAAGTGTGGAACGCAATGGCAGAACTCTTATTTCCAAAGAAACTCATCCAGATGACAAAACTATGTATGGACGGTGGTAGATCTAAGGTACGAGTAGGCAGCGTTTTGTCTGAACAGTTCGAAATACAAAACGGGATTAAACAGGGAGATGCCTTGTCACCCTTATTGTTTAACATCGTCCTAGAAAGAGCCATAAGACGGGCAGACATAAAAACTGAACTCCTATCTACTGAAGGCACCAAACTAATACTGGCTTATGCAGATGACATTGACTTAGTCGGTAACACTATCTTGACAATGAAAGAGATATTCAATAAAATAGAAGGAACAACTAGCGAAATGAGACTAAGGATTAATGAAGAAAAAACTAAATATATGTGCGTAAACCGACTCTGAAGAAGAGACAGAATAGGACAAAATGTATCAATAAACACGTATAACTTTGAAAGAGTGGAACGTTTTAAATATCTAGGCGCAACAATCACAGTAGATAATGATATTACTGATGAAATAAAAGGAAGAATCCAAGCCACAAATCGATGTATATACTCCCTAAATAACGTCCTTAAATCAAAAAACCTGAGACGGACATCCAAAATAAAAATATATAAGTATTATTATACCAATACTTACCTATGGAAGTGAAACATGGACAATGACTTAGGCGAACGAAGAAAAACTCAGACCTTCCGAACGCAAAACACTGAGAAAAATCTTCGGACCTCATTACGACCCAGATTCAACTCAATATCGAATTAGAACTAATGATAAACTCAAACGACCATATAATGACAGTGATATCGTCCAAGAAATAAAATCTCAACGTCTGAGATGGGCTGGCCACGTACAGAGACTCCATAAAGAAAGATTGGTGAAATTGATATGGGAAGAGATTCCAGCAGGCAAAAGACCTTTAGGCCGCCCCGCATGCGATGGAGAGACAACATCCAAAACTACCTGCTGAAAATTAACGTTCCTCTCGACACAAACATGATGGAAGATCGAGAATATTGGAAGAGAGTAGTAAAGTCAGCCAAGACCCACCCTGGGTTGTAGCGGTAACCGAAGAAGAAGAAGAAGTGTCAATCTTGAGAATAAATGGGTAAGACTGATCAGCGTGCCGAGTTCTTCGACCGAATGTGGCCAATGGTGGTACAAGAGTTTTTATTTCTCTGGAGCATCTGCCATGGAAATATCTGTAGAGTTATGTCTGGTCTGCAACTCTTCTTCTATGTTTTATTAGGTGAAGGGTATCTGTGAGAATTGAGCTGTTTATCAACCGAATGGCTCTTTTCTGAATGGAATCTAGAAGACGAAGAGAATGCCTTGGTGCTGAGTAAAGGTCGGATTTGAGCCTTGTACATCGTCAACAGTTAATCAGAAATAAAAAACTTTCTAGCTTTCCACAGAAAACTACATTATTCTTGGTCTATATTGTGAATAGTTTTCCTGTGGAAGTCATATGGATTTTTATTTTCTTGTTGAATTTTTTTTGCAATTGGGCGTTAACTGCGAGTTTTTAATTTGTTTCAATTTTGTTACTTTTTTTATTTTTCCTATTATAAGGAAATGTGGGCTACACAAATTTTCCCTCGGGCTACCGGCAGCGATTACTGGCTAAGTTAATCCACAATCTAAGAACATTTAACATCAAATAAATTATAAAATAATTACTTTATTGACATATTAAAAACTGCGTGGTAAAATGTACGTCAAAACCGGTGTAGATATTAAGAACGCAGGATATATGCACTTCTACTGTAGTTATAAAGATTGTAAGACGTTCACCTGCCGTGTAAGAATTCGTTTCATGTTTTCAAACACTTTGGAAAAGTAAATACCTTGTACCAATTAGAATGATCAAATATTTATTACTATAATAAATCGAATAATTATTGCTGATGAAACGAAAATGCAAATTAAAAACCTCGCCCGGATTAAAACGCACAAATTATAAGTTAACACCAGCTTTCAAGCATATCCGTTTTCCAGTAACAGTTCAAATAAGCGTTTCTAAATCTATCAGAACTATGGGTAATAATTTAAAAGCGGGTCCACCAATATAAAAAAAAAACATCAAAAAATGAACATTTTCAAATGCTTTTTTTTAAATTGGTCTACTTTACGGCAAATTTGTATAAATAAAAAAAAAGGTAATTGGATTATTTTTTTAGTTTGTTTGTACAAAAAAAAACATTTTTGATATGTTTATCGTAAACTTTTAATGTCATGCTGTATTTTTTTTTACATACATACATATATATAGTCACGCCTTCTTCCCGTAGGGGTAGGCAAATACCACTTTCTTCCACTTGCTACGGTTCTTACACACATTTTTTGCTTCCTCTACTTTCATCAGTGCTCTCATACATACTCGTCAGTTGTTGGTACTCTAGACCTGGCCTTTCTTCAAAACAATGTTGATCTGATCGAGATATATTCGTCGAGGTCGACCTCTACCGACTTCCGTCCATTCACACTTGCCTTATAAATTTGTGTCGGTAATCTTCCTTTATCCATCCTTTCACGTGTCCAAACCATCTAAGCATTCCTCTATCTATCTCTGTACCACATCTTCTTTTACACCACAGCGTTCTCTTATCTCACTTTTCTTTACTTTATCCAACCAAGTCACTCCGGCTTTACTTCTCAGACTACTTATCTCCGCAGCATTAATCCTATTTTTATGCTTCTTCTGCTAAACCCAATATTCACTACCATACATAAGTGTAGGAACCAACACACCTCTATGCACAGCCGGACGTGCTTTTTTTGACACTTTCTGGCTGCTCATAAAGCTATGAAGTGCCTCATTTATTTGTTTTCCTGCTAACACCCTTCGCTAAATATCACTGTCATACACAGTAATCAATGGATTACTGGTTTTCTCTTTCAGGTATGAGTGTACTAGCTGAACATAATGAGGGGGTAAGTTTTTTTTGATTTTTAATAATAAGCCTTTATACCCCACTTTATTAAAAGCTTTTGCAATGTCTAGGAAAACTGATAAGTATATTTTTTTCTCTTCGAGAGATCTCTTTATTTTATCTGTTTTACGATGTACTTGTTACGGAAACTGATGGGTGGAATAATTTCGCTTTGATCAAGTATTGCATTCTTATTAACAGTATCTTCTCAAATAATTTGAAGATAATTGATAATAATGAGATTGGTCTGTAAGATTCTACTTTATGTACTGGTTTTCACAATTACTGTTTTTTGCTGTTTTTTACGCTATTGTTAACAGTTTTATTTTTGAATATTTTTTAAACTCGTATATCTATATCACAATGTTTTCGTATAAGTTGTATAGGGGTAACATTAGACATCGTAGAAACAACAATACTTACAAAATAAAATTATAGTGGGAAAGGTCGTTAACTAATTATAGGAAAGATATATGAGAGCGATCTCTTATTCTTAACGTATCAGTTGGTGCATATCTTGATAGGAAATATCCCACGTTTAAGACCCATGAAACTACAATTGTATCGCGATCGATGTAAATCAGATAAAAAGAACGACTACAATAGCTAAATGCATAGAAAATCATACGTGAAATCGGGTCACTAAATAAAACTCTCTCCCGAAATGCACCCAATTAGTTTATAAGTATTGATACCATATACAGTAACATTCGTAACATTCGTTTATTACACGACAGTCATGCTAACACTAAACATGTACTCAAAAATCCAATTTTAACATAATTGTAAGACAAGGAATAATGACACTCCTCTATTTAATCAACTAAGGTAATTCCGGGGGAGATGGCCATATGAGAGAGATGTTCCTTACGGGGGTCTCCCGACCACACAATTTTTTAGTTCATGCGATAATATTCACGCCAATCTTTTTATTTTTGCGAATGAACCAGCGCGACTCTCATGTTTTGATTTCATTAGAAGTAACGTTAATTTTCTTTTCAGATCTTATCATTTTTAAATTAAACTGGTTTTCAATGTATTCGTATACTAGTCACTCGAAGAATAGCACTGTACAAAATAGTTCGAATCAAGCAGTGTTAGAATTAAGCATTCAATTCTCCATTTATGATCTTTTTTAATTGTTGTTCTAAGAGGGTGGGTATCAGCCTCATATCTAACTACGTTTTTTACCGCTATATTGTTGGGTATCAGCCCCATCTTTGTAATTAGTTAACTGCTGTAATTTTGTAAAATTACATTTGTATAAACTCTTACAAGACTTTCCTGTGTTCACAAAGATATTAAAACGAAAGACATTACAATCGACTTTATTTTACAAAGGGGTAGAAGTTCATACTTGGAGCAGTAACGGTCAATCGTTGAAAATCGCCGTAAGAATTACGAGCATTCATCTTTTGGAAAGTCCCTTTTTTATTAAAGCCGGTTACATTCTTTCTAGTCAATAAGCCAATCAAATCTACAGTCCACAATTAATCCCGGTGGTCATGTAATGTTTGGATTTACAACCCTTAAGAATTATATAACAACCAATTCAAGCCACGGCGTTTACATATAATTTTTTAAAAACGCGTAACGTTTTTAAAATTTGTATTTCTTAATAAAGATCCACAATAACTAAAACTGACACGAATTCTTTTTCTTTTCTGAATGGTTTACTAAAAAAGAAAAACGACAATTTTAATAGGGAAATACTGGCAACTTGTTACCATCGTTTACCAAAAAAGAAGATGACATCACTTAATGCATACTTGTTACAAACAAATAGGCAGTTTCTTAAAGATGCCATTACACAACTCCCTAGAGCCATAAATGCTTCAATGAATCAACGTTAATTTGAATATGAATTACAGTGCATTTTACACTATAATTCACCGTACAAGTACTGTTTATCCTATAGGTATTGTTATATATTCTCTAGTGTAGTAAGGAAGGTAGCTGAGTATTTTTGTACCGTCTATTTTATTCTAATAAATTTTCAGTAATAAAATTGCTTTTTATGACTACTAGATAAAAATAATAATAATATCCACTGTGTCTCCTCGTGATAGCAATTAGCAATCTGATATACCTGTTTCGTTCAAATATAACACTTTTAATGCTTAAATTGTTTAAAATAATATATAAAGTTCACTATTCACCCATATAAACAAAGTTTATACTATACTATACTATACTAGAAGTTCATACGACCAATAATAGATGTCACCCACTCCGTGATTTTTCCCTATGGAAGCAGGTTGCCGATCGGTAACTGTCTTAGCCACTAGAGCTTAAGAAAAGCTGAGCACAGCAAAGTCAGCCTTAGTCTGGCATACGCCGGGCATTGGCTAGGATATGGACGCTGGTTTCCTTCTCTCCACACGATCCAAAATTAGTTTTGTTGGCCAGTCACAGATTGTGCATGTGGTATCTAAGGGTACCATGACCGGTCAGTATGTGTACTGCTAGTCTGGCATCCAGTTTCTGTTTTTCAGTACAAGTTCTGATCCCTGAGCCAGCACCGGATTGCCTTTCCGCCTAGACAGAAGGGAATTCCTAATACCTCTGCTCATTAAGATGCCATGGCGACGTCGCCAGCGGCGCAGGCCTGGCTACTTCTGGCATCTGAAGGTCACCTAGTCGAGTGGTCATAGCGTCTGTACAGTCAGTTTATTTACGTCGTGGATGTAAAATAAATCGCACTTCTTTGTTATCTACGTCACAGAAAAATGGAAAAAGAAAAAAAGAAGAAACTATGGGTTCATTCTTTTATATCAGATCGAAGCCCAAGTGGTATTTTTTTTAAACTGTATGGAGATTTACGAAAATATCCTGAAAAATTGTTCAATTACACGTCGTCCCAACCTAATTTTTAAGTTACGAACGGAATAATCATTTAATGAACTTTCCCATAAACAAGGACAGTTTTAAATTTCCATTATAAATTTTTTAGTATCGAAACTCATTTTTTACATCATCAAATAAATATATTACAAATAAATTATACTATATTCCGAGCGAGCATCCAAAATTTCGTCTGACTGGCGACTGAGTGATAGAGGTGCAGTTTACACGTGTAAATTATAGTAGCAACGTCACCAGGCTGCCAAAGTATCCAGAAGCCACGTAGGGAGCTTCCAAATTGGCGAAGTTTCCAAACCGTCGCCAAGTGAGTTAGGTACCATACATTTTATATATTTCAATATTAACTGCTTGGATACGGAGCCGGTGACGTCGCCATGGCGTCTTAATGAGGCAAAGCCTTAAGGCTGGCTCTGGGTCCACACACTTAGTATCAGATCCAGCTTTCACCAGCTTATATGCACCTACCTTGCACCCTGTGACTGCATTATTATGTGAAAATGAAGCTGAAAGGAAGACATTTTTCTCCGTGATAGAAACCTTTTGGCAAATGTGGTTTTGGGAGATGGAAATTAGTTTTAAAAAATTAAATAAATAAAGGTGCATTGCAAAACTTTTCTAGTTCCCTATGTAGCTTAACATCTCCTCTACAGTTTTATTAGCTGTTATTCAATCAAGTGATTTATACTAATTTTACATCATGCAACATACAGTAGGTGTTTAGCATAGGTATTTATAAAAAAATGTGTGATACAAAAAATAAATTATATAAAGTCATTTAGCAATGCCCAAAAGAAAACGGTGTCATAATCCTCCAGACTGTAACGCAACTAAAATTAAACTAATGTCATCTTCTAGCTCCTACTCGAATGTTCGCAAAACCTGACACTGACACATGCAACTATATGGTAATAAGCGGAAAATTTATTAGAATATTAACGTGCAGGCACGACCAATATCGTAAATAAAAAGATTCCTTCAGTATGTTTATGATTATTATCTTCAACTAGAAGGTTAGGTCGCTCAACAGGCGGATTTGAAAAGGGCATGTTAAAAAAATGCCTGGTATTTCTCGTTTGTTTCAATTTAAAATTAAACCTATAATAAACGATTAACATTGTATGTATTCAAGGAACTAATAATATCGTCTTAAACTTATAAAATAGGCATTAAAAGTAAATCTAAACGTCTTTACGCCATTAACATCGCTATTTTTTAATTAACACAAAGCGAACTGTACTTGGTTCCGTAGTTCTTCACATGAATATTTAACTAGGTTAAAATATTAAGGTTAAATATTTTCTGATGGCGTAACTAATAAAGAGAGTGATGTTATTAATCGTGTATGTCAGCCTTTTTTATTTTATTGATGTTGCTCCATAAAACGATTGTTTTTAAAATAGTTAGAGGAGTTTTCTGTGTCTTGTGTTGGTTAATGGGCACATAAGAATTGTCAAAAAAATAATAAAAAGAATCCAAGTAGGGCTTAATATGATCGTTTCCACGCAGAAAACCAAAATAATTATTAACTTCAAAAGAACCACTACTATGTAAATTAAAATTAGATGGTAAGATTATACAGCAGGTTAAGACATTTAACTATCTTGAAATAAAGGTAGCAACACTGGAAATGAAGTAATAACAAATAAGATCGCGGAATGTTTAAATCACACGATATGGAAGAATTAGCACAAAAGCAAGAATATACAAAGCAACACTACGACCAGTAATTACCTACACCGCAGAGACAAGGACAGAGACAGAAAAACAAAACGACTCCTGGAAACAACAGAAATGAAAGTTCTCCGTAAAATAACTAATAAAACACTCCACGATAAATGTAGAGAGGATTTTGTAACGTGCCTTTTTTTTCCCTTCTACAGTTCCATTATAATTGTATCTCTGATAATGTTGTATTCCTCAAGTACTCGTAAATAGTGTCGCGTACCGTATTTTGTTGTAACTTAAATATATCATTCGTTGTAAATAGTGTTGCATAGCCAGTCTCAATTATTGTGTATTATCGATTATATTATTGTTTGGTTTGCATTTCTGTGTAGATGGGGCTGGCTGTCAACACGGACGAACGCGATTCTTGGTGTGGAACATGGACTTGCGAATATTCTTGTTTGACGTCAATTCCGTGTCATTTCTTGATTTTCGGCTTGGGAAGGAGTCTAGTCGTGTGGAGAGAGTCTTGGGAGTGGTGTGGTGAGAATTTCTGGGGCAGTGTGATATTAACAAGTGTGCAAAACCTCTACGGTTTTCCTTTCATATCTGGCTGTATTTGGGCCATCTTAATTGGATTTTGAAGGAAAACCATTTAATTTTTAACTTGACCATTCTATCTTACCTTTGTTGTTGATATTTTGGATTTTGGTGTCGAGTTAAAATAACCGCATGCGGGATTTATTTGAGGGAAGCCATTGTTAATTAGCAGGTGCCGTTTCATAACCAAACCGGCCACAGGAGTAGTGCATTCGTATACCCAAAGGTTACAAGTGATTTATTTTAGAATATTTAACGACGTAACTTATTTTTGACACCACGATTAAGTTTTGTTTTAATTTATTAATATAATACATTATTAAAAAAAAACTATTTATTGCATTAGATAATATGCCAAAACTAAACTTTGATTAAAATAATCTTCTCAATAATTCTTTATGTCCAAGTAAAAATATTTTATTCATACTTATTTGTAAATATCTTACAATATTGATATTTTAAAGGACAACCATTGTAAAAATATTTTTAAATAAACTCGATTATTTTGGCAGTGTAAATCTTTATGTAGATGGTAAAAACATGAGTCTATATTTGTTATATGTTTATTATTGAACTGCTTACTTTGATTTATTGTTAGCTGTTGATTTTGACTATATTTGTTATAAGTTTATTATTGAACTGTGTACTTTGATTTATTGTTAGCTGTTAATTTTGACTATATTTGTTATAATTTTATTATTGAACTGTGTACTTTGATATATTGTAGGAGTAAAGTATCCAATATATTTTAGCTATAATTTCATTTATTTAGTTCACCATAATCTCAGTTGTTTATCGTGTGGCTCTGCTAGTGCCTATAAGACCTAGGGGTTTCCGGCTTTAACCGTGTAAGTCGGTAGCGCGGCTCACTTTTATTTTTTTTTCTTCTACCCTCTACGGCTGAGCTCGGGCATAATTTGCCAGTAGAGAGACCGCTGGCAGAGTACTCTATAGAGAACGAAAAAAAATACGTGGCAATTTTTAAAGTAATTGGGCTATGGGGGTTTGAGGTATCAGTTCAATTTGGAAAAGGGGTCTCTTACCCAAAATAGTTTGGGAATCACTAGTCTAAACAAAGTCAAACAAATGAAACTGACAAATTTGTGGCCATACGACAAATATTTACCCTATTCAAAAAAAATTGCATTATCGTCCCTGTCAAAATGTAACTATAGCTTCCTGCTTTTCGTGGACGTTGCTGCTTTTGACCTTACAAAAAAAAATACAGCGGAAGAAATTGTTCAAAGACTTGCTGAAACAATTTATGACAGAGGAATTGGTTCACAAGTCTGAAGTTTGTGAAAGCACTTAAAAATAAAAAGCTATTGTACGTGGGAACTATTTAAAAACACAGAAGAGAATTACCATCGAATTTTATCACACCAACAAATCGCCCTCGATATACTTAGCAGTGTGTTTGGATTTTCCAAAAACGAAACTCTTGTTTTTTATTGTCCGAAGAAAGGTAGAATAGTTATGTTGCTATCAAGTCTGCATGTTTCCTGTAATAAAGTAGTAAATAATACTACGAAAAATCCCGAAGTAATAGATTTTTACAATAGTAGTAATTCAGGTGTAGACCAGACCTACAAAAGGTTGGGCCAATAGTCATTATCTATCACATGTTGAATGCGGCAGCGATTAACTCACGAATACATTTTTTGGGGAATGGAAACGAATATTTTTCTCGGCGAAAACATTAAAAAATTAGTCTTTAGTTTGTTAAGAAGAAAAAACCGTTTATCGTTTATTGTGAGCTATTAAAAAACGTACCTAAATAAATATTAACTACTTTAGAATTTAAAAAAAAATTATTTTTGTAATTTGTCAAAATAAAGTTGTAAATTATTTATATTTAATCATTGTACGTATCGCAAAAAAAGAAGTTATTGTTTAATTTTAATTTAATTATATTTTTTGACTGATATGGGTATGACAGACCCATAGTGATCGCCTTGGAAGAATGTCCTGTTAGCACAGTCATTTAGTAGTTTTACCTGGAAAGTTTTCCGGGAGTTTTAAAAATGAGTAATTTTATAGATTTTGATGTGCTCTTTCCGAATTGCAACTTTGCCACCTCGTATCTTTGCCGTTCGCGCCGCCATGTTAGCATAATGGCGCCTAAAAGCAGTTTTTTGACAATATCTTCTTTCCGACATATTTCACAATAAACACATTTAAGTAGGTACAATTCACAGAAGCAAACAAAAGCCGTGGAAAATATGCTAACTTTTTTCGATGTTATCGCAAACGACCAATCGCGATGCAAGGTTTGACAGTTTAAAGGTTGGCGCGTTAATCGAAATATAACAATCGAATGATTTTATGAATAATACATTAATGAGTGCTGACAGCTGTTATTTAAAACATTTGTTATCTTGCCAATGTTTTAATTTATTTCAATTTATTTAACTTTCCTAATAGTACATCAATACAATTGACCTAGATCTAATTTTGCTTGTTTACAAAATTATTGGAATTTTAAAAACAAAACTAACCTTACTAATTGGGTTGACAGATGACACTTAAAGTTATCGATAGTCGGTTTCCGATATGAAATATATCGATACCAGAAATACAACAACAGCGACATGAACACGCCCACCAGGGCTTCTGTTTGCTTCTGCTAACTGTATATACAAAATGAAACGAATGCCGCGAAATGTAGTTCAACACGCGTTTTGTCCAAAAAACTAATTTTCACACCACTTTTAGTTAGAGTAAGTGGCGCGTTTTTTTTATCGTGGTATCATCAGTAGGCCTAATCCACATGCAAATCACTATTTCAAAATTTAGCGCATTTTCCTTCGCTTCGCTGTTCTTGATGGACCAGGTGTTTCGACTTCATTGTCTTTAGTACCGATTAAAACCTCACAGACCGAAATTTCTTTCACATCATCTGCCATGGGATTATCAGTTTCATAGCAATACTCTTCGTTCTCGATTTCGTCGTACGTTTACTCGAAAATAGTCTTAGTTTCTTGATCTTCATCGCAATATTGTAATGGAACTTGCGAGTTATCACAGCTACCACTTCAATTCGTACATATAACGAAGCTCTTTAACCCAGTCTTTCTGTATTCACAGGCTTTCTTGTTTCTTTTCCATCTCCATTGCTCTGCATTTTGTTTCTCATACCACTGCTGAACCTGGTGATAGGTTCGAAACGAATGTTGTCGAGCTGCTGCTTTTGTTGGGGCTAGCGACGCAATATTTAATTTACTTTTATGTGCTGATGTTGTAAAACAGCCTCTGAAGGCATGCAAAAATAAAATATAATCTGCGGCTGTTTGATCTGTAATACTTTTTGTTATACAGAGTGGACCAAAAGTCTTGAAACGGACAATTATCTCGTAAATTGCTAGTCCGAATTGTACAAAATTTCGGATAAGCCTATTTTAAGATATGGTGATTCCAGTTTTGTAATTTGCAATGTCGTCAGATTTGCCGTTTCTCTGATATTATTAGTCACTTTGGTTTTTTAAATACAAGACCCTGTATATTTAGTCATAATTCGAATCTCCTCTTTAATACGAGTTCAGTCGTATGTAACACTTATGATTTTATGTAGTCTAAACAAGGTCTGAAAAATTGTGGTAGACGCATTCTACCATTGATTAAGGTACTGTCAACACTTGATTTAATAATCATTACGTTAAAAATGTTATCTTTAAATTATTACGTGTAAATGTAGTTGAAAATAATTTTATTGAAAAAATGATTGAGATTATTAGGCGTTGCCACACTTCTGTTTTATTTATTTAAGACCTTCTAGGCTACATAAAATCATAAGTTGTACATATTACTGAACTCGCATTGTAGAGGATATTTCAATAATGACTGAATATACAGGGTGATGTATTTAAAAAACCAAAGTGACTAATAATATCAGACAAACGGCAAATCTGACAACATTGCAAATGTCAAATCTGGAATCACCGTATCTCAAAATGGGCTTCATCCAAATTTTGTACAATTTGGATTAGCAATTTACGAGATAATTGTCCGTTTCCAGACTTCTGGTCCACTCTGTATATATAAATTTGCGGTGCTCGTGCGCCAAAATAATTGATTTTGCGAGAAAAAGGTAAATATATAAATTGTAGGAATTTTTTTAATTTCATTTTGTATATAAATGTTTTTATCGTTAAATAAGTCGAAAAGGATATATTGTAAAAAATCAGCTGTTACGCGCCATTTTTCCGATATGGCGGCGCGACCGGCAAATATACGAGGTGGCAAATGTGAAATTCGGAAAGAGCACATCAAAATCTATAAAATTACCCATTTTTAAAAACTCCCGGAAAACTTTTCAGGTAACATCTGTTTTTAGAACCAACTGACTGTACTATGTATGAAAGAGAATTTGAATATTTTGTCTCGATTCGCCGCTGTTCCCACCCACACTCTGAAAGGTCGGAATTCCTGGCTTCACATTTTTTGGCTTTCAAGGTCGCATACATACCTAACATCTAAGATATTCACCCAACCCCTTAGGGTTTGGATAAATATATATATTCTATCTTGTACGCGCGTAATATATTACCGGATATTTATTTGTCATAATTATTAACAAATTTAGCAAGGTTAATTGCGCATTCAAACGCTAAATTAGCATTTTCTGGGCTAATTAGATTGGAATGTTGCGACAATGGACCGGACAAAAAAGTGAGAATTTTTTGTGTGGAGTATCTAAAATTTCTTATGTACTATATACTTGGTGGATAAATAAAAAATCTTAAACGACTCTGCAAGTACAGTTAATTTTCTAATTAAAGATTTTTAATTTAACGACTCAGCAAGTGCGGTTAAAAATGATGAATCAACTGTAAACGAATTAAATCTTGCAAAATATTGTTGGTGCAAAATACTTACTCCCGGCTCAAGTGACAGTGCCATAAAGCCAAATCCATAAAGATATAGCCATAGAAGACCTAAAACAAAAATAATAGTCAGTAAATTCAAATAATAAAATACCCGTTATTTAATTTAAAGTAAACATTTTTAATTATTTATATACGATAGTTACTAACGGGCAGCTTTAATATATAAAGAATTAGGAAATTACTTATTAAATGTGATAGCTGAAAAAGCAATGATAGCAAGTAAAATTATGTCAAAATGTATTTTGACACCTACATATCCATCTTATTTTAAAAGACGTGTTTTTTGTGCCTATTCAATTTTTATTTTTTTCGCAAACCATTATGCTTAAATGTTATTTTCATTATACCCTTGTAACGTGCCTTTTTTTCCCTTCTACAGTTCCATTATAATTATATCTCTGATAATTTTATTTTCCTCAAGTACTCGTAAATAGTGTCGCGTACCGTATTTTGTTGTAACTTAAATATATCATTCGTTGTAAATAGTGTTGCATAGCCTTGATTATTGTGTATTATCGATTATATTATTGTTTAGTTTACATTTCTGTGTAGATGAGTCTAGCTATCAACACTGACGAACGCGATTCTTAGTGTGGAACATAGACTTGTGAATATTCTTGGTTAACGTCAATTCCGTGTCAATTCTTGATATCCGGCTTGGGAAGTAGTCTGGTGTGAGACTCTTGGGAGTCGTGTGGGTGGTGAGAATTTTTGGGGCGGTGTGATATTAACAAGTGTGCAAAACCTCTACGGTTTTTCTTTCATATCCGGCTGTATTTGGGCCATCTTAATTGGATTTTGAAGAAAAACCATTTAATTTTTAAATTGACCATTCTATCTTACCTTCGTTGTTGATATTTTGGATTTTGGTGTCGAGTTAAAATAACCGCATGCGGGATTTATTTGAGGGTGCCATTCCATAACCAAACCGGCCACAGGAGTAGTGCATTCGTATACCCAAAGGTTACAAGTGATTTATTTTCGAATATTTAACGACGTGACTTATTTTTGACACCACAGTTAAGTTTTGTTTTAATTTATTAATATAATACATTATTAAAAACTATTTATTGCATTGGATAATATGCCAAAACTAAACTTTGATTAAAATAATCTTCTCAATAATTCTTTGTGACCAAGTGAAAATATTTTCTTCATACTTATTTATAAATATCCTACAATATTGATATTTTAAAAGACAACCATTGTAAAAATGTTTTTAAATAAACTCGATTGTTTTAACAGTGTAGATCTTTATGTAAATGGTAAAAGCATGTGTGGATTAGCGGCCTTATGTGAACGCTTGATTTGGTATTATTAAGGAGTTGACTTGTATACGTTTTTTTTGGTAACTTGGTAAAGTCTGTTACTCTTGCCTTTGTTTTGGTTATTTTATAAAATTATAAATTTTTGGTTTGTTTTAGCAAAGAAATTTACCATAGCTGTTAGTTTTGACTATATTTGTTATAATTTTATTATTGAACTGTGTACTTTATTTATTGTTAGCTGTTAATTTTGACTCTATTTGTTATAAGTTTGTTATTGAACTGTGTACTTTGATTTATTGTTAGCTGTTGATTTTGACTATATTTGTTATAATTTTGTTATTGAGCTGTGTACTTTGATTTATTGTAGGAGTAAAGTATCCAATATATTTTAGCTATAATTTCATTTATTTAGTCCACCATAATCTCAGTTGTTTATCGTGTGGCTCTGCTAGTGCCTATAAGACCTAGGGGTTTCCGGCTTGAACCGTCTAAGTCGGTGGCGCGGCTCACTTTTATATTTTTTTTCTTCTTCCCTCTACGGCTGAGCTCGGGCATAATTTGCCAGTAGAGAGACCGCTGGCAGAGTACTCTATAGAGAACGAAAACACTTTATTTACATGCCTATTTAGCGCACCGAAAGTGGGCATTTTTCGTGCGCCCGCACAGAAAATTTTACGGTGCACTAGTGTCATCAGCTGCCTACCTGCATGTCAAAATAAAATAATATTTTATTGACAGTTCACTACAAATCGCAACGGGGTAAATAACGCTTTTTTGACAATTATTTGATATTTTTAGTGATAATATCTTAACAATTTGTTGTTTTCATGTAGATATAATGAAAAATATCGTTTATTACACGTCCATAAATGCGTTTTCCGTGCTTGCACGGCTTTTCGTGTTTAGCTGCGCCTCCCACGGTAACTCGTCGCGCGCGCACGGACTAATGAAATATACTATTATTTGAGCGTATTACTTTTTAGTCTCGACTTGAATTTCGGCACAAGTCAAGCTGCAGAAAGTGCAGCGGCTAGCTTGTCTGGGAATCACAGTGGCAACATTCACGTGCCCTACTGCAGCCGTAAAGGTACCATTGCACTTATATGTAATGAAAGAAGCAGCAGTCAGTGCCTTCAGACTAAGTCAGACAATAAATCTTAAAGCAAGAAATCGGATTGGACATTTGAAGATTTTGGAAAATATTTCACTAGAATCCATGTCTAAGCCGACAGATATCATGCCAGTTAGGTACGATTTCGAAATGTAGTTTAAAGTGGTCATAAACAACCACCAAGTTTGCACAGAGAACGGACCTCAACTAGGAGGGAATGCTTCAGTGTGATCCAAGATGGATAAAAGTGTTGGAGTGGGCGTTACAATGCCGAATTAAAGGCTCTTAAAACCTCTTAGTAACACCCCAACCATCTTTCAAGCAGAATTACATGCCATAGAGATATGTGCCCAGAAGTACATCGAAAGAAACAGCCGAATGGCAGATATCTATATTTTATCAGATAGCCAAGCAGCACTAACAGCTCTGAAATCATACACTTGTAAGTATAAGCTGACTTAGGACTGTAAACAATCCCTGAGACAACTGGCAGCAAACAATCAGGTTACTCTGATGTGGGTTCCAAGTCACAAGAAAGCAAAAAATAAAAATAAAACCTCTCAACAAAAACATATTAAACAAAAAATTTTCAGGTTTAAATCTTGGGGGAATACTAATGTACCTCTCATCACAGTGCGCTCGTTAAGTCGATGCCTCGGTGACTAATCCGATACCGTCGTATATTGGTGAAATGATCTGTGTGTATCTAAATAATTTAAAAAAAAATAAACAATTTGGCTTGTGATTTTTTGATCTGATGAAAATAGTTATTGTACATAGTCTACTTTTTCGGATTACAAATATCACTTCAATATAATTACTCGTACTTTTAATTTATAAAATATGCCATTGACTCTATTAAATAATCTATGTTGCATCAAGTAACACTTTCTCTTGTACCTCTTGCTGAATAGCAGTGATATTTCGATGTTATCTAACGTTTAATTAAAAAAAATGATCTTCTTTTTCGGCAAGATTGTATTCGAAACAATACATTTTATTTTTGCGAGTAAAAAATCGCGTGACTTAAAACCGCATGTGAAAACCTAACCTAAGTTAAGTATGAAAAATGATGAAAGTTTCAATAAAATATTAAAACGAATTTTGTATCCTATTAAGAATTTTTATTTTTTTTATTATATATATATATATAATAAAACTTGAACTGTGTGTAATATTTAATGAAATATTTATGTATAATATCTGCAATTTTATATACCGTCTAAAATAACACATAAATTGTAATATTTAACAAGACATTGACTTGATTAATGCAATAAAATATGATGAACCGAAATGAACAGATTATTGATGACGAGCATGCATATTTATATTGTAAGAGCTTTAAGTACATTTTTCCTATGCATTTCTAAACACTCTGTATAATTAATAAATTTAAATAAATCATTTAAATATCCCACATTACTTGATACTCATGGTGCTAGTTTTGTAAAAGTCTATTTAATCAATTAAGTGATGAAATACAATAAATTCATCTAAAAAGTAAATAAATGTTTCATCTTTTTCTTATTTTTTTTTATAGTGATGACACTATCTACAAAGAATTCCGTTAATGGTGTATCTCCAAACATTTAGATTAACTTGAAAAGAAGTAGGTTGATGTTATGCAATCATGAAATATACCTAATCAAAGTTTAATAAATAATCAAAAGATGTCAATGAATCTCTCGATCGAAATACATTATTTGGCATTAAATTCCATGCAAGCGTTAATTAAGGATGATACCGACGCTGCTCTAGTCCTTGAAAGTATCTTTCAACGATGATGGTATTTATGAAAAGGTCAGGATATAAATATAAATCGTCCTGCTTAATTGCAGCTTATTATGAAAGTTTTATAACATCAATGATAACTAATAAACTAAAATGGAATTTAAGACATTTTTTTCAAGCTTGTTGACCATTACGTTTACCTGCAAGGTCATTATCTTTTATTATTTGGACGTTTTGGAATGACGAAAATTTGACGATTTTTTTTATGCCGTAGCCAAAATTATATCAAGGTTATCTAGCAAAATCGATAGTTTTTACAACGGGTTTTTTCTTTTAATAAATTAAAGATGTAGAATTTTATATGCATACAGGTAAGTAAATGTTATGCATGATGTCCTGAAAGTCGAAGAGAGATGGAAAGTATGACAGTGACATTGAGCGAAGGGTGTTGGCAGGAAAACAAATGAATGGGGCACTACATAGCTTTATGAACAGCAAGAAAGTGTTAAAAAAGGCACGTCTGGCTGTGCATAGAGGTGTGTTAGTTCCTATGGTGGTGAATGTTGGGTTTGGTTCTAAAGCATGATTGAAAACCGATATATAATATCATCACTGCATGGAGAGTCGGTTAGGTTCAGGGCGACGAAGGGGTGTCCACAAGGTGGGGTACTTTCCCCCCTAATGTGGTCACTCCTAGTCGACTCTCTGCTGAGCGAGCTTTCCATACAAGAAGTAGATTTTCAGTGCTATGCGGATGATCTGGTGATAATAGTTAAATGGAAATTTGAAGCGACGATCTCAAACGTCCTCCAAGAAGCCCTTAACACAGTATACAGATGGTGCGAGAGGGAACAGATGTCTGTCAACCCCCGGAAAACTGTAATTATTCCTTTTGCAAAAAGGAAAAAGCTAGATAAGCTTCGGCAGTCTGTCCTATACGAAGAGAGCATTCCATTTGAGGCGGAAGTAAAATACCTGGTGTAGTTCTGGATAAATGACTCACCTGGAAAGCCCACTTGGAAAAACAATAAACAAAGCCAGGTTTTCTCTCTGGAATCTCAGACGAGTATGTGGCAAATCTTGGGGAATGAACCCCAAACAAATTTACTGGATTTATCAAACAATGATAATATCTATGGTCACGTATGGCTCAGTAGTCTGGTGGACCATAGGGTTACAACAGACATCTAGTGCAAAGCTTGCTGACCGTCAGCGGCTGGCATGCCTGGCCATAACTCGAGCTATGTCCAGCACACCATAGGCAGCGATGGAACACCTCCTACATCTTCCTCCCCTAGATATTCTCTTAGAGAGGGAGGCCAGGATAGTCTCCTACAGATTCCTGTCTTTGGTAAGATAAGTGAACGCTGTGGTGTAAAAGAAGATGTAGTTACAAGGATAGATAAAGGAATGCTTAGATGGTTTGGACTCGTAGAAAGGATGAATGAAGAAATATTGACTAAACAAATTTATAAGGCGAGTTTGAATGGACAAGTCGGTAGAGGTCGACCTCGACGAAGATATCTCGATCAGAACATTGTTTTGTAAAAAGGTCAGGTCAAGAGTACCAACAACCGACGAACATGTATGAGAGCACTGATGAAAGTAGTGGAAGCAAAAGATGTGTGTAAAAACCGTAGTGGAAGGAAGGGACTATATGTTTGTATGTAGGTTTGTAAAACTGGCTTATAAAAAAGCAACAAAATTATAAAGTTCTGTATTTTTGACGAAATAGAAGTACATCAGAATTGGAATATGCCTTGTGTCACGTGCCTATTTTTTTTATAGTTTCGTATTCATGGTTGCATACAGTACTCTAGGGATAAGATTCGATAGTTGGTTTGCAATTACTGGATATTCACACGGACGAGGCACAGATTTGAGAAGATTGTGGGTTGACGTTTATTCCGCGCCATTTTTCTTGATTTCCGATATAGGAGCGTCAGTCGTGTTTTGAGAGTCTTGGAGGCCAGGTGTCGGTGAACGTTGTTGGGGACGGTGTGTTATTAGCACGTGTGCAGAACCTCTATGGGATTTCTTTCATATCTGGCTGTATTTGGGCCATCTTAATTGGATTTTGAAGAAAAACCATTTGATTTTTAACTTGACCATTTTGTCTTGCCTTTGTTGTGGAGATTTCTTTTGACTTTCTAGCGTCTGGCAGAGTACTCGTTAGAGAACGAAAAAGACGTGGCACTTGTAAACTATGAAACCCGGTAAAGCTACTGGCCCTGATCAAATATCCGTAGAGCTTATCAAATTATTTGATGTGATGGATACTCTTCTCGTCCTTTTTAACATCATTTATAATGGGGGAGAAAATCCTAAGCAGTGGTTATCATCTAATTTTTGCGTATACCCAAGAAACTAAATCCAGGAGAATGTGCAGATTACCGAACCATTGCGCTCATGAGTGGCCTTTTAAAAACTTGAAGAAGACATAAGCGTAAGGTTAATTTACTCGTCAGCAAAAACAAAGAAAATGGAGATCCATCGTTACTTCTGTTTAACCTTTATGGCGAAGCTATTATTAAAGAAACCCTGAAAGAAGAATCAGTGGGAATAGCTATAAATAGAGAAGTTAATACCGTTTTATTAACGAGTAAACTTTTAGACAAATTAAATGATCGATGTAACGAATACGGTCTAAAAATGAATTTTAAGAAAAACGAGCTAATGGTAGTTATAAAGTTCCCGCAAGATTAAATCCATGTTAAAGTGACAGTAGCGAACACCGCAATAGAATATGTGCAGACATACAAATATCTAGAAACCTGGATAAAACAAGTGTGACCAAATAAGAGAGATAAAAATGAGAATACCTAGAGGTATCCCGATACTACTACTATACACGGTTACTTTACAAAAATTTTAAGCATCGATTAATAATAATCATTCCTCGTTGTTTATTTATACTTTTTGTATCTTTGCCGCATTGCATAATCACATCCGATTTGATTGTATTTATGTAATTCATGCAACTTGAGTCGCGAGAATAAGTAGAACAGATTATACTGTACCACGGAACGGTCAAGAAACTGCCGATTTTAACGAGATTATTTCAGTCGTACAAGATTCGAACTAAATCTGGAAGGTCATCCGAAACAAACAATGTAACGGTCTATTCTTAAGGAAGTTGGCACAAGGTAATTATTAATAATGACGTTGAAAAGGAACAACACCCACAACAAGGAGTAAGTAGGTGTTTACAGAGCGGATTTTTTGGGTGTGGCAACACTTGGTTACGCTTGATCGCCTTGTAATATTATAACAATATTTTATTAAACGGATTATGGTTATCAAAATAAATTCTGTTTTAACAAAGCAAAAATGGTAATTAAAATTGTAGTACAGGACGGCAAACAACAAGAAAAACAAGTAACTACACCAAGAGACAAGAATGGAAATATTATTGCAGACATAACAGGCAAACTAAAACGGTGGGAAGAATATATAGAGCAAGTTTTTGCAGATACATACATACATACGCCTTTTTTCCATAGGGGTAGGCAGAGACCACTTCCTTCCACTTCCGCTACGGTTCGTACACACATCTTTTGCTTCCTCTACTTTCATCAGTGCTCTCATACATGCTTGTCGGTTGTTGGTACTTTTGACCTGGCCTTTCTTCAAAACAATGTTGATCTGATCGAGATCGATGTTCTCCGAGGTCGACCTATACCGATTTGCCCATTCACACTCGCCTTATAAATTTGTTTCGTCAATCTTCCTTCATCCATCCTTTCTACGTGTCCAAACCATCTAAGCATTCCTTTATCTATCTTTGTGACCACATCTTCTTTTACACCACAGCGTTTTCTTATCTCACTATTCTTAACTTTATCCAACCGAGTCACTCCGGCTTTACTTCTCAAACTACTCATCTCCGCAGCATTGCAGATACAAGGCAATAAAATCTGGAACAAACAGGTGAATTAAGTCCTGATATATCTAAGTAACGACGAAGTTATAAACGCCATAACGAACATGAAAAACAACAAATCACCCGGACCGGATCAGATCCCAGCAGAAATTTTTAAACTTATAGACCAAAATCACATCTGGCCCATAACAAATATACTTAATGCCATATACAAAACAGGCGTAATCCCAAAAGAATAACTTATGTCAACATTTGTAGCCATCCCGAAAAAGCCAAATGCAAAGGAATGCAGCAATCATAGAACCATAAGTCTCATTTTAAAGATTTTTTTAAAAATAATTCATAAACGTGTATATAACAAGCTCGAAGAAGACATCAGTGAAAGTCAATTTGGATTCAGAAATGCAATGGGGATACGAGAAGCATTATTTGCCCTAAATGTTCCAATACAGAGGTGCCAAGATGTGAACCAAGATCTATTCGTCTGTTTTTTTAATTACAATAAAGCATTCGATTGTGTAAGACACGACATACTCATGAAAATACTAAGTGAAAAGCAAAGCAAATAATTAGAAATCCATATTACAATTAAAGAGCTGTTTTTAGAGAGAGCGAAGAGATGTCAAACGAAATAAATATTAAAAGAGAAGTAAGACGGGGATGTATTCTCTCTCATTTACTCTTTAATCTCTACTCGGAGAAAATCATGCAAAAGGCTATATCTAAAGAAACAGCGGGTATAAGGGTAAACGGCGAACTCATAAACAATATTCGTTTTGCCGAAGATACCCTGGTTATAGCCCAGAGAAGCGCGGACCTACTAAGAATGATGTATAAAATCGTCAACAACAGTGAGAAAGCCGGTCTTGTTCTTAATATCAAGAAGACAAAACACATGATCATTAGCAAAGCACATGTCCAGGGAAGTCATTTTATCGCAATAAGAAGGTTGAGAGAGTGAGAGAGTATAAATACCTGGGTACTATGTTGAACGAGACTGGAGGACACTCGCAAGAAATAAGAAGCAGAATAGATCAGGCTATGGCTACGTTTACAAACATGAGAAAAATATTCTGCAATAGAGACTTGAGTGTCAAACTTAAGATCAGACTAGCCAAATGTTATGTTTTTTCAATACTTCGCTATGGAATTAAGTCATGGATAACGAACAAAGATGACATAAATAGACTCCAATCTTTCGAAATGTGGGTCTACAGATGGATATTTAGGGTTTCAAACGCAGAGATATTGAGGCGAGTAGGTAAAGAGGCAGAAATAGTGGACACAATAAAAACGGGAAAACTTGCTTATCTGGGTGATGTTATGCGCGGAGAAAGATACCGCATGTTACAGCTAATAATACAAGGAAAAATTCAGGGTAAACGAAGTGTGGGAAGAAGACGCACTTCATGGCTAAAGAATTTAAGAGAGTGGTATTACTGTACTTCAATAGAATTGTTCCTAGCAGCCGCATCCAAAGCAAGAATCGCCAACCTTCTAAGAGGAGATTGTCACGTGCCTATTTTTTCCCATCTACCGTTTCATTATTAAGTACGTCCCTGATAGTCTGGTGTTCGTAAATAGGGATGCATACCGTACTATGTGGTAACTCAAATATATCATTCGTTGTAGATAATGTTGCATACCTTGTAGGGGTAGGAGTCGATAGTTTGGTTTGCAATTTCTGTGTGGATGGGACTGGATATCCACACGGACGAGGCGATTGTGGAGCACGGACTTGAGAGGATTGTGGGTTGACGTTTATTCCGCGCCATTTTTCTTGATTTACGGCCTAGGAGCGGCAGTCGTGTGTTGAGAGTCTTCGAAGTCAGGTGTCGGTGAAAGTTGTTGGGACGGTGTGTTATTAGCACGTGTGCAGAACCTCTATGGGATTTCTTTCATATCTGGCTGTATTTGGGCCATCTTAATTGGATTTTAAAGAAAAACCACTTAATTTTTAACTTGACCATTCTATCTTACCTACGTTGTTGATATTTTGGATTTCTGGTGTCAAGTTAAATATCCGCAAGCGGGATCTATTTGAGTGAAGCCATTGTTAATTAGCCGGTGCCACCCCATAATCAAACCGACCCCAGGAGTAGGCCCAGGAGTAGGCCACAGGAGTACATGAGAATTCGTATACCCAAAGGTTATCAGTGATTAATTTTTAAATGTATAACGCCGTGTCTCATTTCGACACCACGAGTAAGTTTTGTTTTAGTTTATAAATATAGTACTTTGTGAATTCGTATACCCAAAGGTTATAAGTGATTTATTTTTAAATATATAACGCAGTGACTCATTCTGACACCACGATTACGTTCTGTTTTAGTTCATTAATATAGTACATTGTTGGAAACTATTTATTGCATTAGATTATATGCCAAAACTAAACTTGGATTAAAATAACCTCCTCAATAATTCTTTATGTCCAAGTAAAAATATATTTTCTTCCTACTTATTTGTAAATATATTGTAAAAATATTTTTAAATAAACTCGATTGTTTTGGCAGTGAAAATCTTTATGTAAACGGTTAACTAGTGAATTATCAGCCTTTATGTAAATGTTTGAATTAGTGTTATTAATGAGTTAATTTATATATGTCTTACTTTTTTTTGTAACTTGGTAAAGTCTGTTACTCTTACTTCTGTTCTGGTTATTTTATAAAGTTGTAAATTTTAAATTTTTGGTTTGTTTTAGCAAGAAAATTTTACCATAGCTGTTAATTTTTAACATATTTGTTATGATGTTGCTATTGAGTTGTGTACCTTAATTATTTATTGTGTGAGTAAAGTATCCAACATATTTTTGCTATAATTTTATTTATTTGGTTCACCATAATCTTAGTTGTTTATCTTGTGGCTCTGCTAGTGCCTATAAGACCTAGGGGTTTCCGGCTTGTACCGTCTAAGACGGTGGCGCGGCTCACTTTTATATTTTTTTCTTCTACCCTCTACGGCTGAGCTCGGGCATAATTTGCCAGTAGAGAAACCGCTAGCAGAGTACTCTTTAGAGAACGAAAAAGACGTGGCAAGATGGCACGTGAAGAAGAAACAGAAAACAGAAAATTGTTTGCAAGAAAAAAATAATTTTAAAATTAAACTAAATACGGGAATCTGCGATTATTGCAGTATAATTCTGGAGAGCTAATGATAAGTTACAGCCAATATTTAAAAATAAAGTATTTGTAGCTTTAAGTAGCTAGTAGCATAATCATTTGCCTAGAATGATCCCTGCAAGTTGGTGCAGAGTTTAAAGTAAACAAAAAATTAATTGGAAGACCAAGATGCATCTTCAAAAATAAAAAATAACTATTTTCAACGCGATTTTACATTCTTTTGTGTATGTTTGTTGGACAAAATTTCCTCTAATTTTTAAACAACACACAATATCTGGTATTTTAACTGTTTTGAAAATAGCCATTTCTAGGTACGACAAGACGGTGTCTGGATCCAACAAAAATCGCAGACCATAAGAGGCAGACGTCAACGTCTAAAAACACATGAAAAATAAACGAATGAATTCCAAAATAAACCTCGAAGCCGATGTGAGAGAGAGAACTATTTTGCCCATTTTAGTTATATCTAGCATATTTCACGAATATACGCTGGTTTCGGATTATCGTTAGAAACTCGATAAACAGTATTTAACTGTACATTTAAGAAGTATAAAAGTAAATTCCTCTAATATTTTTAAACAAATTCGAAAAGAATTTGATTTTATAACGGACTTCTTGTTTGTTTGTTAGCACCGTTAAGAGAGGTAGGTAAGTAATCCAAACAAATTTTACTAATTAACTAAGCTATTAAGCTTTAGTTTGGCTTGTTAGATTTCCAGAAAAATACTTAGTAATCCTGGGTTATCATTGTAGTGGATACCAACACTAGAATCGTATAGTACCGATTTTTAAGAAATTATACTCACTGTAAACAAGAATGCTCTTCATTTGTTTATCTGAACAAAACTTTAATTTTTACTAAAGGTGAAACAAAAAGAATTTGGCAGGACGATAACATAAAGTGTATAAAACACACCAACGGTGAAAAAAAAGACACATTACTGTGCATGTAGGTGGAAACCATGATTTTATTGACCATCATTCAGGACATAATTTTTGCGGGCAACCCTATCTCATTGTGTTCGCAATAAAAAAGCGCTTATTTTTATGTTTAATTTATAGATTAAACAAGTAGGTGAACATAACTAGGACCAAAATACCTGTTTATACCTGCCATCCCAATAGTTAGACCGGGAAAAATATAGGCAACCCTACGTTTGCATATTCTATCGGCTTTGTACTTGCGGTGGGTGAAATTTTTTTTCGTTAAACTCATCGGTAGAAATTAAGAGCAATGTAGAACCCACACAATCCAAAATTTCTAAAAATCATGCCAGTGGTTTCCGTAATAAATGAGGCGTTCCATACTTAAAACTCACTCTGTATATACAAAGGCGTACGATGTACGATTTTTTCAAAGATTTTTTTTGTACATATATTTTTTTTAATAATTAAAATTTAACTATTTTCACATTAAATGGTGCCACCTTTGCTTTGGTTTGTTTTTATTTATACATTTACAAGTTTAGTGTTTTAAAGTTACATTTTTACTGCGTGTGAAGTTTACACACACATTTTTTTACATCTTTTACTTTTATTAGTAAACTAATACATCAGTTTAAATTTTCACGATACATATTTTAAACACAGGTATTGTTCTTCTTAACAAGCTGTTATAATAAGAACACATATTAACGTATAATTTCGTAAAAAATTTCTAAAAATGTATGGTATAAAAGCAATTAACATTATTGGTAGGTTTTGATAGTTTTTTATAACGGTAATATATGTGAAAGGTTCCAAAATGACAATACTTTTATAAATAAAAGCGTCAACATGGGTATTGTTTATAGATGTTATTTAGCAATAATACTTATTTTTTATTGCTACTATTTTGAGTGTTCACATCATTGTTAAAAATTCTGCATTCAGATTATAAATAATTCATGAAATATTTTTGTTTGCATTCGCTAATGAAATATATTTTAATTCCTTTCATCTCGAATATCAACAAAAAATTTTAAATATCCGATTTTTGTTTATTATTTAACCAGCAGAAGCTGGCAGACGTCCTTCTAAAATATTCTCCGTATTCCAATATTTATGTTTACCTATTTTCATGGCGATCGGTTGAATAGTATAAACGTTAATGGGCTGCAGCACTACCTAGGCGCCAGTTAGAGTAAACCTTCTCCACGAAAAGAACGCTTAGATGTGCCAAATTTCGCGGTGATGGTCAAACGGTGTTGGAGATAAGCGATCTTATACATACAAAAGTACATACCAACATCAATTTTTATTTATGTACAGACAAATAATATGTTTTATAATAATTTCTTTGTAGGTATCATGGTTTCATGTAAGTGATTTCTTTGGAATATACGAAACACAGACCTACATAAAGACCTAAAAATCAAAACAACGTCTTAAAAATTTTATAGAAAAATTAGAGTCTCACTACAACAAGATAATTTAAAACACCTTTTATTATATACCAGGCCAATAGTCAGGCAGACATAAAAACTTAGGACAAAGATTACCTACCATTACAATCAACCTCCTCAAGAGGAACAAAATTTAACTCACACGAAAAATACACGATAACACCACACATAAGTGGTAAGATTGTCTGCCACGGGACAATGACCAACAAAACCATACTCACAAGGGTTTTTTAGTCTGTAACTTTGAGGTACCAATGAGTCCCACACTATATTCCATACCATTGACGAGAATTCTTTTCAGAGCAGTCATAAGCTGGGGATGTCTTCTCTACTATCCAATATAGTCTTTGAAAAAACTTTAAAAATAACTAGAGAAACAGATAAAGGTGTAATTATTAGGTGTAAAGGTGTAAATATTTCACAAAATCTGTAACCTTGTATGGAAAACAGAACAGTGGCCTGAAGATTGGAGAGAGTCGCTGTTTATTCCAATATTCAAAAAAGGTTAACCCGTGGAATGCAGCAACTACAGAACGGTTTCTCTTATATCTCACGCTAGTTAGATCTTCCTCCATATCATACATAACCGTCTTAAACCATTTCTTTTGCCACAGCTCTCAGAGGAACAAGCAGGTTTTGTGCCAGGAAAAGGAACTGGGGAACAAATATTAAATGCCAGGCAACTTATTAAAAAAGCTAGAGAATTTAATGTCCCATTGTATCTCTGCTTTGTAGACTATCAAAAAGCATTTGATAAAGTAAACTGGAACTACCTTTGGACCATAATGAAGGAAATGGGAACGCCAAAACACCTGGTTCAACTGGTGCGCAACCTCTATCAGAAAAACAGCGCGAAAGTCAGAATCGAAGCGATTTACTCGGGGAGCTTCAAAACGACTGCAGGAGTTAGACAGGGCTGCATTTTTTCACCTATCTTATTTAAGGCTTATTGCGAATGTGAGAGAGGTTCTAGATAAATGGCAAGGCCGAATACCAGTTGGTGGAAAGCGGATTAACAACCTCCGGTACGCCGACGACACAATGATCATAGCGTCAACAATACCAGAAATAACGGAAATTATGAGCAGACTGTCAGTTCTTCTTCTTCTTCTTACGTTAGGACTACGTCCTGTTTTTGCCTCAAAGGTTGCCCAAAAACAATTGGGACGATGAAGACCAGCTATCATACCATCTTTTTGGTGGGCGTCCAGTTGGGCGTGGTGTGTTGGGCCGCTTCTCTCTCACAATTTTTGCCAGCCGGTCGTTTGGCATTCTGCTAACTGTCAGTTATTAGCGAAAAATATGGCTTAAAAATAAATAAATCTAAAACGAAAATAATGATAGTTGATAGACAAGACAACAATTCTCCACAAATATCAGAAATTGCAGGCTATGAAGTGGTAAACAATTTCAATTATCTTGGTTCCTTGATTGCCAACACTGGGAAATGTGAAAGCGAAATACGGCGTCGCCTGACTATGGCAAGGTCAGCGACTACCAAGCTAAAGAAAATATGGAAAGACAAATCTATCACCAAAACAACGAAACTCCGTCTAGGTGATGCTCTTGTCTTCCCCATTGCAACGTACGCAGCGGAAACATGGACTTGAAACAAAGCAGATAAAAACAGAATTGAGGCTTTTAAAATGTGGGTTTATAGACGACTCTTAAGAGTATCGTGGACAGAACACCGAACCAACGTATCCGTACTACAAGAAATTGGTCCTCGTTTAAGGCTGCTTACCAGAATAAACCGCATGTATCTGCAGTACCTTGGGCATATAGCTAGAAGATCAGGAACAATGGAGCGACTAATCATAGAAGGGAAAGTAGAAGGCAAACGCTCAAAAAGCAGATCTCCAACTAGATGGGTAGACCAAACAAAACCCTTAATAAACATGAGACTGCATGATGCCGAAAGGATTAGGCAAGCATGGAATCAACTGCTGAATCAAATATAAATAGTGTCACTACATCCTTTGGAGGATAATGGAAAGAGGAGGAGGAGGTAATTATTGGAACCACCATAAACATGCTAGCTTTTGCACATGACATTGTATTACTGACAGATAGAAAAAAAGACCTTAATACAAACTCTTCTTAATAAAAGTACCAAATGTTAGCAGTGAAAAAACCAAATATATGAAAAAAGGAGGTAAAACACAGGCAACAAAAAGCCTACAAATAGAACACCACTTTTATTTATGCAATTATTTCAAGTACCTGGGGGTTACAATTACGAATACTATGGCGGAAGAAATCGAAATTAAAAAAAGATTTGCAGCACCTAATAGATGTTAACAGATATTGATGTCAATTAAAATATTATCCAGAACCACAAAACTTCAAATTTATAAGACAGACATTCTACCAGTCCTGCTTTATGGATTAAAAGTGTGGAAATTAGCCAACGCACCCGGGAAGAAAAAAGTGACATTCAAATATGAGGTAGTTAATTGAAGGATGAAAAAAAAAGGAAAGCAGAGATTTATTTAATGATCCAGATATTATTACCAATATTGGCAGTCGTAAAATGAGATGGACAGGACATGTATTGAGAGAAAATAGTAAGAACTGTATTAAAAGTGTCTAGGAAGCAATAATTACGGAAACACGAAGAATAGGTTGCTCTAAACTATGATGGATAGATCAAATTAAAAAAGATATGGACCAAATCTACATAACTAAAGAAGAGGCAAAGGACAGAACATTTTGGGAGTTATAGTAGTTATAATAAAAAAACCAGCTTTGTCGGAACGTTAATGGGGACAAAAAAAGACGAGCATCGAATCGTACACTGCTAAACTACCAATGCTTTAATAGTACAAGATCAAATTTATAATATATATTATATATTATGATTTGTGTATTGTTTGTTTTAAAGTGGAAGATCAAAAGGCGGACATTGGACACCATATTTCTTTTGAACTGATATTAATTATAAAGGAATTTTGTTTTCAATTTTCATCCAGTTAGGTTAAGTAAAAGAACATATTAATGTTGTGTAAAATTGTTCCAAAAAATTGTGGCCAAAAAAAATTGGGATTAAAAAAAAGGTTACTTATTGCTCTTTCTGTAGATGGTGTAGCACCATGTAAAATAAGAAAGATCCAGAAAGCAATAATTAAAATTTAATATTGGGATATAAATATTATGGAAAACTATAATACTATTATAGAAAACTATAAAAAAATTCTTGACAGCGAATAAAAATAAAAATGTACAAAACTGATTTTTAAAGAACCATCCGATTTCGCCGCATGTTAACCTATACTATGGGTATATGTGGGTCGATTATATATCAGAAAACAACTACACTCCTGGCTATGTGCTTACGACTAGCACTCTTCGTGCGGTCCTTCATGTGTACTTGGTAAGACTTGGGATTATCGAATTGTCTCTTCGAAGGGTAAACATGAGTTTGCCAAGACCTACCCTATGCTGATGAGGGGCAAAACCCCGGAACCAGTCCATAGGTCGAATGGATAAATTTAATAAATAATTCATTTTTTTACTTAACAAGCATCTGCATATTACCCGAAATGGAATATGCACGATAATCTATCAGATGCCACATAGCCAGAAGTGTAGTTGCTTTCTGATATATAATCGACCCACATATACCTATAGTATAGGTTAACATGCGGCGAAATAAGCTGGTTCTTTAAAAATCAGGTTTATACATTTTTAATATTGGGTCATAAAAAAAATAACGTTCACTGTAAATTAAGTAAATATTAATATCTATAATCACTTATTTTTATAAGTTGTTTCCACACTGTTAATGAAATATAATTACCATTTCGAAACGCATTCAAATACCCAACTTTAATTTGATATACAAACAACACGCTGTATAACAGTAATAAGTGGCTCGGTACATATCGATAATGCAATATAATCTCGAATGTATTTTCGCAATATGCAACATTTTGATAGTGATTATGATAAAATAGCCTAGTTGAAATTCAAATCAGGTGAATGACTTTCAAACGACCTTTCAGACATATAGATTAATATTTGAAAGGTACTTTCTGTGTTCTAGAGATAATGTAACGCCCAGTAATGTCACGATTTAGACGGCTTTACAGTTGTTTTATTTATCCAACAATATTTGTTACCAATATTTATGGCGAACTTATCCAATACAGCAAATTAATATTATTTAATTTCATTCATGCCGATAAACAAATTTATTTTTATTTTAACCAAAAAGCCAGATTCAGATTAGGAAGCAAATAATGAGGGGCTGGGTGGCGCAGTGCATTACATAGCGACTTTTTTTTTTCAGAGGTGAAGAAAATCCTTTATGGATAGGTTATAAGTCCGAAAGCTCAAGGTCTACTGTGAGACTCCACTGACTGTGTCAGGACTACTCACTAAAAACTCCACCTCTATTTAGGTCCGTCTGGCTATTGCCTCCGGTGACACTTGGGCCTGTTGGCCCATTGTATCTTGCCTATGTGTTTTTGTATCATTGTACAATGGTGACCCGACCAGCAGACCGCCCGGCAAGGACCCAAAAACAGCAAAACACACACTGCGCCGCCGCGAGGCACTGGTCCGAAAAAGACAGGCAGTTCCCGGGACCTAGAACCACGCTGCACCCAATCCAGTACCTTCGTACCTTGTACAAGTTTGTACAAGTTCTTTACTCGGTGGAAACAATGTAGTCACCCAAGAACCGTCCATTCCCCCCAGCGCCCCGCAGCAACACAGCAAGAGCTCCACCGCCCCCGGATCATCGCCGCAGAACCCGCAGGCCAGGCCTCCATTATACAGTCTTAGCTGATTCCTGTTCATCGGTAACAGTTCTGCCGTCCTTTTAGGGTACGGTCCTTTGATGTATTATTTCCCGTGTTCTTTTTCCTGGTATACTTTTCCAGTAGTTTTTGTGTTTTTCCGAACCTCTTCTTGCAAGTTCGTCTACTTCCTCATTACCTGCAACTTCCTGGCGTCCTGGAACCCGTATTAGTTTGACGTGATTACGGTCTACCAGTTCTTCTTTGCAGTCAACGAGTATGGGACAAGGGGTGGTCCGGCCCTGAGGTGCCCCCTGCATAGCAGGCTGTCAACTACAGGATTTCGCCCGGTTTCCTGTAGGCTCCGTTAGCGACGGTGCTTCCCCACCGCCATGCATCCATCAGCACGGGTCTCATAACACTTTGGATTGGGAGTCTTTTAGTCGCCTTTTACGACAGGCAGACCATACCTGGGATCTATTCTATTTTGCCCGTATCCCCAGGGGATTACATAGCGACTTGTACATCCTTCTATTTAACCAGCAACTATGAATCAACACGTATAACATTAATTTTGCCTAGAGATTTTCAAAAACAGATTAACACGTTGGGTACAGTGAGGCAAATCTTCGACTAATTGGTGCATTCGTAATAAATTGTACTTAAATACAAATAAATGTAAAATAATAACATTCACTGGTAAAATCCTACCAGTAACATTCAACTATGTACTAGATGGTGAAAGTTTAACGCGAATTACGGAATCAAAGGACCTGGGGGTTCTGTTTGATCAAAAACTCACCTTTTCCAACCATCTTCAGAATTTGATATCAACTTCAATGAAATGATTGGGTTTTTTGAAACGCAACTGCGTTTGATTCTTTGAAAACCATTTATTTCACACTGGTCAGGAGTAAATTAGAGTACTGTAGTGTAGTTTGGAATCCGTCTCATATGAAACATATATCTAGTATAGAAAATGTTCAAAAATTTTTTTTGAAATATGCATATCTCAAAAAACATGGTGTATATCCCGAGAGTGGTTATAGCTATGATTCATTGTTGAACGAGTTTCACATGATATCTCTAAAGAAATTCAGGGAAAGCCGAGATGTGTGTTTTGCTTATAAAATTATACATGGACTAATAGATTGTGTTTATTTTTAGGCCAACTTATGCACAAGATATCTGAAGGTCCTGAAGAAGTTAACATCATGATCTACCCGGTCTGCAATAAGGACTATGTCATCTGCAAACTTCAAGTTGTTCAGATACTCCCCCTTTATGTTGACTCCAATATTACCCCAACTGTTGTTCTTCATGGCGCTCTGCAGCAGGGCGGTGAATAGTTTTGAAGAGATAGTGTCACCTTGTCTAATACCTTTTTCCAAGGTTAATTTGTTTGTGTAACCATAATACATTTTTACTGCAGCTGTTGCCTTATTATATATATTCTGAAGAAGGGTCGTATATCTATGATCAATACTGCACTCTGCAAGCGCTCGCAACATGGAGGTATGCTGGATTGAGTAAAATGCTTTCTCAAAGTCTACAAAAATTAGTATCAATGGTTTGTTGTATTCTAAAGCTTTCTCTATCAGGGACTTTATTACTTGTAGGTGGTCATTCGTTCCAAAGCCACTTCTTAATCCGGCTTGCTTTAGTGGTTGGTGAAAATCTAGCGCACACTCATACTTTAATTACTCTTACAAATATATTTCTGCAGTTTAACAAATAACTAACAAAACAAACAAGGTACAATTTTCTTTACCGAATTGTGATTACTTACAAACTAGCTTTATAAATTCAATGGCGTCCAGGCTTTTGCAAACACAATAATGCTGATCAGACTACTTCTGTTACCCTCCTACGTAGATAGATTACTTTAAAACCTCTGTAAAATTTTATTTTGAGCAACTAAGTACGCCGCTGATTTTTGTTTTGACGCGAACATAAGGATTGCGACTCCACCCATAATAATGTATCCAATAAATTTTAAACGTAGTCAATTTAACGATTTCCTCTTACATCTTTAGCTGTCTTGCAGTAATGTTATGCAATTTTATACAGGACTGCTCTCACCAACAATGCGGTGGTCGGTTATTGTGTTATATTTTGTTTTTAAATAATTCTATGCTAAATCTGTTTGAGTTAAATGTCAAACTGTTTAGTTTATTCAATTTTATGTTCAACAAATAAAATAAGTGACAAAAACCCGAGATAGGGTAAAAGAAGTAAATTTTAAGAGTATCATTAGGTCATTGATAAACGAACCTTAAATTTACATCATCCAAAACCCGGATCCATAAATTATCATTTGAATATTGATTCCACAATTGTGTATACCATTTGTATGCTCTTGTATCAACAAACGACGTTTTATATTCAAGACAAAAGAGAAAATGTTGTCTCTTTGGAGCTCGCACCTTATTAAAACCAATCCATACTTCTATGGTTACTTCTCCAAACAGATTAAATCTTTTTAAACCCCCAAACAAATCTGCATTTGCGTCCTGCATGTTTTTTTTTTGGCCGTCCAATATACACATTTTTTAATCTTGCATCCCCACCTTTCTTTTTATTCACACTTAAGTCGTTGTCACCGTTCTTGGTGTGTACCTGCGATAATCTACTACATTGTTATTATTATCCATCTCTCTCTGATACACATGTGCGTAATTCACTTGTGCGAGTCACGTTTTTTTTTGCTATAGTGTGATAAACAATTTATTTATCAGTACAAAAAAACACTCATGTCTTGCAGTTTCATAGTATAGGCTTTTGCCGTGACGTTTGTCGGTGATGGTTAAGTGCGTCTACTTAGCAAAAGACAGATAGCAGACAGTGACGTGCGCCAGTTCTAAATCTACTAACATAAATGAAAGTGATAGAGAATACTTTTACTTATTTATTATTAGTGTTATTAACTGATTAAAAGATATATTCACGAATTCTAAAGAACTTGATATAAGAAGACATAAAAGATAAACAACCGGAAGAACAGTCAGGATTTAGAGTAGGCAAATCGACAATTGATAACCTCTTCACACTGAAACTCGCGTTGGAAAAACGTACCCAACATAACAGAGAAACATACATATCACTAATAGACTTAGAGAAAGACTATGACAGTGTCCCCATATCACAACTATGGACAGAAATGCGATACCTGGAAATAAACCAATCTTTAATCAAAGCTACACGACTCTACTATAAAGATAATTGTGCCGCAATAAAAACTGGGAATAACAGACATACAGAATATTTGCGAACATCGAAAGGCTTAAAACAAGGATGTTTTCTGTCTCCCATCCAATTTAAAGTATATCTAGACCGATACATACAAGGGTTGATAAGAAAATGCGGAAACATGGGTGTCAACGTAGGAGACGACACACTTTACAGCCTATTTTTTGCAGATGACCAGGTAGTCATAGCGGAGGATGAGCAAGATCTGAGCTACATGACGAGAAAGCTAAAAGAATATAAACGAGCGGGACTTGCAATAAATTTAAACAAGTGCGAATATCTGGCAGCTGGCTATGGCGCATGTAATGATCTGGAACTATAAAAACGGTGTAATTAGGGGAGTGCAATTGTGCAAGTATTTAGGAGTTATCTTTAATAAACAGGGAAACAGCAATGATGAAGTGAGGGAAAAAATCAATAAAAGAAGAAAAGTTATTGGAGCATTAAACTCAATACTGTGGGAAAAAAATAAAACGAAAGACCCCAAACTACGTATCTACAAAAGCATCGTACAAGGCGTTATTATGTATGGAGCGGAAGTGTGGGACTTAAGTAAAGCAAACAGAAGAAAAATCTTGGCCACTAAAATGGATTATCTAAGAAGTTATATATATATATATATATATATATATATATATATATATATATATATATATATATAAAATAGGTATCATACAGCGAAAGTAAGCTGGTTTTTAAACAATCAGTTACACATTTTTACATATATATTTATAAATGATACAATGGTTAGCCCGCTATATGGACAGGCCACTGATCCACCCGGCATTTCCAGTGTATCTGAAGCGGTATATATTTCATTATTTATATTTGATTTTGTACTTTACCCAAGAGGGGAAAGTAGAGGGGTAAGAAAATCCTACAATAGTTTTTTTTTATATGTGAATCATACCAAAGTCGTCCCAGATACGTGAATGCAGTTAAGGTCAGCCCAATATTTTAAAAAATATGTCAAGAAACGCAAGAATTTGTAGTTAATTTATTGGAGTATTTTAACGAAAAAAATATAAAACAACAAGTTAAGCCAGGAGGCTCCGCCACTGAAGGGTTAGCGATTCGATCTTAGACAAGGAAAAATAGTCGAATCAATTAACGCATGTGACTGTTGTGATAAGACGCCAAAATGCGTAAAAAGGACTGGTTCATCCTTCGTAGTCTGGCGCATTTCTTTTACTTTTATTAAAAAAAAGTCGCACAGTTTGTACTGATTAATTCCAAGCCGACCACCTTGTGTAATATGTAAGGCAATCGCGAACGACGACGAAATTTTATCTTAATTAAGATTAAATAATGAAAGCGTTAGTGCTGTGCTTGATCGGTGACCAACAGCACACTGATCTATTATCCCGTATTTGATATGTGATACAGCAGCGACCGGTCGGGACTACTTTCTGCTTGCGAATTTCGTCACGCATCGAGTATTGAATTCAAAAGACGCATCTGTTGGTTGGCATAACAAGATAGTAATTTTGTAATTTACCAGACTCTTTGGAATTAATTTTAACATCGCTATTCTTGTAATTTCAAACACGTTAATATTCTGGTAACAAAGTGCGATTTCCTCAGCTTTTGCAGCTTTACATACACGCCACAAATCCAAACTGATTTTGGAGTGAGCAGCCTTGCACAGGATCGGTGCGTAAAATCCAAGGATGTTATATTACTATGCTAAAAAGCTAATTAAAAAAGATTCGACTAATCTGAGATAAAGAAAAGCTGACGTTACGGCCGCCATTTGCATTAAGGTCAAAACTCACGGAAACGTGTATGTTGCAAGCGAGATTCATAACTATTGTAATGATAATTTCTTGATTCATAATGGTAAATCACTCTGAAATAAATTAGATATTAATAACATACCTAATGTAATAAAACTCGTTTTTGTCTTTTAAATATTTATTTATGATTGAGTTTGAGTTCCATTGAATAACGCCATTCTGTAGGATTTTTAGATAAGGGACATGCAACCAATATGACCATGCTAAGACGTTTTATTTTTTATGACATGATTTTTCAATTTTTCAAAATTTTGGATAACATACATATAGTCGCGCCTTTTTCCCGTAAGGGTAGGCAGAGATCGCTTTCTTCCACTTGCTACGGTTCTTACACACATATTTTGTTTCCTCTATTTTCATTAGTGCTCTCATACATGCTCGTCGGTTGTTGGTACACTTGACCTGGCCTTTCTTCAAAACAATGTTGATATGATCAAGATATGTTCGCCGAGGTCGACTTGTCCATTCACACTCGCCTTATAAATTTATTTCCTCAATCTTCCTTCATTCATCCTTTCTACGTGTCCAAACCATCTAAGCATTCCTTTATCTTTCTTTGTAACCACATCTTCTTTTACACCACAGTGGTCTCTTATCTCACTATTCTTTACTTTATCCAACCGAGTCACTCCGGCTATACTTCTCAGACTACTCATCTACGCAGCATTAATCCTATTTTTATGCTTCTTCTGCCAAACCCAACATTCACTACCATACATAAGTGTAGGAACCAACACACCTCTATGCACCGCCAGACGTGCCTTTTTTGACACTTTCTGGCTACTCATGAAGCTATGCGGTGTCCCATTCATTTGTTTTCCTGCCAACACCCTTCGCTCAATGTTACTGTCATACTTTCCCTCTCTCGTAAACTTTGAACCCAAGTACACAAATTCATTTACTTGTTCCACTTTTTCTTCCTTAATTAGAACTTTACAGTTTGTCATGTTTTCTTTTCTTTTAAAAACCATTACTTTTGTTTTGCTTACATTTATGTTCATCCCTTTGATTTTCAGGGCATCATGCATAACAATAACTATCGCGTGCAACTCCTCTTTAGATGACGCTAATATGACTTGATCATCGGCGTAAAGAAGGAATTTGACGATCAAATCATTCATTATCAATCCATACGCACTCTCTTTCATATTTTTTAAACAATCGTCTATATAAATTGAACATCATCCACGATATGGAAAATATATTTCATTATTAAAGCCACTTAATACGTAAAACATAATAACGCTATTTCTAAATACCAAAAATTAAAAACTTTGTTGAAACGTTCTTCCGAGAAGTATCTACCTCAAAAATCAAATATTTTAACTAAACAAAATATTATAGATTTTTTAGAAAATGCTCCAGATGAAATATATTTAGCAAAAAAGGTAATAAAGATTTGGGATACTCATAATCAAATGGTATTCCCAACACAAAAACATAAAAATCAAGATAGTTTATGATTACTGGATATTTTTATATTATAAAAAAATTTCGGGCTCTGAGACCTTCAAACAACCCTTTTGATAATTTTTTTATTAATTTTCAAAAAAATAAATGTACGAAACAAGTATTCGGAACAAATAAGCTGGGTAATATGCCAAAACAAATTGTCACATCTTAATTTAAATAATCTACAAGATTATACAGGGCAATCTTTTCGTCGAACTTTAGCCACAACATTTGTAAATGCAGGTGCAGACATAACTTAAAAAAGACATGGAGATTGGAAGTCTACTCAAGTAGCAGAAGGCTAAATAGAAAATTCCAAGCAAAACAAAATAAATATAGCAAACCAATTATTTCTTTCCTAAATAAAACTTTAAGCTAAGACAACGGATGACTGAATGTTATATATGGTCTCAATACTGTTGTATGGTACGATGACGTGGACACTCAAGATCAGTACAATGAACCGACTAGAGGCATTTGAGATGTGGCTGCACAGGAGGAATATGCTTAGAAATCGTAAAAGGCCAGTGAATAAGTACGTTAACACTACAAAAATATCAACGGAACAGTGCGAGTCCCATTTTCGTATGCTGTACAGCGATTCTGGCCAAGAAACAAAACCAGTAATGGAAGAACAAATCAACAATGCAGACGGTAACCCCATAGAGCAGACCCTATTTACAAGAGACATCAACCTAGCAGTGTCAAAACTAAAAAATCGAAAGTCACCTGGATTAGATAACATAAACAATGAACTTATAAAATATGGTGGGCCTACGTTGATGGAACAAATCACATTGCTATTCAACAAAATATATAAAAACAAGAAAATTCCAGTACAATGGAAAGAAAGCATTACTATACCATTGTTTAAGAGAGGTGTCAAAACAGATATGAATAACTATAGGGGAATAATCTGTTAAGTACAACATCGAAGCTACTGACAAAGATCATAGCCCAACAGGTGGCACAGACTGGAATTAATGAGGAGCAACAAGGGTTTCGACAAAATAGATCCACCATCGACGGGATTTTTATTCTTAGACAGATAGCTGAAAAAGCAATAGAATACAACAATGTTGCTTACATGTGTTTTATTGATCGAAGAATGTGCTTGCACTGCTCGAGGAAAGAAATTTGGACTCTCATCTTATCGCATTAATTAAAGAATTGAATACCGGAATTTCTACGTTTATAAGAGTTGAACAGAAGCTAACAAAAAGGATAGACATATCAACAGGTATAAGACAAGGAGATAGCCTTAGCCCTATTTTGTTCAACATCGTCATGGATAAAATAATCGACAAAGTCAAAACGGCGGGAAAAGGATACAGGATGGGAGATCAGGAGTTTAAAATAATCTGTTATGCTGATGATGCGGTCATTATATCGCAAGACGAGGACAATTTACAGAGAATGCTTTTTAAATTCGAGCAAACTGCACAACAGTATAACATGATCATCTCGCAAGAAAAAACACAATCTCTTACAATATCACGAGATCCCAAAAGATGTAAACTGGCATTATATAACAAGAGCGTGGCACAGGTTATGTCATTTAAATACTTGGGTGCTCAAATAACCAGTAACCGTGATCTTAAGTCGGAAGTCAAGTCGCAAACAATCAAAGCAGCAAGACTATCGGGATTCCTACGAGATGTGATATGGAGGAACAAGCACATGTCTATAGCGAGCAAAACAAGAATCTATAAGACCTGCGTAAGACCAGTAATGACCTACGCTACTGAAACGAGGGCAGAAACAGCAGCAACAAAGAGAATTTTAAGAGCAGCCGAAATGAGAACCCTAAGGACCATAACAGGACATACTTTACTCGAAAGGCAGAGGAGCGAACACATCAGAGCTACCTGCGGCATTCAAGATAAAGTAAGATGGTCCAGAGTCCGAAAGAGAGCTTGGAGGGATCATGTGGACAGAATGCCTGGAAACCGCCTCGTAAGAGCTGCTAAGCACAACAAGCCTGAAGGTAACAGACCACCAGGACGACCGCCCAAGAGGTGGCACGGGAGCTGGACATCAGAATCCCAGTTGCGGCTGCTATGAGTGCTAATATATGAGAAAAAACAAGACAAATGTCTTAAGAAAAAGAAGAAGAAGAAGCTGCACAGGAGGATTCTGCGCATACCTTGGACGGGCCATGTAACAAATGAGGAAGTCTTCAGAAGAGCTAAAATTGACAGGCAATGAATTACCACCATAAAATGCCGCAAAATTACATACCTTGGTCACTTACTAAGAGAAGATAAATATCAACTACTCCAAATTATATTGAAGGGGAAAATAGAGGGGCGCCGTGGACATGGAAGAAGGCAACAGTCATGGTTAAAGAACATTCGTGAATGGACAAATATACGTTCAGTAGAAAAACTCATACACTTAGTAGAAGATCGAAATGCTCTAGCCAGAGTGATAGCCAACGTTCGGGAGACCGGATAGAGCACATGAGAAAGAAGAAGAAATAAAACTAATTTGCCAGAAAACATCCTTACAACCTCCAATTCTTTCTGTTATACGAATTTTATATCTGCCTCATCCAATCAATCTGTTATAAAAACATTTACAAAAAATATTTCAAATGCACCGGTATTTCATTTTAATAACTGTACCAACACAATAAATATTGATATTTATACCAATTAATACATGTCTATTTTTCAATAAATAACTAAACTCTTTAAAGTATTTTTTATTTAAATTCTTTGGTCGTGGAGAAAATATCGTCTGTTACACGATTAGAATGAAACAATTTGATACTCGTGGTTCCTCTCGCTCGGAATATTCCACCGTATCGAATTTTCCATTCTAACCTAGTGAAAGAATCCAATATCTCATCATATGACGGAATAATCGCATCCGCAAATTAGTCATTTCTCCACCCACGTAAAATATGTAACGATGTTAATGAAAAAATAAATGTATTAGGTATTCTTATTAAATATTTATAACGTGCGGTTTCAAAGTTTGAGATGTTTATAGTTTTTAAACGGCTTTTATTACACTTTTTTAATTCGTCCTACTTCATTCATTGGATTGTTTACTTCATTAATAAATTTTTCATTGGCTGATCCTGCGAAACATTGAAGACAATTGTTATGAATTGTAAAAAAAAATTGCGCATTTTTTGTAGTTCCATGATCTCTCTTCGCATGGTTAGACCGATAAAGATAACAAAGATATCTGATCATATGCACCAACTCTACTTTGCTTTTTAACTGTAACATTCTTTGCAAATTAGGTCCTTGAAATACAGAACTCACATTTTTCAATTTTTTTTTTTAAATTATCATCATAGCGTGAGGTGTATCAAAATACTTTAAATAAGCATATATTAAAGTAGATTTGAACTTTATCAGATGGAATAGAATTAGGAATGAAAGACACATTTTAAACATCCCTACTTCTCAGCGACAGTAGCGCCGCTTCCAGTGCCGATTGAAACCGGATCAAGCAGCAGTGGAGTAACCTAAATATTTCGTAACGGTTACCGAATATTTTTATATCAGAAAATGTATTGGAATTGAAAGTAAATGAAAAATAAGGGTTTGTTTTTTTCGCCAGTAACAAAAACAAATAAAGAATTAATTTTAATGTTTTGTGGCCATTGGTTACATTAATACATACATACATAAAGTCACACCTTTTCCCCATAGGGGTAGGCAAAGACCACTTCCTTCCACTTACTACGGTTCTTACACACATCTTTTGCTTCCTCCACTTTCATCAGGGCTCTCATACATGCTCGTCGGTTGTTGGTACTCTTGACCTGGCCTTTCTTCAAAACAATATTGATCTAATCGAGATATGTTCTCCGAGGTCGACCTCTACCGACTTGTCCATTTACACTCGCTTTATAAATTTGTTTCGTCAATCTTCCTTTATCCATCCTTTCTACGTGTCCAAACCTCTAAGCATTCCTTTATCTATCTTTGTAACCACATCTTCTTTTACACCACAGCGTTCTCTTATCTCACTATTCATTACTTTATCCAACGGCAGCATTAATCCTATTATCATGGTTCTTCTGCCAAATCCAACATTCACTACCATACATAAGTGTAAGGAACCAACACACCTCTATGCACAGCCAGAGGTGCATTTTTGACACTTTCTGGCTACTTATAAAGCTATACAGTGCCCCATTTATTTGTTTGTATATATATATATATATATATATATATATATATATATATATATATATATATATATATATATATATATGTATACATAAAAATTAATAAATATAATAGTATTGATTCAACTATAAATTATTTTAAATATCGACCACGTAGAAACGAGACTAAATAATTTATTATAAGAGAAAATCAGTAGGAGAACAAATAAATATCTGATTTCCACCTAACGTTACTAATAATATATGTAAATTTCTGAAGAAAAGTAGCACGATTTAGAATCATCTGTGCGTGTAAAAATTCACGTTCGTGCAAATAACGGTCTATATATATTTTTATTAATTATTGGAACAAAGTTCCTTATCGCACGGTACGGGTGGGAGCTAGGCGAAAGAAATTGTAAGATTTTTCCGTCACGAAACACGAATTATCAGACGCGTGGCTGCCATGAACCAATAAGCGCGCACCTATGACTGGGCACAGCCAATGGCATAAGCGCCATGGATAACTCTTGCTAAGTATTTTTATGCAACGTGTCTCCTCTACTATACAACAGAACATAAAAAAAGCCGAAAAATGCAAAAATTAGCGTTAAAGAAAATATAATATGTTATCAATAATAATATACTACGAAAGGAAAGACGAGTTTATACAGCAAAAAAATTAAATAACATAAAATAAAATAAGGAATAAGTGCAAAAAACATTGGTTTATACAGATGACTAAAATAAAATAAGAATGAACCAATGAAATCGCAACTTTTTTGACAATGACTTTTGTGTTTTGTGCGTAACAGTACATAATATCCAAATAGATTTGTTATTTTATTTCAAATACGGATTTTTTAAATTTTACCATTATCTAAAATTATCCAAATATATCTACTATCCAGTTCCTATTAAAAAATATTATAATGGATGATGGCATGTTGATAGAGCAGGTATCGACCTTTCCTTAGTTATATGCAAAAAGTGATGGAAAATACAAGAACAGCCGACTGAAAGAAAATGCTTTGCTCACAATTGCTAACATAATAAAGGAAGCACGTAAGTGCCAAAAAATCGGAGCGTTTACCGTTTTTTAAATCACTTTTTCTGTAGCTGAAGCTTCTGAACACAGATGGAAGCTTTTAAGTAATAAATATACGGGCCATAAAAGTAAAATCAAAAATACCTCTACAATCAATATTATTAGGTTAGGTTGATTGTAAACTCGGAACATTTAGAACAGAAAAGATTTGGGTCACGCGCATTATCAGTTTTTAAACAAAATAAAATAAAATAAGACAAAATGATAAACGTTGGCCATCTTTTGTTCGTATTCTTATTTCTTATTTTATCTTATTTCTTGTATAAACGCTTTCATAGTTTTGGGCATGTTTATCTTTTTTATTTTATTTTATTTTGTTCCTTATTTTATTTTATTTGCTGTATAAATTCGCCTGAACTTTGTTGCAACCGAGTGTTCCACGACATTCACGTAAATTTATATTACTAGTGTATTATTTAATTATGTGCAAGATTCGTCAATGTTATTATATTTTGTTTTCTAATTAAGAAAAAACAATTCGTGATATATTTTCGATTTTTCTAAATTACTCCAGAAAATTAATTACCTGTAAACACCAGTTATTATTGATAAAATAAATGTCTAATTGGATCATTAATTAAATTCTATTATCATAATAATTGCATAGTTTAACATACGAGCTACGATTATTTAAACAATTCTAAAAACTAATTACTTAAAGTCCATCACCTGTTCTTTAGCTAGTTAAAAATTTTTTTTTCTAAAAATCGAGCAAATTGTTACCAAATTGTAATTTTTTGATTCGAGAAAAAAATTGTAAATCAGCCAAAGATTTTCATAACTAAGATTTCGTAACATTTGGCTTTTCTCGTGTGAAAATTTGAATTGTATGTGGGACGTATATTTTTAAATAATTTTAAAAAAATTAATAAAAATTTACTCACCTTGCAAAAAAGATCTTTTCATCCTGATGTAGCAAGGCATTGCTAAGACACTAAAAAATAAAACACATTATCAGCAATTTGTTAAACCATTAGTTTAAAAAAAGTAGGATCATAATGCAATTTTCTACTGAAAGGATTTTCATGTTGAAATATGTTTAGGGGTGTCCACTGAATGTAAATCCAAGTTGGCGGGATGGGGGGCGTGGGTCAGCCGCCATCTTTGGAAACGCGTTTTATCAAATATCTCGTAAACGATAAAAATAGTATCATATATTTTTGTAGACAATAACATTTTTTATAACTTTTATTTAAAACTTTTTTTTGTAAAATCGATGGGTTTTTGTTTATAGCGCTCCAAACTTTTTCGTCAATCTTATTTCATCCATTCTCTCCACGTGTCCGAACCATCTAACCATTTCTTTACCCATTTTTGTTACCACAACTTCTTTTACACCATAGCGTTTTCTTATCCCACTATTCCTCAATTTATCCATCAGAGTCGCTATACTTCTCACACTAGTCATCTGCGCAGCATTGATCTTACTTTCATGCTTCTTCTGCCAAACCCAACAATCACCACCATAAAATTATAAAGACCAGCACTCCTGTATACACAGCCAGTCGTGCCTTTTTTTAACACGTTCTGGCTGCTCATAAAGTTATGTATGGCTCCATTCCTTGCCAACAACCTTTACTCAATGTCACAGTCATACTTTTCGTTTCCAACAAATAATTTTCAATTTATTTCGAGATGTTACAAAAGATTTAGGCTGGTAAAAGTCACTGCCACAATTTCGTTTGAAGTATTGTTTTAAAATTAAAAGCATTAAATAAGATTTATTTTCTAAAAAAGTGCTTAACAAAACAAGCTTCGCAAAAAATCTTCATTTAAAAGAAAAACTCATGTACTAAGAGGCTTCATACACCCAGAATTCATCCTTGTTAGGGGTTAAAAATATGAGATACTTCACTTGATAATCCCGGGGAAGATTATGGGCAAAAGGTCAATTGGAAGAAAAAAAAGAATATCTTGGCTGTAAAATCTGCAAGAATGGTTCAGCATGTCTTCTGCAGATCTATTCAGAGCAGCAGCAAACTCCCGGTTGAGGGCCCCTTTACAGATATTAGCGGAGAGCCCCAAATGGTCCCAGTCCGAGCCTGATTGCCATCATGAATTTTTCATCTTATACCGACAAAAAAAGCACTTTGAATACGACAATCTGATATTTTTACGAAAGAGAGTGAAATTAAGGCAAATTATACGTACATATTAATAAACACTGTCCAATTAAATGATACGTTACACTTTTTTGTTGTTTACACGTTATTAAAAGGAATGTTTCAACTTAAAGGTATGATGTAATTGCCAGTTGAATAAACTGCCCAGTCAGTGAAAGTGGAAGAATAGGAGCCGCTAAAATATTTAGAAAAAGTTAAGCCTTGACACCTACCATCGACAAAGGAAGATATTTCACCAAAGGTGATAAATTCTTAAAGAAGATAATGGCGTTTGCGAAATTTCATCGTGAACGGAATCTGTAATATTTTTATAACAATAAAACACAATGTTGTTATTCAAATTTTTTGAAGAAAACTATTATAAACTTTGTGAATACATTAAATTTACGCCATCGTAAGTGAAGATAGTGATAAAAGAAAATGTACAAATACAGTAAGTAACGACCAACCTTGGATATTATATATTGGTTTCTGTGAGTGGTGATCGTTTAAAGGAGAACTAGGAATATTAGGACAACTAATATGCATTTTATAATTTTTATTTATTAACAATTTTGATTACATAATTAAATTATCAATTTCTTAAAAAAAAACACTAAAACCTAAATAATCAGTGCATTTTTAAAATAACTGACATACGTATGTATTATTTTTTTAAATTATCTGAAATCAATGATGTCTTCACATTTTTTAATTTATTTTTAAAAAATTTAGACTCACCTTTTAATAACAGCTTGGAAACGTTTGTAACGATTTTAAATTCATTCACGTTAACAAAAATCTTTTTCGAGTCTTTCAAACTTTTACAGGTTTCAGATAAATTTGATACATTAAAAATAGTAATATCAGCAGATTCAGCACACGTCGAAATCTTTTTAACCACCCATTTGATGGTTTGAAGTCACTTAGCGCTAGACTTTGAGCAACTTTTGTTTGCATTATGGGTCTCGATATTGATAATTTCTTATTTTTAGTCTTACAAAACCAAATAAATACCACTTAGTAAGCAGCAAGTCCCTCGGTTTTAGGAAATTTTCATCTCTGTTTAGCCTTGACACCTTTAAGATACATATTTCTAATTTCTTCCTTTATTTGTAACTTGTATCTTGTCTACTTTAAATTTTTTGGTTCTCAAACCACTTTTTTCACTTGCGTTGACAATATAAATTTTTTCTTTGATAGAAAGGCGTTCTTGTTTTCCTTCCATACTCAAATATTTGATGTTGACCGGTAAATTTTTTTTTCCTTGACTTTAGGGCTTTGCCCATACAGCCAGAAACTAAAAACTAATTAAGAAAATGTCTTGTCATATTTTTTTCATAAAAAATTGTGCAATGGAAAATAAATCACATTCTTAAGGATTACAACTCTTTTTAACATAACCACTATAGGATTGTATCACAAGAGTCACTCGCTTCTCGCCCAGGGGTCGTTCAGGGAATTTTTACAAAGACAAATACAAGGTGGACCACGGTAGAGTTGTGTTAATAATACAATAGGAAAGACGTTAATGGTAACAAGCTTTTGCAGAATCATTTGTAAGTTTAAAACGTATATTTAAGTTCCACATTTTAAATATATTTTTATTATTTTTTTGTGATAACATTTCTATTTCTGTGATATTTTTGAGATTCTAACATTCCCTATCATGTTTCCTATTGCAAAAAATAAGCACCTACCTCCCCGTGATCTTTGCGTGATGATGACATTATAAAATATTATTAATTGAGATAATAAGGGTTGAGATATAATACAGTGCGTCCATAAAGTAAAGCAAAAAATAATTATCAGTAGTAATAACCCAAGGACATTGATAATTGTCGAAACAATTTTATAACAAATTTCGAAAGCTTGTTGCCTATAAGCAACAAGCTTGAGATAGATGTTATAAAATTTTTGAGCATTCATCAATGTTCGAGGGTTATTCGGATAGAAAATTTTTTGCTGATCGTGACATATTGAAATATTTGAATTGTCAAAATCGAATTGAAAGGAAATGTAGGTATGTATCCATAGCAACATGACATGATTTAGTGAAAAGAACCCATGGGCTCTTTTCAGTATAATTTTGTTTTGATTGGTTGTGTTCGATCAGATGACCACAAATTGACTAATTTTATTGGATATCAACTTGAGCAAAAAATTTTCAGCCAAATAAACAGTAATATAAGAAATCCAGAAAGAGGTCAATTTTTGATTTTAATTTAATATTTTTTAAAAGAATAATCCATCATTTAGGGTAAATAGCCTTTGAGTGATGATGGCAGCATCAGTTTTTTTTAAATGAAATTGGTTTAAATGGTGTTGGTGTTGTGATGAAGTAGGGAACGTTGCAAGTGTGCCTTTCATTAGTTATTTATCTCTATTAATGTGAATAACAAATTCTCATAAAATATAAGTTCAACGATTGATTAAGCTTAGTTTGTATTTGATGAGGCCTAAGCTATGTTGTTTTAACAACATTCTTACTATCTAGAACAAGGTACTAAGAAAAATTGTCAACGAGCCTTCGTACATTAGAAATATTGAACTTCAGTTTTTTACTTAGGCATTTCCTGGTCAGTCTTTTAAAAAATTTGTCAAAAATTATCTTGGTAATAGACGTTCATAGAATTGCACAAAAATTGCTATGAAACTCCTAAAAAAAATCAAAATGCTTCGTTGGAACGTGAGCTCAAGATGCCTTTTCTGCATAGCTATCTTTCTATATCTAATCAATATTTGAAAACGAATGCACAACATCAGGATAAATAGGATGTACAAATAATGGCTGCATATTGCTTAAGTATCAGACGAGATTGTCCAAAGATTACATTCCATTTATTTGTATGACTTTTAGTACACAAAGAGAAGTATCCTATAGCTTTAAACGCTAACGTGATAGGCAAAAACAAGCAAAATAATTATTACCTTCGTCGAATCATAAATAAGATCAAAGTTCCTTTTGCTTTGCAAGGCATTGAGTTCTTTCAAATCAAAAGAACAAAGGAATAAAGCACCAAGTTATCGTGATTTTTATACTTCATAAAACACTCTTTGCCCTTTACAGTATTTTTGGCTTGGTTTCTTTTTTAACAAATTTTTTACATATTTTTTACGGACTGTCGGTTTTGCTACGTGGAAGACAAAACTGCTGAACATATACTATGTTCATGCCCCGTCGTGGGAAGAATAAGATTCAACATATTTGGTTACACCAACCTAGAACCTACCGATTTTAAAAAAATCTCACCCTTTACAACTATGAACTTCGTAAGAAGGGCTGGATTGTGCGGTGAACTGTAGCCTTTAGGGTTGAGCCACAATAGACCTACTAAGGGTCGCGGTGGAGGGGCGACCACGCCCCACTCACATGATACCTAACCTAACCTACATAAAACTTTTATTAAAAATTTGAATTAAAAAAATACACTATAACAATTTTAATCGTGAATTTTTTTTAAACGAATAAGCATGGCATCTTTTTGCGGCTTTAAATTAAAAATACTAATTAACATTCTAACACTTCTTTAAAAACAATTTTGCAAACAATCACCCACCACACGTTTTATGGTCGCTTTGTAGAAAGCGGCAACGAAATGCTTTTCACTTTAATTTAAAATACGCGCGTAATAAATATTTAATCGTGTTTGTGTCCAACTTCGGCTTTACGCTACAGAAATTAATCATAAAAATACTAGCAATCTTACTCGCTACTCGAGGAATGCCAGTTTTTGTGACAAATATTATTTTCCTTACGTAACTCATGACTGCACATTATCACTTGTGGTTTCGTTTTCATGTTTTTTGTCTAAATTATTAATGAAAGTGAGAAAAAGTAATCAGCAGCGTATCTAAATACGCTAACATGTTAAACAAAATAATATCTTGGTAATGTTTCTTGGTACAGGTAAGTATTTGGCGTTTAACATTTTTCTTGAGGTGATCCCATAAATGTCCGATAGGATTCAGATACGGGCTTTTTGGTGGCCACTTGGTACCAACTTGATTAAAATAATTAAGTACCTCCTTAGATTTGTGAGGTCGTGGTCTTGCATAAATAGAAAATTGGGTTCCAAAAGAGGACCGAAAAGCATTACATGTTCTATTACAAAATTCTCATACATACATATAGTCACGACTTTTTCCCATAGAGGTAGGCAGAGACCACTTCCTTCCACTTGCTACGGTTTTTACACACATCTTTTGCTTTCTCTACTTTCATCAGTGCTCTCATACATGCTCATCGGTTTTTGGTGCTCTTGACCTGGCCTTTTTTTAAAAAATGTTCCGACTTGTCCATTCACACTCGCCTTATAAATTTGTTTCGTCAATCTTCCTTCATCCATCCTTTCTACGTGTCCAAACCATCTAAGCATTCCTTTATCTATCTTTGTAACCACATCTTCTTTTACACCACAGAGTTCTCTTATCATACTTTTCTTTACTTTATCCAAATGAGTCACTCCAGCTATACTTCTCAGATATACTTCTCATCTCCGCAGCAATAATCCTATTTTCATGCTTCTTATGTTAAACCCAACATTTACTACCATACATAATCTACCTTAATCAGAACTTTAAAGTTTGTCATGCTTTCTTCTCTTTTAAAAACCATTACTTTCGTTTTGCTTACATTTATTTTCATCCCTTTGATTTTCAGAGCATCATGTATAACATTAATCATCGCCTGCAACTCCTCTTCAGATGACACTAATATGACTTGATCATCGGCGTAAAGAAGGCCTTTAACGATCATTTTTGATCCATACGCACTCTTTCAAATCTTTTAAACAATCGTCTATGTATTACACAAATGGGTCAGGGCAGAATCCCCACAATGTGATTTTGGATCTCCGCGACAAACTATCCGCCACATAGTACCAGAATGTCCTAACCGTTCCTACGCTTGCGACCTCGAAGATTTTATGAAAGCCACACCAGAGGCAATCGAATGGCTACGCAATTTAGATATAGATACATAGTTTGTTATAATAATTAGTTTTGTCCTTATATATTTAAAATTTCTCTGTTTATATGTAGTTTATATTCTATATTATTTTATCATACGTATCGTACTGTAACCCCACACGCTAAATAAATAAATAAAAGCTTACTTTTAACGAAAATGTATCGCAAGCACAGCACAAAATCTTCTAACCAATTTATTAAAACAATAAATATAAACAAATTGTTTTAATAGCTAGATAAAATATGCATAGCCTACTACAGTACTCGTATACTACTATAGTCCATTCAGTAGCGGTAAAAATGGGGTATTACCTCCGAATTCTTTCAAATTTGTAAACAAGCTCATTTTTCCCTCCTTATTAATAGTTATATGGTGCTGAGGTGTGCTTTTTGTTTTTTACGGGAGAAAACTACCTCTTGTATTAAAAATAAAAAAGTCATTGATTTAAGTGCGACATTAATCAAAATCATATTCAAATATGTAGAATAAACATTTTTTCATGTTTGAAGCATAATTTATAATCTTTTACAATGATTCAACCCTCCAAAACCACCCCCTTATGAGTAATTTAAGTAAAAATCCGTTTTTAACGGCTTTAAATGTTGTCATGGTGCATTTATAATGAATAATAATCCTGCGATCCTCTGTAATATAATATATGTATTATTCCAATGTTTTAACCCTTAAAAACCACCCCCCTACGACATAATTTAAAAAAATATTTGTTTTTAACAGCTATAAATGTTGCAATGATAAATTTACAATGAATTAAAATTCTGCCATTCCTTGTTATTTTTTTTTTTTATGAAAATAGTCGCAAAAAGGGTAGACCTATAGTGCGGGCCGCGGACGGCCCGCACTGCGACTATTAGAAGGGGAAGGGATTATAGAAAGGAAATGATTGTGGACACGCTTTTTAAAAAGTTGCAGGTCATAGTTCTCTGGAAAAACTGATTTTGGAAGCTTATTCCATTCCGTAGCAGCCCTGTAAAAGAAGGATTCTTGATGAAGATTGGTCCTTGTAGTGTCAATCTTGAGAGGAAATGGGTGAGACTGATCAGCGTGCCGAGTTCTTCGGCCAAATGTGGCCAATGGTGGTACAAGAGTTTTTATTTTTTTGGAGCATCTGCCATGGAAATATCTGTAGAGCAATGACTGTTCTGCAACTCTTCTTCTATATTCTAGAGGGTGAAGGGTATCTGTGAGAGTTGAGCTGTTTATCAAGCCAATGGCTCTTTTCTGAATGGAGTCTAGAAGACGAAGAGAATGCCTTGGTGCTGAACCCCAAATATGCGAGCAATACTCCAGTAGAGGTCGGATTTGAGCCTTGTACGTCATCAACAGTTGATCAGGAGTAAAAAAATTTCTGGCTTTCCACAGAAAACCTAGCCTCTGGCTTGCCGACTTTGCGATGTTAGCAACATGGTCATGCCAAGACATATTATTGGACACCGTGACTCCCAAAATCGAGATGAAGGGACTTGGTTCAAGGGTATTTCCGGACATTGTGATGGGATGATTTGAGGAATTCACTTTCTTGGAAAACGTGGCACTTTGTGTTATTTGGGCGTTGAACTGAACAAGATTGTTGGTTCCCCACTCGACGATTGCTTTAAGATCTCTATTGATGGAATCAACCTGTTCCTGCCTGAGTCTATTTGTTTCATTCACCGAAAGTGATCGATAGGATGTGAAAGTTGAGACAAGTGTGCTATCGTCTGCGAAACTGTAAATGGGGTTCGTGGTGGTTTTCATGAGGTCGTTGATGTGTAAAAGAAATAAGGTGGGGGACAGGATGGAACCCTGGGGAACCCCGGCATTGGTTTTAAACGCATCAGAAGAAATACCGTCAACTGCCACATGTAAGGAGCGATCTTGCATGAAGCTCAAGAGCCATTGTCGCAGTTTGGTTGGGAGAGCGTAGGCAGATAATTTACTTAACAATGCCTGGTGCCAAACGCGGTCAAAGGCTTTAGATATATCCAAGACTATTGCACGTGATTCACCAAACTTTTTAATAGTGTTTGTCCAGAGCTGAGTGACATAAGCCAGCAAATCTCCAGTAGACCGAAGTTGTCGAAATCCATATTGTCTGTCATGAATTATCTCAAATTTCTCCAGATATTTGATGAGTTCTGTTATAATATTTATGAATTATTGGAATGTTTCAACCCTATAAAAAACTCTTCTAAGACATAATTTAAGAAAAATGTGTTTTCAACAGCTTTAAATGTAGCAATGATGAATTTATAATGAATTAAAATTCTTCCATTCCTTGTAATATAATTTAAAAAAGAACCTAGTTAGTTAACAGTTATAAATGTCTCACGTAATAAAATGAACTACCTTGTTTATTTATAGTGAAACACTTAAATAATTAAATGAGTTGAGAAGGAAAAAAGAAAATTTGTATGTACATTATAAAACATGTTTTAATATTGAAAATTATGGATAATCAGTAGAACTATCATCACTATTATCAACATACTCTTCTTGGTCGGTAATTGGGCGACAATTTTGGCAGTTGTCACCGGAGCACGTTACGCATGTGTGTGTGTGTGCGTGTGTGTGCGCGCGCGCGTGTGTGTGTGTGGGTGTGTGTTTGTGTGTGTGTGTGTCGTTATATACTTGCCTACGGGCATTGTATATGTTGTATAAATGCTCCAAAATTGTCTAGATTATACTATTTTAGGCGCTCCGAAAATTTCACAGGAAAAAACGCGTTTGGTTTTTTAACGATAACTTCCTTAATTTTGAAGATATTGGTACGAGCAAAAAAAAATTGCTGGTTATTTTAAGAACCATAAGCTCCGGTATAATAGAAGTTTAAACTTTTTGTTTTTGACATTTTTTACTTTAAAGGGCTCGGAAATGGTGGTCTTCGCACTTAAATGCAAACTTAAAACAGCCAAATCTCAGTTAATTTTTTTGGACAGAAAAAAAAGCAAAATATTAAGTAAAAATAAAGCTTCCATTTTTTACGTATATATTTTAGTTTTTGAATTATTGTAAAAAAATTATCCATTTTTAAAAAAAAATTAAAATAATTTCCAATGTAAATCAAACTTTTTTTGAAATATATACATCTCAGATCGCTTAAACTTCTTGAACATATTTTTAGTACCTGCACATGAATACGGTTTAATTTTAATTTTGATGGCATAGTCTTTGGTTCTATTGTCGATTTTTTTGTCAGAAAACCGATGTTTCTCAGTTATTTTTATCATAACTCCGTTAGTTTTTGAGCTATTAACTTAAACAAAAACTCTTTTCAAGTACTTTAAAAATTATTTCTTAAGTTTTTCTCGGAAAATCGTCCGTTTTCCCATTATTCAACGTTAAAATGATGCAACTCAGTTACTGTCGAAGGAAAAAGCACACCCAGCACAATATAACTTTTGATTAGGAGGGTAAAATGAGCTTGTTTACAAATTTTTATCAATATCGGTGCTGTTTAAAAGAATTCGAACATAAATACCGCTACTGACTGGACTATACCACTTGATATACTTTAAAAGAAACAGGTAAACTAGTTTTTTTGATAATTTCATACTGTTAAGTTAAGTTTGAAATATAAATTAATATTTAATTATTTCTTTGTGTGTTTTGTACGATAGCTGACTATTATTGAAGCATCGTGCAAGATTGTTCAAAGATTGAAAACTCCAGAAAAAACTATAAGCATACATTTCCAACCTAATATGTGTGTTTCTGTTTGGTAAACAAACCTTGCTACTTATACAGGGTGATTTTTCTCGAAGGCACATTATAAGTTATGGCAAAACTAGTCAGAAAGGATATCTAAAAATATGTACTTAATAAGGGGTTTTCTGCATTGGTCTATTGAATAAAAATATGCTCGACTTTCGGTGACTTCCGGTTATACCGGATGTTGACGTCAACTTCGGTATTTTAAATGAAACACCCCGAATATTTTTAACTTTTTAAATTGCTTACTTAATTATAAATATAAATCGGATTGGACATTTAAAGATTTTGAAAGATATTTCCCTAGAATCCATGTCTAAGCCGACAGATATGCCATGTAGGTACGGCTTGATGCAGTTTGAAGTGGTCATAAACAACCACCAAGTTTGCACATAGATCGGACCTCAACAAGGAAGGAATGCTTTAGTGTAGTACACTGATGAATCTAAGATGGATGAAAGGGTTGGAGTGGGCGTTACAGACTCTTAAAACCCCTTGGTAACACCCCAACCATCTTTCAAACAAAATTACATGCGTTAGAGATATGTGCCCAAAAGTGCATAGAAAGGAACACCCGAAGGGCAGAAATCTATATTTTATCAGATAGCCAATCAGCACTAAAAGCTCTGAAGTCATCAATTGTGAGTCTAAGTTGACTCGGGACTGTAAACAATCCCTGAGACAAATGGCAGCAAACAATCAGGTTACTCTGATGTGGGTTCCAGGTCACAAGGGAGTTAAAGGCAACGAAGAAGCATTGCCAAAAAATGGGCAAATACACAATTTTCCGGCCCAGAACCCTTTTGTGGACTTTCCAAAGCCCACTTAAAAGAAGAGGTTCGACGCTGGGAAACAGATGAAATGAAATCTCACTGGCATAAAGTGCCAGGACAAAGACAAGCGAAAAGGCTAGTAAACCTTTTTCCAAGGAAAGCTAAACAGCTTCTCGAGTTGAACAAGGAAGACTTGAAACTGGTGACGGGACTCCTCACTGGACACTGCTCTCTGAGGTATCACCTGAAAAAGATGGGCAAAACAGAAAGTGATAGTTGCCGCTACCGCGAGAACTCCGCTGAAACTGTAGAACATTTGCTTTGCGAATGCCCAGCGCTTTTTTGCAAAAGGCTAAAATTTCTGGAAGGGGCCTTCCTAAAGCTCTTTGATGTCAGAAACTTAGCCCATAGGAAACTGATAAACTTTGCACGAAGTCTCGGAATACCGGGCCTCGAATAGATTAAGGGTTATCCACAACATTTTTACGAGCAATTCAAAAAGTTAAAAATATTCGGGGTGTTTCATTAAAATAACGAAGTTGACGTCAATATCTGGAAAGTCGAGCATATTTTTATTTGATAGACCTTATTAAGGACATATTTTCAGATATCTTTTCTGACTAGTTTTGCCATAACGTCCAATGTGCCATCGAGAAAAATCACCCTGTATAAATCCCATCTGACTTTCTGTGTATCTATAGCCTTTCTACAAATTAAGTTATTTTCTTTGAACGGTGTAATTGGTAATTATTTCCCTTATTTTTCTTTGCATAAACATTTTATATGATTCTGGGATAAAAAAAGCAGATCCTGCATCTTAAAAAAAATTGTCTAAAATGGCTAATGCCAAAGTAACAAAATTTGGGTCATTTTTAGATTCAGATAATCGATAAAAAGTGTCAGATCCAAATTAACGGCGTTTATGTTTCACAGTGATATGCACAAAGTCACTTAAGAAATGTTTTGTTTTGCCTTTTATAACAAGTTAAATTTAAATTATTGGATTCATTCAGTTCTAACGGCAATGCATCCTTTTTTTTTAATCCGGTAATCGCTAAGCTTCCTTTTAATTTCAGACATTTCTCAAGCTTTTTATTACTTATCTCGTACCAACCGAATTATTATTTAAGTGAAATTGATTAGTACGGAATTGGAGGTTATCCATTCAACTTGTTAAGCAGTTAAGCAGCGGTGCTATTAATTACATGTAATTAAACGAATCCATCAACTTGAATGAAAAAAATTTTCCGAAAAGGTTAATGCGATCTATAAGATTAAATTCGCGTGGTTTAAAATTAAATACCACTCCCAGAAGTACTATTCCAACATACAAATAGTTACATTATGAAAAATATGTTCTTTCGATGGAAGAATTTGTGTCTCAACTAAAGTAAAAATGCTTTAAATTGCTAACATTACTGCAATAAATTAACAGGATAAAAAGGATTTAAATTTTATCTGGAAAATTATACTGTTGTCTTTGCAATGTGTATAATGTATTCTAATAGAAAATGATCGCAGTTACAATGTATGTATACATCTAGGTTTGTCTGGATTTGCTTAGGAGTCCCCCAGGGTTCCATTCTGTCTCCCACCTTATTTCTTTTAAACATCAACAACCTTGAAAACCACCACAAACCCCATTCACAGTTTCGCAGACGACAGCACACTTGTCTCAACTTTCACATCCTATCGATTACTTTCGGTGAATGATACAAATAGACTCAGGCGGGAACAGGTTGACTTCATCATTAGAGATCTTAAAGTAATCGTCGAGTGGGAAACCAACAATCTTTTTCAGTTCAACGCCCAGAAAACACAAAGCACCACGTTTTTCAAGAAAGTGGATTCCTCAAATAATTTCATCACAATGTCCGGAAATACCCTTGAATCAAGTCCCTCTATCTCAATTTTGGAAGTTACGGTGTATAATAATATGTCTTGGCATGACCATATTGCTAACATCGCAAAGTCAGCAAGCCAGAGGCTGGGTTTTCTGTGGAAAGCTAAAAAGTTTTTTATTCTTCATCAACTGTTGAAGACGTACAAGGCTCAAATCCGACCTTTACTAAAGTATTGCTCGCACATTTGGGGTTCAGAACCAAAGCATTTTCTTCGTCTTCTAGATTTTATTTAGAAAAGGGCCATTCGGTTGACAAACAGTTTAACTCTCACAGATACCCTTCACCTACTAGAACATTAAAGAAGAGTTGCAGACCAGACATTACTTTACAGATATTTTTATGGCAGATGCTCTAGCAAAATAAAAAATCTTATACCACCACTGGCCACATTCGGCCAAAGAACTCGGCACGCTAATTGGTCTCACTCATTTACTCTCAAGATTGACACTACAAGGACCAATCTCCATCAAGAATTCTTCATTTACAGGGCTTCTACGGAATGAAACAAGCTTCCAAAATCAGTTTTTCCAGAGAACTATGACCTGCAACTTTTTAAAAAGCGTGTCCACAATCATCTCCTTTCTATAATCCCTTCCCCTTCGCAGTGCGGGCCGTCCGCGGCCCACACGATAGGTCTACCCTTTTTGCGACTATTTTCAGTAAAAAAAAAGGTATTCATGGGTAATTTTAGTGTGTCCTAGTCTAAGTCTAAGTCTAGTTATTACGACCTATTTGGAACGATTACTGCATGGTCTCGGCCACTGTTTTACACTTTCTTTTATCTGCCTTAAATGTCTAACTGATTCTTGCCACTTCCATTGCCACTGTGAGACGATTTTTGTTTTGATAAAGGCTTTCACGTCACTTATAACAGTACTGATAACTCTTTGAGCACTATTTCTAACTGTAGCTTCCTTTGCGTATTTATCACCGTTTATTACTTTGGTGAGAAGGAACCCATAGGAACCTGACATCCGATATATCCTGTAGTTAAAACAGATGAGTCTTTGTTTGAAGTGCAATAGGGTTTTCGGTGTAAATAAGTTTTAAGGTGTCTATGGCACTCAAAGAGTCTGTGATTATTACAGCTATTTGTAGATTTGCTGTTTGTTTTTCGATCAAAGCTTGTAAGATATTTCTATTTATCTTTATTTTGCCAACTTTCAACTGTTTTAAACTAATATTTAAACATCAGGGTACTTATGTAAGATATAAATATAAATACAATTTTTTAATCGATCATCCAGTTTTCGAAAAAAGCAGATGTAACAAATGGTTTGTACAAATAAAGACGTTTGGTAATATTGCAAGGTATATTATAAAATGACATTAACACACTGTTATTAGTTAATCTACCATTTAAATATAAAACAATAATGTTATTGTCTTTTACTTTGTTGCTGTTGTGTAATGACCAAAAATTTGCCATTTCGGTTAATACGTAATAATATAAAACTTATTACCATGTTGGTGCGGTAAAAGACAAAAACTCTTGCAAATGTAAACCAAGTTATTGAATTCTGGTTAAACCAGATTGGTCATGTATTTTTGTTATAACAAGAGTAGGTTAATGACTATGAAATAATCCACATAAATGATTAAATTAAAGATTGTAAGCGTAAAGCAAAATACTCCATGGTAATGGAATTTTAAACAAATTAGAACTATTTGGAAAGAATTTTAGAATCAATTAATTAAAGAACTAGTATATATTAATCATGCACATATTTAAAACTAAAAATATAATTTGAAAGGCTAGTTAAAATTCGGATCTACATATTGAAGAAAAAAATACATTTCGAATTTTATCAAATTCTTCATCAGGACTTTAAAAATAGTTTTTTTTGTTAAAATTTAAAATACTAATACTCTTGCATAAGAGCTTTAAGTGCTCAGTTAATTTTATGCAAAACGGACACGTCGTTTTACGTTTTATGTTGGTATGTTTTGTGTTTTAAAATTTTAAAATTTTAACAAGAAAAAAAAATGAACTGTAGGTACCTGGGTGTGGAAATAACCAATGACAGAAACCCAGGACAAGAAACAAAACGGCAGGCAATAAAAGCAGCGAGAATATCAGATTTTCTGAGTGATATAATCTGGCGGAATAAGTACATAAGTACTGAAAGCAAAATCCGCATTTATAAGACATGTGTCAGACCCGTGATAACCTACGCAGCTGAGACAAGGGCCGAGAATAAACAGATAATGAGATCAACAGAAATTAAAACACTAAGGACCATAAGAGGTATTACTTTCAGAGACAGAGACACACTAAGCGAGCTAGGTGTTCAGGATGTAGTAAGGTGGACAAGAACAGGGTGACGTCTATGGAGACACCTCGTAGATAGGATGAAGCCAGAACGTATGGCGAAATGGGCGAAAACTCAGAAGCCAAACACCAAACGACCCATAGGAAGACGAAAAAAGCGATGGTTCGAGAGCCGGAGCTCCGAATCATAGCAGAGACTGTAACAGAAAAAAAAATAGGACATATTCCTATTAAAAGAGGAAGAAGAGAAGAAGAACAAGAAAAACTACTTGATAAAGAATTTAATAAAATTTTAAATGTTGGTAAATAGTTTTTTCTTTAATACAACGATCTAAATCCCAATTAACTGTTATTTTGGATCAACAAACCTTTTTGATTACTAAAAATATAATTGTCAAAGTAAATCCAAATTGTTTAAGGATAGGATCGTCATATTTTTAATATTACTTTACGTTTAAAACTATTTTTTTTTTGCAAAAAGGCTAAACAGGATGGTGCTGCAAAATGCATTTAATACTTTTATTACCAACAAGCAATACATTAGATTAATTAGAGCTTTGCCCCATAAGTTTTGAAATTATCAAAACGACAAATTGACAAATTATTTAAAAATGTTTTAAGAATATTACACTTTTGGATTCGTATAAAATCTCGCTTTATAAATCAGAAACATTATTTTAGTTAGTCATTCTTTAACTTAAAACATCCAGACATGGGAATACATAAAGCATAATTGATCACCTTTCACTTAACACTATTTTAATTCGCTTTTTTATTTTTCAGATTTCGTGACCACAAACCGATGCTAGTCTCGTTCTTTTTGTTTTACAGTCAAAACAATGTATCTAATTTATCGTGTGAGATTTTTTTTGACATGATTAATGACATAGATCTCCTTAATCTGCTGGTGTGCAGCATTACATAGGTTTCTTATGTTTAACTGCTTTTTTTAATTATTTTGGTACTTTATGACGACTAAATAAGACCCTTTTATATAAAACAGAATACAAATACGAATATATGTCACCCATTTTTTACATTACTTTTCTAATCTTTGCTCAAGAGACAGATTGTCTTTTATTTTATATTGGCCAAGTGCAATTTATTTGCTCAAGACAGTACTTCTGTATTTTTTGTACGTGCTGCTACACATGCACAAGAGAAATTTTGTCTGTCATTTATTTTTTACGTTTTAAGCAATGCGCTTTCATAGTGTCGTCAGTACTGAACGTTTAAAAACTCCCAGTGTTCTCGCAAAATACTGAATTTTTAAAAATAAGATATTTCACCCAAATTGTATCAAGCAGATAATTACAGACTTGATTGAGATGATTTCAAGAAATCCTTCAAGCCGTACTTTAAAAACTACGAGTCTTCGCCCTTCAGTGAGTCTATTTTCGCTACAATTTGGTTATATCTTTTTATTTATTTTTCTGTTAACTGCACATCTCGACTCACTCAAAATACAGTCCACTGTTACAGAGGTTAATTAAATTTAATTAAATTTACAATTTGTTCAAATTAGTTAACGCCATAATTCGGCCTCAGCACTAACATTCTATTTTAATTTATAAGTACTTTATCACAACATTATTTTACTTTAGTTTATACCAAGTTTCATTGCCAAGAGACTACCAGTCGTGGTATTGATTTAATATGGTTCGACTAATTTTGATTTAAATGTAAATATTTAAAATATTTAAAATATTCGACCAATGGCACAAATAAAATTAAGATCCATGGTCATTGTATCCATATATAACGATTAAACGAGTAAAATGACAGAAACTTCAAATTTTATTTACAAATTTAAAATATTCACAAAAAATACGATATAATCTCAGGATTAATTAATGGTAAAATTATTTCAAAACAAATTTTAAATAAACTGATTTTCCTATTTTAGGTAACAATCTATATTGTGCTATACGGAAAAAATTGTGGAAAATTTTTGCAGAATATAGGGTTTACAATGCATTAAAATGATGTGTACTCTGACCAGTTGACCAGCAAAAAAATATAACAGATAGTCGTGATGGATAATTAAATTTTTAACTAGACCACATTTGTCCCTACTTCTAGCTAGCTACAGGGGCGGCGCTGGATTTACTCTTTACCAGCGTCAATTAGACAAAAATATATTCCGCACAAACTTTATTAAAATTGATAAACTCTTACTGATTTTTTTTAAAGACAGAATATTTACCAATCCATTTCATTCACAATACCGATTGTCACAGGCTGACAAAGTTCCTTGTGAAATATTAATTATTTCCCACCTGCTTTATAAGAATTATTAACATGCTAGTTCACAGCCAATATCAAATTGACGGATTCGTTATTAAGAAATACCTTTTGATAGTTAATTTGTATTTTTAAAAACTGAATAATGGCTCTCTCAGTAGAGTAAATAAAAGTATAAGCCATTTAAGTTTATTAAGAAGTGCAAAATTCCAAACTTTGTCAAATACTTTTGTTACATACATACATACAGTCACGCATTTATCCCGTAGGGGTAGGCAGAGATCACTTCTTTCCACTTGCCACGGTTATTACACACGTCTTTTGCTTCTTTTACTTTTATCAGCGTAGTTCAAAAAGCCAACTTGAGGTGGAAAAATAAACCCACATGCACATCGTCGAAACAGATCTGGCCTAAACTAGATCTAACTCAAATTAAGGATGTTTTAACTCTATCCAGGGAGTCCATTGGAAATGCGATCGCGGCCATAACTGGACACTGGGCAGGTGAATCCCATGCACAGCGCATGGGAATCGCAAACCTACGACACGATTTTTGTAGAAGCTGTCACGATGAGAAAGAGGAGGAAACAATGGTACATCTTCTCTGCCACTGCCTTCCCCTAGGCAGAAAACGGCTTTATATACTAGGGCAACCGAACTTTGATGATTTAACTGATCTCAGCTCAGTTAGCATCAAGGACCTTACACTTTTTATTAAAAGTTCCAACTGGTTCTCACGGTAGAGGGGGAAGGCACCGCCATCCATCACGGTATCACAACGGGCCAAAAGGCCTAAGTGGATTCCCTTTAAGAATGTCGTAAAGTCGGACATTAAATTAAAATATTATGCTGAGGATCTCATGGGTAAAGAGAATAACCAACGTGGAAGTGATGAGACGTATACATAAGGAGAGAGAAGTGATTCCGACAATTAAGAGAAGAAAACTGCTGTACATGGGACATGTCATGAGGGGAGAAAAATATCAAATGCTACAAATAATTATGCAGGGAAAAATACAAGGCAAGAGATCTATAGGAAGAAGACGAAATTCATGGCTGAAGACACTTATGGATTGGTTTGGATGCAGAAATAATTGAACTATTTAGAGCTGCGATCTCAAAAATAAGAATTGCTATGATGATTGCCAACCTTTCGAGCGGAGACGGCACCTAGAGAAGATTATGTTAGGTTTAATAATAATTACAACGAGTTAAATAGGTAGCCACATTTCAGATCGTTTACTTAGCCTCACTCACGAGTTCCTTTTTTACAAAAGTAAATTTATTAGAAGTATTTGTACACTTTCTACGTATATTCGGTTGGTACTAATTAGCAGTCCATTCGTATTCGAATGGTGCAATTAGAATGTGAGACTCGTACAAGGAAATACTTTAAACAAAAACCACTGAAAGTGTTGCCTAATTTTCGCGATAATTATTTAGTAACGATTTTATTAGACAAACGGTAAATTTTTTTTTTATAATCATTCGCTATCTCCTCAATTTTGGGTTATCACGATGAAATAACTTATCGCCTATTTTGGTTATTTTTCATTTTTATTTTATTGCCGTAAATGATTAAATAAATGTGATTTCTTGTTAAAACTATTGCATTCGTTTTTAAATTAGAATTAGTTATTGTCACTTTCACTGAAAGCGATACATGTGGTTATTAAAAAAGTACTTAATGTGTTGAAAATTTAATCGAATTTGTTTTTAATAGCTCTGTGGTATTTTGGTAACGAATAAGGTAAGACGTTTGTAGAAGCGCAGTTGATGGTTAGTTAACAAAAACTGTTAACAAGAAATGGTGTTGCTAAAAAGTAGGGTCAACAGAAATGATATGTTGGAAAACGTATAGTCTGGGAGCCAGTGACACTAAAAGTGCAGTTATATGGATTCTGAAATTTAGCATAGGAATTAATAGTATTTAATTATAGGTTAGATATGAACCAAGATCTATTCGTCTGTTTTTTGGATTACAATAAAGCATTCAATTGTGTAAGACACGACATACTCATGAAAAGTGAGAAGCATATAGACTTCATAATTAGCAATCTATATTACAATCAAAGAGCTGTTTTTAGAGAGAGCGAAGAGATGTCAAACAAAATAAAGATTGGAAGAGGAGTAAGACAGGGATGAGTTCTCTCTTCTTTACTCTTTAATCTCTACTCGGAGAAAATCATGCAAGAGGCTAAATCTGAAGAAACAGATGGAATAAGGGTAAACGGCGAACTCATAAACAATATCCGTTTTGCCGATGATACCTTGGTTATAGCCCAGAGTAGCGCGGACCTACAAAGAATGATGGATAAAATCATCAACAACAGTGAGACACTTAATATCAAGAAGACAAAACACATGATCATTAGCCAAGCACTTGTCGAGGGAAGTCTTTATATTCGCATTGAGGAAGTTGAGAGAGTGAAAGAGTACAAAAACCTGGGTACTATGTTGAACGAGACTGGAGGACACTCGCGAGAAATAAGATACAGAATGCGTTTACAAACATGAGCCTGAGTGTCAAACTTAAGATCAGACTAGCCAAATGTTATTTTTTTTCAATACTTCGCTATGAAATGGAGTCGTGGACAACGAACAAAGATGACTTAAATAGACTACAAGCTTTCGAAATGTGGGTCTACAGACGGACACTCAGAGTTTCTTGGACAGATCGGGTAACAAACGCAGAGATATTGAGGCGAGTAAGTAAAGAGGCAGAAATAGTGTACGCAATAAAAACGGGAAAACTTGCTTATCTGGGTCATGTTATGCGCGGAGAAAGATATCGCATGTTACAGCTAATAATACAAGGAAAAATTCAGGGTAAACGAAGTGTGGGAAGAAGACGCACTTCATGGCTAAAGAACTTGAGAGAGTGGTAACACTGTACTTTTATAAAATTATTCCGAGCAGCCGCATCCAAAGCAAGAATCACCATGATGATACCTTCTAAGAGAAGACGGCACGTGAAGAAGAAGAATCAAAGGTTATGCGCAGAACAACAGAAAACTGGTATGGAGGAATTTCCATCAAAGGCAAGAGAAATAACAGCCTCAGGTATGCTGACAATACCACGCTAATAGCAGGCGATGAACAGGAAATGGTACAATTACTACAGCGATTAACAAAAGAAAGTCGAACGCTTGGATTAGAGATAAACTTAAACAAAACCAAGATAATGATAGTAGACAGAGCAAACAAGCTACAACAGTTACAAGATGGAAACTTAGCAGACATCGAAAGAGCCAATAGCCCAACATATTTAGAAGCCTTGATAAATAACCAGTGAAACTGCGAACCTGAAATTAGACGACGTATACAAATGGGATGAACAGCGATGACTAATTTAAAAATAATATGGAAAGACAGACAAATATAGCTAAACACAAAGATAACACTTGTACAAACACTAATATTCGCAATATTCATGTATGATATAGAAAGCTGGACGATCAAAGAAGCAGACAGGAAAAGAATTGACTCCTTTGAGCTCTGGTGCTGGAGAAGACTACTTTGCATCCCTTGGACATCACGGAGGACAAATGTATTAGTTATTAAAGAAATAGGCATAAAAAATCGGCTATCAACAATATGCCGACGACGAATTCTCCAATACTATGGGCATATATACAAAAAACAAGAAGATAACATGGAAAAATTGATTATACAAGAAAAAATAGAAGGCCAGAGGACAAGGGGTCGCTCTCTAACCAGATGGGTAGACCAAATAAAGAAAATTACGGGAAGACCCTTACAAACAACTACAGAAGATAGAGCACTTTGGAAGCAGATCATCAACAACACAAATTGAAAATCATGGAATCATGACCTCTCAGCTTTGAGATTACGACTGACAGAGAGAGAATCATAGGTACGACATAGGCCCGGTGTGCCAGAGTTTATCCTGGCAGAAATATTTTTTCGAAATTTTTATTTTTTTAATAATCATAAGTAATTTGCAATTTAATTTCTTATATACCATTTTAAAGCAAATTTTATGTTTTTCAAAAAAAATTGGTGTGACAACTCTCATCGTGGCATAAACAGGTTTCCATATCTATTTTTTTCTTTAAAGATACTCCTAGTAATCTTCCGAAGATGTCGCGTTCCATACGAATTGTTGCACATTGACCGTCTTTTGTTCTTTGCGTTGTGTGTAGTGATTCACTAGCAAAATTTAATATTTTATTGCTTTGGTGAATTTTTTCCCACCGATAGCACATTCCTCTATAAATTTCGATTTCTGTTAATTCCTTCTTCTTTGACGGTTAATAGGAATTATGATACAAAATGCAAGAACGATTTGAATCGTTCAAACAACAGATATTTTTGAAATAATAAATGAACAAGCACACTGATCGAAATGATGTAACGTTCAACAGGGCTTCTAAACAACTGACTGAAGTGACAAAGATAAGATAAACATTTTCAAAGCTTTTAGGGTAATTTAGGTATAATATATTATACGTAGTAAGGAAAGCTCAATTTAAAAGTTAAAATTAATAAGAGAAAGAATCATAGATGACATAGACTGTATTTTGTGTCGAAAATTAAAAACAGGACAAAAAAAATTTCAATATGCTCCATTTTCATGATTTTAAAGGGTTGAAGCTATAAAACAAAGTGGTGTGGCAGATATTTTGGTCTTGTTTTGAGCTGTCAAACCAAGATATTTTAAAAGAAGAGCTGAAAAGAAAGATGTTAAAAAAAAAATTCCGCCACAAGGGAAACATTTTATGAACTTTAGATATTAAAAGTCGGTGTGACAGACTTTTCTGCCACGATAAGAGTTGTCAAACCAAATTACTTATTATTATTAGAAAAATAAAAATTTATAAAAAATATTTCTGCCAGGATAAACTCTGGCACACCGGGCGTATCCTGTACCTATGATTAAATACTATTAATTCCTATGCAAAATTTCAGAATCCATATAAGTGCACTTTTAGTGTCACTGGCTTTCCGTCTAGTACATGTACATCAAAAAAATAAGTTCACCCATTACTACTCACAATTGTCAAAGTCAGTTATTTTGACGTAGCACTCGGAAAAGACACAAATAATTACTTTTCCATGAAAAATTTACGAAATCAGAGTAAATTTTAACTGGCACAAAAATGAGCGATTACTACAAAACTTTGAAAGTACCGAAGAACGCTTCCACTGAAGAAATAAAAAAAGCTTACAAAAAAATGGCTTTAAAATGGCATCCAGACAAAAATCCAAATAACAAGGACGAAGCGACCAAAAGGTTTCGGGAAATATCGGAGGCGTACGAAGTGCTATCGGATGCCAAAAAAAGAAAAACTTACGATAAGTACGGGTCAGCCAATCCTGCAAGGAATTCTGTACCGGATTACGAAGATTTCTTTGACTTTGGAGGAGGAGCTTTCCACTTTACTTTCAGGTAACCTAACAAAACAAAATGCCCAATTTTTCCAATTAAGATTATCAACAAAAAAAGAATTACCTATTTTAGATTCTGTGGTTATACGGTAATTTTTACCGTATTACCGGTAATTTTTTTAACAATAACAAATATTTATAAACATTGTGCAAACATAGAAATACATGGCAAAAACTAAAAGGTTTTTGGATGGAAATAAACAAGAATATTTTGTTTGTAAATTCTTTGGTTGTATACTTTTAAATAGGTATCCATGTATTTAAAGCCCAATATTAGTTTATAAGTGTACTTATAAAAATAACGATATTTTATTATTAACTAAACTGAAATTTCGCAATTAATTAATTAATTTTGACAAAGTTTATTTTAACCACAAATGCCTGCCACCTCTCACAACTCTTCGTTGAAAAATGTCCCATAAATGCTCTATCGGATTTAAGTCCGGTGATTGCACAGGCCACGGTAGTACTTTGATACTATTTTTATCAAGAAAGCTAGTCGCTGTTGCCTCAACATGTGGTCGTGCATTAACATACAGCAGTACAAAATTTTCTCCAAAAACTAAGGTATATAAAAGCACAATTGGTCAAAATATTTTATCAAGCTAAAAGCTTGATTGAACAAACGATTTATGATGGTCCTGTTTGTTGTATTTGCAACAGCTGCACTTGTACCAAATGCTCGCGCTACATCTATAATCGTACGTCATCTTCTAGCATGTCAATGGCCTCAGCATTTTTTCGAGGTTGAAATGGTGACATTCCAAGTTATGGGATAGTATAATATAGTATATAGTTTAGAATCTAGATGTCAGACTAAGATGAAAAGAACACATTAAAAAGAAAAAAATAGAATTAAACGCCAAATATAGAAAATTGTATTTATTAACTATTTGAAATAAATCCGATCTATCAACACATACTGAAGCCAGTATGGACATATGACATTCAACTTTGGGAATGTGCCAGTGCAGGTAAAATCAAAATGAAGTTTTGAAAACAAAATAGTAAGTGGCATTGCAAATGCTCACTAGTACATAAGAAAGCGAGCTACACAAAGATCTGGGTGTGAAAATGGTTGCAGCTATGATTAACGTATTTGAAAACAAGCATAAAAATGGACTTCATAACCATGTGAAAGTCAATTTTATTTAACTCCTGGATCAGCATAAAAAAGTGAAAAGACTCAAAAAAAAAAACAAACCCTTAGAGTTAATGTAAATAGTTATAAGTTTAAAACCAGAGTAATGTGCGTGTTAAGTGCTAAGTCTTAGCCGGCTACAAGAAAAAATTGAGGAATACCAATGGGGATAACTCAACAAACAGTTTTGAGATGGTTAATTAAATTCATTAGCTCGTTATTCTAACATTTTGTTTGTGACTAGTAAATACTCAAACCACCGCTTAGGTAAAATAAAATTAGCTGAAAAATATTTGTAAATTTTCAAAACATATTTTGATTATGAGAAAGTAAATACATATCTCATTTGTGAAATTTCTGATACTAATTATGGATTTTTTTTGGACAAATTTTAAAATAATATATATGTTTTTTTCAGGGATCCAGAAGAAGTTTTCAGGGAATTTTTCGGTACGAGCATTTTCGAGTTTTTCAGTGATGACTTCCCATCTCACAGAAATAGACATAGATCGGGTCACAATCACAATCACAATCACAACCATAACCATTGCCACCATAACAACGTGTCACTATTTAACCCTATAGGTGGTGGATTATTTGACGGCTTCTTTTCCGGTCATGGAAGTAATCCTGGAGATTTCGGATCCGGTTTCAGCTCCATGGAGAGTTCGTTTAGTTCGGCACAGTAAGTCAAAATAAATTTTTGATATTTCACTTTTGTTTGATATTTATTAACGAAAGATATCTTAAAATCAAACGAATATTCCTTGGCATTAGTTATCTTTATTAATTGTTGTATTGCCTTGAATATATAACATCACGAAGGAGTATAGTCTCAAATAAGTGTTGACCGGAATGGAGGGTGCATATGGCCGACTACTGCTTCCATTTTAAACCCCTACGGGGCTTTAAATTATGATAAAAAGGAAAAAAAACTCATAAATGTTGGACATTTCAAAATGCTACATTTTAGCTATTGATTAAAAGAGTAACGAATGAAACTGAGAAGATGATATGGGATGTGCAAGCAGAATTTAGAAGAGGAAGAAGATGTATGGATCAGGTCTTTTCAATAAGAAATATAAGCGAAAAATTCTTGGCTAAAAGTCATAAGGTCTAATGCGCTTTAATATACTTGAAAAGGGCCTAGGACAGAGTGATAAGGAGTGAATTATGGTCGACATTGTCTATGTATGGAGAGAACGGTAGTTTAATACGAGCACTGAAAGTCGACCTCGGCGAACATATCTCGATCAGATCAACATTGTTTGAAAGAAAGGCCAGATCAATAGTACCAACAACCAACGAGCATGTATGAGAGCACTGATGAAAATAAAGGAAGCAAAAGATGTGTGTAAGAATCGTAGCAACTGGAAGGAAGTGGTCTCTGCCTACCTCTACTGGAAAAAGGTGTGACTTTATGTATGTATGTGTAGTTAACAATTCTGCAATCAATACAAAAATATCAGATATGAAAAAATACCATATCTTTTGTTGTTCTAAGTTGCGTAATTATGCGTCGAATGCAATTGGTCCCATATCGATATCATTTTTTGTTCTCGAGATAATCGAGACGAAAAATAATTCCGAAAGTTTACCATTTTTTTAGTTTTTTGATTCTCCATAAAAAACAGCTATACCGGTTTTGCTGAAAATCTAACCAGTTCTAAATTGTGTAATTATGCGTCGAATGCAATTGGTCCCACGTCGATATTGTTTTTTGTTCTCAAGATAATCGAGACGAAAAATAATTCCGAACGCACAACCCAACATACGTTCATACACACACACACACACACACACACACACACACACACACACACACACACACACACACACACACACACACACACACACACACACACACACACACACACACACACACACACACACACACACACACACACACACACACACACACACACACACACACACACACACACACACACACACACACACACACACACACACACACACACACACACACACACACACACACACACACACACACACACACACACACACACACACACACACACACACACACACACACACACACACACACACACACACACACACACACACACACACACACACACACACACACACACACACACACACACACACACACACACACACACACACACACACACACACACACACACACACACACACACACACACACACACACACACACACACACACACACACACACACACACACACACACACACACACACACACACACACACACACACACACACACACACACACACACACACACACACACACACACACACACACACACACACACACACACACACACACACACACACACACACACACACACACACACACACACACACACACACACACACACACACACACACACACACACACACACACACACACACACACACACACACACACACACACACACACACACACACACACACACACACACACACACACACACACACACACACACACACACACACACA